>CP139503.1:267970903-269323403 GCA_021014915.2 Artemisia tridentata subsp. tridentata
TTGTTGGATAAAGGATATTTTACTGGTGGCGAGTTAAAGATCTTGATCGATTACATGTACTATACAATGTTGCTAAGCCAAGACTCGACTCAATCTTAAGCTAAAAACAAAATAACAAAAACATAAAATAAACATAAAATGAAACGGGATGGTAGTCCGTATGTTTTTTCTATTTTTCTTTTTCTCATTTTTTTTGTAATTTTCTTGATTTTTTCGATTTTTTTTTTTTTTTTTTTTTTTCATACACTCTTGCCCTACCATCCAAAATAATACATCATAGGGGCGTTGCATTCCCCTTACACTTGAACTTTTACATAACTTTACAAATAACTATTCTAATGACTCGAATTAAGATAATTGAAAAACTTGGAGTACTATTAAAATATTTAGCACATATGGGGGTAATAAATGATGTTCTTCCCCATTACTCCATTACACTAGTACTTTACCCATGAGTCCCAATCGTCCCAAAACAAAATGTACAAGGATATGACTCGACTTAGCAACCATGTAATCAACTAGATAATTAACTTGGGTTTAAACAAATGTTGTCACAATAATGCACTAAAAATGAGTGCATACAAGGTAGGCTAAGGCGATTTGGGTGTACATTTTAGTGGGGTGTAACAAATTCTTCCTTTAAGTAAAATGCTTAAAGGTCGAAACGAAAAGATAGGCTCTGAGGGGTGTACTAGGGGTATCGTGTACTAAAAATGAGTACAACGCAAAGGGTGTGGGAGAATTACTTGACCAATGTAGCCAAAGTAATTATAACAAAAACACAGGTGTAAAACAATGGGTTAATCCTAATGCCTCTTATCATGTAGTCAATCCTAACTACACGAATGTAGTCTCACTTGTGGCCTCGGAATGGTCCTAACGCAAGTTCTAGAATCTAAGTGCTACCGGTACACACATCATAGCATAAATGCTTTTCCTACCAATTCTAGGGGCGAACCTCACATATTTGGGGGTGAAAATTTTTTTTAGTGGTACGGTTTTTGTGCTAGTCATATAATTCCTATCCATGAGACGCTCATTAAGATCAAAGTTTCACTCCTAAATGTTGTAAAAAATTTTAAATTTGGCACTAAAATTGCCCTAACAAGTATTTATCTCAGTTTTATTACACATCTATTATTAAACAAACAAAAATCAAGCGTAATAGCATTCTCTAATCGTACTTTTACCCCCCTTACACTTAAGATGAACATTGTCCCCAATGTTCAAATAACAAATGTAAAAGTAAAAAAAGTAAAAGAATGAAATCAAATACTCCCCTGATTCGCTCGGTGGATAATGAAGTAACATGGTTAAATCTTCTTCCAAAGTAATGTTGAAGCTCCATGACTAATGCATCGCCAAAAGCTTGATCCAAAACATTTCTTTGTCCAAAATAACCTGTTAAACCTGAGAAAACAAACACGAAAACCTGCATAACATCGGCGGGATAAATCTATATATAAGGATATAATGCTTGTGGAATGATTATTTTGCAGATTCCTGGAGATTATAAGTTAGGGATTTAATAAAAACTTTTTATGAAAACAAAACTTTCAAAAATTTTCAGAAAATTAAACTTGACGCCGTCAGGTTGTAAATCCTGACGCCGTCAGAAATAATCTGACAGAATTCTCATGTTATGTTTCCGGAAAATTTTTGGAAAAACCTATACCTTACTTCCTGGAAATCCTGCAAAACATCATTATGACTCGATACAAGCATTTGACTCAAACAAATACTAATATGTATGTTAATTTATTATTATTATGATTCATGTTCATTTGTGTTCTAATAAACCGATTTAGATTTCCCTTACACTTAACTTTTGCAAAATACCTTTATATGTAGTTAAGACGAAGTTAAAAACAAAATAAAGCATTTTCACAAATTAGTTTTGAACATGAATCAATAATAATAAAACTTAAACACACATACAGAAACAAATAAAATCAAACAAACAAATAAACACACAAAGCAAATAAAACTTGGGTTGCCTCCCAAAAAAGCGCTTTTCTTTATTAACGAGTCTTGTAGCTAGACTCAAAGTCACGTACATTACGTGATTCCATCATTCATAATGACGTATCCCTGATAGATATAATCCTTGTTATCAGGGTGGTGGTGTCTCAATCGCTCGACATTCGCAGTCACTTCACCTCCTCCCTTGCTGGTCAAGCTTACTACCCCATCTTGGTGTAGACTTTTAATTGTGAATGGTCCGTACCACCAGGGACTTGGTTCATCAGTAAGTGCTTTTGTTTCTGAATGCCTTAGGAGCACTAAGTCTCCTTTTGTAAATTCAACAGGGTTATTGGTCTGCTTATCAGCCTCAATATAATCGTTATTTCCCCCTTACATTCCCTAATCTCATTTTCATTGTAACTCTTAATCCTTGCGTCCCATGCACGGATTTTCTCTCGAACATCACCACGGATTATATTGGAGTTCGCCTCCATCTTCTTTTGTAGAGCAACATCTCGTACGTGTCGTGGGACCGTTGGGAAGTTTATTGTTTTCTTCCCCTTCTTTATTAGGATGGCACTATTTCCGTAATCGATTTGTGCCCTAGTGGTAGCGAGAAAGGGTGCCCCAAGGATTATTGGCATATTCATATCATTCCTCTCAATAATCATGAAGTCGACCGGGTACAGGAATCCGGCAACGTTGACCAACACATCTTCTGCAATTCCTAACGGGTACTCATAAGAATGTTTTACAAAGGAGAGTTTAGTACGGGTGATGGATGGCAACTTGTCGGTTAACTGGACATAAACGGATAAAGGCATCAAATTTACGTCGGAACCTTGGTCGGCTACCGCATCCAGATACTTCAGTTTTCCAATGCTGCATGTTATTTCGAAGACCCCGTAGAATTCCTGCTTTTCCACTAACTTTTGTCTTATGAGGCACTCATACAATTGCCCTCCGGGTAATGTGTCGGATTCATCATCCGGTTCTATTCTCTTGGACTCCTTGTTGGGTAGATGAGTACGTCGATAGTTTCTCACCCAATCGTTTATGGTCTCCTTGTTTATATCGTGCTTCAAGTAATGCCTTACTTGTTGCGACTTTGGCGGTTCTACCAATTGGCGCTCCTCAGAGGGCGCCTCCTTTCCTTTGTCTGAATCGCAGTTGCAGGCATTGGTGTTTCCATCATTAAGTGGGACGAGGTCAATTTTGTTAACTTCCATAGTTATGGATTTCCCTCTTCCCTCATTTTCGCCCTCTTGGATGATGGAGATAGCCTTGACAAATTTAGTGTTGGGAATTCCAACGTCATTCCTCACCAACACTTTTTCAGGGGCTTTTGTATTTGTGTATTCTTTCAAAAGGTTCATCATCTCCGCCATCTTCTCTTCCATTTCCTCCTTCTGTTTGTAGACGGCTTCCTCAAATTTTGCCAACCGTTCGGAGTGTTTTGACATGTATTCTCTCATTCGAGCTTCGAATGTTGGACTAAGTTCCTGAGGTGGTGAGTTGGGTTGAGCGTGCTTATGGAAGGGTTTAGTATTTTCCCTAAGGGGTGATTCGGAAAATGGTATTTGCTTAACGCTTGAGACCGAGTTAATTGTTGCTTTTTGTGGACTTAAGGCCAAAAACTTGATGCGTGGTTTTGCAACCTTACAACAGGTTTTACCTCTCGAGGGACCTCAAGAGGCTTACAACCCCACCAGGCAGTGTACCTGACCGATGTAGTATAGTGTAGTGGTAAGTACGGGGGATTGATCGTTCTCCACAGGGAATAGTATTCGTTAGGTATGAAAAACTACTCTAATAGGTCTAAGGGTGAGAGAAGATTCTTTTTATGTTTTTATAATTTTTTATGAAAGCAAGTAAAATCTCGGGTTTGAAAGAGTGGGCGGAATTAGTTGCTAGTCAACTAACCCAAGTTACTACGAATGCAAATAAAATAAAATAACAGAAAATGAAAAGGTGGTAAAACTTATGTGGAGAGAAATGTGTTTACTTAGATTTCCTTACTCCCTAACTATCTTTTACCGGTTGATTAGTGTGTATTAATTGCGTGGATGACGGGTGTATTCCTTAATACCAATCGTGGGGTGGCGTACGTACTTCCCCAACTCTACAAGCTCCTACTTCACTCCTATGTCGAGCCGGCTAGGAAGCTCCTAACATGGGATCACTAGAATTCGCTTGTGCATTAAATACAACCATAAAAACCTTAGTACGCATTGGTTCATGCTTCTTAAGATGTTCAAGCAAGTTACCGAATAGGAAGTTAGCCAGTTTTCTTAAGCCTAACATAGATGAACAATCATCCAATACAACTAATAACACACCAATAACCAATAATCAATAGCTAGGTTTCATTAGATCTAAGCAAACACAAGATAAATCTAGCCTAGCATGTTAAACAAAAGACAAGAATAAGATAGAATCAAACAACACATAGACATATTGAATGATTAATTGATAACTTATCTTCAATGTAACATGGAAGATCTCAAGGCAAAAAGCCTTGAGAAAGCTGCTAAAATCGTCCTAGGGTTTTCACACACAAAGTTCCCCAATAAGTTCCACACTAATGACAAAAAATTGCAAAACTATATATAGATTTTCAGATCTGACGGCGTCACGTTATGGAGTGTGACGCTGTCACCTCGCCGCTTTTAGGGTTCCCGGATGACCTTCTTGACGCCGTCCCTCTTTAGCTCTCCAAAATCCGTTCTGGCTTATCAAGGCTTGACGCCGTCAGACTTAGGGGTGACGCCGTCCCTCTTTAAATTAAGCTGTGACGACCTTGATCACATTAAAGCGTGACGCCGTCAGAATTCCATGCAAATTTCTCTGGCTTATCATGAGTAATTTTCACATCCACCACTTTTGCCAAGCCATGACGCCGTCCAGAACAAATCCTGACGCCGTCAAAGGTAATTTCCAGCACAATTTTGAGACTTTGTCGTTTTCTTCACTTTTATGCTCCAAAAACGTCCAAAATGCCTCCTTTTCCAGATTTCTTCTCAAAAGTACCTAAAATGACAAAAGGAACGATTTAGGGCAATATTTGATCAAATAAATACAATTTAGGGCTTAAATGACCCCTTAAAAGCGGTACACTTTTCGCTTCATCAATGACACTAGACTTCGAAGCCATACTGAAAACATGTCAAACGATGACGCTGGATCCATAACTTCATACCTTCTCAAAGCGGAGGTAAACCTGTTCACATAAATGTATGAAATTAGTGTTAACGTGTTAACATGTGTAAGTGTACTAGACAATATTTGTGAGTGTCAGTATATAATACAAATGCAATTGAATGATAGCTTAAAATGTAAACGTACAGTACAACGCACGGTCTGGGAGGTTTGCCAGAAGAAGAGATTCTTTGTAAGGAGCGATGTAGAATGAACCAGCATTTCCTTCAATTCCCAAACTAACAAAGTGTCCAACCTGATGATCGTAGACAAAAATTGTGTTACCCAAAATGTTTCCGAAATTGCCTTCCACTATTGGAGCTTGCCTACTTGTAAAGCCAATCAGCCTAATCGCCATGGGGGTAGGGATGCAGAATAGATTTGAAAATCGTGTTACGGATGCACCATCCACCTCCAAAAGCCATGCGCTGAACAGTGGGACCTCAGAATTCATGATCATACCAGAAAGCACAAGAGAGTTTCCTAGCTCGTGAACAGAAAAAGAAACTGGCATTACCACTTTCAAAAGAGAAGGTATCTCTATGACGTGAAATTGGCGGTTAATCATATCAAAAGAAATCAAAGTGTAATCCTTGTAGGGACCCCCCTTTGCACTAAGTAACCTTTCAGTGCCACCCCAATAGATAAAACGACCCACAACTGCCTGACTTTTTCTTTTCAATCTTATTAGGGGACGTGGCAACTCAAAATCTTAGACACGTGACCAGGTCTTAGTGTTCAATGAAAAGACTGACACATACCAAAAACCAGTTTTGAAAACAGGATAAGATACCTTGACAATTGTCGGGTCTAGAGTGTCCGGACGGACACCAAAACCGATAGCAATCTTTGAACATTCTATTTGGTTATTTTAAAAAGGGATGAATATGCAAACAGATTTTCTTATGGATGGGTTCCAAAGAACAGCCATCATGTTAGTACCATACATAAAGCACGTAAGGCCGCTAGAAGTGCCTACAAGCATCATAAATGCAAGGTTTAGATGTGAATCATATAGGGAAATGGTTAAATTTTTAGCTACAGATGTCATAAAACCTGTATGACCCTGATCAAATGTTAGATTAAAAAGACACTCATCATTGGGACGAGCACCGTATGAAGTGATGAAGATTTGTGAATCTATGATTGCCTTCCATATCTTTGAAACACTACGTATCTGGAGTATACCTTTAACTGGTACCCTATTCAAGATATCTATTTGAACATCCAAAGGTATGTTTTCAGACATAGTTTAAATAGTTTGGAGGAAATGGGTGGGCTATAGGTAGGATGTATAAAGTTGTTGTGTATGAGAAGGCAATGGCTAAAATGACACACATATATATGAGTCTCATTGATTATGATTACACCTGTTAAGTGGCATTAAATTAATAATTTTAAAGTAGATGTACGAGTGTGTACTGTTGCGCAACCTAAATGGCATATTTAAAAAGATGGGCAACTTTAGAAAATAATTAAAAAAAAAATCGGGAATTTTTAAAACATGGGCAACTTAAAAAATGGGCAACTTAAAAAGATTCTGCTGCTTCTAAAACTTTTTACAAATTTTCATGCTGTTTTGCAAATTTTTGTAATCCTGCTGCTTGGTTTGAAAGTTAAGGGACTGTTTTGTAACTTGGCGCCAATATAACCCGAATTAGAATCCGAACGGTAAGAAATCACAATTGGATCACACAATTCACTTTGTGCGCCCAAATTTCACTTTAATACAAACCCTAACACACCTGTGATCATCTGATTGTCGGTACCCCCAAATTGAAAACCCTAATAAACAATGGCGGATAGGAAATACTCAAGCAGCCACAATCAGGTTGCATTTCTTGAAAAGGTCCCAGGAGCTGAAGCATTTGCTAACGTTATTGACTTTCTTAATGCTACTCACCTTAGGTATGCATTAACAGAAAATCCCACTATATACAAATCCCATATGGAACAGTTCTGGTCCACTGTTAGGACCCAAACAACAAAAAATGGTGAACAGCAATTAAAGGCTATGGTAGATGGCAAACGGATAATTATTTCTGAATCATATGTAAGAAAAGCTCTTAACTTTTTAGATGAAGAAGAGATAATTTGCCTTGAAAATGATGTCATTTTTAAAGAACTTGAGAATATGGGTTATGAGAAGAAAAAGGATGTTTTAACGTTTTATAAACCTCTTCTCTGCCCACACTAGAAATTTCTTATTCACACCATTCTCCATTGTCTGAGTCCTAAAACTACAGCGTGGAATGAGTTCAGTTCAAGGCAAGCATCTGCTATTATTTGTCTGGCCACAGGAAAACCCTTTAATTTTCGGCTATGGTAATGGATGGCTTCAAAAAGAATGTTTCAGGAGAACATTACATTTACCCTAGGTTTTTGCAATTGATTGTGAATAAGCAACTATCAAAGCCTAAGATTCATAAAAGGCCCTACAGAACTCCTATGCTTAAAAGGAAATTATTTTCTTATTTGAAAAAAAGTGGAAAAGGCTTCTCTGGGACTATTACTCCATTGTTCCCACATATGTTGCAATTGGCTGCCACTCAGGGTCAATGTGCTGAAATCACAACACCTACCCATCCCACACCCACCTCTGAACACTCATCATCTCACCCTCAAAATACCCAAACACCTAGGATTTCACTGAATAAGAACACAGATTTTCATCAGACCAGTGTTAGGATAGATGCAGATGAGGCTGCCACAGGTGTGGGAGGTGGAATGATGGAAGGGGCTAACACTACTGATCCTGGCTTAGTAGGTGGGCAGGTAAGTGTTAACATAAGTAAGACCCTGAGCATGGCAACACCAACTGTGCAAGGTTCTCATGAACCTGAATCAAATGATGAAAATCCCAGTCAAATGGCAAAAATAGGGAGCTCAGGTGATCAACCCAGGTTTCATACTGAGTTTGAACCCAATGATTCAACTGTCAGGGAAGGTAATACATCCAGACGTGATGAGGGTAGGAATGCAACTGAGGAATTGAGGGACACCCAAAATGTACAAGATGACAATTCCAGTGATCAACCTGACGGGGCAGATAAGACTAGCCTTATGGAGGAATACATGACAAGATGTAGGACACTAGAATCACAAGTTCTTGATCTCACACAAACAGTCAAACAAATGAAGATGAGAATTAACCTTTTGAAGGGAAGGCAGAGGTCTAGAACAAGGGTATTCAAAAGGCTCAAGAAGGCTGGAACGGCACATAGGGTGAGCTCTCCTGAAGGTTGTCCTAGCAATGAGGGAAATGATCAGGTTGATATGGATGTAGATAGTGGTGTTGGGGCTAATCTAAAGACTTCAAATGCTGAGCAGTTGGTTAAAGATTCTACTGATGAGGTAATTAAACCTGCTGCTAGTACTAGAGATCCTAGTCCTAAGTTTGAACCTTCTACTGCTGAAGATGATGATGTTAGCTTGGCTCAGGTGGTCCTCCCACTAAATACTAGCAAATCATCAACACCAAAACAATCAACACCACCACCAGAATCACAATCACAAACACAACCTACATCAGCAGCTGAACAACAACCTCAACCACAACTCCAACCAACAACTAATCAGACAAATCCGTCACCGACACTTCCTAGAGCTCCCGACAAAGGAGTTACCATAAGAGAACCTACTGCTGAACAGAAATCATCATCACCACAACAACAACATCCATCACCACAACCAAAACAATATGAACCTCAACATCAACCAAAATCAAAATCACAAACTCAACCTATAACATCAAAACAAACAACTGCATCTACAACAAAACAACCAACTACAAAACCTGCAATTCCAAGGGTTCCTGTCAAGTGTGTAACTATTAGAGAACCCACTCCATCTACGAAACCCACACAACCACCTACATACACTGTGGAAGCCAAAGGAAAGATGATGGAAGAGTTTGAAAATGCTCATGATTCTGCATATGTCCCATATCATCTTTGGCCAAAAGAAATTCAAGCAATACATCCAGAACGGGCTAAGTTTGAAGAAAGGTTCAATTCTAGGGATGATGTAAAGGGTAAGTCTACAATTGGTGTCAAAGGATCTGGGAAAGGCAAAGAAATGATGGTGGAAGAGTCTGAAAAGGCACATGGTCATCTTTCGGCAGAAGAGATTAAGGATAAACCTGATGCAGACGAGGCTAACAAACCTAATGCTGAAGAAGTGGAGGAGGATAAGAAAAGTAAGGAAAAAGAGTCAAAGGCTAAGTCTACAATTGGTGTGAAAAGAACTGGGAGAAGAATGAAAATGATGGCCAGAAGGAAGAAGAGAACTAGGCGAGTGGTAGTGAGTAGTTCAGAAGGCATTGATGAAACAGGGTATAAAAAGAAAGAGACGGTTGATTTACAACTGGTGACCCAGGTTGTGTCTAATGATGAAGACCTATTTGAGGATACTGCTCCTTCGGCAGTTAAATCTCCGGTTATTGGATGGAAAGCTGGTTATGATGGGAAAGTTCCTTGGTTTGAGATACGCAGAGTTGCTGGAAGAATGCAAAGGTTTAAAACAATTCCTCAAATGCTTAAACACATTGACAGAAAGGATTTGGTAAACCTGTCGGCATTAATCAAGAACAAGTATGGAAATGGAAAACCAACAGATGAGCTTGATAGAGTGCTTTGCGGATATCTGACGACCATGTTTCAAGCTTCTGTCCAAGATAGTATGTTTGTACAACAGGGTACAAGTACGTAGTGTTTGTTAAGTTGATTACCTTGAAGGTTTTTGTAACCCTGTTACTTCCACCATAACCGTATCAATATATTAAAGTGTTTGTTGACATAATTCGTTTGTTTATAAAGTCTTCTTCATACCATTGAACGATACATTCCGCATAGTGTTTAATATTGTGTCAATTCGATATCAGTTTGTTAGGAATTATTAGAATAATGTTTATTTTCATTGTTGCTGTAAGTGTAGTTTGATTCCTGCTGGCAGTGTTAGTTTCTGCCGGTCATGGTTCCTGCTGGTAGCATTGTTTAGTTTCTGCTGGCAGTGTTTGTTACTGCTGGTCATAGCGTATTTTTTGTATGTTTGTTAGAGTTATTTTAGGAAGAGAAACATACGACATTGTGTTTTGCATCCAATTCCAAAGAAAATAGTTAATACAAGATCCATAGAGGATCAAAGTCTTTTAGTCATTGTCTTCTTCAACTCTTGTGTTTAGTTTCCGCATAAGCACAAGTTTATTATACAGAGATTCTCATAGTAGTTGGCTTGTGTTTAAATAAGCTATCTACAAGTTCTTTTGGCTCAAAGATCTATCAAGAGGCACGATCCTACACAGTTTCTATACATATTGTTTTACATTCATATCTAAGATAATTAACAATATATTCCTGGCTCATCTGGGATCACCACCAAATCACAAAGTTTTTTCTTGAATTAAACTATCTTCTTCCTCATAGCTTGACACTGATCATAGATTCTTTGTAGTAAATCCTTAACCACATCCGATTGTTGTTCACACCTGAGTTTTGAGGTAAGCATCACCCTTAAGACTTCAAAACTCAGTGGATATTCCAATTCAGCTAACATGAAGATATATACTCCACTATGTGTTGACAGATGATGCACATTGCAGGAACTATAAAACTCCCATGTCAGATATTGATGCAGTTGGTGAAATGCACTGATGCAGTAGGTGCTTGTATGTAGCATGAAATGCACGGGTGAATCCTACTGCTGGTGAAATTGAAGCTGCTGCTGCTCCTACCTTATTCAAATTGTTGGGTTATATGTTATTGACCGGTTACAAACAACAACGATTACTAGATAATAGTAAATTGTATTTTGGGTTACAGAATTATAAATCAAGTCTACTACCTTTCAAATACCATTAAACATTGTTTATTAACTCCTTGTGCTTCCAGAAGTATTGAAGCATCCGCTCACGGTATGCTACCGCTGTTTGAAGCGGGTCATCTACTTCCAGTGGTTGGTTGCGACACAATCTGTATAAAATAATACATACCCATACACCGCAATCGCCATATACGTCTGCTTGTTTCGGGACTGCAGGACACTGGTATGTTATTTTATATTCCTCGGCTGATATGCCCTTGCTCGCCAATATACCCTGCTGATCCAGATACATGGTAAGTTGTTTTGGCAAAATTCTTTTCAAAGTTCTCCACCACCGTGCACCATTGCCATGTACGAACCCAAGAGTGTCATAAAATGAAACAACACCACTACGTAGGTGAAGCTCAGCGAGACACCAGTGTTTATCAGGTTCATTCACGGGAAAATAAACCTAATATAGACAAAAACAAAATGTACATATTATTATGCATACAGTTAAAATTATATTTAAAAAGGATTGTGGCAAACTAACCTTTTCAACATCTCGCCAAGCCACAGGGTAGCTTGTTCCATCTGAATAATGACTATACATCTGACCAGCCAAGATATGTCGGGCGAATAGAGAACCTGCCAAGGTCCAATCTGCATTGCTTGGTCTAAGAGACCACATAAGGTCAAACCATATATCCAAGTGCTGTGTACACAAAACAAAAATTATAAAACTTATAGTGGTTACTCAATCAAAAGTATATACAAATGTATATGACCAGATAGTGATGATGGTTCCTTACATAGTCATACAGCCAACCGCCTTTACAATCTTCAAGACATGCCAACTGATGAACTCAAATAAGTACATTTTATTACTATCATTTATCCTATTAATTTGACTTGTTTTACTATATTATGTATGAGGATTGATACTTAATCGTTTACTTTTGTAATTCTCAGGTAAAAACAAGCATTTGGTGAAACTTAGCAATTTTGGACTAATTATGGAGCAAAACATGCAAGAAGTTAAGAGTCTACTGAAATGAAGAAGATCAAGACTAATCTGCTCCAGATGCGCCGCATCTCACTCATGACATGCGCCGCATCTCTATCAAGATATCACCAGATACGATCCAAGATACAAGAGGACATGCGCCGCATCTAATCATGGAGTTACGCCGCATCTTCTGGCGGTGTACGAATATTCCTGAATATTATAATCTTGGACCCCACGCGAAGTTAAGTCAATGCGCCGCATCTACTTACTAGATGCGCCGCATCTTCCCTCAGACAGAAACTATAAATACCCCAAGACCAGACGAATTCCAGAGCTTTTGTCAGAGCAATATATTAGATTCGAAGACCGAAGTAGCAGAACCCTAGGACGAATTCAGTCAAGGAGGCAGCACAAGACACACCAAATGAAGATACAAGAGCTGTAAGAAGGTGCTGCATGTGTTTAATTCATTAAGTAGTTTTGTTTTATTGTGTTAGCAAACTTTAATTCATCAGGATTGGTGGCTTGTGTAATGTGACAACGAAAGATTGCACTCCCTTTAATACTTGCTTTCCCATCAATTAAAGTTTATATGTTGATGTCTTTGGTTACTACTTATTAGTGCATTGATAACCTCTGTGTTTATTAGTAGCTTGCGGGCATTTGACTGCGGAAAATAATGTGGCTCCCACGGTTATTACTAAATTGATCACTTAGGAATAACTTTTAGACATAAGTAATCACTAAGGGTTTACTCGCCGATAAGATTAGGACCAACGAGAAAGGGTTAACTACATACACTTCATATAAAGCTATCAATAAAACAAGTGACAATCTACTTAATCATAAGGACAGCCCTCTTATTGTCTCGAGTATTTATCTGTGTACGTGTGTGCTACTTGCTGATTCATGCCTATTGGTTTATTTTATTATTTAATTGCAAACAAATCGTGCCAGTCTCTCAGGCTGAAAACCCCCTTGCGTTAGGATATTAAAATACTGATTAGAATAACGAGATAATACGTTCCACTCTTAGTGATCGACACTCTACTTACCATTATATTTATACTGACCGGGTACACTGCTCGTTAAGTGTGTGTGTTATTGATAAGTCGGCTAAATATAAATTTAAAACTTGAGTAGGCATTAAAACTGCTAAACCGCAACGACACATCACGCTCCATCAAGTTTTTGGCGCCGCTGCCGGGGAGTGAATTGTTATTATCTGTTAATTTGATTAGTATTTTAATTAGGTTTTTCTTTTTATTAGATTAATTGCATCATTGTACTATTTTGCATATTTGTTGTATTGTGTGTTAATTGTTTTCTTTTATTTTTGTGTGTTTATTTTTGTTTGTGTGTTTAATTTTTTGTTTTTATTTTTCGTATTTTTTCTGTTCTGCTATCGTTGTACTGTGCTAAATCAAACGATACGGCGCATCTGATCTCTCAAATACGGCGTATTGCGTTTAATTTTTTTAAAATACAACGCGTTTAATTAATTCGATACGACGCATCTTTTCCCCAAGATACGGCGTATCTGTTTTTAATAAGAATTTTTTTTTTTCTAAGCGATAAAGTAATACGACGCATCTGCTTTAGCAGATACGGCGTATCTGTTTTTGATAAAAAAAATTTTCTAAACGTTAACGCCATACGACGCATCTGCTTTAGCAGATACGGCGTATCTTTTATTTTAATTAAAAACAGTTTGCGAATTATTAAACAGATACGGCGCATCGATCTCTGTCGATACGGCGTATCCTCTGAATCAAAAATCTCGTATTTTTAAACGTAACGAAAATACGGCGCATTAACTTTCGTTAATACGACGTATTTAATTTTAAATAAATATCGATTTTTGATTAATTAATTCGATACGGCGCATTCATAAATTCTAAGCGGCGTATCTATTTTCTGGATAAAGTATGATTAAATTTTAACGATTATTAGATACGGCGTATCCAACTCTTTGGATACGGCGCATCGTCTGCAGATATCAGCAACGTTTATTTTTCTAATTTCCGAACGGAAAATATTCTGACTTACCCTTATACTAGGAAGCTTTTACTTTGAAATCTTCTTGTTCTTAATTTTCAGGAACAATGTTCGATATTTTCCCATACTGGTTCGGAAGACCACAAAGAAACCTTACTATGGAAGAGTTTGCACTACTAATCGCTCAAGCTAATGAAAAAGAACATCATGAAGCAAGAAACTTTATTACTGAATTCAAAGGCAGTCATGAGCTGTTACTAAAGGAACAAAACAATATGATCAATGGTTTGGCAATTGAAGTGCACCAATTGTCAACAGTGCTTAACAAGGTTCTTTTGGTAAGGCACGATCTGAAAGGAATTACAACCAGAGGCGGAAAGTCAACCTTTCAAATCGGAGAGACACCCGAGGATGACAGTACCAAAAAAATTTCCCCTGAATCTTTATCACCTGAGCAAGAGCAACCAAAAGAGACTGATCCAGAACCTGTAATTAGAAGAGAACCTTCTGTTGAACCTAAACGATCAACACCACCTTTCCCACATAGGGTAAGGAAAGAGAAAGAAGATGCCTATCAAAAGAAATTCCTGGAGAATCTCAAGCAGCTGCAGCTAAGCATACCATTTATGGAAGCCCTAGTGCAAATGCCGAAATATGCTAAATATCTGAAAAGCTTGCTTACAAACAAGTCTAAACTCGAAGAGGCTTGCACCATAACAATGGGGAAAAGAAGCTCAGCGGCATTGCTCAACAAACTTCCGTCTAAAGAAAAAGATCCAGGGAGTTTCACTATTCCTTGTCAAATTAAAATTTTGCATATTGAAAATGCCTTAGCCGACCTAGGAGCTAGTATAAGTCTTATGCCCTCTTCTATGTATGATAAATTAGGTCTTGGTGAACCAAAACCTACTAGGATGTGCTTAGAACTAGCTGATAGGTCCATACAATACCCATTAGGAATAGCGGAAAATATATTAATAAAAGTTGATAAATTTGAATTACCTATCGACTTCGTTATCCTTGATATGCCTGAAAATTCTAGAACTCCTATAATATTAGGACGACCATTTTTAGCCACTGCTAGGGCCATGATTGATGTTTTTAATAAAAAAATAACTCTTACCATAGGAAAAGATGAGGTTGAGTTTAACATGGAACAATCTATGAGTAAAGATAATTCCGATGATGATGAATGCTATAACATCGATGTTTCTGATGACACGATTAATCAATTTACTCAGAGATTGTTAAAAAATAATTTGCTTGATTCTTTTCTGCTTAAAAATTTAGAAAACACAATTGCTATAGAAGATCAAGTTGATGAGAATACTATTGATTATAATTTAGCTGCTGATTCTGCTGTATGTAACGCGATACGGCGCATCGAAAACCTCGATGCGGCGCATCTATCTGATGACAGCAGCGATATAATTAAAGAACAGGTTTATTCCGCTAGTGCTACTGAAATTGATAATGTTAAACCTGTGCTTAAGGATCTTCCTTCTACTTTGGAATATGCTTATTTAAACGGAAATACTAATTCACCCGTTATTATTGCATCTGACTTAACGCCAAAAGAAAAAGAGTCTCTTTTGCAGGTACTATATAAACGAAGAGGAGCATTAGCGTGGAGTATGTCTGATATTAAGGGAATTAGCCCGTCATTTTGTACACATAAAATCCTTATGGAGGATGAATTCAAACCAACTATCCAACCTCAAAGGCGTTTGAATCCAAAAGTCCAAGATGTGGTGAAAAATGAAATCGTAAAGTTACTTGACTCCGGACTTATCTACCCAATTTCCGACAGCTCGTGGGTCAGTCCTATCCACGTTGTACCAAAAAAAGGAGGAATGACGGTAGTACTCAATGACGACAATGAGCTAATCCCTTCAAGAACTGTTACCGGATGGAGAGTTTACATCGACTACCGCAAACTCAATGATGCTACGCGAAAAGATCACTTCCCTCTTCCATTTATTGATCAAATGTTGGAAAGACTATCAGAATATGATTATTATTGTTTTTTGGATGGTTTTTCAGGTTTCTTCCAAATACCCATTGCCCCCGAGGATCAAGAGAAGACGACTTTCACCTGCCCTTATGGAACCTTCGCCTATAGGAGAATGCCGTTCGGACTATGCAACGCCCCTGCTACTTTCCAACGTTGTATGAAGGCTATCTTCCATGATATGGTAGAAGACTTTATGGAAGTCTTCATGGATGACTTTTTGGTGTTCGGTAACTCATTTAATGATTGTCTCTTTAAACTTGATAAAATGCTTGCTAGGTGTGAAGAAACTAACCTTGTTCTTAATTGGGAAAAATGTCATTTTATGGTTAGAGAGGGAATTGTGTTAGGACACAAAATTTCTGGGAAAGGTATAGAAGTCGATAAAGCTAAAATTGATGTAATTGCCAAACTACCTTACCCCACTAACGTAAAAGGCGTTAGAAGTTTTTTAGGGCACGCTGGATTTTATCGTAGATTCATAAAGGATTTTTCAAAAATATCTAGGCCTATGACCCAATTGTTGCTAAAGGATGCAAAGTTTGATTTTTCTGAAGATTGCAAAAAGGCATTTTAATATACTTAAAGAAAAACTAACTTCTGCACCCATTATAATTTCGCCGGATTGGAATCTGCCTTTTGAACTAATGTGTGATGCTAGTGATTATGCTGTTGGAGCCGTACTTGGCCAAAAGATTGATAAGAAATTTAAGCCAATTTATTATGCTAGCAAAACATTGAATAATGCCCAAGAACACTACACCACCACGGAAAAAGAACTTTTAGCAGTAGTTTTTGCATTCGATAAATTTAGATCATATCTTATATTGTCAAAAACTATGGTTTACACTGACCATTCTGCTTTGAAGTATTTGTTCAATAAACAGGATGCCAAGCCAAGGCTTATTAGGTGGGTTTTATTGCTCCAAGGATTCGATATTGAAATTAAAGATAAAAAGGGTGCCGAGAATCTAGCTGCTGACCACTTATCTAGACTTGAAAACCCTGATATGGAGGTGCTTGACGAAAGGGAAATAGCTGATGACTTTCCTGATGAAAACCTTATGATGGTAGGAATTAAGAGCAATAATAATGGACCATGGTATGCCGACTTTATAAACTTTATTGTTGCAAATGAAATTCCAAAAGGGCTAACATCCGACGAGAAAAGAAGGTTTATAACTCGCGCTAACGAGTATATTTGGGATGAACCTTATGCCTTTAAATTATGTCCTGACAATATTATACGAAGATGCGTAGACGGTGATGACATCGCAGCAATATTGGCACATTGCCATTCAGGGCCAACAGGGGGACATCACGGTCCAGTCATCACGAGAAGAAAGATCCTGGATGCGGGATTTTATTGGCCCACTATGTTGGAGGATGCGAAAGATTATATAAAAGGATGTGATGCGTGTCAACGATCCGGAAATATTACATCAAGAAACAAAATGCCGCAAAACTATATCCATGTATGTGAAGTTTTCGACATATGGGGATTAGACTTCATGGGACCGTTTCCTGAATCTAAAGGTAATAAATATATTTTGGTTGCTGTTGATTACGTATCAAAATGGGTCAAAGCGCAAGCATCTCCAACAAACGATAGCAAGGTAGTACTTAAATTTTTGCAAAGTTTGTTCTCTAGGTTTGGAATTCCTAAAGCATTGATTAGTGATAGGGGAACACACTTTTGTAATCACCATCTGGGAAAAGCCTTTCAAAAATATGGAGTAGATCATAGGGTTTCCACTGCATACCATCCTCAATCAAATGGTCAAACTGAAGTAACCAATAGAGCTATAAAACGAATTCTTGAAAAAACGACTGGGTATAATCCTAAAGGGTGGTCTGACAAGTTAAATGATGCTTTATGGGCATTCCGTACAGCCTATAAGACACCAACGGGATGCACTCCATTTCATCTTGTATACGGAAAAGCATGCCACCTACCGGTCGAAATTGAACAAAGTGCATATTGGGCTTTGACGAATTGTAATATGGATATGGAAGCTGCAACAAAGAACCGTTTCATGGAACTTAATGAACTCTATGAACTAAGAGATGAGGCCTACAAAAATACTAAGATCTACAAAGAAAGAACTAAAAGATGGCATGACTCGAGGTTACGTGGGGATAAAACGTTTACTATTGGAGAGAAAGTGCTACTATTTAATTCCAGATTAAAGATGTATCCTGGTAAACTTAAATCAAGGTGGACGAGACCGTTCGTTGTCAAGAAAGTATATCCATATGGAACTATTGAAATATGCGATAAAAATGGTTATATATTCAAAGTGAACGGGCAACGTGTGAAGAAATACTTTGATAATAAAATTGAGGATAATGAGAACGAGGTGGTGGAGTTTGAACCTGAAGTATTGGAGTAAAGAGCTGAACGTGAGTCTAACTTGAAGACTCTGGAATAAAGACAAGTGCTTACCGGGAGACAACCCGGAGAATTTTTATTATTCTGTTTTCTGTGTCGAGTCAGTCAGGCCCGCATGAGGATACGGCGCATCTCAATCCTGAGATGGGACGCATCTCCTGCAATGGTCATATCCTATTTTAATTTTTTTGCATTTTTATTTTCGACTTTAAAACTATTTATCAGTTTATTTTAATGCGGCGCATCCCTGGTTAAGGATGTGGCGCATCTTTATTCTGATCCGTATTAATTCCAGGCTCGATACGGCGTATCTTCTTCCATAAGATACGGCGCATCGACTGACCTGATGATTTTCAGTTTTAATTTTTAAGTTTTATTTTTATCTAACTACTAATGTATTATGCAAGCTTGAACCTTTCTTATCTTAGGTGTGTTTTAAAGCTTTGGTGGTATTATAGTTTCCTGGATTTCCTGTGGATACATCAAGTATGAAGCTTAAACGTTCTAATCCACAAGAAAGATGATTTTTGCTCTTATACTAATGGAGGATCATACCGAGCAAATCTCAGGGGAGTTTTCCTGTTCTAATTCTTTTATTTTCCAGTTTTTAACCTTTTATACAAATAACGAGGACGTTGTTTAACTTAAGTGGGGGGATTGGAGAATTAGAACACTTAACAATTACTTGTCCTAAACTTTTTCAAAAATTATGCTTAAAATGTGCTTAATATATCAAACTTAAAAAAAAAAATAGCATGTTTTTGTTTAAGATCTAAGTTGCATAGCTGCACACATGACGTTATTTTCAAAAATTGTGATTTTTCAAAATTCACAAATCTATGAGTGTGCCGGTGACTTGTAAACTTTAGAACTTGGCTTGTATACTATTCGAGACCACCATAATAAGTATTATATTTATATAATTGGAATGACTTGTCTAACTTGGTAAATTTCTAGGATTACACCCAAATAGCCTATTATATGTTATGTGTTATTAACTAACTACACTGGTTAGTTAACCCCCGTATAAACTCTTTTGTTACTCTCACTTTTAGAGTAAGATACCCCTAGAAAAACACTCAGAGCCATTCCTTTCGTTTCTTACACCTATGTTTAAAATGTTTCGTTACACCCTTACACCTTAGCCTACCCTGTAGATTAGAATCCGTGGTTGGTTAATTGCTATAGGCAAAGTGTGTTTCCTTACATTACCTGTGTTCGCGTGCGTAATTCATTATCTATGGTTAGGTCGGGAAATTGCACAATGCAATTGGAGTGAAAGTAAATATTGTATATCTTTGAGTTTATTTTTCGTGTGTTTACTACTTTCACTATTACCGTTATTTCTGAAGTTATGAAAAGTATGGAAAAATTATCCAGAATTATTGTTTTAGTGATGTGGTGAAATTTTACACATCTATGTTTATGTTTGTCAAAAAAAAAAAAAAAAAAAAAAAAAAAAAAAAAAAAAAAAAAAAATCGAAAAAATGAGAAAAAGAAAGAAAGAAAAGTTGGAAGTTAGTTTTTTAACCAACTTATGTAAAGTTATGTAAGTGGTCGATATCACCACTATTTGTTGTACTATATATATGGATTGAATGGGAATTGGTAGTTATGGGAACGCCAATTAAGGTTTATTCTTTGATTAAGATCTTGTTGAGTATAATTCGTGTCTACCTAAAGCGTGTGTTTCAAGTGTTAAAGCGTGAGTTATTCGATGATATGAGTCTTATTCATGGGATGGTTGGGATAGTGATTAACCACACTTAGGATTTTAATTTATTTGTTTTGTTTATTTTTCATTTTACACCAATTTATATCCCAAATGTTATCCATGCCCTTTATTATTCTTTATCCAACCAAACCTTTGATTTATTGAGATTAGGGATTTGAGCAATCTTAAGTATCGTAGTCGTGGATTCGGCTATGTATTTATGATTTTGTCGCCCTTTTTGATATATTATTATTGGTGAAGTTTGGACCTATCTTTAGCCTATTCGAGTTAAGGATTTGAGCAATTGCAAGTATCGTGTTCGTGGATTCGATCATGTATTTGTGATTTTGTCGCCTTTTCTGGAATTTGAGATTGATAGTGAAAGAGAATAATTAACCCTTAAGCCTAAAAACCCTTTTTACCGCTTTAGACTTGTTATTCCTTAGCTTTAGTGGTGGAGATGTGTATACTTGCCAAGCTTATGATAGAATATTCGTCACGACTGGACAGTTAAACGATTAGATTTGCTTTTATCAGATTATTTTATTTTACTTCTAATTCGTTAAGTGTTTAGTTGTGTGATTATGAAATAAACGAATACATGCTTAAATATAAAAATAAATCCTAACATCTTTTAGGATACATTTTCATAAGAGAAATTCTAAGGTTTACTTGGGGACAAGTAAAGTTCAAGTGGGGGGATATTTGATGAACTCAAATAAGTACATTTTATTACTATCATTTATCCTATTAATTTGACTTGTTTTACTATATTATGTATGAGGATTGATACTTAATCGTTTACTTTTGTAATTCTCAGGTAAAAACAAGCATTTGGTGAAACTTAGCGATTTTGGACTAATTATGGAGCAAAACATGCAAGAAGTTAAGAGTCTACTGAAATGAAGAAGATCAAGACTAATCTGCTCCAGATGCGCCGCATCTCACTCATTACATACGGCGCATCTCTATTAAGATATCACCAGATACGATCCAAGATACAAGAGGACATGCGCCGCATCTAATCATGGAGTTACGCCGCATCTTCTGGCGGTGTACGAATATTCCTGAATATTATAATCTTGGACCCCACGCGAAGTTAAGTCAATGCGCCGCATCTACTTACTAGATGCGCCGCATCTTCCCTCAGACAGAAACTATAAATACCCCAAGACCATACGAATTCCAGAGCTTTTGTCAGAGCAATATATTAGATTCGAAGACCGAAGCAGCAGAACCCTAGGACGAATTCAGTCAAGGAGGCAGCACAAGACACACCAAACGAAGATACAAGAGCTGTAAGAAGGTGCTGCATGTGTTTAATTCATTAAGTAGTTTTGTTTTATTGTGTTAGCAAACTTTAATTCATCAGGATTGGTGGCTTGTGTAATGTGACAACGAAAGATTGCACTCCATTTAATACTTGCTTTCCCATCAATTAAAGTTTATATGTTGATGTCTTTGGTTACTACTTATTAGTGCATTGATAACCTCTGTGTTTATTAGTGGCTTGCGGGCATTTGACTGCGAAAAATAATGTGGCTCCCACGGTTATTACTAAATTGATCACTTAGGAATAACTTTTAGACATAAGTAATCATTAAGGGTTTACTCGCCGATAAGATTAGGACCAACGAGAAAGGGTTAACTACATACACTTCATATAAAGCTATCAATAAAACAAGTGACAATCTACTTAATCATAAAGACAGCCCTCTTATTGTCTCGAGTATTTATCTGTGTACGTGTGTGCTACTTGCTGATTCGTGCCTATTGGTTTATTTTATTATTTAATTGCAAACAAATCGTGCCAGTCTCTCAGGCTGAAAACCCCCTTGCGTTAGGATATTAAAATACTGATTAGAATAACAAGATAATACGTTCCACTCTTAGTGATCGACACTCTACTTACCATTATATTCATACTGACCGGGTACACTGCTCGTTAAGTGTGTGTGTTATTGATAAGTCGGCTAAATATAAATTTAAAACTTGAGTAGGCATTAAAACTGCTAAACCGCAACGACACATCACGCTCCATCACCAACGCTAGCCAAAAATTCATATCAGAAACAATGTTACGACCGCCCCATGGAAACTTAAAGCTTTTTGGTTTTTTTTGAGTCAGATCTTTAAATTAACAAATAAATGATTAACAATAAACGAATCATAATATTGTTAATTTAAGAATAACAAATCAGACTACCTCTACAAAAGGATCTGGGTTGGCCGAATAGAACTCAGTAATTGACCGAGTTCTTGGGTTTCCAGATACGTCCTGAAAAGACACATACCATATATTAGCATAGGCCAACCAGATATTGATTTCAGTATCAATGTTTTACGGTGCTTTACATCTAAAATGACTATAGGCTCAATCAACTTCTTTCTGCAAGTAGCTGCTCTTGTCAGTCGTGCGGGTTGGACGTTGTCTGAATTCGGAGATCCTAAAAACTTATCGTGCTTTGATTTAAAGGCTTTAGCCACTAGAGCAACTTTAGCCGCCTTTTTTTTCTTTTTGATTGTCTTCCTTTTGCGTTCAGAAAAAACAGAGTCCAAGCAAGGTTTGTCATTGGGACCGACCACATTTGCATACCCTTGGTTGGTGAGTGTTTGTTGAAATGATGTTGTTTGATCTTGCTGCATAGCATAGGTTGTAATTAACACCGACCACAAGACATAGAAAGGAACAATTATTAATCTTTTTAAAATTAAAGTAAACCATGTACCTCAACATATGTCTGCAATGGGGTTGTTTGTTCTTTATGCTCGCAAATAGCATTTGCATTCTCAACACCCTTACCATTTTCATTATCAAAAGGTACTTCTTCTAACGAAACACTAGTGACATCCGCTTCGTCGTTTATATAATTCATGACA
Source organism: Artemisia tridentata subsp. tridentata (assembly GCA_021014915.2). Taxonomy (NCBI): domain Eukaryota; kingdom Viridiplantae; phylum Streptophyta; class Magnoliopsida; order Asterales; family Asteraceae; genus Artemisia; species Artemisia tridentata. Next base: position 267,993,870 of record CP139503.1, read on the forward strand.
TCATCATACACCACCGGATGATCCTGGTACAATAAAGATGTATAAATAAATAGGCAAATAAGGAAGCTTGTATGTTGCGAAAGTATTTTTTCAAGATAACATACATCAACGTAGACGAAGGATGTTGTTTGATTAATGTCCTTCTCATGGAATGCCACAACTTGATTCGCAGGTTGATGATGATCAAGAGCAGGGAAGTCAGGGGTAACCCCTAATTCACATGCTTTTACAAGAACGTCCATCCCACCCACCTGAGATTCGTTGTAGCCTTGCTGCCCAACATCCATGTCAATTTCCATGTGATGGGCTGCAACACTGGTCATAACACCAGTATCAGCTTCACAAGCTAATGACGTGGCCTGTAGTTGACAAAATAATACAACATTTAATGAATTAAATGTACGATTAAAGGGTAAACATTAACGGGGAAATGAGATACTTATAAACGTATGCCAAAAAAACACAAAGTAAAAGTAAACCTTTAAACAAACAGGATTGTCAACTTCCATTGGATGCGCATGATCGACATCATCATCAGCATGATCATCATCAACATCTCGGCCCGTAACACCATTATCAACATCATCTTCACAACGTGATGACGGGGTCTGTAGTTGACAAAATGATATATGTGTAATACTTAACGAGGAATTGATCTTCGTATAAAGTTAGGAGAATAAAACATATAAGGTGAATACAAACCATGTAAATATCAGGGTTGACATCAGACTTGACTGGAAAATCTGGATCATCGGTGTTTTCGTTAATAACTGTCTCTAACTCTGAAAATTTTGTTTTCACCTTCTGAAGCAGCTCGCGAATGTCTTGTTTAGGGACAGACGCTACGTGCTTCGCTATCAACGAAATATCAGTTTGCAAATCAAATATCTTGCCCAAAATAGGATTTGTTCCAAAAATCTTTTCATCTTGGCCTTCGCCTGATTGGACACCATTTGCGTTTTCAACATCATTTTTATCTAAAGTTTCTAAACTTGGTGCTTCATGTTGATAGTCTGCGCTATCAGGTTGGCGGTCATCCTCTGCGCTATCAGGTTGGTGATCATCCTCTGCGCTATCAGGTTGTTGGTCTTCCTCTGCACTTGACAGGTCTGAATCAGACAAACCCTTTATAAAGGGGATGCTGGCAATACACCACGGTTGTCTCAATTCGCGTTTGGTGGCATAAAGTGCCTTAATAGGAACTGACTCCTAAAAAAACAAATAGTAAATAACTTTGTATGTGAACAAATTTAAATAAATGTCCAAGAAATTTGCCGTCAAAGATAGTGTCGTGCTTACCGGTCCAAAGAGTGTTTTAGGGTCTGATCTTCTAAACTTTTGACTTTTAGACCAAGCAAGACCTCGTGGAATGACGTTCGTGTCTTTCGCCCACCAGTTGCCGCATTTAGGAAAAGTCTCCAAAATCCATATCTGTAATATGTGCTTGTTTAAAATGTATATAATGTGGAAAAAAAGTGGTTCAAAGTGCAGGTTATAACCGTGTTCAAAACTATATAATCAATATATATCTAATAGAAAAAACCTAGTAATGGATACAAAACAGATACAAACATTTTGTACACCAGATACATATATATATAGCAATTACTCAGAATTCAGACTAAATACAAAAATACTAAATAGTATAATGAGTATAGTTGGGAACTTCAGTACAGAGTAGTAAGTATGGCATACCTTGAAAGCCCAAACAAAACCGTATAGATTGTATGTCGCACTATACTTTGGGTTTTTTTTCAACTTCGCCAAATGAACTTTTCTGTGTTTCTCAACAACATTCACAGTCCTTTGATAAAATTTATGCCACATGTATTCACCCCAAGGAAAATCGTTCCAAGCATCAAATTCCTCCACCAAAGACAGTATATGACGAGGGATACAATTCCTTTCTTCATTACCCATAAACACCAACATAGCAAGTATCAAAAGACACAACCTAATAGCATCCTCATCCGAAACAGCTAAGAACCTATTTGTATCTTTAAGTAGTGTCAAACAATCACTCCCATATACATTTTTTATACCAGCTATCTTTTTTTCTGGAAATACACGGTCACGAAATGCATTTGCTTGATTTTCATTTTCAAAAACTTTCCCAAATCGAAAACCTGTTATTAAACAAAATTCTTTACGCCCAAACTCTAACAAATCATCCCCAATTTTGAACTGCAATGGTGAGGAATCGGACGATATGTTATGAACTTTTAACTGATGCTGTAAAACAGAATGCATCAACTGGCAGTCATTACCACAAAACCGAATATCCAACCATGGACCAAAGACTGTGTTTCTGAACAACCTATGCCGCTTTTCATTCTTCACCAAAATGTCTTTGATTTTTGTAAGCAAATCCATATCAGATCGAACGGCGATTTTACAGGTGTACAACTCACTCGACATATCGAATTACAGGGTGTTAAGGAATTATGATTTGTTAGTTGTGTGATGCTTTGCCTATGGAAAAGAAGCTGTTTATGTATTGATGTGTATACTGTAATGAATTGTAATCGAATTATCGAATTACAGGCTAATATCTATAAAAAAAACTGCCTAATTTTAATGCATGTAAAATGACCAAAATATCCTTTTGTTCATGTATTTGTTGCCCAAAAATCAAAAGTTGCCCAAAAAACAATACGTCCCATGTACATCGTAGCAACAGTAGTAGAGGTATTTTGGTCGGTGACGTGGCATCCTGTGGTCCGTCGGATCGGTTGCCCTGGTCTAAGGGGAGAATTTTGTGAGACCGGGCCGGATAGGCTTAGCACTTGGGCAACCGGGGCATTTTAGTAATTATCCCTTTCTTATTTGTAGCTTATCTAGTGTCATTTTCAACTTTTTTGTGTTTTTTCTTTAATTCTTAGACTCAAATCTTGAAGCTTGGAAAGTTTTAAGATTGCTATAGTGTGTAGATGCTTAGAAATAGCATAAAGATACGTACTTTTTAGTTTACAAATCGTTTTCTACTCGTTTCTTTAAGTTTTACACTATTACGAACCTTTTCAAATTTCATTATTACCATTAAAGTCTTAAACTTTCTTGTTCTTTACGTGTTTTTGAAGATATTTGATCAAAAGAAACTAGTGGTAATAGTGTATTTTATGCAAAAAACGTAACTTGAATATTTTGGTACTTTTACGAATTAGAGTCAAAACCCTTAGTTTACGAATAAGGTTTGGTTAAAACCCTTAGTTTACGAGCAAGCATTGAAGTTTACGAGTAAGCATACACTTTACGAGTAAGATAGTTTACGAGTAAGACAGTTTACGAATAAGAGTGCATCTTCAGTTTCGTCAACGAGCAAAGTTTACTCAGTACTTCCCTAGCTTGGATAAGCTTGTGGAATACTTTGACTTGTGATATCTTTCTAGCTTGGATAAGTTAGAAAGATCTAATTGGTTTGTTCCTAAGTCTTACGACTAAGACCTACGTTTACGACTAAGACCTGAGTTTACGACTAAGGACAAGTCTTACGACTAAGTTTACGACTAAGGACAAGTTTACGACTAAGTCCTAAGTTTACAACTAAGGATAAAGTTTAAGAGTAAGACCAACTTTACGGATTTGGACAATTTTATTAAGGAGCTTTACTAAGACTATAACACACATTTCAATTATTTATAAAGATCCATTATCTACACAAGTTTAAACAATGTCTCAACCACCGTATTTCTTCCCTCAACAACAGCAGTATCCTCAGCAACAGCAGTATCCTCAGCAACAATTTCAACAATCGTATCAACAACAACAATTTCAACAGCAGTATCCTCCACAACAACAATTCCATCAACAACAACTATACCCAACACAACAATTACCAATGACACCATTCCCTCTTCCACCAAAACAACCACATTGGTTTGATCAAATGTGTGAAGCTATAAGCAGCCAACAATCAATTCATGAAGCTGGTTCACTAGAAAGACCTCCAATGCTCACTCCTGGAAATTATATTCAATGGGCAAGTCGATTCTTAAGGTTCATGGAACTCCGAAAACCTCATGGCAAATACCTAAAGCAAGTTATCCTTGAAGGACCATTTCAAATGCCAACTTTAACGGTTCCCGGTGATGCAACTGCTGTTCCTCCAAGACCTGAGACTGTGACAACTCTTCCAGAGAATCAACTTACACCAGAATAGATCCTACACCGTGAGGCCAATGAACTTGCAATGGAGTATATTCTTCTGGGAATACCTAATCCGATTTACCGAAGCATTGATGCTCAGAAGACTGCTAAGGATATGTGGGAACATGTACATCTTTTGATGGAAGGCACTGAACTCAATCAAGAAGACATGGAATCAAAACTTTATCTCGAATATGAAACATTCATGATTGAACCAGGGGATTCATTAGAGTCATACTATCACCGCTTCACAAACATCATCAATGACTTGGACCGACTCAATATCATCTTACCTAAAGTTGCTATCAACACTAAATTTCTAAATTGTTTAGGTAAAGATTGGCAGAAATATGTCACGTTTGTTCGTCAAGCCAAAAATTTTCATAATGCGAAATATGGGTTGTTGTATGATTATCTGAAGCACCATCAATCTGAAGTTGACAAAGATCGAGCTCTACATGGAATGTATCAACCTTCACCACCTCCTCAGAACCCACTTGCACTTATGGCTCAATCTTATCAAGCTCCATATCCACATTCGAATCATGAATTTGTTCAAAAACAGTATCACTTTACTTATCCTCAACAATCACCTTCATCCAAGATCGTTTCATATGACTCTTCATAACAATCAACTGACAATCAACTTGTTCCATATGAACAGCCAGACACCGCGTACTATGCACAAGCACATGATGAAGAAGAGGAAGCATTTAACACATTGAATCAAGGATTTGCATTCATTGCTCGAGCCTTCAGCAAATTTGCAAACAAATCAAACAATCATCTTCTCAATTCATCTAATCCAAGGAATCAAGCTGTAGTTCAAGGTGGATGGGTTGAAGTGCAGAATCGGTCTTATGGACGACAAATGGGAACTGGTGGTTATGTAGGAAATTCGGGAAATGGTCAAGCTGTTGCTAGTGGAAGTAGGAACAATGTAGGTGCTCCTCATAGAAGGGTTGAAATCATTGAAACTGGTAATGCACAAACTGGGAATGCGGTGATCAGGTCCTACAACTGTAATGGCAAGGGTCATTTGGCTAATGCATGTCCTAAACCAAGGATCAGAGGCAGTGACTTTCACAAGCAAGCATTACTTCTAGCACTCAAGGATGAAGCAAGAGTAACTCTCACTAACAACGAACAAAGCTTCATGGCCTCTGCTAATTCAGATGATGAAATGGAAGATCTGGAAGCTAATGCTGCTGTGATGTTAATGGCAAACATGCAGGAACTTCACATAAGTGATACAGGCCCAGTTTATGACACTGATGGCCTGTCTCAGGTACCTGATGCAAACACATGCCTCATACATGAAATAGCATCTCCATCTACATCTGCACCCGACAAGGAGCAAGTTATTCAAGATGATCCATTGTTACCACTTCGAGACGATGATCAAATTAACACAGTAGTTACATTTGATGATGATGATCAAATTAACCCAGTTGTTACATTTGATGATGATGATTAAATTAACCCAGTTGTTACCTTTGATGATCCAATTGATGAATATAATAATGATTAACTTGAACAAATTGAAACTTCGCCCGTTCCAGATCCAGAATTTATGACCTTACTTATAACCACCCAATCCCAAGTTGAAAAATGCAATGAAATAAATGGTAACTTAAAATCTAAGATTGCATCATTAACTGCGGAACTTGAGAGCTGTAAAACTCAACTTACAAACTTTGAAACACAAGCAAATCGAGAAAAAATTTTGAAGTTGCATTTCAAAATTCTTATGTCAAAGAGCAAGAATTACAAAATCAAATGTGAGAATTAATTGTTTTCAATAACAACTTGGTCTCTAAATTAGAACAAGAAAAGCTTGAGTTAAAACAACAAGTCGAACATCTTGCAACTGAACTTTCAAAAACAAATTTGGAGATGTCAGTTTGTCAAGCAAGTTTTTCAGAATACAAAAAAAGTCAAGGAAACGAATTGATTCTCACGTTGATGAAATCGTTGAGTTGGAAAGAAAATTAAAAGAATTTCAAAAAGTTGTCTACAAAACTTGTGAGTCTGTCACAACAATACAAAAGTTCACTTTAAAATCAAATCCTAATGGTTCAAAAGGTTTTGCTCTGGGTGACGATAAACCACGTTTTGTACACACAGCTCTCAAAGAAAATCCAAAGTTGTATAGTGCAGAAAAATTGTTTGATGATTTTATTTTGCGTGTTGTTGTATATAATTATGAGGAAGAATGGGAACAAGAAGACGAGACTCGATTGAAAATGAGAAAAAAAGAAATGGTTAAACCATTTGATTATTCAAAATTATCATCCATTCATGAAACTTTTGTTCCTCAAAAGGAAAAAACAGAACAACCTTGGCATATTTCAGAAATTCATGAATCAACTTCTAATGTTGGTCCCGTCAAACCAGTGGCACAAATAAATGGCCCTTTACCATCTTCTGGTGAAATTAAACCATTACCTAAACGATGTCTTTTACTTCGGTATTTTGATACGTTTATGGAAGATATCAAACTTTTGGAACAAGCAATTGAACGTAATTCTGAGATAAAAATTTATACTTTTCAATCTGCTTACGCAAAAGAACAAAGACAAATTTTTCAAACACAATTTTTACATTTTGTCCAACATTTGCGTCTTTGTGCAACACACTGGGGACGGGAACTACAAAATGAAGTTTCATCCATGATGAACATTTTCAAAGCAACAGAAAACTCGATTTCAAAACGAAAACGTCAAAACAAAAATCTTCAAAAAGAAGTAGATCGACTCTTGGAAGATGTTCTGAGTTCTGATATTATCTCTGTATTTATGAATTATGTTTATTTGTCATGCAATTCCATGCTCATAACCGACCACAATGTTGAAAATGATACGTTGAGACAGGAGATTAAGATTTTAAAAGCAGAAATGAGAGAATCATGACTCATAATGATGATGTTCAAACAAAACTTTCACTCGAGATTTCTCAACTTCAAAAGAAACTTCAATGGTGTCAGGCTCAAAGTCTTACTTTTGAACTCGAATTGCAACGTCAAAAAGAAAACATGTCTTTTCAAAACCATCAAACATCCAAAATTGAGAATCTTGATGATGAAAATGTGGTTTAAAAGTGTTAAGTTATCAAATATGAACAAGAAATTGAGCATTTAAAAGATGAGTATAAAACAATTTATGATTATTTGAAAAAGACACGTACTCTACTTTTGAAAGAAAATGAATAATGTCGACAAAAGCGAAATGACACCGTTCGTTTAAATAGAGAACTCGGTGCAAAATTACAAGATCAACAATTCATCATTAGTGAGTTAGAAGAGAAAATACACACACTTAACAAAGGGAAATTAGGAAACACAAACGTAATCGCACCAGGAATGTACAAAATCGAAACATCATCTAGGCAAACAGATACCAAGCAAAGTCAGCCCACTAATTTGAATGCTTCCACTTCTACAGGACTAGAAGCAACTACTAGCGTTAGCAGATCACAGCGTAAGAGCACCAGAAAGAAGAATAGGATCTGGAAACGTAGGAGCGGACCTCTAGAAGATAATGAAGTAGAAGATCACCTTAGGACTTTGAATAAAACGCATGTTGCATATGATTTAGATTCGAACTTAAAAACTTGTAATTCTGATATCAATGTAACGAATGCTCAGTCGTTGAACATTTATAATGTCAATGCTTCTTGTATCTTTTGTCGTAAAAGTATGATGTTTGGTACTCATGATCGTTGTGTTGCTAATTCTCTCTTATTACGCACTAGAAAACATACCAATGGCATTCTTTCTAGGCCCACTATAGCTTCTAAGTCTGCGTTAGGAAAAGGGCCAAACGTAGTTTCTGAAATTGCGTTAAGTGCACCCATAGCTGAAACAACAAGTCCTAAGAAAATGGATTCACCTAGTGACTTCACTAAGACAAAAGCATGAAGTAGTTGGATATGGCAAAAATGGCTACAGAAAACACCTAGTTTTAAGTGGATACCTAAACTTAGAAACATGTGTGCTTCTACTGTAACGGAACCCCTTACTTCTACGGGTTCCACTTTTACCACTATTCCATCTTCGTCGTCTTCATGTGATGCAGGTGATCCAAATTGTTCTCTGGATTGTTGATAGCGGCTGTACCCAACATATGACAGGAAACCTTAAACTTCTCGTTAATTTTGTTTCTAAGTTCATTGGTACTGTCAGATTCGGGAATGATCATTTTGCGGCTATCATGGGCTATGGAGACTATGTAAATGGTAACATCGAAATTAGTCATGTATATTACGTCGAAGGCCTTGGTCACAACCTTTTCTCAGTCGGTCAATTTTGTGATGGGGATTTGGAAGTAGCATTTCGGGGGAAAACATGTTTCGTTCGTGATTTACAAGGAAATGATCTCATGTCGGGTACTCGTGGAACTAATCTTTATACGATCTACATGTCTGATATGATTGCTTCTTCTCCAATCTGTCTGCTTTCCAAAGCAACTTTGACAAAATCATGGTTATGGCACAAACGTCTTTCTCATTTGAACTTCAAAACCATGACTGAACTTGCACGACACAAATTAGTTAACGGTCTTCCAAGATTTTGTTACTCCAAGGATCACTTATGTCCTGAATGTGAACAAGGGAAGAGCACTCGTGCACACTTTCCTCCAAAAGCTGAACACAGTACCGATCACGTACTTCATCTTCTTCACATGGATCTATGTGGCCCAATGCGCGTGCAGACGATCAATGGCAAACTCTACATTCTTGTAATTATTGATGATTACCCTAGATGGACTTGGGTTTATTTTCTTCGAAGTAAAGATCAAGCTCCTAACATAATTATCACCTTTCTCATGAAAATTCAAGTTCAGCTTCACAATATGGTCAGAAAAGTTAGAACAGACAACGGAACTGAATTCAAGAATCAGACTCTTCACGGTTACTTTGAGAAAGTGGGAATTGAACATCAAACATCCATTGCACTCATTGTGGGCATATTTATGTGGTGCTAGTATTATGACGCCTGATCAACGTGATAATATTTACACCATATAACGTGCACTCATTGTGGGCATAGGATATCTTGGGGAGTACCTAAGAAGTTTAGAATTTGATCTCTGTTGGATTATCCGTAATTAGTGAGACTTTAGGTTCATTCCACCTATGCGTTTAATCTGCTTCCACCGTTATGCGTATACTCTGCCTTTGTTCATTAGATGTCTGGATGAGTTGGAATTCTCGATTTGCATTCTGTTGACCTCAGTTATGAATCTTAAACTCTTTGAAGAACTCTCGACTGTTAATACAGTTAATTTGATCCGAAATTTAGTTCGTATTTCCGTATGAGCTTTCTTGAAGACACACCCATCATCCATTTATGTTGCTTAGACCTTGCGATCAAAATCAACCCAATTTGTCTCTTTCTGGGGAAATTTAAACCCACTCCGTTTTGATTCGAGTCATGAGAAACTATTTGGTCTGAAGATCTTTTGAAAGAACCTCCTCGGACATGAGAATGTTTTAATGATCTTTTACGACTCGCTACGAATTCGTTTCATTTTGCGACTTCAATTTTCGAGGACGAAAATTTTCTGTTAGAGGGGAAGAGTTGTAAAACCCGAAATTCGGAATACAAAATTTTACGTCTAATTTGAAATTTTTCTAAGTTATGGGTACGATTAATAATAAAACCAATAGTAACTAAACAAATTTACCGTTAATCCAAATAATTAGAACAAAACATCATCATGGAACTTTTGACCATATTTGAAGTCCAAAATATTTCTAAAACGTAAAATAAATATGAAGCACCAATTGCGTTACATGAATTATAGTTTCGGGCTATATCTCTTTTTGTTATGCTTCAACAACCCAACCCAAGACCCATGTTACTTAAGCCCATAATCCTCTTGGCCCAATACACAAACCACAAGACCGGTTTTGTTTCCCCTCCCTCCCATATCATACGACAAAAAAAAAATGGGAGAAAAAAACCCTAGCAACAAAAATGGCGACATCTCCATCTTCTTCTTCCTATTTCGATTCAAAGAACAAGGCAAAGGAGGCTTCGTTGGTGATTCAAGTGTCTTGTGTTCTTGATTCTTCGTGTGTTCTACGAGGGTATTGTATCATCCTCTTGTTAATTCTTGTGTCTTCTTATTGTTCTTGTCAATTTTGATGTCATATATGATAATAAAATTTGTTACATAAAATCATAAGTTTGAAAACCCTAAAATCTTATATGTATAAATCGGACCACGAGTATATGTGATGAAATTATTCGATTTGATTATGTTAAGATCCGTTATAATTGACCTAGACATGATATGAACTCACCTATAATCATTTGGTGTCAAGAATTAAAGATTGGAATGACAAAAACCCTAAGTATATGCATGATAATATGAAACTGCTACTGATCTGGAAAAAGGTCCAAATTAAATCGAATGTAACTCAGTGATGTGAACGGGTATTTAGGTTGTTTTTGGGTCTAGAAGTAAGTTCATTGAAATAGCTTTCTGGTAAAATTGGTCTCATATTTTTTTGAGGTCGGGAAGGCACTTTTTTCTAATTTATGAGATCGGGTGTCAAATCGTAATCGTATGTCTGGAAAAACAGTCTGTGTTTTTCATTTATCATTTTAAAACCATGTCGAATTAGAAGATTTCCTTTGAACTGGATAATATTTGGGATGTCTACTAGTTACTGGAATTTTTGTAGAATTTTATAAATTTTATAGATGGGGTAAATAATTAATTTATTTTCGGGTGTTTTATTTGATCCGGTTCTGGAACAGATTGGGAAAATGGATTTTTCATTCGTACCTATACTAGACAATAAATTCTGGAAAAATTTGGAGAAGTTCTTAAGACATGTAGGAGCCTGTGTGAGTTTTTGGGAATTTTTATTCTGAGTTATAATAGGGATGAAAAATCATATAAAACAGGTCCTGTTAATACTCAAAAGCTGTTAAGACATTTTAAAAGGGTGTTATTTGTTATCTTCCAAAACTAAGGGGTATAATGGGAAAATTTTAAGAAATGAGGGCTTAATGTGTTAATATGGATATTTGAAGGTCTAATTTGTAATTTTATTAATTATGAGATCTATATAGTAATTAATTAAAATGTAAGGATTATTTTGTAAATTATGTTAAAGTATGGGTAATTCGTATAAATAAATATGTTAAGGGTGTAGTGTGTAATTTTGGACTAATATGTAGATATGAATACTTTAAGGACTTAAATTGTAAGTTGGATAATTATAAGGTGTAATTTGTAATCTAATTAAGTTAAGGGTCTAAATTGTGAATTATGAATAATAAAAGGATTGGATTGGTAATGATGGATAACTTTTGGATAAATTGGGTAAATTGTGATATTTACACTTTAAACCTTTGACTTTGGCATATTTGCACTTTGAACCCTAAAATATGGAAGTTGTCAAGATTGACCCTGAACTACTATAACTCGTGAAAAGGAACCTTAATACCATGAGAAGGATTTATTTGATTACTTAACCTAACTATGATGTTTGAACCTTTCTAAATTTGGAAACCTGCTAAAAATGGAAAGTCACTTAAAATGAGTAAAGTTATTAAAAGAGGAAAGCTACTTAAAAAGGAATTGTGTTGTGATTAGTTGTTCTTTCCTTTAGGTTCTGTGAAGCAGGATTGATCCGTGTCTTGTGTTCCATCTATTCTGGTTTGTTTTGCTCTGCTTCAAGGTACAGATATTCTGCTCTTTTAATAAGGAGCCTTCGGTCTCTTAATTGATTCGTATTAGGGTTCCCTATACCATTGCTATGTTCCCTACACTTTGATTTGAACCCTTGCCATGATCCTTTTGTTGGAACCTTTTGATATGAACATTTGATATGAACCCTTTGCTATGAACCTTTGATATTTGGGCATAGACTATTTGAACCTTTGCTTTGATTTGGACCTTGACTTTTGACCCTTCAGTTTGATACCCGAGCCAAATTTGTTTCCTAGCCATGAAGGTAACATGGCCGTGTCATTGATGCACCAGTGGCATGACTCTAGTGTACTCGAGTGATGTTGTACACCGTCCCCATTTTGATTTGATATGAGCTCACTATGATTTGCTATGGCCAATATGATTTGTTTGGGGGGCGTATGGATGCATCCTAGATTTGATTTGTATATGATTTGATATATTTTTATTTGGTGACTGATGATGGGTGCAATCCACGTCTTTCACAAAAATTTGGGAGCTCGCTACTCCATTTGAAGAATGAGGACACCCCTCATATTATCTGATTATCTGAGAGGCCTCCCCTCTATATGATTTGAAGATTATGGTTACGATATGATATGATTTGATTTGTTTGGGCTCGTGGTGGATTACTGTCCTAAACCTTTACTCTTGTACCTTTACTTATATCTTATTCATTATGCTACTTCTGTTCATTTCTGTTTACTTTCGTTTCCGTTTATTATATATCTGTTCACTGGGCTTTTTAAGCTCAGCCGCACGTTTTCTTTTCGTGTGCGGCAGGTTTTTAGATGGAAGCTGGGTTATGAGTGGAGAGAACCTCGGACTTAGAAGACTGTGATAGCTATTATGGATTAGCAATGATTAGAAGACATTATATTTAGACTTAGTAGTTATTAAAATTTCCCTTTGTAACCTTGTGTATTCAGTATTTCATTTGTAACCCTTGTATTACTGTAAATGTATGCTTTGTTTTGATCTGATATTAAACCATTAGTGTGACATCTTTACCCTTGTCGGGTTGGGGTGTTACAGGTTGTACCCGACATATGACAGGAAACCTTAAACTTCTCGTTAATTTTGTTTCTAAGTTCATTGGTACTGTCAGATTCGGGAATGATCATTTTGCGGCTATCATGGGCTATGAAGACTATGTAAATGGTAACATCGAAATTAGTAATGTATATTATGTCGAAGGCCTTGGTCACAACCTTTTCTCAGTCGGTCAATTTTGTGATGGGGATTTGGAAGTAGCATTTCGGGAGAAAACATGTTTCGTTCGTGATTTACAAGGAAATGATCTCATGTCGGGCACTCGTGGAACTAATCTTTATACGATCTACATGTCTGATATGATTGCTTCTTCTCCAATCTGTCTGCTTTCCAAAGCAACTTTGACAAAATCATGGTTATGGCACAAACGTCTTTCTCATTTGAACTTCAAAACCATGACTGAACTTGCACGACACAAATTAGTTAACGGTCTTCCAAGATTTTGTTACTCCAAGGATCACTTATGTCCTGAATGTGAACAAGGGGAAGAGTACTCGTGCACACTTTCCTCCAAAAGCTGAACACAGTACCGATCACGTACTTCATCTTCTTCACATGGATCTATGTGGCCCAATGCGCGTGCAGACGATCAATGGCAAACTCTACATTCTTGTAATTGTTGATGATTACTCTAGATGGACTTGGGTTTATTTTCTTCGAAGTAAAGATCAAGCTCCTAACATGATTATCACCTTTCTCATGAAAATTCAAGTTCAGCTTCACAATACGGTCAGAAAAGTTAGAACAGACAACGGAACTGAATTCAAGAATCAGACTCTTCGCGGTTACTTTGAGAAAGTGGGAATTGAACATCAAACATCCATTGCAAGAACCCCAGAACAAAATGGAGTAGTTGAAAGACGAAACAGAACGTTAGTGGAAGCTGCAAGAATGATGCTTATTAATGCTCAATTACCTGATTACTTATGGACAGAAGCCATTTCGACTGCATGTTACACTCAAAACCGTTCTATGATTACCAAACGCCACAACATAACACCTTATGAGCTTTTCCATAAAAGAAAACCGAATATCAAACACTTTCATGTATTTGGTGCCCTTTGCTATCCAAATAATGATTGTGATGACCTTGGAAAACTCAAAGCAAAAGTAGACATCGGTGTGTTCGTTGGATACTGTAAAAATTCAAAAGGCTTTCGAATTTGGAACCGTCGCACTAGAGAAATCATGGAAACCATTCATGCTAATTTCGATGAGCTTACAAATATGGCTTCTGAGCAAAACAACTTAAGACCCACAACCAACCGTTTAAACTTCCCAGAATCATCAGATGCACCATCACCCGTATTCAATCGTCAACAATTGGAAACCTTGTTTGCTCCTCTATTCAACGAGACAACCGAAAGGCGTGCTCCAGATGTATCAAATGTTTCCGCTACACAACCTAATCAAATTACAATACCTGATACACCTGCACAAACAACAAATATTGTTGCAACTGATGCACCTACACTCGACTCTCCAACAACAGAAGAACAAATAGCTCTCAACACCAATGATGTAGCTAAAGATCAACAAGAACAACAAGTACCCGCACCTGCAGATTATGACGAAAATGCCTTCTTCAATCCATTTGCTCCGGCTCCAACTGTTCCTGATATTGCAGAGTCGTCAACCCGCAACTTGGATCCGTCTAATATGTACACCTTTTATCAACATCGCCCTTCAACACATAAATGGACAAGAAATCACCCCTTAGTAAATTTGATTGGTAATCCTTCAAATCCAGTAATGACAAGACAACGACTTCACATAGACGTTGAACATTGTGTTTATGCTCTTACAGTTAGTCAAGCTAAACCAAAGAACATTAAAGAAGCAATGACTTATGACAATTGGATTGAATCAATGCAAGAAGAACTTGATCAATTCAAACGTCTTGAAGTCTAGGAATTGGTTGAAAGACCAGATGGAGTCTATGTCGTCGGACTTAAATGGATTTGGAAGAACAAACTTGATGCTGATGGAACAGTGATTCGTAACAAATCGCGTCTGGTTGCCAAAGGCTACAGCCAAGAAGAAGGAATTGATTTTGAAGAATCCTTTGCACCAGTGGCTAGACTTGAAGCTGTACGAATGTTTCTGGCGTATGCTGCCCACAAGAACATCATTGTTTATCAAATGGACGTGAAAACTGCATTTCTGAATGGTCAACTCCGTGAAGAAGTGTAGGTCGTACAGACTCAAGAAAGCCCTTTACGGCCTTAAACAAGCCCCGAGGGCATGGTACGATAAACTGTCTTCATTCTTAATTGCTAATCACTTTACCAAATGATCAGTTGATCCAACTTTGTTTATTCAAAGACACGGGGAGGACATTTTGATTGTTCAAATTTATGTCGATGACATCATTTTTGGATCAACAAAGAAAAAATATTCAGTCGCTTTTGCAAAATTAATGAAACAAAACTTTGAAATGTCCATGATGGGTGAACTAAAGTTCTTCTTAGGACTCCAAGTTCATCAATCCCCCCGTGGTATTTTTCTAAACCAGTCCAAATATGCTCTTGAAATTCTAAAGAAACATGGCATGACCAATTTTGATACTTATAAAACTCCCATGTCTGCCTCTTCACCAAAGCTGGGTGCTGATTTACATGGGACACCAGTTGACCCTACCAAATATCGAAGTATTATTGGGTCTCTCATGTATCTAACAGCCAGCAGACCAGACATAGTCTTTGGAGTATATCTTTGCTCCTGCTATCAGTCAAACCCAACTGAAAGACACCTCTCTGAGGCTAAAAGAATCCTTCAATACATAAAGGGAACAATTCACTTGGGGATCTGGTATCCGAAGGATTCTGGTTTTGAACTAATAGCCTTTTTCAGATGCTGATCATGCAGGTTGTTTAGATACACGAAAAAGTACTTCTGATGGTGTTCAGTTTCTCGGCGATAAGCTCGTATCTTGGCAGTCAAAGAAGCAGGATTGCACTTCATTGTCTTCAACAGAAGCAGAATACGTTGCCATGTCAGCATGCTGTGCTCAAGTCATTTGGATGAGATCACAACTGATGGACTATGGATACGTATTTGATAAGATCCCGATGTATTGTGACTCCAAGAGTGCAATTGCCATCTGTTGGCAGACTTATTCACCAAAGCCTTGCCTCATGCAAGATTTGTGGAATTAGTTCACCAAATTGGTATGCGGTGTTTGACTCCAGAAGATCTGGAAAACTTTCTCAAACAAACTTGAAAAAGTCAAACATCAAACCATTTTGTAAATATTTTATCAAAAACCAAATACAAAAATACAAAACTTTCAAAAAAAACAAAAAGATTTTACAATTTTTACTTTTATTTTAGGTTTTATTTATTTTGTTTGTTATCAAAAATGCAAGTACACAATTTCTAAATCAACACCTTGTTCATTTAAACAAATTCAATATTTTTCTCGAACAAGTGTTGAGGGGGAGTATGAAATTCATATTTTAAAATTCCTTTTTTAAATTTATACTTGCATATTTTTGAAAAATGTTGTTTATTTATATTGTGTTGGTAAAAGGTTCTTCGTCAAATACCCTCCTTGTACTTAATTTTTTTTCCAAAAGCATAAAATTTATTATGTCATAATTCGAGGGGGAGTATCATAATTGTTTTTGTCAAAAATGATTAAGTCATTGATAATTTTGTGAGTAAGGGACCAAGGTTGCAAACTTCTGTGGTTAAGGGAACAATTGTGTCAAAGTTCAAAATTCAAAAGATAGTCAAAACTAACTTTAATTCACATTTACTGCACCTGCAAAACATTTACTATCACTTAACCACTTCGATCTACGACCCTCATTCAATCTCACAATCCGTCTTTGAATCTAATAATTTGTAAGTGTTAATATGTTATTAATGAGATTCTAAGATATGGTTTTTAACTATTTCACGATCTAAAGGTTAAATTTGTCAAAATAAGCAATTTAAGATCTAGGGTTTATATCGATTTGGGGATAATCGTTTGAATGTGTTTTTCTTTGATCTTTGTGGTGGGAAATGTTCAATATGAAGTTTTAAACATGTAATGAGTGTCTAATTCAACCCAGAAACATCAATTGATGATTTTTTAAAAATTTAGGGTTTATTCGACCTATTTGGGGATTTTCGTATTTGATCGGATTGGTCTAATTAATCGTGTTTGTGAGTAGGGCAAATGGCACAAAAAGACACTAAACTTATGATCCGTTTCCAATTAGGGTACTCTTTTTTTTTTCTTAAAAAGGCGTCTAACAAAAATTTCAGCCGATTTAGGTTTTTTACTAACTTTTGTTAACCCACTTCGTTAGTGAATTACATGTTTGGTCATTGTATTCGTATAATCATTACATGTTTGGTCATTGAATTTTTTTTTTCAAAAATTCTTTTTTTTTTGAAATTTTTTTCTGTAACTTTTTTTTTTCTAAAATTTTTTTTCGAAAAAAAATTTAAAAACAAAATTTTGAAAAAATATTTTCAAAAAAAATATTTTCAAAAAAAAAATTGAAAAAAAGTTTTTGAAAAAAAATTTAAAAAAAATCAAAAAAAATTCAAAATCTTTTTTTTTTTTCAAAAACTTTTTTTTTCAAAATTTATTTTGTAATTTTTTTTTTCGAAATTTTTTTTTTTGAAAAAATTTTTAGAAAAAAAGTTATAGAAAAAAAATTTCAAAAAAAATTTCAAGGACCAAACATGTAATTCACTAACGAAGTGGGTTAACGAAAGTTAGTAAAATACCTAAATCGGCTGAAAATTTTTGTTGGACGCCTTTTTATGTAAGAAAAAAAGAAAAGTACCGTTATTGGAAACGGACTCTAAGTTTATTGTCTTTTGTGCCATTTGCCCTTGTGAGTATTTGTTAGTGTCTAGAAACATTAATTGATCATTGGATTCAACACAGAAACATGTTTTGATTAAGATTGATGTTTAGGGTTTATCAAGAACATGTTCAGGTTCAATCTTCAAAATCCATGGATGAAATATATTAAAAATTGTTCCTTCCCACTTAGTATCACCACTTCAACTCTTGTGAATCATTTGATCAAACTTTTATCCATTAAATCATAAGTTCGTAAAATTTGGTTTAAAGGTTTTATGAATAAGGGATTGTGTGTTTTTAACTTGTAAACCAGTGAATTGTTAAGTGTGATATCATGTTTAGATGTGTAGTTGATCAATGGTTTATTGGTTAAATGAAAGGTTAAGGAAGATTGTAAGAAATCAAAGGTTACGAATTTGTCATGAAAACTTACGAATAAGTGTCTTCAGTGGTTTTCGTATTTCTTGGAAAGAAATTACAAATAAGTGAAAATGCTTACGAATAAGACAAATTCTTACAAATTAGTCATATTCTTATGAATATGTCATATTCTTATGACTATGTCAAATGTTTACGAATAAGACCAGTTTTTACGAATTTGATCTATTCTTACGCATAAGACTGCTTCTTACGAATAAGTCTAATGTTTACGAATAAGACTTATTCTTACGCAGAAGACAGATTCTTACGAATAAGACAAATTTACGAATAAGACATTTTCTTACGTATAAGACAAATGTTTACGAATAATCCACGGTTTACGAATTTGTATGAAATATGATTCTTTTGTCACTCTTACGAATTTGTGCCAATTTTTTCCCAAATTGAAATGTTCAAGTGTCAAGTGAGTCATTGGTATATCAACGTAAACAACAATTTAAGGACAAATGTGACTTAAAATTGAGAAACAGTCTTTCCAATGATTACATAACAACAAACAAGGAATTTGACAATGAACCAAACTAATACCTATTGCTAACAACTTGTGTTTTTCAATGTCTATTTCTATGACTCATGTCTTTCAGATCACAACAATGGTTGCACCACAAGAAAATGTTGATGTTCCACAAAAGCTCACAATGGAAAACACCTTTCCTGAAGATTATAAAAAAGTCATTGGCAAAAACAATCTTCGTGTTGATTTCAGCTCAGAATCATCCTGCCAAGTAGCTGTGGAAGCTCTGAAACACCATCCTTAAAGATTCATGATGACAAAGTCAGCCTCAGTCCCAGAATTCTACATTCATCAATTCTGGAACACTATTCGACTTGATCTGGGAGAAGAATCTTTTACATGCACCTTACATAAGCGTCAAGTAACTGTTGACATTGATTCACTTCGTTCAGTACTTCTCTTACCAACAGTAACCCCTCCTGAAGAGTGCCATCCGACTCCATCAGAGAACGATGTTCTTGATTTTCTGAGAGAAATTGGTTATGATGAATCGGCTGGAACAGTTAACTCACATTCAAGAGTGGACATCAAGTATATGCCACAACCTTGGAGAACCTTGTACATCATCATTGCCAAGTCTGTATTTGGAAGAGACAGTGGGCATGAGCATCCCAAGTTACCACATCTTCAAATATTCTGGGGCATAGCCAACGTTAAATTAATTGACTATGCAAGCCTAATTTGGGAAGACTTCGTGCAACACATTCAGAAGGGAGGAAACAAAATCCCTTTTGTCAGATACACTAAGTTGATCATCAATAACCTTCTCGAGGAATTTGATGATATTCCTCGACGTCTTGATGATGAAGACAAACACACGGTCAAGAATGAACATGCAATGAAAATGATCAGGATACAAGGAACAAGCACTCGAAATCAAGGAATAAAGCTTCCTGATTGTCTTCTCACCGAAACGGTTAAAGCATCAACATGCTACAGATATTATGAAACAGAACTTAAAGAAAAGAAGGTCGGATTTCTGGACGAAGAACCTCAAGCTTCATCAGTAAAAACAAGAGGACAAAGAGGAGGCAAAGCTGGGAGCACAGGAAGTACAACAAAGAGAAAGAAGTATACTCTGAATACAAGAAAGAGAAAGGTACCTGTCACAATCATCAAACCAGAACCCTCTCCTGAACGTTCACCTCAACCATCAGACGAATCTGAAACTGAGTCTGATGAACCGGTTGTTTATAAAGAAGCTCATGCAACTGAAACCTTAAGTACTGAAGAAATGAAGCTGAAACAACAAGAAGAGGAGGAAAGCAAGAAGAAGTCTTATGATGATCTTGACAGAGACATTGACGAGTATTGTGAAGAAACAAAAGAAGACACAGATCTTGTTGACAAGAGGAAGTTGAAGCAGCCCATGACTGAAGAACAACAAGCTGAAGAAGACACTGACATGTTCTTTGGTATGACTACTGAAGAAATAAATGAAAGAAGTCTCATCATTGGGTTACAACAAAGTAGACAGGAATTTCCACCACCTCCTCCTCTTCCGGTTAATCAACCCGGTGAGGAGAAGGGCTCCGTCATAGCACCTAATTCTGATCTGGTTAATCAACCCAGTAAGAAAAAGGGTGCTGACACTGAACCACAAGAGTCTACAATGGTTATTTATGAAGAACAAAAGCAACCCAAGGATGAAGAGATGGATGACACCGAAGCTCAAGATGATGATATGGAGGAGAACTTGCTTGTTACTGATGATGATGTGAGAAAGGCTGCAGAAGAAGTCGCTATGAAGGAGAGAGCTAAAGAAGAAGAAGAAAGGAGATTAAAAGAGATGGAGGATGCCATATTAGCTGAAGAGGAAAGACTACTTAATGAAGCTGACAACTACATCCAAGACAATCCCGACCATAATCCCGAATCTTCTCATCCTGCTTCTCAGAAAGACTCAGATTCAAATGTCAACAAAGAAAAATCTGCAATTCCTGAATCATCACCTCCACCAACACAAACAACATCGAAATCCACCAACAAATCGATCAAGAAACCAGCTGACACATGGATGTCTCAAGCTAAAGTCAAAATTCAGAATGTTGTGAAAAAAGATCGATTGAAAAGACACAACAAACTTAAAGCTCAAGTTGAAACACTTACGAGCCTTGTCACTGGTTTAACCACTCAAATGGCTGAACTTCAACAAACAAAGCAACAAGTAGATGAATATTTATCTAAAGATGTCCAAGCAGACATGGATAAACTTATCATGAAGTACACTGAAGACCATCTAAAGACAAATCTGGTCAAAGTTACTTCAAAAGAGTTGAAACATCAGCTCAAGCCGTTGAGAGAGCAACTCAAGCCGATTATCAGACAAATCATCAATGAAGTGATTTCTTCAACTCCCCTCACTCTTCACACTGTTCCAGCACCAAAGGAACTGACACTCAAAGAACTTCAGCTTCAAGTTTTTGACAAATTGTCTGGTATGACAACCTTGACTCCAGAAGAAACGGCAATCTATGATGCTATCTCAGAAAATCTTTCAAAAGATTCATGCAAGGATGAGGCTGCCACTCGAAAGAGACCGAGAGAAGACGAAGACCCCGATCCAAACTCACAATAAAAAATACAGAAATCAACCGGTGGTCCTTCATCTTCACATTAGGAACCGGTCAAACCTTCCACAACCTCTACTACAGCTAACCAATCTAAGGGATCCGAGTCAGCACCAAAAGTAGATGATCATTTCGTTTACACCGGTGATGACAACTTGGAACAGCCTGACTCTCAAACTCACACTAAACCTGGACCTTCATCAACATCCAAGAGCAAAAAGGAACGTAAAGGCAAACAGCCAAAAAATGTCACATGGCTAGACAATGACAACACGGCTGAATACGGATGGTACGATGAATTGGGCAAAGCTCAACCTCCACTAGTAGATGATCAGGAATCAGTGGATGGTCGAATCGTGGAATACGTTCAGAAAATAAAAAGAGACTTTCGTGTAAAGAAACTCAACAAAAAGGAGCTCAGACAAATCAAGAATGCAGCCTTCAACCTTCTCAAAGATAGATCCGGGAGTCTAACATTGAGTCTAACCTTGGTATGTGCTTAAACACATACCTTTTCTTGACCAAAACCGGACCCATATAGACCAAAAACTAACCAATCATGCCAAATATTTTGTGTTTTTGTGTTTTTACATGTGCAGGGACGGATATCAAGAAAAAAAGACAAAATCAAGCAAAATCCGGGAAAACGAGCACGGGATACGGAAAAGGCTCAGAGCTGAACCGGGAAGAAAATATGGTCAAAAAGTCAACCGAGGTCCTTCATACTATCAGAAGTTTGTCAACTCCAACCCTTAGATCATCTTTTAAAATATGGCAGTAATGGCCCCTTGAATCCAGAAAATACAAATTTAGTCCCTACAATTAAATCCCTTAACCCTTTTTATACATTAAATCCGGTTCCAACAATTATCCACTCTAAGCCCAACCACACAATCCAGCCCATCTATTAAATAATTCAACCCATCAATTAAACCATCCAACCCACTATCATAACCCAAATCCCTTACCCGACCCATACCCACTTAAACCCGGTCAAAAACTAATATACTCGGTCAAATAATATTACTCCAACACTCACTATCTCTCACCTTTTTTACCCGCGCCCCAAAATCACCCTCTCTACCCAGAAAAGACTATTCACTCGAACCCTAATTTCACCCCGCCTAAATTTTACCATAATTAAGGGTAATTCGGTCAATCATTGGCCCTTCTAGAAGATATCTGAGGTGTCAGGATGGGCAGAAGCGCATGAATGGCTACGTGGCAGGCCATGATTGGTCCGAACACCTCATCCAACTTGATCCAATGGCTGTGGATGGTGAAAGATGATCTAAGGGTGAATATTGGCTGAGAGAACACGCGGATTGCCAACATGGCAGTGGAAGGCTTTGGCTATAAAAAGGGACCCTCAGCTCACGGATTCGGCTGTTAGGTTTTTAGTTAGATATTAGGTTTAGGAGTAGATTAGTATAGATTTTAATTACTGCTTATTGTATTTCTTATTATTTTCAGTTTTAAGATTATTGTATTTCATCATCTCAGTTTTAATATAAGTCAAATTTTAGTCAAGTTACTCAGTTGCTTATTGTTCTAATTTTAGAGTTAATCCTTATTATTTCTGTTTTATAAAGATCTTAGAAGTGAGTTTTGATTTTTGTTTTCTCAGTGTTTTCACTTAAATTTCATTTTCACTCAAAAAAAGTCAAATAGTCAACTGGTTAGTCAAAGTGCTTTTCAGCTTATTGCTCATGATTCAATTCTAATTAAAATAGTTTTTCTAGGTTTAATCTAGTCTTTTGAAATATTGTTTGGACCTGTCTCAGCTTTATGTAGCCCAGATTTTTGAAAATCTTCTCATATCAGTAGTTAATGGGGTTTTTGGAACAAGCCCTGTTATGAGTCTCAACAGGTTAAGTACTGTGCCTTTGCCTTTTGTTTAAGATTGATTAAGTTTAATTAAGGATTATTTAGTTGTTTATGATAGGAGATAAGTTGAGTTGCATAGTTTAGAGTTTTTTTTTAGGTTAATTAGTTCATCATTTAGTTTCACTACTGCTACCTTTAGCTCTTTATAAGATGTGCCTTGTTGATCATAGTTTTTGGTATTAGTAGTTGTATTTTAGTTTACTAAGTATGGATCCTGCTTGTGGTACTGTTTTATTAAAGTTTGGATGAAATATAGGGTCAATCTCCACTGTTGCATCAGATTTTAATGTGCAGATCAGCACATGCTGATGATGGTTTCACCCTTTTGCTTACCTTAGATTTGTCTATTCCCTTTGTTCCTATTGCCTGAATTTGGATCTATTCTTAGCCTATAGTATCTAGATCTAGGGTCTGATTTAGGATTGCTCACTATAGCTTATTCAATAGTTTTTAAAAGTCTGCATATAAGCCTTGGTCAACTGCTATAGGTCTGCAGTTCTGTTTCAGTCCCAAATCCAACTGTTCTAAGCTTCATTTAGGTTAGCATATAAGCTCAAAATTTAGGGATAATTGGTCTGTTGGTAGCTTTTCACATTAGCTTTCAGTAGTATCTTTTGGTTTTCCTAATTAAGCTCTGGTTAGCTTTTTATTAAGCTGCAAAACTGCTTGTTTAGTCTCTGCTGCTACTTTAACTATGCTTCTGTTTCACATGCTTTCTGCTTAATTGCTAGTGCTTATTTGTGCTTTGCCAGTAGTTTTTAGCCTATTCTTGTATGCTTTTCTGATTTTGAGCCTTTGGAAAATTTTGGCCCTCTTTTGCTTATTTTTAGCTTATTCCCTAAGTACTTATTTGGCTGTTCAGCTTATTTAAGCTGATTCAAGTTCTGAAATTATTTTTCCTAGATTTAGAATTTAAAATTAGAATTACTCAGATTTTTCCAGATTTTTTTTCCATTTGTTTTAATATTTTTAAATCAATTAAATAGTTTAAATTAGTTTTTAATTCATAAAAAATTATTAAAAAGTCAAAAAAATATTTTTCTTTTTCCAAAAATTTTATTTTATCAGTTTTAATTTAGGAAAATTATTTTTATAATTTTAGGTTTTAAAATTTAGCATTTCACTTTTATTCGCGTATTTAAATTACGTTGCGTTCCGTTTTTAAATTAAATTTTTGTTTTTAGGATAAATGCTTAGTTTAATTGTTCTATTAGCTTAGTTTAATTGTTAATCTTGATTGTTATTTTAATATTAGTAGTGTAATCAAAAATCAATCACTCTTATTCTCATTCACTACACGAATCACGTTCCGGGAACACAAATTCCATTCGATCTTCGTCGGGACAAACGACTCGGGTTTTGCATAATTCCTTTGCAATTCCTTGAACTATAATTGTTTGACGAATCAAACCTCTTTGATTATTGCAATCGAACTTGAATATCATCTCCAAAACATTTCTCGTGTAATGTCCAATGATATCAATTGGCTCAATCC
Organism: Artemisia tridentata subsp. tridentata; assembly: GCA_021014915.2. Taxonomy (NCBI): domain Eukaryota; kingdom Viridiplantae; phylum Streptophyta; class Magnoliopsida; order Asterales; family Asteraceae; genus Artemisia; species Artemisia tridentata. Next base: position 268,018,495 of record CP139503.1, read on the forward strand.
TGAGTTCAACGTTGATCACACTTCCAAAAAGACTGGACCGTATTACACAGACTGGACCAAGCCTCTACCAATGGTGGGAAAACCTGAGCAACCCAATATTCCATACCGCTTCTTTTTCAACACAGACTTGGAGTTCTTACAACACGGGAGCGAAACTAATAAGAAATATGCAACCTCCCTGGCCTTTGGAATCCCTGCAGCAAGATACACGCATACAACCATTGAAGAAGATGCAACACACTTGTTTATGGACAACGTTGTGATGTGTGACAAAGATGCATTGTACGGGATTCACCACTGGCCTGCAAGGCGAACGCTCTTCTATCGCAGTTGTAGGCTGCAACAGACTAAGGAAGACGTTATACATGATCAGAGAATTGTCGCCATCATGTCAATTGCAACTGCAACACAATGGGGCTACTCTTTTCTTAAGAAGATTGTCGTCAAACGTCAAGATGAAAAGGAGTATGTATTCTCTAAAGCTGATTTTCCCAAACTGAACCTGAACGACATTGAAGACATGTATCTTCTCAAAGTTCAAAGGAAAATGCGTCAACTGCCAACAGATCTACAATATGCATTCATCACTTCTCTTCTGATCTTCATAAGGAGTATAATAATTCGAGAAAGAGTTGAAGATCTCCAATTAGGTGTTGAAAGTTATCAAAGTAAGCTGAATCTGACCAAACCACTCCTCCACTTCAATGAGATCAATCAACAATCACAGTACACTTTAAGGTAAGAACCTGCATTTGGTTTCATCTATCGATGTGCTTATGCTCACAACTGCTTCATGGCGTATGACAAAATTAATAAGTTTTGTGATGATACTTTGAAGTCGGTTCGTGATGGCTTGGCTAGTCACTTAAAGGATACACACCTTTTCCAGAGCAAGAGATGGAACTCAAAGGAAGCAAGGGAAGTTCGCAGGTTTATCACCAGAATTGAACAACGGTTGAAGCGTCGGGACCAGATCAGACGGTTGGAGAGCTATGTTGGAGGAAGACCAAGTTTCCCGATCTTGACATTCCAACGTCCTGAATGATTGGTTAGTTAGTGACTGGTTAATATTCTTGATATATGATTTGTTTGTTATTATATGGCTTGTGCATATATAACAGTGCACAACCCGTACTTTGTAAAGAAAGGACCTTGGGGTACGCTTCAGTGCCTCAATCCTAATATAAGGAGCGAAGGCTTCTTACTTTTGAGTATAATTAATCAAATTTTTTTAAGTTTTTTAAAATTCTGCTCAAAAGAACAAGTATTCACCCTCGTGTTCAAAACCTCAAAAAGTGATTTCACTTATTGAGGGGGAGTACTTGAAATAATCTTTGTTAAAACCAAAAATTTCTTGTTAGATTCATTCTGTAAACCTCAAAAAGCATATTTTAATCAAACATTTTCCAAAAACACCATGAATATGCAATTTTTAAGGGGGAGAATAGTGATTATAATATGTTGGTTGTATAACAAAATCTCAAAGTTGATCAAAAGAGAACATTCATAAGAGTTTAATTCAGAATTAACCAACGAATTGACGGTAAAATCAATGTTAGTAATCGAAATGACTTGTCCTCGACGGGTAATAATTTCAAGTTAGTTATTAGAGCTAGTTGTCACATAAAAGCTGACAATGGATCTCTTTAACTAAGCAACGTAAGTGATAAGAATTTATTTGGTACCTTTTTAAGGGATCATTTAAGCCAAAAATTGAGTAAATATGATCAAATATTGCCTCAAATTGTTTCTTTTTGTATTTTAGGTACTTGGGACGAGAATTGTGGAAAACGGCACTTTTGGAGCATATTTGGATGATAAAGTGAAGAAAACGACGAAGTCGCGAAAAGTACGTCAGACTTGGAGGTTTGACGGCGTCACTAGATACAACGTGACGCCGTCACTTGTAAACTCGTGGAAGATTTCTAGTGTTGAGCTAACAAGTGACGCTTCAGAAGATTTTGAAGGCATTATAACCTGACGCCGTCAGGTGTAGAGTGGAGATGGGCATCACGCTTTATGCTAACAACAGACGGCTTAGAAGGATTTTACAAGTGACGGCCTCAGATCCCTTTCTGACGCCGTCAGAGCGGCGATTACACAGACGAAACCCTAAACCACGGCGAGTTGACGGCGTCAGAGGCTATAACCTGACGCCGTCGGAACTGTATTCTTATATATATTTTCGAAAGTTTTCATTGTTAAGGGGTGACATCTTTTGGAGAATAAACCCTAGTCGAATTTCAGCAGCTTTGTAAGGGTTTTTCAACCCTTGAACCTTATGCTTTATTGAAGATAAGTTATTCGTTTAATCATTCAATATGTCTATGTGTTGTTTGATTAATTGTTTATCTTTTCTTCTATCTATCATGCTAGCTTAAGTTTGTTTGTGTTTGCTTAGATCTAATGAAATCTAGTTATTGAATATTGATTTGTTATCTCTTGTTTAGTTGATTGTTATCGCGTTAGGTTAAGAAAATTGGCTGACCTCTTATATGTAACTAGCTTGAACGTCTTAAAAACGCAACCGTAGAGTGCACTATTGGTTTTGTTCGTTGTATTTATTGCGTGAATTGCGGCTTGTAGATCCTAGAAAACTTAATGGATGTTAAGGGATTTAGGGGAGACTAATATTCATAGAGTTGGGGACTTCGGCACCTCCCCACGACCAATAATAAGGAATACGATGCTTCAACTAAAACAAGGACGTGACAATTCAACGAATCAATAGGAGATAACTATGGAGTAATTAAATCTAAGTAAACACGCTTTTCCTATCATAAGAAGTTCACCAATTTACTTTTTCTTGTTTTTAGTTTTATAAGGGTGAGGGAAGATTCTTTTTCGTATTTTTATGTTTTTATGAAAGCAAGTAAAATCTCGGGTTTTGAAGGAGTGGGCGGAATTAGTTGCTAGTCAACTAACCCAAATAACTACAAATGCAAATAAAATAAAATAACAGAAAATGAAAAGAGTTGTGAAACTTATGTGGAGAGAAATGTGTTTACTTAGATTTCCTTACTCCCTAACTATCTTTTACCGGTTGATTAGTGTGTATTAATTGCGTGGATGACGGGTGTACTCCTTAATACCAATCGTGGGGTGGCGTACCTACTTCCCCAACTCTACAAGCTCCTACTTCACTCCTATGTCGAGCCGGCTAAGAAGCTCCTAACATGGGATCATTAAAATTCGCTCATGCATTAAATACAACCATATAAACCTAGTACGCATTGGTTCATGTTTCTTAAGACGTTCAAGCAAGTTACCGCATAGGAAGTTAGCCAGTTTTCTTAAGTCTAACATCGATAAACAATCATCTAATACAATCAATAACACACTAAAACCCAATAATCAATAGTTAGGTTTCATTAGATCTAAGCAAACACAAGATAAATCTAGCCTAGCATGTTAATCAAAAGACAAGAACAAGATATAATCAAACAACACATAGACATATTGATTGATTAAATGATTACTTATCTTCAATTAAACATGGGAGATCCAAGGGTATGAAAACCCTTAAAAATGGCAGAAATTCGTCTTAGGGTTTCTCCTCACAAAGTTGCACACTAATGACAAAAAATTGCAAAACTATATATAGAGTTTAAGGGCTGACGGCGTCACGTTATAGGACTTGACGCCGTCACCTCGCCGTGTCTAGGGTTCCCGGATGGCCTTCTTGACGCCGTCCCTCTTTAACTTAAACCGTGATGGCCTTGATCACTTCAAAGGGTGACGCCGTCAGATTTTCCATTGTAAAATTCTCTGGCTTATCATGTGTATTTTTCATATCCACCTCTTTTGCCAAGCCATGACGCCGTCAAGAGCAATCCCTGACGCCGTCAAAGGTACTTTTCCAGCCGATTTTGAGACTTTGTCGTTTTCTTCACTTTTATGCTCCAAAAACGTCCAAAATGCTTCCTTTTCCAGATTTCTTCTCCAAAGTACCTAAAATGACAAAAGGAACGATTTAGGGCAATATTTGATCAAATAAATACGATTTAGGGCTTAAATGACCCCCTAAAAGCGGTACACTTTTCGCTTCATCAACAACAACAACCACACCAAGACCCACCAATTAAGCAAGATCCACCTCGAGCTCGTACTCTAGGTGAGTACTCCAAACCTAGCCACCAAGGCTATCGAAACACCATTAAGCTCCCCCAAAGAGCCAATGTGTCCCCCTTGCGATCCGACACTGTCCGGTTGGTGCAAAGCGGATGTGCATTCCATGAACTTCGTTCCGAAGATCCAAATCAACATCTCAAGGATTTCCTCAAAATTGTAGATTCCATAGACCCTGATGTTGACACTCAAGAGACGACATGGTTGCGTCTCTTCCAATTCTCTCTATGTGACCAAGCTAGTCAATGGCTTGAGCGTTTACCCGCGGGATCCATCACATCTTGGGATGATCTCACTTCTCGTTTCCTTGCTCAATTCTTCCCACCGGGGAGAACTATCAAATTAAGGAACGACATCTTGATGTTCCAACAACGTCAAGGTGAAACTCTTTATGAGGCTTGGACTCGTTTCAAGGACTTACTCCAAAAATTCCCTCATCACGGCATTGATCTTTGGCTTCAAGTCCAAATTTTTTACGATCATGTCAATCAATCCACAAGGCAAACTATTGACCAAGCGGCCGGTGGTAAGCTACGTGACAAGAATGCGGAGGAATCGTGGGGAATCATAGAAGATCTTGCTCTCTATGACAACAAATGTTGGAATGACCCCCGCGAGTTGAGCAAAACGGTCAAGGGAATATCCTTACCTTCGAATAACTCAAGCATTCCCAACCGTAGGATCATGGAACTCGAAAACCAAGTCAAGTTTCTCATGAAATCCTACGAAGCTCCTAAACCTTCAAGTCAAGTGAACAAAATCACTTCTTCATGTGAGTTACGTAGTGGTCCCCATGACACTCGTGATTGCATGGAACTCCCCGAACAAGCTTTTGCGGATTATGCATCATCGTGTACCGACGGAGCGGGAGATAAGTGGTTCACTTTCAAACCCGAGCAAAACACTTATGGTGATTCATACAACCCATCGTGGAAGAATCATCCGAACTTTAGGTGGAAACAAAACCAAAATTCTTCTCAAAACAATTTTTCAAAACCACCTAATCGTTTCCAATCAAACGGTTCATCTTCGAATCGTACCTTCAACAACAATCCTTCCAATAATTCCAATAATTTTGAAGGATTAATGTCCAATTTATGGCATCTCAAGAAGCTCGTTTGTCTAAATTTGAAGCCGATTTCAAACAACAACAAAGTGAGATGACCAATAAGATTGACAATTTGTTGAAGGCACTTAACAACCAAGTGATAACCCCGTCAAGTAGAGTTGCTAGAAACACAAGTGGGGGTAGCGAGGTTAAGGATCCTTCATCATCTAAACATGTTTACTTTGTTATTGCCATTACCCTAGTGCCACCAAATAGGAGTGGTGAGGAAGAAGACGAGGATGTCATTGAGAACAAAAGTGATCCTAAGGAGGAAATTAAGAATGATGATGAGAAGGAAGTGGAAGAAGTAGATGAAGATCACTTCAACAAGTTTCCTGCAAAGGATGAATGCGCATATCATAAGTATTTATTTGAGGATCCTAAGACACCGTATTGCATAAGTTCACCAATCCTAAAAATGGGTGACCCATCTAACATAAACATACCATGTAACATCGGGCACGTGCATGTATGGAAGGCTTACATTGACCTTAGATCCCCCATAAACATCATGACTAGGATCCACCACAATTGGATAATGAAAAAGCAACTTGGGCCTAGGAAAGATCCCGACACGGGTAGGGTGAATAATTTTGTAGGGAGAGTTAAGGGAATGCACGTATATGTAGGAAACTTCACATATGTTACGGATTTCGTGATTGTTGAAGATATTCGGCCGGTGATTAATAGTAGTATATCTCACGTAGTGTTTGGAAAACCATTTGGAAGTTTCTAAAATGACTTATGACCCAATCTTAGGGATAGTTAGATTTACGGATGAAACCGACGAGATTGCCTACCAAATGCCATATAAGATTGAGCAATTCCGTCTTTTGCCAAACCTAGAAAAGGAACTTAAGCAATCGGTCTACTATAGGAATGATGAGGATAAGAGAAGAGGAGTAGACCATGTGATGAGAAAGATATTTGGTTTTATAAAGAATGCTTACAATTAGGTCCGAAGTACAAAACCAAGATAGAAGATGACGTTGAGAACGTGACAGAGGATGGAGTCACGTAGTAGGGCATGACTTTGAGTCTAGCTACAAGACTCGTTAATAAAGAAAAGCGCTTCTTGGGAGGCAACCCAAGCTTTTTAATTGTTTGTGTGTTTTGTTTTTATTTCATATATATGCTCCATCCTTATTTGTTTATATTTCATGTTTCGAATATAATTTGTGAAAATACTTTATTTTGTTTTTAAACCTCGTCTTAACTATATATAAAGGTATTTTACAAAAAGATAAGTGTAGGGAAGATCATATTTGTTTATAAGAACGAATTCGAACATGAAAGATAACGAATAATGATTAGCATATATTTATGTGTTTGTTAGAGTCAAATGCTTGTATCGAGTCACAATGAATGTTCTGCAGTTTTTCCAGGTTTTAATACTCAGATTTTTCCAGAAATTTTCCAGAAACAAAACGTAAAAATACTGTCAGGCTTAACACCCGACGGCGTCAGGCACTGTAGCAGCACAGTTTTCCAGGATTTTGTTTTTCTACTGGAATTTAAATTTTTGAAAAATTTTAAGAATTTTAAATTTCCAGGAATCTATAGACATTCATTTTGCAAGCATTATATCTTACTTTGCTTTCTAGTTTAGTTTTAGTATATATAGTGTTTACCGCCGATTTTATGCGAGGTTTTGTGTTTCGTTTTCTTAGTGAATTACAGGTTATATTGGACAAGAAGACGAAAGTATACATTGGAAGTGAAGCTTATCATGTTTGTTTTCTTGGAGGAAGATCTAATCATGTTTTCACATCATCCATGTCGAGCAAATCAGGGGAGTATTAGTTTCTTTCTCCATTTTATTTTCCCGTTATCATAACTTTGATACTTTTCAAGAACATTGGGGATAATGTTCAATTTAATTGTAGGGAGGGTAAAATGGGATACCTTAGGAACTATAACTTCGCTTGATATTTGTTTTGTCTTAGAGTAAATGTGTAATAAAACTAAGAAAGATACTTGTTAGGACAATTTTAGCACCAAATTTAAATTTTTTTACAACATATAGGAGTGAAACTTTAGTTTTAATAAGCGTCTCATGGATAGGAATTATATAGCTAGCACAAAAACCCTTCCACTCAAAAATTTCCACCCCAAAAATGTGAGGTTCGCCTTTAGATATATAGGAAAAAGCATTCACCTTTAATGCTTATGAGTGTACCGGTAGTGTATAGATTCTAGAACTTGCGTTTGTGATGCATCCCGAGACCGCTAGTGAGACTACATTCGTGTAGTTAGGATTTACTAAATGATAAGAGGCATTAGGATAACCCTTGTTTTAAACCTGTATTATAATTACGTTGGCTACACCTCTAGTACACCCCTCAGAGCCTATCTTTTTCGCGGTTCTCGTGATATTTCGGTGGATTCCGAAATATTAATGAAGAACATTGTTTACAATCCACCCCCAAATGTACACCCAAATCGCCTTAGCCTACCTTGTATGCACTCACTTTTAGTGCATTATTGTTATTTGTTAAACCCTTTGTCAATTGTCTAATCGGTTACATGGTTGCTAAGTCGAGTCATATCTTGTAAATACAGTTTTGGGACGATTGGGACTCATGGGTAAAAGTACTAGTTGTTATGGGGTAATGGGGAAGAAAGTAATGTTATTACCCCCATATGTGCGTTAATGTTTAAAGTACTTCAAGTGTTTTAATTTTCTTAAATCGGGTCATTAGTTAGTTATGTGTAAAGTATGTAAAATTCAAGTGTAGGGAGGTTGCAAGATCCCTTTGATGTATTATTTTAGATAGTAGGGCAGGAGTGTATGAAAAAATAATAATAATAAATAAATAAATAAAATCAAAAAAATGATAAAAAGAAAAAAAAAAGTAGAAAAAGAAAAGCGAAAAAACATACGGACTACCATCCCGTTTCTTTTATGTTTAAGTCAAAGATAGTGTCAAGAAAAATACAAAAAGAGTTAGTAGTTAGCGAGTCGAGTCGAGTCTTGGCTTAGCAACGCCTCATTGTACATGTAATTGACTTGCCACCAGTAAAATTCCCTTTATCCAACAAACCGTGTTTTCCATACCCTTACACCTAACGTTACAACCCTTGAAAAGCCCTATTTGATAGTTTATCCTAGGTGCTTACGCCAAAGTGGTGGAGGTTTGATCCGTTCCCAAGCCTATGGTAATCTATGTACTATGACAGGTAGAGAGTGTTTCAATTTCAATTTTCCATATGTGTTATATAACTTTATACACCCGAGAGATGTGAGAATCCAAACACTTTATGTGAGGTGCTAGTATATAATTTCCGTGCTTATTTTGACTAACGTGGAACGATTGTATGTTGTAATTACTTTTATATTAATGTTAAATGACCCTTAGATTGTAAATTGATTAGAATAAAAGCTCATTTGCTTGAGGACAAACAAATCCCAAGTGTAGGGATATTTGATTAAGATTTATTTGGTACCTTTTTAAGGGGTCATTTAATCCAAAAATTGAGTAAATATGATCAAATATTGCCTCAAATCACTTCTTTTTGTATTTTAGGTACTTGGGACGAGAATTGTGGAAAACGGCACTTTTGGAGCATATTTGGACGATAAAGTGAAGAAAATGACGAAGTCGCAAAAAGTACGTCAGACTTGGAGGTCTGACGGCGTCACTAGACACAACGTGACGCCGTCACTTGTAAACTCGTAGAAGATTTCTAGTGTTGAGCTAACAAGTGACGCCTCAGAGAATTTGAAGGCTTTATAACCTAACGCCGTCAGGTGTAGAGTGGTGATGGGCGTCACGCTTTATGCTAACAAGAGACGGCTCAGAAGGATTTTACAAGTGACGGCCTCAGATCCTTTTCTGACGCAGTCAAAGCAGCGATTACACAGACGAAACCCTAAACCACGGCGAGTTGACGGCGTCAGAGGCTATAACCTGACACCGTCAGAACTGTATTCCTACATATATTTTCGAAAGTTTTGATTGTTAAGGGGTGACATTTTTGGAGAATAAACCCTAGTCGAATTTCAGCAGCTTTGTATGGGTTTTTCAACCCTTGAACCTTATGCTTTATTGAAGATAAGTTATTCGTTTAATCATTCAATATGTCTATGTGTTGTTTGATTAATTGTTTATCTTTTCTTCTATCTATCATGCTAGCTTAAGTTTGTTTTTGTTTGCTTAGATCTAATGAAACCTAGTTATTGAATATTGATTTGTTGTCTCTTGTTTAGTTGATTGTTATCGCATTAGGTTAAGAAAATTGGCTGACCTCTTATATGTAACTAGCTTGAACATCTTAAAAACGCAACCGTAGAGTGCACTGTTGGTTTTGTTCGTTGTATTTATTGCGTGAATTGCGGCTTGTAGATCCTAGAAAACTTAATGGATGTTAAGGGATTTAGGGGAGACTAATATTCATAGAGTTGGGGACTTCGGCACCTCTCCACGACCAATAATAAGGAATACGACGCTTCAACTAAAATAAGGACGTGACAATTCAACGAATCAATAGGAGATAACTATGGAGTAATTAAATCTACGTAAACATGCTTTTCCTATCATAAGAAGTTCACCAATTTACTTTTTCTTGTTTTTAGTTTAATTTTATTTTTATAATTAGTTTTTGGGTTAGTTGATTAACAACTAATTCCGCCCACTCCTTCAAAACCGAGATTTTAATTGCTTTCTAAAAAATATAAAAATACAAAAAGAATCATCCCTCACCTCTAGACCTATCTCGTCATACATCTTGACCTAACGACACTATTCCCCTAGAGAACGATCAATCCCCCAGACCTACCTATACTACACTACAACCATCAGGTACACTGCCTGGAGGATTGCAAGCTTCTCAAGATACCTTGAGAAGTAAAACCTTTTGCGTGGACGCAATCCTCGCATCAGTAAGCGTGTCTCGAACAGGACTTGTCAAAGTAGAAAGTACCGTATTGAGTGTTACTCAGAGTTAACCCAAGAATTGACGAGAAAATAAAGTTCGTAATCGAAATGACTTATTCCTCGATGGGTAATAACATCAAGTTAGTCATTAGAGCTAGTTGTCATCTAAAAACTGACAATGGATCTTTTTAACTAGCGACGTAACCGTCTCTCGAAAAGGAATTTGTCAAAATAGAATGTACCATATCGAGTCTAACTCAGATATCACCTATGAATTGACGAATCAAAAGGTACCAAATCGAGAGATTTTCTTTGGATACGTTCCCGGACGGGTAATAACTTCAAGTTGGTTATTAGAGTTAGTTGTCACCTAAAAACTGACAATGGACCTCTTTAATTAGCGACGAAAGCGTGTCTCAAAAAGGACGTGTCCAATGATAATCAATCAATTCATAAAATTCATCAACTCCTCTCTTCAATGTGTAGATTTTCTTCAAAAACTTATAAGCACATATGAAGGGGGAGTATCTTCAAAAGATGAAAAACTCTCAAAGTGTTACCAAAATATGTTTTATAATATAAACACTTTGAGAGAATTTACGAATGTTTTCTTGTCACAACAATCAACTATGAGATTCCAAATTTCTTGTGATGGTAACAAACGGTCTACAGTCGTGAAGTGATACTTCAGTATTATTCAGCGGCTCACCTGAATTGTTGATATACTTCGGTATATCTGAGTAAGCCTTCTTGAGGGTATCCAATTCAGAAACAGACTTTGCAGGGACTAGAGATTACTATCGACATCCGAACCTGTAAGTGTTGGAAATCCCGCTAAAGAGATTCCTTTCACGAATCGAGTCCTGAAGACGTGGGTCTTTACTTGGAAATTATCCATAGTATTGATAACTGTCCCTAATGGGATTTGGACGGCTGATGTGCCCGATCAAGATGAATGGAATCAATACATTCATCAGTAAAACAATCGTATTAGTCAATTCTCTAAGAAAAGTCCACAATGATCGATTGGTGTTTATTACTAACCTTTACCATGTAGCACCGATGAATGTACCTTGAAGGGAGATCGTTATTATCAAGATTCATCAACTCACACTCAAGAGTCAAGATCCACATGCTCATACTAACAACATCACGAAAGATAAGTTCTCACCAAAAGATCAAAGTAAAGCAAAGTTCAAGACATTTCAGTATCAAAGTCAAAGAATTCTACTTTTAAAGATAAAGATCAATGACAAGAAAAGAGAACCTTACATGAATGAAGAATCGAAGTCAAAAGTCGTATGAGCATGTTAGAAAAGACGTAAAGATAACCAAGTACGAGATTTTGATTAAGACAAGACATAACCGACATAACATCACAAGAACAAGAACAAAGAACAAAGATACAAGAGACGTCAAAGCCAAAGAAGCAAAGAAGACGTCAAGCAACCTTGGATGACCAACCCTTAGGGGGGATTGCTGGGATTACGTGTAAATAATATCAAGTGTCGGTCATTCATTTTTGTAATAGGTTGCTTCATTATAAATAGCCTTATATGTTTAATATTATTTCTAGGCTTATGAAGTAAGCCCATGGGCCTATTAAAGCCCTTAAACATGTACAAGGAAGGTACTAGGTGTGTTGCCCTAGCTCCTCTCCTATATAAACTCTTGTAACCTCACATAGTGAGGTGTTGGTTCATATTTTATGTAAAGTAACATTTCTCTTATTCATAAGCATATACGATCCATCCGCTGCCGGGGAAATATGTAAATATTGAAGTTTCCGTAAGGATATATGTAAATGCCCCTATAAGAATTGTCTTTCAAGCCTCTATAAGCCACGTATACATTCTTTCTTTGTGTGAAAAAAATTGCATTAATTTGATGATTTTGCTCTAATTCTCGAAAGTTTAGTTAAGACAATACACAATGTCTTAGGTGTTGTGCTGTTTGTTTGTTAAGAGGCTCTGAATCTGAATCTGATTCGCACATCTGAATCTGAATATGCGGTAAAAAAGTATGAATCTGATACCCATCTTAATCTGAATAAGTGGTTGAGAAATCTGAATCTAACTAAAATAAAACTGCTTGTTTTTGGAAAAATGTCTGGTTGTGTTAAACTATCAGTTTTTACAATATAAATGTAAAATCATTGCGTTCGCACAATAAATAAAATTTATTAAATATAAAAGAACAAATTGTATAATATAATAATCAATTTAAAGTTAAAACTTAAAAGTGTTTTAAACAAAACATGCTATTTCATGTTTATTTGAAAAAATAAACGTGCCGGAGTTTAAATTGAACTTCTTAAAATGATTAACTATATGGCTTGCGTTAGAGTTGAGATATATGAGTTTGAAACAGAACCCTTCAACTTGAAAAAAATATGAATTGTCACATATCATCTTATACATTCTTTATTTAACAAAACATATGCAATAATTCTATTTAATACTTTTAATACAAAAAAGAAAGGTGAAAAAAAAATGATAATAAAAAAATAATAATAATAATAATAATAATAAATAATAATAATAATAATAATAATAATAATAAAATACATTAAGAGGTGTTAGGATACATCCTCCATATCTAGTTCAACAAGATGTTTATGTTTCTTACTGTCTCTTAATGGTTATTAAAAAAACAAACGGTCTTAACATAGATTGCCTCTTACTGAATCTGAATGACATAAAGAAAACAAACAGTCTTAATGACCCAGATGTCTGACTGCTGAATGAGTTAGATTAAAATGTTGTTAAGAGGAAATTTTAAAAAAACAAACGCCACCTAAATAAAATCATTTTGGAATCACTTATCACTTCCTAAAATTACTCCTTTGTCTTACAAATGATCTTGTATATGACCGTGCGATCAAAAATGCCTCGAAGTTATTGGTGGTGATTTATCAAATAAGTTGCCATGAAATCAAGTTTGAACTAATATTGAAGTAGGTACGTAAACTGTATGTTAAATATGTTTTTGGAATTTTGTATATGAAGGCCACTCAAATATTAACATTTTTTCATTAAGGCCGCTCATTTATGAAAACTAATTTATAGGTCGTTCAAATATATTTCCCTTTTCATCTGTACCAGATTCGTCCAAAGTTACACCGGAATATTGTAAATTTACGAGACTACCCCATCTAAAAAGACTAAAAATTATAACAAATATTGTTATTAATATTTAATGCCTAATATGCCCTTTCAAGAAAGAAAGAAAAAAAAAAACAATTCCAATCATATTAATTCGCCTTCGATCTGTTATCTCATGATCAAAATTGATCCTTCTTCTTCATCCTAGTAATTCTCACAGCATAAGCAAATCTGAGATTTTTATTTATAATCATCAGTTACCAACAACAATTTCCATTAATGAAAAGCAACACACAAGGGTTGATATAAAATCCATTCAATAATTCAACGCGACACACAAACAAAAAAGTACACATAATAGCCATACAGACATTTGCCTTAGCTTTTTGTTTCAACATTATTAAATATCACAACCATAAGAAAAAATGTTGCATTATTTATCCTTATATCGTGAAGCTGTAATCAAGTTGTTGAATCTTGTTTTTAAAACATAAAGAGATGGAAAATATTACATACATGCCCATTCTAGAAATATTTGCAGACAAATGATGATAAATCAATGTTTTTCATAGTGAATTGAAGATGAAGCACATTTAGAACCCTATTTGATAATAGGCGTACACTTTTTAGCTTGATCATTGGTTTTGTTTCCATATCAATACAAGGGTGCTTTTGTCTTTTTAATATATTAAGGGTATTTTAGTCACTAAGCACTTTATATTGGCGGATTTGGTATAGATGAAAAGAGAAATATACTTGAACGGCCTATAAGTTATTTTTCATAGATGGGCGGCCTTAGTGAAAAAATGTTAAAACTTGGGTGGCCTTCATGTACAAAATCCCTTTTCAAAAATAATAAAATCAGTGGTATGTATTCTAATATTGACAAAATTTTTAGTTTTTCCCTTCTTAAAATAATTGTACATAGACATAAGACACATAAATTACTGTAAAAGAAAATACTTATTACTGTTTATTTTATATAAAATGACTGTTTTATCATTTAATTAATTAATGTATTTTAAATTTTAATATAATTTATTTCCATAATAAACAAAGTTTTAAAATATCTCCTTAGCTACAATTATATCAATCATTCAATCAACAATCATATTTACTTATTAAAGTTTATTTTTATGAACACTTATTTGTAAGATATTACAAAACAGTAAAATGAACAATTAATATGAAAATGAACCATCTATCATGTGGTACATTCAAACATTAGTCAATAACAACTCTTTTTCTTCTTAAACATATTAAGTAGTCTGAGGTGAGATCCCTCACATTCATGTATTCTCTAAAAAACAAACAAGAAGATCCCAACCATCCATCCACCATCCATTCACCTTTCATCCAATGGCTGAGATGAAAGCCAAAAATTATAAACAAGGGCACATTAGTAATTTTACTTGTCTCCATAAAAGTAAAAAAAAATATCCCAATCCATCTCATTTAATACATCACTTTCTCTCTTATCAATAAAACCTATATCTACTTTCTTTCTCATCTGTAACACCCCAACCCGACAAGGGTAAAGATGTCACGTTAATGGTTTCATATCAGATCAAACAAAGCATACTTCAATAGTAATACAATAAATTTCAAGGGTTACAAATGAAATACTAACGTTACAAAGTTAAAAATGAAACAAAACTAAATACTAAGTCTGAACTTGCAAATCCTTCTAATGGTCTCTACTTCAGAATAACTGTCGAAGTCTTCTAAGTCCAAAAGTCTCTTCACTCATACCCAAACCCGTCGTCCTGCTTATAACCTGCCGCACACGAAAAGAAAACGTGCGGCTGAGCTTAAAAAGCTCAGTGAACAGATACATATACAAAGCAATGATAATGAAACAGAAATGAAGTATGGTGTACGAGAAAAATATCATGAGGTATAAACAAAGAGACAGAAATATAAAAGATGAATAGGATAGTCATCCACCACGAGCCCAGAAACAGATCATATCATATCGTAACCATAATCTTCATAATCATATAGAGGGGAGACCTCTCAGATAATCAGATAATATGAGGGGTGTCCTCATTCTTCAAATGGAGTGATCAGCTCCCAGACAAATATGTGAAAGGCATGTATTGCACACAGTACCAGTCACCAGAACAGAAATCATATCATATATAGTTAAATCCACTAAACAGAACAGATCTAGGATGCATCCATACGCCCCTACCCAATCATATGCAGACCAAATCAAAGGGACGGTGTAACCAAATCACTAGGGCTACACACTAGTCATGTCAGTGGTGCATCACAGACACGGCCATGTTACCTTCATGGCTAGGGTCACAAATTTTGGCTCGGGTATCAAACTAAGAGTCAGATATCATATCAGATCAGAGTGTCATATCACAAGTTTCAATATCAGAAGTCAATATCAGAAGGTCAACATCAGAAGGTCAATATCAGAAGGTCAAAATCAAAGTTCCATAGTAACAGTTCATTTAAAAAGGTTTCTAATTAAGAGTCCATTTAAAACAATCTTTTAATAATGGTCTTCATAAAAATGATCTTTCAAAACGGTTTTTCATAACGATAGTATTTTTAAATAGTTTTCATAAAAGTTAGTAAAATCCCAATTAAAAGAGTATTGTATCATATTTGTAAACATCATTTTAAAATAGCTTTTTCTTAACTCCTTTCCAGGTCAGAATTAAAAAGGTTTTCACAGCATAGGTTCATATCATAGGTCAAAGGTTCAGAGCAAAGGAATCATAGCAAGGTACCAAATCAGAGGCTAAACAGATCAGAACATGAAGGAGATCATAGGAAACCTTACAGAGAAGGTCAGAATATCTGTACCTTAAATGATCATGGTGCTCTAACACGAAATCTGAATTGAATTATGTGGCAAGCGATCTACAATAATTAATGGAATATGTGTTAATAACCATTAAACTAGTTATTCTGATATCTCGTCTTTATATATCTTGATAATTGTTGTATGTAATAGCTTACTTATTAGCAACATAAAGTCACCTTAACTCTTAACATGAATATGATGTATTTGTATCAATAAATGATTATTCAGTACTATATATGGACCAACTTTTCTACAAGCGTAAACATATTCATCTATTGTTACAGTATACTTTATGCATGTTCAAGACTCATATTTATATATCATATAGTTTGTTTATACCAGTTCAAGACACCTTAGACGAGGATGATCGAAGCCGAAAATACGAACACGGCTGAACACACACAACACCAAAATTCAACGAGATATAACCGAACCTAAAACTCATGCTCACGAACTTTATAGTTTTAAGTTTCATTGTCGTGTTGATAATATATTTCAAGTCACTTGATATTTCGACACCAACACCAAGACATACGCCAAGGATAAAACGAGGCACGCTCGATTTCGTAATACCATGCAACTATACATACAAATACAAACCAAAACCCGACTCTTGATATATTTTCATTTAAACAAAACAAAACCATTAAGTTTTTATGTATCTTACGTGACCATGGTTGCCATTTAATCTCGTAATAAAACAAAGCGAAAAAGTCATTAACATATGTAATATTCAATATTTTACGTGGCAATATAAAGTTTTATTAGTTCTATAGTTCTCTTCAAATAACGAAACAAAGATGATCAACGCGACATGGTTTTAGTAGGCATATCAATTCGTGACTCATCTATTTGACAAAACAAAACCCTCAAGTGATCATATGCAAATATAAGTCGCGTATCCTTTATTAAACGAAACAGAAATCAAACATATTGGTGATCGTATGATGTGTGACATGAACTGATTGCCTCTTTCATGTGAACTTTTCCATTAACAAAACTCTCAAGTGGTAATATATCCGATTCGTTGTGATATGTATAGGTGATATAGATTTTTGTTACTTATTAAAACTGTTTATGTGAATATATCTTATATGAAAAAAAAATAGATGGGACAACATCAAAACTGACTTGAGGAAGGTACCTTGATCAGATTGAATGCACGACCAGGACAAGCGACATATCACAGCTGATTTAAAACCACAAATAGAACACCCCTTTGAACCTTGGCCTTCAAGAGAATCAAGATAGCAAAAATAATGTTTGTTTCCTTTTGGTTGGTCGTATGGAAAAAGAAAGAGAAAAAAAAAAAAAAGTCGTATTATAGGAGAAATAAGGAGGAGTGTATGCCTTAATTTAGGGAACCAATAACTATTAAAGGTGATTGATTGAGGGACCATAATAATAGCGTGAGTCAAGGCTAGAAAAAAAAGGAGAGGTCAAAACCAGATTTTTGATTTCATTTTATTTTCCAAATTTACAATTATATCTTGACATTATTTTGGGGCACAAGTTATGTAAAAGGTTTTATTTATCTTTGGCCCAAAGATGACCATTAGACGTGTGATATCTTGAGCTAGGAACAACATACTGGTCGAATTATACTATACATAAGTTATTGATTTAGTACGTTGTAGTTTCTCGTTTCATTTCGTATTTTACTTTAGGTTATAAGTTCATATCATATGGTTTCGAGTCATAACACGTTATATAACTCAAGTTTTATTTTATAGCGTATTTTATAAGTTCCTGAAATTTTAAAATTTTGAGGGCATTTTAGTCATTTCGGATTGTGTAAATTTTGGGGTTTTACATCATCACTCGCCGGAATCACCATAAAACAACCGTCGGAGTCATCGGAATCACATCAAACCGTCGGAATCACAATGAAACCACCGTCGGAGTCATCGAAATCACGTCAAGACTTTCGGAATCACACGAATCAAAATAAAACCGTGACAAATCGTAATTCCAGTTCATTTTCCAAACTTCAAATTTTACTATTCACGGATTACTATTCATCATTTACTATTCATCATTTTTTAAGTCAGTTTGCGACTTTGAAACGTTATCAAAAAATTTACTATTCACGAAACACTATTCATTCCCGGAGGAAAATCACTATTCATGGTTATCATTCATCATTTCGTAAACTAGGTTTACGGGTATTCAAAATTCGCGTAACCGTGAAGGTTAGTTGCGTATTCATGGAACATCACTAAGGACATATTATATAGACTAAAGTAGTCTACATATCATCAGTAACATCATCTTCATGTTAGGTCATTCACGGGTTTGCATAATTTCGGTTAACGTATATTTATTGTTGGGAATTATGTGTTTCTGAAGTTTCAACTGCTGGTTACAGTTAGTAGTGCTAGTTTTAAGTTAGTATTGTTCGTGTTAGAAAGGTACTGTTAGCGTGTTTTAGTTAGTACTGCTTATGTGATATGCATGAGTTATTAGTAGAATAGATATGCAGAGATATGCATGGAGTTATATTAGTAAGAGATATGTAACATCTCTTTACACGTTATTGTAAGCTGTTAGGGTTTCCTTGGTGTATAAAAGGAACCTACGGCATTAGAACAAGTGTAACATAGCGTGCGTATTATCTTGTGTTTAGTTAGTAATCTGTAACCTAAGCAGATTAATAGTAATAAAAGTTCTTTTAGTATTCATTGTTCTTCTTAGCAATACAAGTTAGATTTCGCATAACTTATATTGTTCATAGTCGGTGTTTCTCTTGTAGTTAGTTTGGATCTATCCAGATTGGCTACGACCTTTAACAGGCTAGAAGGATCCATTCAGATTGGGACCAACAAGTGGTATCAGAGCTTGTTGAGAAACTCTGAGTAAGAAGAACCAAAACAGATCTGATATAATGGACGGAGAAGAAGAAGTTCATAAAATCGAAACCAATGAAGACAACAACCAGAAACCTCCACAAACACCACCACCACAAACTCAAACACAACCAATCCCTCATACCATGTCATCCATTAAACTTCCTGTACTGAAGAAGGGTGAATATGACATATGGGCCATGAAGATGGAGCATTACCTAAGCCACACTGACTATTCTCTGTGGGAAATTATACAGAATGGCAATGGTCCTGTTAAGATTGCAACAGATGCCCAAGGGAATGTTAAGGTTTTGCCTCCTAAAACTGCTGAAGAGATTCAAGCCAGAGAAAGAGAAAGAAAGGCTAGGACCACCTTATTGATGGCTATACCAGAAGATCACTTAGCCAAGTTTCACAAGATGACTGATGCCAAAGAGATGTGGGATGCTATCAAATCCAAATTTGGAGGAAATGATGAATCCAAGAAGATGCAGAAGTATATTCTGAAGCAGCAATTTGAAAGCTTTTCTGTATCCAACTCAGAAGGATTGCACAAAGG
Organism: Artemisia tridentata subsp. tridentata; assembly: GCA_021014915.2. Lineage (NCBI taxonomy): Eukaryota > Viridiplantae > Streptophyta > Magnoliopsida > Asterales > Asteraceae > Artemisia > Artemisia tridentata. Next base: position 268,037,941 of record CP139503.1, read on the forward strand.
GTATGATAGGTTTCAAAACCTTTTGAGTCAGCTTGAAATTCATGGTGCAGGTGTCTCAACTGAAGATGCAAATCAGAAGTTTCTTAGGGCTTTACCTTCTTCCTGGTCACAAGTATCCTTGATCATGAGGACTAAGTCAGGAATTGACACTCTCAGCTTTGATGATCTGTATAATAACCTTAGGGTTTTTGAACGTGATGTTAAAGGCTCAATTGGATCATCTTCAAGCACACAGAATGTGGCATTTGTATCTTCTGAAAGCACTAGCAGTACTAATGGAGTTAGTACTTCTCATGGTGTTTCTACTGCTTCTGGGTATAACTCACAAAGGGAAGGCTCCTCATCATACACTGATGATCTTATGCACTCTTTCTTTGCTAATCAATCCAGTGCTCCACAACTGGATCTTGAGGATCTAGAACAGATTGATAAGTATGACCTAGAAGAGATGGACTTGAAATGGCAGGTGGCCATGATTTCCATGAGACTAAAGAAGTTTCACAAGGAGACAGGAAGAAAACTGAAGTTTGATGCAAAGGAACCAGTTGGCTTTGACAAGACCAAAGTTGAGTGCTTCAATTGTCATAAGTTTGGGCACTTTGCTAGAGAGTGCAGATCAAAGGGCAATCAAGAAGGCAAAAGGAGAGATGCTAGAAAGAATGGATACAAGGAACCTGCAAAGTTTGATGAAGCCAAAGCATTGGTGACTGTTGATGGAGATGAGATAAATTGGTCAGGCTATGCTGAAACAGAACTTGCTTTGATGGCTTTCAATGAGGTACAATCTTGTTCAAAAGAATGTGTAGAATCGTATGCTAAGCTTAAAAAATTATATGATGAACAAAGAGATAAAATTGCTCATGATAGCATAGAAATACAAGCCTACACTGAAGCTTTAAAAACTGTAGAAGCTCAATTAGCTTGTCATCAAAGAAATCAAGTAATTTATGAAGAAAAACTTAGGTTTATGAAGTTTGATTTAGATGCTAAAACTGATGAGCTTATATACAATAAGAAACTATTAGCTGCTGCTGAAAAAAAAAAAAAAAAAAAAAAAAAAAAAACCAGAGTTCAATCTTGGCAAAGTTCTTCTAAAAACCTTAGTAAGTTAATAGATTCTCAAATGAGTTCAAGTGACAAATCAGGGCTTGGGTATGGAGATAATTTGCATAAGGGAATATTGAGTTATGAGAAAGAAATGTTTGAAAGTGTATTTTTTTTAGTAGTGATAGTGATGTAGAAGATGTTCCTGTGAATGATAGGTATGCTAAATCTGAAGGAATGCATGCAGTTCCCCCCCCCCCCCCATCACTGGAATTTATATGCCTCCTAGGAATGATGTTGAGATAGATGATTCAATGTTTACATATGGTCCAAAACAGACTAAAACTTGTGAAACAGATGCTAAAACTAGTGAAACTGAGTCTAAAACCATTGATGTTGCTCCTTCTTGTGAGGAATCAACTGAGTCTGTGCCTAAATTGGTTATTAATGAACCCAAAGTAGTTAATGAACCAAAAGTTTGGTCTGATGCTCCTATCATTGAGGAGTATGAATCTGATAGTGAAGATGAATATGTGTGTAAAGCCTCTGTTGAACAAGAAAAACCTAGTTGTGCTTGTAGTAATACTGTTGAGCATGTAAAAACTCTTAGGAAAGATGTTAGGGAACAAGACACACATAGTAGGTCAAGGACTCAAAGATTTGGTTTGGGATATAGTGTCACTAGAAAAGCATGTTTTGTATGTGAAAGTTATAGTCATCTTATTAGAGATTGTGATTTTCATGAGAAAAGAATGGCTAAACAGGTTGAGGTTAAGAATGTTGTTAAAAGTGAGGTTAGACCAGTGTGGAACAATGTTAATAGGGTGAATAAACAAAAAAATTCAAATCATAAGACTCACCCTAAGAGTAATAAGAACTTTGTTCCATCAGCAGTGTTAACTAGATCTGGAAAGATAGCAGTTCCTACTGCTAGGCCAATGACAGTTACCACTGCTAGGCAAAAATGTTACCACTGTTAAGCAAAATGTTTTCCACAAAACTCATTCACCAGTCAGAAGGCCTTTTTATAATACAACAGTATTTAATAACATGATTAGGAAACCCAGAGTTACTACTTCTAAGGTAAATCATGTTTCTACTGCTGGGATACAAGCAGTAATTGATATTGTTAAGGGAAATAAGGGGAATGCTGTAAAAGCCTCAGCATGTTGGACTTGGGATCCTATGCAAAATGAATATACATATAGATCCCAAAACAACAGTGGATCATGTTCTTATAAGACATTCAAATATAATGATCCACAAGGTAGACTCAAGTCATCTATGGCTTGGGTCCCTTAGAAAAACTGATTTTTCTTATTTGATGTGCAGGGAAATCCATATGGAGCTTTAAGGGATAAAGGAATTGTTGATAGTGGATGTTCCCGGCATATGACTGGAAACAAGGCTTACCTCTCAGATTATGAAGAATTTAGAGGTGGATCAGTTGCTTTTGGAGGTAGCAAGGGTCAAATTACTGGTAAAGGAACTATAAAAACAGAAAATTTAGATTTTGAGGATGTATATTTTGTGAAAGAACTTGAACAATTCAATCTCTTTTCTGTGTCACAAATTTGTGACAAGAAGAACAAAGTTCTTTTCACTGATACTGAGTGTTTTGTATTGTCTCCTGATTTTAAGTTACCTGATGAAAATCAAGTATTACTTAAAATCCCTAGGCAAAACAATATGTACAGTTTCAATCTAAAGAACATTGTTCCTTCTGGAGATTTATCTTGTTTGATTGCAAAAGCTACAGTTGATGAATCTAATAAATGGCACAGAAGGCTTGGTCATGTCAATTTTAAAAACATAAACAAACTTGTGAAGGGAAATCTTGTGAGAGGTTTACCTTCCAAGATTTTTCAAAATGACCATACTTGTGTGGCTTGTCAGAAAGGAAAGCAACACAAGGCCTCCTGTAAGGCTAAATTAATGAGTTATGTTAGTAAAACCCTTACAGATTTTGCATATGGACTTGTTTGGACCCACATCTGTAAGGAGTATAAATCATAAGACATATTGTTTGGTAATCACTGATGACTTCAGTAGGTTTAGTTGGGTGTTCTTTTTGGGTTCTAAGGATGAAACTGCTGATATTCTTAAAAGTTTTGTTAGGCAGATAGAGAACTAATTAGATCACAGAGTTAAAGTTTTTAGGTGTGATAATGGAACAGAATTCAAAAACAGGGATCTAAATGATTTCTGTTATCTCAAGGGCATAAAAAGGGAATATAGTAATGCTAGAACTCCACAACAAAATAGAGTTGCAGAAAAGAAGAATATGACCTTGATTGAGGCTGCTAGAACTATGCTAGCAGATTCATTTTTACCTAGTATATTTTGGGCTGAAGCAGTTAGTGCTGCTTGCTATGTTCTTAGTAGGGTATTAGTGACCAAACCTCAAAATAAAACACCTTATGAGCTTTTAACTGGCAAGGTTCCTATTATAAGTTACTTAAGAACTTTTGGGTGCCATATGACCATCTTGAATACTTATGGTCACTTAGGAAGGTTTGAAGGAAAAGTTGATTCTGGATTCTTGGTTGGATACTCTCTAAGCAGTAAGGCATTTAGGGTGTATAATTTGGAGACTCAGAAAGTAGAAGAGAACTTGCATGTAGAGTTTCTTGAAAATAAACCTAATGTTGCAGGAAAAGGACATGCTTGGATGTTTGATCTTGATTATTTAACAAATTCTATGAATTACATACCTGTTGCTGCAGAGAATCAAGCTAACAAACATGCAGGTCCACAAGAAGCTAACCCAAATGCAGGTACACAAGAAGATATCAATTCAAGTGACTCTTCTGAGGAATCTTTTGTACTGCCCTTCTTGTCCAATTGCTCTCCAAATGTCAAGAATTCAAGTGGAAAGGATGATGCTGATTCAAAGTCTGATTCTAAGCCTAATGACACAGAAGATCAAGCTTTTCTGGATGAGCTTGAAAGGCTTACAAGACAAGAGAAGGAAGCTGATGAAACTTTTTCAAAGAAATCAACTAGCAGTACAAACCCAGTTCCTACTGCTAGCACACCAGTTTGTACTGCCAGTCCTTCAAGAGTTTCTGATGATGATTTATCATATCCTGAGCTAACCAAAGATGTTCTTCAAGATGATGATGCTATGCCTGATCTTGAAATATTTATGCCAATCCAAGAGATGGGATTTTCTCTCATGCATCCTATGATGATGAAGGTGTAGGGACTGATTTCTCAAATTTAGAAGATACAGTGGATGTTGATCCTCTTCCTACATCAAGAGTACATACTGTCCATCCTAAATCTCAAATTATTGGAGATCCAAGTTCTGCAGTTCAGACTAGAAGCAGAGTGAACAAGAACTCTGGAGCTCATGCTTTGTTCCGCTACATTCAAAAGCAGAGGAGAAACAATCATAAGGACTTTCAACATTGTCTGTTTGCCTATTTTCTCTCTCAGGTTGAACCCAAGAATATATCTCAAGCACTTGCAGAAGAAAGTTGGGTTGATGCTATGCAAGAGGAGCTCTTACAATTTCAGTTGCAGAAAGTATGGATTCTTGTAGATTTGCCACCTGGAAAGAAAGCTATTGGTACCAAGTGGGTTTACAGAAATAAGAAGGATGAAAGAGGTGTTGTAGTGAGGAATAAGGCAAGGCTAGTTGCTCAGGGCTATAGACAAGAGGAAGGGATAGACTATGATGAGGTATTTGCACCTGTGGCTAGGATTGAAGCCATCAGGATCTTCTTAGCATTTGCTTCATACAAGGGGTTTATAGTTTATCAGATGGCACAATTGATGAAGAAGTGTATGTGACTCAACCTCTAGGATTTGTAGATCCTAAATCCCCAAAGAAGGTTTACAAAGTTGTGAAGGCTTTATATGGTTTACACCAAGCTCCCAGAGCCTGGTATGCTACTTTATCTTCATTTCTGTTGAAGAATGGTTTTAGAAGAGGAACCATTGACAAGACTTTATTCATAAAGAAGGACAAAAATGATATTCTGTTGGTGCAAGTTTATGTAGATGATATTATTTTTGGTTCTACTAAGAAGTCTTGGTGTGAAGAGTTTGAAGCATTGATGAAAAGCCAGTTCCAGATGAGTTCTATGGGAGAGCTCACCTTCTTTCTTGGATTACAAGTGAAACAGCAAGAAGATGGAATTTTCATAAGTCAGGATAAATATGTTGCAGAAATCCTGATGAAGTTTGATTTGGTTAATGTGAAAACTGCCAGTACCCCCATGAAGTCAAAGAAACCATTAGTCAAGGATGAAGAAGCTGCTGATGTGGATGTACATCTTTATAGGTCCATGATTGGATCTTTAATGTATTTGACTGCTTCTAGACCTGACATCATGTTTGTAGTCTGTGCTTGTTCTAGGTATCAAGTAACTCCAAAGACTTCACATCTTCATGCAGTAAAAAGGATCTTTAGATATCTCAAAGGCCAACCTAAATTAGGTCTTTGGTATCCTAAAGTCTCCTCATTTGATTTGGAAGCTTACACTGACAGTGATTATGCTGGTGCAAGTCCTGATAGGAAATCCACAACATGAGGTTGTCTATTTCTGGGTAGAAGGCTTATCTCATGGCAATGTAAGAAGCAAACCATTGTAGCTACTTCTACTACTGAAGCAGAATATGTTGCTGCTGCTAATTGTTGTGGACAAGTTTTGTGGATTCAAAATAAGATGTTAGATTTTGGTTTCAACTTCATGAACACAAAGATCTACATTGATAATGAGAGCACCATCTGCATTGTGAAGAATCCTGTGTTTCACTCCAAAACCAAGCACATTGAGATTAGGCACCACTTCATTAGAGATGCTTATGAGAAGAAGCTGGTTCAAGTGCTTAAGATTCATACTGATGATAATGTGGCTGATCTTTTAACCAAAGCCTTTGATGTTAGCAGGTTTAATTTCTTAGTGGTTAACATTGGAATGCTAAATGTATAGCTGCATTGGTTCAGGGGAGGTAAATAGGCAGGTTATGGTATAATTGTTATGGAGTATGTATCTAAACAGGGGAGGAAAATGAGCTAAGGGGAGGAAGAAGTTCCAAGAAGTTTAAGCCAAATTGATAAGATCGTTTAAGCCCATCTAGGATATGTTGATGATTTTGATGATGTTCTTAGTAAAGCAATGGATTACACAGAAGAAGTGGAAATTCTTTCTACTGCTAAGTATAACAGTTTGTACTGCTGCTTGAAAATCTTTCTACTGCTAGTACAAAAGGTTTCTACTGTTGCATCAGAAGTTTCTACTGCTAAGGAAAATGATGTCTTTTAAGAAGCAGAATGAAGAGTTGTGACATGTTTTTGGAAATATGGAAGCTGTGATGGAATGAGAAGGATCTTTGAGTGTTGGTACCTCTACCACACAACAAATGGTCATCAGTTCACCATGTCTAACAGACATCAAGAACTGACTAGTCCAGATCAAACGGTGTCTGGTAAAGACTTCTCAAATCCGTTAATGGCGGATAATTTGCCAAAAACTATATGGTTATCAACTCACCATGCTTCACAGTGAAGAGTTGGCTAGTCCAAAGCAAACGGCTCTTGGTAAAGACATCTCAAATCCGTTGATGGTTGATAGTTTACCAAAAACTATATGGTAATCAATGCACCATGTATCTATAATAAAGCATTGGCTATTCCAGAGCAAACGGCTACTGGTAAATGAATATCAAATCCGTTTATGGCTGGTAGTTTGCCAAAAACTACAAAGCCAACTTAGTTGGTACTGCTGTGAACAGGTTATTGTTGTTGTTTATGAAGATCATCTGGATAGCTGGATAAAGATAAAAGAGTTCAAAATCATCAAGAAGATATTTGAAGAACAGAGTGTTTGGACACATCCTCCACAGAAGAAATCAAAAGTAACCACAAGAGTTAAAAAGAGTTCAAGAGAAATCAAGAAATCAAGAGAAGCTTAAAGACAACACATAATCTGAAGAAACTTAGTGATTTGCAAAGAAATCATAAGTTTAGGGGAGGATTGTTGGGAATTATGTGTTTCTGAAGTTTCAACTGCTGGTTACAATTAGTACTGTTAGTTATGTAGTTAGTACTGCTAGCTTTAAGTTAGTACTGTTCGTGTTAGAAAGGTACTGTTAGCGTGTTTTAGTTAGTACTGCTTATGTGATATGCATGAGTTATTATTAGAATAGATATGCAGAGATATGCATGGAGTTATATTAGGAAGAGATATGTGACATCTCTTTACATGTTATTATAAGCTCTTAGGGTTTCCTTGGTATATAAAAGGAACCTACGGCATTAGAACAAGTGTAAGATAGCGTGTGTATTATCTTGTGTTTAGTTAGTAATCTGTAACCTAAGCAGATTAATAGTAATAAAAGTTCTTTTAGTATTCGTTGTTCTTCTTAGCAATACAAGTTAGATTCCGCATAACTTATATTGTTCATAGTTGGTGTTTCTCTTGTAGTTAGTTTGGATCTATCCAGATTGACTACGACCTTTAACAGGCGAGAAGGATCCATTCATATTGGGACCAACATTTATTTATTAAATAAACGCTACCACTCAATCATTTATTTATTAATGAAGTATAATTTCTATTTTAGGTTCATGGAAGCTCACGACAAAGAAAACCAAGAAAAAGACGAAGAAACGATCAACAAACGAAGATTTATGCATATACGAAGAATTCCCGACAAAAGCGAGTCTCGTGGAATATATTTGAGAAGATAAAGTCATCAAGTTATTGGTCTAAAGACTCAAGAATAAAGTACAAGAAGGAAAACGAGAAAAGAAATGAAGAAAAGAAGCTAAAACGAAGAAATAATGGAAGACTCGTTGTTCCCGACACACCTTCACCATTTTGGCCATAACTTGAGCATACGAACTCAGATTTAGTTGATTCAAGCGGCCACAGAAAGCTAAGAGAAAGATCTACAATTTTCAAGTGGCCAACTTACTCCAACCGATCAGATGGAGCCCCAACCGATCAGATGGAGGCCTCGTTATTTCTTTCATCACTAAGCCTCAAATCAATTCTAGATCCTTCCCAAGGAGATTCTAGTCCATTCTAGGCTACTTGTTGGCCAAGTTGGAGCATTGATGACCCCTAGGCTTGAGAGTAGTATAAATAGAGCTCTTGTAATCATTTGAAGACACACAACTTAATCCCAACTTGAGAGAAAACCTCTCCTATCACCACTACTCTCTCTCAATAGCCAAAATTCGTCCATAGAATCCTTGGAAACTTTGGAGGTTCAAGAAATCATCAATTGGAGGTCAAAACATCAAGAAGTCATCACCAATGCTTGAGGCATCATTACTACATCATTTGTAATCTTATTTACATCATTGTAAGACCTTTTAATTATGTTTTCTAATGCTAAAGTTTATGAGTTTATGTCTTTGATTGACATGAGTGGTTAGTTTTATTTATACTTGTTTGGAATCATGTGAATATTGATATGGAGTTTTGGTATTTTGCAATATAGAATTATGTCTTTGCTTATGAGTTTGTTTGAATTGTAACATGTCTAAATAACTTGTTGATAAATCATAACCGGATTTATAAGGTCGAAAGAGCTTCTTGTTATGATTTGTTCCAAATGTTAATGCGCATATATGTTTGGTATTTCATAATTGACAACTATGAATAAACATGTTAAATGGACTTGTTTAGGTCGAAAGGGTTCTTATGAACAAATTCGTAAAACTAATATTTCTAACAAATGGTTTATAATGAATTGGTTTATAATAACATTCAAGGGCCGAAAGGGCGTGTTAGTCTAAACCGTGATATATGCAATTTCATGATATTACCCATTGAATTGGAATTGTATGCCTTTTGATTTTGTTTGCTATTGCTTGATATCTACCCGATACTCCATACACTCCATTGAAATAGATACTAGTTCCAAACAAGTATTATTTTTAATCTTATTGAATTCACATAATCATCATTTTTAGTGTTACTTGTTGCTTATATGGTATTTTGGGACGTGACAACCAATTACCACCTTTTTATTGCTTATTGTTACATAGATTCTTCACAATTGAAAACACCCAAATCCTGGTGAACGACCTCGGCTTACCAACCAAAACTAGCTACATATGAAAGGGTCATACTTGCCCGTGTGTTCTTAGCTTTATCCGGTAATTCGTGTTATAAATTTAAAACTAGTAGTCGCAAGACACATCAGATACGTTAATTCTAAGTTTAACAACTAAAAACTATTTTTTGAAAAATAGTGGGCTGTTACACAATTTTCAATGGTTAAAACGAGGCATTGAACGCGAACTAGACGAGCCGACATATCAAAAATCTATTAGTTCGATGTAATACGAAGCCGAGGACATAAAGAACGTAGAAAACGAGCTTATAATGACCGAGGTACAAGCGTTTGAAACCCGACGTTCACAACACATTTTTATCAGCTTTTTATTAAAAATGTTTATAAGTGTAAAACTGTTTTTGCAAGTAACCAAGTTTGGAGCCATTTTTCTCAATGATCGAGTCAGTTTGAGACATTAACACTTTGAAGTAAAATCAACTACTCCCGGCCTATTTTCCAAATTGACCAGCCGTTCGTCAACCGGACTTGTAACGAGTAAGATACGATCTTTCAAATATACCCAAAAACTACACAAAAACAGCAAATTTAGCCGACAATCTAACTTGACCATTATTTTTCTTTATGATCGGGACTCGTATGGATAAAATTTCGATGATACGAATTTAAGATATTTTCATGAGCTTTCTAAAAACGCGAAGATCGTTTCCTAACACTCAATATTCACCAACTTACGACTAGCTTTGCGAGGCTACTTAGTCATTTTCAGAAATTTAACAAAGTGTTCTAATTGCGACGAAAAACTCTATTTTTCGATAAATCACCAAACGACTATCGTAGAAGGCCATTACAACATATATACGCGAAAAGTGTTTTATAACTAAACAAGACGTCAAAAATATATTTTTCAACGATAAACATTATTTCCAAAATTTCATGAGTGGTATCGATAACATACGTATTTGCATGTGTAACATCATTTCATGACTTACATTAGATCATATCATTCATATTAGGTTGCGGTTAGAGATCGTGCCTCATTTCAGTGAATCCACTTTTGTCATCATAACTATTGCATCAGGTGAGTTTTAATAGCCCCGTTTTCAATTTATAATTTCATTTCTAAACTTGCGGGGGGAGAATATATTGCACCATTTTTCATACGGACCAAAGTATCAAATTCATTTACATTGCTTAAGTTAACTCATTGCCAAGTTAAAGTCCCCTTTTATTTATCATGAACCGTTAATTACGTAGTAAGCGAGGGTGAGTGAATAGATCTATTGAGGGTGACTCCTCCATCCGGGTTGGTAGATCCAACCAGGTCAAACGGATGCATTTCATTTAATATCAGATTCAGAGTGTCTTGCAAAACACTCTGGTGGGGCCTTCATAATCAGTCTAGCTTCGGGGTCATGAGCTTAAGAGCCAATGTATGATTTTTATGTAGCATTCTTGTCATTTCACTTTGTACTTGTGGTTACCGTACAGACTTATCATTTACATAAACCTATGATTCTCACCAACATTTTTTTTGACCGTTTTAGCAATGTATTTTCAGGTAATTAAGGCATTCGCATCATGGCCTACATGTGGACATATCATAGAGTCGCGGTGACGACGCGTCTCACTTGTATTTATATGCACTTTAAACTATTGTTTGGTTTGTAACAAACTTATTTCCGCAAACTTGAATCATCTTTTGGGACCTATCTTTTGTAAACTCTAAATGTTTTATGAAATCAAACGATGTACTTTTAAAATGACACTTTAGGTCATTCAATATAACTGCAACTGTGATGCTATGGTAGTCGCGCCCCAGGTATTCCATTCCGCTGCAAATCAAGTATTTGGGGGTGTGACAGATTGGCATCAGAGCTAAGGTTATAGCGAACTAGGTTGTCCATGATACCCTAGACTATAACCACATCATCATAGCATCTCATCATTTCATCATAAGTGCATATTCACTATACATGTTGTTTCATACACACACTATGCGAGTTACTTATACTTATACTTATATATATTTATATTGACCTGGTTCACAGCGATATGTCTTCACCCAACCACCCTATTATCATTCCAGCAGACTCGGATATCGAGGATGCTTTTTCATCCACTAATACACCTACATCACTACTCTCACCTTCCTATACCTCGACATTCTCATATCACTCACCATTGTTAGATGATAAATCCCACCCATTTGAGGTATTAACACCACCTGAGCCAGACTTAGAAGAGACTACCAGATATGACACTGAGACTTTCAAGATTCAGGAGTGACTGCCCAAAGCTGAAGAACAAGAAAACCGAAGTCTGAATCCTTTAGGGTTGTATTTTCCCATTGTATGTCACCTTAGGGAGTTAGCGTAACCTAGTTGTAACCGGAACCTTTTACCTAATGTAATCTCTATCTTTTACCATCTCCACAATAATCACAACCTTCGTTTATTTCATTTCCTATTCCATTTGCTCAATTTTCAATCATTTCGCAACAACATACCGCTATCCTAGTAGGGATTAGGCAAATCTCGTCTCTGACTATAGACTGTTACCATTCCGTAATATTCTCCACACACATCCTATAACCTATTCAACAGATTGTATCCCAAACTATTTCACTACCACTTTATAGAATTGTTTTGCGTAATTTCAATACAAGATATTTTACTACCGCTTTATGAAACTGTTTCACATAACTTTACCTCGAGCTATATTACTACCACCTTATAAATTGATATTTTGTCATCCTACCAACTATTTACTACTATTTTACCAAACAACACGTTGAACACCATCTAAAACTTTTGAGAAACATAATGCTACTTTGACTAAACCGAACATTGCATCATTAGTCCTCAAATATATATAGCCTGATCACCTATGTATAATTCAGGAAGGATCATGCCATGAAGAAAACAATCATATTTTCAAAAATCCTTAATAACAATCTTCATTCAAAACATCCAAAAAGCAAAGCTTTGTAAACAAATAGAATTTTTCATAAACATCCCTATTGACAAACCCTCGCTAGATACCTGCACCACATGTCACTCACTCAGCCGTTAAGTGGACCTTTACCATTGACCTCTCTAGGAAAGACTTTCCATCTACGAGGAGTATTCCATGACATAAGAAAACAATGAAAGGATTACGAAACCACAAACAAGGACTAGAAGTATACAATAAGTTGATTCGTATCGCAACAGGAAACATAAGATCTCACGAGGCAATCCAAATCACTATCTTTGGCATAGTCACCAAATCCTATCATTTCAGAAGTACTAGTTAGACCAAGTAAGACAACAAACCTAAGACATGATCCATTTTAGAAATGACCAAGTAAGTTGAATACTCATAATTGCAAGTCTTGCCTAATGTTAACCAATAGGCATTATCCGACACCAGAAACAAAACGTTAGACATCTAAGCATTCATGCAGACATACCTACCCAACTATTTCATCCTTTTAATGCTTTCAATTCAAACGAATTTTCTTTAAAGTGCGTTTATACAAATCATATACCTTGTAGGAAAGTGTTTTTCTAAAGTATCCATTTTGACAAGTAATCCCCTTATGGTCAGCTTTTAACAAAACTATCGTACGTTAAGAAAGGTATAACATCAATCTTTACTAAACGGTTCTATTCACATCATGTCAAAGACCTGTCTATAAAACTTTGGGTCACATTTGAAAATAGTCCAATCTTGCATAACCACTGAAACTATTCAAACTTGAAAATTCACTTATTCAAAGAGAGATTCAAACCAAACACTCCATATCGAGAGAAAGATTTCATTTATTCAAACTTGTGGGTTCATTTATTCAAATTTGTAAAATTCATTTATTCAAACTTGTAAATTCATTTATTCGGAGAAGGATTTCAAACAAAACCCTTCATATCGAGTCAAGATTTGAAAATCAACCACCATACTACCACACTTCATAAATTTAGGACCTTGTGATTGACAAGCAATAGCATGGAAAATTTTGATGAAGGAAATCTAGGGAAAAACTATTAAACAGTAAGAATCTTAGCAATGAAGACTAAGCACCTTAGGCAAAGGGAGACTCATATCGTAACATCAGTTAGAGCAAGACACGAGGAATCAAAACTATTACCATAGCTTTATCCTTCCGATAACACCTTTCTGACGAACCTATCATCATGGAATTAGTCATGAGACACGTTGTACAAATTTCAAATACTCTTAATATAAGATAGTTGATACACCTCAAACTTCTGGCAATCCCTTTTAGATATTTTCTTATCCAAGCAGATATATGCACACTCTACCATCCTCAGACCAATGAACATTGAAGTGAACTATCCAAACACTATAGGACGTGCTCAGCACCGTATAATCCACTTTGAATCGTCTAGAGTAATCTTTGACATTGACAGATTTCACCTTCAACAATAGCCATCACAAGAATATAAAGATTGCCCCCTTTAAGGCACTCTATGGTCAAAGTACCAATCACCTATTGACATATCGAAATCGGAAAAGCCCAACTTACTAGTCTAGGACTTAATTGTGAAACAACAAGGGAAAATCGTACGGGTCAAGAATCAGTACAAGCAACAAGAGGAAAATAGAAAAGTTAGATCGGTACATGACGCAAATCATTGGGATTAGGTGTCCCTAAGCCGTGAACCATTAGGATTCGAGTTGGAGAACGAGTTATGTTGAAAGTCTTGCCTTGGAAAGGCATGATACGACTTTGGAAACACGGAAATCAAACCCTAGGTATATTGGACCATTTAAGATTCTAGCTAGAATCGGTCGAGTAGCTTATAAACTTGAACTTCCACCAGAGCTCAGTAGTGTGCATAATATATTTCAGATTACAACCTTAAGAAGTGTTTATCCGACGAATCCCTCATCATTCCATTAGTAGAAATTCAACTCGATGACAAACTTAAACTTTATCGAAGGGCCTATGGGAATTAGGGATCAAAAATCTCAAACAATTGAAGCAGAGTCGAATTCCTATCGTGAAGGTTCGCTGGAATTCTCGAAGAGGCACCGAGTTTACTTGGGAGCGGGAGGACCAGATACGACTCAAATATCCACATCTTTTCACCAAATCCACTCCAAAGACCAACACTAACTGAATTCAGGGACTGAATTCCTTGTAGGGTGGAAGACTGTGACAAATCGTAATTCCAGGTCATTTTCCAAACTTCAAAATTTACTATTCATCATTTCACTGTTCATCATTTTACTATTCATCGTTTTTTAAGTCAGTTTGCGACTTTGAAACGTTATAAAAAATTTTACTATTCATGAAATACTATTCATTCCCAGAGGGAAATCACTATTCATGGTTATCATTCATCATTTCGTAAACTAGGTTTACGGGTATTCAAAATTCGCGTAACCGTGAGGGTTAGTTGCAGCCTTAGATTTAGTTAGGAGAACCCTTACCTTTAACATTTATCTTTTGGCATAATTAATAAACGGCCTTAGATTTAGTTAGGAGAACCCTTACCTTTAAGACATTGAGGACAATGTCTCGTTTTAGTCTGGGGGAGATCTTTCGATTTGATTTTTGCCTTGCATTTTTGCCGTTTACTCTCGCAACTCCGTTTTTCCTCCAAAAATTGAGAAAATTTACAAAAATATCATAAGTGTTTTGACACTTTGTTGACTTTCCGCTGGTGAGAGTAGGAATAAAATTTTGACTTGACCGGGCGTGTTGAGCCCTAGCTTGTCCCCTTAACCTTTATAATCAATAAGCTTTTGCTAGTCTTTTATACAAGGAGCTATAAAACGCGAATTCTTTTTAAGAGTTTGCAAGTTCCCATAATTGACTTTATATATGCATGGCTTGATTATTTGGCTAAGCATTCGCGGATCTTATTACTTAAGATTTTAAATTTGCGAAGAACGAGAAATGATAGAGTTGTTTATAAGTTAGATTGCTAAACGTGGAGTAGTTGGATCTCTTTAGAGCTCATCGAAGTTAATTGTGGCTTTTTGTTCCCATAAGCTTGTTTCACCCAAAAAGAATAGTACTCTAGGAATAATTAAAGGTATTTTGGTTTTGGCGATAATTAGTTTTTACTCCTTCTTTAGAGAATCCTTGCTTATGAAAGTTGGGTACACATCAAGGTACTATCAGTGTTACGGTGTAATAGGCAACTGATTCCCGATAGTGCGTGCTATTGTTTCTATTGCTATAAAAGCCGTAGGACTCGGAATTTGGCAAAATATATAATAAATAATAATAATAATCCAAAGCCAATAAAAGTTTTCTGTTTCCTGACGGTTCGCTCCCGTTGACTCAGACTTCAAAAAGGCAGAGGAAAAATATCCAAGGTCAAAATAAGACTCCCGATTCTTGACGGTTCGCTGACGTTGTCTAGGTTGTTTAAAAGTGTTGATCCCAGTTGAGCTTCACGATCTTATTAATTACTTTAGATATAAACCTAAAGCAATCAGTATAGAAACTGATCTTGAGTTGTATATCAAATATTATGCGGAACTTAATATTTGATCTTAAGAAGAATTAAACACAAAACGAATTCTCAAACAACACTTCAATATATTAATACGATTGCTCGATAGCAATAGGGTTACAAGAAACCTTGAAGTGTAAAACAATAATGATACGTATGTCTAACCTAACCCTAGATCCTCCTTTTATAGCGTAAGGAGTCCTAGTCGGTTTACAAGACTTTCTATACAAGAAAAATATTCTTACGTATCTTTTCTATACTTATCCTTAACATACTATACATATCTAATAAGCAGCAGAGTAACTAGTCTAGCAGCAGAGTCTTCGTGGGCTAGCAGCAGAGTTACACTTTGCTTATTCTTCCAAACCAGCAGAGTTACAAAATAGCAGAGTTTAAGTCTAATCAGCAGAGTCATTGAACTAATCAGCAGAGTTATACTTAGTGTATTTCTCGAACAGCAGCATCTTTAGACCCAACAATCCTCCCCTAAACTTGATATTTTTCTTCAAAAATCATCAAGTTTCCTTTAAACCCAGCTAATCACTAGGAGGATGCTTCCAAACACTTTACTGTTTTGAAATCTTCTCTTGCAGAATCTTTCTATACTTCTCAATTAGCACACCTGCTTGATAATCTGATACAAATGGTCTTTGCAACATCAACTTTCCTGGTTGCATCATATCAGTAAGAACATCAACATTGTTGTAGAAAGGATAATCTTTTTCTATCAACATGTAAACACCAAGTCCATCATCTCCAATCAGTTCATGTACTCCACATGACTGATATAAGTACCACTTAACAACTTTCTTTGACCTTCTTAATTTTACCCATTCAGTATACATTGCATCAGGCTCAAACATGTTACTCAGCCAAAGATAATGTACTCTTTCAGGCACTGACTCTGGTTTCTTGTCACCATATCTTTCCTTGTAAAGTTCCCAGAGTTTTACAATATCCTCTCTATCCATGTACTCCAGCATCTGATCAAATCTAACATATTTTTCACATTTCAAATCAGATCTCATAACCTCCCATTTAGCATCACAGACATCAAATACATCAGCAGTATAAGATATAATTAGATACTTTGTTGCTAAAGGGACTGCATTGATTATCTCAGGCTCTGGCTGTGGTTTAGGTACTGGTTATGGTTTATGAACTGTGAAGTCCCTAATAACTTTCATAGCATCAGCTTCTTCTTGTTTGTTCTTATAACAATCTTCAGTTTGAACTCTTCTTTTCTTTCTAGCACTCATCTTACTTCTTATACCAGTCCTCTTATAACCAATGACTTCCTTAACTTCTTCCCTCTCAACCTCCATGGTTTTCTTGTCATCTTGTTTCTCCAAAACACTTCCAGATGCTTTCACATTGACAAATTCCATAACCTCTGGCTTTCTCTTCTTTTCAGTTTTGAAACCTTTTCTTGGATTCAGCATAGCATAGGTTTCATAAAATTCCTTTTTAATTATGGCATCTGACTTTCCTTTGAAATCCTTCATCTGATAATTTCTTGCATTCTTCAAATAATACTTCATATCATTATCATTAACTAATGCTTTCTTTGTATTTGACTTTGGTTTGTATCCATGCTTCTGTCCTTCTTTAATTCTCAGAATTAGCTCTTCCCACTTAGCTACTCTATTCTTTCTGAGTATAAACTCCACAAGCTCTTCTGTCCTTTCATTTGAATCCAACTGCTCATCTTTTGTTATCAAGAAAGCTTGACCTCTTACAATAATATCAGAATCTAAGAAATATTGCAACTGTTCATTGAACTCTTCTTGATTAACCTCTTTAGATTTAGAGCTTTCCATAAATTCAAATATATTTCTTTCCTGATCAGCTGCCACACTCCTTGCATATTCCTCATCATGAGCAATCTGAGCTTTTTCATCAGCCAAGGCCTTTTCTTGAAGTTGCCTTGTAACCTCTGCATCAAAAGCTATTTGCTTCTTAGTTTTTGGTTTCAACTTTTGCATCCTTTCAAGTTCTTCAGCAGCTTCTTTATCATGATGTGTAGATTCAGCAGCAGGTTGTTGTTGTGATGGTGTGGGTGTTTTAGTTCCAATGTTCATGTTCAAAAGTACTTGAGCTAAGGTCATCTTTTCATCATCTGATTCAGCAGATTCCTTTTCTCCTGCACTCTTCTCTGTATCAACAGCAGAGTCCTTTAACCCATCAGCAGAGTGTTCTGCTCCAGCAGAGTCAATCTTTTCACTCTCATCACCAATAACAGCAACATTTTCACCTGATTCCTTAACAACCTCCCCTGAACCTATTATAACCTCCTGATCCTGATCATTCCTCCCCTGTTTGGAAGCATCCTCTTCCAAACATGGTTTGGAACTCTTCTTCAACATCCCCTCAAGATGTGTAACCCTGAGCTTCAGTCTTTTGATTTCAGCACCCTGAGAAGCTTTGACTGTTTTCAACTCCTTTCTAAGACCAAGAACCTCCTGTGACAATTTTGTACATGTATTCGTCAATTCCTGTAATTGTTTCATGATATCCTCATAACTTCGGTCTGTGTTACCTGACCCGAGAGGTTGATCACTGGAATTGGCATTTTGTACAGGGGTTTTAACCGTCAAATCATCTGTTTCAAGTTCAATGCTAGCCTCAACACTTCGACCTGTGTTACCTGGTCCGAGAGGTGTATCATGGGCATTGTCATTTTGTACATCAGTGTCCATCAATTCATGTGTTTCATCCCTGTCCTCATCACTTCGAGATGTGTTACCTTCTCCGAGAGGTGAATCTTGGGACAAAAACTCAGTCTCAACCCTAGGTTGAACATCTGAGCCCCCCACATTAGCCATTTGGCTGGGGTTACCATCAGTTGTATTAGGTTCTTGAGAACCTTCTACAAAAGATGTTGCCATGGTTGAGGTCTTAAGTATGTTAGCACTGTCCTATTCAACTACTAAGTTGGAAACAGTAGTGCCAGCCTCTTCCATCATGGTACCTACATCACCTGTACCAGCCTCATCTGCATCCATACTGACATTGGTCTGAGGTGGCACAATGTCCTCTTGTTGTGAAGTCCTAGGTGATTGGGTATTTTGGGGTTCAGTGGATGATGAAACATTTAAACTTGTAGATGAGGATGTGTGATGGGAAGTTGTGGGAGTTCCAGCCTCTTCATCCTCATTAACTGCAGCCACAATATTCAAGATGTGTTCAGTTAGGGGAGTTATAGCACCAGAAAAACCTTTCCCAGGCTTTTTCAGAAAAGCAAACATCTTGATTGCCATTCTGCTACTAGGCTCAATGTTGGTATGTTCCAAGGGTTCTTTAAGTTGATTGTTGATAATTAGCTGCAAAAACCTTGGATACAAATAAAACTTCTTCTTAACAAACTTCTTCATACCCTCAAAAATCATTGAAGAAAAATCAAATGGTTGCCCAGTAGCCAAACAAACTAAGGACATGGCTTGAGAAGCACTAAACTCATTCCATCCTCCTACTTCGGGAAACAAGCAGTGTTGAAGAGTATGCAACAAAAACTTCCAATGTGGGCAAAGCAGACCTTTATAAAAAGTTCCAGTATTTTCAGGCCTCTCATACCCAATTCCCTCAAGCTCAGTTAAAATAACCTTAGTGGTAAAATTAGGTGGTGTTGGAACACCTGACAGACGAAGACTTCTCTTAATAGTTGTCTCACTAACCACAATAGTCTTTCCATCTACATTACCTATTAACCTTTCCTCCCCGTCGAGTGTATCTAGCTTAACAGTTGACCAAAATTGGTGCATATGAGATTTAAAAATGGGTGGATCAACTGTTAAAGCATACCTTAGTCGAGATGCACTAAGAAAATCCATAACTTCATGAAATCCTTCAGCTGCAGAAACCTTACTAAGAAACGCAATCTGATTATGCTCATCAGGAAACTTTCGTCGAGCCATTATGATTTGGGGGTTTTGGATATAATGATATGAATTAATGTTCTTGGGAGAGAATCGAATGTAATTTTGAGCAATTAAAAGTTAATGAGATCGAAATGGTGTGTGAGACCGTTTTGATCTAATTAGGTTTTAAGACGCGCCAAAATTTTCAATATTAACCCCTTTACTTTCAAACTCAGCAGCAGAGTTATGAAAGATTTGACCAAAAGTCAACTTTCCCAAAATCTCCAAATTTAATTCCCCAAGCAGCTTAAATACACTACCAACTCCTCATTAAATTCTATAAATCCCTCATTCGCTTAACAAATCCCCAATTTCACAAACCCTAACTCAAAATCAAATAACCATGAGTTCATCCAAAGCACCGATCATTGACATTTCATCAGATTCCTCTTCAGATAATTCACAAGGATGGGCAAATTACTTTCCTCCAAGTGCATCTTCAGCAAAACAAAAAGGTAAAGCGGTTGTTGAAGAAGAATATTCTGACCCACTTCCATCGACACCATCCTCCTTTGAAGATTCTAGCGATGATGAAGAAGTAACAGTATGGCCAAAATCCATGACATATTATCAAGGTTTTTGGGAAATCGATCCTCCTAACCATCCTTTGACTGTCGAGCTTCAGCGAAAAATGAAGAAGGCTGTTGCTGTGTTTGGTAAGAGTGTTGATCCTCCTCGTCCAAAGCCAAGTACGGAGCAGGAAGTCCCTGTTCCAAAGAAAAAGCAGGAGAAGAAACAATCTCCATCTTCAAACCAACAGCAGAGTCCACCAACAAGACCAGTGATACTTGCTCTTCCCTGTCCTAGAGTGTCAGAAGCCATGGGTACTAGAGGACCTCGCAGCAAGGTGATGCCTGACTTTGTTGGAAAGGGAAAGCAACAAGCTTAACTTGGGATAGGTGTGTTTAGGTTGTGAAATCTGTGGTCTTGTTATCTTTTGAACTTCTTCTGAACAATGGATGTATGAAAACTTTATGTTGTACTGTTGCTTTTTGTGATCAATGAACTTTATCTTTCCTTGCTTTACTTGATTGTGTATTCATGTATATCTGCAAAAGGTTAGTAGAAAACCACAAACACAAGCAAGAATATCCCACAATAGCAGCAGAGTAGCATAGCAGCAAACAACTAAACAGCAAACAATTTAAGAAACAGCAAACTTTGACTAAACACCAGACATTGACTAATCAGCACAAATCCTTACAAAAGTTTACAAAAACATACAGAGATAAGATGTTTAAAGATTAAAGATTGATCATGCCAATACTAGCAACTAAAAATTGAAACCTACTTATATCAAAACTTTTGGTAAGTAGATCAGCAACATTATTGTCAGTATGTATTTTAACCACTTGAATTAACTTTTTCTCATAACAATCTCTAATAAAATGATGTCTTATCTCTATGTGTTTTGTTTTAGAATGAAAAACAGGATTTTTGATAATATACATTGTGCTGTTGTTGTCAATATAAATTTTGGTGTTCATGAAATTGTACCCATAATCCAGCAGTTGGTTCTGAATCCAGAGCACTTGTCCACAGCAGCTAGAAGCAGCAACATATTCTGCTTCAGTTGTTGAGTTATCCACAACAGTCTGTTTCTTGCATTGCCATGAGATTAGCCTATGACCAAGGTACTGACAGCCTCCAGTGGTTGACTTTCTATCCAAACTAGCTCCAGCATAGTCACTATCTGAGTATGCTATCAAGTCAAAGGGTGAATTATTAGGATACCAAAGGCCCAATTTAGGTTGACCCTTTAGGTACCTAAAAATTCTTTTGACCACTTCCAAGTGTGAAACTTTTGGGGACACTTGAAATCTTGCACAAGCACACACAGAAAACATGATATCTGGCCTTGAAGCAGTCAAATACATCAATGAACCAATCATTGATCTATAAAGATGTACATCAACCTCTTCCCCATCTTCATCCTTGAGCAAAGGTTTGTTTTTATCCATTGGAGTCTTAGCTGCCTTCACATCCTTGAAACCAAATTTCTTCAACATATCAGCCACATACTTGTCTTGGCTAATAAAAATCCCATCTGATTTCTGCTTAACTTGAAGTCCCAAGAAGAAAGTGAGTTCACCCATAGAACTCATCTCAAACCTGTTGTGCATTAGCTTTTCAAATCCTACACATAACACCTTATTTGTAGACCCAAAAATGATATCATCTACATAAACCTGAACTAGTAGGATATCCTTTTTGTCTTTCTTAATGAACAATGTTTTATCAATGGTTCCTCTGCAAAAACCATTGTTCAACAAATATGTGGATAAGGTGTCATACCAAGCTCTAGGAGCTTGGTGTAGTCCATACAGTGCTTTCTTCACCTTGTAGACCCTATCAGGATACTTAGGATCTTCAAAACCAGGTGGTTGCATCACATATACCTCTTCAGGAATCTTTCCATACAAGAAAGCACTTTTCACATCCATTTGATACACAGGAAAATTCTTGTATTAAGCATATGCCAAAAATAGTCTGATAGCCTCAATTCTTGCAACTGGGGCAAATACCTCATCATAATCTATTCCTTCTTCCTGAGTGTATCCCTGAGCCACTAATCTAGCCTTGTTTCTGATAACAATTCCTCTCTTATCTCTTTTGCATCTGAACACCCATTTAGTACCAATTGCTCTTTTTCCATTAGGCAAATCCACCAATGTCCAGACTTCTTGAAGCTTGAACTGCAGCAACTCCTCTTGCATAGCTTCAACCCAACTTTCATCTTTCATAGCCTTGTGAATGGTTTTGGGTTCTTCCTGAGATAAGAAACAGGCAAACATACAATTTTGTAAATATTTGTGGCTATTCCTCTTCTTAAGTGTTTGAGCAAACAATCCCTGATCAAGCAAATCACTCAGTCCTTTTGATTTACTTCTGGTCTGTACATCAGAGTGAACATCACCAATTATCTGCTCCTTTGGATGATTCCTGTGGATTCTGGTTGTTGGAGTGGGACTAACAGGTATATCAGTCTCCAAATTTGATAAATCAGCTTCAGCACCAAAAACATCAACAATTTCATCATCAGTATCCACATATACTTCTTCTAATTCGGGCATCTCTTCAGAAGAATCATCATGAGAATCACCATCTTTATCAGCAGTAGAGTCCTTGTGCATAGCAGCAGAGTTACCAAACCTAACAACAGAGTGTTTTGACCTAACAGCAGAGTGTTTTGGCTTATCAGCAGAGTGTTTTGGCCTGGCAGCAGAGTTGAGAGAACTGCTGCTATGCTTATTCCCTTGTTGCCCATCAACTTCTGACTCTTCATTCCTTTCCTTATCATCATTCTTGTCATCATGAGAAGGTTCATCATCACCTT
The DNA here is from genome assembly GCA_021014915.2 of Artemisia tridentata subsp. tridentata. Classification (NCBI taxonomy): domain Eukaryota; kingdom Viridiplantae; phylum Streptophyta; class Magnoliopsida; order Asterales; family Asteraceae; genus Artemisia; species Artemisia tridentata. Next base: position 268,060,752 of record CP139503.1, read on the forward strand.
CTACATTAACCTTTGGTACTTCCTTATGAACAGCATCATCATCTGAACTCTTTCCCTCTTTATCTGTTGGTGAGAAGTACTGATCAAACTTCCACTTTTCAATCAAAACAAACTCCTCTGCAGATCCATCCTTCTTTGCTTGTGTACCTGCATTAGGGTTAGTTTGTGTACCTGCAGACATGTTAGTAGTACCTGCAATGACTGGTTGATAATTCATACTTTTGGTTAAAGAATCAATATCAAACATCCATTCAGGACCTTTTCCATCAACATTAGGTGTGGTTTCTCTAATTTTAACATGCAAATTTTCCACCACATGCCCAGTCCTTTGATTGAAAACTCTAAAAGCCTTACTTTCAGTGGAGTATCCAACAAAGTAACCTATGTCTGCTTTCTCACTAAACTTGCCTAAGTGGTCAATGGTGTTTAAGATAGTGACAGGACACCCAAATGGTCTAAAGAAATCTATCAGTGGTTTCCTACCATGCAATAACTCATAAGGGGTCTTATTGTGAGGTTTAACTATCTTACTTCTATTTTGCACATAGCAAGCAGTGTTGACTGCTTCAGCCCAAAAGATAGTGGGTAACTTAGACTCTGACAATATGGTCCTAGCAGCCTCAATTAATGTTCTATTTCTCCTTTCAGCAACACCATTTTGTTGAGGAGTTCTAGCCACACTAAATTGTCTAGTTATACCCTTTTCCTCACAGAACTGATTCATTACTTGATTCTTAAATTCAGTTCCATTGTCACATCTGATGATCTTAACTTTGTGATTAAATAGGTTTTCTATCCTTGTAATAAAAGCCTTAAGAATGCCAGGTATCTCATCCTTAGTAGTTAAGAAGAATACCCAAGTAAATCTACTAAAATCATCAGTGACCACTAAGCCATACATCTTTTTGTTCAAACTTTTCACATAAGTAGGTCCAAATAGGTCCATGTGTAACATAAACAAGGGTTCAGTTATAGAATTCACCAATTTGGACTTACAAGATGCTCTATGTTGCTTTCCCATTTGACAAGCAACACATACTTCAGGATTCTCAAAAACCTTTGAAGGTAATCCTCTGACCAAGTTCCCTTTCACCAACTTGTTGATAGCCTTGTAGTTCAAGTGTCCAAGCCTTCTGTGCCATAGTTTGGATTCATCAATAGTGGCTTTGGCAAACAGACAAGTTAAATCTCTTTTGGGAATAATGTTCTTTATGTCCACACTGTATATGTTGTCATTTCTAGGGACTTTAAGAAGTACTAATTTATCATCAAAGTATCTTATAGTCGGGAGATAAGACAAGACATTCAGTGTCTGTAAAAAGAACAAAATTCTTTCTGTCACACATTTGCGAGACACTAAAAAGATTGAACTTTAAACCATTCACCAAATACACTTTCTCAAAATCCAATTTTCCAGTTCTGATGATGCCTTTTCCAACAATTTTACCTCCTTTAGGATCATTCCCAAAGGCAACATATCCACCATCCAAAGCTTCAAAGTTTTCCAAATTGCTCTGGTCTCCAGTCATGTGTGAAGAGCATCCACTATCAAAAATGCATTTATCCTTTAGCTCCTTTTGTAGATTGCCCTGCACAAAAAGTAAGAGAATTATTTTCTCTTTGGGACCCAAGCCATTACTGACTTGGATCTGCCTTGTGCATCAAAGTAGTCAAATTTCTTCAACTGCATTGGTGCACTGCTATGTCTGAGAACATGATCTATAACTTTAACTTTAGGTTTCCAGACCCAGCAAGCCGAGGCCTTAACAGCATAGAAATGGTTGCCCACAACAGTATCAGTAACAACTTTTGGCAAAACAGCAGAGTTTGCCTTAACAGCAGAATCAACTATGTCCTTCTTTATGGGCCCTTTTGGTGCAATAGGAGAGATAACTCTAGAAGTACCATCTCTCATCAAAACTTCCTTGGGAACCATGTTTCTTTTGGGGTGAGGGTGAGTCTTTCTAGCAAAGTTTCTATGGTTTACCCTTGAGTACTGGTTCCAAACTGGTTTCTGATAGTAGTAACACTCATCTTGCAGATGTTCAAAACTACCACAACTATAACATGCCTTCTTAAGTAATTGAAAATCAGTACCTAATCTTTGTGAAACTAGGTTGTTCCAATTTCTCTGGTTTCCTCTAGGCAAGTTATTGGTTTTCTTAGGATATACTCTAGGTGTGTTATTATACTCAGTCATCTTCCTAGAGATACCTTTACCTAACTTAGGCTTAACAAACTCAACCTTTTTAGCCTTAGGTGCTTTTGATTCAACAACAGCAGGAATTTCTTCCTTTTTGTTCTTAGGGGTTGAATCAGATTCCACAACTTCCTCATCACTGTCAGACTCCCAATCTTCAATAAGGGGTGCATCAGACCACTTTTTCTCATCCTTAGGTGACTCTATTTTGGTTTCACTAGTTTCACCTACAGGTTTGGCCTCAGACTCAGGTATGAAAGACAATGTCCTAGTAGGAGGGGCATTGGAACTAAGTTTCTTAGGGTGAGCAACAGCATTATATCCTAGACCACTTCCTGAGTCTGCAAAGTGTCTTCCTATAGGTTTACTGAGAATATCAGTGGCAAATTGTTGTTTTTCCACCCTAACAATATGTTTTTCAGTCTCACTTATAGCTGAATCTTTAGCCTTTTCAGCCTCTTCTACTTTCTCCATAAGAACCTTAATCTCACAATCTTTCTTAATAAGTTCATTTTCTAGAATAGTGATCTTATCAAGATATTCAATTTCAGCCTTTTTATAAAATTAAAGTTTCTCTTCAAAATTCTTTAAACCATATTCATAACTAAGATTGTCTAACTTAAGTGTTTCATTTTCCATTTTAAGATTTCCATTGCTAGACTTAAGTATTTCAATTGTATCAGAACATGATTTAAAAGAACAAGATGATTCATTGGATACCTCAGAGTCTGATCCAGAGGAAGAGTATGCCATGAGAGCAAAATGTTGTACTTGAGGTTCCTCTTCAGCTATCAATGCACAATTTGGACCATCTTCAGCATGATCACTCCAGTCATACTCTCCTAACCCATCACATGACACCATAGCAGTAGTAGGATTTGGCTCGTCATCAGCAGGCTTCTTGACATTCTCATTGTTTCTTTTTGGTGCTCTGCACTCTCTTGCAAAGTGTCCCTTCTTATGACAGTTAAAACATTCAGCCTTTGATTTGTCAAATCCCACATTCTTGTTCCTTCTGAACTTCATCTCTTTACCAGTTCTTTTAAGAAACCTTCTTGCCCTCATAGTTAGCATTGCAAACTGCCATTGCATATCAATCTCTTCAACATCATCAGGATCAAGTTCATCCAGATCTTGAGGCATAACTGAAGTACTTGTAGTAAGTTCAGCCAAATAAGCACAAATAGCAGCATCACTGATGGTGTTGGTGTTGGTAGAGTCAGCAGCAGAGACATGTGAACCAACAGCAGGAGCAAAAGTACCAGCAGCAGAGTGTTGTTCTTGATGACTACCAGAATTCTTGTTGCTTGAGGAAACAAAAGAAAGATTGTTTGTGGTAGAAGATGAACTTGACAATCCCTTGACTTCAGATTCATAAACTTTCAAGTTGTTATATAGATCATCCAAAGTCATCTTCTCAAAATCTTCCTTGTGCCTCCAAATCACTGTGTGAGTGTTCCATTCAGAAGATAGACTTCTCAGAAACTTTAGATTGATATCTTCTTGAGATACCTCAATCTTCAAAAGAGCCATCTGACTGGTTAGCTTATGAAGTCGATCATAAGTTCCCTCAATATTTTCAGAACTTAAAGCAATGAAAGTTTCAAACTGATGCTTCAGTAGATTCTTTCTTGATTTCTTGGTAGCTTCATTCCCACCAAATCGAAGTTCAATTGCTTCCCATAACTCCTTAGCAGACTCAATATGATTAAAACTTAATTGATAATCATTAGGTATTCCCATCATGAGAATACTGTGAGCCTTGACCTCCAATCTTCTCTGTGCTTTCTCCTCACTTGTCTTGAGAGTCAAGACAGATCCAGTAGCAGTCTTGGCTGGTTGACTGTCGCCATGTAGAACAACTTCCCATAGTGAGTAATCAACCATTCTCATGTATTGTTGAATTCTCATCTTCCAGATCTCGTACTCTCCAGTCTTGAGCATGGGGACTCTTGATGCAGTAACCATGTGTGTTGAATCGGATTCCATTGCTTATTATGATGATGAACAGATCTTGTATTCAGTAATTCTTCTTGGTATCAGTTTCTAGATCACAAGCTCTGATACCACTTGTTGATCCCAGTTGAGCTTCACGATCTTATTAATTACTTTAGATATAAACCTAAAGCAATCAGTATAGAAACTGATCTTGAGTTGTATATCAAATATTATGTGGAACTTAATATTTGATCTTAAGAAGAATTAAACACAAAACGAATTCTCAAACAACACTTCAATATATTAATACGATTTCTCGATAGCAATAGGGTTACAAGAAACCTTGAAGTGTAAAACAATAATGATACGTATGTCTGACCTAACCCTAGATCCTCCTTTTATAGCGTAAGGAGTCCTAGTCGGTTTACAAAACTTTCTATACAAGAAAAATATTCTTACGTATCTTTTCTATACTTATCCTTAACATACTATACATATCTAATAAGCAGCAAAGTAACTAGTCTAGCAGCAGAGTCTTCGTGGGCTAGCAGCAGAGTTACACTTTGCCTATTCTTCCAAACCAGCAGAGTTACAAAACAGCAGAGTTTAAGTCTAATCAGCAGAGTCATTGAACTAATCAACAGAGTTATACTTAGTGTATTTCTCGAACAGCAGCATCTTTAGACCCAACAAAAAGGCCGAGGAATAATAATATGTGCTTAATAATGATAAAAATGCCAAATTTTGACTCCGGGGAGATCCTAATAAAAGCTTCTGTCTCTGGACTCGTAGATGAGTTGTTTCGGTCGTATATAAAAGGGATATCCTCAAAATCATGTAAAATCAGAGACCTTGATGTGGACCTCATTTTTGTATGCAACGGTTCTCGAGAGAAGGAGTTTAAACTACTTAGCGTCTAAACTTGGTGCCTTTATCGGACTAAAACTTATCGAAACGAGAATGTGAAGAAATTCATTTCTCAACAAAAATAAAATAAATAGAGAAAAATAGGAATATGGGAGCAAGAAGTAATACACAATTAGCTTTTATGGGTAGTGATAGCAACCTAACTTGTATATAACAATGATTTAGTTTTCAAGCTTAGTTTGGGGGCTCGTGAAAAATTAGGAACGATGAATTTTATCCGTATGGTCACTTCTTTATGAGTTGTGTTTCCTACTCCGTGATCCTAAAAGTTATTGATAGATAATGATAGTCAACATCCCGTCACATGAATAAGAGAAAAATACAAAAAGATAATAAGTATGAATAAATTGGAAAAGCGGGGCGTTTTTAGAACTTTAGATTTCTTAATCTCTTTTGAATATTTTGCTACTTTTCAAAGTTAGTAAAAAGAGGTTGAAAATTTTTGGTTTCAAAAGCGTGTTGTCATGACATTGTGTGAGGACACGGCAATACCTTAGTCTGGGGGATTTTGGTATGTGCTTATTCACATACCTTTATTTGACCAAATTTAGACCAAAACGACCAAAAACTAACCAAAATGCCAAAGATATTTGTGTTTTTGTGTTTGTGATTATGCAGGCAACAGATATGTGAAAAAGGACAAAATTCAAGCAAAAACTGGCAAACCCGAGCACGAGAAATGGAAGAGAATTTAAAGTCAAAAGAGAGGAAGCAAATTATCAAGTCTTGAGCTCTATATTTACAAAATCAGCCCTTGGATCATGTCAAAATTACAAAAACAACCCTTGAATAAACTTTACTCATTTGGCAGAATTAGTCCCTAAATGTCTAAAATCATTTCACAATTAATCCTAAAACTAACTCTAAACCAAATCTGCCAAAATAAATAAATAGCCCATAAACCCAATCCAATCCCACAAAACACCACAAGCCCAGCCCAACCTTATCAATACCCTTATACCCGGATTCCATTTTACCCATTTTCCCCAACCCATACCCGTAAGTCAACCCAGTCAAAGCAATAAAAAAATCCCTAAACCAAATTACCCGCCCTTTACTGTGCATCTTCCCCAAGAGTTTACCCTGAACCCAGTTTTACTCGTACAAAGCTTCTAGAAACTAACACACCTGGCATATGTCGACATCAAATTATCCATGGTGGCAATCCCACATGATTTGATTGGCTGATTTCATGTGGCACATGATCCAAGGGCCGAGAAATGAGGAGATGATGACATACTTGATCAAAGGGCTGAAAATTGAGATCCAGAGGCTTCCACAAGAAACCCTAATGCTCCTCCTCAGCAATAAATACCCCATCACTCACAAGCTTATGGGAGTTAGTTAATTTTTCTAGGGTCGTTATTATGTTATTTTAAATTGTAGTTTAATTAAGCCTTTTAAAGTTAATTGTAATCTTTTATTTCCTGTTTTGTAATTGAATTCCAGAATTAATAGAAGCTTGAAGTTAATTTTTGTTTACTTTGCAATTTTATTTTTAAGTTTTCAATCAATATTACTTTATAAGCTTTAATTTCTGCCTCATAAGCTCCTTTAAGCTTCTCAAAAGCTTCTGTTAGCTATTTTAGCATTACTATTGTTTTGAATCCAAAAATACAAAAAAATAAGAAAAATATTTCAAAAATACAAAAAATAAGTTCAATTAGATTATTAAAGCTTCAATAAGCACTTATATCTTTTTCATTAAGCTCATTTAAGCTCTCATAGCTTATTGTGAGTTTTAAATTAGAGTCAAACTGATTTGATCTTAATTTTCAAAAAAGTCAATGAAAGTCAACTATGCTCAAAATAAGCTGAACTGGGATTTAAGCTAGATAGGGAAGAGCTTGTGGGATTATTAGCTTGTATTTAACAAGCTAGAGCTTGTGAGACTGATTAATCATACCTGTTTAAACAAAGGCCATTGTAAGTTTAAATTCCATTTTTGCTTAATTACTGTTCATTTGCTTATTTATGTCTACTCATTGCTTATTTGACTATTATTAGCTTAATTGATCTTATTTGTGGCTTATTTGTTAGTTGTTATGTGCTTAATCTCATTTTGTTCTTAAAAAGCTTAAAAAACCAAAAACAGTCAATATAGGACTCAGCTTATTTAGGTGCTTATTTACATTTGAAAATTGTTCATTAGGGGTTAATTAAGTTAGTTTATCAGTGTTACTTTAGAATCATAGCTTATTTTGGTCTGTTCTAGCTTTAAAATCCAAAAACAGTAGGATAAGGGGTGTTTGGAATAGTCTTGAAATAGGGTCAAAACTGATTCTACTGTTCATTGGCTTATTGGTGAACTTTGATCTAGTCTTAATTTACTTATATTAGTTGTTTGTAGGAGATTTTTAGCTTATTTGAAGGGTTTTGTGGATTTGAGTTGACTGTGATAAGTTTTAGAATATATACTGATCATAGTAGCTTATTATAGGATCAAGTCTTTTAAGCCCTTATTTGTGTAATTTTGATGCGTGGTTTTGCGACCTTACAACAGGTTTTACCTCTCGAGGGATCTCAAGAGGCTTGCAATCCCCACCAGGCAGTGTACCTGACCGATGTAGTATAGTGTAGTGGCAAGTACCGGGGGATTGATCGTTCTCTAGGGGAATAGTGTCGTTAGGATTGAAAAACTACTCTAATAGGTCTAAGGGTGAGGGAAGATTCTTTTTGTATTTTTTATATTTTTTTTATAAAAGCAAGTAAAATCTCGGGTTTGAAGGATTGGGCGGAATTAGTTGCTAGTCAACTAACCCAAATAACTACAATTGCAAATAAAATAAAATAACTGAAAATAAAAAGGTTGTGGAACTTATATGGAGAGAAATGTGTTTACTTAGATTTCCTTACTCCCTAACTATCTTTTACCGGTTGATTAGTGTGTATTAATTGCGTGGATGACAGGTGTATTCCTTAATACCAATCGTGGGGTGGCGTACGTACTTCCCCAACTCTACAAGCTCCTACTTCACTCCTATGTCGAGCCGGCTAAGAAGCTCCTAACATGGGATCACTAGAATTCGCTCATGCATTAAATACAACCATAATAACCTTAGTACGCATTGGTTCATGTTTCTTAAGACGTTCAAGCAAGTTACCGTATAGGAGGTTAGCCAGTTTTCTTAAGCCTAACATCGATAAACAATCATCCAATACAATTAATAACACACCAACAACCAATAATCAATAGTTAGGTTTCATTAGATCTAAGCAAACACAAGATAAATCTAGCCTAGCATGTTAAATAAAAGACAAGAACAAGATATAATCAAACAACTGATGAACTCAAATAAGTACATTTTATTACTATCATTTATCCTATTAATTTGACTTGTTTTACTATATTATGTATGAGGATTGATACTTAATCGTTTACTTTTGTAATTCTCAGGTAAAAACAAGCATTTGGTGAAACTTAGCGATTTTGGACTAATTATGGAGCAAAACATGCATAAAGTTAAGAGTCTACTGAAATGAAGAAGATCAAGACTAATCTGCTCCAGATGCGCCGCATCTCACTCATGACATGCGCCGCATCTCTATCAAGATATCACCAGATACGATCCAAGATACAAGAGGACATGCGCCGCATCTAATCATGGAGTTACGCCGCATCTTCTGGCGGTGTACGAATATTCCTGAATATTATAATCTTGGACCCCACGCGAAGTTAAGTCAATGCGCCGCATCTACTTACTAGATGCGCCGCATCTTCCCTCAGACAGAAACTATAAATACCCCAAGACCAGACGAATTCCAAACTTTTGTCAGACATATATCAGAACCGAAGGACAAAACCCTAGGACGAATTCAGTCAAGAAGGCAGCACAAGACACACCAAACGAAGATACAAGAGCTGTAAGAAGGTGCTGCATGTGTTTAATTCATTAAGTAGTTTTGTTTTATTGTGTTAGCAAACTTTAATTCATCAGGATTGGTGGCTTGTGTAATGTGACAACGAAAGATTGCACTCCCTTTAATACTTGTTTTCCCATCAATTAAAGTTTATATGTTGATGTCTTTGGTTACTACTTATTAGTGCATTGATAACCTCTGTGTTTATTAGTGGCTTGCGGGCATTTGACTGCGGAAAATAATGTGGCTCCCACAGTTATTACTAAATTGATCACTTAGGAATAACTTTTAGACATAAGTAATCATTAAGGGTTTACTCGCCGATAAGAATAGGACCAACGAGAAAGGGTTAACTACATACACTTCATATAAAGCTATCAATAAAACAAGTGACAATCTACTTAATCATAAGGACAGCCCTCTTATTGTCTCGAGTATTTATCTGTGTACGTGTGTGCTACTTGCTGATTCGTGCCTATTGGTTTATTTTATTATTTAATTGCAAACAAATCGTGCCAGTCTCTCAGGCTGAAACCCCCTTGCGTTAGGATATTAAAATACTGATTAGAATAACGAGATAATACGTTCCACTCTTAGTGATCGACACTCTACTTACCATTATATTCATACTGACCGGGTACACTGCTCGTTAAGTGTGTGTGTTATTGATAAGTCGGCTAAATATAAATTTAAAACTTGAGTAGGCATTAAAACTGCTAAACCGCAACGACACATCACGCGCATCAAGTTTTTTGGCGCCGCTGCCGGGGAGTGAATTGTTATTATCTGTTAATTTGATTAGTATTTTAATTAGGTTTTTCTTTTTATTAGATTAATTGCATCATTGTATTATTTTGCATATTTGTTGTATTGTGTGTTAATTGTTTTCTTTTATTTTTGTGTGTTTATTTTTGTTTGTGTGTTTTTATTTGTTTTTATTTTTCGTATTTTTTTTCTGTTCTGCTATCGTTGTACTGTGCTAAATCAAACGATACGGCGCATCTGATCTCTCAGATACGGCGTATTGCGTTTAATTTTTATAAAATACAACGCGTTTAATTAATTCGATACGACGCATCTTTTCCCCAAGATACGGCGTATCTGTTTTTAATAAGAAATTTTTTTCTAAGCGATAAAGTGATACGACGCATCTTTTCCCTAAGATACGGCGTATCTGTTTTTGATAAAAAAAAATTTAAAAACGTTAACGCCATACGACGCATCTGCTTTAGCAGATACGGCGTATCTATTATTTTAATTAAAAACAGTTTGCGAATTATTAAACAGATACGACGTATCGATCTCTATCGATACGGCGCATCTTACTGAATCAAAATTCTCGTATTTTTAAAACGTAATGAAAATACGGCGCATTAACTTTCGTTAATACGACGTATTTAATTTTAAATAAATATCGATTTTTGATTAATTAATTCGATACGGCGCATTCATAAATTCTAAGCGGCGTATCTATTTTCTGGATAAAGTCTGATTAAATTTTAACGATTATAAGATACGGCGTATCCAACTTTTTGGATACGGCGCATCGTCTGCAGATATCAGTAACTTTAATTTTTCGTATTCCGTTTTCGTTATTAATTATCTGATATATTACTTTCTCGAGCATACCCTACTGATATTTTTGTGTTGATTTCAGGAAGTGCATGACCAGGAGTTCTACGAAGAACTTGATTCAACCTTTCGAAGATCCTGAACGAGCCCTACATTCGCTTAAAAGGCTTTTCAACACAAGAAGCTTTGATCTTTCAAGTTCACTCGAGCTTGATTACTTTTCTGAAGAAAAAGAGGAAGTTGAAACAGAAACAATGGGCGAAAACACTACTATGGAGGAATACATGAACAGTACCCGTGCTGATTACACTTCAGGAGTTGCTAGACCTAAGTTTGATGATAAGTCAAAATTTGAATTGAAGGGTCAGTTTCTCAAGGAACTAAGAGAGAATGCTTTCAGTGGGACGGAACATGAGGATGCTAATGAGCATGTTGAAAAGGTCCTGGAGATTGCAGATTTGTTTACTTCAGAAGGAGTGACTGCCGATCAACTCATGCTAAGAATCTTTCCAATCTCGCTAAAAGGAGCTGCTAACAAGTGGCTAAGGAATGAACCTGCTAGTTCAATCACTACATGGGGAGATTTGAAGAGCAAATTCCTGAAGAGATATTGTCCACCTGCTAAGACTGCTAAAAAGATGGAGGCTATCAATAGTTTCAAGCAAGAGCCTGATGAAACTCTTTATCAAGCCTGGGAACGATTTAAAGATTTATTGATAAAATGTCCTCAACACTATCTAACCCCTATGCAGGAGATAATATTGTTTTATCAAGGATTGGACATGCCTACAAGACAGATTTTGGATGCTAAGGGAGCTGTACCTCAAATGAGTGCAACTAATGCTAGGAAAGCAATCCAAGAAGCTGCCGATCATTCTCAAAAATGGCACGATGGGACCTCTACTAGATCTAAGAGCAGCACTAATTTTGACGGGATTGCTGCTATTCAAGCTCAATTGGATAAAATTAGTAGAGAAATGAAGAAGCGTGATGAAAGAGCGTATGCTGCCCAAGTTGGATGTGAAAAGTGTGAAGGACCTCACTACACTAAAGATTGCCCGAACAAGAATGAAAGCGAGACGTTTGAAGAAGCATATTACACCCAATTTGGACAACCATTCCGACCTTCAAGAAGATTTAGGGAAGCTACACCGGGATTCTATCAAAAGAACAACTTCAATCCCGCTTATCAAGAAAGGAGGCAGACTTTAGATGATACTTTAAAGCAAATTATGACCGATGCTGCTAAAAGACATGAAGAGAATACTGCTATGATCAAAGAAATCCGAGCTTCAACGGACACTACTACAAGAAATCAAGGAGCTTCGATCAAAGCATTGGAACAACAAATTGGTCAAATGAGCAAAGTTCTTCAAGAAAGGGGATATGGAAGTTTACCGAGCTCAACTGAAACCAACCCAAGAGATCATGTCAAGGCCATAAGCACCACTGAAGAAGTCACTCCTAATATACCTAGAAGATCGATGAATGGTAATGATGGTGCAAGACCCGAATTTTTCTTTAATTCTTCAATCAGCTTAAGGAGACTACTAAAAGAAAAGACAAAGATTGAAGAGGAGATCAAGGCAACAATGAAAGAAGAGAGCCCTGCAACCGACTCAAATGCCTTGCCTCATAAAGAAAGAGACCTAGGAAGTTTTACTCTACCTTGTTCTATTAATAATATATCTTTCAATAATGTGTTAGCTGACTTAGGAGCTAGTGTTAGTGTTATGCCTCTTAAGACATTCGCTGCCCTAGGACTAGGAAAATTAGCACCAACTAAGTTACTTATTGAATTGGCTGATAAAACGGTAAAACGACCTGAAGGGATTGCTAATAATGTGCTAGTTAAGATTGAGCAGTTTATTTTTCCCGTAGACTTTGTTATACTAGACATGCCCGAGGATGTTAAGATTCCTTTAATCCTCGGAAGACCTTTCTTGTCTACTGCCCATGCTAAGATTGATGTGTTTGAGAGAAAAATCTCATTAAGGGTAGGGAATAATAAACTAGTCTATAAGTGCCAAGATCCGGATAAAAGCATAATTAGAGGTGTTTATGTGCTAGGATTAAGAGAGTGTATGGACCTCGATCTTGAAGCTAGACTTATGGGAGAAACATTGATTCAAAACAACTCAACTAATCCTAATCATGAGAACTTTGAGGAATTCATTGACCTTAATGTACCTACCGAACTTAGACGCAATGTTGTTAATGATTCTGATGATGAGTGGTATGATTGTGTAGTAATTAATAAACGTAGGAGAATAGTTGAGAAAACGAATTTGAATAATGATGTGTTTATTGAACTACCACCCCACCTTGCTTATTTGTGCCTATATGATAATAAGAATTTCCCGTCTATCATTTTATCATCTCTGCCCGAAAGGGACAGGACTTTGTTTATACAGATATTAAAGAAGAACGGCGTGGAAATTAAGGACGAGCAAGGAGTGTTCAATATTACTGAATTGGCGATGAAGGAGCGCGATGTTTCCGACTCCTTCAATGATCGATATTAAAGAGCTGAACGTGAGTCTAACTTGAAGACTCTGGAATAAAGACAAGTGCTGGCCGGGAGACAACCCGGAGAATTTCTATTATTCTGTTTTCTGTGTCGAGTCAGTCAGGCCCGCATGAGGATACGGCGCATCTCAATTCTGAGATGCGACGCATCTCCTGCAATGGTCATATCTTATTTTAATTTTTCTGCATTTTTATTTTCGACTTTAAAACTATTTATCAGTTTATTTTAATGCGGCGCATCCCTGGTTAAGGATGCGGCGCATCTTTATTCTGATCCGTATTAATTCCAGGCTCGATACGGCGTATCTTCTTCCATAAGATACGGCGCATCGACTGACCTGATGATTTTCAGTTTTAATTTTTATATTTTATTTTTATCTAACTACTAATGTATTATGCAAGTTTGAACCTTTCTTATCTTAGGTGTGTTTTAAAGTATTGGTGGTATTATAGTTTCCTAGATTTCCTGTGGATACACCAAGTATGAAGCTTTAACGTTCTAATCCACAAGAAAGATGATTTTTACTCAAATACAAATGGAGGATCATACCGAGCAAATCTCAGGGGAGTTTTTCTGTTCTAATTCTTTTATTTTCCAGTTTTTAACCTTTTATACAAACAACGAGGACGTTGTTTAACTTAAGTGGGGGATTGGAGAATTAGAACACTTAACATTTACTTGTCCTAAACTTTTTCAAAAATTATGCTTAAAATGTGCTTAATATATCAAACTTAAAAATTTTTAGCATGTTTTTGTTTAAGATCTAAGTTGCATAGCTGCACACATGACGTTATTTTCAAAAATTGTGATTTTCCAAAATTCACAAATCTATGAGTGTGCCGGTGACTTGTAAACTTTAGAACTTGGCTTGTATACTATTCGAGACCACCATAATGAGTATTATTTATATAATTGAAATGACTTGTCTAAATTGGTAAAATTCTAGGATTACACCCAAATAGCCTTTATATGTTATGTGTTATTAGCTAACTACACTGGTTAGTTAACCCCCGTATAAACCCTTTTGTTACTCTCATTTTTAGAGTAAGATACCCCTAGAAAAACACTCAGAGCCATTCCTTTCGTTTCTTACACCTATGTTTAAAATGTTTCGTTACACCCTTACACCTTAGCCTACCCTGTAGATTAGAATCCGTGGTTGGTTAATTGCTATAGGCAAAGTGTGTTTCCTTACATTACCTGTGTTCGCGTGCGTAATTCATTATCTTTGGTTAGGTCGGGAAATTGCACAATGCAATTGGAGTGAAAGTAAATATTGTATATCTTTGAGTTTGTTTTTCGTGTGTTTACTACTTTCACTATTACCGTTATTTCTGAAGTATGAGAAGTATGGAAAAATTATCCAGAATTATCATTATAGTGATGTGGTGAAATTTTACACATCTATGTCTATGTTTAAAAAAAAAAAAAAAAAAAAAAAAAAAAAAAAAAAAAAAAAAAAAAAAAAAATCGAAAAAAAAATAAGAAAAGAAAAAGAAAGAAAGAAAAGTTGGAAGTTTGTTTCAACCAACTTATGTAAAGTTATGTAAGTGGTTCATATGGCCACTATTTGTTGTACTATATTTATGGATTGAATGGGAATTGGCAGTTATGGGAACGCCAATTAAGGTTTATTCTTTGATTAAGATCTTGTTGAGTATAATTCGTGTCTACCTAAAGCGTTGTGTTTCAAGTGTTAAAGTGTGAGTTATTCGATGATATGAGTCTTATTCATGGGATGGTTGGGATAGTGATTAACCACACTTAGGATTTTAATTTATTTGTTTTGTTTATTTTTCATTTTACACCAATTTATATCCCAAATGTTATCCATGCCCTTTATTATTCTTTATCCAACCAAACCTTTGATTTATTGAGATTAGGGATTTGAGCAATCTTAAGTATCGTAGTCGTGGATTCGGCTATGTATTTATGATTTTGTCGCCCTTTTTGATATATTATTATTGGTAAAGTTTAGACATATCTTTAGCCTATTCGAGTTAAGGATTTGAGCAATTGCAAGTATCGTGTTCGTGGATTCGATCATGTATTTGTGATTTTGTCGCCTTTTCTGGAATTTGAGATCGATAGTGAATAAGAATAATTAACCCTTAAGCCTACAAACCCTTTTTACCGCTTTAGACTTGTTATTCCTTGGCTTTAGTGGAGGAGATGTGTATACTTGCCAAGCTTATGATAGAATATTCGTCGCGACTGGACAGTTAAACGATTAGATTTGCTTTTATCAAATTATTTATTTATACTTCTAATTCGTTAAAGTGTTTAGTTGTGTGATTATGAAATAAACGAATACATGCTTAAATATAAAAATAAATCCTAACATCTTTTAGGATACATTTTCATAAGAGAAATTCTAAGGTTTACTTGGGGACAAGTAAAGTTCAAGTGGGGGGATATTTGATGAACTCAAATAAGTACATTTTATTACTATCATTTATCCTATTAATTTGACTTGTTTTACTATATTATGTATGAGGATTGATACTTAATCGTTTACTTTTGTAATTCTCAGGTAAAAACAAGCATTTGGTGAAACTTAGCGATTTTGGACTAATTATGGAGCAAAACATGCATAAAGTTAAGAGTCTACTGAAATGAAGAAGATCAAGACTAATCTGCTCCAGATGCGCCGCATCTCACTCATGACATGCGCCGCATCTCTATCAAGATATCACCAGATACGATCCAAGATACAAGAGGACATGCGCCGCATCTAATCATGGAGTTACGCCGCATCTTCTGGCGGTGTACGAATATTCCTGAATATTATAATCTTGGACCCCACGCGAAGTTAAGTCAATGCGCCGCATCTACTTACTAGATGCGCCGCATCTTCCCTCAGACAGAAACTATAAATACCCCAAGACCAGACGAATTCCAAACTTTTGTCAGACATATATCAGAACCGAAGGACAAAACCCTAGGACGAATTCAGTCAAGAAGGCAGCACAAGACACACCAAACGAAGATACAAGAGCTGTAAGAAGGTGCTGCATGTGTTTAATTCATTAAGTAGTTTTGTTTTATTGTGTTAGCAAACTTTAATTCATCAGGATTGGTGGCTTGTGTAATGTGACAACGAAAGATTGCACTCCCTTTAATACTTGTTTTCCCATCAATTAAAGTTTATATGTTGATGTCTTTGGTTACTACTTATTAGTGCATTGATAACCTCTGTGTTTATTAGTGGCTTGCGGGCATTTGACTGCGGAAAATAATGTGGCTCCCACGGTTATTACTAAATTGATCACTTAGGAATAACTTTTAGACATAAGTAATCATTAAGGGTTTACTCGCCGATAAGAATAGGACCAACGAGAAAGGGTTAACTACATACACTTCATATAAAGCTATCAATAAAACAAGTGACAATCTACTTAATCATAAGGACAGCCCTCTTATTGTCTCAAGTATTTATCTGTGTACGTGTGTGCTACTTGCTGATTCGTGCCTATTGGTTTATTTTATTATTTAATTGCAAACAAATCGTGCCAGTCTCTCAGGCTGAAACCCCCTTGCGTTAGGATATTAAAATACTGATTAGAATAACGAGATAATACGTTCCACTCTTAGTGATCGACACTCTACTTACCATTATATTCATACTGACCGGGTACACTGCTCGTTAAGTGTGTGTGTTATTGATAAGTCGGCTAAATATAAATTTAAAACTTGAGTAGGCATTAAAACTGCTAAACCGCAACGACACATCACGCGCATCAACAACACATAGACATATTGAATGATTAATTGATTACTTATCTTCAATTGAACATGGGAGATCCAAGGGTATAAAACCCTTAAAAATGGCAGAAAAATCGTCTTAGGGTTTCTCCTCACAAAGTTGCACACTAATGACTAAAAATTATGAAAATATATATAGGAAAACAGATCTGACGGCGTCATGTTATAGAGCTTGACGCCGTCACCTCGCCGCGGTTAGGGTTTCTTGATGGCCTTCTTGACACCGTCCCCTTTTAATCTTCCAAAATCCTCTCTGGCGCGTCAAGGGTTGACGCTGTCAGGGTTGGGCTTGACGCTGTCAAAGGTACTATTCCAGCAGATTTTGAGACTTTGTCGTTTTCTTCACTTTTATGCTCCAAAAATGTCCAAAATGCTTCCTTTTCCAGATTTCTTCTCCAAAGTACCTAAAATGACAAAAGGAACGATTTAGGGCAATATTTGATCAAATAAATACGATTTAGGGCTTAAATGACCCCTAAAAGAGGTACACTTTTCGCTTCATCAAATACCCTTACACTTGAGATTTGCTTGTCCTCAAGCAAATGCGCTTTTATTCTAATCAAAATACAAGTTAGGGGTCATTTAACGCTAATATAAAAGTAATTACAACAAATAGTCGTTCCACTTTAATCATAATAAGCACGGAGATTACAGACTAGCACCTCACAAGTAGTGTTTAGATACTCACATCTCTCAGGTGTCATAAAAATATATCTCATAAATGAAAATGAATAATATCTCTCACTACCTGTCATAGCAAATAGATTACCATAGGCTTGGGAAAGGATCGAAAACCTCCTCCACTAGGCGTAAGCACCTAAGATAAACTATCAAAGAGGGCTTTTAAACGGGTTATAACGTTAGGTGTAGGGATATGATAAACACGGTTTTGTTGGATAAAGGATATTTTACTGGTGGCGAGTTAAAGATCTTGATTAATTACTTGTACAATATGGCGTTGCTAAGCCAAGACTAGACTCGACTTAAGTTAATGAAAAAAAATAACAAAAAGATAAAATAAACATAAAATGAAACGGGATGGTAGTCCGTATGTTTTCTTTTCTACTTTTTTTTTTTTTTTTTTTTTTTTTTTTTTTTTTTTTTTTTTTTTGCATACAATTTTGCCCTACCATCCAAAATAATACATCGCAGGGGGGTTGTATCCCCCTTACACTTGAACTTTTACATAACTTTACAATTAACTATTCTAACGACTCGAATTAAGATAATCGAAACACTTGGAGTACTTTTTAAAATATTTAGCACATATGGGGGTAATAATGTTGTTCTTCCCCATTACTCCATTACACTAGTACTTTACCCATGAGTCCCAATCGTCCCAAAACAATATGTACAAGGATATGACTCGACTTAGCAACCATGTAATCAATTAGATAATTAACTTGGGGTTTAAACAAATGTTGTCACAATAATGCACTAAAAATGAGTGCATACAAGGTAGGCTAAGGCGATTTGGGTGTACATTTAAGTGGGGTGTAGACAAATTCTTACTTTAAGTAAAATGCTTAAAGTTAGAAACGAAAAGATAGGCTCTGAGGGGTGTACTAGGGGTATCGTGTACTAAAAATGAGTACAATGCAAAGGGTGTGAGAGAATTACTTGACCAATGTAGCCAATGTAATTATAACAAAAACACAGGTGTAAAACAATGGGTTAATCCTAATGCCTCTTATCATGTAGTAAATCTAACTACACGAATGTAGTCTCACTTGTGGCCTCGGAATGGTCCTAAAGCAAGTTCTAGAATCTAAGTGCTACCGGTACACACATCATAGCATAAATGCTTTTCCTACCAATTCTAGGGGCGAACCTCACATATTTGGGGTGGAAAATTTTTTTAGTGGTACGGTTTTGTGCTAGTCATATAACTCCTATCCATGAGACGCTCATTAAGACCAAAGTTTCACTCCTAAATGTTGTAAAAAAATTTAAATTTGGCACTAAAATTGCCTTAACAGGTATTTCTCTCAGTTTTATTACACTTCTACCATTAAACAAACGAAAAATCAAGCGTAATAGCATTCTCTAAAGTATCGTACTTTACCCCCCCTTACACTTAAGATGAACATTGTCCCCAATGTTCAAATAACAAGATGTAAAAGTAAATAAGGTAAAAGAATGAAATCAAATACTCCCCTGATTCGCTCGGTGGATAAAGGGGTAACATGGTTAGATCTTCTTCCAAGGTAATGTTGAAGCTTCAAGATTAAAGCAGCGCCAAAAGCTAAATTCCACATACATCTCCTTGTCCAAAATAACCTGTTAAACCTGAGAAAACAACCAAAAAAACCTGCATAACATCGGCGGGATAAATCTGTATAAGGATATAATGCTTGTGGAATGATTATTTTGCAGATTCCTGGAGTTTATAAGTTAGAGATTTAATAAAAACTTTTTATGATTCCGGAAGAAAAACAAAACTTTCAAAAATTTCAGAAAATTAAAACCTGACGCCGTCAGGTTGTAAGGCCTGACGCCGTCAGAAATGATCTGACAGAATTCTCATGTTAAGTTTCCGGAAAATTTCTGGAAAAACCTATACCATACTTCCTGGAATTCCTGCAAAATATCATTATGACTCGATACAAGCATTTGACTCAAACAATTACTAATATGTATGTTAATTTAATATTGTTATGATTTATGTTCATTTGTTCTAATAAACCGATTTGGATTTCCCTTACACTTATCTTTTGCAAAATACCTTTATATGTAGTTAAGACGAAGTTAAAAACAAGATAAAGCATTTTCACAATTTAGTTTCGAACATGAATTAATAATAATAAAAATTAAACATACATACGGAAGCAAATAAAATCAAACAAACAAATAAATAAACACACAAAGAAAATAAAGCTTGGGTTGCCTCCCAAGAAGCGCTTTTCTTTATTAACGAGTCTTTTAGCTAGACTCAAAGTCACCGTACATTACGTGACTCCATCATCTCGCATTATGACGTATCCCTGATAAATATAATCCTTGTTATCAGGATGGTAATGTTTCAATCGCTCGACATCCATGGTCACTCCTCCTCCCTTGCTGGTCAAGCTTACTACCCCATCTTGATGTAGACTTTTAATTGTGAATGGTCCGTACCACCAGGGACTTGGTTCATCGGTAGGTGCTTTTGTTTCTGAATGCCTTAGTAGCACTGAGTCTCCTTTTGTAAATCCAACGGGGTTATTGGTCTGCTCATCAGCTTCAATATAATCGTTATTTCCACCCTTACATTCTCTAATCTCATTTTCATTGTAATTCTTAATCCTTGCCTCCCATGCAAGGATTTTCTCTCGAACATTACCACGGATTATATTGGGGTTCGCCTCCATCTTCTTTTGTAGAGCAACATCTCGTATATGACGTGGGATCGTTGGGAAGGTTATTGTTTTCTTTCCCTTCTTCATTTGGATGGTACTACTTTCGTAATCGATTTGTGCCCTAGTGGTAGCGAGAAAGGGTGCCCCAAGGATTATTGGCATATTCATATCATTTCTTTCAATAATCATGAAGTCGACCGGATACAGGAATCCGGCAACGTTGACCAACACATCTTCTGCAATTCCTAACGGGTACTCATAAGAATGTTTTGCAAAGGAGAGTTTAGTACGGGTGATGGATGGCAGTTCGTCGGTTAACTGGACATAAACGAATAAAGGCATCAAATTTGCGTTGGAACCTTGGTCAGCTACCGCATCCAGATGCTTGAGTTTTCCAATGCTGCATGGTATTTCGAAGACTCCGTGGAATTCCTGCTTTTCCACTAACTTTTGTCTTATGAGGCTCTCATACAATTGCCCTCCGGGTAATGTGTCGGATTCATCATCCGGCTTCATTTTCTTGGACTCCTTGCTGGGTAGATGAGTACGTCGATAGTTTCTCACCCAATCATTTATGGTCTCCTTGTTTATTTTGTGCCTCAAGTGATGCCTCAATTGTTGTGACCTTGGCGGTTCTATCATTTGGCGCTCCTTGGAGGGCGTCTCCTTTCCTTTGTCTGAACCGCAATTACAGGCATTGGCGTTTCCAGCATTAAGTGGGACGAGGTCGATTTTGTTGACTTCCATAGTTATCAACTTCCCCTTCTCTTCATTCTCGCCCTCTTGGACGATGGAGATGGCTTTGACGATTTTAGTGTTGGGAACTTCAACGTCATTCCGTACCAGCACTTTTTCAGGAGCTTTTGTATTTGTGTATTCTTTCAAAAGGTCCATCATCTCCGCCATCTTCTCTTCCATCTCCTCCTTCTGTTTGTAGACGGCTTCCTCAAATTTTGCCAACCGTTCGGAGTGTTGTGACATGTATTCACCCATTCGAGCTTCGAATGTTGGACTAAGTTCCTGAGGTGGTGAGTTGGGTTGAGCAAGCTTATAGAAGGGTGTAGTATTTTCCCTAAGGGGTGATTTGGACAATGGTATTTGCTTAACGCTTGAGACTGAGTTAACTGTTGCTTTCTGTGGACTTAAGGGTCTCTTTTGTTTTTCCATAAGATATGCAACCCTCTTCTCAAGTTCACTAACGCTTTCCTCGGTGATTTGGTTGTCTTTATCGGGCGATGAATGTGTGTTGACCGCCGAGTGTACGTCGTGGGAAATTTGCCACAATTCATCATCGTCGGATGCGAGCTCATCAATGATCTCCAATGATTCCTCGGCGTTTCTATCACGCAATCTGCCTCCGGCGGCTCGATCGATGGCACGCTTGGTGTGGTAGTCAACATGGTCATAGAAGATTTGAATTTGAAGCCAGAGATCCATGCCATGATGAGGGACTTTTTGGAGTAAGTCCTTGAATCGAATCCATGCCCCATATAGGGTTTCGCCTTGATGTTGTTGGAACATCAAGATATCATTCCTTAGCTTGGTAGTTCTTCCTGGTGGGAAAAACTGAGCAAGGAAACGAGTGGTGAGATCATCCCAAGAGGTGATGGATCCTGTGGGTAGACGCTCTAGCCATTGACTAGCTTGGTCCCGCAGAGAGAATTGAAAGAGACGTAGTCGGGTCGTCTCTCGAGTGGCAACATCAAGGTCTATGGAATCAACGATTTTGAGAAAGTCCTTGAGATGTTGATTAGGATCTTCGGAACGAAGTCCATGGAATGCGCATCCGCTTTGCACCAATCGAATGGTGTCGGATCGCAAGGGAGTGACATTGGCTCCTTGAGTGAGCTCAATGGTGTTTCGATAGCCATAGTGGCTAGGACGAGAGTAGTCTCCTAAGGTACGGGCTCTAGGAGGTGGGTGTTGTTGTGGTGGTGGGTTGTTGGGATCGAGGATATTACCACCTTCCATGATGTCGGATGGTAATGGTTACGAACAAAGAAACGAAGAAAAAAGATAGACTAAAGAAAACCTAGAAAAATAAAATAAAAATCTCACTAGAAAGGAATCTAGTGAGTAGACCTAATAAAATAAAAATTCAACCTAAACAATAACTATTCCCCGGCAGCGGCGCCAAAAACTTGATGCGTGGTTTTGCGACCTTACAACAGGTTTTACCTCTCGAGGGATCTCAAGAGGCTTGCAATCCCCACCAGGCAGTGTACCTGACCGATGTAGTATAGTGTAGTGGCAAGTACCGGGGGATTGATCGTTCTCTAGGGGAATAGTGTCGTTAGGATTGAAAAACTACTCTAATAGGTCTAAGGGTGAGGGAAGATTCTTTTTGTATTTTTTATATTTTTTTTATAAAAGCAAGTAAAATCTCGGGTTTGAAGGAGTGGGCGGAATTAGTTGCTAGTCAACTAACCCAAATAACTACAATTGCAAATAAAATAAAATAACTGAAAATAAAAAGGTTGTGGAACTTATATGGAGAGAAATGTGTTTACTTAGATTTCCTTACTCCCTAACTATCTTTTACCAGTTGATTAGTGTGTATTAATTGCGTGGATGACGGGTGTATTCCTTAATACCAATCGTGGGGTGGCGTACGTACTTCCCCAACTCTACAAGCTCCTACTTCACTCCTATGTCGAGCCGGCTAAGAAGCTCCTAACATGGGATCACTAGAATTCGCTCATGCATTAAATACAACCATAATAACCTTAGTACGCATTGGTTCATGTTTCTTAAGACGTTCAAGCAAGTTACCGTATAGGAGGTTAGCCAGTTTTCTTAAGCCTAACATCGATAAACAATCATCCAATACAATTAATAACACACCAACAACCAATAATCAATAGTTAGGTTTCATTAGATCTAAGCAAACACAAGATAAATCTAGCCTAGCATGTTAAATAAAAGACAAGAACAAGATATAATCAAACAACACATAGACATATTGAATGATTAATTGATTACTTATCTTCAATTGAACATGGGAGATCCAAGGGTATAAAACCCTTAAAAATGGCAGAAAAATCGTCTTAGGGTTTCTCCTCACAAAGTTGCACACTAATGACTAAAAATTATGAAAATATATATAGGAAAACAGATCTGACGGCGTCACGTTATAGAGCTTGACGCCGTCACCTCGCCGCGGTTAGGGTTTCTTGATGGCCTTCTTGACGTCGTCCCCTTTTAATCTTCCAAAATCCTCTCTGGCTCGTCAAGGGTTGACGCTGTCAGGCTTGGGCTTGACGCTGTCAAAGGTACTATTCCAACAGATTTTGAGACTTTGTCGTTTTCTTCACTTTTATGCTCCAAAAACGTCCAAAATGCTTCCTTTTCCAGATTTCTTCTCCAAAGTACCTAAAATGACAAAAGGAACGATTTAGGGCAATATTTGATCAAATAAATACGATTTAGGGCTTAAATGACCTCCTAAAAGCGGTACACTTTTCGCTTCATCAAATTTTTAGGTTCCTTTTAGTGCATTAAGTTGAACTTCAAGTGTTGGTAATATTTCATTAGGCTTTGGAGGACTTTGGTTCATTTTTGCTCAACTGCTGTCATAGAACACATATAGCCTGCATCAGTAGCCAAAATTGCCCAATTCAGCTTATGTTTTTGATTTTTCATTTGTTCAATATAAGCTCAATTAAGCTAAAATTTGGTACATATGATCTTTGGTAGCTCTCACACTTGTTCCACATTTTTTTGAATTTTTCTATTAGCTTTTTAACAGCTTTTACTTAGCTGCAAAGTCACCTCAGGTTGCAAGTTTGGCCTGCAACTCAGTACCCATATTAGCTTATTAGGATTAGTGCTTATTTGCTTTTGAGTGTAGCTTATTCTGAGATTGTTGGATCACTTAGATGATGCTTTGCTTGATTTAAGCTTCTTCCAGTTTCCCTTAGCTTAAAATAGCTTATCAGTCCTTTAGCTTATTGCCCTTTTGTTTATTTTCTTCAATTTGCCCACTGATCAGTTTTTCTAAAGCTTATTCTGAGCTTATTTTTAGCTTTTAAAAATAGTTGTCTTTGAAAAAGTTGCTTATTTTCTAGTACTCTTTAAGATTTTGAAAAGAAAAAAAAATAATAAATAAGTTTTTCAAGAAGGAAGTCCACAGGTTCGAACCTGGGACCTCCCACACACAGAGCCTCAACACAACACACCAACACCAAAATGCCCTTGGGACTTTTCTGATTTAACCTTCTTCTTTAATTCTTTTATAGCCACTTTTCATTTTTAGCTTATTATAACTGTTTAGCTTATTACAGCTTATTAGAACTTGCTTCTTCTTCCAATTTATTTTTATTTTATTCCTTATCATATCAGTTAGTTTTTATAAAAATTTTAGATTTTTCCTTAATCATTTAGTATTTTTAAACATTTAATTTCTTTTAAATAGTTTTTAAATCATAATAAATTAAATAAAAGTCAAAAAAATAAAATTCTTTTTCCTAAAATTTTCTTTTATCATTTAGGTCCTAGGAAAATTAGTTTAGCCTAACTAGGGTTAGTATTTTTCGTTTTCACTTTTAAGGCTCGGGATTTCCCGGTTTTAGCGCGTTTTTAGTTTTCTTTTGCGTTTTTGGTTATTTGATCTTTGCCTATTTGTTTTTATTGCTTTATTAATTGTTTTTAGTTTATATTTCATTATTTTAGTTTAAATTCCAAAATCTCTATAATTTCACTATTCACGACACGTTTCACGACCCGAATTCACAAAATTCCATTCATCCTTCGACGGGAAAACGACCCGGGTTTACATATTGCCTTTGTAAATCCTTGGAGAAAAATATATACTATAATTGAATACCAATCAGTAGGTTTAGAATAGCTTTGGTATTGATTGGAAGGGATATGTACAAGTATTGAACTAATAAAAATGGTTTTAACAAAATATAGATGAGGTTCTGTCCATTTTTGCAATTTCTGGAAATCTCAGTAGACCATGGGTTATTTTGGTTTACATATTTATAAAATACACTCAAAAACGAAGTCGTGGCCGCTGGAATGAGTTAAAACGAGCTTACGACGAGAAAGATACGTTAATTCTAAGTTTGACGACTAAAAACTATTTTCTGAAAAATAGTGGGCTGTTACACGATTTTCAATGGTTAAAACGAGGCGTTGAACGAAAACTAGATGAGCCGACATATCAAAAATCTATTAGTTCGCTGTAATACGAAGCCGAGGACATAAAGAACATAGAAAACGAGCTTATAATGACCGAGGTACAAGCGTTTGAAACCCGACGTTCACAACACATTTTTATCAGCTTTTTATTAAAAATGTTTCTAAGTGTAAAACTGTTTTTGCAAGTAACCAAGTTTGGAGCCATTTTTCTCAATGATTGAGTCAGTTTGAGACATTAACACTTTGAAGTAAAATCAAGTACTCCCGGCCTATTTTCCAAATTGACCAGCCGTTCGTCAACCGGACTTGTAACGAGTAAGATACGACCTTTCAAATATACCCGAAAACTACACAAAAACAGCAAATTTAGCTGACTATCTAACTTGACCATTATTTTTCTTTATGATTGGGACTCGTATGGACAAAATTTCGATGATACGAATTTAAGATATTGTCACGAGCTTTCTAAAAACGCGAAGATCGTTTCCTAACACTATTTTGTCCATAATAATTATGCCAATGATAAACGTAAAACGATAAGATTAAGGATATCGGATAAGCAACAAATGATGAAACTCGAGTGGAGAGAAACAAAACCACGAGCACGAGAGTCTTCATTATTCGGGCAAATCCTGGACACATATAAACAACCACGAAACACAAGAAATGGAAAAGGAAGACCTCCTCACGTCACTTATTAGAAAATAGAAAAGAAGATAGAAGGATAAGCATGGGGTGCCTCCACGAAGCGCTTGTTTAGTGTCGAGTCGGAAAGCTTAGACTCACCCCGAATTTATTTGTCCTTGGGGGAGCAAGTGGAAAAGATAATCTCCATCGGACTTTCATTCAAGATGTTTGGATAAACATTGAAGCATGTGAAAGTTCCACTCCGATGAGATACCCTCGGCTTTAAAAAGAAGATATGAATGAGATGCCGGGGTCAAAGATGGTATCTTCACTCCTGTAGGAGTAAAGAAGAGGAGAAGTCACATCATATGTGATGGATGGTAAGAAGATTCTGATAATAATCATGATGAACTCTTCATCCTTAAAAGCAAAATTTTCATTTCCTTGAATTAGAATATCAACATTAAAGCTCTTATGTTCATTAGCAACAAAAACCTCGGGAGGGAGGGTTGGGATTATGTTATCATCAAGCAAATTCTTATGATAAAGAACACCTCCTCCCGGGTCAAGATCTCCCTCTAGATCATAATAGAAACAATCATACTCCGGCGGAGCTATGATATGAGAGAGTTCACCGGAGAACTCCCCCAGACTAGAGGTATAATTAGATTCAGAATCAAAGTCATTGTCCTTATCCTCCGGTGGGATTGGATCAATGTGAGCGAGTTCATCGGCGAACTCCTTGAGATAATAATCACGTTTATGAAGTACGTCTTTGGACACGGGCTCCGGAAGGATATATGGAGGTGGGACTTGTGCGGTACTTCGTGGGCTATAAATGTGCACCTCGTCCATATCGGTCTCCGTATCGGACTCATCACTCTCCTCGTTCTGAATATCAAAGATAGGATTATCTGAATTTAGAGTAAATTCATAATCGAAATCAAACAAAGGATTTGTGATAGTCATATCGAATGTTTGGGAAGTAGAATCAGGAAAATCGAAAGGTTCCTCGGATGCCCTTGGGATTGGAACAAGATCATCAATTTCCTTAAGAGGATTGATTTCGACTTCCTTGTCCCCCATTAAAAAGGTATCTGAAAGGTCCTCATCTGATTTCTCTTCGTCAAGAGGTTCATCCTCATCACTTTCATCGGAGTATGAAAAGTAAATAGTGTTAGGATGACCTAGTCCTTGCTGGCAATATTGATTAATATCACTTTTGTGATTTCCAAGAACCCCAATTTGTGCAATCTCTGCGGCAATGTAATCGGAATGATGATGATCACTTAAAATAGGGGTAGAGTCAGAAAGGACTCCATTATCCCACTGATAGTGATGTTGTGTCATATTCTCGATCAAATCATAAGCTTCTTGAGGAGTTTTCCGCATGAGATTGCCTCCAGCAGCCAACATGATTTTGTCTCGATCGATCATATTTATGCCATGATAGAAGGTTAAGATTTGATCAAGGAGCAAAATTCTATGATCCGGACATCTTTGCAGCAAATATTTGAATCTCTCCCAAGCTTCAAATACTGATTCCCTGTGCAGTTGTCGAAAATTTAGAATGTCTCTTCTAAACTGCATCGTTTTTGAGTATGGAAAGTATTTTGAAAGAAACTTGATGCACATCTCTTCCCATGTATGAATAGAATTGGTTTTAAGAGTGTAAAACCAAGATTCGGCTTCATGGGTTAACGAGAATGGGAAAAGATTCAAACGGATATTATCTTGAGAAACTCCGTTTTGCTTGAGGAATTGAGTGATCGATAGAAATTTGTCTAAATGAAAGTTAGCATCTTCATCTTCAAATCTATGGAATTGGTAGATTTGTTGAATAAACTCAATCATATGATCTTTCAAAACAAAATCGTTTGTTGGAGCGATCGGTCATCCTCTACCGATGAGCGTCGGATGATAGAAATCCTCCATGGTCCTTGGATCATGGGGATGAGATGGGAAAGAATCGAACATGTTGGAGAATTAAACAATATGAGGGATAATAAGATAAGAATTAAACGGTTAAGAGGATAAGAAGATAAGAATTAAACGGTATGAGAGGGTAAGAGATAAAGAATCAAACGAATAAGAGGAATAAGAAGAATATTTTTGGATTTTTTAAATTTTAGAAACATTGAAAATCACCAAAGAAAAAGGAAAATAAATTTGAAAAGAAAATCTTTTTTTTTTTTTTTTTTTTTATAATAAGAAAATATTTACAAATGAAAAGATAACTTCACGAGGAAGGGTCTTCAAAACACGAATCGAAAAACGGAATCACGAATTCACGTCAACCTTCCCCGGCAGCGGCGCCAAAAATTGATATAGCAATTTAATCCAAAGGAGAATTGCAAAGGAAATATGCGAAACCCGAGTTCGTTGTCCCGATGAAGATTGAATGGAATTAGTGATTTCGGGATCGTGAATCGTGCAGTGAATGGTGAATAAAAGTGAGAGATAATGATTTTTAAACTAAAATGATGAAACATAAACTAAAAACAGTGAATAAGGCAAGGGAAAATTCTATTCTAAGGCAAACGTAAGGGAAATCCTAAAAACGCGTGAATAAATCAAAAACTACGTACGAGCGCAAAATAAAAAGTGAATTTGAAGCACCACTAATCCTAAGGGCATGAAAATAATTTTCCTACATTCTAAATGATAAAAGAAAATTTTAGGAAAAAGAATATTTTTTTTATTTTTATTTTATTTTTTATGAATTTAAAACTAAAAGAAACTAATTAAATGATTTAAAAATAGTAAATGATTTTGGGAAAATATGAAACTTTGCAGATAAATCTTAAATGATATTAAAAAGCTAGAAAAAATGAAATTAGAACTTTTCAAAACCCTAATAAGCTGTTAAGGTGAAAAAGCAGTTTCAAAAAGCTCTAAAAAATAAGCTAACAGTACCAAAAATTACCAAAAGCTCAACACTGGATAAGCACACTAATTGAAACTTAAATCAACTGATTAAGCTTAAATAATCTCAGGAAATAAGCAGATAAGCAGCTGCACAGTTAACAACATAAAACAGAAGCAAATGGCTAAGCTACCTACTTTGAACGGCTATATAAGCTAGGGAAAAGCTTATTGGGGGAATCCAAGGGCAGAACCTTAAAGCTTATGTCAAAAGCTACTCACAGACCAAAAATGCCCAAAAATTAAGCTCAATTGCTTATCTAAATAAGGCCTAGATCAGAAGCATATGGGAACTAAAAACTGTATGCAGGTTGAGAACAGTTCTAACAAGGGAATTGCAGACCAAAATTAAGCTATTCAATAAGCTCTAACCTGGAAACTGAGCTCAGATCCTAACAGCCCAAACTACA
Organism: Artemisia tridentata subsp. tridentata; assembly: GCA_021014915.2. Classification (NCBI taxonomy): domain Eukaryota; kingdom Viridiplantae; phylum Streptophyta; class Magnoliopsida; order Asterales; family Asteraceae; genus Artemisia; species Artemisia tridentata. Next base: position 268,089,990 of record CP139503.1, read on the forward strand.
AGCTACTTATAGATCAAAAATCATGCAAGGGGATCAACTGAATAAGCAAATGAGGGACAAGCAAAAAGCTGTGACAGGCTAAGGTTGTGCAGATCTGCACAACTAATTCTGATGCAGCAGGTTAGGTTTAATGCACTTAACTCTAATAATTCAACATGAAACAACACCAACTTATGGATCCTCACTTAAACTATTAAAATACACCTTAAGTTACCAGAAATAGTGATCTAACAAGCCACAGCTTAATGGGAGCTTAAATGAGCAGATAGGGTTCTATAATTTCACTAGTAAACTCATAACCTCAAAATCATGAAAGACAGCTTTAATCCTACTAAAAACAGCTCAACTAGCTTAAAACAAACTAACTCAAACCTACTCTAAAGGCAGATGAACAGTTATATCTTAGATTTGATCCATTTGACCCATGAAAAAAACTTGAACCAAACAGCCCTTATAGAAGGCTGTTCTTACATTTCAACTTATAAAATCTAAAAGAAACTGAGCTTTTGAAAGAGGAACATTAACCAACTATAGTTAAGCTTTTAAAAATGGAAAGGAACTGAAGTTAAGCACTGGAAAAAGCTGTTAAGCAGTTTAACTTATTTTATTGACTTTAAGACTATTTTAAGTGAAAATCAGACTTAAGTAAGACTTAAGTGAAAACAATAAGCATACCAATATCAAAACTCAATAACAAGTCCTATCAAGCATAAACTACCAGAATAAGCACTAAAATCAGAACAATAAGCAGTTGAACAGTAACGTTGACTAACCTTGACTTTCATTAAAACTGAAATTTGAGTACAAATTTTAGAACTGGAAATGAAGAGATTACAAATAAGCAGAAAAATAAGCTAAAAGCTACCTAAATTATCCTACTCCTAAGCCTAAAAACCTAACTGCCTTGATGCGTGAGTGAGGAGAGGTATTTATAGCCACGGGGTGAAGGTTCTAGACTCTCAATCATGGCCCTTCAATCATCATCTTGTCATCATAAATCATCTCAGCCCTTGGATTATATTGGTGATGTGTTGCAGCCAATGACATGCTTTCCTTTGTCCACTCTGGCACTCGTGTGACTGACATTCCCTCTGACATGTCAGGTCTTGTGTGAAATACCATTGATGCCCTTAATCTCTGTAATTTTTATGATTGGGAAAGTTAGGGTTCTTGGGTACAGTAACTGGGTAATATTGGGGATGAATTTACTCGGGTGAGTTTTCTTTGACTGGGGATTTATTGTTTTGACCAGGTGGATGGGTTGAGATTTGATCCGGGTATTGGGTTAAAAGGATGGGCTGGTGGGCTTGTGTAGGTTAGGTGATTGGATTTTATTTTTGGATTAAAATCCGGATAGTGTGTTATGGTGTAAGGTTTTGTGTTAAACAAAGATTCAAGGACCAAAATTGTATTTGCTGGAATTCAAGGGACTAGTTCTGCAATTATTCAAATTTGATCCAAGGGTCATTTTTGACAATCTTTGATTCTTGAGGGTTGACTTTGACTTTTTGAGCATAGATGTCTTTCCCGGCTTCGGCTCTTTAATCCTCTTCACAAATCCCGTGCTCGGTTTGTCTTTTTATCTCGATATTTGTCCATTTTACAATATCCATCCCTGCACAACCATAAACACAAAAACACGAGATATTTGGCATAATTGGTTAGTTTTTGGTCTATTTGGGTCCGGTTTTGGTCAAATAAAGGTATGTGTTTAAGCACATACCAGTACTATAGAAGATGGGTCGGTGGTATGTACTTGTAGACATTTTGTCCAATATGGTTTTCTATGCCGGCACATATTCTGTGTCTTCAAGAATCGTGATATTAACGTATTCAAGAATCGTGATATGTTTACTTTGAGTAAATCTTGTTTACTTTGAATATATCATGTTTGTTACTTATATTCTGTTTCAATAACTTGATCACATGGGTAATCTGTATGAATTACATGCAATTAGGGATGAATTACAAGTGATTCATCAAAGAATCCCATGGGATTCTGTATGAATCATGTAAAAGATACTCGTCAAGTATCTTTTATGTGATTCATACAGAAACTACACAACTGTTACTTCACAAAAATATCAGATACCATCAATAACTTGATCACATGGGTAATCTGTATGGATCACATGGGATTCTATATGAATCACAAGGGATCATAGAGAATGACATGGGATTAGGGATGAATCACAGTGATTCATCAAAGAATCCCATGGGATTCTGTATAAATCACATAAAGATACTTGACTAGTAAATATCATAAAAAGACAGATTTTTTAGAAACTACACAACAGTTACTTGACCAATAAATCATAAAAGATTAGTTATGGTACTCCTGTTCTACCATGGATATAAAATGATCTACCATGGACAAACTGATCTAGCATAACGACTAACTGAACAATTATAAATTGTTCTACCATTCACATGTTTTCAAAAGATTAGTTATAAATTGTTCTACCATTCACAAAAGACAATCTTCTTGAATGCTTAGCTGCGCTCATGTGCCTCCCTATTCCTAATTGCTTCAACAATTATAGACATCTTTTTACGAGAAGGAAGTTTATCGAACTCCTTTGCTAATTCAAGCATCTTACCCGCATGCTCATTAAGCTCGTGTAACAATATCTTTGTGGCATACTTGAATCTCAATCGCCTCAACATGTCAGACTGCCCTTCAGACTCGGAAACCAACCCACAATCCCATTTCCCAGCAGCTTCACCGGTGTAAGATTCCATATGTAACATAGTGAAAATAGCGCAATCTCGGAAATTTTCCTTGGTCCTCCACTTGAGCTTTGGGATTTTTGGCTTGACTTTAACAATGTTAGCATATTTTTTGTGACCATACAGCTTCAGATGATGGGCAAACAACATTTTCTACAAAATTATATTAAAAAAGAGCATAAATTACTAGGATTCAGCATGAATAACATGAGATTCACATGGGATTTTGTTTCAATAAAAAATGATTCATCTAGAATCCCTTGTGATTCTGTATAAATCACAAGGGATTCATCTAGAATCCCTTGTGATTTTGTATAAATCACAAGGGATTCATCTAGAATCCCTTGTGATTTTATATGAATCATAAGGGATTCATCAAAGAATCACATGGGATTTTATATGAATCATGGGATTTTATATGATCACTTTACAACAGAAAAGTAAATACTTACAAGAACTTCATAGGGGATTCCATATGAATCACATGGGATTCTATATGAATCACAAGGGATCATATAGAATCCCATGAGATTCTGTATTAATCACATAAAAGATACTTGACCAGAAAATAGCATAAAAAGACGGATTTCTAAGAAACTACACCTTTTTGCAGCTTGACCTTCAGTTTTATTTATTTATTTTTTATTATTTTTTTATTTATTTATTTATTTATTTTTTACTCTTATCTACTTTTGATAAAACCCTTTTCTGCTTCGGTTTAACTTCTGCCTGAACTGGCTTATTCAACCTCAAAACAGGAACTTCCGATACTGCTTGAACAGACTTCGTCTCCGGCGCCTTCGTCTTGGTCTCAACTTGTGGCTTATCCTTGGACCTCAAAGTAGAAGCCTTTGTCTCAACTTGTGAAACAGACTTCGGCGCCAGATTGTCCTTTGGCTTATCCTTGGTAAGACCAACCTTAGACGACTTATCCTTAACAACAGCCTTATCCTTTAAAACAACCGGCGACTTATCCTTTAAAACAGCCGGCGCCTTAACCTTCACCTTAACCTGTGGCTTATCCTTCGTAAGATCACCCTTACGCTTCTCATTAACAATAGCAGGCACAATAACCTTTGACTTACGGCACCTTAACCTTTGACTTATAGGTAACAACACCCGTCGCCTTATCTTTAACAACATCAGGCGCCTTCTCATTTGCCTTATCAGTAACAACATCCGACGCTTTCTCCTGAACAACACCCGGTGCCTTCTCCTGAACAACCGGCACCTTCTCCTTCTCCTGAACAACAACCAGCGCCTTCACCGTAACAACAGTCGCCGACTTCTCATTAGGATTAAACTGAGACAACGGCGTCGGGTTCAAAACTTTATTGGCAGGTTGGCCCATTGACTGAAGCATATCCGTGGTAATCCATTTCCTACTCCTAGGCGAACCAATAGCAGTAGCATTAAGAACACCTAACATAAAAAAATAATAATAATAATAATAATAAAATAAATAATAATAATAATAATAATAATAATAATAAAACATTAAAAAAACGTTAGTTATACAATAAAAAAGCATTAAGAATCCCATGAGATTTTGTATGAATCTCATGGGATTCAGAATAAATCACATGGGATTCAACATTAATCACATGAATCAAGTTATATGTTACAGCAATCTTGTATATCCAAAAGAGCTACAGAGAGTGCTAACAATCCTATCTCATAAAACAAATGATTACTGCAACGCGCAATCTAGGCTATACCCTATAGAGTATGATATCAAGTATGATTAAGTACATGACCACAAAAATACAAAACGGAAATGTAACATACTCTAACTAACATCATACCACCTTAGCACACACAGACGGATGACTAGCAGTATACAGATGATTATCTAATCATACACATCCCATATATGCTACTAACCGAGCCGTTTCGCATATATCCAGACATGAACTCATACAATTGACCCAAGCAGTACATGAAATCATACTCGTTAGTCTGTAACTATGCAAAATTCTAACTACTAGACCTTAAATTCACTATTTCATATATCAATACAATCATAAACATCTGAAAATAAGCAAAAAACAAGCTAATCAATCACAAACTTCAATCTACCGATTCCTATAAGCAACAAAATAAGCTAATCAATCACAAAACTTCAATCTACTGGCTGAAATAAGCTAATCCAAACACTCATTCCATCACAACTTCAATCTATTGATTCATATAACTCATCACCAAGCCATATCATTCCAAAAAAGTTTTAAAATCAAAATAAGCAACATCTCACATCTATACAAAAAATAATAAAAATAAGCAACAAAATAAGCAACGAAGCAACATATACTGACTAATATAACAAAATAAGCTAAAAATATACCAGAATCTTCATTTCGAAGCTTATTTTAGTCGGAAAGTAGCAATGAATCCGATTTGGCCAACGAATCACCTTTATATAGAGCTATTTCATCTCGTATGTCCATTTTAATGGAATGATTTTCAGAATTAAGGCTTGGCAGTGGTTTAGGGGTAGTTTGGGGGTGAGAGAGTTTGGGGATCTGAGAGTCGAGTGTGTGTGTGTTTGGGGGGTGTAGTATAAAATACATAATGACTAAAATGCCCCTCAGTATATTTTTATTTTAAAATCTTAATTAATTTAAACCATTGAATTGAAAGAGGATGGATGGTTGAGATCTTGTTGTTTGTTCCTTAAATAAATGTTGTTACTCATGGAACTTTTGTCTAAGTAGTCTATTTTAAAACTTGTAACCAAAAGGTTAGTTGCAAATAATGAGGGGGTGCTTGGTTGGGGGGATAGGAGGGGTGGGGAATGAGAATATAATGATTGATGATGGTTGGTGTAGGGGAATGCAATGACCCATTACCCAATAGTAAGTAATGGGGCATTACCCAACAATTTGGGGGAAAAGGGAATGCATTACTTTGCATTCCTTTGCATTCCTCAACAATTGAATCAGCTGCCCCTGAATTTCTTTTATAACAACCATTTTTTTACATAAAATAATTATTTCAAAGGAACAGGTAAACGGGGAGGTCCACCTGTACCAGGCTGACTGACTAACGACTATTCTCTTCTCTCTCTAGATCACAAAAAACACAGACAGTATATTATATTCCTCCTCCTCCTCCTTCTTCTTCTGAATCTATAAATATAAAAATTTGAATTGACATTGACCAACTGAATTTGGATCGGGTCGGGTCGGATCTGATGGCGTTATCCGGGATGAGAGGCTTATCAGTATTCATATCCGAAATCCGTAATTGTCAAAATAAAGAACAGGAACGTCTTCGTGTTGATAAAGAGCTTGGAAATATCCGTAACAAATTCAAAAATGAAAAGGTTTTTTTTTTTCTTTTTTTTTTTTTTTTGAATTTTGTAAGTTAGTTTGGTCAATTAATCGAACTAGAATTCACGAAAATGTGAAATTAGGTAGCTGAGTAGGTGTGAAATTAGAATTCACGAAAATGTGAAATTAAGTCTAGGCTTCAAATCTCACTATTTAGTGGTGGCAATGGAAAGGGTTGGAAACGGTCACGGGGATACCTTTGCATGCCCTCCCTGGTAACTACCTGTTTACTTACCACAAGTTTTGGGGTATTGTTTTGACGAGTTGGGAATGAAGGAGAAATATGTTGGATTAACAAGGTTAGACTGGTTGTTATGAATTATGATGATTGACAACTCATAGGACACATTGCCTTCTAGTTCTCAACATTAGGCGCACGTTATAATAAAACTTCTTTCTGGAGTTGTAACAAATCGTATAATCTTAAACTGAATCCTGATTGAATTCGTTTCCCACAATCTTGTATTTAGCTGACGATAATCTGTTAAATTTGATAATTATCCCCCTCACCTATATTAAATCTTATCATGATCAAGAGCACTGGACAGCCTAGATATATTGAGCATGATCAAAATAGTATTTGACTAGCTAAACTAACGGTATATTATCAATTTCTCTTGTGCCAGGGTAGAATTATGGCTTTGTTATCATGAAATATTTGTATAAAATGGAATCCCTCAATATATAGTGTGCACACTGGATACATAAGGAAATAGATCAGCGGAACATATGAGGTTTTCCCTGTTTAGGTTACCCGGGGAGGGCTAGTCTTTAACTCACATGTACGTGGCCTACCTGTGGTTCCTCATGACCGTTTTCGACCCTTTCCCTCACCCCCAAGATGTGTACCTGGTAAGGTTTGAACCTGAGACCTCTTGTGAGGACATCAGGGTGCCTGACCACTAGGCCACCTTGGTGGTGGTTGCATCTAACCTAATATATGGTTGCTAAATATGCATTAACAAGTTGTTGTTTTTTTGCCAAAGTGTATAATGTAATCAAGAATAAGTAAGAGAAAGTGATAAAAGAAAGGGCTGGCGTTTGACGTGATTACTATACTGACTTTTAAAAGAAATGATACAAAGTTTTCTTCCGGTTTTCCTGTACCTGTTTCCCACCTTAAGAGGAGGTATAGCTTGGCCAAAATAAAAATGAGCAGTAGCATAGAGGGAGTTAACGGGTTTCAGTATTAATTAACAAGTTGACCTGGAGTTAAGATTGTAGATGTCATTGCCCATACAGATGAGGTCCTAATTCCTAACTCGGAAAAAGTTTGTATAGTTGCGAGCAATGTGCAAAATTCTGGTCCCAATTATGTGTAATATTAGCCAAAATGAATGTCTGCAGTGTCTCTCTAATGCCTTTATATAAAAGAAAGGGGAAGGATAGGGTATGGCAGAAATTCTGTTTTTGACAATCCTAGGAATTAGCCACCTCAAATGTCATGCCAAAGCTTCCATCCAGATCTTTAGTACGAGGTTCCCGTTCTGTTTTCATTTTAGTGGATATAACTACTCTGTATACCGTATATGTTTGGACCTTCCCAAGTCTTTGTATAACTAGTACCTTATCGGCATGATTTATTTTGTCCAAGCATGGAAGATCAAAGAAGTCTGCCTTAATTAGAACATGTGATGGATTTAGGAAAGTAAAGCCTCTAGTTTGTGTTCATCATTGAAAACCATGTTATAAGACATGTAGGTGATAATCCTTGTGGTTAGGATTTAGCATAATTGACAATTTGCAAGTTACATGTCAGAGCAACAAGTATGTGTAAAAGCATGAAACCTGAATGGTTTTTGGATGAACTGAGGCTAGTGACTAGTCATTGTAGCTATGCAAGCAAGATCAATGGTTGAGGCTGCTAGCAACTAGGAAGGTCATATCTTAATGCAGATTGTTTAAAAGCTATCAAATGCGGAATTGGTTAATGATATCTTCTTTTGCTTTTTTTAAACAGGGGTTGACACCATATGAAAAGAAGAAATATGTTTGGAAAATGCTTTACATATTTATGCTAGGGTATGATGTGGACTTTGGTCATATGGAAGCAGTTTCCTTGATATCTGCACCGAAATATTCGGAAAAGCAGGTACATAGTACATATTTCTTTCTAAGTATTGGTTCATGTGATGTGATGTAAGTTGTGTTGATCTCCACTGGCTTTTGATTATGTTATGATGTGATTTCTGCAGGTTGGATATCTAGTAACATCATGCTTGCTTAATGAGAATCATGACTTTCTAAGATTAGCAATTAATGCAGTTCGCAATGATATTATTGGCCGCAATGAAACTTTTCAGTGCCTGGCATTGACATTGGTATGGATATAGAAGCATATATCTGATTTTGTAAAATCTCCATTTCTTGTTATGTAAGTAGTTTGCCTTTTAATATAAATTCATAAACTTCTACATATCTTACAGGTAGGTAATATTGGTGGCAGAGAATTTGCTGAATCACTAGCACCTGATGTTCAAAAGCTACTTGTAAGTCTGATGTACTTGTAGATTTTAGTATCTTAAATGAAAATGATGATAATCTCTTGTTTTACCTCAGATCTCAAGTAGTTGCAGACCACTTGTGAGAAAGAAGGCTGCACTTTGTCTCCTTCGGCTATTTAGGAAAAATCCTGATATTATTAATGTAGACACCTGGTAAGCTTGTGTATATTATAAAGTTGTACTCCCAATTTTTTTTCTGTAGTTTTCTCTTTTTAGTGTTAAACCTTTTAACAAATTTCCAGGTCTGACCGGATGGCACAACTATTAGATGAACGAAACCTTGGTGTTTTGACATCATCTATGAGCCTGTTTGTTGCTTTAGTATCCAATAACTATGACGCATACTGGAGTTGTCTTCCAAAGTGTGTTAAAGTTTTGGAAAGGCTTGCTAGGAATCAAGATGTTCCTCAAGAATACACGTATTATGGTATTCCTTCTCCTTGGCTTCAGGTTTGTCCACTTTTTCTTTAAACTTTATCAAGTATTACTTAGTCATATCTCTGCGCTACAACTTTATAACCGTAATTTGTATATGCAGGTCAAAACATTGAGAGCTCTACAATATTTCCCAACTGTTGAAGATCCTAATGCAAGAAGAGCATTGTTTGAGGTTCTACAGCGAATACTCATGGGAACAGATGTCGTAAAAAATGTTAATAAGAACAATGCATCTCATGCTGTCTTATTTGAAGCTCTTGCTCTTGTAAGTGTGTATCCCAATATCATTCCTATAAAAAAAATTGCATTATATTAAACTGGATCTTATTTTCTCTCCAACCATCGTATAACAGGTAATGCATCTTGATGCTGAAAAAGAGATGATGTCTCAATGTGTAGCGTTATTGGGGAAATTTATTGCTGTTCGTGAGCCAAATATCCGTTATCTTGGTCTGGTAAGTAGTTGAAAGTAATGAAATATATTTATCAACCTTCTTTGTTATTCTTCTTGTGGGTCTAATGATTTAAATTGCTGATAGTGTTATTTGGTCAACATGGTTCGTGCAGGAGAATATGACTCGAATGCTGATGGTTACAGATGTTCAGGAAATTAATAAGAGACATCAAACTCAAATTATCACCTCGCTGAAGGATCCTGACATCAGGTGAGACTTACGTGCTCTTGATTGATTCATCATTGTGGTGTTGTTTTTTTTAATTTATGTTCATTGTGTTAACAAGAGCACCTTTTGTTGTATGAGACTTGGAACTTTTGTATCTACGTTTCTTTTTTACTTTATTTCTTGAATACAGCATTCGGAGACGGGCACTGGATCTTCTTTATGGTATGTGCGATGTTTCAAATGCTAAAGATATCGTTGAAGAACTACTGCAGGTAAAACGGTTGCTAAATATGAACTCTCCTTTCCATATAGCCTGATCTAACAAAGTTTTTCAAATTTTTGCGAAAGCGAGTTTATGATGCCACTAATACACATCTACTTACAGTATCTTGGAACAGCGGACTTCACAATGCGTGAAGAGTTGGCACTTAAGGCTGCTATTCTTGCAGAGAAATTTGCTCCTGATTTATCATGGTATGCTGTTTTCATTTAACAAAACTACACTTGTGATTGCTGACCCAAAATTTATTTCCTGAGCACCTTTTCTATCTATTTCTTTTTCACTTCTATTTCAGGTATGTGGATGTTATTCTCCAGCTAATTGACAAGGCAGGAGACTTCTTCAGTGATGACATTTGGTTTCGTGTTGTGCAATTTGTAACTAATAACGAGGACCTTCAGGTTAGTACTTGATAAAGTTGCTATATTCATTGTAATTGTGGCTCCTTGTTTAAGTAGCACTCTCTCACCCACTCACTCACTCACTCACTCAAAATCCTTGTAAACTATTCATTAGCCTTATGCAGCTCTGAAAGCTAAGGAGTATCTTGATAAGCCTGCAATACACGAGACAATGATGAAGGTATTTAAATTATTTCTTATATTCCTATGCAAAATTTTCAAAATAAGTGCTGTAATTTAAGAAATTTGTATGCAAGTTTTTTTTAACAACTTTATACGTTGGATAGGTTAGTGCGTATCTGCTTGGAGAATACAACCATCTTTTAGCCAGGCGACCTGGTTGTAGTCCTAAGGAAATTTTTAGCATTATACATGAGAAGCTTCCTACTGTGTCGTGAGTAAACCTTTGCAGCTATGCCTATTGTGATTATTATTTGCTTCAATATCTAAGAGTCTTTATTTCTTCAGGACACCGACGATTTCCATTCTTCTCTCAACATATGCAAAGATTTTGATGCACTCACAACCACCAGATCCAGAATTGCAGAATCAGATTTGGGCAATATTTAGCAAGTTAGTTTCGTGTTTGATGTATTTTTTGGACATACACATGTTGCTTAATGCTATTATGCATAATGAATAATATCACTCTAAATCGATGTTTTCAGATATGAAACCTGCATCGATGCTGAGATACAACAAAGAGCCGTTGAGTATTTTGCATTGAGTAGGAAAGGTGCAGCGCTGATGGATATATTAGCAGAAATGCCTAAGTTCCCAGAGCGTCAGGTACATTTAGGGTTTTGGATGGAGTAAATTTGAACACTGTTAACACACTCACTCTTACTATGCTGACTTTGATAACCTTTTTGAAGTCTTCATTGATTAAAAAAGCCGAAGACACTGAAGCCGATACCGCAGAGGTAAGTGCTATCAAGTTGCGGGCTCAACAGCAGGCCTCTAACGCTCTGGTGGTGACAGACCAGCGGCCTGTAAATGAAGCTCCTCAAGTGAGCCACCTCGGCACGGTCAAGATCCCTAGCGCTAACAACGTGGTAAGGGAAACTGTCGCCTTTTATGATTTCTTTTATGTGATCACATGCTGATATGTATCTTGAGTTTATCTCCAGGAAAATAAGTCTGCGGACCAAGAAGTGAGTCAACCCAATGGGAGTATGGGTGAAGTTGAGCCACAAGCTCAACCTCAGGCTCATGCTCATGCTCCTGAAGCTGATATCCTTGGAGATCTTCTAAGCCCATTGGCTATAGAAGGACCTCCTGGTGTTTCTGGAATTGAACGCCTAAGTGAAGGCGATGCATTAGCTCTTGCACCTGTTGAAGAGCAGGAAAATGGTGTCAAGGTACTACTTTCTCCCTCTTTGGTTTTGAGTATCATGAGTTGTAAGTTAACCTTGCATTATAAAATATGCAGCCAATTGGAGATATTGCAGAAAGATTTTATGCCTTATGCCTTAAAGATAGCGGAGTTCTATACGAGGATTCTTATGTCCAGGTACTCTTCTTTAAAGTCTAAATAAATACTCAAGTAGTATATGTTGCATAATTTATTTTTTATCTGACTAAATATTCTTATTCCAGATTGGTATCAAAGCAGAGTGGCGAGCTCATCAAGGACGCCTTGTCCTCTTCTTGGGGAACAAAACTACAGCTTCACTTGACTCTGTTCAAGCTGTGATTCTGCCTCCATCCCATCTCAAGTTGGAGCTCTCATCAGTACCGAAAGTTATTCCTCCACGAGCACAGGTGTCGTGTAGAGTTTTTAGTTAAATCTCACCAAATTTTTTTTTTTTTTTTTTTTTTTTTTTTTTTTTTTCTGATTTTTTTTCTTTCTATTTGTTTTCTTAGGTTCAATGCCCGCTCGAAGTGGTAAATCTTCGTCCAAGTAGGGATGTTGCAGTTCTTGATTTCTCCTACAAGTCTGGAACCACGTTGGTACATCCTGATGCTTTATTTTAGGATCCTATACTTCTGCAATGTATTCACATCAGCAGTATTGACTTTGACTTTTGGTCTCACACAGGTTGATAATAAGCTTCGCCTTCCTGCAGTCTTGAATAAGTTTTTTCAGCCGATACCAATAACTGCAGAGGAGTTTTTCCCCCAGTGGAGATCACTGGCTGCACCTCCTTTGAAACTTCAGGAAGTGGTTCGTATAGTTCCCTTTATATGCTTCCTTAGGAAGCTAATCTTTTAACTTTAGCAAGTGGTTTGAAATATTTAATGCAACTTCTCTTTTTGTATAAAAATGAACAGGTTAAAGGTGTAAGACCAATGTCCTTGGGAGAAATGGCGTCTTTGTTAAACAGTTGGAGGCTTATTGTTTGCCCTGGACTGGTAAGCTGTTTATATTTATTTGAACACTTCTTACATCAAGTATCAGAAGCAAACACATCTTACCATTCTTGAAATTTCAGGATCCAAATCCAGGTAATTTAGTTGCAACCACAACCTTCTATTCTGAAACAACACAAGCTATGTTATGCCTGGTAAGCATATCATTTCAGTCTGTAATCTTGTATAAATTTCTTAATCCTGTATTTTGATTTATCATGAATTTTTTGTTAATAATTACTCAGGTAAGAATTGAAACGGATCCAGCTGACAGAACCCAACTCCGAATGACAGTTGCATCTGGGGACCCCGCACTAACTTTTGAGTATGTTTTCAGATTTTGAATATTCTATCAATGGGAATATTACATATAATATTAACATATGAAAGTTTAATTTTATCTGGTTATACGCTGATTCAGGTTGAAGGAATTCATTAAGGAGCAACTGATAAGCATTCCCATCGCCTCTAGGCCACCTGTGTCTTCACAACCTCAACCATATATTCCATCGATTCCACCATCAGATCCTAATGGTCCACAACCTCAACCATATATTCCATCGATTCCACCATCAGATCCTGGTGCTTTGCTTGCTGGTTTGCTTTGAAAAACATTAACATAATTTCTTTGAATATATTCTCATGGCCACCAAAAAAATTGTAAAATCGTCATGCGAACGAGATCAAGGTTGAGTAAACGATATATTATTGTAGTTGTCGATCTGCCTGGACGGGTTGGGGGTTTTTGGGATTATTATTCTTTTTGCACAATCAAAATGTCTTGGTAGACCAGGTTTAGTTTTCAAATTCTTTGAAATATTTATAGAGAGAAATTTCATGCAATATGGATAGGAGGAAGTGAAAGAATTGCTGTATGTAAGAGTATTATGTCTGTTTGACAATGCACATATATATGTAATTTTCTATAACAATTTGTTAAATAAATTTATTGTTTACCTCATGTAAAGACTATATATGTGGCTATATTAAACCCGAGTCTTACAAAAGGGACCGTTTTCTTGATGTGTTACTTTTTTCTCTTTCTTTTTGAAATGAGTTAATTCTTGATGTGTTACTTGGTAGATAGAGATACAATGTTCACCAGATCATTAGAATCCAATGTTTGTTGAGATTTCATTTTCAATTGCTATTGGTGATTAAGCTTTGTATGATTATGAGATTTTAAGTATCTGAGTGATGTGTTGCTGTAATTAACTCTTTTACAATAATTCTTAAGTAACATCTTTGTGTTATGTTTTCAAGCCAAACTTTATTAGAACTAGCCAAGTGCTTATAAGTTACGAACAGAGAACATGAATGCATAAAGGCCTATCAAGCCAATTAAGCAAATCCAAATTGAGATCCTTCCTTATATTCTTAAGCCAAGGGAAAAAAGAAAAAAGAAAACTTTTATGTTTAAGAAGGTTGATACTTTGTTTGGCCTTTTGTTGTTAAGAATGGATTTCTTACGGAAAATCTAAACGATAGATACAAAGGGAAACCTGAATTACCCCGTCGAAAACAGAAAAGATTACATGACATTAAGGTGGAGAACATAACCAAAAAATCACTGTTTACAATTCTTTCCTTTACTTGTAAGATAAGGGCACACAGTCGTGACCGAGCATGACCCTGCCATATCAGCTTTCTCCCTCCGATGATCATACACGACCAAATTGGCACAGTCGGTGACCAAGTTAATATTTATCACTAAAACTATAAAAAGGGTGTTGTAAAAATCGGTCAAAAAGTCGACCGATTAAGGGATTGAAGCCTTGCTCGACCGACTGTGACCAAACACCCACATTGGTGATGACCGAGTTTTTTCTTGCTCGACCGATCCTCATGACCGACGAGTGCGAGTAGCCTAATGGGCAATTGCTCGGTTTGGTGTTTTATCTTTGAGTTCCTTATCCTACTGTAATTTCTTTCCGGGTGTCAAAAGCCAATAATTCAATTTGAAATTTTAATAGTAACATCACTTTCTTTAAATTTCATTCAATATTAATGAATCATCTTTTTTAATTCAAAACCTTAGTAATTATGAGTAAATGTTGTGTTAGAAGTATAATTAAATGTCAGTGATGAAAAAAGGTCACTTGAAATCAATTATCTTGAAAGCACTCCTACTTTTTTAATGCTCATCAAAATTTATTACGAGTAGTTTTTACCTGTCGAGAAAGTACCCGTGAATCCACGAAAAATAAAGTACCATATTACAACTCATGGTTTTCTCTTTTAATATGCTTGGGGTACATTGTTAGTTTAAAAAGTTGCTCGGTTGATAACACCCTTATGAGTAATAGGCTTGAGGTACATTGTTTGGTTTTACTTTTGTACCACAAATCTTGAAAAATATGATTCATCATGTTTGTTTTCATAAGATCAAAAACAAGTTCAAAAGAAACTTACGAAAAAGCCAATGAGAGAAAAAATTCAGACAAAATATTTGTTTAATTTAATTGTATGAAGTTGTACTACAATACATGACCCCAAACAAATTAAAAGAAAGAGTAGAATAAAACAGGTGGCTTATTGCAACCATATTATTCTCCTCAACAAAACATAAATCTAAAAAAACCAACTCAGCATATATTTTATAATTTAAACCAAAGCAACTACCAATCCAATAAAAACATCTTGACTCAGTTGTTGTATACTATGCTCTACCAAACAACCTATTTGTTTTATGTTTCATACTTTTCACAAACAGATCAAAATCCCAAAAACTTCAGTCTTTAATCTCTTTTCGGTTCCGCTTCTCCACACTGAAATTCGGGTATGTGTTTCAATCACACGAAAGATTGTATATACTGAGAATAAGGTGATGAGCAAGATGTGAAAAAGAGATGTAGGATCTTGACTGCTATATTTGAAGTCCTTGTGAGCTTTAAGAGCTTGGGACAATGGTCCCAACATAGCCTAATCCAACGATCAAGAATGTGATCGTCTGGAGGAAGATGTATACGAAGTAGTTGTTCTTTCCATACATAAAGTCATAGCATCCGGTGACGAAAAGGAACACGGCAAATCCAAGCTCCGTAAGATGAATTCTGCATCATAAGAAAGACGCAAATTGTCAAACAAGAAAATAAAAGCATGTAACAAAAACCAATGATATTGTATAGTTAGTGAAATTGGATTTGGCTATCTCACCAAACACCACACTCGAATGATATAAAAAGTTTTGGTTTTGGTCAAGTATGTGTAGTATAATAATTAAAGAAAAAAAGTCCAGAAAAAAACATAAAAAATGGATTTGGTCAAGTTTCAGTATTAATGATATAGAGAAGGAAATCCCACAAAAAAGTTATGATTATTGTTATTAAAAATGGTTTTCGTCAAGTTCAAAGATCTATATTATACAAAGAAAAAAATGCCGGAAAATAACAAGGGGAAAACTATGATTTTTACCTGTCACCGAAATTGAATTTGAAGTTGAAATTGAACTTGAACTTCTTAGCTTTTGCATTTGATTTATTCTTAAGAGCATCTCCTAGCTTCTCGGTAACAACCCACTCATTAGATCTCTTGGCATCAAGTAAACCAATGAATGTAGCTTTGGTACGGTGAAGGGACATCACATTCTCAAAAAGAATCCAGTAGAATAACAAATGAATGGACCTGCAAATTTACAAAACATCAGATACATGTAACTAAGATGATTACAAATCACTGCATACAATGTATCAAAAAAACTACCTTGGAGTTCCAACTGAATTCAATGTAGTAATGACGCAAGGGATGTAGATTGCACCCCAGACCGGTACTTCAACCTCAGGGACCCAGATTGTCAATGGGAGAACAACGCAGAAAAAGAAAAATGTAACCATATGAGCGATAATCTTGCGCACAAAGAAGAAACTGTAGATCACATATAGCTTCTTCCACACTGTCACTTTCTGCAACATCATAACAATCAAGATCAATACATTGCTGCCACTTTGCATGAAAAAAGTGAGCAAAAAAATGATTATTGAAAACAAACTTAACTAACCTTGTTTTTAACAATCTCCATCACCATTTTCCTAAACAAATTAGCTGGACCACAAGACCACCTGTGTTGCTGATAGCGGAAGGCCTTGAATGTACTAGGAAGTTCACTTTTCACCTACAAATTTCATTTAATTTGCTTATTAATACAAGAACTAATACTCTTTGATATAAAGATGGTATGACTAATCATGGGACACATTTAAAAATCAAGGAAAATGACGTTACCTGAAGGTCACCAAGATAGAGAAACTTCCATCCCTTAAGTCCAGCTCGGACAGCAAGATCCATGTCCTCAACAGTGGTCCTGTCCTTCCACCCTCCGGCTTCATTAATAGCAGCAATTCGCCACACACCACCAGTTCCTATAGTAAATGCATACATGTTAGCTCTTGTTGAAATGGTTAAGAGTTAAGACTTGATTAAAAAAAAAGATCATCAATTTTGTTTTTTTACCGTTGAATCCAAAAAACGCATGAGTAGCTGATCCTACTTCTTGCTCCACAGTGAAATGGTAATCAAGGGACATCTCTTGCATCCTTGTCAATAAACATTCATCAGAGTTCACTGCAAAATTTAACAAATAATTAGTTTTATATTTCTTTAAAAGACTATAAAAGAAACACAAACATTTAGCATCATCTTAAATAATCTCATATGTAATAATTCATTAATAGTAATTTAATATATTAATGTTGCTAAAATATTACTGTATTCAACTTAATATTAAAAAGTGATCACAAAACGCCAAACAAAAGTTATACTGTGAAAAATATTTACAAAAAAGACTTTGTAAATTTTTGTAAAGAAAAACAATATGAACCCAAAAAAGTAAAAAAGTGAATACTATTAAAAGTGAGGTGGGGCCAAGTATTATTTAGCCAATACATTACACATGTCTCTACATCATAAACACAACACGCCATTTAGCACATGAACTCACAGCTTGTTTTTTTTGTCACCATCCCACAAAATCACTAACTATATCAACCACAAATGGGACACCTCATCACCTTTCCAAACCAAACCAAACCTTCTAATTTTCTATACATTTTTGTATACAAAGACAAAATAATCTTCATATTCATTTAAGATTTGAAGTGGACTTAACTTCTATTCTTAAAAAAAGCATTAAAATAACATATTACTAATTAATAATGAAAAAATGTATATATTTAAAGTTTATAAAGTAAGGGGAGTAAAATGTAAAATAAAAGACCCCTTGAGTGTCGGTCAGAAAGTAGAATCCAGCAGCTGTACCAACGACATTGCACAGAGTACTGCATAAATGCACGTGGAGTACATTATCCTAATTTACTATACTACCCTTGTTTAATAAATACAGCATGTTTTTTCTATTAAAATCCAGGTCATTTTTGGTTTAAGTAAATAAAGTAATTACTATATGTTGATAGAAATTTAATGACAAAAATATCCCTGTAGAAGCAACATTTATGCCGGCTATTATGGGATGACCAATACTTTAATTAAACCCCCACTAGTGTTACTAAAATATATTTTTACTAATGATATAGATTTTAAGAAAACCATTTTTAGAGATAAATGATTTATATATATATATATATATACATAGTAAAGTAGGTGATTAAATTGCACATGACAAACTTTATGTTAAGCAAATGAATACCTAACAAAGTACAAAGAAGTTACAACTAAAACACAAAGTAGTTTAGTTCACTAGATTGCTTTTATGTTTGTACTTAGAAAAATAAATGCCATGTCACAATCGGACGGCTAGGATCCCGTGATTGGTGGAGTCTACACGGACCCACATCTTTTTTAGGTAACATATAATTTACATCTTATCACCTTGTACTATAATCTTTTTATAGAAGTTATCCTTATACTTTAATAGTTATATTGTGTACCTTTCTTATTTCACCAATACCACCAAAAATACAAAATGTGAGAATATTGCACAAAACTGAAGTTTAAGTTAAGAATATATGATTAATTTACATGCAAGTAGATAAACTTTATGTAAAAGTCAAAAGTCCATATAGTAATAGTGTATTGTCTTTTAATCTAATAATAGAATACTTCATATTCCAATGTTTTTTTAATACTAAAATTTATTCGATTCTTTTATTGGGTAGATATTCAGAGGTTGGAAATTGCAAAGGGCCGTTGAAAGATTATTCCAAGATATGTACTATGAATGTTTCATTGCATTTAATAAGTTACATAAAGAATTTAATTTACAATTTTGGTTATCATCATATAGTAAAACTCTTGTACAATAAATTCTTTATGCAACTTATCACATGTTTAAGACTACATTTAATCAGTTGTTGGCTACATCATTAATTAGCTTTCAGAAATTTAATATTAAAAAATTTCATTATCATTAAATAGTACTCATTTAACTAATATTAAATACCCAATTTATAAAGGGATGAGACCACCGACGCTTTTGCATTGCCATCTAGAGGAAGTGTACACTCTTTCTTTCCTTTATATTTTACCTTTAATATTTATGATAGTGATTTATGTCTCTAAAATCAACAATTCATAAAGTCAAGTCATCATTTAACTAATCAACATTAAAATGTAACAAAAAAGGCTTACCAAACCGCCATCGAGCTTGAACAAGTGCGATTTTAGGGTTGAGCTCGAGAAATGGGATGGCTCGGCGAAGAAAATCAGGCTCGGGTCGGAAATCAGCATCGAAAATCGTCACATAATCACAATCCTTAACATAATCATGCTTTAGTCCTTCTTTAAGAGCACCTGCCTTGTAACCTCCTCGGCTTTCCCTAATTTGATATCTGATGTTCACCCCTTTGCTTGCCCATCTTTGGCATTCTTTCTCGATCATTTCCTAAATAAAAATTTAACCAAAAAATATTTAGTAAACATACCCAATTTGATCTAAATACTAAATCATAATAACTCATCAACATCATTTTAAGTTTCTATAAAATTGGAACAAAAAGAATATTAAAACAGTTACCTTATACCACAATTTTACAACAAATGGTATAAATACTAATTCTAAGACAGAAAAAGGTAGGTGTTACAATTAACTATCAGGTGACACATGGACCAAAATTTAAATAACTGTTGCTACTATCTTGATTTTTGAAATTAATTGTATGTGTGAAAGCAACTTCTGTCTAATGATACACATTGATTGTAAAATGAGTTTTTTTTTTGAAAGGTATGATTGTAAAATGAGTTAATTCTCTAAATTAAAATCACATTTATTAATTTTTGTAAAACAAAAAATAATAATGACATTTAATTATAAGAAAACATTAAAAATAAATACTTATTGCTATACAGCAAAATTGTTCACACCATCGATGAATTAAATTGTTTAACTTGAATGTAAAAGAAACATTAATTTTTGTAACAACAAAAATAATAATAATGACATTTAATTATAAAAAAACATTAAAAATAAATATTTATTGCTATACAACAAAATTGTTCACACCATTAATGAATTAAAAATGTTTAACTTGAATGTTAAAAAAACGCTATTAATGGCGAACTGAAACCAATATCAATCTACCAAATTTGGTTAAAAATGGATCTGGGACCCCTTTAAACATTTCACAACTTGTAACCAAATTATGGCAAATAAAAATGATGTAATCATTAAGACAAGTAAAAAAAGCTGAATGTGAATAACAATGATTGAAAAAGAAAAAACATTGTTTATAGCTTTAATCAATAGTACTAGTAGTATATAGATACACTCATATAGCTTTAATAAGTTGTACCTTGATGACAAAATCAGTAGAGTCATCGAGTACTTGAATCACCATGCGATCAGATGGCCATGAAAGATTACATGCTGCCCCAATTGAGATCTTGTAAACCTATAATAACATTACATCACATATTATAGTAACATCCAAATTTTATCAACAAAAAACAAAAAATCAATCTATACACATCATAATTATTTATTTCATGCACAAAAGCATAAGCACAAATACTACAACTTATTATGCTAATTGTACATGTTGTATACAAGACATATGGACTATAAATTAGAACAACCTTTAATAAACAAAACACAAAAACATAAGATTAATGATAAAAAGAAATAAACCTCTTTCTCATTAAACATTGGGATTTGGATCAAAACCAAAGGAAATGCAGAATTTCCAATCTCCAAATCATCACGAATAGGTTCCCAATTATATCTCTTCTCGGGTTTCTTCCAAAAAAGCTTAACGAGTATAATAACAATACCCATATAAAGCCTTTCCATAAATAGCATGACCGTCATGGCCAAGCATACATACACAGCCAAATTCAGCAACGGGACTATCACTGGAGCCTTAACCAGGTCCCAGAGCAGTCCCAATTGCGCAACCAGATCCACAGAAGCTCCCGGGAAGCTTTCCGGCAAGAGATTCTTGCCGTTGATGACGTCACCCATTTTTTTTTCACAAAAACACTAGATCTGTTTTTTTATAAAAGTTTTGATAAAATGTGGGTGAGATTTAGAATGGGTTTTTGGTTCTCTCTCTGTTTTCGAAAAGGGTTTATGATTTTCCTACCTCTGGTTTCAGATGAATGCCAAAACAATGGTGTTTCTTTAAACAGGGGATTGTTATGGCATTTGCTGAACAAGAGAGGATAGGAGATATGAAAGGAGGAGGCAGAGAGATGATGGAGAGAGAGTGAAGAGAGATTGAGGGTTTTTTATAGTCGTTTTTTGGGATTTTTATTTTTTATTTATTTTTTAATGATTTTAATTCTACTGACTTTCCACTCTACCTTGCTTCTTTTTAGTGTAGATTGTGTTGGTTTGGTCCCTGGAGTTTGTTTGTGTTTTCATTGTGGAGTTTTAAGTATTTGGTGTTTTGCAGATGTGTTGTAGAGTCGGTTGTAGACGATGATGTTCATGATGGTTTTGTTTGGTTTTTTTCTGGCGGATTCTATTAGATCGTGATATGATTTTAAAAATAAGTTTTTAGATTCGATTGTTTTGCACTTTAAACTTTTTTATGTTTTAAATGTTGTGTTATAACGTTAATCGTTCACAACGTTTTTTTGTAAGATATACGGTTTGGATATTGATGTTTGATAAAGAGAAACATCTTAAATTTGACCTAAACTTACCAAATATTTTAACAAATCTATTACCTTTCTTTGTTTCTGTGAAAATGGGTGACGTCATCAATGGGAAGAATCTGTTGTCGGAAACTTTTCTGGAAGTGTCGGTGGACTTGACAACGCAATTGGGTTTGTTGTGGGAACTAGTTAAGGCACCACTGATAGTGTCATTGTTTAGATCGATTGTGTATGGCTGTTTGACTATGATTGTTAAGCTATTTTGATGTCTGATAACGGTTTTTATGAGATAAGCTTTTATTGCATTGAATATTTCTGCAAGGAAAATCGAGAAATTGTTTATATGTATCTTGATATATGGTAGGTTTTGCATAGACGGGATATTATCTACTTCTATGTGTTCATGTTATGGTACAACACTAATTCGATAACAGTATATTATCTACTGCTATATGTTCATGTTATGGTACAAGATGTTTGTATGCAACGATGAAGCAAGGGGTCTCGCAGTGCCACGGAAACCTGATGAATTTTTGGTTCGTAGTGTTAATGTTCGTAAAATGTCATAAAATTTATTAAATGAACCCGTTCCAAAAGCATTATGTTTCTAGTACTTGCTTAGTCACTCGTTTTAATTTACATTGCATTTTTTTCTTCTTTTTTTTTTATTTCATATGCTACAATTCAAAAATTTATGGACCCGTTACTTTTTATTATAGTTCTGGCGCTGGTTGTATGTACTACCATACTAGCATCTACTTTTTATTATAGTTTCTGAGACTAACTTAAACCTGCTTCGGTACCCTTTGTGTAACCTTGTTTCGGATTCTCATACTTATTTGTTCTTTGAGTATTCCTTTTCCATGCAGGTTTGGATTATGGTACGAATGCCATCGGGTATGGATCATGTTCCTCCATGTCTTGTTGATGTGGTTGATTTTTTTATTCCAAACTCTAAGGGCTAGTCTGCAAGAAGTATTATTTCACGAATTGTTTTAGCTGTCACATGTTACTTCATCTGGTAAGAGATGAATGAAGGCTATTCAAAAAGAAAAGTAAGTCTCATGTGGTACTCTATGATACTATTATCACCAGTTTTCGCCTCAAGCTTATGTCACTCCGATTTAAGAAGAATACAACTCGTGTTCATGAGATGCTGGCTACATGGAAGCTGCCAAGTTCTCTTGTGATTTATGATGATTCTACGTATTGTTAGCAGTTAAGTGGATTTTCATGGTTATGGACTGGGTTTGGGAGCTCCATTTGAGAGTTGTACTTTTTTTCCTTCTCCAAGGTTTTTCCCATTGGGTTTTACTTGGGAAGGTTTTTAAGGAGGCAGTCTCATTTGTTACTATTATATTATATGATCCCCATATGTGGTATGTAGCTAGAGTTTTTAGTGTTCATGGCATGTCATAAACACTTTTTTAGTAGCTCGTATCAAGCTTTTGCTTGAGATTAATATGGGACTTCTGCCACATTCCATTTGTACTTTAACGTTTCTTGTGATTGATATATTTTACCGGGGTAACCCTTTGCAAAATAAAAACACATTAATTTGAGGTGTTCCTACTGTAATTCGTGTGTGTGAAATGCAAGATCAGTTTGTTATAATGTAACAAAGTAAATGAAAATACATCATTTTGTTATGTTTATCTGAGATTAATTTGCACGAGCATAACAAAGTAAACGACAAAACAAGGTGCCCATCCATTTCTTATGAGATATCTACAAAATATGTTTGTCTTAACAAGAATACATGTAATGGCTTAAGTAATCGTTGAAGTACTACATTAACGAACAACGACTTCTCAACTAATAGGCGAAAGATGACACTTTTGGAGAAATAAGTCTTGGGTTTATTCCCAACTCCTACTAGTTCGTAGAAAACAACTGAACATTGCTTGGTACTAGTCCAGGGAAGGATCAATGGACACTAGAAGGTGTACGAAGTTGGGGTTTCTCTGTTGATTTAAACATTTTTTTGACGATTTTAGAGTAACGACATCTAACGGCGATACAAAATATTTTATCGACATTTGTGGTAGTATTTGGCCTTTGTATAAAAGAGGATTTACTTAAAAAAAATTATAATTTTTAACATCATATTGGTTTAGCTAATTGTAAAGGAGGCGTATGTAAATATGTATAAACTAAGGATGTAAAATGTTAAAAATTAAGACTAAAAGGGTCATATGGAAATTCAGATAAACTAGTTAGTACAGAGGAGTCAACGGCCACCCGCCGGGATGCCAATTCTTAAAACGACGTCGTAATTGAAAGAATATTCCGGCGTATAAAACCAAATCACTTCCCAATTAAAATTATATTTTCTTGTTATTACTGTTTTTCATTAATTTACTTAATAGTGTAACATTTTATTATAGTAATAGTGTAACATTTATTATTATTATAGATAAATGGTTATAGTAATACTATTACTTCTCTTTCCAAATGTGAGTCCTGATATAGTGATATTATTTTAGAAATAAAAATAATAATATTATTCACATCCAAATACAAATAACGATAGACTATGATCTTAGCTGGACATATATCTTTTGTCATAAATGTATTTTTGTATATTAATACCATTAAAACTGTAAGACAAGATTATCTTTATACATACATGATAAGATATCACCGTAATCTTGTACTCCATTTGTCTTAAAATTATTGTCAGAAGACAAAAATTACATAGTTTAATAAAAGTGATGTCACTTTAATTTTCAACCGTCTCAAAATTATTATCAAAAATAAAAATAATAATGGATTTGCTAACAACAACTCACTGAGTGTTGTTTAAGCATTCAATATTTAAAAAAAATATCATTTAATGATATCTAAACATTCTATATTTAATATCACATATCATATTTAAAATGATTAAAAATGTATAATTATAAAATACATAAGTTCATTAAATGTGCTTTATATATATATATATATATATATATATATTATATATATATATATATATATATATATATATATATATATATATATATATGAAATGCTTAAACAACAGTCAGCGGTTTTTTGTTAACAAATCACAAATAATAATATTATTCACATCCAAATACAAATAACGATAGACTATGATCTTAGCTGGACATATATCTTTTGTCATAAATACAAAACATCTAAAATGTATTTTTGTATACTATGATCTTAGCTGGACATATATCTTTTGTCATAAATACAAAACATCTAAAATGTATTTTTGTATACTAATACCATTAAAACTGTAAGACAGGATTATCTTTATACATACTCCCTCCGTCCCACTATAAGTGTCCACAATAGAATATTCAAAGTCTTTGTTTTTCAACTTTGACCGTAAATATTTTTGTTTGTGTTATATAATACTTGATGAAAAGTATACCCAATGAAAACACATCTAAAACTAAATCAATTCATATAACTTTCATCAAGTATTATATAACACAAACAAAAATATTTACGGTCAAAGTTGAAAAACAAAGACTTTGAATATTCCATTGTGAACACTTATAGTGGGACGGAGGGAGTACAAGATAAGATATCACCATAATCTTGTACTCTATCCGTCTCAAAATTATTGTCAGGAGACAAAAATCACATAGTTTAATAAAGCTGAGGCCATTTTAATTTTCAACTACTCAAATATAATATTTCTCCACTAAATTTTCTAGTTTTTACTTAAAAAGAAAAGTGGACAATTATTTTGAAACATAAAAAAAAAAAAAAAACTATAATTTTGAGACGAAAAGAGTAAATATTAAAAGCCAGATGAGTAAATATTGCGAATATTTGATTTAAGTTGGTAAAAATAATTAAAAGAAAGTTCATTTAAGTTTTAATATTTTTTTGCATTTCAAATCTCAGCCACTCATTTTCTTAAAGATAAATAAAGTTGACCAATTGATAATTTTACTTAAAAAACACTTCCACCTTTAAAACTTTTAATTAAAAAGCACTTCCACCATTATATATATATATATATGGGCATGTTAAAATGAGAACACTAAATTTAGTGAGAATGTGAGAACTAATCCTAGCAACCTATTTTATCCTTCTTTATCTTTGATCTAATTGCTAATATTAGTTAACAAATCTTTTTAATTGAGAATTTCGAAAATAATATGACATATGTGAAAAAATTTCTTCATATGTGAAAAATTTTCGAAAAAAAATAATTTCTAATAATATTTTTTTCACATATTAAAACTTTCGTCACATGTGAAATTTTTTTCACACATTTTTCGTCATATGTGAAAAAATTTTGAAAAAAAAAATCTCTAATAATATGACGAATTTCGTCACATGTGAAATTTTTCGAAAATAAAATCTCTAAAAAATTTCGTCACATGTGACGAAAAAAATTCCGAAAAAAAATTCAACAAAAAATTTCGGAAAAAAAATCAAAAAAAAATTTTCGATTTTTTTTTTTTTTTTGAAAATTTTTGGAAATTTTCTAAAAAATTGGTTAACTAATATTATAGGGGTGAGCACAAAAACCGATAAACCGAATCGAAACCGAAAAAGCCAAACCAAAAAAAATGCCCCAATTGACAAACCGATGGTGTTGGTTTTGATTTTTATAAAAACCGAATGTTTGGGCCGGTTTTTGGTTTCATACGAAAAACCGAATCGAGAAAACCGCCCCGCCCCACCTTTATATATGTTTTTATATAATTTAATCTATATAAGAGATTTGATATTTAATTTCAAATATTTGAATATACAATTTTATCTATAAGAAAATAACAATAGTGTTGTTTATTATCTGTACATTCAAACTTGATACATTTATAGATATTATATATTTGTTTTCAAAAAATAGCATTCTTTGAATGTTTTTGCGGACGAAAACCGTAAAAAAATGTATTTTATATTTCAGGTTCTTGTTTGGTTGCTTCGTACGTTTTTTTGTAGCTTTGGATTGTTGGATATTATGCTACTATTGATATTTATTTAAATATTTAAGTTTAAAAACTTGGAATCGTAGACTTTATATAAGATTTAAACTTGCTTGTTGTCAAGTAAGAAAAACCCGAAAAAAACCGAAACCGAACCGATTCAATGTCAAAAAACCGAAAAAAAACCGAAACCAAATGGTTTGTAGTTTTCAAAAACCGAAATATATGGTTCGGTTTTTGGTTTTACCATAAAACCGCCCCACCACGCCCCATGCTCACCCATATAATATTAGCCTTAGATCAAAGCTAAAACAAGGATAAAATGGGTGGCTATGATTACTTCTCGAGTTCTCACCAAAATAAGGGTTCTCACATGAACGCTTACATGAACGCTTTACTATCTACATATTATATATAACAGGATGCGTATGACGTCATCAAATGCAGGATTGATGAATAAGCGCTGGATTGATGAGTAATCATGCTCTTATTCCACCTAAGCATGCCACCTAAGCAATATTTGACCGAATAAAATTCGTTAGTTGACTTTTAATTCCGAAATTTTAAAAAGGATTCTTAATATTCGAACTTGGGTTGTTTACATAGCTTAATTATACGTCAATGTTACCATTAGACCAAGTTATATTTTGTGATATAACTCGCACAAAAAATAACTATAATCTTCTTCTTTGATTACCAGGCGGAATTTTTGGAATGGTATATGTATTTTCTAAACATGTATCCCGGATTTTTTTTAAAAGATATGTTTAATTTTAATTTGTAGAAGATATAGTTTGAAAGATAAGTTTGGAATGTATTTTGTATAAATCTTTTGTTCCCATATTTAACATCATAATTATACTTTAACGCGTATTTTGTATAAACTTTTTGTTCCTATATTTAAGATCAGAGTTCTACCCTATCACTATATATACATCATATATACATCATATATATACCTCATATTATAACGTTTTTTTAAACTCAAAAAAACAATAAACTCTATTGATAATAATATAGCCATTATGCACGGCCAAAGACACTCTGCAAGGCTTGCAAAAGGAACTGACAAGAAGAACATGAGTGCTTCTTTAGGAGGTATGTTTTTTACATGTAATTTAATCATTAGAATGTAATTTAATCATTAGTTTGCTAGCACTGCCAGACTGTATTTGTAGTACTGCTCGATGTACATGATACTGCTTATGTGTGTTTGTACTGCTGGAGATACTTGATACTGCTTATGTGTGTTTGTATTGCTCGATATATTTGATACTGCTTATGTGTGTTTGTATTGTTTGTTAATAAACGATGGTGGATACTGCTTATGTGTGTTTGTACTGCTGGAGATACTTGATACTGCTTATGTGTGTTTGTATTGCTCGATATATTTGATACTGCTTATGTGTGTTTGTATTCTTTGTTAATAAACGATGGTGCATGTAAATATTAGCTTGATTATACAACAACAACATAAAAATTATAATATTAAAAACTATTAATATAAATTAACAATATAAGTAATACATTAATGAGGATAGCATATGTTATGTAAATAATTTGATGTTTTAACACATGAATGTTTTTTAACGAATAATTTATTCGTAAAGTTGTTATAATCTTATTTATGTTGTTGTTGGATCAATCTAATGCTTTATTATATGAACGTCTTTATATATTGATTATAGTTCCTGGTGCAAATACAAGCAATACCATACAGAAGAAACATACTAAAGCCTCTTCACAAGGTATTCTATTCTTATATAGGTTTTCGTGAATCCTACATTAATTTGTTTTAATTTACCATATAAGTTTATGATTTGTATCCACCTTCAGATACAACAAGCAGAGGCTCTGGCAGTCACGTTCATCCTAAAACCCCTTCACAAGGTATTTTGTTGTTGTATATGTCTTTCATGTATCGTATATTAGTTTGTATTGTTTTACCCTGAAAGTTGTTGATTTTGTATTTGGTAATCATCCACACTATAATTTTGATACAACAGGTACAAGATCAGCCAACCATGTTTCCGATGTTGTTACACGATCAACAGGTATTAGCTTCATCAATGTTTTATTGCAGTAACTTTGTTGATATTTTATTTATGTACATTTTACATGATGTTTATACTATGTTACTTAATTTATAACTGCTAAATTAGTAGGAAATATAGGTTTGGTTCAGCCATCTTCTTCGTCTGAATTGGATAATTCCATATTTGAAAGTGATACACCCGGTAGTATATCTGGAACAGTTGTTTCTGATGTCGTTGCTAAAGCTAGAGGTAGTACATTGAACATTAATTTTTTTATTTAATACAGTAATACATTGTATTTATACAATCGTAATTGTTCCAGCATCTAAACCACCTGCAAAGGGCAGATTTGGCCACGTCTCATCATCTTTTGAGTCACAACCATCTCATGAAGGTAACATGTTTCTAAACTGATCGTGTTCATATTATAAATTGTGATTATAGTATACGCATTAAGTATGTTTGTACATTCTCCATTGAATAATAGGATCTGTTCGATCATTAAAAAGGAAATCTACCAGTCAATCAAGCTGTTTTGAAACACACTCCACGTATGAAAACTCTAGGATTGATTCTTCCAACTTTCAATCTCAATCAGGTATGAATATTTGTTTATAAAAACCCGCACTTTTATTGTTATATGTTATACAACAATTTGTTTTGTTATTGTTGCTAGGGGCGACAAACTCAAAAGGTGATTCCAAAAGATTTGCTTATATTAGAAATCAACAAAAAGATTTGAGGTACCAAACAACATCTTCGGACGCACCTTCACACCGGAACAAAAAAACCGTTATGCATACATCGTCTTATGGAAAATTTCCTTCAGGTTTTGTACAAACATTCTGGATAATGTCTGTTCCAGATTGCTTATTTTATATAAATAACATTGTCATAATTTCTTTGTGTATTCGTAGGATCTAATTCTCATCCAATTAAAAACAATGGAAAGAGTATGTCCACAATTAAAAGTCCTAAGCCAGGTTTATTTAAAATGGTTGATTCATTATACATATTTCATTTTAATGTGATATAAAAAAAAAACAGCGTTTTCTATATATATATATATATATATATATATATATATATTTTATATATATATATATATATATATATATATATATATATATATATATATATATTTTTAGTTGTGAGAGAGAGAACAATGACTCTCATTAAAGATGTCAGTCCGATGAATGTGAACATGGCCATTAAAGGAAGATGCATCTCCGTATGGCATTCACACAAATTTAACGAAGAACACGATCCTTACAGTCTTGACTGTGTTTTCCAGGATGAAGAGGTATATCAGATGAAATTAGTAAATACCTATATTTGTGTATATTTATTATATATGTTAAATTGATATTTGAACTATATGTACAGTCAAACCGTATCCAAATCTATGTCAAAAAAGAGTTTATGTTTAAATTTGAGCCTCTTTTACGAGAAGGTCAATGTTACATAATCTCTAATTTTGGAGTAGCAGAGAATGCCGGAAGGTTACCTTTGTTACCAAACCAGTGGAAAATATCTTTTTATAAAGGAACCGAGGTTACCCGTATTGATCACATCGACGACAACTTTGTTGGGTTCGTTAACGAGCCATTCTCAAGTATTCTCGATACAGATAATGAATACCACGAACATGATTGTGTTGGTATGTGTTTTTTTAAAAATTATATACAACAGTTGGTGTTACTTGAATGTTTATGTGCATATTTTTATAACAAATGTTTTCCCATATATTGTTGGTACAGTCGTAGCTATTGGGAAAATAGTGACGTTGAACAATTCTGGCGGTCCTAAACTACGGAGGACAATTGTCGTTGAAGATGCCGAGTAACTATATTTTATAAATTATTATTTGTTTAAAATAAAATAACGTGTATAGAATAGTATTCATTTGTAATCATATATTGAGTGTACCCTATTTTATGCAGATCTCTGAGAATTGATTGTACTTTTTGGGACAATTGGGCATTAATGTGGAATGACTACGACAACAAACGTGACGAGCTTTGTCATATAGACATCCTCTTGATGCTGGGGAAAGTGAAATATTGGGACAGTAAGTTTTATAGATGACTTTTAAATTTTTGGTTACGTAATTAAGATTTTTAATTCATATTAATAGATTTTAAAAATGTCTATATTTGTTGTGCAACACAGATAAGCCATCAATACATAATGCTTTGTTTGGCACAAGAATATTCATAAACAGGGATGTGCCACAATTGTTGGATTTCCGGAAAAGGTATATACATTGATACCGGCACATGTGTGTTTTAGTTTTAAACTAAAAACATGTTAAATTTATTAGGAACATATTTATACGTTTCACAGATACGAAGAGCAGGAGGGGTATGATGCAGGTGAATTCAGAATTGAGGATCATTCAGTTGGCAGCCGTGTTGTTACGCCTGCGGAGTTCATGCACGGCTGTGTGAAGCAAATAGTTGGAACAATTCGAAGCATTGAACCGGTAAAACAAAAGTTATTGTTATGGGTATAATATAAATATTATTTTATCACTAATTAAACCCACGTTAGTAATGTTTATATGTGTTTTTGTATCTAAATACAGGAGTCACACTGTGTAGTTTATGCAGAAGTACATAGCATACAAGAGGAAAATGGGTGGGTTTATACGGGTTGCAAATCATGCAGTACAAGAGTGACACCAATTGTTTCAAAACGCAACTCGGGCACAAGGAATAAGAAACAGTTGTGGTATTGTAAAAACCATGGAGAAACATATGCCGTTGCTTCCAAGTATGTAAAACAACCTATATATATATATATATATATATATATATATATATATATATATATATATATATATATATATAATTATTTGGATTTGTCCTTAAACATATAATACATAATGTGGATATTTGGATACTTCGCGTTCGGTGATAAATATTTTATATATGTAGGTTCAAAATCATTGTGCGCATATTTGACCATAGTGGTACTGCACAAGTCGTGATTTTTGACAAGAGTGTGCACAAAATGACAAATTTAACAGCGTGGGAGATAATGGATAGCGAAGGCATGAACACAGAAGAATACTTTCCATATGCACTTAATCAAATTATTGGGAGGAAGTATCTTTTCAAAATTTTATTTTCTGAGTTCAATCACAACAACAATAGTTATATATATAGAGCGGAGAAAGTGACGGACGATGTTGATATAATCAACTATTTCAAGAATGGCTTTATAGAAGAAGAGGTCTGATTCATTTTTCCTTTAATGTACCTAACAATGGTTTGTGTTTATAAACAAGTATATGCTAATCCTTATGAATGAATCAAAATAGGATGACGACGAGGAAGACGAAGGTTTAGAGAACAATTCCGTGTGTTCAGATGATGGATCGGAAACACATTCTGATGATATTAGTGAGGTATTGTGCATTGTATTTTTTAATTTCTAAAAACACCGTTAAATTGTAACAAACAATACAAATTAATCTTTTACATCTTCTCGCAACATGTAGCAGGAACCAACAAACGAAGATGTTGTTGAAACGACAGACGCAACGGATGATATTCCAGCAGTGTGCGTTGGTGCCACGAACGCCACTTTAATTCAAATTGATAATGTAGGCATGCGTACAACAGACAACGTTAACAGTGTACCAGCGACACTGGATGACGAAACACCAGCTAATGATCTTAATAATCAAGAGGAGCAAGAAGACAATTAATTTACATAAGCGTTTTTTAATATTTTTGAACAATTTAATTACAAATTCCAAATTTGCATGTGTGTGGATATTCGTATTAAGTTTTATTCATATTAAGTTTCATTAATTTATCTACCAGTGCAAATGTTGATCATTACGTGAAAAAATGATATAGCAGTACCAAGTATATGAAGCGGTACTAATATAATATTGCATTGATAACCACATGTATAACACTATATTATCTCAAATACAACAGTACTAACGTAACCAGCAATATTAACATTGGTGATGTTTAAAAATAATATTAACCGGGATAGAAGATGTATAATCAAGAGGAGCAAGAAGACAATTAATTTACATAAGCGTTTTTTAATATTATTGAACAATTTAATTACAAATTGCAAACTTGCATGTGTGTGGATATTTGTATTAAGCTTTATTCATTACGTGAAAAAATGATATAGCAGTACCAAGTATATGAAGCGGTACTAATATAATATTGCATTGATAACCACATCTATAACACTATATTATCTCAAATACAACAGTACTAACGTAACCAGCAGTATTAACATTGGTGATGTTTAAAAATAATATTAACAGGGATAAGGATGTATACACGATACTTACCTATAAAATTAAAATAAAAAAATTACTATTTGGAAGGATGAATATGTACACATTTAATTTTTAAAATTAAAACAACAACCTTATCAATTCCTTGGGTCAAGTGAAGTCGATTCATTGCCTTATTTTCGTGTATATAACTTCCTACACATGATAATAAGAATTTTTAAAATGATATATACATATTATAATCATTTTTTCAAGAATATGATAAATTTATAGAAAATATGATTTGAAAGATAAGTTTAGAATGTATTTTGTATAAATATTCTGTGCATATATTTAAGATCATATACCTACTTTGACACTATATGGGGGTCAAATATATATTTAAGAGTACTTTGTACTGGTATAAACAATACTTATGTGCTATGTAGTACTGCTGAGTTATCTCCATTATGTATTTTAATTTTGTACTACTACGTCCCCGACTTGGTACTGATATTATAACCAGTTCATAAGAGTTATATTAAAACGCAATGTCACTTTAAATATACGTAGTCCATTGTTTTTATACCCCATTAATTCTAACAATGTTTTTAAATGCTCATACACAAACGAACGTAATCTTTATATACAATAAAGCTATGATAATCAAATATTTTATATAATTTCCAAATCTATATTTAGAGCATGATATAAATCATGTAAACTCTAGAAAACGTTTAAATTGTAAACGTAATCTTTATCTATAACAAATATATGAGAAACAAATTTTCGGTTTCCATTATATGGTCACCTTCAAACTCTATAAATAAAGCCATATATTAACACATATTGAATATATATCTTCAAAAATTACGAACATAAAATACAAACAATGTCACACCGAAGATCACACAAGGTACATAATCTTAAGTTGAATGTGTTTTGTTAATTATCAGATGAATTAGATACTAATTACTACAATTTTTTCAGGGTAATCCGAAAACAGATCACCACCATCCTCCATCATCAGCCGATGGCTCGCTCGATAAGAATATACCAAACATCATCATATCAGATGATGAGGATGTACAATAACTAAATTAACTGTTTATTTACATTATATATGAAACACATTATCTGATTATGTTTAGCATGAATGCAGGATGGACAATTTGATTTGTTCAAAAAAGATATATCCAGTGTTCATATATTGGACGATGAAGAGGTATCCTTCATAACATGTCTAAGTACTTTTTTTCTAAACTACCCACAGGCACTACCTTATAAGATTATCATGAATTGTTTTACATATACGAATACTTATTTACCAATAATCTTTAGCTAAAATAAATGCTTGAACAATGGTACATGTTTAAAACAACAGGGTTGGTTGATTCTATTGGTCGAGACGTTTCCATGTTTAGATAATCAATTGATTATATCTATAACTTAAAATTATGTAGCATATATCCATTAATATATCACAGGATCTAATTATCTTTATAATACTTGCAGGTTGGCCTATCAGATGACGAGGTATTATAACATAACTAAGGTTATTATTATTAATAATAGTTTTTGTTATGTTTAACGAATTAAATATAAATGTTAAATTTATAGATTTATTCTGTTGGTGTTAACGGATATCGAACTACTCCAATTTGTAATAAGCGAAAACCACATGATCCGTATGTATGCAAAATATTCAATGAAGATGCTGATTTACATGATACCAATAACGAGGTATTATATAAAAATTTTACTGCGTAGTAATTTGCATTGTAGTAAACATAAAATACTTAATGGTTTTTATTTTTGGATGCTCTGTTTAGGTTGTTTGTTTAACACATAACAATCGGAGATTGTCAAAGGCGAAACCCAGGACCCGTAAGAACGGATGCAAGTTTGATTATTACGAAAATCAAACTGATAACGAGGTATTTTCATAAAATTTTCATTACGTCGAGCTCATCTATTATAAAATCTAAATATCAATCTAATAGTTGCAGGCTGATCAAACAACACATAAACGGTTCAGACCAACTAAAGACAACAAGTTAGTTAGCAAGGATATTTTTTATGTTGTTTCATCAGATGATGAAAAAATACAAAAAACACATGACAACAAAGAGCTATAAAAACGCCGTAGGCTTGCTAAAAACGGCAAAATAGTCAACAACATAATTGTTGACCTGGATTCATCAGATGATGGAAAGCCACAAGCAAGCAAAGTTGTAGATCTAACTTCGATTGATGATAAAAAAACGCGATCAAAGCGTGTGGAGACTATGACTGCTAATCATCCTGGGGGAAAAAACCCATTGGTAATAATCATTTATGTTTGTACATTATATTTCTATAAAACATATATGTTAAACGAAACATCCTTGCTAATCCCACATTATTAAGCTAACATATACAATAAGGTATACTAACTATATTTTTGGTATGTAGAAACCCATTTTCTCACGGAACTATATGCTATATGATGAAGATACGGATGATGAACATGATAACAACAACAACGTATCTGAAACAGGCATGTGTGTCAATATCAATGCTCTCAAAGAACCCTCTTACCCCACGCGAGATTGTAAACCTAAATATACTATCCCTGATGAATTTGTTGTTGAAGACTCTTCCACAGGTTGTTTGTTAAAAAAAAATTATTATTATTTGTGTTTGTAAATTGTTAAACATGTTTTAAAATAATAGTTTGTTTATATAATTTTATAGTCGATAATTTCATAGGCGACTCAAGATATACATCTATTGATGACGATTATGATGAAGATTACAAATCTAACATGGTTGACAATGACGTGTGGGACGAGATGCCTGATATCGATGGAAAAGTACATGGTAGAATCATCCACATCAGCGATGTTGACGAAGAAACGTGTGAAATAAATTCATCCGCGTATAGTGTCAGTTATGACTCTAACGACGATGATGTCAGCAACTTTATCAATGACAGATCTACTGATTATGAAACAACCAGTGATGATGACAGCGAAGATGAATTATGAACAAATGGAACACGATTTCCCATGTTATCATCTTAGATTATTTACAATAAATACTTAAGTTTCATGTTATCATTTTAGATTATTTACAATAAAGACTTATGTTCTAATTTTTTAATAAATTAACCTCATTACTTTTCACATGAGACTTTGCTACTTAAGCATGAGATGTTTATAATTTATATGCGTAATCCATCTCATAACAAAAATATGTTACTAACTTTGTTTGCGTGAAACCATACCGCCAGAGTATGAAATAAAATCAAATATCAGCAAAACACTCCAACTAATCAACAAACAAATACAAAGCAAACTAATAAAAAATCATATCCATTTAAACTCAGTGATGTAACAGAACATGGTACTGCCATTGTTACTGATGTAACGGAACATCATACTGCCAGTGTTCAAGGTGCTCTAATAAACGAGATTTCATCCCTAAAATTACACATAAAATAATTACTTAAGTTAATTATAACATACAATTAAACATAAAAAACAAAACATGCGATTGCAAGATATTAGCTTAAATATACAGATAAATATAATACAATTAGTCAATCAAAATATTCAATATTTCATCCTTTCAATACCAAAATCAGGTAACAAAGGTTAGCAAAACATGAACAAAACTATTAGATCAAGAATATGTAGTTCTAATATCTTGCAAGATAGCAAGCCTATATGAATAGCCTATTAATGACTATCCTACACAACTTGCATGTTCTAATGACTATTGTGTGCGAATATGAAAGACAAAAATATTGACAATAAAAAACAATCTAACGGCAGTGCGCGTTCTATTGCTTTTGTATAAAAGTAGTTATACTTTATTATGTTAAATGTAACGAAATTAAGGCATCATTTAAAATTGATTACAACCATCCAATATAAAATTACAAGTCATGCCCGCCCATTGGGCGGGCTTTGAAGTCTAGTGTATATATATATATATATATATATATATATACACACACACACACACACACACACACACACACACACACACACACACACACATATCTCAATAATCGTAAATTGTTACTTACATAAATTACATAACTGTGACAAACATTTAATTATCTTTCAATAAACTGACACTTTCAAATATACTTTCGACAAACCTTGTTTTCACAATAGTTTGTTTGATATATCACATGTTATATAGCACTAATGTGTAAGTTCGAACACTCTACATACTGTCGTAAAATAGAAATAAGTATTTGTGTCGAACTTCAAATAATTCATCTTTTTAGCATTAAAAAATATACATCATTAGTTTTCTAATTGTATATTACACATCATTTTTGAAAATTCAAATCAATACAGTTTATTCATAGAAGTTGAATAAAATCGAAGAATTTTTTTTATAGTCAAACTCACATGATGTATGACATGTGATATAACACTAGTCTGTAACTTTGAACACTCAACATGTTGTTGTAAAATAATCATAAGTATTTGTATCAAACTTCAAAAGATTCATCATATTTTGCATTAAAAAAATACACATCTTTAGCTTTCCAATCATATGTCACATATAATATTTGAACCACTAAATTAACACATTTTATTCATAAAAGTTTGAGGAAATAGAAAAAATTTGATATTCAAACTCGTTCAATGTATCATATGTGATATAACACTAATTTATAAATTCGAACACTAAACATATTGTCATAAAATGGCATAAGTATTTGTATACAAATCCAAAAGATTCAACAATTTTTTAACCGAAAAATAATGTTTATGTCCATTTACGACAACATGTTCGATCCACGAATCTACAAATTATTGTTATATCACATGTGATATATCAAAGCGGTTTAAATTTTAAAAATAAAATTCATATATTTTTTTCAACTTCTGTGAACAAGTTGTATTGATTTGGAAGTTAAAAAAATTATGTGTGACATATGGTTGGAAAGCAATTGATTTATTTTTTAAATGCAAAAAATGGCGAATCATTTGGTGTTCTACACAAATACTTATGTCCATTTTACGACAACATGTTGAATGTTCAAAATTACAAATTAGTGTTACATCACATGTGATATAATCATGTAATTTGGGTTGCCTAACATGTGATATATCATATAAACTCCTGTATTGAAAAAACAAAAAAGAAAAGGTTTGTCGAAATATATAAGAATGCCCCTCTATTAAAAGATAATTAAATGTTTACCGTAATCGTGTAATTTGTTTCACCTAACATTGTGATGCGAGGGATGCGAACCTCTCAAAGAAGTTTTACAATCCTGCAGGCAGTGTACCTCATTGCTGTAGTCAGTGACGGATCTTGAAGTTTTTAGTGGAGGGGGCCGGATTTTTTTTTTGTCCTATCGTTATATTTCGGTTAGTATATTAGGGTCTTCTAATTCAGGTCGCGTCAAACAAAAATAACACTAAAAATCTAAGTTTTCTTCAATCATTCAAATTATCGTTCTTACACATAAAAAGTAAATAGTTTCTAACAAACAAAAACTAAAATAGATATGAAAATACTGAGAGAAAATGTGTGTACCGGGTAGCAGAGTTACAGATCAGCCTTACGATCTTTAAGATCTTTGAAAGCATCGATTATCGACATGGAATCAATCTTTTCAACAATTTCTCTTTCTATTAACTTAGCAGTAAACTAAATTAGGGCAAAAATAATTAACTTAGCAATAATCTAAATTAGGGCAAAACACAATTAACTTAGCAATTTGCAACTTGAAACCAATGAAAAGGGAATAACAAATTACTTACATAGCAATAAATTAAATTAGGGCAAAAACAAAATTAAACAAACCTGGTGGATAGTGGTGGTGGAAGCCGGAATCTGTGGTGTCTGGTGGTGGAAGCAGGTCGGCGGTCGTGACTGGTGGTCTTGGTGGAGTGGTATTGTAGATCGTGGTGGTGGTGGTATGGAGTATAGATAGAGCGTTGTCTTTTTTTTTTTTTTTTTTTTTTTGCTCGCAGGAATGTGGAAACAAAAGGAAAAGGGCGCAAGGGAGTAAATGAGATAAATAAATTAAGTGGGCTAAGTGGATTGTGGGCTATAAAAATTAAAAAAGGTAAATTTTATTCGACTCTTAAACTTATTAAAATATAAAAAAAATTAAAAAAATAATCGGGGGGGCCGACTTATTAAATATAAAATTTTTTGGAGGGAATATGGATAAGTTAGCGCTGCTGAGCGAAAAAAACGGGGGTGGCCCGGGCCCCCCCGACCCCTACTAAGAACTGCCCCTGGCTGTAGTGTAGTATAGGTAAATCCGGGGGATTGATCGTTCTCTAGAAGAATAGTGTCGTTAGGTCAAGATGTATTACGAGATAGGTCTAGAGGTGAGGCATGATTCTTTTTGTCTTTTTATTATTTTATGAAAGCAATTAAAGATCCTGGGTTTTGAAAGAGTGGGCGGAATTAGTTGCTAGTCAACTAACCCAAAAACTAATTATAACTGAATTAAACTAATTAAAAAGAAAAGAAAATACAATTGGTGACTTTTAATGATAGGGAAAAGCGTGTTTACTTAGATTTCATTACTTCCTAGTTATCTCCTATTGATCTGTCGAATTGTCACACCCTTGTTTTAGTTGAAGCGTTGTATTCCTTAATATCGGTCGTGGGGAGGTGCCGAAGTCCCAAACTCTATGAATCTTAGTCTCCCCTAAAAACCTTAAAGTCTATTAAATTTCTGTGGAAAACTAGAAGGGGTTGAATAGTTTTACCGTTTTAAAATTCTTTTGCTTTGAATACTTAACGTGATTTCAAGTAATGCAAATAATAAACAATATATAAAAAGCAAGTAGAGAAAGAAACAATCAAACCACAACACGGATGTTTATAGTGGTTCGGTCTACAAGGACTCTCTTCCTTGCCCTATTCCACTCCTCGAGCCTCTAACTCGAGAGTTTTTCTTCACTAAGAAACAAGCTCCTTTCTCGGCGGAGAAAACCTTTACAAACGTCGCTTACACTTTTTCAGTACAAAGCTAAATACCGAGTTCTTTTACAAGGGCACAACCACTCCCGATACTCTATGTATTTTGAGGACTAAAATACTAATCGATCACTACTGAGGTATATGATTGTTTGGTACAACAATGATGTGTGAAAAACAACAAATTCACACTATGACTATTCTAACAAGTATTGCAACGCTTTGTTGAAGCTTGTGATGCTTTGATCTCTTTGCTACAAAAGAAAGATCACTAAGAATGAAATATGTAGTATGAATGGGTTATTAATGAATGAAAGAATGTATGATGTTGTTTATGCTTATGAGTGATGAGAAAACATGAATGTGTGGCTTGCTATTTATAGGCAACTGCCTTGGCAAACCACGGATGGGACGGATCAAAAAATAGAGATCCGTCTGTTATGCTGTTTGGTTCTGTGGGAGCCTAACTGCAAATCTTCAAGATCTTTCCCAAATCTAACCAAGATATTTCCATATCTAATCTTTGAGTGAAGATCAATCCAAGATATTCATATGATCTTCAAGATTTTCTAAAGATATCAATGTGATGTATGCCATGATGTCATTGTACATATTCCATATTTAGAAATAAAATGTAAATGAA
This sequence comes from Artemisia tridentata subsp. tridentata, assembly GCA_021014915.2. Lineage (NCBI taxonomy): Eukaryota > Viridiplantae > Streptophyta > Magnoliopsida > Asterales > Asteraceae > Artemisia > Artemisia tridentata. The sequence continues at coordinate 268,130,484 of CP139503.1, forward strand.
TGTAACATGTAAATGTAAATGTATGTAACATGTATATACTAGTGATCATATATGTAGCATGTAAATGATGTCATGAGTTTATAAAAAGCTTGTGACTATAAATGTAAAAGACTTAACTATATTTATGCTTTGCTAAAAATAAAATTTATAATTGTCATTAACAAAATATAGCAAAGATCGTAAAATATAAATAACGTTTTTTAGACGATATTTGTATTAACGGTACCCTAGGATCTACAAGCTGCAATTCATGCAATAAATACAACGAGAAAAACCAATAGTGCACTCTACGGTTGCGTTTCTAAGACGTTCAAGCCAGTTACATATGAGAGATCAGCCAGTTTTCTTTGCCTAACGTGAAGCAATCAACTAAACAATAGACGGCAAATCAATAATCAACAACTAGGTTTCACTAGATCTAACCAAACACAAGTAAATTTAAGCTAGCATGATAAAGTAAAGAAAAGATAAACACATAATCAAATGATACATAGACATAACGAATGATTAAAGGGATAACTTATCTTTATTGAAACATGAAGTTCAAGGGTTGAAAAACCCTTACAAAGCTGCTAAAATTCGTCCCAAAACCATAGCTAAGATGTTACCCAAAGATGTCACCCTTTACAATGAAAAACAAAGGAAAATATATATAGGAAATCAACTCTGACGGCGTCAGCTTATGGGTCCTGACGCCGTCAGCTCGCCGTAATTAGAGTTTCGTCTTGTGCAAGTCGCCGTTCTGACGGCGTCACATTGTAGGTCCTGACGCCATCACTTTGTAAAAGTATCTGAGATGTCTCTTGTTAAATTTACACGTGACTATCTTCTTCAGTTAACACATGACGCCGTCAGGTTATGCATCTCCAAAATTTGACTGAGGCATCTCTTGTTAAACTTGAGCCAAAATTCCAGCATAATCAACAAGTGATGGAGTCACCTTGTAGCCTGTGACGCCGTCAGATCTCCAGGTCTGACAGGTTTTTTCGCGACTTCGTCGTTTTCTTCACTTTTCCGTCCAAATACGTCCAAAAAGCGCAGATTTCCAGATTTCTCATCCCAAGTACCTAAAATGCAAAAAGAAACGATTTGAGGCAATATTTGATCATATAAATACGATTTTGGGCTTAAATGACCCCTTAAAAAGGTACCAAATAAATCCTTATCAAATATCCCTACACTTGGGATTTGCTTGTCCTCAAGCAAATATGCTTTTATCCTAATCAATTTACAAGTTAGGGGTCATTTAACATTATCATAAAAGTAATTGCAACACATGATCATTCCACGTTAGTTAAAATAAGCACGGAAATTACATACTAGCACCTCTCACAAAGTGTTTGGATTCTCACATCTCTCGGGTGTATAAGTTATATAACATATGGAAACGGGAAAATATAACACTCTCTACCTGTCATAGCACATAGATTACCATAGGCTTGAGAACGAATCAAACCTCCACCACTTTGGCATAAGCACCTAGGATAAACTATCAAAAAGGTCTTTTAAAGGGTTCTAACGTGTAACACCCCCAAATCTGATAGCAGCGGAAATAACATCTTGGGTGTTACTTAATTGGATCGTAACATAAGTAATAGAGAGCGAATTTATCAAATCCGTTTTAAAAGCTTAATTAATTAAAACATAAGTTTTACAGAATTGAAATGCGGAAAACAAGGCCCATTATTGTTATTAGTTGTCCCATAGTACAAAAACCCTGGTCATGAGTGCCATGTGTGCACTCCAAAAGTGTGCCTATGCCCTTGTCACGTACTGCCTTGCATCATCATATAGTAAACAGCTAAACACCCGAGAAAAACATGCTAAAAGTGTCAACACAAAGGTTGGTGAGTTCATAGGTTTATGTAAAACAGTAATAGTTGGATCAATAAGTTCATGTGTTAACATATCTAAGTGTGAAATGTTATTAAAGTGCTATTACTCTGCTCTAAGTCTCATGTTACCGAAGCTACAACAGTTTGCATGCGTAGAGTGCATGTAATAACACGGGAAGAGTCCATGTAGTAATAAGCATGCTAAGAGTGCAAGTAATAACATGGGAAGAGTCCATGTATTAATGAACATGCATATAGTGCATAAAGACAATACTCAGGCTAGCAGATAATAGTTTTTGTCAAACAAAAGCATTGTTTAAATAGTCCTGAAAAGTAAGCATGTTTCTCACTCCAAGTAGTTTAAAGAAAGTAATAAAGTAATAGTGAGGCTATGACTCACCTTGAGTATACCCAGCAAGGTGAAATATGAAATCAAGTAAGTTATGGGAACAGCTCCAACACACGACCTGAATTAATAATGAAGTCTGAGATTTTACAGTTTTGGCTCAGTACGAATGATAAGTGTGAAAACGAGTGACGGATAATGTTGGGTCCGTCAATATCCAAGGATCCTGAAAACAGGATTTGAACACAAATTACACTAAGCGTTAATCAACCGAAAACATACTTAAGTCACTGAGTGAACAGTTACTCAGTGAGTTACCTTCAAGATGCTCAGGACGAGTCTAAGAAGAAAGAATCACCACTCAGTGAGGCGGAACTCCCTGATTGTTACTTGAGACAAAGAAGAAGGTAATGGGTTCAGTGAATGTTGGACAAGAACTCACTGAACCCCAGTCTCCTCAAACAACAATAAGTGATTAAAGACTAAAGACTGAAGGCGAAGATTGAAGAACCTGAAGCCTGAAAGAAAGGCGGGATTGAGCGGGAAGAGTTTGAAGAGATAAGGATAAGTCTTATCGAGCCAGAAACAAACCTTCCCTAAAGCGGCTAAAAGTCAAGAAGTGTCAGAACTGACACTCGAAGACTTTTTGGCCCATTCCTATTGGTTCTTGGAAATGACAAATACTGTTGTAGTTGTCAGACACGCTTTGTATTCTTTTTGTATTTTAATCTTCAGTACTCTTTGATGTTTGTATATAAATAGCAACAGATGGAGAAAAGTGGGTTAAGTTTTGTGCATTAAAAGCTTAGACTTTCACAAAACCACTTTTCTCCTACAAAGAGTAACTAAGTCCCTGAGATAGCTCAGTGGGTCGATATTGTTACCACTCAAGAATATCTTGAGTTTAGATAGGAGACACACCATACCTTGTCTATTCAATCCCAAGTGTTTGTTCCGCAAAACACTTGGGTAATAGATTCTTTGATTGATTTCTACTACCTCTGTCCCAAAATAAGTGTCCAGTTTGACTTTTCAGAGTCAAACTGGTTCAACTTTGACCTTAACTATTTTTGTGGGTGTTATATAATATTTGATGCAATATATATGAATGGATTGGGTTTTAAGTGTATTTTTCAATAGTATAATTTTTCATCAAATATTATATAACACAAACAAAATATTTAAGGTCAAAGTTGAATCAGTTTGACTCTGAAAAGTCAAACTGGACACTTATTTTGGGATGGAGAGAGTAAAAAGAATTTAAACGTTGAAAAACTTTGTGTTTTTATATTTACGTTTTCCTTATCTGTGTTAATTAATCATTACATTAATCTCGGTCATAAACACGATTAGATTAACTCTATAGTTACTTCTAAGAGTGTTAAGGGAACAACAAGTGGTATCAGAGCCTCTGGTTTATAAAATCTTTTCAAAAACTAAGAGTGTTCAAGGTTTTTAAAACCAAGATCCTACTATGGCTGATGTTAATGTGCCCTAGCTCGTCGATAAAAAGGGTGGTAGCTTTTCAGCTGTTGCCCCAGACTCGAAGCTGGAAAATTTAGCAAGTGGAAAAAGCGAATGCTTTGTTCTTGACTGGTATGGAACCATACTACATCACTTATGTCAAAGAAGGTCCTTATGTCCCTAAAACTACTGAGGGGATAAATAAACCTGAAGCTCAGTGAACCATTGACGAGAGAAGGGTGGTCAATCAAGACCAACGCCTGAAAAGCATAATTATATCTTGTCTTCCTGACGATATAATGGAATCAGTCATCAACTATTCAACAGCCAAGTAAACTTGGGATGACTTGATTAATAGTTTTGAAGGACCCTCAGATACCAAGAAAAACAGGATCATGGACCTGAAACTTGAGTATAACACTTTCAGAGCAAAGGACTCTGAAAGCCTCTCTCAGACATATATCAGATACAAGACCCTGATAAACGAATTATCAAATGATGGTGTAGTTTTGTCTAAGCATGAGACAAATGTTGGCTTTGTCAACAGTCTCCCTGAGAAGTGGCTAAACTTCTCACAAGGCCTCAGGAATGTTAATCACATTCAGACCCTTGAGCTCCCTGAGATCTATGGAAAGTTTGTCTATGAAGACAACTTAATCTCTAGGAGATACCCAGACTCAAAAGCTCTTGAGTACAAAAAGGCCTTGACCTCACCACCCATATCAACTGCCTTTTATTCTAATGGTGTTGTGCAGGATTTTCAAGAGGATTCTGAAGATGAAATTGATGAAAGAACTGGTGATGAGTACCTAAGTGACTTAAACTTGGAATTCCAAGAAAGGGCACTCCTTGCCAATTCAAAACGTTTTATCAAAAGAAATCAGTCAAACTTTTCAAAAGCTAAAGCAAATGAAACCACAGAGTGTTTCAAATGTGGTAAAAAGGGCCACTTTGCTAGAGACTGTTATTCAAAAACCATCTCAGAACCCTCTTATAAATTTCCTGGAAACAGTTCCTCAGGAACTAGCAAGTTTCAACCTAGAATGTTTCAGTCGACCCAACATTTTCAAAACAATAATGTTCAAAAGGGTCAAAAAGACTTTGAGGCTAAATACAGGAAAGCTAAGGCTAAACTTGCTCTTCTTGAAACTAATCCCTCAATGTCTCAGGCTGCTCACACTTCCAAACCTGTTCAGACAAAGAACAAGGTTCTTGTAGCAGAAGCTTATGACTGGGATGAAGAAGAGGTCTCCTCAGAAGATGAGGAAATTAAAGTGAGTGCACTGATGGCACTTTCTGAAGGTGATCAGGTGGCTGTTGGAAAAAGCCATGCAAGGAATGGAGAATGGGTGAATGTAACCATGAAGAAGGTAAACACTTTACTTTCAATGGATGATGATTCTGACTGGTAGTCCTATATGAATTATATTTGTGTAGATCTTAAGTTTGTAGAAGAACAAAGGCTTAACTTGCTTTCAAAATATAACAATCTTGTGTTAGAATTGAATAAGTGTATAGATGAATTTCTTGTATTAAAACAAGCCAAGTTAGAAACTATTACACTACAAATTCAAAACACTGAGATTTTGAAACAAAATCAAGCCCTTCAAAATGAACTTAACAAAGAAAAAGCTATCACTGAAAGCTGGACTAAAAAGAACCCCAAGGTCTATGAAAGTGTGAGTCTTATTCCTAATAATGACAAGAAAATTATAGGAATAGACCAACTCACTGAAACCCCCAGTGATAGTCACAAAGAAAAGACCTTTATTCCAACTGGCATATCTTTTGAGCAAGAAATGCAACCCAAGTCAAATGACTGGATTGTCAGGGACAACCCAGTCAGTAAGTTACCAAACTTTGAGACTGGAAAAATCTTGCTTCCTGAAAGTCAGGCTTTGAAAAATATGCTTGGACTCACTGACCAACCCAGTAGTACTGAGTCAGTCAATGAGTCTGAATCAAAATCATTCACACCACTCCCACCTCTGAATATCCTTCAGGGTGCTGCACCAAGCTCAGACCTCCCACCATTGGTCTACTCTCAGTATTCTCCAAAGGAGAATCCAGGAATGGGAAAAACCATCCTGAAAAGGCAAACCCCTGAAGTCTCAGTACATTCTAATGACTTATCAACTTCAGTCCCTTCTGAAGTAAAAACATAAAGCCCTGACTCAAAAATTGATCAGTTGGCTGAGCTTGTCAGGAAGCTGAGTGAGAAGATTGAATCTTCTAAGAAACCTTCTCAATCCAAGATGAAGGAACCCAAATCAGCTTCCTCAAGCACCAAACCAAAACCCTCCAAACCCCTAAAAAGGTGTGAGCTGTGTCACTATACCAATCATTTCACTGATGATTGTTATAGAATCCTTTACTGCATGATATGCAAAAAGGAAGATCACATGACCTCTGATCACCAATCATGCACTGCCACAACAAAGATGGCAAACTTTAAAGCACAGGCTTTAAAATACCCTTCTGATTCTAAACAGAAACAGAAACAAAAGGCCAAGCCTTTTGCACCTTGGCCTCACTGTGGCTTCAATGACCACCATCCTAAGGATTGTCTAATGGACAACTGTTGTGAAATTTGTGGAGATTCCACTTACAACACCTCAGGACATGAAAAAGTCATTCAGACCAGAAGAGGTATGACCAAGTCATCCTCTCAGTCTACTGAGTCTACCTCTGCAATCAAATGCAAAACCTGTGGTAGCTCAGTCCACTCAACCATTGACCATGAATCAATTGATACTTTTAAGAAGACTACAAAAGTCAAGCCCTCCAAGATGAGGGGTCCTAGAAAGAACTAACTCAGTTTACCATTTGTGCAGAGGCATGCCAGGGAACCTGTGTGGCATCTAGATAGTGGATGTTCAAGGAGCATGACTGGTGTGAAAGAGTTTCTGCACAAATATGTAGAAGAACCAGGACCCAAGGTGATATTTGCTGATAATTCATCATGTCTCACTGAAGGTTATGGTTCAGTAAACTGTAGTGGTATAGTCTTTACTAGGATAGCTTATGTCAATGGTCTTAAGTACAATTTGATCAGTGTCAGTCAACTATGTGATGCAAAGTACATAGTTCAGTTTGATGATAAGCAAGGAACCATCTTCAATGCCAATAAGGAAGTTGTCCTTATTGCACCAAGAAGACAAGATGTTTATGTGTTAGACATGTCCAGTCTAACTCAGAATGGAACTTGTCTCTTTGCTCAGGCCACTGATGACATCAAATAACGACATATTATTAGCATCATTTATCCTATGTTATTGACTTGTTTTATATCACTTTGTATGAGAATTGATACTTAATCGTTTACTTTTGTAATTCTCAGGTAAAAACAAGCATTTGGTGAAACTAAGCGATTTTGGACTAAAAATGGAGTAAAACAAGCAAGATTGGAAAAGTCTACTGAATTGAAGAGATTAAGGACCATTGCCTGACTTTGAAGAATGCGCCGCATGGATTTATCCCATGCGCCGCATATGAAACCTTGGTCAACGAGAAGAACCAACTTGTTTTACTCCAGATGCGCCGCATGAAGCTCCTGATATGCGGCGTATCAATCTCAAGACTTCACCAGATATCCAAGATATTGAAGAATATTCGCAAATATTATAATCCTGGACCCCACGCGAAGTTACCTTGATACGCCGCATCGGACCAATCCGATGCGCCGTATCGGCCATATACAATCCTTACCAAGAATTCAAGAGATCAAGTGAAGATTAGAAGCTTAATGAAGAAGTCAAGATTACAAGTCGACACTTGAAGATGCTTTCGTATTTTGGCCATAAAATCTTCATCCGGACTCCGTTTTAGGTGATTCAAGCGGCCACGGAAAGAGAAAAAGGAGATCTACCTGTATCTGAAGGAGATGCGGCGCATCTGGTCCTTAGATGCGCCGTATTGGGAGATGAGGCGCATCTGGTATTTAGATGCGCCGTATTGGGTCAGTTTCAGACTTGGAGGCTACGTTTACTTATAGATGCGGCGCATCTAACTCTATAGATGCGCCGTATCGACCCAGATTTCAGAATCTATAAATACCGAACTCATTAACGAATTTGGGCATCTTTGGGAACCCTTAGGGGCATTCCCAGACGATCAAAGCCTCTCCAAACAGTAGAAGATCAATATTGAAGACCTAATCATCCTTGAAGAACATCTCTAATCATTGTTATATTACTTAATCATTCGGTTAGCGTATCGTATTCATTATGTTTCATACTTTATTCGTTATGATTATGTTTATGTACTTTGTTACAGAGATTATGGGCTAACACCCTTAGGTGTTAGCCATGTTTATGAAGTTTTATTAGTTTTTATGATTTTGTCGATGTGTTTGCTTTGTTATTGGATTGGGTGCTTGTCGATAAAAACTCGTTTATTGCTTATAACTAGTAGAAGTCTATGTAACTAGGTTATGATCCTTATAACTTTAATTGATGTGACTTAACTACCTGTAATTGTGGTTGCTTTGGTTGAGTTATATGCGTGTTAACCCGAATCTCTATTAGGAATCATTGTTTGGCATAAACGGAACGTGTCTACAACCTAATAGGACTAGTAGCGTGTAATACCGAACTAGGTTAGATGGTTTAAAGCAATAAGTTAGTATTGATGCTAGACGAGTCACTATGATCTTTCGTCATATCCGCCCCGAGGGCTAGTTACTTAATTGTGACAGAATTTCGTAATTGATATGCCGATTAACAATTGAATGAATTAAAACAAGTAGACATAAGCATGTATAACTATAAAATGGATTAGACTTGGCTAACCCGTTCTTCCTATCTTTGGTGTCTTCATACTTGTATTGTTTGTTTATCTTAGTTTAGTTAGAATAAAACCAAACCCGTGCCAGTCTCTCAGGCTGAACCCCCCTTTACGTTAGTTTAGGAGAGTCGAATACCTCTAGAATTAGTATATTAGAAATCTCACTCCTAGTGAACGACCCTTGCTTACCTAGAAACTATCTACATTGACCGGGTACACTGCTCGTTAGTGTTTAGAGTCTATAGGTTAGTTCGGCAAAATATAAATTTAAAACTTGGTAGTTTATTATAGACCTAAAAAAACACATCAAGTTTTTGGCGCCGCTGCCGGGGAGTGAATTTATCTATTTGCTAGTTTTATTGGTATTTTTCTGTTTTTAGTTTATTTTTGTGTGTTTGGTTTATTTGTTTTATCGTTTGTTTGTTGTCTGTGTGTCTGTCTCAGAAGGGAGATACGGCGTATTCTTGTCTGTGAATACGGCGCATCTATCTGTTTCAATACGGCGTATTCTTGTCTGTGAATACGGCGTATTGACGCTCTGTGGGCAAAAATTTTTTTTTAGTTTGTGTGATTTTTAATTTTAAAATTTTCTAAAAAAAAAATAAATAAATAAAAAAATGCAGGAAGCTAATACGGCGTATCCATTGTCTGTTGGATACGACGTATTAACTTGTGTCGTATACGGCGTATCCATTGTCTGTTGGATACGACGCATCGATCTTCTGTTACCCAAAAATATTTTTTTTTATTTATTATTTTTAGTATTTATTGTTTTGTATATTGTGTCCTCGTTACTGCTAGTTTTCTTGGTTGTTTATCTCTCAGGTAATAATGAAGATTGACAATCCGAAAATAAGGGTGGAGTCAGGCTCGTGACTTGAACAAAAACAAGCGCTTCGTGGGAGGCAACCCATGCTTATCTTTTAATTTATGTCAATTTAATTTTCTGTCGAGTTTGTCCCAGGCCTTCGATGCGGCGTATCCAACCCCTATGGATACGGCGTATCGAATCATCTGGAATACTTTAGTCCGAACTATTTTGCTGACATCAATGCGGCGTATCTATCTTTTTAGATACGGCGTATCGACCTGCCAGAATTGAATACAGTTCTTTGTTTTTCTTTTGTTTATCGTTTTCTAACCGATGATTAATGAGATGTTTCTCGAGATTTGTTTTTCCTGTGGTCTCTATATTTTTACAGGTCCGGAATATTGAAGATGTTGATGGACTCCCGCATTTTATACGCTCGCACACTTACATTGGAAGATCATACCGAGCAAATCTCAGGGGAGTTCTCCGTTCTAATTCTTTCTATCTCTTGTTTTTAATTTCAAATACAAACAACGAGGACGTTGTTTAACTTAAGTGGGGGGATGGAGAATTAGAACGTTTACTTGTCCTAAATTTTCAAAAATATGCTTTAATCTATGCTTAATTATCAAAATTTAATTTTTTTTAGCATGTTTTTGTTTAATCTAAGTTGCATAGCTGCACACATGACGTTATTTTCAAAAATTGTGATTTTTCAAAATTCACAAATCTATGAGTGTGCCGGTGACTTGTAAACTTTAGAACTTGGCTTGTATACTATTCGAGACCACCATAATGAGTATTATTTATATAATTGGAATGACTTGTCTAAATTGGTAAATTTCTAGGATTACACCCAAATAGCCTATTATATGTTATGTGATATTAGCTAACTACACTGGTTAGTTAACCCCCGTATAAACCCTTTGTTACTCTCATTTTTAGAGTAAGATACCCCTAGAAAAACACTCAGAGCCATTCCTTTCGTTTCTTACACCTTTGTTTAAAATGTTTCGTTACACCCTTACACCTTAGCCTACCCTGTAGATTAAAATCCGTGGTTGGTTAATTGCTATAGGCAAAGTGTGTTTCCTTACATTACCTGTGTTCGCGTGCGTAATTCATTATCTATGGTTGGGTCGGGAAATTGCACAATGCAATTGGAGTGAAAGTAAATATTGTATATTTTTGAGTTTATTTTTCGTGTGTTTACTACTTTCGCTATTACCGTTATTTCTGAAGTATGAAAAGTATGGAAAAATTATCCAGAATTATCATTATAGTGATGTGGTGAAATTTTACACATCTATGTTATGTTTTCAAAAAAAAATATATATATATAAAAATAAAAAAAAAATCGAAAAAATGAGAAAAGAAAAAGAAAAAGAAAAGTTGGATGTTTGATTTAACCAACGATGTAAAGTTATGTAAGTGGTCGATATCACCACTAGTTGTTGTATATTATATCTATGGATTGAATGGGAGTTGGCAGTTATGGGAACGCCAACTAAGGTTTATTCTTTGATTAAGAACTTGTTGAGTATAATTCGTGTCTACCTAAAGCGTGTGTTTCAAGTGTTAAAGCGTGAGTTATTCTATGATATGAGTCTTATTCACGGGATGGTTGGGATAGTGATTAACCACACTTAGGATTTTAATTTATCTGTTTTGTTTATTTTTTTTTCATTTTACACCAATTTGTATCCCAAATATTATCCATACCCTATATTATTCTATATCCAAACCTTTGATTTATTGAAATTAGGGATTTGAGCAATCTTAAGTATCGTAGTCGTGGATTCGGCTATGTATTTATGATTTTGTCGCCCTTTTTGATATAATATTATTGGTGAAGATTACTTGGTCCTATCTTTAGCCTATTCGAGTTAAGGATTTGAGCAATTGCAAGTATCGTGTTCGTGGATTCGATCATGTATTTGTGATTTTGTCGCCTTTTCTGAAATTTGAGATTGATAGAGATTAAGAAGAATGATTAACCCTTAAACCTCAAAACCCTTTTTTTACCGCTTTAGACTTGTTATTCCTTGGCTTTAGTGGGGGAGATGTGTATACTTGCCAAGCCTATGATAGAATATTCGTCACGACTGGACAGTTAAACGATTAGATTTGCTTTTATCGAAATATTCTATTTTATTTCTAATTCGTTAAGTGTTTGGTTGTGCAATTATGATAAAACGAATAAGTGCTTAATTATAAAAATACATCCTAATATCTTTTAGGATACATTTTCATAAGTTTTAATCTAAGGTTTACTTGAGGACAAGTAAAGTTCAAGTGGGGGGATATTTGATGACATCAAATAACGACATATTATTAGCATCATTTATCCTATGTTATTGACTTGTTTTATATCACTTTGTATGAGAATTGATACTTAATCGTTTACTTTTGTAATTCTCAGGTAAAAACAAGCATTTGGTGAAACTAAGCGATTTTGGACTAAAAATGGAGCAAAACAAGCAAGATTGGAAAAGTCTACTGAATTGAAGAGATTAAGGACCATTGCCTGACTTTGAAGAATGCGCCGCATGGATTTATCCCATGCGCCGCATATGAAACCTTGGTCAACGAGAAGAACCAACTTGTTTTACTCCAGATGCGCCGCATGAAGCTCCTGATATGCGGCGTATCAATCTCAAGACTTCACCAGATATCCAAGATATTGAAGAATATTCGCAAATATTATAATCATGGACCCCACGCGAAGTTACCTTGATACGCCGCATCGGACCAATCCGATGCGCCGTATCGGTCATATACAATCCTTACCAAGAATTCAGGAGATCAAGTGAAGATTAGAAGCTTAATGAAGAAGTCAAGATTACAAGTCGACACTTGAAGATGCTTTCGTATTTTGGCCATAAAATCTTCATCCGGACTCCGTTTTAGGTGATTCAAGCGGCCACGGAAAGAGAAAAAGGAGATCTGCCTGTATCTGAAGGAGATACGGCGCATCTTGTCCTTAGATGCGCCGTATTGGAAGATGAGGCGCATCTGGTATTTAGATGCGCCGTATTGGGTCAGTTTCAGACTTGGAGGCTATGTTTACTTATAGATGCGGCGCATCTAACTCTATAGATGTGCCGTATCGACCCAGATTTCAGAATCTATAAATACCGAACTCATTAACGAATTCGGGCATCTTTGGGAACCCTTAGTGGCATTCCCAGACGATCAAAGCCTCTCCAAACAGTAGAAGATCAATATTGAAGACCTAATCATCCTTGAAGAACATCTCTAATCATTGTTATATTACTTAATCATTCGGTTAGCGTATCGTATTCATTATGTTTCATACTTTATTCGTTATGATTATGTTTATGTACTTTGTTACAGAGATTATGGGCTAACACCCTTAGGTGTTAGCCATGTTTATGAAGTTTTATTAGTTTTTATGATTTTGTCGATGTGTTTGCTTTGTTATTGGATTGGGTGCTTGTCGATAAAAACTCGTTTATTGCTTATAACTAGTAGAAGTCTATGTAACTAGGTTATGATCCTTATAACTTTAATTGATGTGACTTAACTACCTGTAATTGTGGTTGCTTTGGTTGAGTTATATGCGTGTTAACCCGAATCTCTATTAGGAATCATTGTTTGGCATAAACGGAACGTGTCTACAACCTAATAGGACTAGTAGCGTGTAATACCGAACTAGGTTAGATGGTTTAAAGCAATAAGTTAGTATTGATGCTAGACGAGTCACTATGATCTTTCGTCATATCCGCCCCGAGGGCTAGTTACTTAATTGTGACAGAATTTCGTAATTGATATGCCGATTAACAATTGAATGAATTAAAACAAGTAGACATAAGCATGTATAACTATAAAATGGATTAGACTTGGCTAACCCGTTCTTCCTATCTTTGGTGTCTTCATACTTGTATTGTTTGTTTATCTTAGTTTAGTTAGAATAAAACCAAACCCGTGCCAGTCTCTCAGGCTGAACCCCCCTTTACGTTAGTTTAGGAGAGTCGAATACCTCTAGAATTAGTATATTAGAAATCTCACTCCTAGTGAACGACCCTTGCTTACCTAGAAACTATCTACATTGACCGGGTACACTGCTCGTTAGTGTTTAGAGTCTATAGGTTAGTTCGGCAAAATATAAATTTAAAACTTGGTAGTTTATTATAGACCTAAAAAAACACATCAGCCACTGAAACCCTCAACTGGCTTTGGCATAAGAGACTCTCCCACCTGAACTTCAAAAACATAAACAATCTTGTAAAACAAAACAAGGTCCTTGGCTTACCATCACTTATGTTTTCAAAGGATAAACCATGCTCTGCCTGTGAAAAGGGTAAACATCATAGAGTATCCTTTAAAACCAAAACAAACTTTTCCATCAGGAACTGCCTTCATCTTCTCCATATGGATCTCTTTGGGCCTATCAGTCCTAGATCTATTAAACATGAGAAGTATACTCTGGTCATTGTGGATGAATACTCAAGATACACTTGGGTTTACTTCCTGATCAAAAAGAGTTAGGCAGCTGAAACAATCATGTCCTTTGTCAGGAACATTGAAAATCAAAATGACATTAAAGTCAAACCGATTAGGACTGACAATGGAACATAGTTCAAAAACTATGAACTTGAATGTTTCTGTGATGAGAAAGGAATTTCCCAAAAAATTTCCTCTCCTTATACACCTGAACAAAATGGTGTTGCTGAAAGGAAAAATAGAACACTCATTGAAGCTGCCAGGACAATGCTAAATGGATCAGTCATTTCCAAACATTTTTGGACTGAAGCAGTCAAAACTGCCTGTTATACACAAAACAGATCCATCATTGTCAAGAGACATAGCAAAACCCCTTATGAGTTATTCACGGGAAGGATCCCTGACATTAGCTACTTTCATGTCTTTGGGTGTCCTGTGTTTATTCATAATCACAAGGATCACTTAGGGAAATTTGATGCCAAAGCTGATGATGGATACTTCCTAGGATACTCACTTGTCTCAAAGGCCTTCAGTGTGTTCAACAATAGGAGACAGCAAACTGAGAAAACATTTCATGTTACCTTTGATGAAAGCACTGATGCAATCAGTGTCTTTAACACCTCAGTGGAAGAAGTAGGAATTGATGATTCATCAATATACCCTCCTGATGAACATCATCCTGACATTGATCTTTCTACTCAGTACCAAGCAAATTCTGACATCTCCTACTACATCATCCCTCACAACCTTCCTTACCCAACCATCACTGAGTTTGTTGAAGCACAAAGAAGTACTGATACAATCCATCAGTCTGAACACAGTGCTCAAGAACCAAACAATCTTAGTGATCAGTCAACCCAGTCAGACACTCAAGATGCTAAAAATCATCATGTGTCTGCACCAGACCCCACAAATCAGGCCTCCTCAAGTTCTAACCAGTTTCCAAGACCTCAGGACAGTTGGACTAGGTCACAGGATATAGAGCTTGTCAATATAATTGGAGAGCCTACTGAAGGCATGCTCACTAGAAGCATGGCTGCACAATTAAGAGCAGCCTCTGCCAATGAATGCCTATTTGTGGATTTCATCTCCACAATTGAACCCAAAAGTGTCAAAGAAGCACTTACACATCCAAGTTGGGTTCAGGCCATGCATGATGAACTGGAACTATTTGACAGAAATAAGGTAATGATCTTGGTCAAATGTCCTGAAGATGTTTCAGTCATTGGCATGAAATGGGTGTTCAAAAACAAATCTGATGAAAATGGCATAGTCATTAAAAACAAGGCCAGACTTGTAGCCAAAGGCTATAATCAACAAGAAGGCATTGACTATGAAGAAACAATTGCACCAGTGGCAAGGATGGAAGCCATCAGGATCTTCCTTGCATTTGCAACCTACATGAACTTCAAAGTGTACCAAATGGATGTAAAAAGTGCATTCTTAAATGGCTCACTGAAAGAAGAAGTTTATGTTTAACAACCTCCTGGATTTGAAAGTAGTGAGTTTCCTGACTATGTCTGCAAGCTTAACAAAGCCTTTTATGGACTGAAACAAGCACCCAGGGCATGGTATGAAACTCTCTCAGCCTTCCTGATCCAAAACAAATTTGTCAGAGGCAAGATAGACAACACATTGTTTATCTACAAGACAA
Source organism: Artemisia tridentata subsp. tridentata (assembly GCA_021014915.2). Taxonomy (NCBI): domain Eukaryota; kingdom Viridiplantae; phylum Streptophyta; class Magnoliopsida; order Asterales; family Asteraceae; genus Artemisia; species Artemisia tridentata. The sequence goes on from CP139503.1 coordinate 268,145,846, forward strand.
ATAATGATGTCATACTTGTACAAGTATATGTTGATGACATCATCTTTGGCTCAACAAGTTATAAACTTTGCAAACAGTTTGAAAAACTGATGGCAAAGAAATTTGAAATGAGCATGATGGGAGAACTGACTTACTTCCGTGGACTGCAATTCAAGCAGACTGATAAAGGAACCTCTATCTGTCAAGAGAAGTATGTCAGAAGCCTACTGAAAAAGTATGAGCTCAGTGACCGTGCCTCAGTCAAAACTGCCATGGTTCCCCCAAACAACCTTGGTCCTGACCTTACTGAAAAACCAGTGAATCAAACTCTTTTCAGAGGAATGATTGGGTCACTGATGTATCTACTTGCATCAAGGCCTGACATCCAATTCTCAGTCTGTTTGTGTGCCAGATATCAATCTGACCCAAGAGAATCTAATCTCACAGCTGTGAAAAGGATACTCAGGTACCAGAAAGATACTCCAAACCTTGGATTATACTATCCAAAATGTTCAGGCTTTGATCTCAAAGGATACCCAGACTCTGACTATGCTGGATGCAACATGGACAGAAAAAGCACCTTAGGCTCCTGCCAAATCCTTGGTGGGAAAGTAGTCTATTGGAGTGCTAAGAAGCAACAATCAGTTGCCATGTCCTCAGCTGAAGCTGAATATGTTGCAACTGCCAATTGTTGTGCAAGTGTACTCTGGATGAAAAGTCAACTCAGTGACTATGGAATCCAGTATAAGATGGTTCCCATCTTTTGTGATAACACCCAGTGCAATTGCCATCTCAAATAACCCTGTTCTTCATCAGAGAACAAAACACATTGATATTAGATATCACTTCATCAGGGACTGATGCGCGCGTGTGTCATTGCGGTTTAGCAGTATTAATGCCTACTCAAGTTTTAAATTTATATTTAGCCGACTTATCAATAACACACACACTTAACGAGCAGTGTACCCGGTCAGTATGAATATAATGGTAAGTAGAGTGTCGATCACTAAGAGTGGAACGTATTATCTAGTTATTCTAATCAGTATTTTAATATCCTAACTTAGCTATACAACCTAATCTAACGCAAGGGGGTTCAGCCTGAGAGACTGGCACGATTTGGTTATGATTAAATAGTAAACTAAACTAATGAGCACGAATCAGCGATTAGCACACACGTACACAGATAGATACTTGAGACAAGAAGAAGACCTGTCATGATAATTAAGTAGCTTGTCACTTGTTTTATTGCTAGTTTTATATGAAGTGTATATAATTAACCCTTTCTCGTTGGCTCTAATCTTATCGGCGAGTAAACCCTTAGTGATCACTTATGTCTATCCCACTATCCTAGAAACGATAGAATAAATAGGCGAGGAAGGGGCATGGCGACCCAAGCAATGCTCAGCTAGACACAGAGGTTATCAATGCACTAATAAAAGTTACCAAAGACATCAACATATAAACTTTAATTAATGGGAAAGCAATTTTAAGGGGTGCTCATGATATTTCGTAGTCACATGACATCAGCCCATCAATCCTGATGAATTAAAGTGTACTAATACAATAAAACAAAACTACTTAATGAATTGAATACATGCAGGACCTTCTTACAACTCTTGTATCTTCGTTCAGGGTGTGTCTTGTGCTGCTAATACGTTTGAATTCGTCTCTGGTTTGGTACTCGTACGTATGGTATCTTGCACACAAAATTCGTCTGACTTTGGGGTATTTATAGTTTCTGTCTGAGGGTTTGATGCGGCGCAGGTGATGCAGAAAATTTTAAAGTCAAAAATAAAAATGCAGAAAATTAAATAAGATATGACCAGTGCAGGTGATGCGTCGCATCTTATGATGGAGATGCGTCGTATCTTCTGCAGGTCTGACAGACTCGACACAGAACATAAAAGTAAAAATTTTCTTTCGGGTTGTCTCCCGGTCAGCACTTGTATTTATTCCAGAGTCTTCAAGTTAGACTCACGTTCAGCTCCTTATTCTGTTCTTGTTACGTGCCATCCTTCTTCTTTCATCCGAAATATGTTCCCGTATAGCTTCGCAACATTTTCTTCCGTTCGACTTAATCTAATATATTTTTTGGTCTTCGTCGCAACATATTCCTCATCAGGTCCCAAAGAGTATTTGATGACTTTAAATTTTTCAGAAATTATCATGGGTGGGTTATTATAAGTTATCCCAAGTAGTTGACATTTTCTTTTGATGAATTCTTCTTCGTCTCTATCAACAAACTTGAAATAAGGATCCTCATTCAAATAGTCATCAAGTTCATCAATCAATTCTCCTCGCGACTCATCGTTATTATCATAGGGATCATAATTAACCACGTTAAAGGATTGATAATAATCTTGAATCTCATCCCACTCTCTTTTCAATTCCCATTGCAAGCGTCGACTAAGCCTTGTGTAATCATCAAATTGTCCATGCACCCATTCCCAAAAAGTAGTGTCCGATGCTCCCTTAAGTTCTTTTAAGTAGTTGATTCTACCTTTTTCTTGCAAAGCCTCTGCTCTACGTGGGCAGTCTTCAACTTTTTCATACCAATCATCGTATTCAAAGTATACATTGTTTCCAATCCGTTTCATTCCAATTATACTTCCCCCATTACAGGTTCCATCATTCTTATAATCACAGGTTGGCCATTCACTAAATCCATCCTTGAAGCGGAAAGGTTTACAAGTGTGATCAATATGCCCAAATTCCCATGGTTTATCCCAAACCCATGGTATTTGGTCATTCCATTCGTAGTACCAGGTGTTTTTGAACTCATCATAAGTTTTGAATCCTGGTAGGTCTCCAGTTAGCACATCAGCGTCGATTCGAAGAAGGTAATTAAATTCTTTGAATTGTTTTCACAAGGGTGTCTCATAATTGAACACATCAATGTCTATGCTGAACAATTCTTCAATGCCTTCCCTGATCGTTGAATCTCCATGTGATGATCCATCGTTGCTTTCTACTTCCTCATCTTCCCCTCTCATCCAATATACCCATAACACATCTTTAGTAGCACGGTCCATGATCTTATGGTTATTGAACTTACTAGCTAACCAATTTGAAAAATCAGCATTGTTAGGATCGTAGTTAACGTCAAAGCTAGTGTTACCAATCATGTTCCTTCTTATCTCCATGAACTCATTAAATTGTTCTTTAAAACTTTGTGTCAACCATGAGGTCACAATCCGTTTGACTTCATTCATAGGAGCAAATTTGGGATCGCCGTATTTAAGTTCAAGCCACTCTTCTAAAGAGATATCCATCAACCTTACCAACTTTCCATGAAATAGTATCTCCGATTCAGCATACATTCTTTCGTTATCCAGATAGCTTTTATCTAATCCCCAATACTGTTCGGAATAAGGCATATAAGAAGTTTGTATAGGTTGGACATAGCTTTTGTTGCTCGATTTGTTGACTGCATTTGCTGAGTTCATGTATTCAATTTGGAATTTCCCATCTTTTTCTTCGATAGTAGTCCAAGTTAATCCTTTAGATTCAATGATGGGCCATAAGAGTAACAATTCATCTTCAGTGTAGCTCATTAGTAAATCATAAGAGAATATCCCATCTTCAATATTGCATAAGCGTTTGAATTCCTTATAAGTAGCTTCAAGAGGGGTCTCCCAAGAGAATAAATCGGCATCAATCATGAGCACATTGAAGTTGACATCTTCAAAAACTTCCACTTCGAATGAATCCAAAAGCAAGAGTTCCTTTTCCAATTCTGAGCTTTTAGTAATGCTTAATGCTGGGAACTTGCTCAAGCTAACTTCATAGTTATCACACTCCTCATCACTTTCCAGAATTAACGGCTTTTTGGTGCGGGACTTTTCATTGTGCTTATCATCCATAAGTTCCTTAGCAAGATATCCGTTCACTGACATGTCTTCCATAGCAAAACCTGTTATCATAGGTAAAATCGTCAGTAGGATTTGTTCGCTAGAAGAGAAATTAATGAATTTAGAAACGGATATAAAAATAACTGATATATGCAGATGATGCGCCGTATCTAGAAAGTTGGATACGCCGTATCTTATAATCGTTAAAATTTAATCAGACTTTTATTCAGAAAGCAGATACGCCGCTTATGAATTAGAATGCGCCGTATCAGTTTTAAATTATCAAAAATCGTTTATATTTATTAAAATTAAATGCGTCGTATTAACAGAATCTAATGCGCCGTATTTTCGTTACGTTTCAAAATACAAGATTTTTGATTTAGAAGATGCGCCGTATCGATAAAGATCGATGCGTCGTATCTGTTTAATAATTCGAAAAACTGTTTTTAATTTAAATCGAAAATACGCCGTATCTGTTAAAACAGATGCGTCGTATGGCGTTAGGGTTTAGAAAAATTTCTTATTAAAAACACAATACGCCGTATCTTGGGGAAAGATGCGTCGTACTCGAATTTATTAAACGCGTTGTATTTTATAAAAATTAAACGCAATACGCCGTATCTGTGAAAACAGATGCGCCGTATCGTTTGTATCAGCTCAGTACAACGATAGCAGAATGCAGAAAAATAAAAAAAAAAAAAAAAAAAAAAAAAAAAAAAAAAAAAAAAAAAAAAAAAAGAAACAAAAATTAAAGAAAATAAAAACACACAAAACAGAAAATATGCAAATATACAATGAATGCAATTTATCTAATATATAACAGGGTTAGTGGTTAGAATCTAAAAATTAAAAAGAAAAACCTAATTAAAATACTAATCAAATTAATAGATAATAACAATTCACTCCCCGGCAACGGCGCCAAAAACTTGATGCGCGCGTGTGTCGTTGCGGTTTAGCAGTATTAATGCCTACTCAAGTTTTAAATTTATATTTAGCCGACTTATCAATAACACACACACTTAACGAGCAGTGTACCCGGTCAGTATGAATATAATGGTAAGTAGAGTGTCGATCACTAAGAGTGGAACGTATTATCTAGTTATTCTAATCAGTATTTTAATATCCTAAGTTAGCTATACAACCTAATCTAACGCAAGGGGGTTCAGCCTGAGAGACTGGCACGGTTTGGTTATGATTAAATAGTAAACTAAACTAATGAGCACGAATCAGCGATTAGCACACACGTACACAGATAGATACTTGAGACAATAAGAAGACCTGTCCTGATAATTAAGTAGCTTGTCACTTGTTTTATTGCTAGTTTTATATGAAGTGTATATAATTAACCCTTTCTCGTTGGCTCTAATCTTATCGGCGAGTAAACCCTTAATGATCACTTATGTCTATCCTACTATCCTAGAATCGATAGAATAAATAGGAGAGGAAGGGGCATAGTCACCAAAGACATCAACATATAAACTTTAATTAATGGGAAAGCAATTTTAAGGGGTGCGCATGATTTTCCGTAGTCACATGACATCAGCCCATCAATCCTGATGAATTAAAGTGTACTAATACAATAAAACAAAACTACTTAATGAATTGAATACATGCAGGACCTTCTTACAGCTCTTGTATCTTCGTTCAGGGTGTGTCTTGTGCTGCTAATACGTCTGAATTCGTCTCTGGTTTGGTACTCGTACGTATGGTATCTTGCACACAAAATTAGTCTGACTTTGGGGTATTTATAGTTTCTGTCTGAGGGTTAGATGCGGCGCATAGGATAAGTAGATGCGGCGCATTGACTTAACTTCGCGTGGGGTCCAAGATTAATATATTCAGGAATATTCGTACACCGCCTTAAGATGCGGCGTAACTCCATTTCTCTATGCGGCGCATGTCCTTTGCTGTCTTGGATTGTAACTTGTGAAATCTTGATAGTGATACGCCGTATGTAAGAAGTATGTTGCGGCGTATCTGGAGCAGAATGATCTTGATCTTGTACATTTCAGTAGACTCTTAACATCTTGCTTGTTTTGCTCCATAATTAGTCCAAAATCGCCAAGTTTCACATAATACTTGTTTTTACCTGAGAATTACAAAAGTAAACATTAACGTATCAATTCTCATATATAATATAATAAAACAAGTCAAATAAATAAGATAAATGATGATAATAAAATGTACTTATTTGAGTTCATCAGGGACCATGTCATGAATGGTGACATTGAATTACACTTCATTCCTACTGAATATCAGCTAGCTGATATATTCACCAAACCATTGGATGAACCAACTTTCACAAGACTGAAAGCTGAATTAGGAATGTTGGATATTGAGAATCAGTCCACTGATTGAATCCATCCAACTAAATGTAAATTCTGAAAAATTCAACTCCCTGACTCAATGTGTTCCTCAGTGAAAAAGATCACTGAATCACCTTCCCTGAACCCTTCACTGAATGAAAAGTCATTCAGGGCCCTCAAAATGACATTCAATGCTAACTTAAATGCTCTAAGTATCTAGTTAGTAAATGTCCGAGGTTGGTAACTGAATTCTTATTTAATATAAGAATATTTGTTCTTTTGCCTTCTGGCATCCACCTTTGGGCCCCCACTTACCCACTTGGCATTTAATGCCTCTTCTCTCACATAAAAATATGTGATGATGTAATCTCTGCAAATTACACCTTTTGCAGACGGCACAACTGTTCACCTCGACAGTTGCGCAAAAACCGAGAAAGTGGAGTGGTTGTGCATTAAATGCGGATCCCAAACGTTTTATACAAAACGGTTTATCAAAAAATATCTTTTGAGAAAATAAACCGCTTAATGCCCAAAACACCCCTCCTCTTCACTTCCCTATAAATACCCCCACACAAAATAAACACACACACGTTTTTTTTAGAAAAATCTTAAGAAAATTCTTGCCCTTTTTCCTTCCAAAACTTTTGTGTGTGTTTATCATCTTTAGAAACCCAGACCTCCCAATAATGTGGAATTCACAATGGAGGGCGTAGACATGACCAAAAATAACGTTGTAGGAAATTTTGCCTACCCCGAACAATTTTGGGCGTACAAGAATGTGGTTAAATACCTTCAAAACTGCTTTCTTGCTACGGCGTTTACAAAAACCCCCTCAGTCATATATCATGACTATCTGAGGGAATTCTGGTGTACTGCAGTGGCAACAAGCCCTGAGGACACCAAAGACTCAATAATCACTTTCTCAGTGATGAATGGGAGAAGGACCCTCTCCCTTGATTACACAACCTTCATCAAGGCCACAGGCCTTGATTTCGCTGAGAACTTTGAGCCTCAACCCACTGACCAAGAAGTAAAAGCCGAATTGCTTTTACTAGGGCCACATGACCCAAAACAACCTGATGTGGCCCCAGGAACATTATTGGCCAAGGCACCAATAATTAAGACTTGGTTTCCCCCTGCCTGGAGGATCCTGATGACCTTTTTCATTCAGGTCCTTGGAGGCAATAAATCCTCCACAGAGCAGTTGAACACATCGCAACAAATGATTATGTTCAGCCTCCTGGAGGGTAACAAAATAGACATCGGAGGAATAATATTTCGTGACCTCGTAGCCAAGCTCTCAGGAAAATCTAGGCAAAAAACACTTGTCTTACCCTAGATTCATTTCCTGTGTGCTTGATGCGCGTGATGTGTCGTTGCGGTTTAGCAGTTTTAATGCCTACTCAAGTTTTAAATTTATATTTAGCCGACTTATCAATAACACACACACTTAACGAGCAGTGTACCCGGTCAGTATGAAGATAATGGTAAGTAGAGTGTCGATCACTAAGAGTGGAACGTATTATCTCGTTATTCTAATCAGTATTTTAATATCCTAACGCAAGGGGGTTTCAGCCTGAGAGACTGGCACGGTTTGTTTGCAATTAAATAATAAAATAAACCAATAGGCACGAATCAGCAAGTAGCACGCACGTACACAGATAAATACTCGAGACAATAAGAGGGCTGTCCTTATAATTAAGTAGTTTGTCACTTGTTTTATTGATAGCTTTATATGAAGTGTATGTAGTTAATCCTTTCTCGTTGGTCCTATTCTTATCGGCGAGTAAACCCTTAATGATTACTTATGTCTAAAAGTTATTCCTAAGTGATCAATTTAGAAACAACCGTGGGAGCCACATTATGTCCCGCAGTCAAATGCCCGCAAGCCACTAATAAACACAGAGGTTATCAATGCACTAATAAGTAGTAACCAAAGACATCAACATATAAACTTTAATTAATAAGAAAGCAGTTTTAAGGGAGTGCAATCTTTCCGTTGCCACATTACACAAGCCACCAATCTTGATGAATTAAAGTTTACTAACACAATAAAACAAAACTACTTAATGAATTAAACATATGCAGCACCTTCTTACAGCTCTTGTATCTTTGATTTGGGTGTGTCTTGTGCTGCCTCCTTGACTGAATTCGTCCTTTTGTTCTTCTGTTCGGACTTAGGTTATAAGGTTCGGAACTTGTAATTCGTCTGGTCTACGGGGTATTTATACTTTCTGTCTGAGGGAAGATGCGGCGCATCTACTAAGTAGATGCGGCGCATGTACTTAACTTCGCGTGGGGTCCAAGATTATAATATTCAGGAATATTCGTACACCGCCAGAAGATGCGGCGTAACTCCATGATCAGATGCGGCGCATGTCCTCTTGTATCTTGGATCGTATCTGGTGATATCTTGATAGAGATGCGGCGCATGTCAAGAGTGAGATGCGGCGCATCTGGAGCAGAATTGACTTGATCTTGTCCATGTCAGTAGACTTTCACTTTATGCACGTTTTGCTCCATTATTAGTCCAAAATCATTAAGTTTCACCAAATGCTTGTTTTTACCTGAGAATTACAAAAGTAAATGATTAAGTATCAATCCTCATACATAATATAGTAAAACAAGTCAAATTAATAGGATAAATGATAGTAATAAAATGTACTTATTTGAGTTCATCAAATATCCCCCCACTTGAACTTTACTTGTCCCCAAGTAAACCTTAGAGTTTCTTTTATGAAAATGTATCCTAAAAGATGTTAGGATTTATTTTTATATTTAAGCATGTATTCGTTCATTTCATAATCACACAACTAAACACTTAACGAATTAGAAGTAAAATAAAATAAGTCGATAAAAGCAAATCTAATCGTTTAACTGTCCAGTCGCGACGAATATTCTATCATAAGCTTGGCAAGTATACACATCTCCACCACTAAAGCTAAGGAGTAACAAGTCTAAAGCGGTAAAAAGGGTTTTTAGGCTTAAGGGTTAATTATTCTCTTTCACTATCGATCTCAAATTCCAGAAAAGGCGACAAAATCACAAATACATGATCGAATCCACGAACACGATACTTGCAATTGCTCAAATCCTTAACTCGAATAGGCTAAAGATAGGTCCAAACTTCACCAATAATAATATATCAAAAAGGGCGACAAAATCATAAATACATAGCCCAATCCACGACTACGATACTTAAGATTGCTCAAATCCCCAATCTCAATAAATCAAAGGTTCGGTTGGATAAAGAATAATAAAGGGCATGGATAATATTTGGGATATAAATTGGTGTAAAAATAAAAATAAACAAAACAAATAAATTAAAATCCTAAGTGTGGTTAATCACTATCCCAACCATCCCATGAATAAGACTCATATCATCGGATAACTCACGCTTTAACACTTGAAACACACGCTTTAGGTAGACACAAATTATACTCAACAAGATCTTAATCAAAGAATAAACCTTAATTGGCGTTCCCATAACTGCCAATTCCCATTCAATCCATAGATATAGTACAACAAATAGTGGTGATATCGACCACTTACATAACTTTACATAAGTTGGTTAAAACTAACTTCCAACTTTTCTTTCTTTCTTTTTCTTTTCTTATTTTTTTCGATTTTTTTTTTTTTTTTTTTTTTTTTTTTTTTTTTTTTAATAACGTAAACAAAGATGTGTAAAATTTCACCACATCACTATAATGATAATTCTGGATAATTTTTCCATACTTTTCATGACTTCAGAAATAATGGTAATAGTGAAAGTAGTAAACACACGAAAAATAAACTCCAAAATATACAATATTTACTTTCACTCCAATTGCATTGTGCAATTTCCCGACCTAACCAAAGATAATGAATTACGCACGCGAACACAGGTAATGTAAGGAAACACACTTTGCCTATAGCAATTAACCAACCACGGATTCTAATCTACAGGGTAGGCTAAGGTGTAAGGGTGTAACGAAACATTTTAAACATAGGTGTAAGAAACGAAAGGAATGGCTCTGAGTGTTTTTCTAGGGGTATCTTACTCTAAAAATGAGAGTAACAAAAGGGTTTATACGGGGGTTAACTAACCAGTGTAGTTAGCTAATAACACATAACATATAATAGGCTATTTAGGTGTAATCCTAGAATTTTACCAATTTAGACAAGTCACTCCAATTATATAAATAATACTTATTATGGTGGTCTCGAATAGTATACAAGCCAAGTTCTAAAGTTTACAAGTCACCGGCACACTCATAGATTTGTGAATTTTGGAAAATCACAATTTTTGAAAATAACGTCATGTGTGCAGCTATGCAACTTAGATCTTAAACAAAAACATGCTAAAAAAAAAAAAAAAAAAAAAAAAAAAAAAAAAAAAAAAAAATTAAGTTTGATATATTAAGCACATTTTAAGCATAATTTTTGAAAAAGTTTAGGACAAGTAATTGTTAAGTGTTCTAATTCTCCAATCCCCCCACTTAAGTTAAACAACGTCCTCGTTGTTTGTATAAAAGGTTAAAAACTGGAAAATAAAAGAATTAGAACAGGAAAACTCCCCTGAGATTTGCTCGGTATGATCCTCCATTAGTATAAGAGCAAAAATCATCTTCCATGTGGATTAGAACGTTAAAGCTTCATACTTGATGTATCCACAGGAAATTCAGGAAACTATAATACCACCAACACTTTAAAACACACCTAAGATAAGAAAGGTTCAACTTGCATAACACATTAGTAGTTAGGAAAAATAAAACTTAAAAATTAAAACTGAAAATCATCAGGTCAGTCGATGCGCCGTATCTTATTGAAGAAGATACGCCGTATCGAGCCTGGAATTAATACGGATCAGAATAAAGATGCGCCGCATCCTTAACCAGGGATGCGCCGCATTAAAATAAACTGATAAATAGTTTTAAAGTTGAAAATAAAAATGCAGAAAAATAAAATAAGATATGACCATTGCAGGAGATGCGTCGCATCTTAGAATTGAGATGCGCCGTATCCTCATGCGGCCTGGACTGACTCGACACAGAAAACAGAATAATAAAAGATAAATCTCCGGGTTGTCTCCCGGTAAGCACTTGTCTTTATTCCAGAGTCTTCAAGTTAGACTCACGTTCAGCTCTTCATTCCAATACGTCGGGTTCAAACTCCACCACCTCGTTCTCATTATCCTCGATTCTATTATCAAAGTATTTCTTCACACGTTGCCCGTTCACTTTGAATATATAACCATTTTTATCGCATATTTCAATAGTTCCATATGGATACACTTTCTTGACAACGAATGGTCCCGTCCATCTCGATTTAAGTTTACCAGGATACATCTTTAATCTGGAATTAAATAGTAGCACTTTCTCTCCAATAGCAAATGTTTTATCCCCACGTAACCTCGAGTCATGCCATCTTTTAGTTCTTTCTTTGTAGATCTTAGTATTTTTGTAGGCCTCATCTCTTAGTTCATAGAGTTCATTAAGTTCCATGAAACGGTTCTTCGTTGCGGCTTCCATATCCATATTACAATTCGTCAAAGCCCAATATGCACTTTGTTCAATTTCGACCGGTAGGTGGCATGCTTTTCCGTATACAAGACGAAACGGAGTACATCCCGTTGGTGTCTTATAGGCTGTACGGAATGCCCATAAAGCATCATTTAACTTGTCAGACCACCCTTTACGATTATATCCAGTCGTTTTTTCAAGAATTCGCTTAATAGCCCTATTCGTTACTTCAGTTTGCCCATTGGATTGAGGATGGTACGCGGTGGAAACCCTATGATATACTCCATATTTTTGCAAGGCTCTTCCTAGATGGTGATTACAAAAGTGTGTTCCCCTATCACTAATCAATGCTTTAGGAATTCCAAACCTAGAGAACAAATTTTGCAAAAACTTAAGTACTACCTTGCTATCGTTTGTTGGTAATGCTTGCGCTTCGACCCATTTTGATACGTAATCAACAGCAACCAAAATATATTTATTACCTTTAGATTCAGGAAACGGTCCCATGAAGTCCAATCCCCATATGTCGAAAACTTCACATACATGAATATAGTTTTGCGGCATTTCGTTTCTTGATGTTATATTTCCGGATCGTTGACACGCATCACATCCTTTTATATATTCTTTTGCGTCATCCAACATAGTGGGCCAATAAAATCCCGCGTCAAGGATTTTTCTTCTTGTGACGACGGCACCGTGATGTCCTCCCGTTGGTCCTGAATGGCAATGTGCCAATATTGCTGGAATGTCATCACCATCTACGCATCTTCGTATAATATTGTCAGGACATAATTTAAAGGCATAAGGTTCATCCCAAATATACTCGCTAGAGCGAGTTATAAACCTCCTTTTCTCGTCGGATGTTAGCCCTTTTGGAATTTCATTTGCAACAATAAAGTTTATAAAGTCGGCATACCATGGTCCTTTATTATTGCTCTTAATTCCTACCATCATAAGGTGTTCATCAGGAAAGTCATCAGCTATTTCCCTCTCGTCGAGCACTTCCATATCAGGGTTTTCAAGTCTAGATAAGTGGTCAGCAGCTAGATTCTCGGCACCCTTTTTATCTTTAATTTCAATATCGAATCCTTGGAGCAATAAAACCCACCTAATAAGCCTTGGCTTGGCATCCTGTTTATTGAACAAATACTTCAAAGCAGAATGGTCAGTGTAAACCATAGTTTTTGACAATATAAGATATGATCTAAATTTATCGAATGCAAAAACTACTGCTAAAAGTTCTTTTTCCGTGGTGGTGTAGTGTTCTTGGGCATTATTCAATGTTTTGCTAGCATAATAAATTGGCTTAAATTTCTTATCTATCTTTTGTCCAAGTACTGCTCCAACAGCATAATCACTAGCATCACACATTAGTTCAAAAGGCAGATTCCAATCAGGCGAAATTATAATGGGTGCAGAAGTCAGTTTTTCTTTAAGTACATTAAATGCCTTTTTGCAATCTTCAGAAAAGTCAAACTTTGCATCCTTTAGCAACAATTGGGTCATAGGTCTAGATATTTTTGAAAAATCCTTTATGAATCTACGATAAAATCCAGCGTGCCCTAAAAAACTTCTAACGCCTTTTACGTTAGTGGGGTAAGGTAGTTTAGCAATTACATCAATTTTAGCTTTATCGACTTCTATACCTTTCCCAGAAATCTTATGCCCTAACACAATTCCCTCTCTAACCATAAAGTGACATTTTTCCCAATTAAGAACAAGGTTAGTTTCTTCACACCTAGCAAGCATTTTATCAAGTTTAAAGAGACAATCACTAAATGAGTTACCGAACACCGAGAAGTCGTCCATGAAAACTTCCATAAAGTCTTCTACCATATCATGGAAGATAGCCGTCATACAACGTTGGAAAGTAGCAGGGGCGTTGCATAGTCCGAACGGCATTCTTCTATAGGCGAAGGTTCCATAAGGGCAGGTGAAAGTTGTCTTCTCTTGATCCTCGGGGGCAATGGGTATTTGGAAGAAACCTGAAAAACCATCCAAAAAACAATAATAATCATATCCTGCTAGTCTTTCTAACATTTGATCAATAAATGGAAGAGGGAAGTGATCTTTTCGCGTAGCATCATTGAGTTTGCGGTAGTCGATGCAAACTCTCCATCCGGTAACAGTTCTTGAAGGGATTAGCTCATTGTCGTCATTGAGTACTACCGTCATTCCTCCCTTTTTTGGCACAACGTGGATGGGACTGACCCACGAGCTGTCGGAAATTGGGTAGATAAGTCCGGAGTCAAGTAACTTTACGATTTCATTTTTCACCACATCTTGGACTTTTGGATTCAAACGCCTTTGAGGTTGGATAGTTGGTTTGAATTCATCCTCCATAAGGATTTTATGTGTACAAAATGACGGGCTAATTCCCTTAATATCAGACATACTCCACGCTAATGCTCCTCTTCGTTTATATAATACCTGCAAAAGAGACTCTTTTTCTTTTGGCGTTAAGTCAGATGCAATAATAACGGGTGAATTAGTATTTCCGTTTAAATAAGCATATTCCAAAGTAGAAGGAAGATCCTTAAGCACAGGTTTAACATTATCAATTTCAGTAGCACTAGCGGAATAAACCTGTTCTTTAATCATATCGCTGCTGTCATCAGATAGATGCGCCGCATCGAGGTTTTCGATGCGCCGTATCTCGTTACATACAGCAGAATCAGCAGCTAAATTATAATCAATAGTATTCTCATCAACTTGATCTTCTATAGCAATTGTGTTTTCCAAATTTTTAAGCAGAAAAGAATCAAGCAAATTACTTTTTAACAATTTCTGAGTAAATTGATTAATCGTGTCATCAGAAACATCGATATTATAACATTCATCATCATCGGAATTATCTTTACTCATAGATTGTTCCATGTTAAACTCAACCTCATCTTTTCCTATGGTAAGAGTTATCTTTTTATTAAAAACATCAATCATGGCCCTAGCAGTGGCTAAAAATGGTCTTCCTAATATTATAGGAGTTCTAGAATTTTCAGGCATATCAAGGATAACGAAGTCGATAGGTAATTCAAATTTATCAACTTTTATTAATATATTTTCCGCTATTCCGAATGGGTATTGTATGGACCTATCAGCTAGTTCTAAGCACATCCTAGTAGGTTTTGGTTCACCAAGACCTAATTTATCATACATAGAAGAGGGCATAAGACTTATACTGGCTCCTAGGTCGGCTAAGGCATTTTCAATATGCAAATTTTTAATTTGACAAGAAATAGTGAAACTCCCTGGATCTTTTTCTTTAGACGGAAGTTTGTTGAGCAATGCTGCTGAGCTTCTTTTCCCCATTGTTATGGTGCAAGCCTCTTCGAGTTTAGACTTGTTTGTAAGCAAGCTTTTCAGATATTTAGCATATTTCGGCATTTGCACTAGGGCTTCCATAAATGGTATGCTTAGCTGCAGCTGCTTGAGATTCTCCAGGAATTTCTTTTGATAGGCATCTTCTTTCTCTTTCTTTACCCTATGTGGGAAAGGTAATGTTGATCGTTTAGGTTCGACAGAAGGTTCTTCTCTAATCACAGGTTCTGGATCAGTCTCTTTTGGTTGCTCCTGCTCGGGTGGTAAAGATTCAGGGGAAATTTTGTTTGTACTGTCATCCTCGGGTGTTTCTCCGATTTGAAAGGTTGACTTTCCGCCTCTAGTTGTAATTCCTTTCAGATCGTGCCTCACCAAAAGAACCTTGTTAAGCACTGTTGACAATTGGTGCACTTCAATTGCCAAACCATTGATCAAATTGTTTTGTTCCTTTAGTAACAGCTCATGACTGCCTTTGAATTCAGTGATAAAGTTCCTTGCTTCATGATGTTCTTTTTCATTAGCTTCAGCGATTAGTAGTGCAAACTCTTCCATAGTAAGTTTTCTTCGTGGTCTTCCGAACCAGTTTGGGAAAATATCGAACATTGTTCCTGAAAATTAAGAACAAGAAGATTTCAAAGTAAAAGTTTCCTAGTATAAGGGTAAGTCAGAATATTTTCCGTTCGGAAATTAGAAAAGAATAAAAGTTGCTGATATCTGCAGACGATGCGCCGTATCCAAAAAGTTGGATACGCCGTATCTTATAATCGTTAAAATTTAATCAGACTTTATTCAGAAAATAGATACGCCGCTTTAGAATTTAAGAATGCGCCGTATCGAATTACTTAATCAAAAATCAGCTTATCTAATTAAAATTAAATGCGTCGTATTAACGAAAGTTAATGCGCCGTATTTTCGTTACGTTTAAAAATAAAAGATTTTTGATTCAGTAAGATGCGCCGTATCGACAGAGATCGATACGCCGTATCTGTTTAATAATTCGCAAACTGTTTTTAATTAAAATAATAGATACGCCGTATCTGCGAAAGCAGATGCGTCGTATGGCGTTAACGTTTAGAAAATTTTTTTTATCAAAAACAGATACGCCGTATCTGCAAAAGCAGATGCGTCGTATTACTTTATCGCTTAGAAAAATTTTCTTGTTAAAAACAGATACGCCGTATCTTGGGGAAAAGATGCGTCGTATCGAATTAATTAAACGCGTTGTATTTAAAAAAAAATTAAACGCAATACGCCGTATCTGAGAGATCAGATGCGCCGTATCGTTTGATTTAGCACAGTACAACGATAGCAGAACAGAAAAATACGAAAAATAAAAACAAAAAATTAAACACACAAACAAAAATAAAACACACAAAAATAAAAGAAAACAATTAACACACAATACAACAAATATGCAAAATAGTACAATGATGCAATTAATCTAATAAAAAAGAAAAACAAATCAAGATACGCCACGAGTATTTTAATTAGGTTTTTCTTTTAAAATACTAATTAAAATAACAGATAATAACAATTCACTCCCCGGCAGCGGCGCCAAAAACTTGATGCGCGTGATGTGTCGTTGCGGTTTAGCAGTTTTAATGCCTACTCAAGTTTTAAATTTATATTTAGCCGACTTATCAATAACACACACACTTAACGAGCAGTGTACCCGGTCAGTATGAAGATAATGGTAAGTAGAGTGTCGATCACTAAGAGTGGAACGTATTATCTCGTTATTCTAATCAGTATTTTAATATCCTAACGCAAGGGGGTTTCAGCCTGAGAGACTGGCACGGTTTGTTTGCAATTAAATAATAAAATAAACCAATAGGCACGAATCAGCAAGTAGCACGCACGTACACAGATAAATACTCGAGACAATAAGAGGGCTGTCCTTATAATTAAGTAGTTTGTCACTTGTTTTATTGATAGCTTTATATGAAGTGTATGTAGTTAATCCTTTCTCGTTGGTCCTATTCTTATCGGCGAGTAAACCCTTAATGATTACTTATGTCTAAAAGTTATTCCTAAGTGATCAATTTAGAAACAACCGTGGGAGCCACATTATGTCCCGCAGTCAAATGCCCGCAAGCCACTAATAAACACAGAGGTTATCAATGCACTAATAAGTAGTAACCAAAGACATCAACATATAAACTTTAATTAATGAGAAAGCAGTTTTAAGGGAGTGCAATCTTTCCGTTGCCACATTACACAAGCCACCAATTTTGATGAATTAAAGTTTACTAACACAATAAAACAAAACTACTTAATGAATTAAACATATGCAGCACCTTCTTACAGCTCTTGTATCTTTGATTTGGGTGTGTCTTGTGCTGCCTCCTTGACTGAATTCGTCCTTTTGTTCTTCTGTTCGGACTTAGGTTATAAGGTTCGGAACTTGTAATTCGTCTGGTCTACGGGTATTTATACTTTCTGTCTGAGGGAAGATGCGGCGCATCTACTAAGTAGATGCGGCGCATGTACTTAACTTCGCGTGGGGTCCAAGATTATAATATTCAGGAATATTCGTACACCGCCAGAAGATGCGGCGTAACTCCATGATCAGATGCGGCGCATGTCCTCTTGTATCTTGGATCGTATCTGGTGATATCTTGATAGAGATGCGGCGCATGTCAAGAGTGAGATGCGGCGCATCTGGAGCAGAATTGACTTGATCTTGTCCATGTCAGTAGACTTTCACTTTATGCACGTTTTGCTCCATTATTAGTCCAAAATCATTAAGTTTCACCAAATGCTTGTTTTTACCTGAGAATTACAAAAGTAAATGATTAAGTATCAATCCTCATACATAATATAGTAAAACAAGTCAAATTAATAGGATAAATGATAGTAATAAAATGTACTTATTTGAGTTCATCAGTGCTTCAGGCCTTACTAGGCTCTGATTATGTTAGGCCTGACGTTGAGGGATCTAAACCTGATGTCCTTCATAAAGCCAACTATTTCAGAGACCTCACTGAGGTACAACCAGTCTCCCTGACCACATACATGTTGTTGGTCATTCAGGGAGCAAATGCTGTCTCACCTATTCCTTCTCCTACAAAGCAGGAGAAGAAAAAAAAGAAGGCAGGGTCCAAGAAGGTGGTTAAACCCAAATCACTCGTCCTTGAGACTTCTGCCTCAGAGCCCAAAGAAGGGCAAACAATGGCCAAGACCTTAGAGACACCCATCATTGAGACCCTCTTGACCTTAAAGCAAACGCCAACAGAGGGTACTGAGAAATCATCCTCAGTTTCCTCGGGAAAAACCCTTCCTCATGGCTCTACTGACATACACAAGTCAGTGGGGTCAGGAACCTTCACCCTCTCACATCCCGATGAAGGCATTAGTCAATCCCAACCTATGCCTGAGGGAGTACAGGGTCCTGAATCCTCGACAGAGCAACACTACTCTATTGAGAAGGGGACCCACACCCAATCACATCCTGCTTACGGTCCTGACAAATCATAATCAGGATCTCAGGGAGTAAAGGACCCCAAATCCTCAGAAGGGCAGTACAACCCTGATGGGAAGGGGGTCCACCAAAAATCACAATCAGTGCCTCATGATAGTACTGGAGAACACCCGCCAGTCCTTGAAGGCACTCAGGGGGACAAAGACTCAGAGGGATTAAAACCACCCGCTGATACGGAACCCAAAACCCCTCATGGCTTATCCAGTCACTCAGGAACAGACTCCAAGGTCCAGGCTAAGCAAACCCACTCAATGCACTTGGAGGGGTTAGAACCTGGACACAACAAAGGTGAGCCCTCTTCTGAGGGGGAGCCGGATTCCCGCAGGGTTCCTAATATGGCAGATCTTGAAAGACTGCTGGATGATGGGTCAGAGGCGGAAATGGTCGAATTTGGTGATGAAGACGTTTTAGGTGCTGAGGAGGAAATGGAGACTGAAACATATAACTCTCCCCAGCACTCTGAACAACAACAATCATCTCCTCCTCCTGAGGATCAACAACCCCTCACCCTTACCAACCCAACAACATCATCCTCATCATCAGGTGCTTCTTCTGCTCCCGCTACTCCTCAGTGGTTGCAGAAATATGACGATGTTCTTCCCCTTACTGAAAGACAGCTGGTTAAGTTTCTTCGAAAAGCCAACCAACCTCTTTTCAATGAGCTTACTGAAGAA
Source organism: Artemisia tridentata subsp. tridentata (assembly GCA_021014915.2). Lineage (NCBI taxonomy): Eukaryota > Viridiplantae > Streptophyta > Magnoliopsida > Asterales > Asteraceae > Artemisia > Artemisia tridentata. The sequence goes on from CP139503.1 coordinate 268,164,956, forward strand.
CAATGGAACCAACATACTGAAGCAGTAGTCTCCTATGCTGACTTCAGGGCTACTGTTGAAGGGACACAAGGTAAAGTGCTTCAGGTCGCCAAACTCACTGACAAACAACTCGGTGACCTGAGGGATTCTCTAGATTGTATGGGCACTGAACAAGACAAGCAGCTCACAAACATCTTGAAGGCTCTTGATCATATTCAGGAAGAATTAGGAGATGATCCCACTTTCCTCACAAAGCTGAAGGAGTACATGGATACTCAGACCACCACCTCCACCAACGTCACTGAGCTTCTAAAGCTTCTTCAGGGGGTGGATCTCAAAACCATCATATCTTAGCAAGATTCTCTTCATCAGTCAGTCGCTGATTCCAAGGAGCACCTGAACCAACTATCCTCAGCCTTTGATCAGCTCTCAACAAAACATAATGAGCTGATCAACCACTACACCACCAAGGTCACTGAACTCACCTCCACTCAGAATGCAATGGCTGCCGAAATAACCACACTGAAGAAATGAGACCTCTGAAATGAAGAAAATGGTCTCTAGTATCCTCTCGATTCTTCAGGCCTCTCAGGTTACCCCACCTCCTCAGTCAACAGGTGCATCCACTGAAGTTTCAGCACCTGTTGAGGGGGAGAAACTTGATGATCCAACTCCTCAACCTCAGTTTTCTGCACTTATTGTTGCTGCAAACCCTGAACAACCTGAAGGAGTAGCAATAGAAATCCCTGAGACCTCCACCAGTCAACCCTCTCCCACTGACAAAGGGAAGGGAATCATGGTGACTGAAGATCCTCCTTAAACACAATTGGTTCCAGCATCAACTGAAGTGCGTCCAGACCCTGATGCACCATTTACGGTTGAATTGGATGGAGGAAAGACATTCTTTGGTACTCCAGCGGAAGTGACAGTAGTCTTGCACGAACAGGACATAAGGAGAGCCAAAGAAAAAGCTGAGCAACTCAATAGACCAATAATCTATGAGGTTGCCAAGGAGGTAATTAAGGAGACTGACAAGGACATCAAGGGGGAAGAATTCCTCAAGCTTCAGGCTGACGTCATTAAGGAAGCCAATGAGCAGGCAAAGCTCAGAAAAGAAAGAAGGAACAAAACCTATGAGAGGTATATGTGGCATATGACAAAGACTAAGGGAGAAGGCAAAATCACTGACATGACCATTTACCTCACCAACCCAATAAGCGTTATGGTTCACAGGGGACCAAGAAAGTCTGAAGTTAATAAATCCTTCAGATTCTCAGAATATAGGTTAAGGGAATGGGACATGATGATGCCCATCCTTAGGAAGAAGCATGGCAAGATCGTTCCAAGCCTTCTCAAGACACTGAACGCCAAATATGAGGAACTTGAAAAAGTGGCTAAGAGTCTTGGAATAGATCATGAGAAGGCGCTTGCTTCTCAGGGACTATCAATCCCTGAGCCTACTCAGAAGACTGGGAGGAAAAGAAAAGTTGTGGGTCAGGAGCCTGAATAATTCATAGCTGCTCTTCACTGCAACAGGATTCCTCCTCCAGGAGTCAAGTTTGTTCCCAACCTAGTCGTCAAGGAGCCTGAGTATGGTATATTCTTTGTCGATGAATTTGATCAACCAGCATTCCAAAGAGTCAGTGATATCAAGCTAGTGGAAACGACAACTCTCTTAGCATACAAGCTAATGGCACTTCAAGTAAAGGGTCCTGATAATGATGAGTTTGTCAAGCTGTTGGACAGGATGATGAAAGAGCGACCTGACAATGAGGTGTTAGTGTCGAAGAAAGCTAAACTGGAACTCTTGGGTATCTTTGAAAGCTGAGTACGAGAACCCTGAGTATTATGTTAGATATTAGGACTTTGCAATGATATTAATAAAATTGATGGCCCATTTTTTTTTATTTCAGTGTCCTTAATAGCTTTCTAGTATATTCAGTATGAGAAGAAGTCATTAGCTCACTCATAACTGATCAAAACACTTGAGCATAATTTATATCCAAATAGGGGGAGATTGTTGGGTCCGTCAGTACCCAAGGATCATGAAAACATGATTTGAATACAAATTACGCTAAGCGTTAATCAACCAAAAACATACTTAAGTCACTGAGTGAACAGTCACTCAGTGAGTTACCTTCAAGATGCTCAGGATGAGTCTAAGAAGAAAGACTCACCACTCAGTGAGGCGGAACTCCCTGATTGTTACTTGAGACAAAGAAGAAGGTAATGGGTTCAGTGAGTGTTAGACAAGAACTCACTGAACCCCAGTCTCCTCAAACAACAATAAGTGATTAAAGACTGAAGACTGAAGGCGAAGACTGAAGAACCTGAAGCCTGAAAGAAAGGCGGGATTGAACGGGAAGAGTTTGAAGAGATAAGGATAAGTCTTATCGGGCCAGAAACAAACCTTCCCTAAAGCGGCTAAAAGTCAAAAAGTGTCAGAACTGACACTCGAAGACTTTTTGGCCCATTCCTATTGGTTCTTGGAAATTACAAATATTGTTGTAGTTGTCAAACACGCTTTGTATTCTTTTTGTATTTTAATCTTCAGTACTCTTTGATGTTTGTATATAAATAGCAACAGATGGAGAAAAGTGGGTTAAGTTTTGTGCATTAAAAGCTTAGACTTTCACAAAACCACTTTTCTCCTAAAAAGAGTAACTAAGTCCTTGAGATAGCTCAGTGGGTCGATATTGTTACCACTCAAGAATATCTTGAGTTTATATAGGAGACACACCATACCTTGTCTATTCAATCCCAAGTGTTTGTTCCGCAAAACACTTGGGTAATAGATTCTTTGATTGATTTCTAATAAGAATTTAAACGTTGAAAAATTTTGTGTTTTTATATTTAAGTTTTACTTATCTTTGTTAATTAATCATTACATTAATCTCGGTCATAAACACGATTAGATTAACTCTATAGTTACTTCTAAAAGTGTTAAGGGAACAACAGATAACGATTTGGTTTGTGATGTGTGAGTTTGATATGCTTAAAATGTTTAAAGTTCAAAAATAATATTATATATAATATTATCTTGTTTTTATGTTTTTGATTCCACAATTATCGTCTCCTCGAATGTCGTTGTATAACATGTGAAGCAAATCGTTAAAAGTTCGTTATATAATTATAAACGTAACGAAAATAAATATACTGAAACGAATGAAGAGAATGCACATAATTAAATGAAAACGTGCAAAACACGAAATAGAAATAATTATAAGTAACTGTTACTGTTCAGCCCTTGGTCTTTCACAGAATTTACAATTTATACCCTAACGATGTAGGTTTTGCACCGTAAGTCCTCCGTTAGTCAAATGTTACAAATTAAGTCCAATAAAGGTTAATTATTACATTTTAAGCCTTAAGCTTACTGTTTTAACAATTCTCACCCCCAGGTTATCAAATTTACATTTTAGAACTCAATTATAAGAAAGTTACAGAATTAACCCTAATAGTAAACTTTGTTTGCAAAATTTGTCCAAAAATCACAAAAAGAATGAGAAAAGATTTTCGAAAGTTTCTATAGCTTTATAAAGCTTATTTAAGTCAAAATGATCAGCTTATTTTCGAAAGTGCTTATTTTTCCACTTATTGGGCTTTTAACGAACTTAATCAAAGCCTAATATCATTTCTCGATCCGTTGGGTCTAAAAGGGTTTTGGGCTACTTTTTGGGCTTATTTAATCATCACAAAATCACATTCAAACTGCTTATTCGCCAAGGCTTATTGGGCTTATTTCTCGGTTAAGGCCCAATCGACAAATAATAAAAGTTTTAGAATAGTTGGTCTGATTAGCGTTAGGATTAGCGTTTAAAAAGGGCTTTCGAGAGCTTTTCAAAGGAAACTCAAAACATCAATTTGTTAGATGGTCTTGTAAAGAATTAGTTCAAACAATAAATTCAATATGTTGTGTGTTCAGATTCGATTATATTTAGCCGTTCCTTAGTTCGATCGATACATGGTATAAAAGATTAAAATGACACACACACACACACACACACATAAATATATATATATATATATATATATATATATATATATATATATATATATATATATATATATATATATATATATATATATATATATATATATATATATATATACTAGCTTCATAACCCGCCCGATGGGCGGGTTCGCTTCATAATAATATAGATAATGTTAAGAGGAAGAAAATAAACCATGTGAAGCTAACTGGAAACTGGAGGAAGTTTGGAAATATGCGTGGGTTCAAGCAGCCAAAAATGATGCGAATAAAGTTGATGAACACAAATGTGGAGGTGGTCGAAGGGGAAGAAATTAAAATTGCAACATTCCACGTTTGTTAGTTTGTTTATGTAATGGAAACTCGTATCGTTAATAGGACGTTTAAAGTATGTTATGTTTAGGACTATGAACTTATATTATTAAGTCGTTAATTAGGATTATCACTGAAAGGTTAAAGCAACAGAATACTTGTTTGCTAATTTTGGTTTGTAATGAATCATCCTTGACTATGTTATATAATGTTGGTTAGTAGACGAATATCTTATTTTATGACATTTTATGCTCATGTTTAAAGATAAAGTATAATGATCATGTTCTTATTGAATTATGTAATATGAATGTATTAATCAGTTGTTGAAATTGGCAAACAGTTAATAATAACATAGATAATATTAACAGGAAGAAAATAAACATTCATAAGCGCAAAACATAATAAAAAAAATATAAAATTGTTTAGAGAACATGTCGGTTTCATAAGTAACAATGCATACGTTTAATGTACAATAAATTAATGGTTACTCAAATCCGACCTAAGACTTCTTTATATACGACATTTGAAGTGTAGTTGCAATAGTTGTCGTCTTTATCTAAACATAGAACCTTCAATCCTCGCTTGCTCTTGACTCTTGACATAGCGACGTACAGTTGACTGTGTGAGAATACAGGCTTCGGCAAAAACAAACCAAACCTGTGACAAAGTCTGTCCTTGGCTTTTATTAATCGTCATACCAAAACAAACTTGAATTGGAAACTGCCTTCTATTCAATTTGAACGGCATCTTAGTCTCTGAAGGGCTAATAATCATACGTGGAATAGCGCAAATCTTACCAATTTGGCCACCAGATATAATCTTTGCTTCAATTACATTGACTCCCAGACGTTGTACTTGAAGCCTTGTTCCATTGCACAATCCTGCTTTTTGATCAATGTTTCGCATTAACATTACCGGAGTACCAACCTTTAGCTTTATTGCATGATGCGGAAGACCGGACATCCTTATACCGTTAAGGAAATCTGTCGTGTATATAGAGTCATCAAAATTGGTATCTGCATCGTCCAAAGCAACAGAATCTGATGATTCGTAAATCGTCTCGTCTCCTTCCAGTAAATCCAGCATCCGGTCATTAATCCTATCAACCATTTCATGAGTTGGTGCAAGAATGGCCCTTTCTTGAAAGAAGTGAGGGTTCCATAGGTTTTGGAGCAGATTTAGGTATGTTTCACCTATAATTGATCCAACATGATCATCAGACTCTGGAATCAACATTGCATCTGGAAATACAACTGTCGCATGATCTTCATTCTTCCCACCAATTTTTCCATTACCAATGTCTAAAATCCAATCCGCAAATTCTTGTATTTCCTTTTTTTCAGATTCAGTAGATCCAGAGCTCAATCGCATGTTCACTGTCAACCTCATTACTTTGCAGTGTTCCCAAAGATAAGATGAGTTAACTGTTGCATGTACGACTTGATTACGGCTGGCATTAGGAATGACTAGAAGAATCTGTCTAAAATCACCACCAAACAAAACAACTTTTCCGCCAAAAACATGTTTAGATGGTTCTCCTTGGTCTGATCTGCAAATGTCTCGCAATGTCCTATCAAGTGCTTCATAGCAATATGACTGTATCATAGGAGCCTCGTCCCATATTATGAGCTTTGCCTGGCGTATCAAATCAGCAAGGTCACTGTCACCAGCTATGTTGCACATTGAATCTTCGAGTATATTAATTGGTATTGCAAACCGAGAATGTGCTGTCCTTCCGCCTTCCAACAAAAGAGCTGCAATACCGCTTGACGCCACATTTAATACTATATCACCTTTTGAACGTAAAAAAGCAGACATAGTTTTGTAAAGGTTTGTCTTCCCCGTGCCACCGTATCCATATACAAAAAACATTCCACCTTTGTTTTTGTCAACCGCGTCCATAACAGTTGAATAAATACCCTTTTGTTCCGATGTCAAGCTACCGTACAATGTCTTATGTTGCTCTTTTAATTCATCTTTATTGTACGCTGTCTCGTCATATATCAACCTGTTATAACCTTCCATCGTATATTCGTTATTCGGATATGGCATTTTCAAGAAAGACTTTAAACTCTTATTGTTACACAGTAGCATGTGTTCAATATAAGTTAGACATATATTGTATTTCTGAGTGTCTGAAAGCTGCAACTCTGCAATGTTAAATTACTAAAAGTTAATATACAAATGTGTTATATGTTATGCATCTACTTATTATCTACTCTTTTAAACTTGCAAGGGTAAAATTGCTTTTGAACTTTTAGTTGTAATGTCAAGAGTATATAAGTTGTCAATTGAGCATGTTACTGATCTAATAATATAATAACTTAATTAAAATGCAGGTGAGGATCACGGGAGTGTGCTTGAGACATGAGAATTCAGTTGGAGCAATTAAAAATATTCTATACAAAAAAGTTAATTTAATTGAATTCAGTTGGAGCAATTAAGCATTAAGCTGGAGCAAATTAAATTAAAAAGCATGTTAGGATTATGGTACTGATCTAATACGTAGTAAAATAATAACTTAATTTATTTGTGGGCTGCAAGTGTTGATATATTTGTGTTTGAGCTGCATTAAGTTGTGCGTTACAGGTTCTGATGTCAAGTCTTGTATGGGTTGTCAATCTAATCAGTTTTGGTTAAGTTTGGTATTGCATGACGGCCTTTAAAATAGTTATGAGGGTGTTTGGCATTGTGAGTTAATCAAAAGTATGCTGCATATATCAGGTCTACTACAAGTATATAAGTGAGCATCTATTGAGGCTTATGCAATTGGCTTTCGCTGGTCCACCATATTCTAGGCATTCAATATGTTGTGTGTTTAGATTCGATTATATTTAGCCGTTCCTTAGTTCGATCGATACATGGTATAAAAGATTAAAATGACACACACACACACACACACACACACATATATATATATATATATATATATATATATATATATATATATATATATATATATATATATATATATATATATATATATATATATATATATATATATATATATATGATGTGAATACGCGATGTAACAAATAAACAAAATAGAGTTCGATAAGCAAGTAAATGAATATGTAAGTGTAATATGAGTGTGTATAACATAATTCTAGGCATCCATGAAGAAGGTCATCGATTATATACGTAAAATAAATAAACGATAAACGTATAAATGTACAAAAGAAAGATATACGTTCGAATAACAATAAATACGATGCATGATGTGTTATAATGAATCCATTGAGTATGTAAAGAGTTTAAATGACTTACAATTCATATAAAATGAAGTGTTATACGTCTAAAGGACTTATAACTCAAAGATGGTGCTTCGTTCGATCACAAAATGGCTCGAATGAAGAGTATATGACCGAAATATGGTTCGAATGGCTTGGGGATTGCTTCTGGCTCTCTTGTGGACTCGGCAAAAGGAGTAAATGGAGCTAGGGAGAATTAGTTGAGTGTGTTTGAGAGTGAAGGAGCAAAGGGGTGTATATGGTTCGATATATATACAAAGTATATGATATATATATAGTTTAAAATGATCAAGTTGTAGATTATATTCTTTTTCCAGATTTTGTGAGATTCTTTAGAGGATAAGGTGTGGTTTTAGTCGAGTTATGAAGTCATCAAGGGGAGGGTTAGCTTGTTTGGTTTGGTTTGTACATGTTGTATGTATATAAGTATCATTCGATACACATAAGGGTCCAAAAATGATTCTAACGTATCCAACGACTAGAAAATGGTTAGGAATGGTTCCATAGGCTCTTATTCGACTTATAAAAATAAAGGACATAGGTTAAAACTTGTTTTGTCGAGTTTGGTTATTTTGGTTAAACATTAGTTGAATTTGTTCATGCCTCGAACGTGTATTACTTTGTGTCTCGTTTTGTGGTCAAACCTTCGATTCATGAAATGAGATTAGTTGATCCTGATCGTTTGAAGTATGGAGAATCGAGTTGTATAAAAAGTTCCACATGTCATGTGTCGAATTTGCAAGATATCGAGGTAAAGCTATTCATGTTCAGTCGATTTGTGAATCAAAGAAATTATAAAATTAAGTTGGGCCATGAATAGTAGCAGGCTCAAATTTGTGGGCTAGGAATAGTAGTATAGTCTGTTTGGTTTATAATTAGTTTTAAACAGTTTTCGTGGTCCGCGTGTGAGCTCGTCCCATGGTGTTGTAATCATGTATTAATGTTTAAGTTATCGTAGCGTGATAACGTAGTTAAATGAGATAATCTCTCATTAACAAGTGTCAGAAAATAAATAATGCGCATTTTCTGATAATTAATCATAGTTAAACAAATGGAAAATTACCATTTGTTACATAACGTTAGGTGTAAGGATATAAGAAAACACGGTTGTGCAGCTCCCATGTCTGCGAAGCGTCTCTGGAACTCCTGGCACATCCTCATCTGAGTAGCTAACATGGCTTCTAAGGCTGAAATCTTCTGATCTTGGTTCCTTGCCATGTCTCTGGCTAACCATAGGGTCCTTTCAATGCCTTTTATCCTACCATGTACCTGAGTATGGTCCCTACTCAAACAGCGGACTCTGGAATCCAAGTTTCTAAGCTCATAGTTATAAGTATCCTTCATTTTATCAACCTTCATCTCTAAGTCAAACACTTCTCGCCTCTCAGAATCGGCTCTTTTAAACAAAGTGTCAAGGTTTCGATTATACCATTCGAAACGGTTTGGTGGTAACCTTTCCAGCTGTTCAGTGTGGGCGTCTAGTGTACTGGGTTGCTGATGAAGAAGAGTCCATATTGAATAACGATTTGGTTTGTGATGTGTGAGTTTGATATGCTTAAAATGCTTAAAGTTCAAAAATAATATTATATACAATATTATCTTGTTTTTATGTTTTTGATTCAACAATTATCGTCTCCTCGAATGTCGTTGTATAACATGTTAAGCAAATCGTTAAAAGTTCGTTATATAATTATAAACGTAACGAAAATAAATATACTGAAACGAATGACGAGAATGCACATAATTAAATGAAAATGTGCAAAATATGAAATAAAAATGATTATAAGTAATTGTTACTGTTCAGCCCTTGGTCTTTCACAGAATTTACAATTTATACCCTAACGGTGTAGGTTTTGCACCGTTAGTCCTCCGTTAGTCAAATGTTACAAATTAAGTCCAATAAAGGTCAATTATTACATTTTAAGCCTTAAGCCTACTGTTTTAACAATTCTCACCCTCAAGTTATCAAATTTACAGTTTAGAACTCAATTATACAAAAGTTACAGAATTAACCCTAATAGTAAACTTTGTTTGCAAAATTAGTCCAAAAATCACAAAAAGAATGGGAATTGATTTCCGAAAGTTTCTATAGCTTTATAAAGCTTATTTAAGTCAAAATGATCAGCTTATTTTTGAAAGTGCTTATTTTTCCACTTATTGGGCTTTTAACGAACTTAATCAAAGCCCAATATCACTTCTCGATCCGTTGGGTCTAAAAGGGTTTTGGGCTTCTTTTTGGGCTTATTTAATCATCACAAAATCACATTCAAACTGCTTATTTAACTGCTTATTTACCAAGGCTTATTGGGCTTATTTCTCGGTTAGGCCCAATCGACAAAGAATAAAGGGTTAATAGTTGGTCCGATTAGCGTTAGGATTAGTGTTTAAAAAGGGATTTCGAGAGCTTTTCAAGGGAAACTCAAAGCATCAATTTGTTAGATGGTCTTGTAAAGAATTAGTTCGAACAATAAATTCAATATGTTGTTTGTTCAGATTCGATTATATTTAGCCGTTCCTTAGTTCGATCGATACATGGTATAAAAGATTAAAATGACATATATATATATATATATATATATATATATATATATATATATATATATATATATATATATATATGATGTGAATATGCGATGTAACAAATAAACAAAATAGAGTTCGATAAGCAAGTAAATGAATATGTAAGTGTAATATGAGTGTGTATAACGTAATTCTAGGCATCCATGAAGGAGGTCATCGATTATGTACGTAAAATAAATAAACAATAAACGTATAAATGTACAAAAGAATGATATACGTTCGAATAACAATAAATACGATGCATGATGTGTTATAATGAATCAATTGAGTATGTAAAGAGTTTAAATGACTTACAATTCTTATAAAATTGAGTGTTATACGTCTAAAGGACTTATAACTCGAAGATGGTGCTTCGTTCGATCACAAAATGGCTCGAATGAAGAGTATATGGCCGAAATATGGTTCGAATGGCTTGGGGATTGCTTCTGGCTCTCTTGTGGACTTGGCAAAAGGAGTAAATGGAGCTAGGGAGAATTAGTTGAGTATGTTTGAGAGTGAAGGAGCAAAGGGGTGTATATGGTTCGATATATATACAAAGTATATGATATTTATATAGTTTAAAATGATCAAGTTGTAGATTATATTATTTTTCCAGATTTTGTGAGATTCTTTAGAGGATAAGTTGTGGTTTTAGTCGAGTTATGAAGTCATCAAGGGGAGGGTTAGCTTGTTTGGTTTGGTTTGTACATGTGGTATGTATATAAGTATCATTCGATACACATAAGGGTCCAAAAATGATTCTAACGTGTCCAACGACTAGAAAATGGTTAGGAATGGTTCCATAGGCTCTTATTCGACTTATAAAAATAAAGGACATAGGTTAAAACTTGTTTTGTCGAGTTTGGCTATTTTGGTTAAACATTAGTTGAATTTTTTCATGCCTCGAACGTGTATTACTTTGTGTCTCGTTTTGTGGTCAAACCTTCGATTCATGAAATGAGATTTGTTGATCCTGATCGTTTGAAGTATGGAGAATCGAGTTGTATAAAAAGTTCCACATGTCATGTGTCGAATTTGCAAGATATCGAGGTAAAGCTATTCATGTTCAGTCGATTTGTGAATCAAAGAAATTAGAAAATTAAGTTGGGCCATGAATAGTAGCAGGCTCAAATTTGTGGGCTAGGAATAGTAGTATAGTCCGTTTGGTTTATAATTAGTTTTAAACGATTTTCGTGGTCCACGTGTGAGCTCGTCCCATGGTATTGTAATCATGTATTAATGTTTAAGTTATCGTAGCGTGATAACGTAGTTAAATGTGATAATCTCTCATTAACAAGTGTCAGAAAATAAATAATGCGCATTTTGTTATAATTAATCTTAGTTAAACAAATGAAAAATTACCATTTGTTACATAACGTTAGGTGTAAGGATATAAGAAAACACGGTTTTGTTGGATAAGGAAAATTTACTGGTGGCAAGTCAATCATCTTAGTTAATTACATTTACAATGAGGCGTTGATAAGCCAAGACTCGACTCGACTCGCTAACTACTCACTATTTTTGTATTTTTTTTTTCTAGACACTATATTGACTTAAACAAAAATGAAATACGAGATGGTAGTCCGTATGTTTTTTCTCTTGTCTTTTTCTATTTTTTTTCTTTTTATCATCATTTTTTTTCATTTTTTTTTAGAATTTCTTTTCTTCATTTTTTTTATATATTTTTTTTCCATACACTCTTGCCCTACCATCCAAAATAATAAATCAAAGGGATCTTGCAACCTCCCTACACTTAAACTTTTACATGAATAAAAACTAACTAACGACCTGAATTAAGAAAATCAAAACACGTGTAGTACCTTAAACATTAACGCACATATGGGAGTAAAAATTCCCCATTACTCCATAACAAACTAGTACTTTACCCATGAGTCCCAATCGTCCCAAAATTGTATTTACAAGATATGACTCGACTTAGCAACCATGTAACCAATTAGATAATTAACAAAGGGTTTAACATATAAGTTGTAACAATAATGCACTAAAGATGAGTGCATACAAGGAAGGCTAAGGCGATTTGGTTGTACATTTGAGGGTGGATTATAAACAATGTTCTTCACTAATATTTCGATGTAAAACCCAAAATTTCAAAACATGCAAAATTACCAAAATACCCTTGTAATTTAAATTTTCACTTAATAATTATATAAAACACCAAATGAATCACAAACTCTTGGAAATTAGCAACAAATGAAGTATGATAATTTTTGCATGAACATTTTAACATTCTAAATGTCCTAAAAATACTTGTCACTTTATAAAACAATTACTTGGACCGAATATGTATTTAATTATGTATTTACTTCTTTTTAAATAAAATTAAAATCAAATAAAATGAGATAAGCATTATATAATTATAGAAAATCTTTGCAAAATCAGAAATTGATCTCATCTAATCAATTTTGGGCCGAAATCCATGCCTCTCCTATTTTATATACACGGTTTTATTATTTGTTCCCTTTTATATTCACAAAACCCTATACGATTCATCCAAAAATCTCTCATTCGACCACCACCATTTTCTGCAAGTTCTTAGTATTTTTCCTGGGTGCTTTGGAGTTAGAAGAAGGCTAGAAAAATAGGAGTTCGATTTGTTGAAGCTTGGTTCGCTTGGTTTGATTTCTTGACCGCGTTTTATCATTGCCGAGAAGAATTAATTTGCCACACCTCATTCGATCATTCTAAATGTTATCTGGTATTTTTATAACTCTCTTTACATCATATATGATCTAAATAAAATAGTTATCTTGATCCATGCATGATATTCAGGCCGCTTGGAATTAAACGAACCATAGAACCCTAAAAAAGTGCAAAACTTCATACGACCATATATGAATTTTATAAATCTCAAACATATTTTTAGAATATGTAATATGATATTTGTAACCTATAACAATTGGATTCGAGATTTATTGAACCCTAGAACACTTAATTTGTGAATTATTTTGTTAATTGTTTAACCGGCTAGAAAGTTTAAAAAGAAAATAAAATCGTTAGGGCTAGGGTTTGGATTTATGATGAAGGAATTGGTGAAATAAATGTGTTTTAAGGTTGTTATAATGGTTGGTAATGATTGGTAAAATTTTAGGGTTAGGGTTTGTATTTTATTTTAAAACCAATTAGAGAATTAAAAGTATTTGGGTGTGTTTTGTAATTTTATAAACTTGGGGGTTATTTTTGTAAGATGCTTTGGACCAGGGGTAAATCATATAAAATATAATATGGGGGTATTATATGTAAATAATGTAACTAAAAGGTTTAAATGGTAAATGGTTTAATTATGTAATTCGAATTAAAATAAATAAAATAAAGGGACTTGTTTTGTAAATTATGTAAAGTGGAAGGTATTTCGTATAAATATTAATGTAAGGGGTATAATGTGTAATTTTGGTAAATTGAAGGCTTAATGTGTAAATATGAATATTATAAGGATTAATTGGTATTTTAATTACTTAAGAGGTTTAATTTGTAATTAATTTAATTAAAGGGTTTAATTTGTAAAATTGTTAAAGTTAAAGGATTGGAATTGTAATTATGGTAAACTTATGGATTAAAATGAATAACTTGTAATATTTGCACTTTAAACCTTTATCTTTGGCATATTTGCATTTAAAACCCTAAAATATGGAAAGTTGTCATATTTAACCCTAAGCTATTATAACTTGTTAAAATGAACCCTATTTCCATAATAATAATTAATTGATGACTTAACCTAATTACTTTATGGAATTTGTCTAATTATGGAAAAATTGCTATTTTTGGAAACTTGCTAAATAAGGAAACTTTCTAAAAATGGAAACTTACTAATTGAGGAAACCTGCTAAAAATGGAAAGCCGACTAAAATGAGAAATCTGATTTAAAGAAGATATTAATAATAAGACGACCATGTATTCGTGTAGATTCGCTGAAGATGGAGTTTGTTTCCGATCTTTATATTTCTAGATGTGTTTTCACTTGCGGTATAAGGTACAGATATTCTGACCTTCTCACAGGTTTCTCATGAACTCTCTCTCTCCTTCTTGTATACTTGAACCTTGATATGCTCCCCTTGATTTGTGAACCTTGATATGCTCCCCTTGATTTGTGAACCTTGCTATGTTCCCCTTGATAAATTGAACCTTGCCATGTTCCCTTGATACTTGATATAACTCGTTCGTCACCTTGTAACATGAATATTCAAATCCTTGGATACCTTGAAGGTTCATTTGATATTAAAACTGAATGTGAAAACTTTTCTTAATTATACATGAAAATGTTTTGAGAAAAGCTATTTTTAAAACGATGCAATACCACTTCTAAATGTAATTTTACTAAAAGTTTATGAAAACTACTTTTAAAGACTTTCTATATGAAAACTGTTTTTAAAGATCATTTTTATGAAGGCTATTAATAAAGGATTACTTTTATGATATGAACATTTAATATAAACCTTTAAATTGAACCTTTGCTTTGAACCTTTGATATGAACATTTGCTTTGAACCTTTGATATGAACCTTTGCCTTGAACCTTTGATACAAACCTTTGACATTTGGGCTTTGATTATGACTCTTTGATGACTTAGACATTTGACTTTGATATGATATGACATTTGAACCACTTGAATTGGAAACTTGACTTGAACCACTTGATATATATTTGGACATTTGATACTTGACCCTTGACCCACAGTTTGAGACTACGAGCCACCATTTGTATACTAGGCATGAGGGTTTCATGTCCATGTCATTGATGCACCGATGGCATGACTCTAGGGTAGGAGAGTGATGACCTATCCCGTCCCTGACTTGATTTGATTTGTTACGTAGAGGAAGAACTTGGCCGACTGGGGCGTATGGATGCATCCTAGATTTGTTATTTGTTTCGAGGGATTTATCATTATATTATTTGTTATATTTGGTGACTGATGGTGTGTGCGATACACGTCTTTCACATATTTGGGAGCTCATGACTCCACCCTTTGGAGGTATCCCCTCATATTGCGTTTGGTACCGAGGTCTCCCCTCCGTACACCTTGCTATTTGATTATTTGATTTGATTTGGGCTCGTAGTGGATTACTGTTTCCTTTACCTTATAATCTTGTACTTTTCATTTACTCTTACCTATTTACTTATGCCTTAACTCTTATTATATCTGTATTATCTTCATTTCATTTACTTTCCACTATTCTCTATTACTGCTTTGTTATCGTTATATCTGTTCACTGAGCTTTCGTAGCTCAGCCGCATTTCTTTTCCTGCGGCAGGTTTTAGTTTGGAAGCTGGGTATGAGTGGAGAGTACCTTGGACTTAGAAGACCTTACTAGCTATTTGGATTAGAGATGACTAGAAGAGCTTATGTTTAGACTTAGTAATTATTGTATTTCTCATTTGTAACCTTGTAGTTTCAGATTTTCCATTGTAACCATTGAAATTCAATTGTATTATTTATGTCATATGCTTGTGTTTGCTTTGATAAGAAACCATTATTGTGACATCTATACCCTTGTCGGGTTGGGGTGTTACAATTTATGGTATCAGAGAGACAGGCTGCGACTCGTAATACATTTACCCTTGACCTGTGAGTTTTGGACCATTAGGCTTCCACTGTAAGAACATAAGAGAACACCTTTGAGAACTTGCTTTAGGATTTCCCTATATGAACTTAAGTTTGACCAGTGAGGATTGGGTAGACTATAAGGCATTTGTTTAAGTATCATTGCTTCTGCATCACTCTGATTCGTGCCTTGCTTTTGATTAAAGCCTGTTGAGATCACTTTTGGAGATTGAAAGCTTATGCTTTGCACCACCTAAGATTTGAAACCTATATAAATCTTGAAGGCATTGAGAATTGCATAGTAATTGCCTGACACTATTTGATCCTTATCTTCAGATTCCGACTCTGACCTCTGATCCTCTTGTTAATCATTTTGATGCCTCTTCGGGCATTCTGAGAATCTCCATGGCGATGACGTACTTGATACATTCTGTGATTTGTCTCTTGCTTTTGATAAGCATCTATGAATCTTCCGACGCTATTTGATTTCGTCTTACCCATCTCTATCCCTATGAGAAGTCTTGTGGTGTTTAACCACGAGTATAAGAATGTTTCCCTCTCACTTTTGAACGATAAGATTTGCTATGTTGATCTGTCTTTCTTTGGATAGTTAACTTCGATTTTATTCTGATAAGGGATTGGTTGATTGAGCATTCAAAATATTGACAACTATCCTCCTATGTCTCACCTTTGGCGCTTGAAACAATTTTGAACTCCCTACCATGATTACCGATTGTTAAACTTTTGGCTATCACTATTACTCTGGAGACTCGTGTGTTACTTTCACGGTTATGAAGTTTTCCTAGAACCCATTTCGTACACCAATGAATGAACCTTATCTTGAGAGTTATTTGGCACCCTGAGTTTTCTGAATATGATTCCTGGTTGAACCACCAAGTTTTCCACCGGAGTGTGAAGTAGGATTTGACATGATACCGAGAGATTGTCTAGTCACCAAGCAAAGATGTCTTTCAGATGTATCCAGGATCATACCAGTTGATTTGAGCAACCGGGAAGAGCAACAACCGAAGACCAAGAAGTGAGTTTGCTTAAGTGTATCTTCTGGGCGTGTTTCAGTTTCGTTCGCGATAAAGAAGGATGGTGACAGGGGATATGTATTGATTTCTAGAAGCTGAACTGTACTGTTGTTAGGAACCATTATTTCTCCACCCTGAAACGACTATGTATCTGTTCAATTTCAGAGCCCGAAGTTTCTTTTAGATGGAAGTATGAATTAAGGTTATTCTTGAAATCGCCTTCCGTATACGTAACGACTGCTATGACGGTTAGTGATGCTAATCGTATTAGCTAAAGCTCTGACTGTTTTGTGAATTTGATAAATAATGTTTTCTCGTGGGTACTTGGGCAAATGGTCATTGTATGACTTAATAGTACATTCGGAGACAAGGAAGAGCATGGAAATCATTTTTGCACCTTATTAGAATTTGACGATCATTTGTGCATTCTGGGAGATTGATAATTGAGGATATCTCTTTAAATCCCGCAAGTTTTGAAACTATCACCAAGTGGTCAAGAACGATAACAGAGTGGAGAACTGAAATATTTTGAACCTTGCAGAAGAATTTTGGGAGATGTTTACAACTTGCGCTACTATTGATAAATTTCGGGAACAGAGAGAAACAGCTTAGTTTGATTGAGAATGGAGTTTTGGGAAAAGCTGAAATAGAAATTAGCTTCCATACCTTCAGGCGGAACAAATTTTGGGACATTTCAGAAAGAGACTCGGTTTTACTCCCTTGCAGCACAGAAGGATTTGCGTATGCATCAAGACAACTAGAAACATATCAGAAGAATTACTTCACTGCATGACCTGGAGTTGACAACAGCGGTGGCTACCCTGAAGTGTGAAGACATCCCTTACAAGGCAGAAGTGTTGGCGATGCAGAAGAAAAATCTAGTCAATATGGCGAACCTGGAACTGATGAAGACGTGCAGTCTCACTTCCCTATTCGTCTTGGTTGTACTAAGATGAACTGAGAGCGGAAGCGGACTGGATGATGAAGGGATTTGAAGATCGAGCCAGAAATTCACATTACTCCATCACATTCCAAGAAGAACTGCAGGAGGCTTGACGAACCAGATACAAGTTCACGATTTTGTTTCACTTCCAGATTGATGGACAAACGAAGACAGATTAACCGGACTTGAAGAGATTGAATGTTTTGAATGATCGGATTTTTGAAACATACCTTTTATGTTTGGAAGAATTGATTCTGTGAAGGCCGAAGTTATTGACGACTAACTTTCACTTCCCTTGACTCACTTAAGCTTCGTTATATAGAAATAAGATCCTCTAATGATTTAAGTTCCCTAGAAGCATTTCAGTTCCGTGTTTATTTTTCGTATGTTCGATGATGGCTTTGTTTTGGGAATTTTGGTGAATTGTGGAAGATTTGATGCTTGTGGACGACGTGCCTTACTTCTGCTAGGCAATCTGGGATTCCGATAATCTTGCGAGTAGTTTTGTTTTCCCTCTTGACTATGCCATTTGATTTTGTTGACCTTTGAGACTGTAGAAGTACTAGGTGGATTAAGATAGGTTGTTTTGCTCACGACTCGAGATAAAGTATGATCATCATGAAGGCATACTTATGTGGTACTAGTATTATGACGCCTGATCAACGTGATAATACTTACACCATATAACGTGCACTCATTGTGGCCATAGGATATCTTGGGAAGTACCTAAGAAGTTTAGGATTTGATCTCCGTTGGATTATCTGTGATTAGTGAGACTTTAGGTTCATTCTACCTATGTGTATACTTTGCCTTCATTCATTAGATATCTGGATGAATTTGGACTCTCGTTTTGCATTCTGTTGACCTCAGTTATAAATATTGAACTCTTGTAGAGCTCGCTACTGTTGATACAGTTAATTTGATTTGAAATTTTGTTCGTATTCCATATAAGCTTTCCAGAAGATTCACCTATTATCCATTTTATGTTGCATGGACCTTTTGGTCAGAATCAACCAAATTTGCCTCCTTCTGAGGAATTTGAACCCATCTTGTTTTGATTGAGTCATGAGAAACCATTTGGTTTGAAGATCCTTTTTGGAAGAACCTCCCCAGGCGTGAGAATGTTTTGTGACGATCTTTTGCTACTACTTCGTCTAACCTTGCGACTTCAAATTTCAAGGAAGAAAATTTTTTTTTAGAGGGGAAGAAGTTGTAAAACCCAAAATTTCAAAACTTGCAAAATTACCAAAATACCCTTGTAATTTAAATTTTCACTTAATAATTATACAAAACACCAAATGAATCACAAACTCTTGGAAATTAGCAACAAATGAAGTAGGATAATTTTTGCATGAACATTTTAACATTCTAAATTTCCTAAAAATACTTGTCACTTTATAAAACAATTACTTGGACCGAATATGTATTTAATTATGTATTTACTTCTTTTTAAATAAAATTAAAATCAAATAAAATGAGATAAGCATTATATAATTATAGAAAATCTTTGCAAAATCAGAAATTGATCTCATCTAATCAATTTTGGGCCGAAATCCATGCCTCTCCTATTTTATATACACGATTTTATTATTTGTTCCCTTTTATATTCACAAAACTGTATACGATTCATCCAAAAATCTCTCATTCGACCACCACCATTTTCTGCAAGTTCTTAGTATTTTTCCTGGGTGATTTGGAGTTAGAAGAAGGCTAGAAAAATAGGAGTTCGATTTGTTGAAGCTTGGTTCGCTTGGTTTGATTTCTTGACCACGTTTTATCATTGCCGAGAAGAATTAATTTGCCACACCTCATTCGATCATTCTAAATGTTATCTGGTATTTTTATAACTCTCTTTACATTATATATGATCTATATAAAATAGTTATCTTGATCCATGCATGATAATCAGGCCGCTTGGAATTAAACGAACCATAGAACCCTAAAAACGTTCAAAACTTCATACGACCATATATGAATTTTATAAATCTCAAACATATTTTTAGAATATGTAATATGATATTTGTAACCTGTAAAAATTGGATTCGAGATTTATTGAAGCCTAGAACACTTAATTCGTGAATTATTTTGTTAATTGTTTAACCGGCTAGAAAGTTTAAAAAGAAAATAAAATCGTTACTGCTAGGGTTTGGATTTATGATGAAGGAATTGGTGAAATAAATGTGTTTTAAGGTTGTTATAATGGTTGGTAATGATTGGTAAAATTTTAGGGTTAGGGTTTGTATTTTATTTTAAAACCGATTAGAGAATTAAAAGTATTTGGGTGTGTTTTGTAATTTTATAAACTTGGGGGTTATTTTTGTACTTAAGAGGTTTAATTTGTAATTAATTTAATTAAAGGGTTTAATTTGTAAAATTGTTAAAGTTAAAGGATTGGAATTGTAATTATGGTAAACTTATGGATTAAAATGAATAACTTGTAATATTTGCACTTTAAACCTTTATCTTTGGCATAATTGCATTTAAAACCCTAAAATATGGAAAGTTGTCATATTTAACCCTAAGCTATTATAACTTGTTAAAATGAACCCTATTTCCATAATAATAATTAATTGATGACTTAACCTAATTACTTTATGGAATTTGTCTAATTATGGAAAAATTGCTATTTTTGGAAACTTGCTAAATAAGGAAACTTTCTAAAAATGGAAACTTACTAATTGAGGAAACCTGCTAAAAATGGAAAGCCGACTAAAATGAGAAATCTGATTTAAAGAAGATATTAATAATAAGACGACCATGTATTCGTGTAGATTCGCTGAAGATGGAGTTTGTTTCCGATCTTTATATTTCTAGATGTGTTTTCACTTGCGGTATAAGGTACAGATATTCTGACCTTCTCACAGGTTTCTCATGAACTCTCTCTCTCCTTCTTGTACACTTAAACCTTGATATGCTCCCCTTGATTTGTGAACCTTGATATGCTCCCCTTGATTTGTGAACCTTGCTATGTTCCCCTTGATAAATTGAACCTTGCCATGTTCCCTTGATACTTGATATAACTCGTTCGTCACCTTGTAACATGAATATTCAAATCCTTGGATACCTTGAAGGTTCATTTGATATTAAAACTGAATGTGAAAACTTTTCTTAATTATACATGAAAATGTTTTGAGAAAAGCTATTTTTAAAACGATGCAATACCACTTCTAAATGTAATTTTACTAAAAGTTTATGAAAACTACTTTTAAAGACTTTCTATATGAAAACTGTTTTTAAAGATCATTTTTATGAAGGCTATTAATAAAGGATTACTTTTATGATATGAACATTTAATATAAACCTTTAAATTGAACCTTTGCTTTGAACCTTTGATATGAACCTTTGCTTTGAACCTTTGATATGAACCTTTGCCTTGAACCTTTGATATGAACCTTTGACATTTGGGCTTTGATACGAACCTTTGACATTTGGACTTTGATTATGACTCTTTGATGACTTAGACATTTGACTTTGATATGATATGACATTTGAACCACTTGAATTGGAAACTTGACTTGAACCACTTGATATATATTTGGACATTTGATACTTGACCCTTGACCCACAGTTTGAGACTACGAGCCACCATTTGTATACTAGGCATGAGGGTTTCATGTCCATGTCATTGATGCACTGATGGCATGACTCTAGGGTAGGAGAGTGATGACCTATCCCGTCCCTGACTTGATTTGATTTGTTACGTAGAGGAAGAACTTGGCCGACTGGGGCGTATGGATGCATCCTAGATTTGTTATTTGTTTCGAGGGATTTATCATTATATTATTTGTTATATTTGGTGACTGATGGTGTGTGCGATACACGTCTTTCACATATTTGGGAGCTCATGACTCCACCCTTTGGAGGTATCCCCTCATATTGCGTTTGGTACCGAGGTCTCCCCTCCGTACACCTTGCTATTTGATTATTTGATTTGATTTGGGCTCGTAGTGGATTACTGTTTCCTTTACCTTATAATCTTGTACTTTTCATTTACTCTTACCTATTTACTTATGCCTTAACTCTTATTATATTTGTATTATCTTCATTTCATTTACTTTCCACTATTCTCTATTACTGCTTTGTTATCGTTATATCTGTTCACTGAGCTTTCGTAGCTCAGCCGCATTTCTTTTCCTGCGGCAGGTTTTAGTTTGGAAGCTGGGTATGAGTGGAGAGTACCTTGGACTTAGAAGACCTTACTAGCTATTTGGATTAGAGATGACTAGAAGAGCTTATATTTAGACTTAGTAATTATTGTATTTCTCATTTGTAACCTTGTAGTTTCAGATTTTCCATTGTAACCATTGAAATTCAATTGTATTATTTATGTCATATGCTTGTGTTTGCTTTGATAAAAAATCATTATTGTGACATCTCTACCCTTATCGGGTTGGGGTGTTAGATTCGAAATCCATCGAAACATCACGAGAACCGCGAAAAATATAGGCTCTGAGGGGTGTACTAGGGGTATCGTGTACTAAAAGTGAGTACATCGTAAAGATGTGGGAAAATTATTTGACTTTATTGGTTAAGCAACTTGGCTCATTGGTCAAGTAATTATAAAACAGGTTTAAAACAAGGGTTATCCTAATGCCTCTTATCATTTAGTAAATCCTAACTACACGAATGTAGTCTCACTAGCGATCTCGGGATGCATCACAAACGCAAGTTCTAGAATCTATATACTACCGGTACACTCATAAGCATTAAAGGTAAATGCTTTTTCCTAAAGATCTAAAGGCGAACCTCACATTTTTGGGGTGATTTTTTTTTTTTTTTTGAGTGGAAGGGTTTTTGTGCTAGCTATATAATTCATATCCATGAGACGCTCATTAAAACAAGTTTCTCTTTTAGTTTTATTACACATTTACTCTAAGACAAAGCAAAAATCAAGCGAAGTTATAGTTTCTAAGGAATCCCATTTTACCCTCCCTACACTTAAATTGAACATTGTCCCCAATGTTCTGAAAAGTATCAAAGTTATGATTACGGGAAAAATAAAATAGAGAAAGAAACTAATACTCCCCTGATTTGCTCGGCATGGACGATGTGAAAACATGGTTAAATCCTCCTCCAAGAAAATAAGTATAATAAACGCTCATCATACTTCATCTTTATCTTCTTGTCCAATATAACCTGTCATTCACTAAGCAAACAAACACAAAACCTCGCATAAAATCGGCGGTAAACAATATATATATATATATATATATATATATATATATATATATATATATATATATATATATATATATATATAAAAACTAATTCCTAAAAAGCAAAGTAAGATATAATGCTTGCAAAATAAATGTTTACAGATTCCTGGAAATTTAAAATTCTGAAAATTTTCAAAAATTAAGTTCCAGCAGAAAAACAAAATTCTGGAAAACTGCGCTGCTACAGTGCCTGACGCCGTCAGGTTGTAGACCCTGACGCCATCAGGATTGACCTGACAATATTTTTATGTTTTGTTTCTGGAAAAATCTTAGTATTAAAACCTGTAAATTTTGCAAAACGTTCATTGTGACTCGATACAAGCATTTGACTCAAACAAACACATAGATATATGCTAATCATTCATTGTTAACTTTCATGTTCGAATTTGTTCTTTTAAACAAATATGATCTTCCCTACACTTATCTTTTTGTAAAATACCTTTACATGCAATTAAGACGAGGTTAAAAACAAAATAAAGCATTTTCACAAATTATTCGAGACATGAAAGATTAAACAATGATGATAAGACATATGTATGACACAAACAAAAAAATAAAATAAAAAAATCAAACAATTAAAAACATGGGTTGCCTCCCAAGAAGCGCTTGTTTTTGTTCGAGTCTCGAGCCTGACTCTACCCTTATTTAACAGATATAAGGGAGGTTTTCCCTACACTTAAGATTAAGTGCGGGTGATAGTAGCGATACACACCCTTAGGGTGAAAATATGCCACGTGAGGTGAAGGGGGTGTGTGAATGGCTTCCTTCATCCTAAAACTACCCGAATTATATGGTTTGATGAGTGGATTGGGGCCTTTTTCAATTCCTAGATTTAAATCTAAGGATGGAAAGTTGAGTAATGGTTGAGGCTCCGGATCATCAACACTAGGAAACTCCCTAGAACTTAGAGAAAAGTTATCAGTACAAGTATTCAAACCTATATCCTCTAGTTGTGCTTGGTCCAAGGGTTATGCCTCTATCGGGGTTCCTTTAGTCTCTTCTACTTTTTTCGGGTAAGTCACGGGCGGTGTGTGTTGGAGTTTTGGATAAATATTAATACTTGTATGACTAGAATCGAACTTGAGACCTCGGGATTGCACACGTTATGAGTGAGTATCAAGAAGTAAATAATTAATGTATATTAAATGTTATGTATATATATTTATTATTTGAACACAAGAAAAGGACTAATGATCGTTAGTTATTAACAGTATGGACTAACTATCATTAAACGTAAAGGAAAAGGACTAGATTGTAATTAAGATGACGAGAAGGTTCCGGAACACCCTCTAGGGTGCAAAACCGGTCGATCCAAGGGAAGGGTAATCCCTTGCCCTAGCTTGTCCTCCAAGATTACTTCTAGTATAAATATAAACACAAGGGTTCATTGTTAAGGTAATCTTTTGTACATACACTAAACCCTAAAGTGTTTTCTTCTCCTTCTTTCCTCCTAAATCCGATCGTACAAACCCTAAGGGTTCTAGGATCGTTTTTTGCTTGTAAAAAATATAGTTCTTGTGGTTTTACTAGCATAAACTTGATATGGTTTAATTCGTGTGTACAAGAACGAGGTAACAACTCACTATAGTTGTTATCAAGGAATCGATCAATAAAACGGTAAGGGATTGATCATTGATTCATATAAACCCTAATTAGGGTTCTTCATATTGTTCAAGACAATTGCTTTTGATTCTTGTTCGGGCTTGAATCAATACGGTACGTTCTCTTTATGTTTATGTTAATCCTTTACGTGTTATAATTGTTCCTTCGCTTCCGCATATGTGACTACTTGATTTACTTAATAATATGATAGTCTTGATTATTAAATTCTAACAGTGGTATCACGAGCTTGCTATAACATGTAATTGATTACATAAAACACATAAAAATCGGATCTTTAATGTTTTAGATACATGTTAAGATTGTTTTGAGATCTAGGGCTTGTTAAATTTTGAAACCCTAAATTTTGGGGGGGGGGGGGGGTCGATCACTCCTTTATCCAAATTAGGGTTTGTGGATTCAATATTAAGTGGATTAGTAACCCTAGGTTGTTAACAAGATTTATGTGTTAATTGAACGTATCTTGTGACCTAATTGATAATTGTTTGAGATAGACATGTTCCATGGATCTAGGTTTTAAAATAAAAAATTACGAAACCCTAACCCTATATTTGGGGGGTACGATTTCCATAAACCCTAATTAGGGTTTGTGGTTTAATTTTTTTTAATTAATTGGATTAGAAACCCTAGGTTTGCAACGTGTTTATGTGAACTATGTGGTAATTGTTATGCATGAATCCATGACGAAACATGCATGTTAGTCATGGATTGGATTAATTGTTTAATTGTTAGAACTTGTTTTACACATGTAATAATTAGATAATTCTAAAAATTGGGGAAGACTCCAATTATATATTAAAATCAATTAATGTGCAATTTGGTATATGTTTACTATGACTTACGCAATTGACTTTGTCAATGCATGTGGCTCACCTGTGCAAGGTGAAAGTCTTAGCTAAACCATATGCATACTTGACATCTAGATATTGATTTTATTTAGGATTGTTTAAAAGGTTGCATGTGGCTAGATGTTTCTCTAACAATTAATTATTTTTCTTATTAGTTAATTGTTGTTTTCTTTTAAATTACTTGTTTATTGTTTTTTTTTTTTATATGTGATATGTTAAAGTAAGCAATAAAAGGGTAATTTTCAAAGAAAATTAAATTGGACTAATAACGGTGAAACATGAAGTAATAAAGTAAGGATCTTGCAGATTCTTATGTGCCGCTAGTGGTCCGATTCGCACGGTAATCAGCTCCCAGGCGAGACTAGCAAGATCTAAACTTTGTCACTTAATTTTTAAGATTAAGATCATAAACTTTTGCTTGATTGATGTTTTTGTACAATAGTGTGTGAAGGGCGGACCAAAGTTGACAAACTGTGTGGTGGGTTTATCTGGAGAGGGGTTTTTTAAGAGATTCGCTCCTACCGGCTCTCCGGGCCCGCTTGTGCGTCAACTGCGACTTACCTATATCACTATTTACGTACACTATCATCTTAAGGGTGATTTACCTCAATTCCACGCGCCACTTTTGTGGCAAATATCCGAATAACATGTAAGAGTAGGATATGTGGACGATAATTGTTGGTACTTCTTTAATTGGTGAACCCAATACCTCAAGTACATAGTTTTGGTTTACTCTTAACTAATTGGTAAATAAAATTGTTTTGAAAATTTATGCTATAAAGATGAGTGCATGCATCTTTATACATGTTTTGATTACACATCAAACTAAATACCCTATAATTTAAGTTACATGCCATCTAACTATAAGGAACACTTGAAGTTAATTTTGGGTATGCGTGAGACCTGGACCAAAATTAATGACAAGGTAAATTTCCGAGTGTGCGTGAGACCACACATGGATGAATTTACAGTTTCTAAGTTAGACAACTTAATTAAGCTGATGCGTGAGACCTAGAGCTTAAGGCATGAGATGGGATGAAACATGCTTGCATGACATATTGATGAATCAATATGATGTAAATCCCATAATGATCTAGGAATTGGAAAATTGTTTGCCAATTATTGTTCGACAATTACCTAGTTGAATACTATCATTACTAGCAGATCAACTGATGTAATGGTACTATGTCAATTAGGATCCTAGCTTTAAGAAAATACTATGGTTGATATGAATATTTACCAATGGGTATTTTATTTTCTTAAAGAGCTATTATCGAAAATACTAAACTGAATTTTGTAAATTCTTTTAATTGTATTAATGCAACGATAAACCGTAAACATAGGTTATTCTTTATTAGTAAATTGATCTACACCCGTAGGGGTTTTGGTTAGAGTCAATTTCATCAAAAGAATAAACCAAGTCTCCTTTCATATGAGAAGCGTGAGACTAAATCCTATTCCTTTTCATGAATAAGAAAGGTATGATGGGAAAATTAGAATTGTCTAAATTCTAAATACATAACTCATAGCAAGTTTTAATCGTTAAGGTTATTGCGAATTTATGAGTTATTAAATTAGAAGCTAGACTAATTACCGCATAATGGTAAAAGACAAGCTAGTATATCTGTTTGTTTTGTTTTAACCATTTGAAGGTACTACATACAATTGTTGGAATTGTAGACCTATTAAGGAAGAAATTGCATGTCAATTTTTCAAGTTAATAGTAAGCAATGTGATGAATCACATTTGGCATAAATGTGGATAGTCCATCAGTTACGTAGTAGAATACAATCTTTTAGAACCTAAGTAATTGTTACGAATAGGTTTTGACAAAGATGTAGGAAAGTAACAAGGACACTCTTTCCTTTCACTGGTTTATGAAACACTTATTATGGTGTCGAATTCAGTGGGAGTAATGTGTTCTTAGAACTGAATAAGGGATTATTGTAAGTTCTCTAATTCAGTGGGAGTTGCAAGATTTATGTGTCTTGATTGTAACTCAGATTATCTTTTGAATGCCTCAAGATAATCACTTTCCAAATATAGATACTAATATTTTCAAGGATAGTCATGTGCGTTTCCTTGATTGATTGAGTAATTCTATATCTATTAGTTATGCTAATGACACAAATCATATTGATCACATTAACAAACACGTGTAGTGTTGTCTATGTGGTACATAATGTTGGTCCATGCACAAGTGGGAGAAATCTTTATTGTGTGCAAGGTACAACATACAATAATATGATTTAGTAGATTCTCTTAACCGCAAGGTAAGAGATTCTTGTTCTAATATGATTATACATATCTATTCTTAAAAACACTTGGAGTTAATTTTGGGTATGCGTGAGACCTGGACCAAAATTAATGACAAGGTAAATTTCCAAGTGTGCGTGAGACCACACATGGAAAATTTTACAGTTTCTAAATTAGATACTTATTAGAACTTGTGTCAATGTGATAACAAGATTACTTCAACTTTAATATTTATGTACTATTGGAATGACATAAATGCATGAAGTAATATAATACTACTTCAATAATTATGTATTCTTTGAATGACATAAATAAATGAAGTAATAAGTTAACTTGAAAATACTATTGAAACCAAATGATGGTATTCATGATTACTTTAGTTATAAATATTTATACTTTATTGAGAAGTTATAAATATGAAGTCTTTAAGACTTAGTATAATCTAAAGTAAGACGTTAACTTGTTATGTCTTCTTTATTAAAGACATATACAAGAAGTCATTGAGTTGATCAATGATTTATAACGTGTAGTGAGATTATAACGGTTTATGTCTTCTTGATTGAGACATGAACATGAAGTGACTTATTTAATAAGTACTTGAGTTATAATGCATGCAAGAGGCTTGAAATTCTATTTCACCATTAAGATGACTTAGTTGGGAAATAGGTAAGCCAAAAGGAATACAAAGTTATCTTTCATATTGTTAGATTATCTCACAATATGAGTTCTAATGAAATACCACATATTTGTGGTGTGTTCAGTTAGGAAAATCAAACTTTATTTGTATTGTTTGGTTAAAGATAACTATAACTTCTTTTCTTCCAAAAGTTATCAAGGTTAGGAAATTGAGTATGGATTGAATATACTCAATTAGACTCCTAGAAGATTTATAAGACATTATTTATTATGGAATGTGATGAATCACATTAAGTCTTAAAATGAAGTTCTGAATTTGATAAACTTCTGATGAAGCTGGATTTTAACAAACGAATGTCAGGAACTATCATGTGTATTTGTAATATCCCAAAAGAGAACAATATGGTGTTGCTTTAATTGCTAATTATTTATAGATAATCTATAAATTACAAAAAGCGAGTGGGAGTTTTATCTTGTAGAGATAAAGTTACAAGATACATAATCTTCTAAAATACACTAGCAAATATCATGATGAGATTAGACATGTAAATGTTGGATCTCAAATGATGGAATTCTCATTCATAGATCCACTTGGATATCTCAGATATTTGATTAATATGCTGAGGATTATATGATGAAGTATTACCAAATAATGAATTGGGTAAATTACTCATACTATGAATGTTATAGATGCTGTTCATAAAGATATTAAAATTTTACAAATTTGGTTTATCTTAATTCTTAATAGTTAGAGAATGATGATGAGTTTATTTAAAGATAGAAAACCCTAGTGGTTTAAATCTTTATGTAGAAATCATATGGACAATATTGTACACATATTTAATGTATGTCTTGTGACAAGATTATTAATCATACTTAAGTAATTAACTATGATTGAATACTCTTTCATAAGCACATTAAATATATAAAGATAATAATTGTCATATCTATTTTCATTTATATGAAGGATGACAATGGAATATCAAAACTCTTTCTTGAGTGATTACTTGAGCGAGGACAGTAAGTAATCGAAAGGATTTTTGAATTCATAATTATTTTGGAAGTGTACAAAGTGTAATAATCCATGAATGGATTAATGCATGCATCTATGAAATATTCTTATGTTTAATTATTAAATCCATGTTTTGATTTATAATTGAAATAAGATAATTTCTAAGTATTTCTGAAAGCTAGTGGGAGTATTATGTTTGATTTACTAAATCATATATGTTGAAGTAACATTCCATATAAGTAAAATGTTAAGTCTTAGTTTGGAATAAAACTTTACTTATAAGATTTAGAAAATAAAACATACAACCTTGGAACAAAAGTTTATTATTTAATAAACATGTGCGGTAAATAAATCTAATAGAATATGATATATCATTTTGAAATACTAAATGAATATAGATATTTGAAAAGATAGAACATGAATGAAATCTAAGTCTGACTGAAGGATTTGGATTTTTCATGTACATCATATTATTGTTGTATCATGCTTAAATGCTAAATGATTTGACAATATTTGATATCCAATAAAAGGTTATTAGATAACTTGTGTAATGAATATTCTGATGGAATATGTTTGGACTTAGAATACACTATCCTCGACCTGGAATTGCTCCTAAATTCTAAGTATAAACAATATGGCAAAATTGTTGCGTAATTGTTATAGCCAACAAATCTTGAAAGATTGGAAGGCATCGAATTACACAATGGATATTAAGTTTACGGAATAGTTAAAAAGCATATTGTAGTTTTATACAATGATGCTGGTTTGATTGAGATGACACTCAATAACTAGTCATGGTAGGATTTTATCCTTGTTAATGGCCATGTGAACTAGTTGTGCTCTACTAAGAGCATAGTTGCATTATACATTAAAGAATTAGAATACTTTAAACTTTAAAACGTTTGAAAGTTTGATTGTCATAAATTGATGGTTGAGGATATCACATCATTTATGAAGTATTGTGTGACTATATCAAGATAGTTGGATACACACATAAAAGAATTTTGTTAATTAAATTCTTGAAATAAGTATTCTCAAAATTATTATAGATCAAAATTAGTTGAAATAAATGCCTTGTCAACAAGTATGATTGTCAGTACTTGAGGCATAGTTGTCAACAAGCCATTACTTGAGACAAAATTCATTAACTGGAATTATCATGCATTGATCTATTTAGTATTTGAATAAAGGACATTAAGCAATTATTATTTATAATGAATTAAAGTACTTTGTACGTTTGTTTTCATTAATAATGAATTGTGTCCTATATTTGCATGTTTAAATCCATGAATAACTTATGTTATTCTAAATTGTCCATTTTCAATTAATGATATGGGAATATCATTAAACTAAGACAAATCTGAGTATTGGTTAGAATATACTTGAAAGTATATTGATGCGTAGACATATCAATTTCACATGATATTCAATGAATTAAATATAGGACTTATCCCAACTACATGATTTTACTTTGTGGATCTTGTCAGTAAGTAAATCATAAATTTAGTTATCCTCAGACTTGAGATACCAGATAAGTGTCATGGATGTAGTGCATTTCTGTGAAGCAATTTACCGCTTACCGTAACTGGGAGTTATAAGGATTGTTTTCAGAAATGTTGCAAAGTCTATGGGTTATTCTTGTAGTCAAGAAAGAATTTGTTCCTTCAAATATGTTTTGAAGTTTAATACTGCTGGGCCCCTCGTAGGGTTGACAAGGTGTTTGCGTGCGCACACCCAAAGTCTATCTGGAATACGTTCAGATGTTTTGGTAATCTTGCTCAATCATAAACAACGAGAAACAGAATTGTTAATTAAAGAATGACTGAGATCCATATCTTTATTAACGTGGTATTAGTAACAAAAGGATAATAATAATGATGAATCATTAAAGGTTTTTTTCCAGGAAACCTAGCTCGAGTTGGTCTAGGGGCATTGGCGTGTTGCTAGACGCTAACCAATGTCATTACACTATTAATAGATATCCAAGTGGGAGCTGTTGGAGTTTTGGATAAATATTAATACTTGTATGACTAGAATCGAACTTGAGACCTCGGGATTGCACACGTTACGAATGAGTATCAAGAAGTAAATAATTAATGTATATTAAATGTTATGTATATATATTTATTATTTGAACACAAGAAAAGGACTAATGATCGTTAGTTATTAACGGTATGGACTAACTATCATTAAACGTAAAGGAAAAGGACTAGATTGTAATTAAGATGACGAGAAGGTTCCGGAACACCCTCTAGGGTGCAAAACCGGTCGATCCAAGGGAAGGGTAATCCCTTGCCCTAGCTTGTCCTCCAAGATTACTTCTAGTATAAATATAAACACAAGGGTTCATTGTTATGGTAATCTTTTGTACACACACTAAACCCTAAAGTGTTTTCTTCTCCTTCTTTCCTCCTAAATCCGATCGTACAAACCCTAAGGGTTCTAGGATCATTTTTTGCTTGTAAAAAATATAGTTCTTGTGGTTTTACTAGCATAAACTTGATATGGTTTAATTCGTGTGTACAAGAACGAGGTAACAACTCACTATAGTTGTTATCAAGGAATCGATCAATAAAACGGTAAGGGATTGATCATTGATTCATATAAACCCTAATTAGGGTTCTTCATATTGTTCAAGACAATTGCTTTTGATTCTTGTTCGGGCTAGAATCAATACGGTGCGTTCTCTTTATGTTTATGTTAATCCTTTACGTGTTATAATTGTTCCTTCGCTTCCGCATATGTGACTACTTGATTTACTTAATAATATGATAGTCTTGATTATTAAATTCTAACAGTGTGTATGCCTCAAATGATGGTGGGACTTGTGGAGTACTTAGTGGACTTGCATTTTTCGCCTTATCCTCCATCACATCTAGATCACCTATATGCTTATTATGTGTTTTGTTGAAGTCTATCCCCAACATGCACCTAGGTATCTCAAATCTTTTTCTATTCATCTCAAATTCTTGGTCCGATTCATAAGAATCATTCTCAATAACTTGATCACTATGTTCCATTTGCCTAAAGGATTCCTCAAGCTCATCATATGTCTTAGTGAAATCTAATCCAAGCATGCACCTAGGTAGTTCAACATTAACCATCTCACAATCTTGGTCGGATTCAAATTCCATGTTCTTAAAAACTAGGTCTTTTTGTTCATGGTGCCTATGGTCAGCTAAATCCACCTTATTTTGTGTTAGGAATATAAATATTCATATGAAGACTCGGTCACCCCGAGTACTCATTGGCATTAAAGTAGCTCGTATGATTATTAGTATTATTAGTAATAGTTTAGTTATTAAAGTATTCGTGGAGTGGGTCGGGTTTTTACCCTCTGTCAGCTCACTCCACAGCCCACTCAGGGCACCCTATGTACGCCTATATAAAGCCCTTCCCACACAAGGGAAGGGTTGAAACTCCTTATTATTTTCATTCTAATACAAGTCCACTTTCTCTCTCTAGTTCCCATTCTCTTTCTCTCTATAAATTCATTCGGCCAAATCACAATCAAAGGTGTGTTATATGTTAGTGAATATGTTACAATTGGTATCAAGAGCCATGGTTAGGTTCTAGTGATTGCATATTCACGGATTTGTGGAGTGATTTTGGCACTTTTGTTTTTGTTTTTGTGGGTCGAATAGATAAGCTAAGAAAATCATTGGTTGTGCTTTGTTTGTAGTTCAAATCGTTAAAACATTGTACTTTTGTGTTCACAAAACTATCTTGCATCTTCCTTGACAACATATAGCCGTGTTGGAAGATTAGAAGAAGTTTCTTGACTGCGGTTTGACACTCAGACGGTTTTTCTTCGCTGCGGTTTGCCTCTCGGTAAAGGATTCGTGGTTGCGGTTTGAGTTGTTTGGGAAATTGTTGACTGCGTTTTGGTGTTTTTGGGATTGCGTTTTGGCTTTTATCCATAACTGGAAAAAAAGACAAAAAGTACTGAAAGTGACACCTTGTCCTTTTGCGGCTGCGGGTTGTCATTTTGTGACTTACGTTTTGACATACTGCGGTTTGGATTTTCTGCGGTTTGTGGGATTGCGGTTTGTGGTACTGCGTTTTGAAGTTACTGCGTTTTGGGTCTCTGCGGTTTGATTCTCTGCATTTTGAGGTATAGCGGTTTGAGTCTTCTGCGGTTTGTGGTATTCTGCGGTTTGAGTCTTCTGCGGTTTGGGATAGACTGCGGTTTGGATCTTGCGTTTTGGTATTCATGTTCTGCGGTTTGACCATTGTGGTTTGTTTAGTTTGACTGCGGTTTGGATTTTGAGGTTTGATATTGAAGTAATACTTTTAACTGCGGTTTGAATCAAATCACGGTTTATTCTTGATTTTAGTAAAATCCCGCGAAAGAATTTATTTCTCGGTTTAAATCATAGAATTATAAAATCCCGTACAAATCTACACCATGACAAGCAAAGCTTCTGATGACATTCAAGCTGCAGGGTCCGATACCCGCCCTTCTATGCTTGATAGGACGGATTATGAGTCATGGGCACAAAGGATTCGACTCTACTGCTTGGGCAAAGAAAATGGATTTAACATTCTTAAATCCATTGATGAAGGACCACTTCAAATGGGCACCACCAGAGATGCTGTAACTACCGGTGAGGACGGAACGGTCACGTTTGGAATCGACAGGCCACGTACTTACAATGATCTTAATGAGAAAGAAAAGAAGAGGTTTGATGCAGACATTAGAGCCTCCAACATTATGATTCAAGGACTTCCCAAAGATGTGTACAAGCTTATCAACTTCAACACTGAAGCCAAAGCTGTCTGGGATAATGTCAAAATGCTTCTTGCTGGATCTGAACTAACCAAAGAAGATCGTGAGTCTCAGCTGTATGATGAGTTTGAGCACTTCAAGATGAATCCTGGAGTGAACATCACTGATTACTATGTAAGATTTCACAAGCTTGTAAATGACACGAGGATCATCAGGATGACTATGCCAAACATCCAACTCAACTCAAAGTTTGTGAACAACATGAAACCAGAGTGGGACAGATTTGTTACGGCAGTGAAACTCAACAAAGGATTGAGAGATACAAATTATGAACAGCTGTATGCCTATTTGCAACAACATGAAAAGCATGCTGCTTATGATCGTCTTTTGAGGGAAAAACTCAATCCAACAACACCAAATGATCCACTTGCATTTGTTACAAATGTTCAGCCCTTCAATCAATCTTTGTCTGATCAAGCTTATCACCATCCCTATTCACCCCAAAATCAAACATCATTTGTCCAATCATCGTTGCACTCACCATCTGCTATGAATCCTCAACTGGATTCAGGATGTTCTCATACTGACAAGATGATTGATAATCTCACCAACCAAGTTTCCTTACTTGCACAACAGTTCAAAGCAACACTCCCTCAAACCAACAACCAACTTAGAACTTCGTCAAACCCACGCAATCAAGCAACTGTGGAAGGTGGAAGGGTTGTGGTTCAGAATGTTCAGGGAAGGCAGAACTTGAATCAAAGGAACATGGGTAGGGGTAATGTGCAGATCAGAGTTGGGAATGCAAATCAGGGGCAGGGAAAGCAACCCAAGTGCTATAACTATGGTGGTCTTGGGCACATAGCAAGAAGCTGCAATCAACCAAAGCGTCCACAAAGCTCTGACTACTTCAAGGATAAAATGTTGTTGATGCAAGCTCAAGAAAATAGAGCAGCCCTGGATGAAGAAGAGTTGTTTTTTCTTGCTGGTGATGGGGGGAATACGTTTGATGCTGATGTGGATGATCAACCAGTTCAAGACTTGGCACTTAATGATCCCAACATCTTCCAAGCTGATGATTGTGATGCTTTTGACTCAGATGTTGATGATGAACCCACTGCTCAAACCATCTTCATGGCTAATCTGTCTTCGGTCATCTCATCACCTCAACAAGCTGGTTCTCCTAATGCATCTGTCATATCTGAGGTACTAAAGCTTTATGACACATATAATGTGGTAGATGAACAGAAGATTCCCAACAACGTACAACAGACAGATGTTGTTGATTCAGACACTATTGATATGGGAAATAGTAATATTATTCCATATGAACAATATGTGAATCACAACAACATGACTGATGTACCAAGTTGTGCATCTTCTGCTGTAGATAATGCTTGTGAGTTGCATGAAAGTACTGTGTTTATCCCTGATGACACCTTGACCACTAGACTTAATATCTATAAAGATCAGGTGGCCATATATGAACAACGTGCAAAATTTGAGCTAACTGAACGTGAGCAGAAAATGGATAGTCAAATGCGTACACTCATAACTGAACTTAATTTAAGGGAAGAAACGTTGAAAAAAGAGTTGAATTCTTTGCAAAAACAGCTGGATCAGATTGTTAAACAAAAACAGGAGGTCCAAGAGCATGTAAATACAATAAAACAAGATTTCAAAGAAAAAGAAACAAAACTCTTAAATGATTTCTCTAGACTTAAAACGTTAAAGAATAAGCTTGAAAATAAGTTGTACACACAAGATCAAACCAGAAAAACTGCTCAAATGATTCAAAAGCACAAAAAGTTGTGTGATAAGCATAGTGAAAATAATGTAGGTGAACCTAAATTAGCTCTCCTTAGGAATGCTAAAGTAGCCCAACCTGCCTTATATGATGCAAATGTGATGATTATGCCTGGTCATGCCCCTCCTGATGTGTCATCATTAGAAGAGAGAATGAGATAAAAGTGAGAAATAGAGAGAGATAGCTGAAAAAAATGAAGGATCCAAGTGTATAGCCAAACGAATTATAATCAAACCCCATGATTATTATGAGGAAAATCGTTTGACTGTTTTTGCACCTCAAACTAAGTTGACCCTGAACAAATATTTTGGTCTTTGGACATGAAAAGAGAAAGGCCGATGAACTTAAAGACAAAATTTCCATCCCTTAGGAAAATTGCGGTTGCAACGGTGTATCCTCCCAATACACCTAGGCACTTAGTTCTTTAACTCTTCCCACAGAATGTAAAACTCTAATTAGCATATATGTACTTTGTCAACTATTTGCTGATTTTGATAAAACATGTAAGAAGAGAATTACACCAACATGAATTACTGAGGGGGAAAGGGGCTTTGAACAAACAAAAAGGTGTTACTTAACTAGAGGTTATTCCATTCTTTATACTACTCAAAGAATATTTTGAAGGGATGCAAAAAAACCCTTAAAACTGAAGTAAATGAGATAAAGTAGTGTTTAAAGATATGGAAAATGAGGTAGCTCAAAATGCGATAGAACTTAAGAGTCGTGAGATTGAGAGAAAGAATATTCTCATCACCAATGAGAATTTGATTGCTAGATGTATTGCACATGGATATATTTTATACTGCTACTGATGCTGCATTAACTGCCTGTCAATTTCATTAGTATTCTATTGATTAAATGTTACCCAGAATCGTGTTGTTGAGCTTGAGGGGGAGAATTTGAAATTGCATGAAAAAATTCAAAATGATGACCATGATAACATGGTCAAGCGTTTTTTCAAAACTAGAGGTTGATCATCTTAATTTGCAATTAAAATATTAACACTAACAAGAAAAATGTAAAATCTCAAATGCCAAGACATCTTTGGATGCTCCTGAATTTGATACATATTTTGAATTAAGCAAACGCGATGAAAAAATTCAAGCTCACACTAACATGATTCGAAAATTGAGGCCCAAATTGCCCAATTAAAGGCTAACAAGAGTGAAGCAATTGGCACCAATAAACCATCGTCTTTAGATTCTCAGAATTTTCACTATCAAGACACCATCAATAAGTTACACTATGAAAATGAGTGTTTTCGAACTGAAAATTCAAAAGTCAAACAGCATTACAAAGAGTTATATGACTCAATTAAAGTCACGCAAAACAGTCACAATGAAAAGATAACTTCTTTGTTAAATGAGATCGAGAATCTAAAGACCCCAGGTGAAAGGGAAAATGCCAATTATCACTTGTGATAATGTTGTTCAAAGGTTTCTGCTTGTAGTAAGTATGTTGTTGATGTTGTGATCCTATTCCACTTCCCCTTTAAGAAATAATAGGTATGCCCATCAAATATATCTCAAACACCTTAAGGTAATGCCTTGATCCCTTCGTAAGATTCGTAGAAGAGGATAGAATAGATAAACACTTGATAGGACGTTGTAGATGCATGCTTCCTCACTAAACTGGTCTCAGGAACTTTTAGAATACGTATTGGCACAAGTCCTAAGATTGAAACAAAGAGATAGATTTGATGCATCCATCCTCAACTACAAAGAGCAAGCATTAACCTTGATGTAACCCTGAGAACATCTAAACCCAGCACATTCAAAACCGAGCAAAACAAATGACAGTGAAAACACACTAATGTTCCCATCGTTGCTTCTACAGGAGTAAACTGTGACACCAAAGCTAGCGGGTCAAAGCTAGTCGCAATGCAAGGAAAGATAGGACTGCGTCGGCTAAGAGTGTTCAGGAGAAGAAAGTAGAAGTCCATCCTAGGAACAATAAGTTTTCTTTGAATAGAATGAATCGTGTTGATTCTAGTATTAGCTTTAAGCGTACTGTAATTAATTCGAATTCTAATGCTGTTTGCAAAACTTGTAATGAATGTTTAATTTCTGGTAATCATGATGAATGTGTAGTGTCATTTTTGATGTCTCCCAAACGATCCCCAGTTAAGAATATTAGGAAAACTGATCTGAGTAAGCAAATTTGGAAAGCAACAGGAAAGATGTTTACTAATGTTGGTTATCAATGGAAGCCCACTGGAAGAAAATTCACTTTAGGAGATCAGTGCCCCTTAACTAGAATGACTAATCATAAGGCAGTGAATGTTAAGGAATGGAGGCCAACTGGTCGAATTTTCCCTTTAGTGACACAATGCCCTGCAACTAGGTCAATTGCATCTACTAGTGAATTTCCACTTTCGAATACCATAGCATTATAATTCCTGTAGTTCCAGAATTTGTGTGTGCTAACCAAACGGACCCCAATTGCACTGGGGATCCACCTTTTTCAGTTATCCATCATTGTCTGTTTTCAAA
The DNA here is from genome assembly GCA_021014915.2 of Artemisia tridentata subsp. tridentata. Classification (NCBI taxonomy): domain Eukaryota; kingdom Viridiplantae; phylum Streptophyta; class Magnoliopsida; order Asterales; family Asteraceae; genus Artemisia; species Artemisia tridentata. The sequence continues at coordinate 268,203,200 of CP139503.1, forward strand.
TGCAGGTCGTACAAATCTCCTTTGGTATTTGGACTCAGGCTGCTCAAAACATATGACCGGGGATCGCTCACGGCTCAAGAATTTCGTGAAAAAGTTTATCGGGACAGTTAGATTCGGGAACGACCATTTTGGGGCAATTATGGGTTATGGAGATTATGTGTTTGGCGACAGTGTAATTTCCCGGGTATACTACGTGGAAGGACTAGGGCACAATTTGTTTTCTGTTGGTCAATTTTGTGATTCCGATCTTGAAGTTGCTTTCAGAAAACACACATGTTTCGTCAGAGAGTTGGATGGTATTGATCTTCTTAAAGGCAGTCGTGGCACCAATCTATACACCATCTCTATTGAAGAAATGATGAGGTCCTCTCCTATTTGCTTGCTTTCAAAGGCCTCAAAGACCAAATCTTGGCTTTGGCACCGTCGTTTAAATCACTTGAACTTCGGCACCATAAATGACCTTTCTCGCAAGGATCTTGTACGAGGCATGCCCAGATTAAAGTTTGAGAAAGATCATCTTTGTTCTGCATGTCAACTGGGCAAAAGCAAGAAACATACTCACAAACCCAAAACTGTCAACACCATTATGGAAGCTCTTCACACCCTTCACATGGATCTGTGCGGACCAATGAGAGTTCAGAGTATTAATGGGAAGAAATATGTTCTGGTGTGGTCGATGACTACTCTCGGTTTACATGGGTAAAGTTTTTGAGAACCAAGGACGAAACTCCAGAGGTTATTATCAAACTTATCAAACAGCTGCAAGTGAGACTTAACAAAACTGTCAGAATCATCCGTACAGACAATGGAACTGAGTTTGTTAACCAACAAATCAGTCAATTTTATGAAAGTATTGGCATAACTCACCAGAAAAGTGTTCCACGCACTCCTCAGCAGAACGGAGTTGTTGAAAGGAGAAACCGTACTCTTGTGGAAGCTGCACGAACCATGCTAATATTTTCCAAGGCACCGATGTTTCTTTGGCAGAAGCAATTGCTACAGCATGTTACACCCAAAACAGATCCCTGATACATACTATTCACAAAAAAACTCCTTATGAGCTGATACATGGCAAGAAACCAGATCTTTCCTTTCTTCGTGTGTTCGGTGCACTGTGCTATCCGACAAATGACAGTCAAGATCTGGGAAAGCTGAAAGCAAAAGCAGACGTAGGTTTCTTCGTTGGGTATGCACCAGATCGCAAGGGATACAGAATCTACAAAAAACGAACCCGACAAATCATGGAAACTATTCACGTAACATTCGATGAGCTGACTGAGCAAACGACTTCTGGACAAACTAGTTCTGGACCCGCTCCTAATCTTTTGTCACCTGGACCAATCAGTTCAGGTCTTGTACAGAATCCCACTCCTGCAGTTCCTTATGTACCTCCTACCAGTGATGAATTGAAGAAGTTGTTTGACCCGATGTTTGATGAATATTTTGAGCCACCAACGGTTGATACTACAACGGATGCTCCACTTGTACCTCCAGTTGCAGATGCTCCAGTTCCACAAAACTCTGAAGGTCCATTTGTATCTGTCTCAATCAGTCAAGATGCACCGTCTGCTAGTCTCTCACCATCAACATCAAACATTCAATCTCCTTTGGTACAGCAAGGCTCTGCAGTAGATAATTCTTTTGAAGTGAATCCTTTTGCTCCTGTTGATGATGTTCCATTCGAGAATATCTTTGCTCCTGAATCTTCTACAGAAACATCTTCTTTAGGGGATCTCAACACGGCAACATCAGTTCACTACCCTCAACCACATGATCATCTCAGAAAATGGACGAATGATCATCCGATTGACAACATCATTGGAAATCCTTCTCGTCCAGTATCCACACGAAAGCAACTTGCCATCGATGCACTGTGGTGTTTCTTCAATTCCGTACTTTCCAAAGTCGAGCCAAAAGACTTCAAAGAGGCCATGTCCAAAGACTGTTGGTTTAATGCAATGCAAGATGAAATTCATGAATTTGATCGACTTGAAGTATGGGAATTAGTGCCTCCTCCAGAGTGTGCAATGATTATTGCTCTAAAATGGATCTTCAAAGTGAAGCTCAATGAGCACGGTGATGTTCTAAAGAATAAGGCACAACTTGTTGCAAAGGGATATCGACAAGAAGAGGGCATAGACTTCGAGGAATCATTTGCTCCGGTTGCTCGAATTAAAGCCATCAGAATCTTTCTAGCTAATGCTGCCAGTCAGAATATGACAGTCTATCAAATGGATGTCAAGACAGCATTCTTAAATGGTGATTTAAAAGAAGAAGTCTATGTCAGTCAACCTAAAGGATTTGTGGACCCTGATTGTCCTACTCATGTCTATCGCTTGAAGAAGGCCCTCTATGGCCTAAAGCAGGCACCTAGGGCATGGTATGACACATTGTCTAAGTTTCTTCTGACAAATGGATTCTCTAAGGGTGTTGTTGATCCTACACTATTCACTAGGAAAACGGGCAAGCATCTACTTCTCGTTCAGATTTACGTAGATGACATTATCTTTGCCTCCTCTGATCCTAGTGAATGTGATCGGTTTTCTAAAGAGATGAGTTCTAAGTTCCAAATGTCGATGATGGACAAATGTTGTTCTTCTTAGGTTTGCAAATTTCTCAAAGTCCCGGAGGCATCTTCATTAATCAATCCAAGTATGCTAATGAAATATTGAAGAAATTTGGATTTGATTCAAGTGATCCTATTGACACTCCTATGGTTGATAGATCGAAGTTGGATGAAGACATGTCTGGGATCCCGGTTGATCAAACTAAGTTTCGAAGCATGATTGGATCCCTAATGTATCTCACCGCTAGTTGGCAAGATCTCTTGTTCGCAATATGCATGTGTGCTCGGTACCAGTCCAAGCCTACTAAAAAGCATCTGGAAGCAGTAAAATGGGTCTTCAGATATCTTCAAGGAACTATTCACATGGGTCTCTGGTATCCTAAGGACACCGCCATGGAACTCACGGCATATGCAGATGCAGACCATGCGGGGTGTCAAGATACTCGTCGGAGTACGTCGGGAGGTGCTCAGTTTTTGGGGGAAAAGTTGGTTAGCTGGTCATCTAAAAGGCAAATGAGTACATCTATATCTTATACAGAGACTGAATATATTGCCATGTCTGCGTGATGTGCTCAAATTCTTTGGATGAGATCACAACTATCAGACTATGGCTTTGCATACAACAAAATTCCTCTGTATTGTGATAACAAAAGTGCTATCGCTCTTTGCTGCAACAATGTCCAACACTCCCGATCAAAGCACATCGATATCCGGCATTACTTCATAAGGGAACAGGTTGAAAAAGGGGTTGTTGAACTTTACTTCGTGAGGACAAAGTTTCAGTTGGCTGATATCTTCACTAAGGCACTTCCGAGAGAACGGTTTCAATTTATTCTCCCGCGACTTGGCATGAAGAGTTTGACTCCAGAAACCCTCAAGGGTCTTCAAGAAGAAAACGAGGAGTAAAGGATTTGCTTCACATATCCTTGTATATATTTGTATATATCTTAAACCAAAAAGAAAATAGAAAAATATAAAACCTATAAAAACCATAAAAATCACAAAATCACAAAAATACCAAAAATAGTTTCACTTAGGCATGTCTTCTGTTTATCGATAACATTTACGGTCCTAGAAATGTCATTCAATAATGACATGGGACTTTAAATGAAGCTCGAGCAGAAGTTATATTAAATGGTTAAAACATGTCTCCTCGGCTTGGAGTTACTTCAGACTGCAACCCGTGCTTTAATATGGGGAAAGTATGTCGCCAAAAAGACGGTTGTTCCTCCAACTGGGTGAAGTTCACCTGGGCATGGATTACTTTATATCCATGTTTCTTCGATCTGATGTACGTTTCAGTGCATCATTTCTCGTATAAGAAGAGAAGTCTTCTTTACATCGCAAATACTTTTCAATCTATGATTCTTCAGGAAAGTATTTGTGCTAAAACTTGGTGGTACCATGATTTTTGAATATCAATCAGAATTGAACTTTTCATAAAAATCTATCACTCACTCAATGACCACAGCTAGTTAAATAGAAGACAGGTCATCGATTGAGGGGGATAGTGATGATTTCAAAACTCTATATCATCAAAACATGTCACTTTGTACATAATAAGCAGTGAATAAAATATAGTTGTTTTGTGTCAAGGTATGATTTTTGCTAAATTCAAATCTTCCAAACCTATCATACCTGACTCTAATACTCTCCCTCATTGATTGAGGGGGAGCATCGTCATATTCCATTATCAGTATATATTGAATCAGACCACATTTTCTCCCATATTCTCTAAACTTATTTAAATCAATTGGGATCACAAATCTCAAAAGGTTTGAAATTTTTGATCGGGGGAGAGAATGTGATTTAAATATGAAATCTGATAAAATGTGATCTTTTGGACTCAAGTGTAGGCTCCCAAATATGTGCTAAACTCTTTCGTATATCGATGCACATATTGAGGGGGAGCAAATGGTTTATGATGGCAATTGTGGAAGAATACCAAAGGCCGACCAATCTTATTTTAATGCACTGGAGTTATAAGGATGGTTAGGTTAGGTATTAGTTCCCATGATCCAGCCAAAACCGGAGGGATCTTCCCAGGTACAATCCTCTAGTTAGAATAGAAGTCCTTAGGAATGATTAAAAAGGAGAAAAGTGAATAAGGGAAGAGTGCCGACTGAGATGGAGCTAGTACTGGAACAAACCCAACAAGGTACTAGTGGTGAAGTCTCGGTAAGCACTGAAGGGGTTGAAGAATGAAAAAGAAATGTAAAGATAAAGGGTGAAAAGAAAGAAGCCCTCCTTACACATTAGGTAGAAACCGGGTCAATACATATGCTGTCAGAATCACTTAGTTGATTGATGACATTGAAGACAAGTATCATGGACCCAGTGATACGCTGCACAACCCTCCCTAGCCACTCAAGGTCCCTCAAAGGACTCTTGTTTCATTTGTCAAGGAGATCAATACATGTCTATCGTCTCTCTCACTCCAAGTTAGATGATATTGAAAAGGTGGCAGTCCTCTCTAGCCTCCGATCACTAAATCAAAACGCGCTATTGAGTCTAGAGCCAAGAGATCTTCCATAAATCTCATTAGGACACATTTCCAGTATGCTTGCTGTTTCATACACCGTGAAAAGTAAGAAAACATATATTAAGAGTCCTACGCATTATCCTTGTGGTATTGCCAGAACATCCGAGTGATACGTAAAGTATTCACAATGAAGATGGAAATCCTTCTAGAGCCAACATCAAACAAGCTCTTGGTGGGTGACATGTGAGATCCTTCATGGATCAAACTAGTGACAACTGGAAAGAAACGATGGGGCGATTCTCATTTGAATCAACCTTGTTCCAGGAAATGGATTGACGGATGCTTTTGGAAAACCTTTCAATGTGCTCACCAACTGAGTTTCGAGCACATTGATTGTGAAAATTTTAAAACAAAAGTGTTTATGATAGAAATGTGATTCAATGTATAAAACCCTCGTCGTGTTGCATAAAATGTTTATCCAGTGACACGCGAGTGATTTTTTCTAATCAATTTCTCATCAATCAGTGGGTATTCAATTCACTGATTCACTCTACCGTGCTGTCTGCTTTGAGACGTTCCGGTATGAGAACATGCTTAGTAAGGTGATTCCTATGGCAACTCGTTGGATGATTCCTTACAACAAGCTGGAAATTCCTGTCAAGGAGAATCTTCTTTAAAGGGGATTCTACCTAATCACAGGTCGGTCCTCACGGAACCGAAGGTTAATCCAACCACACCGAACGAATGACAAAGCCATATTCGTTCACCAACTTTATTGCTAACTGTTTTATTTCAGATTCATATAAAGATGGTGACGGTGGTTCCTGATTCCAGCAGAGACGTGTCAATCCACACTCCATGCTCACACTTCCAATTCTTTATCAAAGATATCATGATAGTTGAAAAACCTAAAACACAGCTTCCGCAACTCTGATGATAGTTCTCATGATCCAGAAAAGTGTGAGCATGCAGCTCAAAGGTCACAAAAAATCACATGAAGGCAGTATCACTACAAACGGATAAGCTTGGAGATTTACGGTGGCTGATGATCTCAAAGAATGCTCAAAGATCACAACATCACATGGAAACAATACTGCAACAAGATGACTTGAAGACGTATGTTGGATGATAACCTCAAAGAATCCACAAAGATCATCCAAGACAGAAGATCAGTCATCAAAAGTTCACTGCTGAATGTACAAAGATTAATGACTTTGAAGAATCAAAGACTACAAGCTAGGATGTCAATAGAATGCCAAAAATTCAAATTGTAATTTTCGGGGTGACCTACCTTAGGGGGAGATTGTTAGGAATATAAATATTCATATGAAGACTCGGTCACCCCGAGTACTCATTGGCATTAAAGTAGCTCGTATGATTATTAGTATTATTAGTAATAGTTTAGTTATTAAAGTATTCGTGGAGTGGGTCGGGTCTTTACCCACTGTCAGCTCACTCCACAGCCCACACAGGGCACCCTATGTACGCCTATATAAAGCCCTTCCCACACAAGGGAAGGGTTGGAACTCCTTATTATTTTCATTCTAATACAAGTCCAATTTCTCTCTCTAGTTCCCATTCTCTTTCTCTCTCTAAATTCATTCGGCCAAATCACAATCAAAGGTGTGTTATATGTTAGTGAATATGTTACATTTTGTTTGTCTAGGTAGTGATCTACCCAAACCTTTTTATTCAACTTATGGCTCATTGCTAGAGAGTTCCCCTTAATTCTTTGGTACACTAGGATGCTTTTACTAAGGGCCTCACTAAAAGGGGTTGTTCTTAAACATCGAGGTCGTTCATAAGAAACTATCCTAGGTGAAAGCTCATATGGTGCATAGGTTTCACTAAATGAGGTATTTTAAGGGTTTGATGGAGCTCCTAAGGTGATTTCCTCAAAAAATTTATGAACTTGGTCTCTTTCTCAAGGTACTCACAAAAATTAATATAAGATCCTGTTTTCATTATTTCATTCCACCATGTTGATTTATCCAAATTAGTAAAATTATATTTCTTCATGTAAAACTCTAGTCGGGGATTTGGTGGATTCGCGTTCTTCATAACGATGAACGGAATAGTCAATGAAATTTTTTATGAACAAAGACACAAAGAAAAAGATAGACTACAAGAAAGCTAATAAAAAGAAAAGAAAAATCTCACTTGATAGGAAACTAGTGAGTAGACCTAAACAAGTTAGAAATTGAACCTAAGCAATAACTATTCCCCGGCAGCGGCGCCAAAAACTTGATGCGAGGGATGCGAACCTCTCAAAGATGTTTTACAATCCTCTAGGCAGTGTACCTGATCGCTGTAGTGTATTATAGGTAAATCCGGGGGATTGATCGTTCTCTAGGGGAATAGTGTCATTAGGTCAAGATGTATGACGAGATAGGTGTAGAGGTGAAGGATGATTCTTTTTGTCGTTTTATTATTTTATGAAAGCAATTAAAGATCTCGGGTTTTGAAAGAGTGAGCGAAATTAGTTGTAGTCAACTAACCCAAAAACTAATTATAACTGAATTAAACTAATTAAAAAGGAAAGAAAATACAATTGGTGACTTTTAATGATAGGGAAAAGCGTGTTTACTTAGATTTCATTACCCCCTAGTTATCTCCTATTGATCTGTCGAATTGTCACACCCTTATTTTAGTTGAAGCATTGTATTCCTTAATATCGGCCGTGGCCTCGTGGGGAGGTGCCGAAGTCCCCAACCCTATGAATCTTAGTCTCCCCTAAAAACCTTAAAGTCTATTAAGTTTCCTAGGATCTACAAGCCGCAATTCATGCAATAAATACAACGAGAAAAATCAATAGTACACTCTACGGTTGCGTTTCTAAGACGTTCAAGCCAGTTACATATAAGAGATCGGCCAGTTTTCTTAGCCTAACGCGAAGCAATCAACTAAACAATAGATGACAAATCAATAATCAACAACTCGGTTTCACTAGATCTAAGCAAACACAAGTAAATTTAAGCTAGCATGATAAAGTAAAGAAAAGATAAACACATAATCAAATGATACATAGACATAACGAATGATTAAAGGGATAACTTATCTTTATTGAAACATGAAGTTCAAGGGTTGAAAAACCAATACAAAGCTGCTAAAATTCATCCCAAAACCCTAGCTAAGATGTTACCCAAAGATGTCACCATTTACAATGAAAAACAAAGGAAAATATATATAGGAAATCAACTCTGACGGCGTCAGCTTATGGGTCCTGACGCCGTCAGCTCGCCGTAATTAGGGTTTCGTCTTGTGCAAGTCGCCGTTCTGACGGCGTCACATTGTAAGTCCTGACGCCGTCACTTTGTAAAAGTATGTGAGATGTCTCTTGTTAAATTTACACGTGACTCTCTTCTTCAGTAAACACCTGACGCCGTCAGGTTATGCATCTCCAAAATTTGACTGAGGCGTTTCTTGTTAAACTTGAGCCAAAATTCCTGCATAATCAACTACTGACGGCGTCACGTTGTAGCCTATGACGCCGTTAGATCTCCAGGTCTGACATGTGGACTTCGTTTTTTTTGTATAAAAATTATTTTATACAAAACTAACTTAGTTAATATAAGTCTTTATATAACCTGGCGCATACACTCTATAACATGTGTTTCATCTTTATATTTATAACTAATATAATTAGAAAGTTTTTAATATCACAATGAATTTAATAAAAGAATAATCAATAATAATAGTAGTAGTAGTAGTCGTCGTAGTAGTAGTAATAGTAGTTGTAGTTGTGTCTAGACTCCCATCCAACTTTATGTAAAATTTATTATGTTTAATGAAAAAAAAATTAAAAAAATGTGATGTTTATAATAATAATAATAATAGTATCTCGAGTCCCCACTAATTTCTTGTAAATTCTATGAGTTTCTAATAAAGTGATAATAATAATAATAATAATAATAATAATAATAATAATAATAATAAAGTTGATTTTCATCTCGGTAAAATGGAGAAAGTAAGTTGTTATTTTATGGTCTTTACCCTTTAAGTACTAACAACTGTATGAACGTAAAATCAGTAACGCGTCAACCACACTACCATTATTTAAATACATGTAACGATAGAAATGAAGATACAAGATAAATTGAAGTTTTATTCTTATTATAGAATAATCAACTACAGTTTTTCATATAATTTTGAAATTTAAATATCAATTGTTATCATGTTTTTTTACAAAAGGAAAGGAATTGAACTTCTTAACTCGGCGTTTCATCATATATAGTTTTTTCATTAGAAATCAAATCATATTAAAAGTAAAACAAATTTAGTTTTTAGGAAAATCAGTTTTCTCTTTATATATTGTTGATATAATCTTCTTTTAATGTAAAGAAAATTAATTTAAATGAATTAACAAGTGTTAAAAAAAAGTTGGATTTAAATTTTTTGTCATAAAATTTGGAGTCTACATGAGAGATAAACCAAATTAAAAAATCGATTACACCTAAAAAGAACTTTTGTGATTATACGCATGGGCGGAACCAAGACTTAATGTCACCAGGTGCACAAATTTTTTTTACGAGTATAAAAGAAATAAAACTGAACTTCAATGGTTTTTTATTTTTATTTTTTGTATAAAAATAATTTTATACGAAACTAACTTAGTTAATAAAAGTCTTTATATAATCTGACGCATACACTCTATAACACACGTTTCATCTTTATATTTATAACCCATATATTTAGAAAGTTTTTAATATCACAATCAATTTAATAAAAGAAATTGTAATCAAGAATAGTAGTAGTAGTAGTAGTAGTAATAATAATAATAATAATAATAATAATAATAATAATAATAATAATAATAACAAAGATGATAATAAAGTTGATTTTCATTAAACTTTAAACTACATGAGGGATTTGTTAGATTTATAAATTTTATAACAGTTATAGAAATTAATAATGTTATAATTAAATCTCTAAACAAATTTATTATAAAAGTTAAAGTTTAATTGTAAATTATAGTAACAAATTAGAACCGGAGGGATCTTCCCAGGGACAATCCTCTAGTTAGAATAGAAGTATTTAGGAATGATTAAAAAGGAGAAAAGTGAATAAGGGAAGAGTGCCGACTGAGATGGAGCAAGTACTGGAACAAACCCAACAAGGTACTAGTGGTGAAGTCTCGGTAAGCACTGAAGGGGTTGCAGAATGAAAAAGAAATGTAATGATAAAGGGTGTGAAAAGAAAGAAGACCTCCTTACACATTAGGTAGAAACCGGGTCAACACATATGCTGTCAGAAACACTTAGTTGATTGATGACATTGAAGACAAGTATCATGGACCCAGTGATACGCTGCACAACCCTCCTAGCCACTCAAGGTCCCTCAAAGGACTCTTGTTTCATTTGTGAAGGAGATCAATACATGTCTATCGTCTCTCTCACTCCGAGTTAGATGATATTGAAAAGGTGGCAGTCCTCTCCAGCCTCCGATCACTAAATCAAAACGCGCTATTGAGTCTCGGCGTTGCATCATATATAGTTTTTTAGTTAGAAATTAAATCATATTAAAAACAAATTTAGTTTTTAGTTTTATATACTAGACAAGCACCCGCGCATAGCGATGACAGTATACAATTTTGATAAAATTCAATAGCGACGAGATCATGTGTGTGTGTTTTGTAGGTAATTATAAAATTTTGTATGATTTTGGGGAATTTAATTATTAAATATATTGCAAAAACAATGTATTAATCTTACTTAGTATAAGAAAATGCCAATTTTAGAGGGATGGGAAAAAAAAGCGAAAGAAAAACATGAATGTAGTGTTTAAATTGTTTTTTAGGTGAGAAGTAAACATTAAATTTTTTTGACTTGAGTGTATTTTCGTACAATTACTTTACTCACATTATAAGTTTTTAGGAAAATTAGTTTTCTCTTTATATATTGTTGATATAATCTTCTTTTAATGTAAAGAAAATTAATTTAAATGAATTAACAAGTGTTAAAAAAAATGTTGGATTTAATTTTTTTGTCATAAAATTTGGAGTCTACATGAGAGATAAACCAAATTAAAAAATCGATTACACCCAAAAAGAACTTTTGTGATTATACGCAGGGGCGTACCCAAGATTTAATGTCACCAGGTGCAAAAATTTTTTTACGAGTATAAAAGAAATAAAAATGAACTTAAATGTACGATTTCACTAAAACTAGTAAACAAATTAAGAGAACATTTTTTATTTTTTTTTGAAATATTAACTAAATAAAACATATATTTATGTGACAAAATTTTTTGGAACCAGGTTCATTTCGGAGAAATCGGAATTTTTAACGAAAACTTTCACTAAGCGGCAAACATTCATCGGGTTTCCGAAAACACCTAGGTCCGTCCCAGATTATACGAAAAGGTTCATTACTTCTTTCAAAATACATGAGTGAGAAAATAAAATAAGACTCTTGATACATTTTATGAGGAGCCATAAATAAAAGTCGGGAAAAGTTCATATATGCACGAAGCATCATGTGAAAAACAAACACAAAAATGTGACATGTCATCTCAAGATTTAAAGTAGATATTTATTTAATACAATAAATTGATACTAGTATCGTGTGACATTATAATTATTTTTAATAAATTTTTTTTCTCAATATATACAATAAATTCACTATTAATGATCACGATTTAATACAAATTGAGAAAAAAAAATTATATACTTCCTCTCTAACAAAAAAAAACTTGTTCATTCGAGTATTACGTAATATATATTGAGAAAAAAAGTTGCCTTGAAATAAAAGTTATATATACAATAAATTCACTATTAATGATCACGATTTAATACAAATTTACTTACCTATTACGAGTATTAAATCTTTTGTTGTTGGGTCGTTTTGGAGTGTCATCTGGTTTATGATGTAATGCTAGTAGTTTGTGTTTTATGACAACTTAATACCACTAAGAGCATGCGGTATGGAGCCATTGCACTTGAGTTATACCTTAACTCTGGCCGCGTTAAGGGCAAGTCATCATACCGTCGACGTGAGTTAAGGGCATGTGTTAAGGGGCGTCTTACCACTATAACGTTGCATTAAGCAGCTTTAAAAAAATAACAAAAAAAAATACATTTTCGCCCTCTAAAACGGCTACTTTACCATTTGAAATTCAAAAAAAGTTACACTTTGCCCCCTCAAACGTTTAAAAACGGGCAGATTTAAAAAAAAAATCAAAACCTTTTTTTTTACGACTATAAAATAATGAATTAACACGCAACTTTTTTTCACACTTCTACAACTCAAACTCAAATTTATATACTTCCTCTCTAACAAAAAAAAACTTGTTCATTCATAATGGATCCGAATAGGGGTGGAAACGAGCCGAGCCGAGCCCGAGCCTGCCAGAGCTCGATCTCGAGCTCGGCTCGTTTCGAGCTTTAAAATTTAAGCTCGAGCTCGGCTTGTGGTATTTCATATAGGCTCGGGCTCGGCTCGAGCTCGGCTCGTTTATACGATTTGGCCATGAAAAGTTAAAGCTTGGCTCAAGCTCGAGCTCAGTTCGTAATATATCTTTATTGAGCTCGTTAATAAGCTCGAGCTCGGCTCGTATATATGTTTAATACTTAAAATGTCATAATGTCGTTTAGGCTCGCGAGCCCAAACGAGCTTTGTGTGTCAAGCTCGGGCTCGAACTCGATTAATAAACGAGTTGCAACTTAGGCTCGAGCTCGGGCTCGTTTAGGCTCGGCTCGTTCGAGCTTTTTACCGATCTGATCCCCAGCTTTTCACGAGCGACTCGGCTCATTTCCACCCCTAGATCCGAATCAAAGTGACGAAGAACCTAAGAACTGGTCAGATGTAGATGACGAAAATGACTTATACTTTATGATGGCTGCGTACGAATATCAGCAACAGTTGGAACAAGAAGCAACCCAACCTCGTTTGACCCGTAACCCGATCTATCGTGAACGTGAGGTTGCCGAAGAACATTTGATGAACGACTATTTCAATCCAAGTTGTAAGTATCCGCACCGGAATTTTTGAAGAAGATATCGTATGAGCCGGAAACTATTTCTAGGAATAGTCAAAGGTATTGAATCTTATACTTCCGATCCTCTTCCAAATTATTTTGCATTCTTTGGCCAAGCACCCGATTGTACGTGTCGAATGAGTATAAGTGTTACTATGAAGTGTACATCTGCCATACGCCAATTTGCATACGGCACCGCACCCGATGCGCTTGATAAATATTTGCAAATCGGTTAGCATACTTCACGCGATTGTCTTGATAATTTTAACAAGTGCGTTATTAAATTGTTTATGCCGGAGTATTTAAGAAAACCAACATATGCCGACATTCAAAGTATTTATGAAAGACATGAGTCTTATCATGGTTTTTCGGGAATGCTTGGTAGCATTGACTGCATGCATTGGGAGTGGAAAAATTGTCCAGTCGGTTGGCAAGTGCAATATGCTAGGGGTGATAAAAAATACCCAACAATAATGCTTGAAGTTGTTGCTTCGCAAGATTTATGAATTTGGCATGCATTTTTTGGGTGGCGGGGGCGAATAGCGATATTAATGTTTTAGATAACTCTCCGTTATTCGACGACATTCTTGATGACGTCGCCCCTGTAGCACCATATATGGTAAATGGAACCATGTATGAAAAGGGATATTACTTAGCTGACGGAATTTACCGACAGTGGGCAACTTTCGTCAAATCATTCACGGTTGCAACTGACGATAAATATGGTTATTTTAAAAGGAAACAAGAAAGTGCACGAAAGGATGTCGAACGTGCTTTTGGTGTGCTCCAAGGATGTTGCGGTATAATACAACAACCGGCACGTCAAATGGAAGCTACCAGGATACGTAGAATCATGTATTCTTGCATTATTTTGCATAACATGATTTTAAAAGATCAAAAGTTTGCACTACGTGAGTATGGCGAAATGTGGGTGGATCCGGCACCACGTATGAGGCAAGAAAGGTGGGTCGACAGATGTGATGTCTAACGTCGAAAGGCAAAAAAAATACGCGACAGAGAAATGCATACTAGTCTCCAACTAGACATTATGGAGCATCTTTGACAAACACATCTTCAACGACAACAACAACAAGAAGATTCCGAAAAAGATGAATAAGTATTTGTAATTCGTATGTTTTTAAATTTCGGTATGTTTTTAAATTTCCGTATGTTTTTCATTTTCTGTATGTTTTTTATTTTCATATGTTTCGTTTTTTTTTTTTTGTTGTAACATTTTTTTTTTTTTTTTTTTTTTTTTTTTTTTTTTTTTTTTTTAAATTCGTATTGTAATGTTTAAGTTTTAATGTTATGTTATTTATTAAGTGAAGTATTAATTTTAATTTAGGGGTTGAATTTGTAAATGGTTGGGTTATGGTTGAGTTATGATAAGAGTTGTTTTTTTTAGTTAAAGTTGAAAAGTTAAAGCTGATGTGGTGCTGACGTGGCGCATAGTTATACCTTAACTCTATGTCATTACACCCTATACTCTAAGACCATGTGTAATGGTAGTGTAAGAAGGATGGGGCATGGTTTGACATGTGGCATTGTGGGCCACCATGGGGCTTGGAAGGAAAAGTGGTGTAATGGTAGATGGGGCATGGTGCGACACGTGGCACTGATTGTGTGTTTTTTTTCCCCTTCTTTTATTAATCACCAAAATTATACTATCATCATATCAAACATAACTATAAACGTAACATATTTCCAAACCCCAAACACCCCATCATTTCTCTCCACATTTTCCGGCAATGGAGCCACCATGGACAACCGAAGGCATCACCGACGACCTCCAAAGCATCTGCTTCAACTCCACCACAACCACCACCGCCACAGACATCAACCGCAGCACAAGCTCCGGTTCCGAAACCACCTGGACCACAGCCACCTACTCCTCCTTCAACAAACCACCCCCCAAAAGAGTTCTAGTAATTCTTTATTTCCCTAAATCAGCCACGAGAGTCAAAGAATTAAATGGTGGTCAACAGGGGCGCGGGCGCGGAGATCTCCAAGCCCCGTCGGTTTTTTTGGATCTCCACGCCGGTTGGTAATGGTGGTGGGGCGTTATAGGGGCGCTGAAGATGCAAAAACAGGGTTTCCACGCCCCATTACACATGATCTAAGAATGATAGACCAAATTCACTGCTTATAATAAATTTTAATAAATAATCCTCTCCCAACGAGTCTCATTTACGATTAATTTATTTCCAAATTTCTCATTCGATATTATTGTAAATTTGTACATATTAAAATTTAACCGAATACTTTACAGATTTTTTTTTGTAGACATCATGTGTGTTAATCATAATTATTCATTAGTTCACAAAAGATTTTTGTTACTCGCTTTCTCACTCACCTATAAACGATTGATACACATGATGTAAGATTTACAGTAACATTTTTATGGTAACTACATCTAAATATATCCCGTGCTTGTAACTAAAAATTATCACACACACACACACACACATATATATATATATATATATATGGGAAAAGTGAATATGAGGTTGTCTCACATCTAAACTTACATGCGAAACCATCGAAAATTACTAAAAAATACGTCATTTTGGGTATTATTTTTTCAAAATTTGAGTAGTGGAACTAACATATGCATAGTGAAACACATTTTAATGGTGAATTAAATCAAATCATTGTTGAATCTATAGCTAATTTGTTAGTTAATGGAATCACCTAACAGTATATTTTAGAAAACGCATGTATCAACGGGAACCCAACTTAAGTGATGTTGTGATGAAATCAAAAGAAAACTCTAATATTGTGAAAGACATGATACAAATGAGGTAGATTTGATATTTTTCTTGTTAAAACGACGTAATTTTTGATGGTTTTGCATGTAAGCTTAGATGTGAGACAGCTTCATATTCACTTTCCTATATATATATATATATATATATATATATATATATATATATATATATATATAGGATAAAGATCAAATAAAAAGACAAATATCCGTACACTACGTAAAAAGATTTTTTTATTTTATTTTATATTAAATTCGCGAAAAAATTCAAAAAAATTCCCAAAGATCGGGAATGTTGGTGCATGAAAAATTTGTGAAGGAAGTTTTTCAAAAAGTGGATACCTTTTCCGAAAAATTTTTTTGAAAAAATACGTTTGTGTATTCAATCGTTTTTTTTTTTGCATCTAAAATTCGTTTTTGCACCGAACTTCTTTTGACTTTTTTCATCAAAATAACATTACGCATCTAACTAAAACAAGTTGAAAATTTTGTGCATCAAAATTTTTTTGCGCATCAGAATTCGTTTTTTGTGCATTAAAAAAAAACGTATAAAAACTCAAAATTGGAAAAACTTCTTTCACAAAAGTTTTATGCACCAACATTCCCGATCTTGTGGAATTTTTATGGATTTTTTCGTAAACTTTTTTGAAAGAAAAATATTTTTACGTAGTGTACGGATAAACATGACTAGATAAAGCCACATCATCACAAATAAGTCTACGTCAAAAGGCCACCTAAGCAATACTTGCCACCTAAGCAAGCCAAGTTTTGCCATTTATTAAAATTTAGGATTTATTTTTCAAAAAATTGACACTTGCAGGATTCGAACCTAGGTCTTGCCATCCACGCACAAGCGTGTCAACCAATGGACTATACATGATTTTGTGATAGACATTTGAAAACAATAATGACATGCTTAAATTGATATCTTATAATACCACCTCAATGCCTTATCAAACACATAAAACCTACGGATAAAATAATGTCATATATCAGACATTTTTCTCAAAACCCTAACCCTAATCCCGTATCCACTAAAAACAATCGCTTCACACACGCTGATTCTCAAATCTACAAAAAAAAAATAATAATAATAATTAAAAATATATATATATATATATATATATATATATATATATATATATATATACACATATATATATATTGTTTCTAAGAATTTTTGATATGAGTTACTCAGCTTAGGTGATAAATACATTGCAGCATCAAGCTTTGTGATTTTGAAATTTTTAGGTTTATTACATGCCCGTGGCTGCTCGTGAGGCTTCAGTCTACCTATACAGGTACTACCAATTCACAAAATCCATACCATGTTTATATTCTCAATCCATACCGAGAATTAAAAATAGGGTTTGAGGATGCAATTGAATCGTTGTTGCTTGACAATGCTGTAATCTTTGGAAGTTTGCCACCATATTTTGATTGCACCAATGAATTAATATGTTTATGGTAAATCCTATGAATGATGATGTTTCACGTATATTCATTAAACAGCCTATTTTGATTCAGTATTTTGTCACTGAGGTCTTATGGATCATATTAGTATCTTAATGTTTGACTGCATGTGTGAGTATGCATGTCCCCTTTTTCTCCATAGCTATTCCAGCCCTTTTTTGCTATTTAAATCTATAATTCCGTGGAAGCTTTAATAATTTGAAGTGCATGTTATGTGTGTTTGCATGTGAGTCTATTATCAAGTCCCAGCACACAAAATGCAAGGAAGATTTAATTTACGTGGAGTTGTACATGTGGTAGGTTTTTCAACATATAATACAATCTTCATATCTATTTGATGTTACTACTGTTATTTGTATTATCAGATTATTCTATTGTAATTGTGTTTTTTTAGTTACGGATTATGTATTGATAATCCAATTCCTCCCCATAAACTAACCCTAATATCAGTTTTGATATATTCTGGTGAAGATGAGACTGTGTCGAATGAAAAGTTTTGGTAGCTATGTTATTGTGATTCATGCCGTTTTAAGTGAAGAGCAACCAAGGTGCACATGATTCTCGGCAACACTATTTGCATCACGGTATAATGTTTTCAATATTTATACACCGGTGTAGTTTTCATATGGTTTTTGTTCCTCTCTTTGAGGTTTGTCTCTTCTATGTTACATATGTTTATAGCAAAAACTTGCTTTCACAAAAGATGCACCGCATGTGCTTCTTTCTTACTTTTGACGTGTAAACTTTTACAGGACCTCATTCATGTTCAAGTAGAGTCAGGTTGATCCGTCATGTCTGTATCTTTCTCTTTAATACACCCAATAAAATTATTTAGATTTCTGTCTGAGCATCCGCCTTGTTAATGATACTTATAATCTTATCTTTGATATCCAAGGCCTTATCTCTGATTTTTTTTACTTAGCAGATGTTCTATCTTACTTTTGCAAGAGCTTGCATCATACTTTTGCACTTTAGAAAGTAAAATGCTCAGGTTAACTGGATGTAGATGCTACTTAGGATGAGGAGCACGTATTCGGAAGCTGTAAAGATGGTCAGAGCTACTATAATTGAATACCCTCAAAAGCTTCAAATCCCATGGATTACAGAACCCTGCAGGTTGTCGTTTAAACTGTGGTTGGATCAGGAGGCGGATCTGTTGGGTCAGTATTATATTATTCATATGACTTATGGAACTCTGTTTATATCTTACGTAAAAAGGTAAAAAAAAAAAAAAAAAAAAAAAAAAAAAAAAAAAAAAAAAAGTGGGTTGGGCAATGGGTTGAAACGGCTACAGGACTGAACTGGCAAGATTGACACACTAACAATTTTATGTCCCGTTTCCATTAATTATATCACATATAGTTAAAGAAACCCGTTTTCCATTAGTTAGGTTCTGATATTATCATGTTTTTTATAGTTTATATAATTAACTTTTTCTAAAACAATTATCTGGCACATGGTACCACAACAGATTACATGTTTGATGTGGCGAGGGTTCCCATGTCTTTCACCTTTGAGGTTTGTGCGTACACATACTTCTAATTTTCAGCTCCCCTGATCATATTGATCTCAATTTGCTTACACTCATTGACTTGCCAGATATATGGAGATGAGAAAGCATCCTCAAGAGAACTATGAGTTAGTTTTAAAATAGCATGATATTGCAGTCTGCAGTGTAAAATTGTCGTGGTGACTATGTGAACACTGCTAAACCGAATTCATTATGCTTAAATAGTCTTCAAAGATATGAGGATGTGAATCAATTGTGATTATTCAGAAAAACATTTTTGATATAAATCATGTAGCCATTTAATATTTTGAACTTTTTTTTAATTGTACAAATATTGATATTGTGTTTCTAACTATTTTGTGTTTAATTTGATTGATTTGCAACAGTTTCTTATCGACCACCCAAAGTTTTTAAAAATCCACTGTACATATCTGGAATTTCTTAAATGGGAATTGTCATGCCTGTAATTACTTTAGAGTTGTATGACGGTAATTGAATTGTTTAGTTGATATATCATGTGCTAACCTCTTAATTTACATCGTGCATCAAAAATGTGATCTTTGAAACATTGTTGTTTGCAGCTAATGAACATGTGCTGCCTAACACAAAAGTTTGGAACTATATGTGCAAAATGGTTTTATAGAGTTACTAGTTGGGTCAGCCTGTTATTTTTCTGCTGAGTTTTTCTAGGATTTTGTTAACAGACATATACACTTTGGGCGATAGAGGAAGTATGCTGATGTGGAAATGAAGAGCAAGTTCATTAATCATGCGAGGAATGTGTGGGATAAGGAGGTTACATTGTTTCCGAGAATTGATCAGTTGTAGTATAAGTATATTCATATGTAGGAGATGCTTGGCAACATTGCAGGTATATTATCTCTATGTGTTTTTTTGATATCGTTGTTTTTTATATGTATATCTGGTTAGTTAGCAAAAGCGAATAACAAAGCCTTTTGACGTAAGACTAAGGGTATGTTTGTCAAGGAGCATTTAAGAATGTTTAGGAGCGTTTAGCGTTTGGAATTAAAACATAAAAATTCATTTGGCTTTAGTGTTTAGCTACTTGAGGAAGCATTTATCATTATCATTTAGCAATTTTTGTCATTATACAACTTGAGATTTGTAGATAAAGTCTAGCTGCATAAATCTATGCAGATCATGTATGATAATGTTTATATTAGTCTTTTTTGTAAAGTATAAAACAACATTGTAGGAAACAATCTATCATAGTGGCAATAATCTTCTTATCTGTCATTAGGATTTAGGAGTACAAGGTTCAAGCAAGCACACTACATGCACCACAAAAAGTTATGTTTTGCATTTAATTTATATCAGTGATCAGGAGGAGCATTCATCACCTCTATCCATGAAAACCCATTTATCCTGGAAATGTTAAGGAAATGGTTTGTATTGACAAACTTAGTTGTAACTATACGTGGCACATTGGCATGTATGAGTGGGTCCGTGATGAGTGTATAAATACTCATCATTTCTGTCACATTTTATCTGCAAAAACATTTAAAAACATGCAGATATGCTTCAAAATACAGAAAATATCATAAAATGTGTTTTTATATGATTCAGGAACAAAAAAATTGAAAACAAGTGAAAAACATGCAAAGTTCACAAAATTGTCATTTTCAGTCCCTGAAGTTTCACAAATTGGCAGAATTAGTCCCTGAAGGTTTAAAATGAAAGAAAAGTCAACATCAGTCCTTGGGAAATCAAACATGTTCACTATTAGTCCCTGGATGAAAGTTTTCTATAATTGGCAATTTTTACCCCTCAAGTTTCATAATTGGCAAAATTAGTCCTCGGGTTTTAAAAATTGTAATTTATCAAATAAAACCCTTGTGCTATTTATAATTGGCAAAATAGACCCTTTTGATAACTTTGGTAAAATTACAATTTCAACCCTTCAAAATTCAGAAAATACAAAAATGGTCCTTGTGCTTATTTAACAAACCAACCGGACCCTTATATATACAAACCCAAAATAAAACCAAACAATTACCCAACCCAACCCTTTTGCTAACCCAGTTACATAGCCCAATCCACAAAGCCCAAACCCGACCCTTTTATTTAAAACAGAAGGTTTGACTCAGTCAAACCTTCTTCTTCTATACCACCCCTGCCAAAACCACTCACCAATACCACCACCATTTCCACCGCCTCTCTGACACACCCACCCCCCTCCTCCTTCCCAATACACTCCACCTAACAAGCCAAAGCTCATTTAATGCTTCTTCTCCCTTCCCATCACCAGACCAAGTGGTTTTACCCACTTTGACAATTTTGGCGCCAAAATGAGTTTCAACAGCTGAGATTAAATTGAAGCAATCCAAGGGTGCAGAATGATTTAGGGATGTCGACAAGAAGTTTCCCAGCAAGTTTTAGTATATATAGGGCTTTGTAATAGATTAGAAAGTAGTAGTTAATTTTTATTAAATCGTTTTTACTTATTTGTCTTTCCTTATTTGTAATTTCAATTCCAGTACTCAATACAAGTTATTTACAGCCTTTTTATCATTAATCTTTAAAGAATTTCATCAGTTTATGTTAATTTCAAGTTTTTAATGTTCTGAGGTTATCTGTTAATTCGATTTGGCATTTTAGTGTTTGTATAAGCTAGCTACTTGTTTATATAAGCTCATTTAAGCTCTACATAGCTTATAATGAGCTTTTGTTAAGTAATCTGTTCTAAATTCAAGATATCAAGAAAAGTCAACTAAAGTCAAAAGAAGCAACAAGATAAGCTGTTCTGGTGTATAAGCTAATTTGGAAGGCTTTTCTGGTTTCTAGCTTGTTCATAACAAGCTAGGATTGGTTCTGATCTAGTTCTTGCTATCCCAATAGCCCCTTTTTCAGTTGTAAGCTATTTCATTAAGCTTGCATTATTTTAATATTTACTGTACAATAGCTTTTTATTAGCTTATTTCTATTCTTTTAAGCTTATTAGTAGTTTCTAAGTATATTTCATTCACATTAGCAGTTAAAATAGCCATTGTCTTTATTTTCTTAAAATCACTTAAAAAGACCAAAAATAGCCTTTTATAGTATAACTTATTCAACTGCTTATTTATGTTTTAAAAGTTGTTTATTAGAGTCTAAATAAGTTAGTCAATCAGTAAAATCAAGACTTCTAGTTTAAAAAAGTGTGTTTCATTTTGAAAAATCACTACAGACACCTATAAAGGGGTGTTTGGTTTATGCAGTCAACAAGGTCAACTGAGCTTGTACTGTAGATGTGCCTTATTCCCAACTTTAAACCAGCTTATTATAGTCCATAAAAGCTATTTCTGAGTCCTCATAAGGTATTTTAATAGATATAGTAGTTTTAAGCCACCTGTGGGAATTTTAGAAACCTAAAAGACCAAATAAGCTAGAATAAGCCATGACCTCATTTTGGCCTTTTTCTTTGCTTCTCTGAGTCCTTTGTGAACCATTTAGTGAGTATACAAGAGTTGGATTAGGTACCTTTGGTGTTGTGCACTTCTGCACAACTCTGCACACAGCAGACTCAGTATATACTGAGTTGATGAAGCTGCTGAACTCAACTCAATTGTGGCTTATCTAGATAAGCTGAGGGCTTGCTTTTTGTTTTTTTGAATAGCTCATAGTACTAGCAATCTTTTTCCCCATAAAAGTTCTCACTTATCAGCTTATTGATTGCTTAATCTGCCCTGCAATTTGGCCAATTTCCTGAGTTTCTGTGTAAATTTTGCAACTGCTTAAGTGTTCATTTGCTTAATCTGTGGGATAAGCTCTTTTATTTAAGTTGTTTTGTGCTTATATAAGTTGGTTAAACTTGTTCTGAGCCTTTGGTAAAGTTTTGAGCTTATTAGCTTATTTTTAGCTTATTTGCCCAACTGCTTATCTGCCCAACTGCTTATCAGGGTTTAGTGAACTTTTGATTTTAATTTTCCTATATTAAGAATATTAATTTAGAATTATCCTGAATTTTTCAGATTTTTCCTAAGTCATTTGATATTTTTAATCTTTTTAATTAGTTTATAATAGTAATTAAATCATAATAAATAGAATAATAATCAGAAAAATATAATTTTAATTTTCAAAATTTTCTTTTATTAATTAGAATCTAGGAAAAATATAATAATATTTTTAGACCTTAAGTAAGATAAAATAGAAAATAAGTGATAGCTTCTATTTAATAGATTTTATCTTTTTAAATTTTTAATTAAGCACTTTTCATTTTTATAATTTTCTTAGCTTCTTTTCACCTCATAATATTTATAGAAAAAATTTTAGATTTTTCTTTGTTCATTTAGTATTTATTATAAATTAAATTAGTTTAAAAAGTAATTAAGTAATAAATAATTAATAATAATTAGATATAAAGTATAAAAAAAATATAATTTTAGTTTTAAAATAAGTTTTAAATAATTTTACACTTGTAAGATTAGATTTCATAATATTTCAGTTTTTGTCTCATTTTAGATTCCCCGTTACGCGTTTTTAGTTTAATTAATTCGCGTTTAATTTTCTCTTGTATATTTGTTTCTCATTTGTTAATTAGATATAAAAAAGCAAAATCTCATATCTAATCATCTATCACTCTAATCCTAACTTTCCACAGTTTGCCCATTCATACCTCGTTGGGAAACGATCCGGGTAATCACTTACCTGGTTTCACACTACACACACACAAACGTGAGTTTTTGCAAGTATCTTTTTTCACAAAGGGGTGATTTGTAATTATTCACGCGTATCCGTCGTTGCATAATATTTATATATCTATTTAGCATGGATCAAATTTTGGCGCCGCTGCCGGGGAGGTGTGTTGCGACAATATTGTGTAAAGTTTCAGCGATTAGTGATTTGAGATCCTTCCTCGTGAAGTTCCTATTTCCCATAAACCATATAAAAAACAAAAATATTTTTCTTTTCTTTTGTATATCTATATATCATATAAAAAATAAAAACCCAAAAACATTTTCCGTTTTCTTTGTTTAATAATAACAACAATAAAATTTACCATCGAGAACCAAGACAGAGTACTACCTAACTGGGGGTACGACCATAATAAGTTCCCAAACATCAGATTTAAAACTTGCCTCTGTATCACTTGCGAATATCGGCTCACCTTTGATTGATAAACAAACTATAACGGAGGTTTAAGGATAGTTTGACATTAAATTGTCGAGCTGAAAGAAGCGGGTTTTTAAGGAGCATTAATTGCCCACCTTTGCTTCTCCGCCACTCTGTGCGTTTATCTTTTAGAGAGCTACCGTATGCTTGTTGATTGTTGGTTTAAGTTCACTTGTGTTTTTGCTTCGATCTTGGTTTAATTGAAAAATTTTGCTAAAAGTGCATGCGCACTCGTTCTTCTAGGTCATCAAGCCCTTTCCGTGAGCTTGTCAACATACCTCGAAGACGTCGTAGACGTTCTGCTCCATCAGTCGTACCCGATATACGTACTGATCCCAAAATCTCTGTCATCATGGCAGAAGACCGTCCTATGAATGAGCTTCTCCAAGCTCCCACCAATGGGTACGGAGATGCCATTGTTGTTCCAGCCATCGTGGCTGAAAATTTTGAGCTTAAGACTGGATTGATAAACCTGGTAACCCAGCGGCAATTCTATGGTTTTGACAGGGACGATCCTCAAGATCACATTAGATGGTTCAATAAAATCACATCTACTATCAAATGCAAAAATGTCCTGAGGAATCAATCAAACTTCTTCTTTTCCCGTTTTCCATCGATGGGGCAGCCCGGATTTGGCTTGACAAACAACCCCCTCGATCGATTGAAACATGGGAAGATTTGGTTCAGAAATTCGTGAATGAATTCTTTCCTCCTTCTAAAACCACGTATCTCAAAAATGAAATCATGAAATTCTCTCAAAGGTTTGATGAACCATTTGGAGAGGCATGGGATTGTTTCAATGAATTGCTCCGCAAATGTCCTCATCACGGTTTCACCGATTTGATGCAAATGGACACTTTCTACAATGGGTTAAATCCATCTGACCAAGATTCTCTTAATGCCTCAGCTGGAGGTAATTTTCTGAGCAAATCCACTAAGGAAGCCATTGCACTCATTGAAAATAAGTCAAAGGTCCGCACTGCACGAGCCAGACCATATAATTCTCAGGCTAGTGCTGGTCCTTCTACTTCATCTCCCGTGAGTCAGTCTAGTACTGATACTCAGCTTGCTGAACTCACGAAGGCTATTCAAGCTTTGGTTTTCTCCACACAAAAGAAAGAGTCCGCTCCGCAAACTTCTCACACTGCTGAAATCAAAAAGGTAGAAGTTTGTGTTACTTGTGGTGGTCCTCACGCTTACTACAATTGTACTGCCACCGATGGCAATGCATTTGAAGTCAAAGCTTTAGCCGGATCTTCCAATCAAGGAGGTAACCAATACCGTCCTCAAGTGGAAACAAACTACCGTGCTAGCAATCAACATGGACCACCCGGATTTCCTCCTCCTAACAATCCAAATAGGATTAATCCTAATCAACAAAGAGGGCAAAACACGCAAAATCAATTTCATGCCCCGAACAATCAATACCCACCCCAAAGGGGTAATCAAGGGTATTCAGCTCCTAATCACCAAGGACCTCTCTCGAGTGAACTTGATAGCTACATCAAGGTTAATGAGACCAATATGAAGGCAATGCAAAATCAAATCTCTAATTTGAAAAATGAATTTCAGTCTTCAATACATAAGCAAGGAACTGAGATTTCAAACAAAATCGATCATTCTCAAAGCGAAGTTAAGAATATGCTTGCCAGTCTCATGGACCATCTCAATCCAACTTCTACCTCGGGAGGTCTCCCAAGTAACACTGTTGTCAACCCAAGGGGTGAACTCAAAGCTGTCACTACACGTAGTGGTAAAGCTCATGATGAACTCAAGGTGACAAAGGACCCGGTACTTCCCTCTAACAATGGAAGTGCTAAATACGTCCAACCTTTGGTTATCCAAAATTCTACACCTACAATTGCTCCTCAACCGTCAAGAATAGATCCTACTCTTTCACGATTTACGGTTAAAAGTTTGTCAAGCAAACTTAGTGAGCAAAGAACAGCCAGAGCTTATTCCAATATGCTCAATGCTGCTCCTATCAGTGTGCTTGATGACAGTGATGATGATGAAAATACCAATTTCATCAAAGCTATCACCACTCGTAGTGGTGCTGCTTATGAGGGACCCGCTGGTCCTATTCCTCCTCCATTGTATGAGATGGAAAAAGAGACGGAGGATACAACGGACAAAGTGCAAATTCCAAGCCCACAAAGTACAGCACAAGTCCATCCTCCGGGTGTCCCGAAAAAGAGATCCAAACCAGGAGTTGTCTTTGAATCTGTTGAGACTCCTGAAGTCATTGTCCCTAAATCCAAACCTTATATTCCTTACCCATCACGCTTAAATGAGCAAAAGCTCCGTGAAAAGGCTAGTCAACAAAATGACAAATTCTATCAAATCTTTAAAGAATTACATTTTGACATAAGTTTTGCGGATGCTATCATTCTGATGCCCAAGTTTGCATCAACAATCAAACACTTGTTAAGCAACAAGGAAAAACTGATTGAAATGGCTAAAACTCCATTAAATGAGAACTGCTCAGCAGTTATCTTGAAAAAGCTTCCCGAGAAGCTTGGAGATCCTGGAAAGTTTCTAATACCTTGTGTATTTCCGGGAATGGTTGAATGCTATGCCTTGGCTGATCTTGGTGCAAGCATCAACCTGATGCCTCATTCAGTATGGAAGAAACTTTCTCTTCCGGCTCTCACTCCTACCTGCATGACTCTTGAGCTTGCAGATGGTACCATATCTCATCCTCGCGGCATTGCTGAGGATGTATTTGTGAAAGTAGGGAAGTTCCATTTTCCAGCTGACTTTGTGGTTGTTGATTTCGACGCAGATCAAAAGGTTCCTCTCATTCTTGGAAGAGGATTCCTAAAAATGGGCCATGCTCTTATTGATGTATTTAAGCATGAGATCACCTTGCGTGTGGATAATGAAGCTGTTACCTTTAACCATGATCAAACTTCGAGGTACTCCTCAAATTATGATTCTAAATCGATTAACCGAATCGATGTCATTGATGTTGCTTCAAAGGAGTACTCTCAAGAAAGTCTTGGTTATTTTCATAATTCTGTGAGTGGTGATCCCACCACATCTTCTCTGTCTATCATTTCCGACTCTTCCCCTTCTCTCACTCCGTTTGAGGGAAGTGATTCCAATTTGGAAGAGATCGAGGCTTTTCTCAAGTGTGATTCATTTCTAGAAGGAATTGATAACGCTGAGATTGATCTGGAGGAAGATATTCTTCTTCTTGAGAAATTGTTAAATCAGGACAATTCTCCTCCTCTCCCTCCCGTTGAACTTCATAAAAAGGAAATCAAGTCAGTTGAGAAAACTGATAAATTTCCTGAGATCAAGTTTAAGGACTTGCCTCCTCCACTTGAATATGCAATTCTTGAGGAGGAAGTTCTTATCTTAATTGCTATTCAGATCTCTCTTCTTCCCTTCACCTACCCGGTGATTTCCCCTATCTTTCACTCATTTGGGAGTGAGGATATTACCTTTGACCCCGGCATTTTCCATCTAACATTGGTTTAAATGCCGGATTTATCTCATCGGTGTGGAACTTTCTTATGTTCAATTGGTTATCCAAACATTTTTAATGAAAGTCCGATGGAGATGGTTTCTTCCACTTACTTCCCCATGAACCAATGAATTCGGGGTCGAGTCAAGCTAGCGACTCGGTTAATAAAAACAGTAGTAAAACATGGGTTTTCACCCATGTCTCACCTAAGTGTGGGGGGGATGCCCCACATGTTGTAAATATGTACATTATCTTTAAAAAAAAATAAAAAAAAAATTAAAAAAAATGGCTATTAGTATTTCCTTTTTACGTTCTAAGTGTTGGTTTAACAACCGGTACTTTGAATATTGAGGGCAATATTCAGTTCTAAGTGTGGGGGGAATTCTAGCGAATTTGATCAAATGTACCATCTAGTACCCCCATTTTTGGCCAAAATTTTAAAATTTTTTCTCACTTACAACGCAATAAATGGTTATCAGTCCGCCATGTCTAACCCACATAAGGATTGGCTAATCCGAGAGCAAACGGCTCTTGGTAAAGATAACTCAAATCCGTTTATGGCTTACAATTTGCCGAAAATTGTATGGTATTCAACTCCCCATATCTTTATAAGTGAAGAGTTGGCTAGCCCGCAAGGTTATGGCTTGTGGTAAAGGCAGTGGAAAACCATATTTGGTAATCAGCTCACCAAAGATAATAACTATATTTTATCTAAGAGTTGGCTAGTCCAAAAGCAAACGGCTTTTGGTAAAGACAAATCAAATCCGTTGACAGCTGATGGTTTGCTCAAAATCATTTGGTTATCATTGTACCAAAGTATCACATACTAAAACATTGGCTACTCCAGAAGTAATGGCTTTTGGTAAAGAGATAAAATCCATTAAATTTTCATAAAAGATTGCTAGGGACTAGCAATAGTTTAGTGTGGGGGATTGATGAGTGTCTAAATACTCATCATTTCTGTCACATTTTATCTGCAAAAACATTTAAAAACATGCAGATATGCTTCAAAATACAGAAAATATCATAAAATATGTTTTTATATGATTCAGGAACAAAAAGATTGAAAACAAGTGAAAAACATGCAAAGTTCACAAAATTGTCATTTTCAGTCCCCGAAGTTTCACAAATTGGCAGAATTAGTCCCTGAAGGTTTAAAATGAAAGAAAAGTCAACATCAGTCCTTGGGAAATCAAACATGTTCACTATTAGTCCCTGGATGAAAGTTTTCTATAATTGGCAATTTTTACCCCTCAAGTTTCATAATTGGCAAAATTAGTCCTCGGGTTTTAAAAATTGTAATTTATCAAATAAAACCCTTGTGCTATTCATAATTGGCAAAATAGACCCTTTTGATAACTTTGGTAAAATTACAATTTCAACCCTTCAAAATTCAGAAAATACAAAAATGGTCCTTGTGCTTATTTAACAAACCAACCGGACCCTTATATATACAAACCCAAAATAAAACCAAACAATTACCCAACCCAACCCTTTTGCTAACCCAGTTACATAGCCCAATCCACAAAGCCCAAACCCGACCCTTTTATTTAAAACAGAAGGTTTGACTCACCACCATTTCCACCGCCTCTCTGACACACCCCCGCAAAAACCACCACCATTTCCACCGCCTCTCTGACACACCCACCCCCTCCTCCTTCCCAATACACTCCACCTAACAAGCCAAAGCTCATTTAATGCTTCTTCTCCCTTCCCATCACTAGACCAAGTGGTTTTACCCACTTTGACAATTTTGGCGTCAAAATGAGTTTCAACAGCTGAGATTAAATTGAAGCAATCCAAGGGTGCAGAATGATTTGGGGATGTCGACAAGAAGTTTCCCAGCAAGTTTTAGTATATATAGGGCTTTGTAATAGATTATCAAGGAGTAGTTAATTTTTATTAAATCGTTTTTACTTATTTGTCTTTCCTTATTTGTAATTTGAATTCCAGTACTCAATACAAGTTATTTGCAGCCTTTTTATCATTAATCTTTAAAGAATTTCATCAGTTTATGTTAATTTCAAGTTTTTAATGTTCTGAGGTTATCTGTTAATTCGATTTGGCATTTTAGTGTTTGTATAAGCTAGCTACTTGTTTATGTAAGCTCATTTAAGCTCTACATAGCTTATAATGAGCTTTTGTTAAGTAATTTGTTCTAAATTCAAGATATCAAGAAAAGTCAACTAAAGTCAAAAGAAGCAACAAGATAAGCTGTTCTGGTGTATAAGCTAATTTGGAAGGCTTTTCTGGTTTCTAGCTTGTTCATAACAAGCTAGGATTGGTTCTGATCTAGTTCTTGCTATCCCAATAGCCCCTTTTTCAGTTGTAAGCTATTTCATTAAGCTTGCATTATTTTAATATTTACTGTACAATAGCTTTTTATTAGCTTATTTCTATTCTTTTAAGCTTATTAGTAGTTTCTAAGTATATTTCATTCATATTAGCAGTTAAAATAGCCATTGTCTTTATTTTCTTAAAATCACTTAAAAAGACCAAAAATAGCCTTTTATAGTATAACTTATTCAACTGCTTATTTATGTTTTAAAAGTTGTTTATTAGAGTCTAAATAAGTTAGTCAATCAGTAAAATCAAGACTTCTAGTTTAAAAAAGTGTGTTTCACTTTGAAAAATCACCACAGACACCTATAAAGGGGTGTTTGGTTTATGCAGTCAACAAGGTCAACTGAGCTTGTACTGTAGATGTGCCTTATTCCCAACTTTAAACCAGCTTATTATAGTCCATAAAAGCTATTTCTGAGTCCTCATAAGGTATTTTAATAGATATAGTAGTTTAAAGCCACCTGTGGGAATTTTAGAAACCCAAAAGACCAAATAAGCTAGAATAAGCCATGACCTCATTTTGGCCTTTTTCTTTGCTTCTCTGAGTCCTTTGTGAACCATTTAGTGAGTATACAAGAGTTGGATTAGGTACCTTTGGTGTTGTGCACTTCTGCACAACTCTGCACACAGCAGACTCAGTATATACTGAGTTGCTGAAGCTGCTGAACTCAACTCAATTGTGGCTTATCTAGATAAGCTGAGGGCTTGCTTTTTGTTTTTTTTTGAATAGCTCATAGTACTAGCAATCTTTTTCCCCCATAAAAGTTCTCACTTATCAGCTTATTGATTGCTTAATCTGCCCTGCAATTTGGCCAATTTCCTGAGTTTCTGTGTAAATTTTGCAACTGCTTAAGTGTTCATTTGCTTAATCTGTGGGATAAGCTCTTTTATTTAAGTTGTTTTGTGCTTATATAAGTTGGTTAAACTTGTTCTGAGCCTTTGGTAAAGTTTTGAGCTTATTAGCTTATTTTTAGCTTATTTGCCGAACTGCTTATCTGCCCAACTGCTTATCAGGGTTTAGTGAACTTTTGATTTTAATTTTCCTATATTAAGAATATTAATTTAGACTTATCCTGAATTTTTCAGATTTTTCCTAAGTCATTTGATATTTTTAATCTTTTTAATTAATTTATAATAGTAATTAAATCATAATAAATAGAATAATAATCAGAAAAATATAATTTTAATTTTCAAAATTTTATTTTATTAATTAGAATCTAGGAAAAATGTAATAATATTTTTAGACCTTAAGTAAGATAAAATAGAAAATAAGTGATAGCTTCTATTTAATAGATTTTATCTTTTTAAATTTTTAATTAAGCACTTTTTATTTTTATAATTTTCTTAGCTTCTTTTCACCTCATAATATTTATAGAAAATTTTTTAGATTTTTCTTTGTTCATTTAGTATTTATTATAAATTAAACTAGTTTAAAAAGTAATTAAATAATAAATAATTAATAATAATTAGATATAAAGTATAAAAAAATATAATTTTAGTTTTAAAATAAGTTTTAAATAATTTTACACTTGTAAGATTAGATTTCATAATATTTCAGTTTTTGTCCCATTTTAGATTCCCCGTTACGCGTTTTTAGTTTAATTAATTCGCGTTTAATTTTCTCTTGTATATTTGTTTCTCATTTTTTAATTAGATATAAAAAAGCAAAATCTCATATCTAATCATCTGTCACTCTAATCCTAACTTTCCACATTTTACCCATTCATACCTCGTTGGGAAACGATCCGGGTAATCACTTACCTGGTTTCACACTACACACACAAACGTGAGTTTTTGCAAGTATCCTTTTTCACAAAGGGGTGATTTGTAATTATTCACGCGTATCCGTCGTTGCATAATATTTATATATCTATTTAGCACGGATCAGTCCGGTAACAGGTCATTTAGAAAAAGAAGGGTATTATGGGTCAAAGATAAAACTATCATATGTTCTTGATTTAAGTACATTTCTCTGTCAAATATTTGTTAAATTTCTTTAGCTGTAGATAGGCAACTATATGTAAGACAATAGATAAAGTGATGGTTGATCTTTGCGAGTTACAATTTAAATTATATGTAAACTTACCATTTAAACTACAAAATGCTTCCACCTATATACAGAAAAATGCGAATTACAAAACGATATTGTACGTATGTGAAATATAAATCTTGCTTATAACTAATAGTGTATATATAATTATAATGTCTACTAAAACAATGCAAGTTTTCCTTTTAAATTTATTGATTTTGTAAATCTCACATGATCAATATATGTCTTTCAAAACTTAATGGGGTGTTTGCCTATGCTTTTTTAATAAAGTTATGCAAACACACCATGTGTCTGAGATGCGTTACTGTTATAGTACTCCGTATTTGTGTTTGTGTGGATTATTTGGTTTTTTTAAAATAATTGCAACCAAAAATAGTTATAGAAAAAGTTAGAAACTCTATAGATTATAGAGAGAATTTGGTATTGTTTGTCATAGTTTATTGTTTTAGGTGAAACTGTTTTGAAGATGGAGGCCAATATTTCTTCTTATGATGACGTTTGGCAGCAACAAACCGAAGATGCAAGGAAAGCCACTTAGTAGTACCATTTAACAACCAAGTCCATTTGTAAGGTATTCCTTTATACTTGAGTGCCTCATTGAAAAGAAAAAGCAAACCCACTCACTTTCCCAATACCAATTGTAAGGTATTCTTTTATACTTGAGTGCCTCATTGAATAGTTTGGTAAGTTTGGTTTGTATGAACTCATCATCTGTTTTTATTTGTTACTATTTCACGCATTTACTATATTTCTTGATTATATAATTTGCATCATGCATGACTATCTACAAGTACATCAATGACATAACTGGATTCATTCACGGGTGCAACATTTCAGATATTGCAGAAGCTTTGGCGAACCATGAACTGAACAATTCAGTTACTGATCAAACGAATGCACAGCCTGCTGCAGCTCAAATGTCGTCAACATCTGAAGCGATAAGATCAGAAGGTAGCGATAGTGAGTGTAGTCAGTTGTCTAAGTATTTTTGGAATAATAATATTTATCATACTCATATTGATGTACTACTATTTTCATATTTACATTTTTCCCCTTTTTTTGCAGCAATCGAAACGACAACTAATCGATCGTATTCACATTCAAGAACCAACCGTTTGTCTCAGACGCGGGAAAGTATGCTTACCTTTGGCCTCCACATGATGGTTTGGAAGTCCTCTAATAGGTTTACAGTTAATGCAACCTCATATGACACAATAATACTCTCCATGGGCAGCAGTACAAACCTTGCAACTGGCAGTACTAAGGTGATGATAGCAGTACAAAGTAACAAGGACGAGCAACACAAAAAACATAAGTAGTACTTCCAAGAATCAAGAGCAGTACGAACGACCATACGTTGGCAGTACTAACTTGATAGGGCAGTACCTAATCAGATGCTACGAGCAGTACTAACCATGAAGCAATATTAACTGAGCAGTACAAACTTGAATGTAACAGTACTAATATCCTTCGAACAAGCAGCAGAATACATAGGCATCAAGGCAGAGAGTAATTGGCATCTATAGGATTAATCTTTATGTTTACCAGATAGTTCTTTTATCAATTCAAAGCATATTTAATTTGCAAGTTTTTATTTTCCATTAAATTTTTATATTGGTTCAGGGAATGAGTGAGCCATTAAATCTTATACTGATGTTGGTTATATAATCAGTTATCTTGACTGGTTTCAAAATCCAAGCTGTCTTCATCTGGCGAGACTCCATCTGCAAAAGCTCGAGCTACATTAAAAAATTTGTATCTAGGAGTGTAACTAGTATGATAGCCATTGACAAACCAATAATGGGTCTGACTAAAGGTTAATATTTTGGGACATTCTTGAAGAGTTGAGCAAGATAGAAAATATGAATATATTGCTCCACCACCTCAGGAAACCTTACCACAGTCTCAGCGGGTTCGCCCGTCTCCACCAAATCAAGGCCAAACGTGGCTATATGCCAAGGCACCCTTACCACAGTCTCAGCGAGTACATAATCTGGTCCGACCATCCGCTATTGATAACTACTTTGGTTTATGTATCAGCCATATATAAATCCGTTAAGATTTACAACCTTTCATTGTGTAAAATATTTCGGTGGTTACGGATTTATTGTACAAGGCTAACTTGAGAAGTGTGCTAAAATATTCCCTTGCTTTCACCATGCTGCATTGGAACAATATATTTAGCAGTCTCAAAATAGTAAGTAATCGTCTATTTTATTTTAGTTTTTAAAGGTTGCATATACTATGTCCTTCATCATGTATTAAGGTGTTAAAATAAGCTTTTAGAAATAGCCCTTAACAATGCTTATTCAATTTTAATAAATGCATTATATTTGATGTAGTTATATATTCATGTAATGTAATAGTATGTACTTTCATTGCATCAAATCTCAAAATGTTAAACTTACACGCTCATGTAAATACAATTTTTTACGGTTATGTTTGTTCAGGTGTGCAGGCAAAATGGATAAGATTTTTTTTTTTTTTTTTTTTTTTGATTGCACAACCTGAATGGATAGGAGTGTTTGGATTTAGAGTTAATAACCAGGTATCATGTTTAATATAAGGGCAGAGTTTGCTTGGATCTCAAACCATGATACCTCTAATACTGTCAAGATTGAGCTTTGAAGACATGGTCAGCTGCTTTGGTAAGTGGACCATTATACATGATTCAACTGAACCTTATCATACCCCTTGAAATTATTTTCTCCCCACCGTTCTTGAACCAGGTTCCTTCAACTGAACCTTATCATATAATTTTTGGAGATGTACGGGATACATTATATAATACACGTGATTTAGCTCATGAGAAATCCGAAATTCAGGAAGAATTTCTTTATACCAATGTTGAATAGGTATCTCTAAAGCTCTCGGCTTCATTTTATTACTCCTATTATTAGCTATATCGGCAACCCTGTTTTAGGGATCGTTTAGACTCAAGTTTTAAAGTTAACTGTTTGATTATTGCATCCTTAGGAGCACTAATAAGTTGTCAAAGTGGCCAACGGAGTGTAATTTCCTCATCACCAAGTTACTAAAGACTTCCGTTGTTAACCAAACCGATTGCTGATGCGCCAAAACCAGTCTTTATACCAATGTTGAATAGGTATCTCTAAAGCTCTCGGCTTCATTTTATTACTCCTATTATTAGCTATATCGGCAGCCCTGTTTTAGGGATCGTTTAGACTCAAGTTTTAAAGTTAACTGTTTGATTATTGCATCCTTAGGAGCACTAATAAGTTGTCAAAGTGGCCAACGGAGTGTAATTTCCTCATCACCAAGTTACTAAAGACTTCCGTTGTTAACCAAACCGATTGTTGATGCGCCAAAACCAGTTACTGATGACATCAAGAAGTATGCTGATGCGGTTAACGTGGTTAAGAGCAGTTAAGTACTGGGAAGCTTCAACTCATGTTAATTTTGCAACACCTTTCCCGTAACTAGGTAGGATTTTTTTTTTCTGAATAATTTGTGTAAGTTTGGGGCTGTCATTTGTTATTATACTTATATGTTAGGTTACCTTAACATGTTAACATGTTTTTTAGTTGGATGTTAATCAAGGTTAGATTAATGTTTTGTGTTTGGAAGATCCAGGAAACCGCGAGAGTTTTGTTAACGTTCAGTGAGCTGGAAACTTGCAAATGGTTGCAGAGTGAATTTGATCATTCAAATTTGAGGTAATTTATCTACTATGGTAATTATGTATACTGCTGCTCAAAGGGCTCTATCTTTGCGCCCAATTAAAGACGATGTAATTGTTAATCTAATAAATATATATGAATCATGCTGATTAAAAAATATGAGTTATCTAATGAATGTTTAATATGCATTCTATTAACCAACATACAACAACATATATAAATGATGACAATAGAAAACATTGAATATCTAATGAATGTTTAAAACCATGCATGTTTAATTGTTAATAAACAAACCACCTGCTGAATCCAGTATAATGTTGTTGTTTGCCTCCTCAGTTGCTGCTGAATAAAATAAACACATGTCGTTTTTTACAATAATATGAAATGTCCACATTAAGGTCTGACTCAGAAATGCAAATTACAATCTCATGTTTTGTAATGCTCTGGTAACATTATTGTCGGATCCAGTTATATATATTAATATCTTTTTTTCTTGCTTTAAGTGTTTACATATTTGATCTAAGTTTCATTGTTATACATGCAGCTTGAGATGATGACAAAAGGAAGTTCGTTATATGGTCCAAGGGAAAAGCTTGCGGCAATATTTACGGTAACTTCACCTTAAAACTTTTCCTTTAATTTGTCGTTGTGTTCGATATATGGTATGACGATTAATAAAAGCCAAGGCCTAACATTGTCACAGGTTGGTTTGTTTTTACCAAAGCCCGTATTCTTAAACGGACAACTATATGTCGCTGAGTCAAGAGCAAGAAAGGATTGAAGGTTCTTTGTTGCGTCAAAGAAGTTTAATCAAATGACTCATCTGCGTTTTTTTACCAACGCTTTTTATCCCTATAAATACTAAGAATCAATTGCAGGGAAGCTAAGGGCGATGAGGAATGTGAGCAGCATGGTGACCACCTCCTGTCATGCAGTGGCCACAAGTCAAAAGACGTCGTATAACAACAAATTAACATATAACCAGATACTCTATGCATCACAATTTCACCCACTTGCTTCATGCACCTTTATCAAAAAATTTAAGTTGGATCCATGTTTGATGTTTAACCCTTTCTTAGGTTTCTATTAGGTTTACATTTGTATGCACTTGAAATCTATTTGATTAAATTCCGTGAAATTTTGTTTATTTATTTTAAACTTTTTAGCTTCCTTGATTTGGTATAGGTGACTCTAACTTCTCTAGATTCATGCCATAATTCAAGAAGTTGGTCAAATGGATCAGCAGACCGAGCTTTCGAAAAAGCTATCAAAAGGGAATTTTATTGAGGATTATGTACGAGCTATTTTAAGGCATACTCGAAATGGGTCATTTCAATCATGTTTATCATACATTTAGTTTATTTTATTAAGCATGGTATTTATGTTATACTGTACAATAATATGAGTAACATTGAGGAGTTACATTTAAAAGTATGTATTGTCAATGGTTATGCTTAACAGAAGTAATAAAGAAAAAGTTGGATAAAACTAAGGTCAGATTGTGTTATTAATAAAGCACAATAATTGGTTAATGTAAATTACAGGTTGCAACATGGGTACAACCCTTTCTTTCACCATGTACACTTTTCAACCATTTTCTACTACCCTTCTTTCGCTATAGTAAAATATGCCAACAATAATTATAAGACATGCCTGCCCGAGGCGGACTTATATGCCCGAGAGGTCTTATAAGTCATGCCCGCCCATCGGGCGGGCCATGACACTAGTGTGTGTATGTATATATATATATATATATATATATTATATATATATATATATATATATATATATATATATATATATATATATATATATATCCAAATATTTAATTTATATGTAAAAAAATCTGAAATTACTTACATCATCATAGATTGACTATTATACCCTTATTGCTTTAAACCCTACTATTATCCTTCTTCTTTCTTTTTCTTTTTTTACTGTTTGGCATCAAAAAAAACACCATAACAATAAATTTTATATTTTTATGAAAAATTAGATTGAGGCTAGTGACCAAACGATGATGCCTATATAGTGGGTTTAATTATAAATTAGTGATGCATAATATATATATAAATTAATGATACGCTAGTAATTTCTTATGCTTATCTGTTATCTAAAATGTAATATGGATAGTTTTTTTGTTTTGTTTCTTTGTAACACAAAACTGACAATTATTGTGCTAATGGAAAATCACATAAACCGTACGTGTGGCGGGTTTGATTCTCATCTTAATATACTAGTGGCATGTTGGACTACAAACACAAAATGTAACATTGCCAACCAATTAACATCAACTACGAAGAAGAACAGTAAACGAGCACGTTAAAAATCAAACCGATACAATCAATCACGTATTACAAATGAAATAGAATTAAATTTGATTGTGAATTAATGGGGGTGATGTTTGGAGAAAGGTTGAAGAAGAAGAATAACGACAGGTTAGTGAAGTAATAAGGGTATGATGGTCAATTTATGATTATGCAAGTAGTTTTATATTTTATTTATATATATATTGAATATTTGGATATATATGATAATTTTTAAGTTTAGAAAGAATATATTTGTAAGTGTAAATTTGAATTGGATATATATGTAATTATAATGTTTAGGAGGGATATATATATGCAATTCCCTTTTATTATTTAATAATACTAATAAAAAGAAAGGTAGGTTAACTTATTTTAAAAAGTTTTTTAAGTGCAAATTTTATTAAGTAATTAAAATAAAATAATATTTTACACATAACCTTAAAGAAAGCATTAGAATACTTTTGTATCTTTTTTATGAAAACAATCTAATTTAATTTTGATTGCATTTAGGCTATGTTTGGCGCACGAGTTTATTAGAGCTTATCGTAGCATGAACTTATTTTTTTAGAAAAATAAGCTACCATTGAAAATAAGTCTCGTTTGGCTGACACGGCTTGAAGGAGCTTGTTAAAAAAATAAGCTACTAAATGAAATGCTAGTTGTACTAGCATGTAAAAAAAAGCTCCAGCCACATGCTCCAACAACCAGCTCCAGCAACCCGCTCCAGCGATCCGCTCCAGCTCCTACTTGTGCCAAACATACCCTTAACCTCTTTTTTAACTGTCGTTGCCCAATATGGATGCTTTATATATCAGATGGCATAATTAAGCTTTTACTATTGATCTAAATTAACAACAATGGATATTTCTTTCTTATCAAATGCCCTTGAAATGAGTTTTTTATAGTAAGAAAACATATGTAGTTGTTTTTGTTTTCCTTTTTTTCTAAATATAGTTTATAATGATTTGAAAGAGCGAAGCATATGATTCTCCTTGCGTTTCATAGAAACTGTCAATCCAACATAATGCCCAGTAAGCTGCTTTAAATGCCACATCATAATTTTACCTAAGCGCACTTTGTTCATAAACTTTTTTTAATTAAAATTCATCCATTAAGCATATTTTGGATGGATTAAAATTGGAAAATTCGAAAATTGTTTTAAAAAATGGCCATTTGCAAGATTTGAACTTAGGGTGTTGGTAATATTGACAGACATGATAACCATTGGAGCAACACATGTTTTGAATTATATCTTGCAAGTCCAAATCTATAAACTTATGCAAATAATTATATGAGATAAGTAGGAGAATCCCTACAACTTAGGTAACCCTAAAAGCATATACGAAAAAAATTTTTGCTCTTCATTCATAATATATTTTTTCTCAAAAACCATAATATCCTTTTTTTTCTCCTCACAATCTCTTCTGATGTTCGGTTTACAGATTTTTTGTGTTTTCTTCATCATAGGTTTGCAACCATGAACGCTTGACATGCCGTGTAATGTTTATTTGATCTATTATTTAAAAATATGCATTCTTCTAATTAAATAACAACAACTCTTATGTTTTTATAAAAGTTGTGTTGTGGTTACTAGCATTACAGGTAAGGTTCGAAGCATGTTCCCGGAATATAAGCAGAAAAAGAGGATGGTTATGCCTGATGCTCTTAAGCGAGTACCTTGATGTATTTAGGACCATTTTTTCTTTGTTGTTTTTCACATATCAACAATATTTGTAAAGTAGATTACTAGATTGTATGTTATGTTTTTATGAGAATTATTCCAGAACAAAGTTACATGCGGCTGGTGTGTTTGACAGGCTAAGCTTGTGCTTGGATATGCTATCTTCTATAGTCTTTACCTTCACTCTAATTTTTTTAGTCTCTATTCCTCATGGAACTATCGATTCAAGTAAGTAACTTTAATGAGAATTTGATTACTTCTTTTAAGGCACAAATGACTCATCTCTGTCTATTCCTCATGATTTTGCTACAAGGTGTTCATTACGACCTGTTTCTCTACCTAAATATAAATGAAATTTAAAGGAAATATTTATCTAAAACTCTTCTAAAAAAGTATTTAATACCTTTGGATATTCTAGGCAGGCATTACCAGAAAGGGCTCCGGTTAGACCCAGAGCACAGCGAATTGAAGAAAGCATATTTTGGTTTGAAGAATTTACTGAAGAAGACAAAAAATGTAACCAACTTGATATTTGTAGCTATCTAAACATACTTTTGAGTTTTCTGTGTATCTCTAATTTAATTTTTTATTGCAGGCAGTTATACCGCATGCCTGAGATTTTGTTTGAACATTTTTCACTTTTGTCCAATTAATTGAGTTTTGCAATACCTCATTTAGTTATTATATATTTGTGTTTGAGCCTGCATGAAGGCCTCCAATGTTATATATTTAATGTAACCAGGTGATATGGGGAATGCTAGGAATCAGGTATGGATTTTCTACAGGCTGGTGAAGTTTTGAAGGAATACAGCATTACCCGATTGGCCATTGATTGCAACCTACCTAATTACTGGGTCAAGCACTATGAAGTAGTCTCGAACTCTGGATTGAACAAATATATGTCCACGTTCTTGAGACAACCTTTTTCACTTCTATACTGGTAAGAGTTTGTTGATGTTATTGCGTTTACTTTTTAGTAATGTAGGGATTCATGCTCAGTATCTTCCCTACAGCATATTTGTTGCATTTCAGGACACATGGCGAACTAAATAGGTACCCGGAAGCTTTGAAGATTAGAGTACGAGCAACTGAAAGGTCAATAATGTAACTATAACGTATACATTACCTCTTCCTTTGTTGTAAGTCAAATATCTATAACTTGTATAAAAAGCATTGAGCCCTGTTGGGGTCGATTGGCAGCAAAAAGCCTATAATTCGTTCGACTCCTTAAAGATCAGACATTACCCAATTCGGACCACTTCATAGTTAAATGAGTTAAATTTACTACCACTATTGTCTGATTATCATATGATGCAGGCAACGGAAAGGTTTGAAGTTGTGTATCCTACACTTAAGGAAGTTTGTTCGACTCCATAAAGATCAGACATTACCCAATTTGGACCATTCATAGTTAAATGGGTTAATTTACTACCACGACAGAAATACCTTGGTTTTGATGACCAAATGGTCGAGGAACCACACATAGGTCAGAGGAGTCTTCTTTTCATCTGCCTGGTGTGAATAACATAGTTTATTTTGGCTAGGTAACTTTTCTTCGTCATTTTATTATGCTTTTTGTGAGAAGTTGACACATTTTCTGTTAGAGCAGAGTCCCAAAAGGAACTGCGCAAAAAGCAGCGTCCAAACAAGTATATGTAGTAAAATAAGTACGAAAGAGCAGTAATTGATAAAATAGCGAAAATGCTTTATTCGCAATAGCTGATCTGTCGCTGATGTTTATCATTAAGTGTATCAGAATTAACCCTGATGCTATTAATCATTCAAGTTGTATTTATAGGTGGCATCCACGTCGTTAAGGATAACTTTGTATTCACTATACAGTTCAGTTGACTTATTCCATAGTCACATAGTTGAGCAGTAGGATGTGTACTAGCCTTAGCCTTCACACAATAGTTAAGCCTTGTGATCACTTCAATCATATTCGCTGGTCGTATTGGTAGTGCATTTGCTGCAGAATTAGGAACAATGCAAGTTTCTATGAAAACTGACACTTTACGGGTTTTAGGTACAGTCCTTGTGGACTATTTGGTAACGCTACGAGTCATTGCTTCTTTCCACTGATTTCTATAATGTTTATAACTTCACGGCTTATGTAAATTATATTATTATGACTCCTTTATAGTAGTTTAGCTTATTTGAATTTGGTGTTGCAGGTTTCAAACAGGTAAATAAGCAACCTATAACAATCCTTTAAAAGGTATTATTCGCAGATTATGTCGTTGTGACTTCTCTATACAACTTTGACTGATGTAAATTTGGTGTTGCAGGCTGTAAATAGGGTAAATAAAACATCAGAGACTTCAGTAAAAAAAAAGGGTAAATTATTCAGACTATTACGTGAAAGTTATTCAAGTAATAGTGTCAAATTTCTATATTACGCTCCCATTTCACATTCGATGCAGGCATATAGTAGAGCCGTTGAAATATATGAAAAGCTACTAATTATGTGAGGTATTCTTAAATTTTCAAGATGAGGACTTTCGATAACTGATATAAATAACTTTCTGTTACAGGAAAACCAGATTGATTGTTATGCTGCTGTACGGAAGAGATCACAAACCAGGTAACATATTCTAGGAATTTTATTCCGGTGTTCATTTTCTTAATATGTTTGTGTTGACATAAATAATGCCTAAAAACATTATCAATATTTATTCATATCTCTATGTTTTGATGATCAAAAAATGTAAACTCATTAAAACATAAACTTATAAAATAAACAAGTACTTAGTTGTAAATATTCACTTCTACAACTAAAATCACTTAAGGTATGAATGAACTAATGCTTAATGCATTATATGATCAAAGGAACATTTTCTTAATAACTAGATTTTTTATAAAATGTCAAAAACATTTTATATCTTTTAGAAAAACATTTTTGGTAATAAATAAAAAGGTTTAATTCATTATAAATTTATGAATTCAAATTTTTAACCAAAATCAGTAAAAATATTCCAGAAAAACCTTCCCCACAAAAAGACAAAACTGGGCAACGTTCGGCAGGGGCGGCCCCCTTAATTGTACAAGGCGGTCCCCTTAAAATTAAGGGGACCGCCCCCGCTCCTGTAGGTCCCAGATTTTGCCTATAAATACTGGTTTTTCTCTGGCATTTTTCCTCACCTTTTGCACTAAAAACTTTCTGTTGTAGATCTCATTTCATATCTTCAAAAACCCTTTGATCATGTAATCTTAAGCATTGGTTTCCAAGTGATCCAAGCTTCCACCATCCAAGTGCAAAAGAAGAATACTTCTATCAATCAAGACTAGAAGTATTACAACTTAGTATCATCTTGTTACTTAAGTTGTTTGTTAAGTATACCTTGTAAATCATTCATTCATTTGTGTAAAGTGTGTGTATAAGGTGTAAACATTAGTGACTAGATATGTATAGTGTGTAAGTAGTGAAGAAGGTGTATAAGTAGTTGTGGTGTAAAGAAGTCATGTAGAAGTTGTAAAGCCATGGTGTAGAAGTTGTGAAGTCGCGGTGTAGAAGTCGTGAAGCCATAGCTTAGAAGTCGTGAAGTCGTCATCTAGAAGTCATGAAGCCATAGCTTAGAAGTTGTGAAGTCGTCATGTAGAGGTCGTGAAGCCATAGCTTGGAAGTTGTGAAGTCATCATGTAGAAGTCGTGAAGTCGTAGCTTAGAAGTTGTGAAGCGGTCGTGTTGAAGTTGTGAAGTCCTAGTCGTGAAGTCCTAGTGTTGAAGTCGTGAAGCCGTAGCATAGAAGTTGTGAAGCGGTCGTGTTGAAGTCGTGAAGTCCTAGAGTTCAAGTCGTGAAGCCGTTGTGAATTAAGTCGTGAAGAAGTTGTGTTGTGAAGTTGTGAGATTGGTTCTAGCTACTATTAGAACTCGACATTTAGCTTTGTGTCGTTAAACCGGTGTAAGCCAAAGTTGTGTAAGGTTTTCTCCGCCATAAGGGAGCTTGTTGAAGTAGTGAAGAAAACTCTCGAGCAAGGTGTGCTCGGGGAGTGGAGTAGGGCAAGGAAGGTGTCCTTGTAGCCGAACCACTATAAATCCCTCGTGTCTCGGTTTGATCTTTCCATCTCTTACTTATTTCTTTATATCGTCATTACTTTCATACATATAGGCATATATAACTGTTAGTATTAATTAGAAGTTGATTTCACATAAAGATCAATTTAAAACTCCATTCATGAAAAAAAAACTTTTATAACAAATCTAAAAGGATACACATATAATTAATAATATTGTTCAAGTATAATTTTTCATATAAACTCAAATCTAAGGTTTTAAAAGAAAACAAAGTTTTCATAATAAAATTAAAAAGACGTAAAACTATTCAACCCCCCCTTCTAGTTTTCCACAGTTTGGATATATAAAGTAATAAAAGTTTGTCTATTTGTGCAGGTGCTTAACAAGAATGCTGTAGTTATGGCATCACATGTGAGTTTTATACA
Organism: Artemisia tridentata subsp. tridentata; assembly: GCA_021014915.2. Taxonomy (NCBI): domain Eukaryota; kingdom Viridiplantae; phylum Streptophyta; class Magnoliopsida; order Asterales; family Asteraceae; genus Artemisia; species Artemisia tridentata. The sequence continues at coordinate 268,247,016 of CP139503.1, forward strand.
ATACTTCTATCTTAGTTTGCAAAACTCTAATATTGGGTCAAATGGATTTGGGAAAAACCAAGTAAAATATAGGTTTGCGAAAATAAGGATGATGAAAACTTGGATAGTATGAGGAATGATGTTTGCATATGATTCTTTTGTAAAAAATGTGAGAACACTCGAAAAAAGGTTTTAAGCTAATTATGTTCTGTTCTTGCAGACGCGTTTAGCCAAACCTCAAATCAGTGGGACTCAAAGCCAATCTCAGTTAAATGTTATGCAACTTCGATCACCAGAGGATTTACCAAGTTCTACAAAAACTTTAACTTCTATTGGATTCTTGAGGCTGGCCACTTTGTAAGTTCTACCCTTTTACACCCGTTTAACCATCATTTACGTCACCTAAAGTAATTTCTGAAAAAAGTTTCACATGTTCAAAGTCCGTCATGAGATAGTCTCACACATTATAAACCATAATGAGCTACACTGTGACATTTGTTGTTGTTATAATGATTCTGGATATTCAAAGTGTATCTTTCAAGTAATCCAGTATTCCAGTTCCAAATCTTTTTTATATGTAAATATCTACTTGGGCAAGTTTCATAAGGACTGACATGTTTTCCCTTAATCATGTCTGCTAAGGTATGCTAATTGTCACTACTGAAGTATCCTGAAGGGGTGTTTGGATGTCTGTTTTGTAATGGTCACAATGTATATGCAAAACTCAAAGTTTTCATCTAAACCAATTTCTCTTCAGGATGCTGTTTCTAAGGTTAGATATATCTAAAAAGCTTTTAGATTGTCAAAAGTTATGACATGTAGGCTTATGAAAAGATCCTGTTTCAGTTACTTAATTTCAAGATTTTGCAATCTAATATATATCATATAAACGTACACCTTATAATGTATTAAGATATTTTTTTCGCTAGGGGATTGTCAGGAACCAAGTAGACAAGTAGTTGCATACTTCATCGGACAATTTATGAGTTTTACAAGCGTATTGGAATGAGTGAATACTTGTGATTCAAGCAACAACGTGATGCAGAATGTTGGGTTTCTGAACCCGAGAGTTCTGATCGTTGGATTGAGTGTACCAAAATTTATGTTAGTGTCTTTCTTTGCTTATATGTGTGCGAGACAGTTACTTAACACGTGGAATTTATTTTAGTAAGCTATGTTATTTCATATAGGGTAAAAATGATACTGCTCTTGAAGCTAAAATTGACCCGATAGAAGTAGAGGTAACTGTTTAACTTGTGAATTTGTTAATGTCTTTCCAAAAACAGTAGCTTGACCCGATAGTTAGAACCTGTCCAATAAGCCCCTTCATCTTAGGTAATCATTACGATTGCAATGCAAAAAGAGTTTTGAATTCAAGCTTTTTTTAGTATGGCTCTAAGTTGACTCTCAAGATGTTTTCTGAAAAATATCCCGATTTAGATTGTTGTAATGAGATTGTGTAAAGTTTGTATATAAAAGTGTGACTCAAATTGTGCAGCTGCTTGGACCAACTATTTTTATGTAGTTTTTCGCAGAAATTTATGGCCACTTTATGTAGAATTTAAGACTGTTTGGTTGCTGATGTTTTATGAAGAAAATATGTTCTTAAAATGGTTGTGTAGTTTCTAAAGGTACCCCGAAACACTGGGAATCTGGACCAAAGAGCAAGATTTGTTTCATAGCATATTTAGATTTTATATCATATAATATAAGTATCTTTTTGACCATTATTAATACATTGAAATATTAGATTTTAAATCACATTCTAGAATATAATTATATGATTATTTTAAATTTATGAATCTTATAGATTTTGTTAATCGTCAAGTTGAGGCTCTAATATGAGTAACATGAGGTGATGTGTACTTGATTGATTATATGCATCAGATAATATAGTGATAAGAAAACATAATTCAAAGTTGTTATTCTAGATACTGTAAATGTTTGTGCATGAAAAATTGCAGTGACATTACAAAAGAGGATTTGGTCAGTTTTGCAAAATAGTATAATAAATAGTATCTGAATTTAAACCTGTAAAACGACCTCATTGAATGAGTTAAATCTTTTCATACTACTATTTTCCAACTCTGATCTGTACCCGCTCTTTTGACCCAATGCAGTTGACCTGTTACATAACCCGACACATTCATTTTTCTACCTACGATCTTTAGCCACTCTTTACAGGTATACACCGATATTTTTGACAATAACGCCGACCAGCGTTCATATTGATTTATTTTGACATTAAAACAGATATTTTGAAACAACTATTATATAATACAAAGCAAAAATATTTAAGAACAAAGTTGCATACAAAATACTTAATTAATTCCTTACAAGGAACTTTATAAGTCATGCCCGCCCATCGGGCGGGCTTCGAAATATATATATATATATATATATATATATATATATATATATATATATATATAGAGAGAGAGAGAGAGAGGAGAGAGAGAGAGAGGAAAGTAAATATGAGGCTGTCTCACATCTAAACTAACATGTGAAACCATAAAAGATTATGTCGTTTTAACAAGAAAAACATCAAATCGACCTAATTTGTATCATGTCCTTCACAATATTAGTGTTTTATCTTGATTTCATCACAACATCACATAAGTTGGGTTCACGTTGATTCATGCATTTTCTACATCATATTGTTAGGTGATTTCATTAAGTAACAAATTAGCTATAGATTCAACAATGGTTTGATTTAATTCACCATTAAAATGAGTTTCACTATGCATATATTAGTTCCACTACTCAAATTTTGAAAAAATAATAACCAAAATGACGTATTTTTTAGTGATTTTTTATGGTTTCGCATATAAGATTAGATGTGAGACAACCCCATATTCACTTTTCCCATGTATATATATATATATATATATATATATATATTACATATATAGATGGGATATTATGAGAAGGGGTCTTAAAATGAGAAGGGTGGGAAGGATTGTGGGAGTGACATGTGTCATCCCCATGCCACATCATCATGCCGCATCACGGTTACTGCATCGTGATGCAGTAAAATTTTGGCGGGAAAAAAATTTTTTTTCCCGCCAAAAAAAAATTTTTTTTTTGGGCAAAAAAATTTTTTTTTTCCCGCCAAAATTTTTACTGCATCGTGATGCAGTAACCGTGATGCAGTAAAAAATTTTACTGCATCGTGATGCAGTAACCGTAATGAAGTAAAAAAATATACTGCATCGTGATGCAGTAACTGTAATGCAGAAAAAAATTTTACTGCATCGTGCCAAAAAAAAATTTTTCCCGCCAAAAAAAAAAAAATATATATATATATATATATATATATATATATATATATATATATATATGGTAGAGATACAATGAGAAGGGGCTTAAAATGAGAAGGGTAGGAAGGATTGTGGGAGTGACATGTGTCATCCCCATACCACATCATCATGCCGCATCACGGTTACTGTATCGTGATGCAGTAAAAATTTTGGCGGGAAAAAATTTTTTTTTCCCGCCAAAAAAAAAAATTTTTTTTTGGGCAAAAAAATTTTTTTTTTCCCGCCAAAATTTTTACTGCATCACGATGCAGTATAAATTTTTACTGCCTTACGGTTACTGCATCACGATGCAGTATATTTTTTTACTTCATTACGGTTACTGCATCACGATGCAGTATAATTTTTTACTGCATCATGGTTACTGCATCACGATGCAGTAAAAATTTTGGCGGGAAAAAAAAAAAATTTTTCCCCAAAAAAAATTTTTTTTTTTTTTTTGCGGGAGAAAAAAAAAATTTCCCGCCAAAATTTTTACTGCATCACGATGCAGTAAAAATTTTGGCGGAATGATGATGTGGCAAAGTGACACATGTCACTCCCACAATCCTTCCCACCCTTCTCATTTTAAGACCCCTTCTCATAATATCCCATATATATATATATATATATATATATATATATATATATATAATATATATATATATATATATATATATATATATATATATATAAAATTCTTCAGAGCGGGCCGGCAGGCTGGGCGTGAAATAACTCGAATTTCAAATCATTCACTTGCTTTAACTACTCATGCTATGGATGTGCGAGCATCAACTCCGTTCCTGTGAAAGAGTCTCGGGAGCCAGGATGCATGCCAGTTTCATACAACCAGGTGGAGTGGCACAAGATCTGCCTCTAAGCTTATGTCGAGATATTGATTCCTCCACACAACAATTTGCTTCTCGTATCGACGAATTAGAAGAGATGTCAACCGGCAACCGTATCTGGAAACAACGATTAGTGGGTCCGAGACGTTCCGCTTCTTGAAGAGTAAGGTTTTCCGGAGGGAGACCCCCCCCCCCCTCGGGGGCCTCTGGCACATAGGTAAGAATAGCGAAAATAGAGCTCTAAAACGACGTAATTTTTGATGGTATCACATGTAAGCTTAGATGTGAGACAGCCCCATATTCACTATCCTCATATATATATATATATATATATATATATATATATATATATATATATATATATATATATATATATATATATATATATATATATATATATATGGGAAAAGTGAATATGTGGCTGTCTCACATCTAAGCTTACATGTGAAACCATCAAAAATTACGTCGTTTTAGCAAAAAAAAAAAATCAAATCTACCTAATTTGTATCATGTCCTTCACACTATTAGTGTTTTCTCATGATTTCATCACAACATCACTTAAGTTGGGTTCATGTTTATACATGCATTTTCCACATCATATTCTTAGGTGATTTCATTAACTAACAAATTAGCTATAGATTCAACAATGGTTTGATTTAATTCACCATTAAAATGCGTTTCACTATGCATATATTAGTTGCACTACTCAAATTTTGAAAAAATAGTAACTAAAATAAAGTATTTTTAGTGATTTTTGATGGTTTCGCATGTTAGCTTAGATGTGAGACAACTCCATATTCACTTTTCCATATATATATATATATATATATATAGGGAGGATCAGGTGCGGATTTTTTTATTTCGTGCGGATGTGCGGACAGATCTGGGCCGCCCATTCCAGATCTGATCTTGACCTTTGTAAAAAAGTCAAGATCTGACGCAAACTTCACGGTACCAATTGACCATGAAAACGATTTTTTTGATTTTTTTTTCATTTCCAGTGATCCTTACTCTTGTTGTCTTCTTTCATTTTTTTATTTTTTCAGATTTTTTGAGCATTTTTTTTATTTATTATGAGTCCTACCGTGATATTAACGATATTATGAGTCCTACCGTGATATTAACGATTTTACTTAAAAAAGTTACTTTGATATTAGTAAAAAACTTAATATCACTGCTTTTTTTATTACGATATTAAGAAAAGTTACGGTGATATTAAAAAAATTAACTTTGATATTAAGAAAACATGTAAAAAGTAACTGTGATATTAACAGTTTAACTAAAAAGTTACTTTGATATTAGTAAAAAACTTAATATCACTGCTTTTTTTATTTACGATATTATGAAGAGTTACGGTGATATTAAAAAAAATTAACTTTGATATTAAGAAAGCATGATAATTACGGTGATATTAACAAAATCTATAATATCATTATACCTTTTAACCATGAAAATGATTTTTTTTTTTTTCTGAATTTTTTTCAGCGATTCTTAATAAATTTTTGCCTCTTTTTTTTTTTTTTTTTTTTTTTTTTTTTTTTTTTTTTTTTTTTTTTATAGATTTTTTTGAATTATTATTTTTTTGAATGTTACTGTGATATTATCCGCACCATCCCTACTTAAAAAATCTAATCCGCACCGGATCCCTTCCATATATATATATATATACTAGGCGATTACCCGTGCATAGCAACGAAAATTCCTAGCGGCAGACAATTAACGATATGCGGTGTTGTGGTAAGTATTTCGTGTGACATTCAAAATAGAACGTGACAATGAAAATATCTGTTGTTTCATATAGAAGAGCACAATAACATCAACAAAAACGCATTAATTCATATGACTTGGGATTAAGCTTATACAAATCACAAATCGAAAATTACATAAACTTCTTCAGTGGGTCATGTGCAAGGATGCATATAATTCCAAATTAGCGAGATTGCACCCTTGACATTTATAGACCATTTACGGTAGTTGTTAATATATCAAACTGTAAAGAGAACATGCAAGTTGGACTCTCGTCTTTCCCTAAGCGTATAAATCATTGACTAACTTAAATTTGCATGATATGTATAAATCATTGCCAAAACACATGCATGTATAAATCGTTGCCAAAACGTTTTTTGAATTCATTATTAAGTATAGACAATTAGGAAAAAATTATAATATGCATATTTTATTTCATAACCAAAGCACATGCATGAGAATAAAAGAAAAAAGAATTCAAGACGTATGCTTTATTTAATGCACCTTTTCTTTAACGCAATGTTTTAAAAACCTGTTTTTTAATTGATTCAGTCGAGCCACCGGGTCACGTTCCAACCGGTTTAACCGGGTTTTAAAACACTGCTTTTACGCACTCTTCACAATATCACACTCGAATATTAAAACAAACATGTAATATATATCAATAAGTTAAATTGACATAATAATAACTTAAGTTTTTTATAACGTAAATATATATAGTCAAAAACAATGTGCAAATTTAAATGTAAAAAGCTATATATGAATACGTGAAATAAAGTTACTGGGTAAAGTCGACCCTTTCGGAGGGAGGTTGGTTATTTGAGAGTTTGGAAACTCCTAAGTCCTAACTGCTTATTTCATTTACCCATGGCAAAAACATTGTTAATAAACATGTAGAATTCATTGCTTATTTATAATTTATAGTTCTTGTTAAACAAGATGTTTTAACAATAAGGAAACACATGGATGCTTTTTCGACCGGCTACGATTACTCGACTCTCTTCCGACCAGCTACGATTACTCGACTCTCAACAGTTGGCATTGAAATTTCTTCTTTTCATCATCATCGTCATCACTTGAGGGGGATGAAGCTGTATTAAAACAAACAATAAAAGGAGAATTTAGAACACATACTTGTAATAAAAACAACTACTACATGTAAAAAAGGGGGGGGGGGGAGTAAAACGTAAACAGGAGAACAACCAAAAGTACGTATCCCAAACAACCAAGTGCATGAAAGTTTCAATAGTTCATGTATATCAATATGTATATCTAGCTGTACGTATATTGCAAAATAAGAAAACAAAGAAAACCATTTCTAACCTCAAGATCATTATCATTATTCTTTTGATTTTTCATTTCCATTTCTTCCTTTTTAACCTCCACGACTTGATTTATTAAATGAATTAGCACATTATGGTTGTTTATATAGGCAATGAAAAAAAAACCCTTTCCATATATACTTTCATAAGTTTCAACTTCACATAAAAATTGAATTTTCCCGCCTTGTACAAGTTGGCACTTAATTGTTGGGTTTTGTTACATGTTGTACACCTGTTTTTCATTGTCGTTTCATTTCTACTTAAATCTTAAGTTTGGCTGCATGTTGTACATCTGTATTCAATTATATCAATGCTAGAACCATGCACAAAAGCAATCGACTGTTCATTTGTTTATTCCGTAATTTCTCTCTCTAAACACATACACTGATTGTTGTTGGGTTACATCTGAGCAAGTCGTGAGTGTTTAGGGTTTATGTGTTTGAATGATCAATAGCGAGGTTTCATTGTCATCTGATTCGTTAATGAGGTATTTTGGTTCCTTTTTTTAGTTTGTGAATTTGTGGATATGTGTTTGTTTAATATTTGTGATAAGTCAAATATGTGATCATGATTGGTGCTTCTATATGCTTTGTTACAAGTTGTGTTTTATTTGGTTGTCATGATATTTCTATAATTTTTTCTAGTTTGTATGATGTTGGAAGATCTTTGGATATGTGTTCGTGTTTGTTTAAGCTTAGTGTATAGGTAGTACTAAAAAATTAGATGGCGTGAAATGAAACTTTGTTTTGCAGGTAAACGTGGTTTTGGAGTGTCGAGAACCGTATGTCATAAAAGTACTTGCTTGGCAATCTTTTGTTTGCAATTAGGGGTAAGAGAAGGTGAAATTGAGAATGTGGTTTGGAAGCCGAAACTATGTAATTTACTTCAACTATTTGGTGTTTTATCTGTTGCAAGTTTTTAGTTTGTTAGTGCATTAGATGTGTTATGTTCATGCAATTAGGGGTTACAATAATTTAGATTTAGCAGCTTCTTATAAAAGGGCTTTGAAATGACAATACATGGAAGTATTCATTTTTTGCACTTTATGTATTTCAATGTAGTTTTTCGATCGTCTTTAGAATTCCAGAGCTCATTAAGGATCTTTTTCTTATATCTGAATACAGGTTTTCAGACAGTCATTGATGTTTGTTAGTGCTAATATTACGATATTTAAACTAAACGGTCTCTTCGGTTTTAATAATGGCAAACATGTAACTTGTAATACATAACGTAAAATGCGTGAGTTACTCGTAACCATAAATCATCAAAGCATACTTGCAACAATATCTCTCGACGTCTCAGTTATGCTTCAACACAATTTCGAATATGTTTGTTATGTAGCGTTATGATCAAAGAAATATTTTATCATACACTTGACATTTTTACACATTACATTTAAATGTGTACAAAACATTTTTACAAAAATAATTATATCAAATTATTTTTCATTGTTAAAGAATGTTTTAATAAGAATAAAATTCAAATTTGAATTTTAAAATCTAACTTTCCCCCCAAGAAAGTAACCACTTTCACTAGATTTTAAGTTTCCTACAAAAAGACAAAAAGGAGCGTCTGCTACAATGTACGGCACCTTTGCTACAGTGCACGATACTTTTAATTCCATACGGTACCCTTGAATAATTAAAGGTACCGTCAGTCAAAACGGGCAGATTTTTATGTCAATAAATAGTGGCTCATTTTCACACTTCAAACAGATTTTATTTACACACTAAAACATATATTTTCTCTCATGTTTTACACCCTTTTCATACTCTTAAACCACCATAAACCTTTGATTATAGTGCTTCTAGCACTCATTTGTTGCAAGCATATTTTTATGATCCATCCAAGCAAGCTTAGAGATTTTGCTATTCACACACATATGAAGATCTACCACAACAAGAATAGTGTACTTGTGATCTTCATCCCTAGAAGGCTTCTTGTCAATGGAAGTTCATCCATATCAAGATTAGAGTTCTTGATATTTAGATTAGGCACTTTGATCCATTTGACTACCATGTCTTGGATCTCATTTTTTTTACATCCACCATACTTGCTTCTTTGTGTAGATCATGTAGATAGAGTTAATCATGTAGTTTGGCATGATCGTGTAGATCGTGTTGATTTGGTAGATCGAGTAGATCATGTAGATTGGGTTGATCGTGTAGATTGTGTAGATCGGATAGATCGTGTTGATCAGGTAGATCGTTTGTGAGATTGGTTCTAGCTAGATTAGAACTCGACATTTAGTTTAGTGTCAAAAAATAATGTAACCAACGTGGTTTATGTGTTTAGGCCCAAAAACAAGGTTTTTTTTATGTTGGTCCACAAAACATAACGGTTTTGGTTGTACCCGAAGAAGAACTCGAAATCTAGCTTAGTGTCGGAAAATATTTTAAGTGATGTTGTATGGTTTTCCCCATCGAGAAGGGAGTTTGGTTATTAGTGAAGTAACTTTCGAGTTGGGTACTCGGGGAGTGGAGTAGGGCAAAGATGAGCTTCGTGACCGAACCACTACAAATCATCGTGTCCGGTTTGCACTTTGTTTTACCATTCGCTTTACATCTCTATTTACATTTATCGCTTTACATTTATATGTGCATTGTATGATTAGTTGTTTATCTTGTGTTGATTATGTGTGTGGACGGTACCGTTAATTATGGACGGTACCCTTAAATAATTTAGAGTACCGTAAGAAATAAATGTACCGTCGGTCCTATACTTATGTGGATTGTTGGATATATTATGTGACTATGTTTGTGTCATAGCTAGAAGTTAATATTATGGTTGTGCTTAAATTATATGACATGCTCTAGTTGTTATAGAGTTATTATTGACACTTCTCATATTGCATCGAACTTAATCGATGATTTGATACAAAAGATTTAAGTTTTTAAACGAAAACGTATTCACCTCCCTCTACGTTTTCCACAATTGGTACCAGAGCTATGTTACTCAAATTTTCAAAACAAATGGTTTTTAAAATTGAGTACGGTCCATGTATCAAATTACCCATGAAGAGGGATAAAATATGAAAAGTGTTTATTTGCTTAATACTTACAAGTTTTGTTGCTAAATATACTTTATCATACTAGCTGAAGGTTTTCTTGAAAAATAAAAGAAAAGACTTTGTAAGTTTCCGGTCACGTGTTTAGAACAAATTATAAAGATATACGGTTTTGAAAAGAGCGTTTTGAACAACTCCTAGTTTTGATTTCGTAAATATTTTTCTAAGTCCTAAAAGTGAAATCATGTGTTATATATAGGATAAATGTTCGGTATCTAGTTTATTATGTTTTATATCTTTTCGCTACATCGAAATACTTGTTTGTGACAAGTAAATTCGTTTGGGTCAGAACTGTTAAAGCAGATGGATCCCTTATTTTTCAGACGGTACCTTTAATTATTTAAGGGTACCATGGATCCGTCTGTCTGTTTTTCAGAATTGGGTCATTTTCAAAAATTCGTATAAAATCAATTGTAAGTTCGTAGAATTCGTGTCACCTATCATTTTAAACGTAATTGAGTCTACTCTTATTTAAAAATACTTCCAAAAATTGATTTCAAATAAAAATATATCAGAATCGTTGATTTGTAACAGAAGGTAATTTCCGGTCATGCCGGTTGCACAAACTTTTGGTCAAATTGGAAAAAGAGTATTTCAAGTTGATGTATTTACATTTTTAAAGTATTGAACTTAGTCAAATTTTTAAATGGGGAGGAAACTAATTTATTGACAAATAAAATCAAGCTAAACATACATTGTTGTATGTAATACAAAAAATGACGATAAGTATGTTTGTGTGTTATGCTAAATGCTTATTTGTTTTTCTTCGTATCTTAATATATTTAGTAAATATTGTTGTGTGCTTATTTTTATTTGTAGTTGAGCTACTTAAATCTATAAGCATAAGTGTATCTATGCCTTGTACATTATTTACTCGTTACTAAGTTTCATGATTATGCATTAATAGGACCTATGCTAGACTTTTTGCACTAAGTTGCATAATTAGTTTTGCATTGCATAGATCACTTTCCTTGCATATGTGTTTTCGACATCTTGCATGCTTTATAATGTTTTAGTAACTTACTTAGGAATATAAACTAAGCAAGTCAATCATATACCTCTAAAAGCATTGTTTTACACAATTATCTTTTCAAAGGCTCAAGCGTTAAAATATGTTACCTCAATATCTTCAACACTTTCATCAAATTTCTAACATGATTTCTAAATAATTACAACCTCATATCTTACTTAACCATGGGTTGTCAAATAAGATAAAAGATCATATTAATACATTAACATTTAAGTAAAAGAAAATGTATTTAACTTGCATTGATCTAACACACACAAAATGTTTCAAACATGTTGTATTTCGCAATAATTGTGTGTTGTATAAAAATCGTTAAGATAATTATTTTTGTAATCATGAAATGTCAAAAACTATGCATGTTATACATAATAATAAATAGTTTTTCGCACATACAAAAATAAATGACAATCTTGAAGTAATAAGTTAACTTATCATTATTTATTAACCTCACACTCATGACTAGTCTTAGGTTTAATGGAACACATTTCGTAAATATTTATTTATTTTCTTTTAAAGAGTGTTCGTGAGGGTCAAGAAAGATTTCGAGTATATATCGATTCATTATTCAAATTATGATTTATATCATTATAGAATCTAATTGACAAGTTTCGAGGATAGACATGAAATCGAAGTCATTATTTGTCTAGTTTCAAGATTACATCAAAATATAACTAAAGATGTTATCTTTAACCTACATACTCAATCACACTCGGTTGATATGAAAATAATGAAATCCTTTTTCAAGACGAAAAGAATATGCTTCGGATCATAACTCACACTTGCGTTAATGATGCCATATTCAGTCTACATGTTCAATGGTTGTGTTCCAAATATTAAACTAATTGTTTAAAAGATGCATAAAATACAAAACGAAGTAGGATTGACAACTTTGATGTTTCATCCTAAATATTGAAGTAATTTACTTTGCAATGCAATTAGTAAATGTGTCATTTCCCAAAAACCAAGCACGAGCAAACAAACAACATATGTAACATTTGCTCGTGTAACTCAAAAGAACGACACAACACTCAAAATCACATTCGTTATAACATTTCTCACTTTACAAATTGAGCATAACACTCTTTTTTATTTTTCACCGATCACAAATAAATTTAAATAATGTTGAAAACTACATACACATGTCAAGTAAAAGTGTCACACATAATATCTTATTCACTATTATGTATGTCATAAATCTTCGAGAAAATCACTTGAATATTTGAGGACATATAGAAATTATGATAGCATATATTTCATATATCCATTTCATTAAGGACAACATGATGTTTAGGAGAACATCATATCTAAGAACACATGCATTTCTCTTATCGTATGATTGATAAAGGAAAATATATATATATGCATTCTATTTTCTTTATAGCATGAAGGGTTATGTTACAAGAGAATACGTTACATCATGATTGTAAAAATAGGTTACCAGAATTAAAAAATAACCTCTAAATCTCAAACACAGTGTGGAAAACTAGAAGGGGGGTTGAATAGTTTTACTGTTTTTAAAATTAATTTGCTTTGAATACTTAGTGTGATTTCAACTAATGCAAATATCAAACAATAAATAACATGCAAGTAAGGAAAGAAACGATCAAACTACAACACGATTTTTTTATAGTGGTTCGGTCTACAAGGACTCTCTTCCTTGCCCTACTCCACTCCTCGAGCCTCTAACTCGAGAGTTTTTCTTCACTAAGAAACAAGCTCCCTTCTTGGCAGAGAAAACCTTTACAAACGTCGCTTACACTTTTATTGGTACAAAGCTGTTAGTGCAAACAGTCTCGTTGGGGAGATTGTTAGTGCAAGCAGTCTCGTTTGTTTTGATTGATGACAAACATGTAACTTGATACATAACGTATATGTACAAGTTACTTGTAATCATATCTTATCTCAGCATACATTCAACACCTCTCGAGTCCTCGTATGATACAACACAGGTTCGTACATGTTTGTTATGTGGCATTATGATCAAACCCTTAACAAACCATTTAGAATGTTTAAAATACGACTAGGTCATTAAGTATTTTAAAAGGATAGCTATTCTACCTAGAACCTCATTTTTCATGTTTCCTTAATAGGATAAATACACTTTAGGTGTCAAACTAACATGATACATATTGGTTAACATATATTAGTTAAGCTAAGCTTGTATATACATGCTACACGATCACTAGGATACATGTTACAAACATATACACATTTACAAGTTAATTTCCTAAATTAGAAACTTTATTATAAAATAATAGGATGACATCATGGCATGCATCATGAACATATCTTGGAAAGATTTTGTGATATTTTGTTTAGATCTTCAAGCCAAAGAGTTGACATTTGAAGATATGGCAAGATATGGTAAGATATGGAAAGATATGCTAGCGGATCCGACGGATCCCTTTGGTATAAAGGACGGATCCCGACGGATCCCTTTTTCAGATTCATGGTTTGTTTTACATTTTGCCTATAAATAGTAGCCCATTGTTTACCCATTGTTTCAAGCAACTAGAACACACATTCCCTTCAACATTTCACACACTTAGATCAGTAGCAAACCATGTAGATTCATAGATTAATCACCCTTTACATAATGATCATAATGTTACTAACTTTCATTATGTTGTAAGCATACACTGTTAATGATCCTGTGAAGCAAGCCCAAGATCATGAGTCATTATCCATAGCATACTTCCTGATCCACCATGAAGGTTAGAAGATCTTGAAGTCATTATCCATCATAGCATTCCAACATATGAAGATTCAAGAGAACTTGACATCCTCAATGATTGAAGACTTCTTATTCAAGAAGTTCATGTAGATTCCATATGCATATATGAAGATCCATCACAACAAGTTTAGGGAGCTTGTGATCTTCATCCATTGAAGACTTCCTAACAATGGAAGTTCATTTAGAATAGTCATTCATATCCATGATACACCTATGTCATGGATCATCGTTGATCATTGTAAACATCATACTAGATTAGATGGTTTATGTGTTTGTGCCATAAAACACAAGGTTTCTATGTTGGGCCATAAAACATAGTGGGAGTGGTTGTACCCTTGTAAAGAACTCGGTATCTAGCTTAGTACCAGAAAAAGGTTAAGCGACGATGGGAGTGGTTGTACCCATGTAAAAGAACTCGACATCTAGCTTAGTGTCGGAAATTGTATAGGCGACGTTAGGTTGGTTCTACCTCAAATTAGAACCCGGTATTTAGCTTTGTACCGGAAAAAGTGTAAGCGACGTGTGTAAGGTTTTCTCCGCCGAGAAGGGAGCTTGTTGATCTAGTGAAGTAACTCTCGAGTTGGGTACTCGGGGAGTGGAGTAGGGCGGAGAGGAGCTCCGTGACCGAACCACTATAAATCATCGTGTTCGGTTTGCGCTTTCTTTTACTTATCTCTTTACTTTTACGTTTGCATTATGTGATTGCTTGTGTAGTGATTATTTGATAATACTTGTGTGACAACTTGGTAGTCATAAACTACAACAAACATCTTTCATATTAGAACAAGCTTAAATGGACATTTGATACAACAAGTTTTAAGATTTTAAAACGGTAACGTATTCACCCCCCTCTACGTTTTCACAATTGGTATCAGAGCCTCGTGGCTCTCATTTTCAAAACAAATGGTTTTTAAAATGGAGTACGATCCATGTATCAAATTACCTTTGAAGTAGAATATAATATGAAAAGTGTTTCGCTAAGTATACTTAGAAATTTTGTTGTTAAATATTACTTTGTATACAAGCTTGAAGATGTCTTTGGAAAATCAAAAGAAAAGATTTCTTAAAATGATTAAGTGTCAAATTGTGTGCGTAAAGCTAATTTACGAAAAACACGTGTTTTAATGGGGCGTTTGGGATAACTATTAATTTAGTTGAAAAATCACCTCCGTAATGTTTAGATAAGTCACATAAGTAGAAATGTTGTTAAATATGTGTAATATATGTTCAATGTTAAGTCTAGCAAGTCCCACACATTTTCTCTATGTCAAAATACGAGTTTAGGAGAATCTGTCACAGACACCCACGGATCCCTTTGTTACAAAGGGCGGATCCCTCAAAAAGGATCCGCCAGATCCGTCTGTTCAGTAGCCAGTTTTTGTCAAACTTCAAAAAATCATAACTAATTAACCGTAAGTCCGTAGAAATCGTGCCACCTATCATTTTGAAGGGAATTAAGTCTACTTTCATTTAAAAATAATCTCATATCCTAAATCTAAATTGAAGTAGGTAAAACTAATCAAATACTACAACCTATTCAAAATATTAAGTTTCATGTTGACACAGTAACTCAAACTTTTACGTCGGTCAATGTAAGTTGGTATCTTTTGAACATTGATATGATTTCTTTTGAAACTAAAGAATTTGGTAATATAAAGGAAACATATCAAGCTTGGCATACATCGTCATATTTAAACGCAAAGTGACGAAAAGTATCTGTTCATTTGTGCTATGCTATGTGACTATCTGTTCTAAGTTATTTGCATACATGTGATTTGCCTGTTGGTAATTGTGATTGAATTTGTTGATGGAAATACATAAGTGTTTTGCCATGACAATTATTTGCTTGTTTTATCAATTGCTTGTTTGATGCTGAATAGGACTTTTGCTAGATCTTGTGCACTAAGTTGATAAACTGTGTTTGTTTCACTTATAGACTTAGATACTTGTGTTTGCATATGTTATGTGAAAACCTTGCATAACTCACTTATGAATGAGAACTAAGTGAAACTAGTGTAGTGTCTTGAAATGTATTGTCATGCACAAACTTTAGCTCAAATGTTAAAATGTGTAAACATGTAGTATCTGTGAAAATGGTGATTGGTACATTTGCTTCTAATCATGATGTTTAATGATTTTGTCTTGTCATAGGATAGAAACTTACCTTTGAATGTTCATGTATACTAACCATGTCATGCAGGATGATAACATTCTGATGTTATCAAGTTTCCATGTTTAAGCCACTGTTTGGCTTAACATCCATTTATGGTAAGTTATTATCATCAGATTAATCTATGTGTATACGTGTGTTAGAATTCATGTTTTTAGTTTTATTCCATTACATATTAGTAGTTACATATGTCTTAGGACAATTTTCAGAATTTGAACGAGTGACGAAAATTTTGACATATGTTATGTTAAGAATCTGAATCTCCATATGGCGGATTCGGCGGATCCCAAATTTTGGATCCGCCTAGTGTATCATTTGGATCCGCCAGTCCTGAACCCGCATATTCTGCGGAACCAAAATTTTGGTTCCGCCTTTGTTGTCAATTGGATCCACAGGCTTCAACAATAACTTTTTCAAAATTCTCGACTAATCTTGATTCTTAGATTTTTGATTCTAGTTCCTAGGATTCTTCTACTGACCTTTAGGCACACTTAGAACTATAAGAAAGCCACCTCCCACCAAAATTTGAAAATTCAAATTTTCATCTAAATTACCCTTCTGTCACAAGCTAGGAACCCGGAAATCAGTTCCTTGCAATTCGTAGGACCACCGTGTATTTGTGTTTATTACACACACTCATTGCATCCTCCTGTCCTTTACTCATTTACTAGCTTTATTTGTAGATTGACAACTTCCAAACTAATCCAGACTCACTGTTTGCAAATATATCACAGATTACAAAACCCAACTCATGTCTATATTCACGTATGTTGCCTCAATTGGTTAACATGTCATCTTTCAAGACGATTTACATCAAGTCATAACTCACGCTTAAGTTATAGATGTATTATCGAGTCTTGCTATCCTTGAATGCTATCCAATCTCAACAAAGTAGGATTGACAACTTAAGTATTTCGTCCGAAATATTCAAGTAAATCTGACAAACAATTGTAGTCATTAAAAGTCACATCCGAAAAAATCAACACCCAAGTAATTTTAACAACATATGTTAAAACACTTGTACTTTCACCATCGTCCCGTCACATTCACCTCTGTGATATATCTCAGGCCCTAAGCTTCAGATCACATCGCACACTAGTTATACCAACCAATGGATCATAAGAATTAGTCTTCATCACATTCAGCCCCTAGGTTTCATAAACATAACCAAGCACTTCTTCCACTAGTAAACCACAAGAATCAGTATACATTCTTGTTGTCTTCAACATTCATGAAACCCAAAAGTATATCCATAGTACAACAAACTCCTACAACACCATAATCCATGCCATTGAGTGCGTTGCTCAAAAATCCCTTAGTCCAACACTCATACAAAATCAAATGCACGTTGAATCAACTCAACCATACTTTACCACCTATAGGATTAGAACCTTCAACATCAAATGAGCATGAAGCTCACAATCATTTACACTAGGTTTAAGTAGTACAAATTTCATAAGTAATCAAAGTATTAGTAATACTTCGTCACCAAGCTTCTGCTTATGTCTCAAATCAATATTTTAACAACATATGTTAAAATACAAAAGACAACCTCATGCACCCCAAGTAACAATGACTCTTGAGGAGTATACATAAGAAACTCAAGTGAATTCTTCGTGTCATCTCCAAGTTTATTTAGGACTATCAAACACTTTGGCTTCATTTAGGAAAACATGATGTTTGGTAAAGCATCATGCCTTAGAAATCATGCGTTTAGGATAATGTATATCCTATGCATCATTCTCTCCTTGCAACATGAATGGTTATGTTACAAGAGATTTCATTACATCTCATCTGCAAGTTCTATGAACTAGCATATCTCCCTCATCTTGTCATACTTATTCTCATAAGCATGATAATCTTACTTGTTGAAAGATACTATCTGTATGTATTTCATATCAAGCGTACATCATATCCAAACCTTGCTCAAACCTTGTGCACATCCACATCTCTGGAGCATACACAAGATCTATAAAACTTGGTAACTTTATTTTGATACTTGTTCCAAAGAACTTTCTTGAAAACGTTCTCAAACACATCTCTTGGTCTTAGATGATCACATCACTTGCATATCACATAATTAAACTCAACAAAAAAGATGCCACCCTTTAGATCATTCAATCTTAGATTCCAAACACAAAGATTAAAATCTGTTGACACATATTTGTCAAATTCCCGTGTATAACATGACATATTTATCACCTTAGTTTTAATAGAAATAGTTGAGTCTTATTAAGTCAAGTATTAGTGAATTATCATCTTTATATACTTCAAATAGACAAAAATAGGAATTCCTATCTTTCAGAAATGAGAACGACTACTTGAGAACCTATTGCACTAGAAACTCAATTTAACCTAACGGTTAAATTGCTTCCAGCAGAGAAGTTGGGTATGTGGAATCACCCGTAAAAATGGTTGTGTTTAGCCTGAATTGAGCACCGCTAGTAATAGTCTCATATTCATTCTCCAACTTGAAAAATCTGTATTCCTATACTTGCCTAAAGCAAGTATTAAAAGAGGATAGTTTATCTTGTCTTAGGAATATTAATCAAACAAGTAATAGATATGATTTTTCTTTAAAAATTACTTGCATTACACGTACATGTGTTGATAACATGTTATTTGTTTGATATGATTTAGTATCTTGTCGTTATCATGATTGATAGTCAAATTGTAAACCTTCAAAAAGGTTTTGTCTGCATGCTTATATATGTTTCATGCTACTAGATGTTAACAGAATTTGCATGATACTTGATGGTTCTTGTTAACTCACGATATGTCATTGTTAATACATGGTGTTAGATAGCTCTTGTCTTTAGTTGACATTCATTAAGCTTTTTCATAGGATAGTCTAAATGATGCACGCTTCTAAATGTTAGAATTGTTTGTATGAACCTGTCGTTTCATTACTTTTGTAATCATGTCACACTATTTATTTGCCATGTGTGCACTTATATGTCTAAGTGCTTTTTGGTATGATGAACATTTAGAAGTCCTTTTTACACACAGATCATTGTGTTAATTAATAAGTAAGTATGCTTAAGTGACTAAGCCTAACTTCAAAACAATTTCACAATGTAGTATCTAAAACAATGTCATGCTATCTTGCAATATGATTATTTGTCTTTATGCTATGTGGTAGCTTTTTGTCTAGTAGATGAATACTTGTTTTTGTTTATATAAGATGTTATGATTTCTATGATACTCACATCTTTTGTCATTAAGACTTTTGTCTTGTAGATTGACAACAAATTGTTTGTTATTTCTCTTTGTTATGCTTATTTTGCATAATTGCTGTCCCATTATTGCTACTTAGATTAATAATATGGGATCTACTTTCTTGCATATAGCTTTAAGAGCTAATAGGATTAAGTTTTAGAGGTTTGAAATTTGTGTTTGGGTATCTTTCAACATACCTCTCTCCAAATCGTATTGTTGCTTCCGCTTTCCTAACAACATCTCCATCATCCTTTAGTTATTACAATATACCTTCCATGAGGAAACCACATACCTCGTCATGCAATCATCTTACATTGATAGAGAAGAGCTACATAACTTCGAGGATGAAGTACTTTGTATGCTAACCAACATCCGCAAAAACATTGCTAAGCTCATCACTTTCATCATCATTCTTAACATCACACATTATGTTGGATGTCCACCGATTAAGGGGGAGAGAAATTCATTCACATAATTGTCCTCTCGCATTAAAGAACATGTAGTCATGATTCTTACATCCCTAAATACCGACATGTAGGTTCAAACCATTCAGTTAAAACCAGTTCACAAAACCACAAGTTATTCAAACCTTCTTAGCTCAACATCACAGCACATCGTCAAGTGAAAAACACATCATGTGTTTGACCAACCTCTTAAACGTGAACCATTAAGTCTTCTTAGACTGTGACTAGGTTTAGTGAAACCAAATCCATAGTTATAGGTAAATAGACCTTAGCGTGAACCTTCGTTTGATCAAAAATGACAAAACGTGACCAAATCCATTCTGGTACGACGGAACCCTTCGATAAGAAGGACGGAACCAAAAATTTGGTTCCGCCCAATCCGCGGGTACCTGGTTCAGTTTTAACCAATCATAACAGACAACCCTCTCACAACCAATGAGTCTAGGATTTACTTTCACATCTTCATTGTCTAGAACAACTTCATTATCAAGAACACCTTCATTGTCTAGAACACCATCATAGGATCTCATCCTTTTCATTCTTGATACATATCAAGCACGTCATTGTCAGTGCAAACAGAACCATCATTCTCAACACGTTGGTCCAACCAACACTCTCATCATATGATATCATTTTCATCCGTATATAGGTATCTAGTATTTCAAATTGTTGCATATGGAATTTCTATTCCTAAGTGATCATTGTCTTCACTTCCTCTTATTTTCATTCGAGCATTTACTATGGCACGATTCATCATCTTTGGTAGATGATAATATCATAACCTTAATCGTTTCAAATACTCTTATAGCATTTGCTATACATTAGAGTTTCTGAATTCATTGCATTCATTATAACCACCACCTTCCATTACCTCTTTCACTAGTCATCAACCCCATGGATTAGCGAAAAACCTACTTGCATCAACCTTAGCTTCACTAGTAAACTAACACCAACATTAGCATCACTAACTTTAACTCCATTTCATATCCTCATCATAGGCATTGTTTTGTAGGAGTATATTCTTGTAAATGTAATTCTTATTAGAAGATTACACACTTTATAACATGGTTTACTAGATAATCACGATTGATATCATAATTGATATGCTGCATCATATTTTTCTTTGATTAGACAATCACAATAGGTAAGTTGCTTGTAATTAGATTATTAATATGTTGCATAATATTTTTCTTTGAGATAAAATATATTGCACAAACCATTTCATTGTAGGTTCATCATCATATACGCTCTATCGTATATAGCTTACTCATCATAGGATGAAGTTTGCATCGATTATTTTTCTTCTTTTATAGGTGCTGCTTAACACTCTCAAACCAGGAGGATTATAAGTCTAGCACTCATATTGCATCGTCTATACACTTTGGTCGTATATGACTTAAGACATAGCTTCTAGTGCACTAATCTTTTGTTTTGTAGGTTCATCTTGACGCCCTAGAACAAGGGGGAGCTTTTGTCAAGCATTTTTAGAATGCATCATATACATGCATTGTTGTATATCACATACTAACCTTTATTTTGTAGCATTTTTCATCCTTGGATCATATACGTCGGTACCCTAGCAACGGGGAGCATATCATGTACTAATCCTTGTTTTGTAGCATTCATAATCCTTAAAAAAAGGAGGAGATAGGTCAACATAGTCCAACATAGCTTACCCACGTGTATCGTTGGCTATTTGCATTAAGTGCTTTAAGAGAAGTAATGATAGTATTAAACCTAGCAAATGCACTATCAATGGTCACTTCTTCAGAGATAACAAATTGTTCATATTGTTGAACAAGAAGATCAATTTTGTTATCCTTGACTTGTGAGTTTCCTTGATAAGTGATTATTAAAGATTGCCAAATTTCTTTTGCGGTTTTACACATAAAAACTCTTTCATATTCTTTTCTAGGTAGAGCATTGTAAAGAATCATTTTAGCCTCATTATTTTTGGCAATCAACTTCTTTTGCTCATCACTATGACGAGCAAGTGAAGTATCCTCATCCCGACCACTTGATATATCTTTTATTATAGCTTTATGATCACCTTCTATAATAATATACCATGGATCTATGTCTTTTGATTTCACATAAGTTTTAAAGCGGTTTTTCCAATATATAAAACCATTTAGTTCAAATAGTGGTGGTCTTTGCATAGATTGCCCTTCTTTTAAGTTTTCAAAATCCATGGATCGTTCCAAGTTTTAAAATACAATATATTTTAAAGATCTTGAGTAACGTAGCTCTTGATGCCAATTGTGGAAAACTAGAAGGGGGGTTGAATAGTTTTACCATTTTAAAAATTAATTTGCTTTGAATATTTAGTGTGATTTCAACTAATGCAAATATCAAACAATAAATAACATGCAAGTAAGGAAAGAAACGATCAAACCACAATACGATTGTTTATAGTGGTTCGGTCTACAAGGACTCTCTTCCTTTCCCTACTCCACTCCTCGAGCCTCTAACTCGATACTTTTTCTTCACTAAGAAACAAGCTCCCTTGTTGGTGAAGAAAACCTTTACAAACGTCGCTTACACTTTTTCCGGTACAAAGCTAAATACCGAATTATTTTACAAGGGCACAACCACTCCCGATGCTCAATGTATTTTAAGGACTAAAATACTAACCGATCACTACAGAGATATTATGATTGTTTGGTACACACAATGATGTGTGAAAAATAAAAAATTCACACAATGACTAACAAACAAGTCTTGTAACGCTTTGTTGAAGCTTGTGATGCTTTAATCTTTTTGCTACAAAGAAAGATCACTAAAAATGAAATATGAAATATGAATGGGTTAGAAATGAATGAAAGAATGTATGATGTTGTTTATGCTTATGAGTGATGAGAAAACATGAATGTGTGGCTTGCTATTTATAGGCCAACTGCCTCAACAAGCCACGGATGGGACGGATCCAAATTGAGGGATCCATCCGTGTATTAGTTTGGTTCCGTAGGAACTTAACAGCAAATCTTCAAAAATCTTCACCAAATCTAACCAAGATATTTCCATATCTTTTCATTGAGTAAGGATCAAACCAAGATACTCATATGATCTTCAAAATGTCATAAAGATTTCAAAATGATGCATGCCATGATGTCATTACATTTTCCAAATTTAGAATTAAAATGTATATGAATGTAACTTGTAAATGTATATGAATATGTAACATGTGTATACTAGAGACTATATATGTAACATGTAGATGATGTTATGTGTTTATGAAAAGCCTGTGACTATATATGTAAAGGACTTAACTATATTTATGTTTTGCTAAAAATAAAGTTTATAAATTGTCATTAACAAAATATAGCAAAGATCGTAAAATATAAATAACGTTTTTTTAGACGGTATTTGTATTAACACACAGGATTGAAACATTTTGCTTTCCTTTGTTAGGATTTTATGTAAGACATGAAATCTTCATTAACTGGCTTTTAAAATATGGCTAGTTGAGTCATATTAGGCCATGTACTAGCGGAATAAGCTAATATCATCTTTCCTACACTTTGATAGGCAACTATAGGAATTCAACTTTTTCTAACATGAGAATGACTACTGGAGAACCTATTGCACTAGAAATTTAATTTGACCTAACGGTTGAATTACTTCCAGGAGAGAAGTTGGGTTCGTGATAACCTGTAAAAACGGTCGTGTTTAGCATGAATTGAACATCACTAGTGATAGTCCCATATTCATTCTCTCACTTGAAAATTTTCTATTCCTATATTTGACTAAAGATAGTTTACATTGGTGAAATTTGTCTCCCATTAGGATTGCACTTTGAACAAGTAGTAATTAGGATTCTCCTTAGCGAACCTAGATTTCTTACACCTCACATATGTTTCTTGAAGCTTCCTAATGATAAATTCTCTTAAATGCTTAATGGTATCATGTTTTGCATAATATTTGTATTTGTTCCTTATGTGCATTTTACATGTTTTGCGTGTTAATTATGCACTTACACTATGTCGTTTTGACACATAATTTATTAGATATGCCAATCAAGATAAAGTTTTAGACGTCATATAGTCTTACACATTAATTTTTTTTTGTGTTAATGCATGCCTAAGTACGCTTTCGTGCTTAAATGACTATTCCTCTTGTCTTATGCACTAGAAATTTTCCAGTAGACTTGCGTTTTATAAAAATTTATTTTGAACATTCACGTGGTCTCTAGTGTCAAAATCTAAAAGTTAAAATAGTCGCAAGATTGTATTACATCTCCCAAAATTTTCATACGCACGTTTCCTTGATCATCATCTCGCTCTCTTCCAAGTGATCCATTCTTTTGTCAAAAGGAGGTTAGATACAAACCTAATACATCCCGGAGTAGGTTTGACAACTTTAATATTTTGTCCAAAATATTTTAAGTAATTTTAACTTGTGATCGCAATCGTTAAAGGTCATATCCGAAACTTCATATTCAAGCCTTATAACAACATATGTTAAAACGCTCATCCAAAAGCTAAAAGCTAACATCAACCTTTCTGTTAGCTCCTTTCATCCCTATAGGTTGTTCATGATGTTTCATCATTAAGCTCACCTCATACATAATGAGGATCGAACTTTATCCATAGATTTTAGGGTAGAAAACCAACATATCATCCTTACTCCTCAAGAGTATGTTAATACTCTCGGTCTTTCGAATAATGGGAAATATGCCTATACAAAGATTGATCTTTTAAGTCTCTTCTTTTTCGTCTACGAAAAAGTTCTTTGTCTTACCGGCA
Source organism: Artemisia tridentata subsp. tridentata (assembly GCA_021014915.2). NCBI lineage: Eukaryota > Viridiplantae > Streptophyta > Magnoliopsida > Asterales > Asteraceae > Artemisia > Artemisia tridentata. Next base: position 268,271,633 of record CP139503.1, read on the forward strand.
ATCGTGATCACCTACCGACGTGTAGCGATCTCACAACAACAACGGATCCTCATCCCGATAATTCCATCAATCACCCTAAGAATACCAAACCTCATTCATGGGTTCGATATCATAAAATCATCAACTTGACATCATTCTTATGTTCCAAATCGAGTCTCACCCACTCATCTACCACTATTCTAATGGTAAGATACTTTATTCTTTTAGGTCCTAAAACCTGCTTCGAATCAGCACCATTAGCCTTGCTTATCTTTCGATTCATTAGCTTTTTCCACTTTCACAACCTTTTATAGTCATCTTCTTTGAGTCAAACAATAATTCCACATGATCCAAATCACACCATATACTTGGTTACCTCCATATCCATCACCTTCTTCACAATTTATTCTACATAACCAATGCTTCCGCATCCCACTTATCTTACACACAATTCAAGCAAAGAACCTCTAGTATAAGTGTGATATAACCATTATTCATCAATGTAGCTTCTTTTTACAAAAATAACTCTACAAGAACCCCATCACCCATTCCACAACCTTGAAAATCCTATCTTCTTAACTTTTAGCACTTCTCCACCATCTTTTTAACCTCCAATGAGGGAACCACATGCCTCGTCATGTGATTGTTGTGTGAACATTCGTAATGTTCGAGAAGAGCTACGATACTTCGAGGATGAAGTTCATTGTATGTTAACCACCATCCGTTATAACATTCCTAAGCTCATCGCTTCCGTCAATGTGTGCTTTCCTCTTTATTTTTGATTTATTGTTCAACACATCTTGTCCGGATGACCACTAAGGGGGAGAGAAAACACACTCACACACACATAGTCTTTTACTAAAGACTCTCAAGAACACATACAAATGTGGTTCTTATTCCCTAGAATTCTTCACTAAAACACTCACTTCTTAAGTATCCGCTACTTAGCAAAACCCCTCTCAAAAAACCACAATCGGTTCACTTAGCTATTTGTTCTATACAAGCATTTTCAACCCTCACCTTAAACCTCACAGTAATGTCATCCTCCATCGCACTCAAATCTTATGAACCTTCACCCCGTACATCAATCAGACACAAGAAACACATCAATAGTTACACTCAAAACTTAGAACTATACTTCACTCTTGATAGTAATAATTAGTTCAATAACCTTCAATTCTCACAATCATTATACCCAAAGTGTAAACTACACAATCACATGAAATCCTTCACACACCAAATTATCTCTAACACATAACTAGGATCATTAAAAACTAGAACATTATAACTTCATTATCCCAACCCGTTAGAGAAATTCACCCTCAATAAGTTCACATGCACATCTTTTTCTCCATTGAAATATATCACACACCTCATTGTCAGTGCAAACGATATATTAATCTAAACCGTCTTTGCCCACCCTTTCTCAAAGGTTAATCCATCACTTTCCCATCTTATGAAATCTTTTCCATTTGCATCTAGGTGCATGTTTTTCTCATTCTCATCCTTTTTGAAATTCATATTCTATCGAGTTTATATTATGGCATAACTTGTCATGAGATTAATGACATATTTCTCCTAGAGTATGTCTTATCAACAAACTAACCTTAACACCAATCATCTTAGGTAGATGATAATGTCGTTCAAAAGGTTTGTTAGAACTCGCCTTCTCAATGACAACTTGGAAGAAGTCATTCCAAAAATTTCGTGTGTCATTTAATGAAAGAATTTCGTTCTTGTTCATTAAATTCGTCTCATTATTTTTCTATTTCCCTTTATTTTTACCCTTTAGGTTGAGAATTTCAAACAAGGATTTAAGTCGGGTTGTGTGACCCTCAAGCGTCTTTGAATTGCAATACGCATTCATATTTTTTTGTGTCGCATAACTTTCATGGTCTTTTTATTTTGTTCTATTCTTTTGGCACACTTTTAGCATGTGTCTAACCTCTAGCATATTTTAATATGCTCACATACTTCATCGAACTCATTTTTATTCTATATCCTACCTAGTTTAATCCTTGTGTTGCTTTCTATGTGCATTATATCCCTATAATGTTGCTCCTATTATTTTATATATTATGTTGCACGAAGCTAACCCTTGATGTAGGAAAAGACTTTGTAAGATTTTGATCCATTGATTCACAAGAAACTAAAGTAAATAAACAAGGGGATTCAATTATCTCAGGGGAGCAATGAGCTAGGGGGAACTCGGGGGGTATTTGAGCACATAGCTTGGAGTTGTTTACACATGGGTGATAGAAGACTTCACTGGGATGATGCAAGCTAGCCTTTTTGGGGAGATAGGAAGGTATCGTAACAAGGCGTAGTATGAACTGCAAACTTGGAGCACCCGCCTTAGAAGTAGAGGACTCGGAGCACCCACCTTTTTACTTCGACAAAAGGGGGAGAAGGGAGTGTAAAAAAGTAAATTTTACATTTTATTATGTGTTACGGTTTACATATTTGTCATTATAAAAAAAGGGGAGATTGTTGATATTTAAACTAAACGGTCTCTTCGGTTTTAATAATGACAAACACGTAACTTGTAATACATAATGTAAAATGCGTAAGTTACTCGTAACCACAAATCATCAAAGCATACTTACAAGAATGTCTCTCGACGTCTCAATTATGCTTCAACACAGGTTTGAATATGTTTGTTACGTTGCGTTATAATCAAAGAAATATTTTTGTCATACACTTGATATTTTTACACATTACATTTAAATGTGTACGAAACATTTTTACAAAAATAATCATACAAATTATTTTTCAATATATAAAAAACGTTTTAATAAAAATAAAATACAAATTTGAATTTAAAATCTAACTTTCCCGCCAAGAAAACAACCACCTTTACTAGATTTTAACTTCCCCACAAAAAGACAAAAAGGAGCATCTGCAACAGTGCACGGTACCTTTAATTCCAGACGGTACCCTTAAATAATTAAACGTACCATCGGTAAAAAACGGGCAGAATTTTCTGTCTATAAATAGTGGCTCATTTTCACACTTCAAACTGATTTTTTTTTACACACTAAAACACATATTTTCTCTCATGTTTAACACCCCTTTTCATACTCTTAAATCTACTATAAACCTTTGATTATAATGCTTCTAACTCTCATTTGTTGCAAGCATACTTTTATGATCCATCCAAGCAAGCTTATAGATTTTGTTGTTCACACACATACGAAGATCCACCACAACAAGATTAGTGCACTTTTGATCTTCATCCCTCAATACTTTTTGTCAATGGAAGTTCATCCATATCAAGATTAGAGTTCTTGATATTTAGATTAGGCACTTTGATCCATTTGACTACCATGTTTTGGATCACACTTTTTACATCCACCATACTTGCTTATTTGTGTAGATCGTGTAGATCGGGTTCATCGTGTAGATCGTATAGTTTGGGTTGTTCGTGTAGATCGGGTAGATCGTGTTGTTTGGGTAGATCGGGTAGATCATGTATAGATCGTGTAGATCGAGTAGATCTTGTTGACTGGGTAGATCGTTTGTGAGATTGGTTCTAGCTAGATTAGAACTCGACATTTAGCTTAGTGTCAGAAAATAATGTAAGCGACGCGGTTTATGTGTTTAGGCCTCAAAACACAAGGTTTGTTATGTTGGGCCAAAAAACATAACGGGTTTGGTTGTACCCAAAAAAGAACTTGACATCTAGCTTAGTGTGTGAAAATATTGTAAGCGATGTTTTATGGTTTTCTCCGCCGAGAAGGGAACTTGTTTATTAGTGAAGTAACTTTCGAGTTGCGTACTCGGGGAGTGGAGTAGGGCGAAGAGGAGCTTTGTGACCGAACCGCTATAAATCACCATTTCCGGTTTGCGCTTTCTTTTACCTTTCAGTTTACATCTTTATTTACATTTATCGCTTTACATTTCTATGTGCATTGTTTGATTAGTTGTTTATCTTGTGTTGATTATGTGTGTGGATGACACCGTTAATTATGGATGGTACCCTTAAATAATTAAGGGTACCGTGAGAAATAAATGTATCGTCGGTCCTGTACTTATGTGGATTGTTGGATATATTATGTGACTATGTTTGTGTCATAGCTAGAAGTTAATATTATGGTTGTGCTTAAGTTATTATGACATGCTCTAGTTGTTATAGAGTTATTATTGACACTTCTCATACTGCATCGAACTTAATCGGTGATTTGATACAAAAGATTTAAGTTTTTAAACGAAAACGTATTCACCCCCTTTACGTTTTCCACAATTGGTACCATAGCTACGTCGCTCAAATTTTCAAAACAAATGGTTTTTAAAATTGAGTACGATCCGTGTATCAAATTACCCATGAAGGGGGATAAAATATGAAAAGTGTTTATTTGCTTAATACTTACAAGTTTTATTGCTAAATATACATTGTCATGCTAACTTGAAGGTTTTCTTGAAAAATAAAAGAAAAGACGTTGTAAGTGTCCGGTCATGTGTTTAGAACAAACTACAAAGATATACGGTTTTGAAATTTGAACAAATCCTAGTTTTGATTTCGTAAATATTTTTCTATGTCCTAAAAGTGAAATCGTGTGTAATATATAGGATAATTGTTCGGTATCTAGTTTATTAAGTTTTATATCTTTCCGCTACATCAAAATACTTGTTTGTAACAAGTAAATTCGTTTGCGTCAGAACTGTTAAACCATATGGATCCCTTATTTGTCAGACGGTAACTTTAATTATTTAAGGGTACTGTGGATCCGTCTATCCCTTATTTGTCAAAATGAGAACATTTGCACAGGCGACAAGAATTTATTTACATTTGCTATGCTTCCTACAAACAAGCTACATTTCACTGTCGTACTTTGAATCTAAAAATCTCAGATAACGTTGGATAGTCACAGCGGTTAAAGCTTTGTATAAAGTTTATGGAAAATTTTAAAGGACTTGAAGAGGAAGAGGAAGTCCGTTCGAATATTTTTCAAGAGGAAAAAGACATTAGTGAATCAAAGGTTTAGGATACCCAATTAGAGGAAGCATACAATAAATTTAAGATGGACAAGAATGACGATGCCGACTCATTCTAGGATGAGTAAATGGGTTCGCTTCGAAACTTTACTTCAAAGGATGATTCAGCTGCTTGAAAATGTTGGGTATGGATGTTGCTATATTTACAGATCGTTGGATCTGTTTGGAACAATTTCAGGGTATGATCATTTGTACGTGATAAATGTAGTAGGATTTGTTGTGACATTGTACGTTTTAGAATGATATGTTAAATATAAAGTGGGTATTGATAATTCGGCTGCTGGAAAATATTGGATATGGATGTTGTTATATTTACGGGTCATTGGATCTGTTTGGAACAATTTCAAGGTATTATCATTTGTACGCGATAAATGCTGTAGGATGTGTTGTGACGTTGTACATTTTGGAACGGTATGTTAAATGTAAAGTGGGTATTTTTTTTAACACTGTGTATAGCACTTTGATAATAAAATTTTATTTATAACGTCCAACAACAAATATTATGACCGTCAAATTAACTAGCTTTGCCACTACACAAAATGTATCAACAACCGGAACCAAAATAAATTCTCGACGTTTGGTTCAGTCAAGGTTTTCGAAAACCGAATTACTAAAAACCAATGCCATAGGCTTTGGCATATGAACAATAACTACTACATTTATAACAAAAATCGCTTAAGAAAATTGTTTTCTTATAAAAAATTGCAATTCCTTTGTTAGAAAAAACTGATATTTCTTGTGCAAGCAATAGTATCGTATATAGACACCCCATCGCAACGCGCGGGTTGAATTCCTCGTTCAATCTAAATATCAAAGTGTTATATATAACCAAAATACAAGTTTTAAATACATTATGTACAAGGTAATTAAACTCTTGCTTTACGTAAATATAACATTTTAATGTTTAGAGTAAATTGAAAAATACATCCTGTAGAGTTTCAAAATTTTACACAATACGTACATCTCAAAAACTTTTGACAATCCTCATCCCTCCGTTAGTAAAAGTTAGACACATTAGAGTCTAACGATGTAACTTTTTTTGTTATCGATGTTACCAACTTAAAATCAAAAACCATTCATGATAAAATTAGTAGAGGTGATGAATAGAATATGATGATAGGTGTTGGGTTTTAGAATTACTGCTACTTGCATGGTTAAGACTGCTAATGGTTTACACAAGAAATGCTCTAAGTTATTACTGCTGCTAGTTACAAAGTTTACAACTGCTTGTGTATTTTACTACTGCTAGTGTTGTTGATGATGTTCAAGAAAATACACTAAGTGGTTACTACTGCTAGACTAAATGTTACTGCTGCCAGTTCAGAGTTACAACTGCTATCAGAATACAACTGCTAGAGTTAGAGATACAACTGCTAGAGTGTTTAGTTTGTACTGCTTATGAGATAAACTTGTATAATCGGTTAGATAAATATAGAAAAGATTCTTTAAAGATTTATCTTGTATAGCAAGTAATTGTAAGCCGACTAGGACTCCTTAGTCTATAAAAGGAGGTCCTAGGGCATAGATATAGATATGAGATACACACGATTCTTTTATGTACTTCAAGGTTATAAACCCTAATACTTTTGAGTATTCGTATTATATTAATAATATTGAAGTGTTTTGTTTGATATTCATTGTTTACTGATAATTCAATATAAAGTTCTTCTTAAGATCAAATATAAGATTCCGCATTGTGTTTGATATACTTCAAAGACAGTTTCTATACTTAGTTGTTTTAGATTTATCTAAGATAACTAAACCTTTACAAGCTAAAGGATTCGATCAAGTGCATAACTAGGATCAACAAGTGGTATCAGAGCTTGTGATCTAGAAGCTGTTATCAAGAAGAACCTGTTTCAACTCAAGACTGTTCTGATCTTACTGAAGACATGGAGTCAGAATCTACACACATGATTACTGCATCAAAGGTGTCAATGCTCAAGTCTGGAGAGTATGAGCTATGGAGAATGAGAATAGAGCAGTATATTCAGATGGTTGATTATTCTATGTGGGAGGTCATAGAGACTGTCAATTCTTTACCTAAAACAGAAACTTCTGCTGATGGTGTTATCATTACCTTGCCTATTAAAACTGCTGAAGACAAGGCACAAAGAAGACTGGAAGTTAAGGCAAGAAGCACTCTCATGATGGGCATTCCTAATGACCATCAGTTGACTTTCAATCACATCAAGGATGCTAAATTGTTGTTAGAAGCAATTTAGAAAAGGTTTGGAGGGAATGCTGTTACCAAGAAGACCAGGAAGAACCTTTTGAAACAACAATATGAGAATTTTGCTGCTCCAAGTTCTGAGAATCTCGATCAGACCTTTGACAGACTTCAGAAACTTATTAGTCAACTAGCACTTGTGGAAGTCTCAATTTCTCAAGAAGATATAAATCAAAAGTTTCTGAGAAGCTTGTCACCAGAGTGGAATACACATACTGTGGTATGGAGAAACAAGGCTGATCTTGATACAATGAGTTTAGATGATCTATATAACAATCTTAAAGTTTATGAACCTGAAGTCAAAGGGTCATCTAGCTCATCCTCAAGCATACAAAACTTAGCTTTTGTGTCCTCCTCCAATAACAGTTCTGGAAGTACTAATGAAGCAGTTAATACTACTCATGGAGTTAGTACTGCTGGCACACAAGTTAATGCTACTGGGTCTACAACCCTTGATAACTTGAGTGATGTTGTTATCTATGCTTTCTTAGCTAGTCAATCTACTAGTTCTCACATTATGCATGAAGATTTGGAACAGATTCATCCAAATGATCTTAAAGAAATGGACTTGAAGTGGTAGATGGCAATGTTGACAATGAGGGCAAGGAGATTTTTGAAGAAGACAGGAAGAAACCTCAAGGTCAATGGGTAGAATAACATGGGTTTTGATAAATCCAAGATTGAATGCTACAAACTGTCACAGGAAGGGACATTTTGCAAGAGAATGCAGGGCACCAAGGAGCCAAGACTACAAGAATGGAGAGAGCTCAAGGAAAGCTGTGTCTGAGAAATCTAAGACTTCTATAGCTTTGGTGTCTTGTGATGGTTTAGGAGGATATGACTAGAGTGATCAAGCAGCTGAAGGACCAAACTTTGCACTTATGGCTTACTCTTCTTCATCAAGTTCTGATTCTGAGGTATCTAATGATTCTGGTTGTTCTTATAAATCTTGTTTAGATACTATTGAGGAACTTAAGTCTAGGAATGAAAAACTAATAGAAGAAGTAAGGATGTTAAAGTTAGATAATTTAGGCTATAAAGTAGGCTTAAAATCTGTTGAGGAAAGACTTGAATTTTTTAAACAGAATGAGTCAGAGTATGTAGAGAAAGTTAATGTTCTTGAAGGTAAGCTTTATGTTAAAGAGAATGTCATTAAAGAACTTACTAAAAGGTTAGAAAAGGCTCAAAAAGAAAAAGGTGCAGCTTATCTGGAAAAAAAAACATCAAGTTAAGGTAAATAAGCTTGAATTTGAATCTGAAAGTGTAAATAAGACAATTGAGTGTCAACTTATGAGGAGAGGTAGTGGTATAGGTTATAATGAAGTTCCTCCCTCAATAACAGGAAAGTATGTACCTCCTATACTTGAATTGTCTTGTTTAGTTGAGTCTAATGCTAAGCCTTTAGGAGAGAATAGTAAGTCTAATGAAGAGAAACCTAAGGTTGAAAAGACATATTCTGATGCACCTATCATTGAAGATTGGGTGTCTGATGATGATGAGGAACAGGTGAAGACTAAACCTAAGGTTGAAGGTAAAATAGTTAAGTCAAGTGTTGAACAGATTAAGTTTGTCAAACCTAGGTTTGGTGATAAGGTGTCTAGGAAAATTGTTGAATACACTGAGCAACCTAGGGAGTACACTAACAGGCCTAGAGGTAACCAGAGGAATTGGAATAACATGATGTCACAAAGATTATGCAGTGACTTTGTGATGTTTAACAAGGCTTGTTATCACTGTGGTAGTTTTGAGCAGTTAAGGGAGAATTGTTCTTACTTTTAAAAGCCTGTTTGGAACTATACTAGAAGGGTGAATCATCAAAGTTTTTCTAAAAATACTCACCCACATGCTAAAAGAAACATGGTTCCAACAGCAGTACAAATGAGATCTGGTTTAGTATTAATTGAAACTACCAAGCAAAATATTTCTAAACCAGCAGTAGTAACTAATATTGCTAGATCAGTTAGTACTGCTTTCACAAAAAGAACAGTGAATGATGTTAAACAAGTGTCAAAGTTTTCAAATAAAGCACATTCAACTATAAAAAGGCCCAATCAAAAGAATACATCAATTAGTTCTGCTAAGGCAAAAGCAGTAGTTCCTACTGCTAAGCCAAAAGTAATAACTGATACTGTTTTGGGAAATCATTTTTATGCTGTTAAAGCCTCAGCTTGTTGGGTCTAAAAACCAAAATTTAAAGTTTTAGATCATGTTTTCAGACACAGCAGTGCATCCATAGTTTTAAAGAGATATGATTATGTTGATACACAAGGCAAATCCAATTCAGTAATGGCTTGGGTCCCCAAAATGAACTGATTTTCTTACTTTATGTGCAGGGCAATCCACAGGTGGAATTAGAGGATAAAGGAGTATTTGACAGTGGATGCTCAAGGCATATGACTATAAACATGTCCTATCTCACAGAGTTTGAAGCAATTGATGGATGATATATTGCTTTTGGGAGTAATCCCAATGGAGGGAAAATCACAGGCAAAGGTACAATAAAAACTGGTAAATTAGATTTTGATAATCTGTACTATGTAAAAGAGCTTAAGTTTAATCTCTTTAGTGTCTCACAAATGTGTGACAAAAAGAATAGTGTTCTTTTTACTGACACTGAATGTTTTGTCTTATCTCCTGACTTTAAGTTGGCTAATGAAAGTCATGTTTTGCTTAAAGTTCCTAGACCAGACAACATATATAGTGTTGATTTAAAGAATATGGTTCCAAAAGGAGGTTTGACTTATCTCTTTTCAAAGGCCACATCTGATGAATCTAAGCTTTGTCATAGAAGGCTTGGACATTTAAATTTCAAAACAATGAATAAATTGGTTAAGGGAAACCTTGTAAAAGGGTTACCTTCAAAAGTTTTTGAAAATACTGAAATCTGTATTGCTTGTAAGAAGGGAAAACAACACAGAGCTTCTTGTAAGACCAAAGCAGTGAACTCTATAAGTCAGCCTTTACATATGTTGCACATGGATTTATTTAGACCAACATTTGTGAAAAGTTTAATGAAAAAGATGTATTGCCTAGTTGTCACAGATGATTATAGTAGGTTTACTTGGGTTTTCTTTTTAGCATCTAAGGATGAAACTAGTGGAATCCTTAAGGCTTTTATAACCAGGGTAGAAAATCTAGTAAATCAAAGGGTTAAAGTGATAAGATGTGACAATGGAACTGAGTTCAAGAATAGGGATATGAACCAGTTTTGTGAGATGAAAGGTATTGAGAGACAGTATAGTGTAGCTAGAACGCCTCAACAAAATGGTGTTGCTGAGAGGAGGAATAGGACACTAATTGAGATAGCTAGAACAATGTTAGCTGATTCTAAATTACCTACTACTTTTTGGGCTGAAGCAGTTAATACTACTTGTTATGTGCAGAATAGAAGTAAAGTAGTTAAGCCTCACAACAAGACCCCTTATGAACTTTTATATGGTAGAAAACCATTGCTAGATTTCTTAAGACCATTTGGGTGTTCTGTTACTATCTTGAATACCATAGATCACTTAGGCAAGTTTGATGGCAAGGCTGATGAAGGATTCTTTGTTGGATACTCAATGAATAGCAAAGCTTTTAGAGTGTTCAATAGTAGGACCAGGAAAGTGGAAGAGAACTTGCATGTTAGGTTTAGTGAGAGTACACCTAATGTTGAAGGGAGTGGACCAAACTGGTTGTTTGATATTGATTCACTAACCAAGACTATGAATTATGAGCCAGTTGTTGCAGGTACAGAGTCTAACAATTTTGCAGGTACAAAAGTAAGTAATGATGCAGGTCAAGCTGGTAAGGAGACAAGACCTGGCAAATATTATATTTTGCTGCCTATTTGGACTGTTGATCCACCTTTCTCGACCCAAGAGTAAAAGAGTTCACAAGAAGATGATCTTGCTGAAGATCCAAAAGATGATAAAGAAGATGGTGTAAAATCTTCTGAAGATGATAAAGTGGTTAATGAAGAAAAGCAGTCTGATGAACAAGAAAAGGATGATGTATCAGATAATGTTGCTAATGAAGAAAATAACACTAGCAGTACTAACTCTGTTAATACTGCTAAGTCAAGTGTTAATGTTGCTGACAAGGAAGGCATATCTTTTGATGATGATGTATATACAGATGATCCAAACATGCCTCCATTGGAAGAAATATATCTTGATACTGATGATGATGTACTTGGTGCAAAGGCTGACTTAACCAATATGGAAGATGTAGTTCCTGTCAGTCCTATTCCAACTACAAGAATTCACAAGAATCATCCTAAGGAACAAATCATTGGAGAGCCAAAATCTGTTGTTCAAACAAGAAAAATGATAAAGGATTTGAAGGAACAAGGTTTCTTTGCTAGATCCCTTCATCAAAGAAACAGTCACAAAGACCTTCAAAACTGTTTGTTTGCTTGTTTTCTATCACAAATAGAACCCAAGAATGCTCATAAAGCATTACAGGATCCAAGCTGGGTAGAAGCTATGCAAGAAGAGCTTTTACAATTCAAGCTTCAAGAAGTTTGGACTCTGGTAGATTTGCCTAATGGGGAGAGGGCAATTGATACTAAGTGGGTTTTTAGATGCAAAAAGGATGAAAGAGGCATTGTGATTAGAAACAAGGCAAGTTTAGTAGCTCAAGGATACACTCAAGAAGAAGGTATTGATTATGATGAAATATTTGCTCTAGTTGCAAGAATTGAAGCTATAAGATTATTCTTGGCTTATGCTTCATACAAAGACTTTGTAGTGTATCAAATGGATGTGAAAAGTGCTTTTCTGTATGGGACTATTGAAGAAGAAGTTTATGTCTTATAACCACCTGGTTTTTAAGATCCGAATTTTCTTGACAAGGTTTACAAGGTGGAGAAAGCACTATATGGTTTACATCAAGCTCCTAGAGCTTGGTATGACACATTGTCAAAATACTTGTTGGACAATAGTTTTGGTAGAGGGAAGATTGATAAAACTTTGTTTATCAGAAGACACAAAGATGATATCTTGTTAGTTCAAGTTTATGTTGATGATATTATCTTTGGATCAACAAACAAGGTTTTATGTGTTGAATTTGAAAAGCTAATGCATGAAAGATTTCAGATGAGTTCAATGGGAGAACTTACATTCTTCTTAGGGTTACAAGTCAAGCAAAAGGAGGATGGCTCATTTATCAGTCAAGATAAGTATGTGGCTGAAATTTTGAAGAAATTTGGATTTACTGATGTGAATCCTGCAAAGACAACTATGGAAACTTCCAAGCCCCTGCTCAAAGATGAAGATAGTGAAGAAGTTGATGTTCATTTATATAGATCAATGATTGGCTCATTGATGTATCTTACAGCTTCAAGACCTGACATTATATTTGCAGTATATGCCTGTGCAAGAAATCAAGTCACACCAAAAGTTTCACATCTTAATGCTGTGAAAAGAATTTTTAGATATTTGAAAGGTTAACCCAAATTAGGCCTTTGGTATCCAAAAGATTCACCTTTTGACTTGGTTGCATACACTGATAGTGATTATGCTAGAGCTAGCTTGGATAGAAAATCAACAACAGGAGGTTGTCAGTTTCTGGGATGTAGGTTGATTTCAGGGCAGTGCAAGAAACAAACTGTGGTTGCAAATTCCACAATAGAAGCTGAGTATGTGGCTGCTTCAAGTTGCTGTGAACAAGTGCTCTGGATTCAGAATCAATTGCTGGATTATGGGTACAATTTTATGCATACTAAAATATATATTGATAATAGCAGTACTATGTGCATTAATAGAAATCCTGTTTATCACTAAAAAACAAAACATATTGAGATAAGACATCATTTTATAAGAGATTGTTATGAAAAGAAGTTAATTCAAATTGTAAAAATTCATACTGATAATAATGTTGTAGATTTGCTCACAAAAGCTTTTGATGTTGGTAGATTTCAATTTTTGGTTGTCAGTATTGGCATGATTAATCTTTGAAATTTCTTATCTCTTCGTGTTTTTGTAAAGTTTTATAAGGATTAGTACTGTTATTAGGTCAATAAATTGTTTCTGCTGCTAAGTATACTTAATGTTGCTAGTCTACTTAAAACTGTTGTGTTAATGCTGCTAGTTATACTTAGAACTGCTAGTTAATGCTGCTAGTTTTTCTGAACAACTGCTGAGTATAATTAGATAGTGTAAAGTGTTATTGCTTGTGTTTTTCTTGGTTTTGGACTAATACTTGCAGAATAAGCAAAGTAACATGCTTGGAATTGGTGTTGTGTGAGAAGCAAATGTGATGGAATATTTGCAGTCATAATTGATTAATGATAGACAGAGTTTAGGGATCACTTGATAAAGGTTTTTACACCTGAGTTGGGAGATTCTTTAAAATCACTTTCTTGAAATCAATTTATGATATTTTGAACATGTATTGATGGCAATAGTTAGTCCGATTGTAACTGAGCTAACTCACTTTATACCATTCTATCATATTCTCATGATAGTGTGCTAGTCTAAGGACATCTGGTATAGAGAACAACGAGAAAAAGTGAATCTAATGCATTTGTGTTAGAGGCAACACCTGCCACGAGCTGGAAACCCTGTCAAGAAGGCTCTTTTAATGAGTCTATCTGATCACAGGCAGTATTTATACTGACATCAATGGTTCTCACACAACCAGAGGTTAAATGCAACCGAAAATGATTAAGTGTCTTCCTTTACACTTAATCCCTTCAAAATATCTGGGTGTAGTATTGTTTTTAAAGATATTGGGAAAATACTGCTGAGAAATTTTTTTTGGTTAAAAGTTAGTGCTGCTAGGTTTTAGAGTGCAGGGTATGGTTATGTAACTTTTCACTTAAGGGTATAAATCCCCAATTGATTCACATAATCAGTTTCACGCGCACATAATTCACTCTCATCTAAACCCTAATTCAGTTTTATCATCAAATCGAAAACCCCCCAAATCAAATCATCATGTCGCACTTAACTTTTACTGAACCACACAATAATGTTGCATTTTTAGAAAAACCTAACGAGTCTGTAGATTTTACTGAAATCATTGATTTTCTTAATGCAAGCTATATAAGGTTTGCTTTAACAGTAAAACCTACTATATATGTTTCCAACATTATACAGTTTTGGTCATCTGCTAAGGTCAAAACTCATAATGGGGGAGTACAAATTCATGCCCTTGTAGATGGGCAGAAGATACTCATTACTGAGGCATCTATTAGAAGAGATCTTCATCTAGGAGATGCTAATGGAATTGAGAATCTTCCTAATGCTACAATTTTTGAAAAACTTTCACAGATGGGATATGAGAGGAAAAATGATGCTTTAAAATTTTAGAAAGGAAACTTCTCTCATCAGTGAAAATTCTTAATCCATACTGTTATAGTGTGTCTTAGTCCAAAGACCACTGGTTGGAATGAATTCAGTAGCAATTTGGCATCTGCTATAATTTGTTTGGCTGATAATGATAAAAAATTTAATTTTTCTAAATTAATTTTTGACAATATGGTTAAGAACTTGGATAGTTCTTCAAGCAAATATTTTATCTATCCAAGGTTTTTACAACTCTTTTTGGACAATCAGTTTGTTAAAAAGAAAAGTCATAAAAATGTTTATCCCACTCCCTCTCTTACTAAAAAGGTTTTCACTAACATGAGGAGGGATGGAAAAGATTTTTCTAGCAAAGTTACACCATTGTTTGCTACAATGTTGGAACTTGCTAGACAAAATCAGGGTGAAGGTTCAGCAATCCCAGCTGTTACCCATCAATCACCTACACTTTTGGCATCATCATCACAACAATCTCAAAAGACATACAAACGTAGGACTCATTCACAGAACACTGAGCTACCTCAGGCTAGTGGTTCTACTCACATTGTTGCAGATGAGGTTGTCATTGGAGTGGAGAATGACATGTTGGTAAGGGCTGTCACTACTGTGTCTAGCTTAGAAGCAGCACAGGCCAGTGGTACCATCAATAAGACCCAAACCAAGACAACTTCTAATGAGTCTGGTTCCCATGGAACTGATTCAGGTGAAGGACCCAGTCAAATGGCTAATATGGGGGGTTCAGATGCTCAACCTAGGGTTGAGGCTGAGCTTAACACTTCCAGTGATCCACCTCTCAGGCTAGGTAACACAAGCCGAAGTGGTGAGGATAGAATTGAACTAATTAAGGAATTGATGGCAACTTGTACCAAACTGTCTGCACAAGTTCTTGACTTACAACAACTGATTGCTTCTCAAGGTGGTGAAATCAAATCTTTAAAGAGAAGAGTTAGATTCTTAGAAGGTATCAAAAGGTCAAGAGCTCCAAAATTAAAAAGAGTACATAAGGTGGGCACAGCTCAAAGGATTTGTTCTTCTGAGGCTATCAGTTTGGGGAAGGATGCTCTCAAACAGGGGAGGAATGAAAGCCAACTTTCAGGGGAGGCTAAGGATAATGAGGGTGTTGGATTTGGTATGGACATAAGTATTGGAGAAGAGAGTGATGAAAATGAGTTTGTGGTTGCTGATACTCAGGGAAATGAAGTGGTGCTGGATAGTGTTGCTAAGGTTGATAGTGCTGTTGGTAAAGATGTTAGTGTTGCTAGTAAGCAAATTACTGCTGCTAGTGAAAAAGTTTCTACTGCTACACCAGAAGTTACTACTGCTAACAAAGAAACAGTTTCTACTGCTGAACAACAAGTTTCTACTGCTGAGGTTATGGATGATGAAAGTATTTTGGCTCATGCAATGATAGAATTGAAGACATCCAAACCACCAGTCAAAGGTGTTGTTATAAGAGATCCATCTTCTACACCAAAAGCTACACAACCACCTCCAAAAGACAAAGGCAAAGGCAAAGCTATACTTCAGGAAGAGCCTATGGAGGAACCACTTTCAAAAACAAAACAAATGCAACTTCATGCAGAGGTTGCAGAACTATTAGTTGCAGAGTTTACTGAGGAAAATAAGAAAGTTTTGGAGCAAAGGAAAATTGTTACTGAGAAGGAAGCTAAGACTTTAGCATTGATTGCTGCATGGGATGAAGAAAAAGCCCAGTGTAATGCTGATTGGGAACTTGCCCAAAAGCTCACACAAGAAGAACAAGAGCAGTATTCAATTGATCAAAGAGCTAGAATGTTGAAAGAGCTTATTGAAGAAAGGAAGAAGTTTTATGCAGCACAAAGGTTAGCAGCAAAGAAGAACAAGCCACCCACCAAAGCACAAAGAAGATCTGTCATGTGTGCATACCTCAAAAAAATGGATAATTGGCAACAAAAAGTGTTAACACATTTTGATGATAGCAAAATTGAAAACATTGCCAGGAGAAAGACTGAGAGGTTTGTACCTATGGAGACTGAAGAGGTGAGGAGGAGTTCTAAAAGAACAGGAGAAGAGCTGGTTAAGCAAAGAAGAAAAAAGAAAAAATCTAAACAAAAAGTGCAAGCAGAAACAGAGAAAAAGGCAAAGCAAGAGCAGAGTGAGCAAAAACATGAACAGAAAGCTAATGTAGAAAATGAAAGTGATAAAGTACAAATGCAAGCTCATACAGAACTTGCATTAGTCAATGAAGAAGAAGTCATGGATGCAGTTCCTCTCAGTGTCAAGCTTCCAATTATTGCTTTTACTTCAGGAATACATGGTAAGACAGCATATTGGGATATCAAGAGAGCTGATGAAAAATCTGTGAAGTTTATTAGTTTTCTACAGATGGTTCAACATTTTGATAGAGAAGATATGGTGACTCTATGGAAGCTGTATAAACATGAGTTTGGTTATAACAGGCCAGAACAAATTTATGATAGAGTTATATGGAGATATTTGAAAATGATGTTTGAACCACATCATGAGGATGAGGAGTGGAGAACTCTAAAACACAACACAGTTCTACAGTGGAAAATTTTTCAGTCTTGTGGAGTTCATGTGTTGGATGTACATGGTATGTCAATTTACATGCTTGTAGAAAAGGATTATCCTCTACAATATCAGAAGGCTATTGTACATCAAATGCTACATGGAAATAGAAGACTCCAACTTCAGTATCCTTATGATGAAACAGCATATCAACTACTCAAAAAGATGGAAAAAATTCTAGCACCCAAGGATAAGAAACATAATTAATTGTTTGGAAGTATCCTCCTAGTGTATGATTTTAGGGGAAAATATCAAGTTTAGGGGAGGATTGTTGGGTTTTAGAGTTACTGCTGCTTGCATGGTTAAGACTGCTAATGGTTTACACAAGAAATGCTCTAAGTCATTACTGCTGCTAGTTACAAAGATTACAACTGCTTGTGTATTTTACTACTGCTAGTGTTGCTGATGATGTTCAAGAAAATACACTAAGTGGTTACTACTGCTAGACTAAATGTTACTGCTGCCAGTTCAGAGTTACAACTGCTATCAGAATACGACTGCTAGAGTTAGAGATACAACTGCTAGAGTGTTTAGTTTGTACTGCTTATGAGATAAACTTGTATAGTCGGTTAAATAAATATAGAAAATATTCTTTAAAGATTTATCTTGTATAGCAAGTAATTGTAAGCCGACTAGGACTCCTTAGTCTATAAAAGGAGGTCCTAGGGCATAGAAATAGATATGAGATACACACGATTCTTTTATATACTTCAAGGTTGTAAACCCTAATACTTTTGAGTATTCGTATTATATTAATAATATTGAAGTGTTTTGTTTGATATTCATTGTTTACTGATAATTCAATATAAAGTTCTTCTTAAGATCAAATACAAGATTCCGCATTGTGTTTGATATACTTCAAAGACAGTTTCTATACTTAGTTGTTTTAGATTTATCTAAGATAACTAAACCTTTACAAGCTAAAGGATTCGATCAAGTGCATAACTAGGATCAACAATAGGTTTAAGTATAATGCGATGGTGAAGGTGATGAGACGACGATGATGATGATGATGATGATGATGATGATGATGATGATGATGATGATGATGATGATGATGATGATGATGATGAAGGTAATGATGATGATGATGATGGGTAATGAAGGTGGTGAGAAGAAGATGAAATGAATGACATGGGTGTTTGGGAATGATTTTATCGAGAGAGATGTTTGACTTCTGGTAGATAACGAGAAAAAATTTCATCGTTAGTCTATAAGGATGTAACATGATTAGCTTTTACTAACAGTGGGGTGGTAAGTGTCAAAAGCTTCTGACAGAGATGTTTAACGTAAAAACTAATAAATTACATATATGTATTTTGTAGTTTACTTTTATATTTAGGCTGAGTAAATAAGAAATTGTCCTTTTAAACAGTGAGTTATAATTTACTTGTATTCTTATTTGACATTAATTTATTATCATGCTTTACTTATATAAATATGAGCAAATTTCATCATAATGTACATTATGTTATTTAAATTGCGATTGTATGAGACGAGCTCCTAATTTTTATATTGTATGTACAATACTTGCTTCTTTTTTTGTTGAGTTTGTTTGGACCATTCTGAATTGCACTATATTGTATTAGAATTTACTAACACATCATATCGTTAAGTCGCAAATAATAAGGCAATTAAAAGAAAAGGTCACTAACATGCAATTGAAAATTTTAGAGTTAATTACTCTATTATACATTTATTTACTGTGAGAAACGACGTCATTTAAAGGGCTTCCAAAATGATGCCATTTTGAGTTTTCTTTTACTTTTTTTTGACCTTTCAACGTCGCCGTTTCATGTTTGGGTATAACTTTGGACAAAAACGTCGTCGTTTTGCCATATCATTTGCCTTATACGTGTCTTATATTCATGGTTACATGTCTTAGATACAGACTCCTCAAGAAGACGTGTCCATCGGATCAACCTACACAATGAGACTGTGTGTGAGAGTAAGAGAGAGAGTGATTGCGTGATTGTATGTGTGAGATTGTGTGTTTTGCGGTATATTCTTGGTACTGTCGCCTAATTTTCGGTGTTGAAACAAGAGGAAGATTACACGCAAAGATTCAATTGCATGTGGGTGGTTCATCTTTATCCGAAATTGTAAGTTTATATCAATTACTAAAAAATATTTTTTTGGGGTTCTTGAAATTGTAGTGTTAAGTAAAATATTTATGTTTATCAAACCTTGACATGTGTTTTGATATTGTTTACAGTTCGTGCTCAAAGGGTAATGTAAGAGGTTGTGATGATAGTCTTTAAATGTTTTCTAGAAAGTTAGCCCGAGTTAGATTGTGTGTATATTGTGTTGTTCCCGTTACACTTATAGAAATAACTACAAAGTTATCCTAAACGTGTACTAAGACTGATATAATGTAATGATTAATTTTACCAAATAAGTAATAACGTAAAGATAAAAACAACAAAGGTTTTTCAACGTTTAAATTCTTATTAGAAATTAATCAAAGAATCTATTACCCAAGTGTTTTGCGGAATAAACACTTGGGATTGAATAGACAAGGTATGGTGTTCTCCTCACTAAACCCAAGCTGTTCTTGAGTGACAACAAAAAGACCTACTGAGCTATCTCAGGGATGTGTTGTTCTTTGGAAGAGAAAAGTGGTTTTGTGATCTAAGCTTTTAATGCACAAAACTTATCCCACTTTTCTCCCCATCTATCCTATTTATACACAAGTATAAAAGAACAACCCGTGACTAAAAGTACAAAAAGAATGACCTAGCTAGTCTGTCAAAATACAACAGTATTTTGACAGTTACAAGAATCTATTTTGGGATAAGGTTGAAACTGCTTTCTGAGCGTCAGTGATAACACTGTTCTTATTCTCACGCCATTCAGGGAAAGTTTGACTTTGCTCTGATAAGGACCTCTCCTTATCTTTTCAAACTCTTCCCGCCTTGTCTCGCCTTTCTTTCAGACTTCAGATTCTTCAGGCTTGGTCTTCAGTCATCAATTACATTTGTTGTTGAGGAGACTGAGGGGTTCAGTGAGCTCTTGTCAGTACTCACTGAACCCATCATCTTCTTCTTTGGCTTAAGTCACACTCAGGGAGTCCCGCCTTCCTGAGGAGTGAATCCTTCTTCTTGAATTCTCCTTAAGCTTCCTGAAGATGACTCACTGAGTTACTGTTCACTCAGTGACTTGAATTGTTCTCGGTTGATAAACACTTGGCTTAATTTGTGTTCAAATCCTGTTTAAGATAATTGGGTATTTACGAACCCAACAATCTCCCCCTATTTGGATATAAATTATGCCTAAGTGTTTTGATCAGTATGAGTGAGCTAAAGGCTTATTCTCATACTGAATATACTAGAAGACAGTTAAGGACACTGATATAACATAAACATGGACCAACATTTTATTCATATTATTACAAAGTCCTAACATCTAAACAAAATACTCAAGGTTCCTGAAGGATACCCATGAGTTCTAGTTTCTCCTTCTTTGACACCAACACATCTTTGTCAGGTCGTTCCTTCATCATTTGATCCATCAGCCTGACAAACTCCTCATTATCAGGACTCCTGATATTAAACGCCATCAATTTGTAGGCAAGGAGTGTTGTCGTTTCCACTTTATCAATGTCAGAGACTCTCTGAAATGCTTCCTGACCAAATTCATCCACAAAGAAGATACCATACTCAGGTTCCTTGATGACCAGGTTGGGACGGAACTTGACTCCCTGAGGAGTAATCCTGTTGCAGTGAAGTGCAGCTATGTATTGTTCAGGTTCAAGAGCCACAACTTTTCTTTTCTTCCCGGTCTTCTGAGTAAGTTCAGGGATAGTCAGTCCCTGAGAAGCAAGTGCCCTCTCGTGGTCAATTCCAAGACTTTTGGCCACTTTCGAGAGTTCCTCATACTTAGCACTTAGAGACTTGATGAGGGTTGGGGCATTCTTGCTTGAGGTTTTCTTCCTCAGGATGGGCATCATCATATCCCATTCTCTTAACCCATAGTCTGAAAATTTGATTGTTGGAAGATGTTCAGACTTTCTTGGCCCCCTATGAATTGTTATGCTTAGGGGTTTGGTGTTGTGAATGGTGATGTCAGTGATTGTGCCTTCATCCTTGGTTTTGGTCATGTGCCATACGTACCTCTCATATATTCTCTGCCTCCTTTCTTCCTTAAGTTTGGCTTGTTTGTTGTGTTCTTGAAGAAGTTGGGCTTGTAGCCTGATGAATTCATCTCCCTGAATTTCTTTATCAGACTCCTTAATTTCCTCCTTGGCAACCTCATAAATTACAGACCTGTTGAGTTCCTGCTCTTTCTCTTGGTCCTTCCTGAGATCTTCTTGGTATAAGATTTCAGCTAATTCTTCATGAGTCCCATAGACCCTTTTCCCTCCCTCTAAATCAACATAGAACGGTGCATCAGGATCTACACGTCTTTCAGTTGAAGCCTTGACTAAGCGTGCTTCAGGAGGAGGGTTTGTTTCAGTCACCATGATTTTCTTCCCTTTGTCAATGGGAGGGGGTTGACTGGTGGATGTTTCAGGGACAGTCACCAAAGCGGAAGTAGGATCAGGGATCGGATCATCATTTTTCTCCCCCTCAGCAGGTGGTGGAACTTCAGTGGAGACACCTGCTGACTGAGGAGTTGGAGTAACATGAGAGGCCTGAAGAATGGATAGAATGCTGGACACCATAGACTTTGTTTCAGAAGTCTCATTCTTCACGTCACTTAATTCGGCAGCCATTTCCTTTTGGTGGGTTGTGAGTTCATTGACATGGGTGGTGTAGTGGGTGACCAACTCATTATGTGTTGTTGAGAGCTGTTCAAAGGCTGAAGAGATTTTGATCAGGTGCTCCTTGGATGCAATAACAGACTGATGAATTGACTCCTGCTGTGTCCTTAGACCTTGAAGATCTACCCTCTGAAGGAGCTTTAGAAGCTCAGTAATATTGGTGGAGGTGGACGCCTGAGAGGCCAAGTAGGTATCCAGTCTTTTGATTAAGATGGGATCATCTGCAAGTTGTTCTTGGACTGATTCAATAGCCTTGAGGATGTTGGAGAGTTCCTGATGTTGTCCAGTGGCTATTTCATCTACAGATTTGTTCAGGTCGCCAAGTTGTTTATCAGTGAGTTTGGCGGTCTGAAGAATCTTTTCCTGAGATTCTTCTACAGAGGCCCTGAAGTCGGCATAGGAGGCTGCCACTTCAGTGTGCTTATCCAATTGCTCATCCGTGAGTACATTGTAAAGACCATCGTTGGCTTTGCGAAGGAATTTGGCCAGTTGCCTTTCAGATGCCGGACGAGCATTGTCATACTTTTGCAACCACTCAGGAGTGGCTGAAGCACCTGATGATGATGATGAGGTTGTTGGGGAACTGGGTGGTTGATCCTCAGGAGGAGGAGAAGAATGTTCTTGCTCAGAGTGCTGAGGAGGGTTTAATTGACCCTCCATTTCCTCCTCAGCATCAGGGATATCATCATCACCAAAATCAATCTCCTCCTCTGACTCATCAGCTAACAAGTTTTCATAGTCTGCCAGAGAAGGAGCCTTCAAGATATCCGGCTCCCCCTCAGAAGAGGGCTCACCTTCGTTGTGGCCACGTTCTGACTCTGTTGTCATAATAACTGGTGGGGTTTGACCAGCCTGACTAGTCATAACAACTGGGGGGGTTTGCCCAGCCTGACTTTTAGGGTCAGTTCCCGAGAGAACAAAAGTGCCTGAGATGCCTGAGGTGCTTTTGGGTTCCGTATCGGCGGGTAGTTTATATCCCTCCGAGTCTTTGTGTTGGTCCATGTAATTGAGTAAAACAAGAACAGCTTCCGTTAATAATGAAAAGAATTGTTACAATGACTCAAAACCTATTAGATTACATGATAACATCTTCAACTTCTTAAAGGGGATACTTTCGGTATGGTATCCCTTTAGGTGAGGGTTTTTCCTCTTTGGGTGACAAATAATCTCTCACTGATCCAAGCTATGCTTGTGATTCAGTGAGAGTGATGATCCTATCAACTAATACACTATGTGTATATTTTGGTTTGTTTAGGAATCCATGCTATCTCTATTACAAAACACACTATATATACAGGTAAACAAACAAATTCAAGTGTGGTAGGTATGAGTAGACATCCACTTGTTGTGAGTTGCCATCCACTTGGTGTGAGTTGTCATCCACCAAGTGGTCCCTCTTCATCTTCCTCTTTTGTCTTTGTCAGACTTCTATCTTATCTTGTAGAAGTTCGTGCCCATATTTTCAGTCTGCATTGTAGAGATAGCATCTTCAGGGTCACTGAGACATTTGTCAATTCTCAGTGATACTGGTGTTGTTTGTAGCTCGTATACTTTACTCACTGACACCGTATCAGTAAGTAAAGTGTTTCTTCAACAACGGGCTTTTTACAACACTCACTGATTTCTTTATCAGTGAGTAACCCACTATTTTATCAGTGAGTTAGGCTATTTTATGTTCAAATCTTGTCAGGGTACTTGGGTCAAATTCTTGACCCAACAATCTCCCCCTATTTGAATATACAAATAGCCTGGGTTCAAACCTGCTTGTTCAGGGACTTGGGTTTAGTTCCTGGGGTTCAAGGGTTCAGGGACTTGGGTTTAGTTCCTGAGGTTCAGGTTCAAGGGTTCAGGGACTTGGGTTTAGTTCCTGAAGGTTTAAGGGTTCAGGAGACTTGGGTTTAGTTCCTGATGTTCAGTGAGTTGAATGACTAGCTCAGTGACTGGGTTCAGGGTTCATGGGTCCTGAGGGTTCAGGTTCCTGATGGTTCAGGTCCTGATGGGTCAGTCACCTGTTTATCAGGTGTTCAGGTTTATGTTATGGTGTATGTGTGTTCACTAACCTGATGTGGGTTATGGGTCCACCATGCTTCCGCTGCTCCACTGATTCTTACAACCATTCTTGAATCATCTTGGAACTCATGACATACCCACTGATGACCACACTTCCTGAGAACTTTTCACTCCCTGATCCCTTCTCCCCCTCAAAATTTGTGACTCAACGCAATTTTTGATCAGGTTATCTCAGCCTGATAATCATCCCGAAAACCTCATCACCCCACCCTTCCTGAAGAACAATGCAGCAGTCTGATACTACTGCTTCCTGATGAACACATCAGCAGCCTGATACTGCTATTCCCTGAGAAGCTCATCAGTAAACTCCATTTTTGGAGACCGGTTTCAGGGACCTGGTTTGAGGTTTAGTGACTTGGGTTTTAGTCACTGAGGGTTCAGTCACCTGAGGGGTTCAGGGAGCATGGTTTAGGGTCCAGGTTCAGTGACCAGGTTCATGGGTTCAGTTTTAACACCTCCCTGATGTGCAAATTCCCTGAGTTTTAGCAACATTCAGGACCTTGAATTTTCAAGGTCTCTAGTTCTCTCCTGAACTGAATAAAGACTGTAGTCTCCTGGGTATGTTTCTCAGTTCCTGATTGTTTTTCAGGGTTCCTGATTTTAACCCAATTCACACAACCCATTTAACATTAACTCTGCTCCATCACTTCCTGATTATATACCACTTCAGTCGTGTTCTTTAGAACACTGATATACCATCAGTCTCCCCAGACTTCCCACACTTCCTGAGTATCATGCTACTCACTGATACTTATCAGTGACCCCGCTTATCAGTGACCCCATTTTTTTCACTCCCTGAGATTCAGTGACCTGCTCTGCTCACCTACACTCCTGAGTCTTTGACTCAGTGATACATACCACCAGATTCTTCACACCCCTGAGTTGCAATCTACTTTCAGTCCGCAACTTGTAACCCATCCTCACTGATAAATTTTATCAGTTCACCATAACCTATCATATCTCTCAGCAAGACCTGTCGACCTACACACCTCAACAAATCCTCAAACCCATATCCTGATGTATAACAAAAACATCAAAGGTCCACCAAACATCTATAAAATCCATCACACCAAGAACACCGAACAAAAACCTTCATCTAAACCACCAAACCAAATATGAGTTCGCCGGTATCTTTCCAGCATCGAAAACCGATGGCAACAGTAAGCCATCGACGGTGACGGTGTTCATCAACACCAATCCAATCGTCCAATTGCAGTAGCGATGAGTATCAATTTACATTTTTGATGATATGTCGATTTGTTTTTGGATCTGAGTTTGTCGATCTGGGTTTTGTGAAGGGTAGATCGACTATTAGAGGGATATTTCTGTTGTATGGTGTGTGGCCTTTTTTTTTCGGTTTGTTTTGAAGGATCTGTTTTTAGATCGTGGTTTAATAGAGAGGTTTTTTTTTTGTGGATTGTGAAAGGATTTGTTTTGTGTGAGAGTGATTTGGTGTGTGGGTTAGGATAAGATCTATTTTACAGATCTGGATTTTGTGTGTGGGTGTGGATAAGATATGTGTGGTGGGTGGGGCTTCAGGGAGGGGTTTTGGGTATGTTTGGTGTTTGTCAGTCACCAAAATGTGTCTCTCCCCCTCAAAAATTGCTATATCAGTAGCAGTTTTTGAAGAACACATTTAATTTTTTGAAGAATGTTATCATCAGTGATGAACGGATCTGGATCATAAGAATAATCCACCCGCTCTGATACCACTTGTTGGTCCATGTAATTGAGTAAAACAAGAACAGCTTCCATTAATAATGAAAAGAATTGTTACAATGACTCAAAACCTATTAGATTACATGATAACATCTTCAACTTCTTAAAGGGGATACTTTCGGTATGGTATCCCCTTAGGTGAGGGTTTTTTCCTCTTTGGGTGACAAATAATCTCTCACTGATCCAAGCTATGCTTGTGATTCAGTGAGAGTGATGATCCTATCAACTAATACACTATGTGTATATTTTGGTTTGTTTAGGAATCCATGCTATCTCTATTACAAAACACACTATATATACAGGTAAACAAACAAAGTCAAGTGTGGTAGGTATGAGTAGACATCCACTTGTTGTGAGTTGTCATCCACTTGGTGTGAGTTGTCATCCACCAAGTGGTCCCTCTTCATCTTCCTCTTTTGTCTTTGTCAGACTTCTATCTTATCTTGTAGAAGTTCGTGCCCATATTTTCAGTCTGCATTGTAGAGATAGCATCTTCAGGGTCACTGAGACATTTGTCAATTCTCAGTGATACTGGTGTTGTTTGTAGCTCGTATACTTTACTCACTGACACCGTATAAGTAAGTAAAGTGTTTCTTCAACAACGGGCTTTTTACAACACTCACTGATTTCTTTATCAGTGAGTAACCCACTATTTTATCAGTGAGTTAGGCTATTTTATGTTCAAATCTTGTCAGGGTACTTGGGTCAAATTCTTGACCCAACACTTTGTCTCCCTGAGCGCCTTCATCCACTGATGGGTGTTTTCCAGTGGAATCATGAGGCACTCCTTGTGAAGATTTATGGACCCCCTTCCCATCAGGATTGGACTGTCCTTTTAAGGATTTAGGGTCCTGAACTCCCTGAGACTCTGAGTGTGATTTCTCAGAGACGTTAGCGGGATGTGAATGGGTGTGGGTCCCCTTCTCAGTAGAGTAGTGCTGCCCTACTGAGGATATAGGACCCTGTACTCCCTCAGGCTCTGATTGTGATTTATCAGTGCCTTCATTGGGATGTGAATGGGTGGATGTTCCTGATCCCTCTGACTTGTTTATGTCAAAGGAAACATGCAAAAAGGGTTTGTCCGAGGACACTGAGGATGATTTCTCAGTGACCTCCGGTGACGGTTGTTTTGTGGTCAGAAGGGTCTCGGTAGTGGGTGTCTCGGAGGTCTGGGCCACAATGTTAAGGGTGCCTGAGGCAACAGTCTCAGTGACGAGTGGTTTAGGTCTAACCACCTTACTGGACTGTCCCCCTTTCTTCTTCTTCACCTTCTTGGTTGGTGAAGGTACTGGGGAGCTTGCATTTTCACCCTGAATGACTACTAACATGTAGTTGGTCAGGGCGGTGGGTTGTGCCTCAGTGATGTCACTACTAAAATTGGTCTTATGCAAGACGTCAGGTTTTGTACCTTGATCGTCAGACCTTAAGTAGTCAGAACCAAGAAGGTCCTGAAGCACACAGGAAATGAACCTAGGATAAGACATGTGTCTTTGCCTATGTTTCCCTGAGATATCAATTTTTCTACCCTCCAAGAGACTGAACATCATCATTTGCTGTGATGAGTTCACTTGCTCAGTGGAGGATTTATTCCCTCCGAGGACTTGAATGACAAATGTCATCATGAGTCTCCAGATGGGGTGAAACCATGTCTTCACTATGGGAGCCTTTTCTAACAAGGCTTCAGGAGACAAAGTAGGACGCTTAGCGTCATGAGGCCCAAGGAATAGCATTTCTGCTTTAATTTCCTGGTCAGTAGGGTTTGCCTCAAAGGTCTGGGTGAAATCAAGACCAGTGGCCTTGAGAAAGGTCTTGTAGTCCAGGGAGAGGGGTTTCTTCCCATTCATCACAGTGAATGTGATGATTGATTCTCTGGTGTCCTTAGGGCTAGTAGCCATTGCAGTACACCAGAACTCCCTGAGGTAGTCATGATAAATGACTGATGGGGTTTTGGTAAAGGCCGTGGTAAGGAAGCAGTTATGTAAATACTTAACCACATCCTTGTTCCCCTCATATTGTTGGGGGTAGTGGAAATTCCCAACCACGTTTTTCTTAGTCATATCCATGCCCTCCATTGTGAAATTCACATTTGGGGCGAGGGTGATAGCATTAGAAGATGCCATTTTTGTGTTAGGGTTTTGGTCGGAAAAATGGTCTGGGTTTCTAACTGCTAAGAACACACACAAATTGTTTGATAGAGAAAAGGGCAAGAATTTGCTTATGATTTCTAAATAAAACGTGTGTGTGTTATCTTTTGTTTGGGTTTTTATAGGGAAGTGGAGGTTGAGGGTATTTTGGGCATAAAGCGGTTATTCTCAAAATTTTGAAAATTGTTTTATAAAACATTTGAAGTCCGCATTTAATGCCACGTTTCCACTTCCCCATGTATTCGGCAACCGTCATGGTGAACAGTTGTACCGTCTACAAAAAGTGTAATTTGCAGAGCTGAGTAATCACATTTCTATTATGTGATTGGAGAGGCATTTAATGCCTAGTGGGAATGTGAGGGCCCAAGATGTGTATGCCAGAAAGGTAAAAGAACATATATTCCTATATTAAATAAGAGTTCAGTTATCTACCTAGGACATTTACTAACTAAATACTTAGAGCATTTAAGTTAGCATTGAATGACATCTTGAGGGCCCTGAATGACAATTCATTCACTGAGGGGTTCAGGAAGGGTGATTCAGTGATCTTGTTCACTGATGAACACATTGAGTCAGGGACCTGAAGTTTTAAGAATTTACACTTCAGTTGGAAAGATTCAATCAGTGGACTGATTCTCGATATCCAACATTCCTAATTCAGCTTTCAGTCTTGTGAAAGTTGGTTCATCCAAAGGTTTGGTGAAGATATCAGCTAACTGATATTCAGTAGGGATGAAGTGTAATTCAATGTCACCATTCATGACATGGTCCCTGATGAAATGATATCTGATATCAATGTGTTTTGTTCTCTGATGAAGAACAGGGTTGTTGGATATTGCAATTGCACTTGTGTTATCACAAAAGATGGGTACCATCTTATACTGAATGTCATAGTCACTGAGCTGACTTTTCATCCAAAGTACATTTGCACAACAGCTAGCTGCTGCAACATATTCAGCTTCTGCTGAGGACATGGCAACTGATTGTTGCTTTTTGGCACTCCAACAGACTAATTTTCTACCAAGAAATTGGCAGGAGCCTGAGGTGCTTTTCCTATCCATGTTGCAACCAGCATAGTCAGAGTCTGAGTATCCCTTGAGATCAAAGCCTGAGCACTTAGGATAGTATAATCCAAGGCTTGGGGTACCTCTCAGGTACCTGAGGATCCTTTTTACAACAGTGAGATGAGATTCTCTTGGGTCAGATTGATATCTGGCACACAAACATACTGAGAATTGGATGTCAGGTCTTGATGCAAGGAGATACATCAGTGACCCAATCATACCTCTGAATAGAGTTTGATTGACTGATTTACTAGTGAGGTCAGGACCAAGGTTGTTTGGAGGAACCATGGGAGTCTTGACTGAGGCACAGTCACTGAGATCATACTTCTTCAGTATGTTTCTGACATACTTCTCTTGACTGATAGAGGTACCTTTATCACTCTGCTTGATTTGCAAACCAAGAAAGTAAGTCAGTTCTCCCATCATGCTCATTTCAAATTTCTTTGCCATCATTTTTTCAAACTGTTTGCAAAGTTTGTAACTTGTTGAGCCAAAGATGATGTCATCAACATATACTTGTACAAGTATGACATCATCATTTGTCTTGTAGATAAACAAGGTGTTGTCTATCTTGCCTCTGACAAATTTGTTTTGGATCAGGAAGGATGAGAGAGTTTCATACCATGCCCTAGGAGCTTGCTTCAGTCCATAAAGGGCTTTGTCAAGCTTACAGACATAGTCAGGAAACTCACAACTTTCAAATCCAGGAGGCTGTTGGACATAAACTTCTTCTTTTAGTGAGCCATTTAAGAATGCACTTTTAACATCCATTTGGTACACTTTGAAGTTCATGTATGTTGCAAATGCAAGGAAGATCCTGATGGCTTCTATTCTTGCAATTGGTGCAAATGTTTCCTCAGTCAATACCTTCTTGCTGGTTGTAGCCTTTGGCAACCAGTCTGGCCTTGTTTTTGATGACTATGCCATTTTCATCAGATTTGTTTTTGAATACCCATTTCATGCCAATGACTGTGACACCATCAGGACACTTAACTAAGGTCATCACCTTGTTTCTGTCAAACTGTTCCAGTTCATCATGCATGGCCTGAACCCAACTAGGATGTGTAAGTGCTTCATTGACACTTTTGGGTTCAATGGTGGAAATGAAATCCACAAATAGGCATTCATTGGCTGAGGCTGCCCTTAGTTTAGCAGCCATGCTTCTAGTGAGCATGCCTTCAGTAGGCTCTCCAATGATGTTGACAAGTTCTATGTCCTGAGACCTAGTCCAACTGTCCTGAGGTCTAGGATACTGATTGGAACTTGTGGAGGCCTGATTTGGTAGAGGTGTAGGATCAAGTTTAGACACTTGAGAATTTTCAGGATCCTGAGTGTCTGAATGGGTTGGCTGATCACTGAGATTGTTTGGTTCCTGAGCACTTTGAACAGACTGATTTAATGTATCAGTGTTTGTTTGTGCTTCAATAAACTCAGTGATGGTTGGGTAAGGGAGGTTGTGAGGGATAATGTGACAGGAGATATCAGTATTTGCTTGATACTGAGTGGAAGGATTGTTGTCAGGATCATATTCATCAGGAGGATACCTGGATGAATCATTGATGCCTATTTCTTCCACTGAGGCATTTGAGAACCTGATAGCTTCATTGCTCTCATCAAAGGTAACATGGAATGTTTCCTCAGTTTGTTGTCTCCTTGTGTTGAACACCCTGAAGGCTTTTGAGACAAGGGAATAACCTAGGAAGTATCCATCATCAGCTTTGGCATCAAATTTCCCTAAGTGATCCTTGTGATTATGAATAAACACAGGACACCCAAAGACATGAAAGTAGCTGATGTCAGGGATTCTTCCCTTGAATAACTCATATGGAATTTTGCTATGTCTCTTGACAATGAAGGATCTGTTATGAGTATAACAGGCAGTTTTGACTGCTTCAGTCCAAAAATGTTTGGAGAGGACTGATCCATTTAACATTGTTCTTGCAGCTTCAATGAGTGTTCTGTTTTTGCTTTCAGCCACACCATTTTGTTCAGGTGTGTAAGGTGAGGAAAAATTTTGATGGATACCTTTCTCATCACAGAAACTTACAAGTTCATAATTCCTGAACTCTGTCCCATTGTCAGTCCTAATCTGTTTGACTTTGATGTCATTCTGATTTTCAATGTTCCTGACAAAGGACATGATAGTTCCTGCTGCCTGACTCTTTTTGGTCAGGAAGTAAACCCAAGTGTATCTTGAGTATTCATCCACAATGACCAGAGTATACTTCTCATGGTTAATAGATCTAGGACTGATGGGCCCAAAGAGATCCATATGAAGAAGGTGTAGGTAGTTCCTGATGGAAAAGTTGGTTTTGGTTTTAAAGGATGCTCTCTTGTGTTTGCCTTTTTCACAGGCTGAGCAAGGTTTGTCCTTTGAAAACACAAGAGATGGTAAGCCAAGGACCTTGTTTTGTTTCACAAGATGATTTATGTTCTTGAAGTTCAGATGGGGGAGTCTCTTATGCCAAAGCCAGTTGAGGGTCTCAGTGGCCTTAGCAAAGAGACAAGTTCCATTCTGAGTTAGACTGGTCATGTCTAACACATAAACATCTTGCCTTCTTGGTGCAATAAGGACAACTTCCTTGTTTGCATTGAAGATGGTTCCTTGCTTATCATCAAACTGAACTATGTACTTTGCATCACATAGTTGACTGACACTGATCAGATTATACTTAAGGCCATTTACATAAGCTATCCTAGTAAAGACTATACCATTGCAGTTTACTGAACCATACCCTTCAGTGAGACATGATGAGTTATCAGCAAATACCACCTTGGGTCCTGGTTCCTCTATATATTTGTGCAGATATTCTTTCACACCAGTCATGCTCCTTGAACATCCACTATCTAGATGCCAAATTTGCTCCCTGACATGTCTTTGCACAAATTGTAAACTGAATTAGTTCTTTCTAGGACCCCTCTTCTTGGAGGGCTTGGCTTTAATAGCCTGCTTAAAAGTAGACAATGATTCATGATCAGTGGTGGAGTGGACTGAGCTCCCACAAATTTTGCATTTGATAGCAGTGGATGACTCAGCAGACTGAGAGGATGGTTTGGTCATTCCTCTTCTTGCCTGAATAACCTCCTCATGTCCTGAGGTGTCATGAGTGGGATCACCACATAAGTCACAACATGTGTCCATTAGGCAATCCTCAGGGAGGTGGTCATTGAATCCACAATAAGGGCAAGGTTCAAAAGGCTTTGCCTTTTGTTTCATTTTCTGCTTTGAATCAGATGGATACTTATGAGCAACTGCTTTAAAGGTTGCCATCTTTGATGAGGTTGTGTATGATTGATGATCGGAAGTTCTGTGATCTTCCTTCTTGCATATCATGCAGTAAAGGATTCTATAGCAATCATCAGTGGAATGATTGGTAAAGTGACACAGCTCACATTTCAGCAGAGGTTTGGTGGGCTTTGGTTTTGGTTTGGAACTTGTGGAAGCTGATTTTGTTTCCTTAATCTTAGATTTAGGAGTTTTCTCATAAGATTCAATCTTCTCACTCAGCTTCCTGACAAGCTCAGCCAACTGATCAATTTTTGAGTCAGGGCTTTCTGTTTTAACTTCAGAAAGGACTGAAGTTGATGAGTCATCAGTAGTTACTGAGACCTCATGGATTTGTCTTTTCAGGATTGTTTTTTCCAGTCCTGATTTCTCCTTTGGAGAATGTTCAGAATAGACCAATGGTGTGAGGTCTAAGCTTGGAGAAGCTCCCTGAAGGACTTTCAGTGGTGGGAGAGGTGCAACTGATTCTGATTCTGACTCAGTGATTGACTCAGTACTACTGGGTTGATCAGTGAGTCCTAGCATACTTTTCAGAGCCTGACTTTCAGGAAGCAAGATTTTCCCAGTCTCAAAGTTGGGTAACTTACTGACTGGGTTGTCCCTGACAATCCAGTCATTTGACTTGGGTTTCATCTTTTGATCAAAAGATAAGCCAGCTAGAATAAAAGCCTTTTCTTTGTCAGTCTCACTGGGGGTGTTAGTGAGTTGGTCACTTCCTATGATTTTCTTATTTTCACTAGGAATTAGACTGACAGATTCATAGACTCTAGGGTTCTTTTTAGTCCAGCTTTCTATGACAGCCTTTTCTTTGTTAAGTTCATTTTGAAGGGCTTGATTCTTTTTCAAAATCTCAGTGTTTTGAATTTGTAGTGTGACAACTTCTAACTTGGTTTGTATAAGTACAAGCAATTCATCTCTACATTTATTCAATTCTAACACAAGATTGTTATATTTTGAAAGCAAATTCAGCCTTTGTTCTTCTACAAACTTAAGATCTACAGAAATATAGTTCAAATAAGACTGCCAATCAGAATCATCATCCATAGAAAGTAAAATGTTTACCTTCTTCATTGTGATGTTGACCCATTCTCCATTTCTTGCATGGCTCTTTCCAACAGCCAGCTGATCACCATCAGAAAGTGCCATCAGTGCACTCACATGAACTTCTTCATCATCAGAGACCTCTTCTTCATCCCAGTCATAAGCTTCAGTCATAAGGACCTTTTTCTTGGTCTGAACAGGTTTGGGAGCCTGAGCCTGAGAGACTGAGGAAGTGGCCTCAAGAAGAGCAAGCTTAGCTTTTGCTTTCCTATACTTAGTTTCAAAGTCTTTTTGACTACTTTGAGAGGTTTGAGAAGACTGAAACATCTTAGGTTGAAACTTGCTAGTTCCTGAAGAAGAACTATTTCCAGAAAATTTGTAAGAAGGTTCTGAGGTTGTTTTTGAATAACAGTCTTTAGCAAAATGACCCTTTTTACCACATTTAAAACATTCAGTGGTCTCATTTGCTTTAGCTTTTGAAAAGTTTGACTGATTTCTTTTGATAAATCATTTTGAATTTGCAAGGAGTGCCCTTTCTTGGAATTCCAAGTGTAAGTCATTTAGGTACTCCTCACAGGTTCTATCATCAACCTCATCATCAGAATCCTCTTGAAAATCCTGCACAATACCATTAGAATAAAAGGCAGTTGATATGGGTGAGGAAGTCAGGGCCTTTTTTGTCTCAAGGGCTTTCTTTGAGTCTGGGTATCTCCTTGAGATTAAGTTGTCTTCATAGACAAACTTCCCATATATCTCAGCAAGCTCAAGGGTCTGAATGTGATTTGCATTCCTAAGGCCCTGAGAGAAGTTTAGCCACTTCTCAGGGAGACTGTTGACAAAGCCAACATTGATCTCATGCTTAGACAAAACTACACCATCATTGGACAACTCATTCATCAGGGTCTTGTACCTGGTATAGGTCTGAGAGAGACTTTCAGAGTCTTTGGCCCTGAAAGTATTATACTCAAGTTTAAGATCCATGATCCTATTGTCCTTGGTATCTGAGGGACCTTCGAAGCTATGAACCAAGTCAAGCCATGTTTGTTTGGCTGAGGTACAGTTAATGACTGATTCCATTGTATCGTCAGGGAGACAAGATATAATGATGCTTCTCAGGCGCTGGTCTTGGTTGGCCACCCTTCTCTCATCAATAGTCCACTGAGCTTCAGGTTTGATTAACCCTTCAGCAGTTTTTGGGACATAGGGACCTTCATTGATACAAGTGATGTAGTATGGTTCCATACCAGTCAAGTAGCAAAGCATGCGCTTTTTCCACTTGCTAAATTTTCCAGCTTCAAGTCTGGGAGCAACAGCTGAATAGCTAACTCCCTTTTTATCGACTAGCTGGGGTACATTGATATCAGCCATAGTAGGATCTTGGTTTTAAAAACCTTGAGCACTCTTAGTTTTGAAAAGATTTTATAAACCAGAGGCTCTGATACCACTTGTTGTTCCCGTTACACTTATAGAAATAACTACAAAGTTATCCTAAACGTGTACTAAGACTGATATAATGTAATGATTAATTTTACCAAATAAGTAATAACGTAAAGATAAAAACAACAAAGGTTTTTCAACGTTTAAATTCTTATTAGAAATTAATCAAAGAATCTATTACCCAAGTGTTTTGCGGAATAAACACTTGGGATTGAATAGACAAGGTATGGTGTTCTCCTCTCTAAACTCAAGCTGTTCTTGAGTGACAACAAAAAGACCCACTGAGCTATCTCAGGGATGTGTTGTTCTTTGGAGGAGAAAAGTGGTTTTGTGAAAGTCTAAGCTTTTAATGCACAAAACTTATCCCACTTTTCTCCCCATCTATCCTATTTATACACAAGTATAAAAGAACAACCCGTGACTAAAAGTACAAAAAGAATGACCTAGCTAGTCTGTCAAAATACAACAGTATTTTGACAGTTATAAGAATCTATTTTGGGATAAGGTTGAAACTGCTTTCTGAGCGTCAGTGATAACACTGTTCTTGTTCTCACGCCATTCAGGGAAAGTTTGACTTTGCTCTGATAAGGACCTCTCCTTATCTTTTCAAACTCTTCCCGCCTTGTCCCGCCTTTCTTTCAGACTTCAGATTCTTCAGGCTTGGTCTTCAGTCTTCAGTCATCAATTACATTTGTTGTTGAGGAGACTGAGGGGTTCAGTGAGCTCTTGTCAGTACTCACTGAACCCATCATCTTCTTCTTTGGCTTAAGTCACACTCAGGGAGTCCCGCCTTCCTGAGGAGTGAATCCTTCTTCTTGAATTCTCCTTAAGCTTCCTGAAGATGACTCACTGAGTTACTATTCACTCAGTGACTTGAATTGTTCTCGGTTGATAAACACTTGGCTTAATTTGTGTTCAAATCCTGTTTAAGATAATTGGGTATTTACGAACCCAACATATTGGCGGGGTAACTTTTTAATATGCCTTTGATTGCCAATTGATATTCTTTATTTACAGTAGCGTCTAAGTGTTATAAATATTTTTCTATATGGATTTCTTTTGTACTGTTTGGTGGGAAGTCTTGGTGATGGGTTTTGTATGGGTTGTTGATTAGACTGTTAAATATACCAAGTGTCGAGATGCATTACGGAATTTGCATTGTTTTGTGACAGTTATTGTTTCCCCCAAGTTTGTGCATTTAGATGAAGTGAGCGGCTGCAAGAAAGAACCAAAAACCGTGTGGTTGTATTCGTTGGCCGTAGTTGTGCATATAGCCGTGTGACTTCATTTCAGGTTTGGATTTATGCCAGACATTATGTCTAAGCAATTCATTAATCCAATATTGTGTGTAGAGTTGTTGCCTTTGAATATACAAGCATGTGAATGATATTTATGGTGGTTAACGATCTTATGTGCTTGGTGCTAATATAGGGGATTTTTATGTTTATTGTGCAGAAAGTTATAGGAATTTCCAAAGTAGCTTCCCAAAATTCACTGTTCGATTCCCTAAATAGTTACCAATAAATTGTTCCCGCCTCCTTTAGTGTCTTAAAATAATAGGGAAATGAAAATTGATACTAAAATTAAGGACACTATTTCAAGGATTAAAAACAACTTGAAAATATTTGGTTTTTGAGCAGCGTGCGGATGGCTAAAAAATTAAGGCGTTTAAGCAAAAATTACGAGATGAACTCGAAATTCAAAATAGGGTTGTCTTTTTATTTTATTCCTTGATTTTTTGTTTGGTATTTTCATGTATTGCCTAAATAGGGTTTTTATTTAGTGACGGCGTGAGAAAATACGCCGAAATAGGCAACCTCTAACAATAGCCTTTAAATGTTTTTTAGCCTTTCGCAAAATCTCCTTCGTGGTTACTGATTATATACAATTTATGTTCATAGGGCAATGTAAGAGGCTGTGATTATAAACTTTAAATGTTTGAAAATAGTTGCTTGTTATTATATTGCGTATAGCACGGATGGTGCCATGTTTACGTATGGGGTGTGATTTGGGTAATGATAATCGTGCGCTTGGTTTCGCACATTCGGTAAGGACCTCAAGTTATGACCGGAGTCAAGAGTTGGGGTAACACTTACGTGACAATTATAGAGTATGTGTGTGAATATTGACTAGCTTAATGATGAAATCGAGTTAGTCCATTTCGTGGAAATGGATTTCTATTTATAGAGATGCATTTAGGGTTTTGTGCCACCAATAAGTGCAATCTAATGGTTTAGGATGGTCTACGTGGTGGACATCCAAGGGAGGAGACAAGAATGACACGTGGGATGATATTTTTAGCTCCGTTTGGTGCATGGTACGTTACATGTACGAATTAGCGAGATGTTCTCACCATTACCTCTAAGCCAAGGAGGTAGTAACACGTATTGTTTGTTGTAACAACATTTTGGGATAAGATCCCAACCTGGCCTTTGCATGGATGTATCCATCCAATCCTATCTCGTCCGTCATTAAGCCTAGAAACTTGCTTCCCAGGAAGAGCATGTCGGTTATGGGCTTGTCTTGGGCCTATTTCAGGTGTATGGGTTCTAACCATTTGGACTAGAACTCCCATACGCTATCATAGACTTTGGGTTGTGCGCACTTCATGCAAAGGATACGATCCATGGAGGATTTTACAATTCGTAAGTGATGTTGGAGAATTTGGGTTACCTTCTTGGTGGCGATTCATACCAATACTATCTTCCAGATGCTTTGTAATGGAAAAGGCTCCGAGCATTGACATTATGAGGAAAAGATATTAAGATTGCATTTCGAACATCAGGTGTTCCGGGTCAAACACTTTGGTATAACGGAGGCCAGAGACGCTCCATCCGAGTTATGCGGGCTACGAATCATCGATGTTGCGACCCATCTATAAGCTAAGGACCAACTATGTTTTTGACTAAAGATGCTGCTAGTTATACGTGCTGGGAAATAACTTTAGCCATTGTTTTATATTACAATAGGCGGTAGTGGCAAGGTTTGCATGTATTCTCCTTGCGGCTATAGGTATGGATGTGTTTAGGTGAACCAAGAATGTTTCCATGTATGCTGGTATTGCGCTTCGAGCATTGGACGCTACGAACTGTTGATGCTTGTGATCTAGTTATAGGTTGCGACCATTATAATCCATTCACAAAACGATTATTCTCTAAGCAACCCAAGCTACGAATGAGATAGAGGTTATGGGTTTTACGGATCACTTATGAGTATGATGTTCCTGTTCGGATGCGGACAATTCGGAGGATGGAGATCGTTCAGAAGATAAATTCCATCATTCTAAGGATACGAACCATTTAATGGATACGTCCTATTCGGATGGTTGGACATATTCGGAGGATATGACCTACTTGGAGGACAAGACCCATTCAGAGGATTGGACCCATTCGGAGGATACGCTTCGTAGAGGATTGGACCAATTCGGAGGATATAACCTATTGAAAGGACATGACCCATTCGGATGATATGACCCATTTGAAGGATACGCCTAAAAGGATTGGACCATTTTTGAGGATACTACCCCTTTGGAGGACATGACCCATTCAGAGGATACACACCATTATTCGAAAAGTACGTTCCGATGCTTGCTTGAGGGTTTGTCCCATTTTGTGTAGGATACGAAGGCTTCTGAAGCTTTTGAACCAAATATACAATAAACTGGCATCTAAGCGGCGGATGCTGCAGACATGTATGTTGCGGAGTGTGTCACCTTCTTCGTATTCAACTGGGTATTGTACCTTTAGTAATGATATGCCGTAATCATAAATTGTATTCCAGATCTGGACAATATTCGTGCGGTTTTCAATGGAGGATCTGAACACAAACCACTTTTTGGATCTTGATCTAGTTTATGATTAAGGGGTCTTCCTTGGACTAGGGTATTTGGGTGATTTTACTCAAAAATCTGAGGACAAAAATGCCTTAAAGACCTGAACATATGTAACATAATTTGTTGGTTGCGGATAATTTATGCGATGTCATTTTCGGATGATGATGTCACTCGGTGGTGGTGAAGTATTTTCCGATAGGGGTTTTTGTTAGATTTGATGAAAACACATATAGTGAAATGATTATAGTGGGTGTACGATATGCACTTTCGTGTTTTTTCTAGTGGAATTATGTGTCGAAAACAGGTCAACTAAACACAAGAGAGCGTGTTTGGGGTGTCCGAAAGGATTAACGCGGCTAATATGTTAGGGTCCCACAGATGGCGCCACTGATCGTACAACGGGTCGCACGACTCAAAACCAAGAAGGGGTGTTATCCTTGGTGGACCAATTGGTTTGGAAGCTTCAAGGAGGCTTGGTGAACGACGCGATCTTAAGTCAGTTGAGGATCTAAGAATAAGAAAGATAACACGCTATGTTAGCTGAAACACGGGAGCGAGCCCCCTCCCCCCCCCCCCCCCAATCGCCTCTGGCGTGAAAATCAGTCATCAGAATATAGTGAAATATTCTTATAGAGATAAAGTGTAGGTGAGAGAAAGTGCATACATGAGATATGTGAATGACATTTGTATTTATAGGCAAACCGAAGGATGCTTCTAGGTTATGCCAGATGTCTCAGCCAGATTGGAGGATAGAGGCGCGATCATATTATCCAATCCCACACCTTGCACGTGGGTGATTTCTGTCAAGGAGGATGTTACGACAATGAGCATGTGATCGTGCGAGTGGTTCACAGTATTGTAGATACGAGACTGGCTTCCTTATCTTAGGATGTGGGTCGGAGGCTCGGGCTCCCGTCACGGTATCGGAGGCTTGTGCTCCTTCACAGCGTGTGGGGTATATTTTGTGTATATGGGTGGATTCCTTTGTTGTAGCTCTTCTCTGTTAAAGCTTTACGCCAATATGTATGTTCGTTGTACCTAATGGAGGCTAGGCTCCGTTGATACTTGACACAAGGGTTCACGCCGAAGCATACGCATGGTGTGCTCGACGGAGGCTAGGTTCCATAAGTGGCGTACACCATCATAAGTGAATATCATTTGCGGTTTTCAAAGCAGCCTGTCCCACTGTAAAACCCCGGCTACTCAAACCCACGAGAGGAGAAACCTCGGTTAGATCCACACGCGCATGTTCCCCCCAAACCCATGCAAAAAACAAAATGTCTGCGTGTCTGAGGTGGATCTTTCATCCAACGAGCTCCCCGGCTTCAAGTACAGACACGATATGGTTAGGGATGTTTTTTTTTACGTATGTAGGAGTGCCGGAATTTCTGCCAACCTGTTAGATGGAATATCCACACTAAGATTTAAATGTGAAAAGTTGTTTTACTACAAATGAAGGAAGTAATTCAAATAGAGATTTAGATGTAAGGTTGTTTTAGTACAAATGAAGGAAGTAAATCAAATAAAGATTGAAACAACTGTTTTTTTAAGAGGAGGTGCTTAAAAGCCACCTCTCACGTTTAGTCGTAAATCATACAACAGTAGCAATAAGTGTCACTCAATTTACATAAAATATAAACTACTTAAACTTATATTTTAGTTATCTAGATAGATAAAGAAGCAAATTTGATGAGTAAACATTTGATGAAAGCAGGCACATGGGGTCTTAATGTTTCCAAAAGAACACTTGAAAAAGCCACGCCGCATTTTATCCTCATCGATAAACCAAACACAAGAAGCCTTTGGAAAGTAGGAAACATGAAAAAGTGAAAAATTTACCATTCATACACACAATCTCGGGAACTCTTTTTTACTCGAGTAAATCAACTACTTAGATAAATAAGTCACTTCAAAAGTAGTTTTTAGTGATCTATAAGTCACTTCAAAAGCTTGATTATTTTTTGGTCTCGTCTACTCAAATATACTTAGGTGACTGAATTGTGTACCTGATTGTCTTTGAGATTATTATAATACCCGATGATTAAGTACTTAATGCACTAGCAAACACAGATATTTTGTGTTGTCTAAATCAAATTTATTAAAGAAAATCACAGAATTTTAATGCACGAGCAAACGCAAGCATTTCGTGTTGTCTAAGAAAATCACAGAAAGTCTTCAATACGTAAATTTATTATGTAAGATTGAATTTAGCAAATATCATTTTTGGCTCATGAATGATCAATATACTGTATGCACTTTCAATCCTAAAGAACATTGGTCAAAGTATTCCACATTTCACAATGATAATTAGTCACTTAACTTCTATAGATATTATGCCATGATATGATGAAACCAACAGTAATTATAAGTCTTCAAAGAATAGATAACTGAAGTTTGAGATGTATAATGTATTGTACTCTCACTTCCATTTTTTTACCTATTGAAATCATGGGGATTATTAGATATATTAAAAAGTATTTGTTGGTGTAGATTTCAAAAGCCATATCTCAATGACGGGGTAGGGCCTCGGGGTTGAACAAGATCTTGATCATATCATAAAGATGGGGATGTATTTTGTTATTACCCGACATCATTCATAAAAGATGCATTCATAAGTCACAAGTTATTTATGTTATGTTAACATAATTTCATATTTTTTATTAACTTAGTTTTTTTTAGAGAAAAATATGGATGCATTATATGTTTCGATTTAAAATCTAGAAACTGTTAAACGACGGAGAAGCACCAAACAAGTTTTAATACCTTAAGACTCGATTTTTGTAACAATGACCTAAAACATCCTCAATGAAACCCGTAAAAAAAATCACTCAAGGGCCCGCTTGGTAAGTATAGGGGAAAGGGAAAGGGTAAGGGAATGCAAAGGAATGGGTGAGGTGGGTAATCATTACCTTACCCCCCAATTTACTCTATAATGGTTGATTACCCAGTACTGGGTAATCAATACCTTTGAACACAATAACCAAGCACCATTTAACAAGTGTTGTGGGCTCTTTTCAATCCCTTACCCATTCCCCACCCCTCAATACCCCATACCAAGCAGCCCCTCAATGTTTCAACCAAGGATTTGAGATGTTGGAAGTGCAAATTTCCCGCCAACCAAGTCATACATACAAGTGTCGTCTGAAAAAAAAAAGTTTGTTCAACGAGTGTCTGACGGTCAATGTTTAATGTGACTATAGAAAAAAACTTTGAGTTTATTAAATGAGTCATTCATGTAAGTGTCATTGAAAAATAGTTTGTTAGACGGGTGCCCAAGGTAAATGTTTAATGTGACTATAAAATAAACTTTGAGTTTATTAAACAAAAATCTTACTGTATTTAGTTATGGTATTTTGTAAGTTTAATTAATGTTCATTAAATATATTTTTTAGTCTAAAAGAAAAGTTTGAGTCTAAGAGCACTAGGTGCAATGCGTGGTACATGGCGAGTTATCCGTCTGACATCTCATCTTGCTATAATAGAAAACCAAAAAGACTTTCTCCTCAATTATATTCCTTTGACAGATCACAAAAAACCTAGAGCACTCTACTTCTACGCTCCAAAACAAGGGGAAAAAAAAAAAAACACTTTCGTTTTACCGAGGGGCATCTAAAATGCCACAAACGGTGCAGTTGTCAGTGTTTTAGGTACACAAAAAAACCATAACATTCCGATAACTAATTGCATTGTTAGCTCTAATAAATACAGTTTAACCAGTGACTCGAGGGCACCGTTAAACAAAGCTTCGAAAAAAACCACATCAAGTGAAACTTTAGATTTACTTAAATAACTAAAAGACTCGTAACATTGGTAAATTTTTATAAATTATCAAGTAACTCAACAAGTAAAAGTTGCAAAAAAAAAGTTGTTGAGTTTATCTGTTTGATTTTATGTATTACTCCGTAACTTATAATCTTACAATATAACATAAACTTTGCATAGCTTAAAGATAAATATATAAATATTACAAAAAAACCACATCAAGTGAAACTTTAGATTTACTTAAATAACTAAAAGACTCGTAACATTGGTAAATTTTTATAAATTATCAAGTAACTCAACAAGTAAAAGTTGCAAAAAAAAAGTTGTTGAGTTTATCTGTTTAATTTTATGTATTACTCCGTAACTTATAATCTTACAATATAACATAAACTTTGCATAGCTTAAAGATAAATATATAAATATTAGTACATGGTTAATTATACAGAAGAGAAATGATACATGAACCTAATTGTAAACCTAAAAATATGTGACATCATTTTGATAATTGTAAAATAAGCGTGTCCATTTCTGCAGCAGATGACATGTATTTTTAAGTTCACAATTAAGTACATGTATCATTTACAGAAATATTGGTAGTTACATTTGTTAATACCGTTACTATTCAGAAGACAATGACCGGCGACGGAAGATATATATGTGGTTGACCGTTGA
Source organism: Artemisia tridentata subsp. tridentata (assembly GCA_021014915.2). Lineage (NCBI taxonomy): Eukaryota > Viridiplantae > Streptophyta > Magnoliopsida > Asterales > Asteraceae > Artemisia > Artemisia tridentata. Next base: position 268,314,483 of record CP139503.1, read on the forward strand.
CTATTTGGTGATGTAAGCTTTAACTACTTTTGGACTCCCTCGATCCAAGCTCTAATTTGCGCTGATGAAAACAAAAATAAAGCACAAAAATGTCAATATTAATACATTAGAAATCAAACAACACGATATTAAAGGAGCAAATTAAGTAAACTAAAACTAGTCAAAAATCGTTGCATGCTTCCTTTTCTAACCCTTCATTTTCATTCACATTCATTTTATTTTATATGCTCTACGAGTCAATCTTCTTTTTCTTTTTTTTTTTTCTTTTTTTCTCTTTTTTTAAATTTATTTTTTTATTTTATTTTTTTTGAACGGCAATGAACATGGCAAGGATCGAACTTGGGATCTATTCACAAAGAATGAAACACCCCAACCACCGAACTATTTCAACATTTGTAAAATGAATGTTGTTAGTTTGGAATTGATATTAGACCATGTGTAATGGGGCATGAAAACCCCACTTATTTCTTGATTTTCGCGCCCCACCCCATTACCACTAGGCGTGGTTCAAAAAAAAAAATCAAATTTGCTCCAAGGCGTGGAGTCTGCATCGCTTGTGCCCCTGACACATTGATATATCACAACCAATCATATTTCTTTCTTTTTTTTCTGTTTATTTTATTTATTTCTTTTTTTTTCCAACCAATCATATATCACAATTGTTTTTTATTTTAATTTCTTTTTTCTTCAAAATATACTAAATGAAATGTCACATGGCGCTCCACGCCCCACCCTCCATTACACACCATTTTGCTCCAAGCCCCTTTGCTGACTCACCCGACACGTGTCGCTCCATGCCCCATTGTGACCTTCTACCATTACACATGGTCTTAAGCATCATGATGCCTTAAAAGTCATTGCAAGACTTGGTCAAGAAAAAAAAGGGCCAGATGATGCGCATTGTGGTCCATGAATTTGTCATGGGGTATAACTTATAAGTCAATAAGGTATTCAGTGTCACTCGAGCAAGAATCCACCTTGTATTTCTACGTAAACATCGTCACGGGGAATCCATTATTCATGGATCCTCAATGTGATTGTCTAAGTATGTGACACATATAAGCCAATGCCGGCATGCCGCATGGGTATGTCCACAAAGGATTTGTGTTGCATAGACGTATTAAGTCCAACATTGTCCGAGCTCGCCTACTCTAGCCAACGCAAGATGGTTGACGCAGGGGCAACAAGCTGAAGCGTAATCCACACAACAGGTAAACCGTAAACTAAATCAAGCAACACTTACGTTACATGTATCTTTTGTTCTTGATGATACGCACAAATAAAACCTACTCGTATATATATATAAGAAATGTATGTACTTTTTTTGTACCCTCTTGAGCATACACACTCTTTTGTGAAGTACAAACATCAATAAGCTAGTTATCTTTCTTTCATCAAAAAAAGCTGTAGCATTTCTGCATAAAGAACCTACAAAAAGCCAATTAGGTAATATTGAAGCTTCTCTACATTACTTTTCCTTATTTATTTGGGAAACACAAGATATATACCTTCCTTCCAACTACTCAAATTCTTTTATATTAATGATTTGTTGTTATTCATATTTTCAAGACACATATAGGATGAGCAATTAGACAAATATTATGAATTAAATTACAAAATCATGAATGTTATGAATATAAAACTTATAAAATAAACGACTATTATGATACATACTCAAACAACTAACTTGTAAGCATGTATATGTGAAATCACTGTGTTTGTGATTGATGTTACATTTAGTTGAATAAACTATAAAGGAAGTTGGAAATAAATTATAATAGTACTACTAATTAAAGTATTTGGCTTGTCTAGTGTTTGCTTGCATATGACCATTTCCGAGATGCAAAGTAAACCCTACATCCATTCTTTAGCTTTTGATAAAGAAGTTTCAACACATTTCCGGATGCCACCTTATAATAGGTTCATCATTAGAAAGTGACCCATTAACAAAAGACCATTGCATGTTTATATTAAAGTAATTCATATTTGGATTAATGTATAGTAGTATATAAGTTTAAAGAAGACATTTTTTTTAAAAACATAATTTTGGACAATAAATATCATGTATGATGATTTCTCATTTGTATTCTAATGCTAAAACTTATTTTCTATAACACATTCTTGGATAGCAGTGTAGTTTACTTTCAGATTCTTTCAGAAATAGTGATTTGTTTCAGAGTAAACTGCGAAAAATGTCTTTAAACTTTGCGAAAATTATGAAAGTTGTCATCGAAAAAAAATATATGCAAATATTGTCCCTAAACTTTCAATTTTCTGCGAGTTATGTCCTTTCCACATTACAGTAGTTGCAAATTTAGTTTTTGGACAAATGCTCGTTAGAAAATCTCGTTAAATGCCGTGTGAAATGACTATTTTACTCTCGCCACCACCACATATACATTTTTTGCAAGAACATTTTACAAGGACTATTTTATAAGGACATTTTTTCCAGTTTACTATTCATTTTCTTTTTAACCTTCTACCACCACACAACCATCACCACCACCCTCCACCACCACCACCACACAACCGGCATCACCACCGCCACAACGGCTATGATTATCTAAAAAGAATTGGTTACCAGGTCGATTTAAATTGTAGTTCTGAAAACTATATAGTATGATTTAATACCAAGGAATTGCATAAGTAAACAGAAAGAATTTAATATCTCTACAGAATGAATTTAATATCTCTACAGAATGAATTTGTTGTGGCGATGGTGGTGCCGGTTGTGTGGTGGTGGTGGTGGAGGGTGGTTGTGATGGTTGTGTGGTGGTAGAAGGTTAAAAAGAAAATGAATAGTAAACTGGAAAAAATGTCCCTATAAAATAGTCCTTGTAAAATGTTCTTGCAAAAAATGTACATGTGGTGGTGGCGAGGGTAAAATAGTCATTTCACATGGCATTTAACGAGATTTTCTAACGAGCGTTAGTCCAAAAACTAAATTTGCAACTACAGTAATGCGGAAAGGACATAACTCGCAGAAAATTAAAAGTTTAGGGACAATATTTGCATATTTTTTTTCGAGGACAACTTTCGCAATTTTCACAAAGTTTAGGAACATTTTTCGCAGTTTACTCTTTGTTTCATGACAAAAGAGCTTTCCATATATTAGAAAATTTCGCGATTCTTTCTTTGATTGCTAAGTTGGAGTATGCAAAAGGCCTTTAGAACACTTCTTTTGTAAAATTTATCACCACTAGGATGAACTAAAGTGCAAATTGTTAATTTTCATAACTTTTAATAGTTTATAATATTATTATATACCTTCTAGACATTATATTAAAACCTTTTATTATTATTATTATTATTATTATTATTATTATTATTATTATTATTATTAGCATATTAAATTAATTGCAATATAGAAAATTTTGTATTTGTACAAGTTGTAAATATCAAAAAAAAAACCCACAAGTTATTTTAAGAAATAATTTCAAAAATGCCCCGGTTGCTCAAGGCGTGGGCTTTTTTAGACGTAATCTTTTGTGTTTGATTTTCTAGACCCGGGCAACCAGTACTTTTTGGGCAACTAAAATCTGCAAGTGACAAGTGTGACTTTACGGTTACAAGATAGCGCAACTTGTGTACTTTTGAGCAACTGTTGTATTTTTTGGGCAACTGGCGGCCTTCATGTCGAACAAGTGGCGGCACATGGTTGGCTAAATTCAAGTTGCCAAGGCAACTGCTCTAGAAAAGCAAACACAAAGGATTCCGTCTAGAAAAGCCTATGCCTTGAGAAACCAGGGCATTTTTGAAATTATTCCTTATTTTAATATGAAAATAAATACACGAGATTGTATATATATATTCACGATTCATGTAAAAGTCTATCTATTAATTTACTATTTACAATTATCACATATGCTTATATTGGTTTTATAAGAAAAATGTTTACATTAGGTTATATTGTAACAACTCATGATAATTATATATTATCTTTCTCATTAAAGTTTAAGTAAGAATATCCGAAGCAAAAAAATAAAAAAAATAAAAGAACATTATTTAGAATCATTTTTAACAAACATACACGACATATAAAAATATCTAAACTAAATTTTGTTAATGTCAAAGGAAACAGTTATTTCGAAGCTTAATTACAAAATGTATCTTTGAGAACTAAATTGCACCAATAAAGAGCTTGATTTCTAAATGAGAAATTATATTTCCTCCTACTTAATATTTTTCCAAATATTTTAGTCACAGGATCCTGAGATGTAGAAAAATTAACATTATAGATGATAAAAGATAATGAGTGAAAAACACGTTTAATATTTTTGTGTAGGTAAGAAGATGAGTAGAAATAAGTTGTAGGTGGATATAAAAATGCTCTTTCAAAATAGAGCCTCATGATTGGCAAATAAAAAACAACATTGAAACCTAGTCAAAAGTAAATCATATTAATTTTCATATTGTTGGATCCGCTATGCACACACTCATGCAAACCATGAATGATAAAAACACCAGTTTAAGCAAGTGACGAAAACTGATGAACATCAACATTGAGGTTGGGTTTGCTTGAGAACGACTTTTACACGCTAATAACACTATTTGTAATTTTCAACTCTATAAATCTTATTAGAAATGAATCAAAGATTTACAAGGGATAGCCTACGAAAAACTATCCTGGTTGATGTTGATGTTTTTCGTAGGCTATCCCTTGTAAATATTTGATTTATTTCTAATAAGATTTATAAAATAGAAAATTACAAACGGTGTTATTAGCGTGTAAGAGTCGTACTCAAGCAAACACAACCTCAATGTTGATGTTCGTTAGTTTTCGTCACTTGTTTAAACTGTTGTTCTTATCTTTCATGGTTTGCATGAGTGTGTGCAAAGCGGACCCAACACATGTAGTGGTCATCAAGCGGAGGAATTTATACATAGCTGTAGTACTACCTCTTCGCGAATGAGGTAGTGAGATGTGGTGTCTGTTGCAACGACACTTTCTTGGCTATCAGGTGTGTCCCTTGCCTGGATGTGTTCACCAGGCAAAGTTTATCCCAGCGTAGCCTGGCCAAGCATTTTCCCCGGTCTTTCGCCGAATCTTAGCCTCAACGGACTTGTGTTTGGCCGATATAGAGTTTACGGGTCTTATCCAGTTGGCCTGAAGCTCTCAAACGCTACCAGTTAGACATAAAATACCCTTAAGTCTTATTAGGCTACTTCACATGGAAGAATTACCTCCTTGTTTTGCATGTGTACAGGGAGAGTTTATGAGCTTCCAATAATTAACCATTCCCTCCTAATCTAGTAATAATTCAAGAAAAAATAAGTGTTAGGAATTTGGAGTTAGAAGTGTATAAGGGCTGAATTAAGTGTCCCCATTCAAGTTATATTTAAAGTATGAATCCATAGAACCCTCTAATTCATGTTTTAGTATAAATCCAATATGAGGGTTTTAATTAAAAATCATGTAATGATGTTATAAAGGGGTTATGGTGATTATGCGGGTAAAATTATAATGATTCATGAAATTATAGTTTTGGAAATTATCAAGGTTTATGTTGAGTATTTCATGCTTATGCTACGATATTATGTTTATGCAAGTTCAAGTTAATGTTCAAGTTTATGGTATTATGCTATAATTGTGCAAGTTCTATGTTAATTATCCATGTTGACTCTCGAGGTCATAATTTCAGTTTCATGTTTACCCTAGTGATCAATTATCATGTTTATAGTCCTTTGTGGAACCCATGCTTGAGGCAATCAGGATACTTCGTGGATACCGTGCTTATGCACTCATGACATCCTATATGGAGTAAATGTGCTTGAATAGAACTCACTATCATTTCTACCTCTAAACTCAACAATTATATCCAACTCTAAACTAACAAGAATGAATCTCAATCAACAATGAATCAATTTCATGCTTAACGACTCGCAAAACCAAATACTGAATTCATCATCGTCTTCTAATCCAAACACACCATTATTCTCAAATTCCATAACCTCAAACACCAACCAATTTCGATCATTCGGCATGACATACCAAATCTCAAACCAATTACTCAACTTTAACCCATTTCCCAACCAATTTACACCCGAGCAACAAATACTATGGCAACAATTTCAACTTCAACAACAACTCTCACAAACCCAAATACCCGGAGCGTACCAAGGACATGTTGGTGGAAAAATGGACTCCGAAGAATCGAGAAGTCTGGCAGTTTAATTCGCATGTCAACGAAACCAAGGCTTTTAGCGGTGAAAATGATGAAGGTTTGATTACCCTAGTTGAAATTTTGTATATAACTGTCGAGGGTAAAAAATTTACTCAAAAAAGCGCTTAGTCGTTTTAGAAAGGCAAACACAAATGGAGAAATCCCGATTCGACACAAACAAGACGAAACCAAGGACGGTCAACCGACATGAACCCGAGATTTTTGGAGATGATGATTTGCAGCGTCCACCCGGCAAAGAACGAAAGTTTAAAAGTCAACGGTCTTTAAACTCATCCGCCACTTCTAGTTCAAACCCGACAATGTTTCAGGAAATGATGCAACAACAATACATATTAGTCATTGAGGCGAAGATGGAACATTTGGACCGCGAGACTTTGGCGAGAGTTGAATTAATCAACGCTAAGAAAAAGAACGAGGACTTGAAGTTACTTGCAATGGACGCCAGCAAGATGAATCTGACAGCCGCAACTATGATGGAGCAACTTTAAGACCAAATCCGGGTCTAATATTTTTCCCAAAACTAATTTAGTTTATAAAAATACTTTTATTTTTATGTCTTTTTTTCTTTTTTCTTTTTTTTTTTATTTTTTTTTTATTTTTTTTTATTATGTGCCTTCTTTTATGTTTTTCTCATTAATGAATTTTTAATTTTAGTTTAATATATTGTTTTATATGAATAAAATGAAAAAAAAAAAAAAAAAAAAGTTTAAAAACCATGGGATCCATGAGGTGTCCTATAGCACTAGAAAATGGTGTTATATGAAGGAGAAATGTTTTGTGTGGTGTATAATTCTGGTATTATAAGAAAAAAATGCTGATATAACATTATTTTTGCCCATAACAGCACCCCACGGTACCAACCTCACAATGTGCTTTAAATGTGATCGAATGATTTAAAAAAAGTCAAATTTAAAACTACTAAATATCAATGTTGCAAAAATCGTGAATCGGTACTGAGGCGGTCCGGGGCCGATTAGCGATTTTTTACCGATTAATCGGCCGATTTTCTTGACTCGGCCGATTACCTTGGAATTCTCTCCAAGTTCCAGGGCCGATTACCTTGGAATCGCCGATTAATCGGCCGATTCGGCCGATTTTTGCAACACTACTAAATATTAAAAGGTTAGAGTAAATTGTAAAAATCGTCCTTGTGGTTTGGCCAAATTGCACGTTTCGTCCTTTTGATTCATTATAAGTGTAAAAATCGTCCTTATTTTGCACTGTTACGTGCACTTTTGGTCCTCCATCATCGCAAAAATCGTCCTTGTGGTTTGCCAAATTTTACTGTTGAAGGACCAAAAGTGCACGTAACAGAGCAAAATAAGGACGATCTTTGCACTTAATGAACCACAAGGACGAAATGTGCAATTTGGCGAAACCACAAGGACGATTTTTGCAATTTACTCAAAAAGTTATTTTTGTCAAACTATTTTACTATTTTTTAAGTTTATAAGCTGTTTTCTCTTGAGATATTGTAAAATAAAATAGAGAAGAAACGTGATTTGAGTTACGTAGCTTCCGACTGGCTTTTTCTTTTCTATAAATATTTTTATTACCCAATAATAAACTTAAAATATACGGAGTATGAAAAAGTGTAAATACTAGAAGGAGACTTGTGGAAAACCACCGACACTTAACACGTCACTCTCAATGCTACCAACACTCATTGGTAGTTGTACGTGTTTGTATAACATTCTATGCATAACTTACAATTTTTGTACATGAAATTCTTTACTAAATATGAAGCGCTTCTTTAATGATCTTAACGTACACCGACAGGGTAACATTATAAACTAATCCAATGAGTTGTCTCATTGAAAGTTGTACCAAACACATGATCAAATGGAAGATTTTAAAGATTTTGTGGGGCTATGTGTATTGCGAGTTTGTATGGTGTATATCATAGTTTGTACATTTTGACTAAAACCTTTTATTGTCACATCATAAAGTGTCTTAATAACATACCCCAGATTTTAATTCTAAAGTTTCAACACTGATTATAAATTATCTAATGTAGTTAGATTGGTCGTTATGCTTTCATGACCTTATAATTTGGTGTTAAGTCATACATTGTATACATATCGATGTGTTCAAGTTGATCATATATATATGATCTGAATATACTCATTTTAAAGGATTTATGGATCGAATCCTTCGTTACGTATGTCACAAAAATCAAGTACTACAAAGTGCAAACGGATAAAAGTCCAAGAGACATACAAATAAGATGAAAAGAAAGCATAAATTTGTATTTTTATTGTATATGGATGTTTCTAAAAAAATCACTATACTGTTTAGAGTATGGAGTTATTTGGAAACTTGTTGATAAATGACATTCAAAGCTAATAAAACCAAGACATTGCTTTCACATTTTTGGAATTGTAAGAATATATCCTATAAATGTATTCAAGAAATATATATGGAATGAGTCTAAAAATTGGTAGTTGCCTAACGTATTGAGGAAAGTGTACCTTCTATTCATATACTAAATCATTATGCTCAAATGCTCGTACCTAGAAAGAAAGATAACTACATTTTTTTTTGGAAGGCGACTTTCAATTTTTGGTTTAGAGAGTTGTACCCGCCACAAAGGCAGGCCCTCATCCACCACATACCCAGACTATGTTGTCTTGACCGGGCCCACGCTGGTGTAGTGGGGATTCAACGGCTTCCGCCCGGAAACCGTACTGCCTCCACACGAGAATACTCGCAGGAGTAACAGCCGGATGAAAACCGGGGCCGGCTCGGATTCAAGTCTCCGCAACTAATGGCTCAAAGACTCTCCTCTTCATTGCCTGATAACAACAGAGCATGTGGCCCGCCCCCATGTGAAAACTTCCCGGTTGGTCACCCAACCGGTAGTGCTCTTACAAGGGACTCACTTAACCCCTTAAGCCACCACCACTAGACCACATAACTACATTTTGTTTAATTAGTCAGAATTTAGAAATTCACAATAAAGAAAAAGATATGAACAATCAAATAAATAAAACTCTTATCCTTAAAATATTGTTTTTCTAAGATCGAAAGATGCATCATTAGAATCCAGTGTGTAAGTTTGGACATTAATTGGTTGGTCATATATATATATATATATCTTACTACGAGTATATTATTATAGAGTTTTTGTTAATATATATTTCTTTCACTCAATGAAATCCATGATTGCAAAAAAACAAATGCAACTAGGTGTACCATAACATGCTACTAGTACTTTATAGCACAAAGGCATAACACCATAGAAACGTCATTTCATTTTTTATACTGTCTAAATACATATCTAAATAAAATTGATTATCAGCCTTACATTGGTATTATAGCTATTTATTTATATGCCAATTAATTAGCATTTAGCATGGATCACATAATTTATTCCATGGTTGGCAAACGCAAACCAAGTGTGGCTTTTGCTAAGTCTATGATTTAAAGTAACCATATTTAATAATTAACCTTGTAATTTTCGTGAATACATAACTTCGAGACATGTAGATATTTAAGCGAAGTCACCGAAGTGTAACAAGGAGTCAAGGAGTGTAACTATTAAAAATTAGCAAAGTCAGTAAGCAGTGGCGGAACCAGGAAATTTGATCACGGGGGGCATCGAACAACAAATTTTTTTCGTAACTTAATTTTTTTTTTTTTTAATGTAACTTGAAACAAGTCGGTTCGGGTCGGTTGTGAATAAATGCATCAAAGTTACTTCCTTCGATGATTAAAAGCAAAAAAGTACTCTACTTCAACGCAATAACATTATTATTTAAACTACTGTATAAAATTAAAGGGCTCTTATGCATATGGGTTACTTAAAGCTGTTAAATGTAGAAATACAATCGGTTGACCAATGACACCCATTTACCAATTACTTTTTCCCACTATTTAAACTTTTGTTTTTTTTACCACTCTCCACCAACCTACTTTCTCACTTAAATCAATTACCAAAACCGACACTTATAAAAATAAATAATCAATATCGACACTTTTATTTCCAAATACAAAAATCTACCTTAAGCGCGTTTGATTTTGATCTCCGTCTACTTTTGCGCTCCATGTGGCCCAACTCATATTAATATAACTGACAAGGAGCTCAATTTTACTTGCTCCCCCCTACAATTTGCGCTCCCACATTAAACAATAATTGTTGGTTTATTTAGATCAGCTCCCAGCAGGGTGAAGATAATCAATGGTACCGGATATCACTTGAAATCGTGTTATCACTTTCCAATAGAAACTATTCGAGCCTATGCCTGGGTTACACGAATATCTCTATGGGATAAGACCAAGTGGTGTTCATGTTTTAGACACAAATTAAGAACTTGTTTGCTTTCAAGTGTTTATGTTTCGTGTTTTCTTCCATGCATATGAGTATCCTATTTATAGGATTGAATCACTCTTAGTCAATAGAATTATGATAATTAATCGGCCAATTAATCTCCTTATAATGTTCCTCCATCATAGCCATAGTGGTTACACAACCAAGTTATTATGGTCTTAATTACGAGTTTGAAAATGCCCATAAATAGGTCAAAGTAGTTACAAAATCATTCCAGCAGTACTAACTTATGCCAACATTAGTAACTTGCTCCAACAATACTAACTTAAGGCAGCAGTAGTAACATTGCTCCAGCAGTACTAACTTAAGGCAACAGTAGTAATATTGCTCCAGCAGTACTAACTTTGTATTAGCAGTAGTAACTCTGCTCCAGCAGTACTAACTTAGTACTAGCAGTAGTAACTTAAACCACTATAAGAGTTAGTGTAATCAGAGACTTAATGGGTGTACACTCCGTACCTCCAAACCCATTTCCAAGTATGATCAAATACCTCAATTGAACTAAATTTCCAACAATCCTCCCCAATTTAGTAAAATTCCTTTTGTATGAAATAAACATAAAACAAAACAAGTGCATAAATGAAAATATCTTGAAGATTGAATTCCCATCTTAGTACATTACACGTTCAAATACTCGAGAATCAGGGTGTTCTAAGAATTGAACTATTCAACCGATTTGAATACCTGAAAATAAAATACACACAAGTTTTCAAACACTTAAATGCTCCTGACATTAAATAAGCCATTTGTCCATATCCAATTCATAAATGTTGTAAGAGCCAAAAGTCCAAAGCTCCCTGAAGCGGCAACACTTCAACATTTATATAGGTGGTTCCTCTTTATTCATGCTCCTGCTTAGCACTTTTTCAAAGAAATTAACCATTGAGAAGTAAAGACTTCATCCTCATTTTCAGCAGGTTCCGACCACAACCTTGGGATGATTGTAAAACATGTGCTCCAATCTACTAAATATTCAGCTTTCCACATTGAACTCAGCTCCCAAGTTTCCTCAGGAGGTAGTTGGGTGTCTTAGCATTCAGTGACTAAGTTGGACTTTAAACCCATCCCTTTAGCAGACTTTACAACCAAGTCTCTAGCCAAACCCTTCGTCAAGTGATCAGCTAAATTTTGTTGAGATCTAACAAACTCTATAGATACCACCCCATTCATGATAAGCTCACGAATCATGCTATGCCTGACACCTAAGTGTCTAGACTTCCTATTGTACATATGGCTATAAGCTTTAGCCAATGTAGCAGCACTATCACAACGGATAGAAATAGGTGCTATAGGTTTAGGCCACAATTGAATCTCAAGAAGTAAGTTTTTCAACCATTCAACTTCTTTACCAGCAGCTGCAAAAGCCACAAATTCAGATTCCATTGTTGAACTGATGATGCAAGTTTGCTTCTTGGATGCCCAATAAATTGCACCTCCGCTGATGAAGCGAAAAGTGTACCGCTTTTAGGGGGTCATTTAAGCCCTAAATCGTGTTTATTTGATCAAATATTGCCCTAAATCGTTCCTTTTGTCATTTTAGGTACTTTGGAGAAGAAATCTGGAAAAGGAGGCATTTTGGACGTTTTTGGAGCATAAAAGTGAAGAAAACGACAAAGTCTCAAAATTATGCTGGAAAGTACCTTTGACGGCATCAGGGATTGTTCCAGACGGCGTCACGGCTTGGCAAAAAATGTGGATATGAAAATTACTCATGATAAGCCAGAGAATTTTACAATGGAAAGTCTGACGGCGTCACCCTTTGAAGTGATCAAGGCCATCACGGTTTAAGCTAAAGAGGGACGGCGTCAAGCTCATTTCTGATGGCGTCAAGCTTTGATAAGCCAGAGCGGATTTTGGAGGTCTAAAGAGGGACGGCGTCAGGAAGGCCATCCGGGAACCCTAGACACGGCGAGGTGACGGCGTCAAGATCTATAACGTGACGCCGTCAGCCCTGAAACTCTATATATAGTTTTGCAATTTTTTGTCATTAGTGTGCAACTTTGTGAGGAGAAACCCTAAGACGAATTTCTGCCATTTTTAAGGGTTTTCATACCCTTGGATCTCCCATGTTTAATTGAAGATAAGTTATCACTTAATCAATCAATATGTCTATGTGTTGTTTGATTATATCTTGTTCTTGTCTTTTGATTAACATGCTAGGCTAGATTTATCTTGTGTTTGCTTAGATCTAATGAAACCTAGCTATTGATTATTGGTTATTAGTGTGTTATTAATTGTATTGGATGATTGTTTATCGATGTTAGGCTTAAGAAAACTGGCTAACTTCCTATACGGTAACTTGCTTGAACGTCTTAAGAAACATGAACCAATGCGTACTAAGGTTTTTATGGTTGTATTTAATGCATGAGCGAATTCTAGTGATCCCATGTTAGGAGCTTCCTAGCCGGCTCGACATAGGAGTGAAGTAGGAGCTCATAGAGTTGGGGAAGTACGTACGCCACCCCACGATTGGTATTAAGGAATACACCCGTCATCCACGCAATTAATACACACTAATCAACCGGTAAAAGATAGTTAGGGAGTAAGGAAATCCAAGTAAACACATTTCTCTCCACATAAGTTTCACAACCTTTCCATTTTCTGTTATTTTATTTTATTTGCATTTGTAGTTATTTGGGTTAGTTGACTAGCAACTAATTCCGCCCACTCCTTCAAATCCGAGATTTTACTTGCTTTCATAAAATCATAAAAATACAAAAAGAATCTTCCCTCACCCTTAGACCTATTAGAGTAGTTTTTCAATCCTAACGACACTATTCCCTGTGGAGAACGATCAATCCCCCGTACTTACCACTACACTATACTACATCGCTCAGGTACACTGCCTGGTGGGGTTGTAAGCCTCTTGAGATCCCTCGAGAGGTAAAACCTGTTGTAAGGTCGCAAAACCACGCATCATCCGCCAAGTAGGAATACCCAGCCACTGGTAGACGAATTGTCTTCAGTGTTACTGATCCAACTTGCATCAGTGTATGCTTCTAATACTGAAGGATAACCAGTATATGAGATACTATAATCCATAGACTTTTTCAGATACTTCAATACCCTCTGAACTGCTTGCCAGTGATGAGCACTAGGATTACTATACCTGCTCAGTTTAACCACTGCAAAAGCAATATTAGGTCTTGTACAAGTCATGGCATACATTAGGCAGCCAATCACCCTAGAATACTTAAGTTGAGATACAGCCTTACCAGTATTAGGCATCAACTTCTCACTTGTATCCATAGGAGTACTCACTAGAGTACAATTAAAGTAATTAAATTTTCTCAACACCTTCTGTTGGGTTCATTCAGTACCCAATCAATCTTAAACAAGGATTTGAATACAAAATAACCTAAGTGTTAAAAGACCTTCAACAACATTCAGGTCAATGAGTGAACAGTTGCTTAACGAGTCACCTTCAGGATGCTTAGAACGAGTCTATTAAGAAAAGTATCTCCATTCAGTGAGGCGGGACTCAGTGAGTGACACCCAAGCAAAAGAAGAAGGTGATGGGTTCAGTGAGTGATGACAATAACTCACTGAACCCTAGTATCCTCAACAACTATGAAGAATGAAGACTGAAGACTAAAGACCAAAGACTGAAGAACTTGAGACTGAAAGAAAGGCGGGACAAGGCGGGAAACATTTGAAGAGATAAGGAGAAGTCTTTATCAGGCTGAAGTAAAACTTTCCCTAAAAGGCAAAATGTCAGGACAGTGTCATCACTGTCCTTCAGAAAGTGTTATTGTCCTATACCCAAAATTGGTTCTTGTAACTGTGACAAAATACATCAGTATTTTGTCCTGATTAGCTTAGGTCATCTTTTGTCTTGTACATAACGGTTGTAAATTTACTTGTCTATAAATAGGATCATAAGAGGGAGTAAAAGTTGACAAGTTTGTGCAATTAATGCTTAGACATTCACAAACAAATTTTACTCCTCCAACGAGCAACCTTGTCCCTAAGATAGCTCAGTGGTTCCTTTTAGTTTCCACTTAAGCTTAGCTTAAGTTTAGAGAGGAGACATACCATACTTGTCATTTCAATCCCATGTGTTTTTTCGCAAACACTTGGGTATAGATTCTTTTGATTTACTTCTAATAAGAATTTAAACATTGAAAAGACTTGTCTTTCATCCTTTACGACTTTACATTTTACTTATTTGTCAAGTTAATCAAAACATTACTAAGCCATGGAATACGGTTAGCTTAACTTTGTAGTTATTTCTAACCGTGTAACGGGAACAACAAGTGGTATCAGAGCCTCTGGTTTATAAAACTTTTCAAAATCAAGATCCTACCATGGCTGACAGTGATGTACCCTAGCTAGTTGATAAAAAGGGAGGAAGCTATTCAGCTGTCGCTCCTAGACTAGAAGCTGGTAAATTTAACAAGTGGAAAAAGCGTATGCTTTGCTACTTGACTGGTATGGAACCATACTACATCAAATGTATCAATGAAGGTCCCTTTGTCCCTACGACAGCTCAAGGTTTACCCAAACCTGAAACTCAGTGGACAATTAATGAGAGGAGGGTGGTTAACCAAGACCAATGCCTGAAAAGCATCATTATATCTTGTCTTCCTGACGATACAATGGAATCAGTCATTAACTGTACAACAGCCAAACAAACTTGGCTTGACTTGGTTCACAGCTTTGAAGGTCCCTCAGATACCAAGAAAAACCGGATTATGGACCTGAAACTTAAGTATAACACTTTCAGGGCCAAAGACTCTGAAAGTCTCTCTCAGACCTATACACGCTACAAAACCTTGATCAATGAACTATCAAATGATGGTGTAGTCATGTCTAAGCATGAAATCAATGTTGGCTTTGTCAACAGTCTCCCTGAGAAGTGGTTAAACTTCTGTCAAGGTCTAAGGAATGCTAACCACATTCAAAATCTTGAGCTCCCTAAGATCTATGGGAAGTTTGTCTATGAGGACAACTTAATCTCAAGGAGATACCCTGACTCAAAGAAAGCTCAAGAGACCAAAAAGGCCCTGACAATCTCACCCATATCTACTGCTTTTTATTCTAATGGTGTTGTGCAGGATTTCCAAGAGAATTCTGATGATGAGGCTGATGAGAGAACCAGCGAGGAGTACCTTAATGACTTACAAACTGAATTTCAAGAAAGGACACTCCTTGCTAATTCTAAACATTTTATTAAAAGAAATCAGTCAAATTTTTCTAAAGCAAAAGCAAATGAAACCACTGAATGTTTCAAGTGTGGTAAAAAGGGTCATTTTGCAAAAGACTGTTTTTCGAAAACTACCTCAGAACCCTCATACAAATTCTCTAGTAATAGTTCTTCTTCAGAAACTAGCAAGTTTCAACCGAAAATGCTTCAGTCTACTCAACACTTTCACAACAAAATTGTTCAAAATGATCAAAAAGATTTTGAAGCTAAGTATAGAAAAGCTAAAGCTAAACTTGCTCTGCTTAAGGCCACACCCTCAGTATCTGAGGTTGCTCAAACCACTAAACCTATTCAAACAAAGAACAAAGTACTTGTGACTGAAGCCTTTGACTGGGATGAGGAAGCTGTCTCCTCAGATGATGAAGAAGTAAGAGTCAGTGCACTGATGGCACTTTCAGAAAATGACAAGCTGGCTGTTGGAAAAAGCCATGCAAGAAATGGAGAGTGGGTTAACATCACCATGAAGAAGGTAAATATCTTACTATCTATGGATGATGATTCTGATTGGCAATCTTACATGAATTATATAAATGTTGATCTTAAGTTTCTTGAAGAGCAAAGACTTAATTTGTTTTCAAAATACAATAAAATTGTTCTAGAATTAAATAAGTGTAGAGATGAACTGCTTGTCTTAAAACAAGCCAAACTAGAGGCTGTTACACTTCAAATTCAAAACACTTAAATTTTGAAACAAAACCAAGCTCTTCAAATAGAACTCAAGTAAGAAAAAGCCGTCATTGAAAGTTGGGCAGCAAAGAATCCTAGAGTCTATAAAACTGTTAGTCTTATTCCTAGTTCTAAAAAGAAAATCATAGGAGAAGACCAACTCACTGAATCCCTCAGTGAGAGTCATAGTGAAAAGGCTTTTTTACCATCTGGCATATCTTTTGAACAAGAAATGGAACCTGAGTCTAGTGATTGGGTTGAAAGAAACAAACGAGATAGTAAGTTATCTAACTTTGAGACTGGAAAATCTTGCAACCTGAAAGTCAGGCTATCAAAGATATGCTTGGACTCACTGATAAACCCAGTAACACTGAGTCCGTCAATAATTCTGAATCAGAATCACAAACACCTCTCCCACCACTAAAAGTCCTTCAGGGAGCAGCACCATGCTCAGACCTAACACCTTTAGTTTACTCTCAACATTCTCCAAAAGAGAAGTCAGGATTGGGTAGAACAATCCTGAAGAGACCTACACCTGAAGTCTCAGTTCCCACTGATGACTCAACACCTTCAGTCTCGACTGAGGTGAACACTGAAAGCCTTGATTCAAAATATGATCAGTTGGCTAAGCTTGTCAGGAAGCTGAGTGAAAAGATTGAAACATCTGAAAAACCTCCTCAATCTAGGATTAAGGAACTCAAACCAGCTTCCTCAAGCACCTCCAAACCAATATCTTCACCAAAACCTCAACAAAGATGTGAACTGTGTAACTATACAAATCATTCCACTGATGAGTGTTATAGAATCCTCTTTTGCATGATATGCAAAAAGGAAGATCACAGGACCTCTGATCACTTATCATACACAGTCTCATCCAATGTTGCAACACACTTTAAAGCACAGGCTTTTCAGTATCCTTCTTGTTCAAAACAGAGATAAAGGAAAAAGTCAAAGCCTTTTTCGCCTTGTCCACAATGTGGATTCAATGACCATCATCCTAATGATTTTTTAATGTATCCTTGCTGTGACATATGTGGAGATCTCACTCATGACACCTCAGGACATGAAAAGGTCATTCAGGCTAGAAGAGGCACTACCAATTCCTCTCCTCAGTCTACTGAGTCCACATCAACAACCAAATGTAAAGTCTGTGGAAGCACATTCCATACCACCACTGACCATGCATCAATTGTACATTTCAAAAAGGCCATCAAAGCCAAGCCCACAAGGAAGTGGGTTTACAAGAAAAACCAATATAGTTTACTATTTGTGCAGAGGTATGCCAGGGAGCCTATTTGGCATCTAGACAGTGGATGTTCAAGGAGCATGACTGGTGTGAAGGAATATCTGCACAAATATGTTGAAGAACCAGGACCTAAGGTGATATTTGCTGATAATTCATCATGTCTCACTGAAGGTTATGGTTCAGTAAACTGTAGTGGAATAGTCTTTACTAGAATAGCTTATGTTAATGGCCTCAAGTACAATCTTATCAGTGTCAGTCAACTATGTGATGCAAAATACATAGTTCAATTTGATGATAAGCAAGGCACCATCTTTAATGCAAATAAAGAAATCGTTCTTATTGCACCAAGAAGACAGGATATTTATGTGTTAGATATGTCTACTCTAACTCCCATGTTTTTTTGCTAAAGCCACTGAAACACTAATCTGGCTTTGGCATAAGAGACTCTCCCATCTGAATTTCAAAAACATAAACAATCTTGCCAAACAAAACAAGGTCCTTGGCTTACCCTCACTTGTGTTTTCAAAGGATAAACCCTGCTCCGCCTGTGAAAAAGGTAAACATCATAGAGCATCCTTTAAAACCAAACAAAACTTCTCCATCAAAAGATGCCTTCATCTTCTCCATATGGACCTCTTTGGACCTGTCAGTCCAATGTCTATTCATCATGAGAAGTATACTCTTGTCATAGTGGATGAATACTCAAGATACACTTGGGTTTACTTCCTGACCAAAAAGAGTCAAGTTGCTGATACAATCATGTCCTTTGTCAGAAACATTGAAAACCAAAATGACATAAAAGTTAAACAAATTAGGACTGACAATGGGACTGAATTCAAAAATCATGATCTTGAGTGTTTCTGTGATGAGAAAGGAATTTCTCAAAACTTCTCTTCTCCTTACACACCTGAACAAAATGGTGTTGCTGAAAGGAAGAATAGAACTCTCATTGAGGCTGCTAGAACAATGCTAAATGGATCAGTACTCTCCAAACATTTCTGGACTGAAGTAGTCAAGACTGCCTATTATACTCAAAACAGATCCATCATTTTCAAGAGACATAGCAAAACTCCTTATGAGTTATTCAAAGGAAGAATTCCTGACATCAACTATTTTCATGTCTTTAGGTGCCCTGTGTTTATTCACAATCACAAGGATCACTTAGGGAAATTCGATGAAAAAGCAGATGATGGATACTTTCTAGGATACTCCCTTGTCTCCAAAGCCTTCATGGTGTTCAATACAAGGAGACAACAAGCTAAGGAAACATTTCATGTCATCTTTGATGAGAGTACTAAAGCCATCAGTTTCTCAAACACCTCAGTGGAAGAAATTGGAATTGATGACTCATCAAGATACCCTCCTGATGAATATCATCCTGATAGTAATCCTTCCACTCATTTTCAAGCTGATACTGATATATCCTATTACATTGTCCCACATAATCTCCCTCAACCAACCATCACTGAGTTTGTTGAAGCACAAACATGTACTGGTGAAATCAATCAGTCTGAACAAATTGTTCAGGAACCAATCAATCTCAGTGATCAACTTGGTCAGTCAGATACTCAAGATCCTAACATTCTTCAAATATCTGCACCTGAACCTACACCACCACCCAATCAGGCCTCTACAAGTTCTAATCAATATCCAAGACCTCAGGACAGTTGGACTAGGTCTAAAGATATAGAACTTGTCTAGATAATTGGAGAGCCCAATGAAGGAATGCTTACTAGAAGCATGGCCGCTAAACTTAAGGCAACCTCAGCCAATGAATGTCTATTTGTGGACTTCATCTCCAATATTGAACCTAAGAGTGTCAAAGAAGCACTGAAATATCCTAGCTGGGTTCAGGCTATGCATGATAAACTTGAACAATTCGACAGAAACCAGGTAATGACCTCGGTCAAATATCCTCAGGATGTTTACATCATTGGCATGAAATGGGTATTCAAGAACAAAACTGATGAAAATGGCATAGTCATTAAGAACAAAGCCAGACTTGTTGCCAAATGTTATAATCAACAAGAAGGCATTGACTATGAAGAAACATTTGCACCAGTTGCTAGAATGGAAGCCATCAGGATCTTCCTTGCATATGCAACCTACATGAACTTTAAGGTATATCAAATGGATGTAAAAAATGTCTTCCTCAATGGAACACTGAAAGAAGAAGTTTATGTTCAACAAGCTCCTCGATTTAAAAGCAGTGAGTTTCCAGACTATGTCTGCAAGCTTGACAAAGCCCTTTATGGACTGAAACAAGCTCCTAGGGCATGGTATGAAACTCTTTCAGCCTTTCTCATCCAAAACAAATTTGCCAAAGGAAAGATAGACAACACCCTGTTTATCTGTAGGACAAAAGAAGATGTTATTCTTGTTCAAGTGTATGTGGATGACATCATTTTTGGCTCAACAAATTGCAAACTTTGTAAACTGTTTGTGTGACAAATGGTAATTTTCCTATTTTAATAATAATGATTACTTTATCAGAAAATGCACTTGATTTATTTTCTGACATTTATTAATGATTTTCACCTTAAAATTTAGAGGTTATCTCATAAAATTTGTTATTACACTACAATAACTCAAATACGTTGAATCGTGATTTAAAAATACATTGGAACGAGCTCACACACGGACCACGAAAATCTTTTATACTAATAAACAACCAAACGGACCCTTAACACTATTCCTGGCCCAAATTCATGAGCCTTTTACTATTTAAGTCCAAATCCAATTTCTATATTTCATTCTTTTCATTCGCTTGATGCACCCTCACTTGACCTCAACAACTTTTTATTTCGAAATACAAACTATGCTATATTTTACCTCACTCGAATCATCATACATCAAATAATCAAGATGTCGAATCTCATTTCTTAATTCGAAGGTTTGACCATAAAACGAGACACAAAGTAAAACGCATGCGAGACATGTACAAATTCAACCAATATTAAACCAATTTAACTAAACTTGATCAAACTCAAATTGTACCTAAGCATGTATTTATTCCTAGTCGATTTTGAGCTTATGAGATTATTTCTCACCATTTTCTAGCATTTGGACACGTTTAAAATCATTTTGGACCTTTTAGATGTGTCGGACACATATACATATATACCAATTCGATCATAACCGAACCAAGCAAACAGCCCTCCCCTAAACTCCCATCATACTCGAGTACTAGACCATCTTATCTCCTAAAAACCTCATCCAAATCCTTCTAGGGAATCAAATCCTACAACTTGCCATTTTAAAAACAATATAAACTCACTTATTCACACATATATACTCGATCTCATTCACTCTTAAACATATTTTCTCACCTTATGTGCTACTGCCGAGACTCTCAAAACCCAGGAGCAATTGCCATAATCATTTGAGCTCAAATCCAAGTCGAAAACATTTTTCCTGAGCCCTTAGTGATCGTTCTAACGCGAGACGCCATTATCTCTCGAATACTAGCCCCATTTCACGTGTAACGCACCACCTTTTGGTGTTGTAAGTGATTTCTAACTCTTTTCCATTCGTTCTTAATGTTCTAACTATACTGATGAGGCGAAAAGTGTACCGCTTTTAAGGGGTCATTTAAGCCCGAAATCGTATTTATTTGATCAAATATTGCCCTAAATCGTTCCTTTTGTCATTTTAGGTACTTTTGAGGAGAAATCTGGAAAAGGAGGCATTTTGGACGTTTTTGGAGCATTAAAGTGAAGAATACGACAAAGTCTCAAAATCGGCTAAAATTTACCTTTGACGGCGTCAGAATCATCTCTTGACGGCGTCATGCCTTGGCAAGAAAAGTGGGATGTGAAATTTACTCATGACGGGCCAGTGAGTTAGCATGAGAATTCTGACGGCGTCACGCTTTAACTAAATCAAGGGCGTCACGGCTTAAATCATAAGGGGACGGCGTCACGTTCACGAGCTGACGGCGTCAAGCCTTGATAGGCCAGAATGGATTTTTGAAGAGCTAAAGAGGGACGGCGTCAAGAAGGTCACCCGGGAACCCTAAAAGCGGCGAGGTGACGGCGTCACAATGCATAAGGTGACGCCGTCAGATCCAAAAATCTATATATAGTTTTCTAATCTTTTGTCATTAGGGAGAGCTTAGTGTGTGGAATTTTGGGATAAAACCCTAAGACGATTTTAGCTACTTTTTCAGGGCTTCTTGCCTTGAGATCTTCCATGTTTCATTGAAAGATAAGTTATCAATTAATCATTCAATATGTCTATGTGTTGTTTGATTCTATCTTATGCTTGTCTTTTGTTTAACATGTTAGGCTAATTTTATCTTGTGTTTGCTTAGATCTAATGAAACCTAGCTATTGATTATTGGTTGTTAGTGTGTTGTTAGTTGTATTGGATGATTGTTTATCTATGTTAGGCTTAAGAAAACTGGCTAACTTCCTATTCGGTAACTTGCTTGAACGTCTTAAGAAACATGAACCAAACGCGTACTAAAGGTTTTTATGGTTGTATTTAATGCACAAGCGAATTCTAGTGATCCCATGTTAGGAGCTTCCTAGCCGGCTCGACATAGGAGTGAAGTAGGAGCTTGTAGAGTTTGGGGAAGTAAGTACGCCACCCCACGAATGGTATTAAGGAATACACCCGTCATCCACGCGACTAATACACACTAATTAACCGGTAAAAGATAGTTAGGGAGTAAGGAAATCTAAGTAAACACATTTCTCTACACATAAGTTTCTCACCACTTTTCATTTTTGTTATTTTATTTTATTTGCATTCGTAGTCATTTGGGTTAGTTGACTAGCAACTAATTCCGCCCACTCCTTCAAACCCGAGATTTTACTTGCTTTCATAAAATTATAAAAACATAAAAAGAATCTTCCTCAACCCTTAGACCTAATTAGAGTAGCCTTTCACACCTAACGAACACTATTCCCTGTGGAGAACGATCAATCCCCCGTACTTACCACTACACTATACTACATCGGTCAGGTACACTGCCTGGTGGGGTTGTAAGCCTCTTGAGATCCCTCGAGAGGTAAAACCTGTTGTAAGGTTACAAAACCACGCAAATCAAGTTTTTGGCGCCGTTGCCGGGGAATAGTTATTGTTTAGGTTGAATTTTTATTTCTATTAGGTCTACTCACTAGATTCTTTTCTAGTGAGATTTTTATTTTTCTTTTTATTAGATTTCTTTAGTCTATCTTTTTCTTTGTGTGTTTGTTCGTAATTTCCATTGACTCTTCCGTTCACCATTATGGAGTACGCGAATCCACCATACCACCAACCACAAAGGCCGTTCTACCCTATTGACATCTCGAATTTCAAACAATATCGAGATGAACCCATATATGATGCATGGACTCGTTTTAGAAATTTACTCCGAAAATTCCCTCATCATAGTTTCGCTTTAGCATCCCTAACCCGAACCTTTTACTATCGTGTTGGCCAATATGACCAAATGCGCATTGAGGATTTTGCCAATGGGGACTTTAGGGAATTAAGTGCTGAAGAAGCATGGGATGCCATAGAAGATTGTGCCCAATATTATTATAGGGTAGACAACCCAACAGACGTTAGTACAAGTCAATTGAATATAAATTTCCTGGATCATGAAACAAGTTTGTTTGGGGATGAATACATTAGTGTTGAGATACCTAAGTGGTTGTCATGTAATGCCATAGTACAAAACAAACACATAGGTTATCTTGATGTGATGGAGGATCTAGCCGAGCATGATCACATTGATCAAAAAGACCTAGGTTTTATGATCGATGACGATGAATCTCAAGAAACACATGATGAATCTTTTGGGCAATTTGAATATAGCAGTCAGAATATTGAGGATGATCCTTATGATTCGGATATAGAAGTTGAGATGCCTAGAGAAGCACTTGAGATACTAGGGAAAATGTTAGGGTTAGATTCTAATAAAACACATGATGAGGATATAGGTGGTCTTGACACAAGGAATGATGAGGTAAGTAACATAAGCCTACCAAGTACCCCACAAGTCCTACCATCATTTGAGGCACACACACCGCCGGTGACTTACCCGGAAGAAGTTGAGGAGACTATAGGAACCCCAATAGAGGTAGAGCCCTTTGACCAAACCCAACTAGAAGAAATGGGTTTGAATGCTTTTAGTGATCACAACCTTTCTTTTAGTTCTATGGAAGTTCCTAGTTTTGATGAGCCGGAGCCTAAACCAAAACCGTTAACTAATCTTTCATCCTTAGATGTGAACTTAGGAGTTAAATTAGGTCCCGATCCACCCATCAAACCATGTAGTCCGGGTAATGTTAAGATTAAGGTAGTAGACTCTAGGCCTTGTAGAGAGGAAGCTAACATAGGAGTGAACCATGACCTTACATGCTTACATCACCCATTTATGATTGATCACAAAAAACATTATGGGTTTAAACCAGGTTTATTAGGTCAAAGTGGATTCTTAACTTGGAGTCTCTCGAAGTTGATAGAAGATGATCCCTTTCTAGGAGAAAATCTTAATCCGCCCACTAACCCAATTGAATTAGGTAAGGTTATGATGATAGGATCCCGCACCTTTGAGCATATAATTCACCCGTCACTCTTTCCTCACGTGGTATATTTCCACCCTAAGGGTGTGTATCGCTACTTTCACCCACACTTAATCCTAAGTGTAGGGAAAACCTCCCCTATTTCCGTTAAATAAGGGTAGAGTCAGGCTCGTGACTCGAACAAAAACAAGCGCTCTTGGGAGGCAGCCCATGCTTTATTTGCTTTGTGTGTTTATTTATTTGTTTGTTTGATTTTATTTATTTTCCGTATGTGTGTTTAATTTTATTAGTATTGATTCATGTTCAAAAGTAATGTGTGAAAATGCTTTATGTTGTTTTTAACTTCGTCTTAACTACATATAAAGGTATTTTGCAAAAGATAAGTGTAAGGGAAATCCAAATCGGTTTATTAGAACACAAATGAACATGAATCGTAATAATAATAAGTTAACATACATATTCGTATTTGTTTGAGTCAAATGCTTGTATCGAGTCATAATGATGTTTTGCAGGAATTCCAGGAAGTAAGGTAAAGGTTTTTCCAGAAATTTTCCGGAAACTTAAAATGAAAATTTTTGTCAGGTCATTTCTGACGGCGTCAGGGTTTATAACCTGACGGCGTCAGATTTAATTTTCAGAAATTTTTGAAAGTTTTGTTTTTAAAAAGTTTTTATTAAAATCTCCAACTTATAATCTCCAGGAATCTGCAAAGTTATCAGTCCACAAGCATTATATCCTTATATATAGATTTTATCCCGCCGATGTTATGCAGGTTTTCGTGTTTGTTTTCTCAGGTTTAACAGGTTATTTTGGACAAGGAGATGTTTATGGAATCAAGCTTATGGCGATGCATTAGTCATGGAGCTTCAACATTCTCTTTGGAGGAAGATTTAACCGTGTGATTTCACTATCCAACGAGCGAATCAGGGGAGTATTTGATTTCATTCTTTTACTTTATGCTTTTACATCTTGTTATTTGAACATTGGGGACAATGTTCATCTTAAGTGTAAGGGGAGGGTAAAAGTACGATTTTAGAGAATACAATTGCGCTTGATTTTTGTTTGTTTAATAGTAGATGTGTAATAAAACTGAGATAAATACCTGTTAGGGTAATTTTAGTGCCAAATTTAAAATTTTTTACAACACTTAGGAGTGAAACTTTGATATTAATGAGCGTCTCACGGATAGGAGTTATATGACTAGCACAAAAACCGTACCACTAAAAAATTTTCCACCCCCAAATATGTGAGGTTCGCCCCTAGAATTGGTAGGAAAAGCATTTATGCTATGATGTGTGTACCGGTAGCACTTAGATTCTAGAACTTGCGTTAGGACCATTCCAAGGCCACAAGTGAGACTACATTCGTGTAGTTAGATTTACTACATGATAAGAGGCATTAGGATTAACCCATTGTTTTACACCTGTGTTTTTGTTATAATTACATTGGCTACATTGGTCAAGTAATTCTCCCACACCCTTTGCGTTGTACTCATTTTTAGTACACGATACCCCTAGTACACCCCTCAGAGCCTATCTTTTCGTTTCGACCTTTAAGCATTTTACTTAAAGGAAGAATTTGTTACACCCCACTAAAATGTACACCCAAATCGCCTTAGCCTACCTTGTATGCACTCATTTTTAGTGCATTATTGTTACAACATTTGTTTAAACCCAAGTTAATTATCTAGTTGATTACATGGTTGCTAAGTCGAGTCATATCCTTGTACATATTATTTTGGGACGATTGGGACTCATGGGTAAAGTACTAGTGTAATGGAGTAATGGGGATGAACATCATTTATTACCCCCATATGTGCTAAATGTTTTAAAAGTACTCCAAGTTTTTCAATTATCTTAATTCGAGTCATTAGATTAGTATTTGTAAAGTTATGTAAAAGTTCAAGTGTAAGGGGGATGCAATGCCCCTATGATGTATTATTTTGGATGGTAGGGCAAAAGTGTATGCAAAAAAAAAAAAAAAAAAAAAAAAAAAAAAAAAAAAAAAAAAAAAAAATCGAAAAAATCAAGAAAAATACAAAAAAAATGAGAAAAAGAAAAATAGAAAAAAACATACGGACTACCATCCCGTTTCATTTTATGTTTGTTTTATGTTTTTATTTTGTTATTTCGTTTCTAGCTTAAGATCGAGTCTAGTCTTGGCTTAGCAACATTGTATAGTACATGTAATTGATCAAGATTTTTAACTCGCCACCAGTAAAATATCCCGTATCCAACAAAACCGTGTTTTCCTTTTCCCTACACCTGACGCTATAACCCATTTAAAAGCCCTCTTTGATAGTTTATCTTAGGTGCTTACGCCTAGTGGAGGAGGTTTTCGATCCTTTCCCAAGCCTATGGTAATCTATTTGCTATGACAGGTAGTGAGAGATATTTTCCGTTTTCATTTATGAGATTTATTTTGATGACACTTGAGAGATGTGAGTATCTAAACACTATTTGTGAGGTGCTAGTATATAATCTCCGTGCTTATTATGATTGAAGTGGAACGATTATTTGTTGTAATTACTTTTATGTTAGCATTAAATGACCCCTAACTTGTATTTTGATTAGAATAAAAGCGCATTTGCTTGAGGACAAGCAAATCTCAAGTGTAAGGGTATTTGATGAGGCGAAAAGTGTACCGCTTTTAAGGGGTCATTTAAGCCCGAAATCGTATTTATTTGATCAAATATTGCCCTAAATCGTTCCTTTTGTCATTTTAGGTACTTTTGAGGAGAAATCTGGAAAAGGAGGCATTTTGGACGTTTTTGGAGCATTAAAGTGAAGAATACGACAAAGTCTCAAAATCGGCTAAAATTTACCTTTGACGGCGTCAGAATCATCTCTTGACGGCGTCATGCCTTGGCAAGAAAAGTGGGATGTGAAATTTACTCATGACGGGCCAGTGAGTTAGCATGAGAATTCTGACGGCGTCACGCTTTAACTAAATCAAGGGCGTCACGGCTTAAATCATAAGGGGACGGCGTCACGTTCACGAGCTGACGGCGTCAAGCCTTGATAGGCCAGAATGGATTTTTGAAGAGCTAAAGAGGGACGGCGTCAAGAAGGTCACCCGGGAACCCTAAAAGCGGCGAGGTGACGGCGTCACAATGCATAAGGTGACGCCGTCAGATCCAAAAATCTATATATAGTTTTCTAATCTTTTGTCATTAGGGAGAGCTTAGTGTGTGGAATTTTGGGATAAAACCCTAAGACGATTTTAGCTACTTTTTCAGGGCTTCTTGCCTTGAGATCTTCCATGTTTCATTGAAAGATAAGTTATCAATTAATCATTCAATATGTCTATGTGTTGTTTGATTCTATCTTATGCTTGTCTTTTGTTTAACATGTTAGGCTAATTTTATCTTGTGTTTGCTTAGATCTAATGAAACCTAGCTATTGATTATTGGTTGTTAGTGTGTTGTTAGTTGTATTGGATGATTGTTTATCTATGTTAGGCTTAAGAAAACTGGCTAACTTCCTATTCGGTAACTTGCTTGAACGTCTTAAGAAACATGAACCAAACGCGTACTAAAGGTTTTTATGGTTGTATTTAATGCACAAGCGAATTCTAGTGATCCCATGTTAGGAGCTTCCTAGCCGGCTCGACATAGGAGTGAAGTAGGAGCTTGTAGAGTTTGGGGAAGTAAGTACGCCACCCCACGAATGGTATTAAGGAATACACCCGTCATCCACGCGACTAATACACACTAATTAACCGGTAAAAGATAGTTAGGGAGTAAGGAAATCTAAGTAAACACATTTCTCTACACATAAGTTTCTCACCACTTTTCATTTTTGTTATTTTATTTTATTTGCATTCGTAGTCATTTGGGTTAGTTGACTAGCAACTAATTCCGCCCACTCCTTCAAACCCGAGATTTTACTTGCTTTCATAAAATTATAAAAACATAAAAAGAATCTTCCTCAACCCTTAGACCTAATTAGAGTAGCCTTTCACACCTAACGAACACTATTCCCTGTGGAGAACGATCAATCCCCCGTACTTACCACTACACTATACTACATCGGTCAGGTACACTGCCTGGTGGGGTTGTAAGCCTCTTGAGATCCCTCGAGAGGTAAAACCTGTTGTAAGGTTACAAAACCACGCAAATCATATACCATGCATCGTTCCATATTTTATTCGATCATACATTTACTTTTATGCATTTATTCGATTTCTAGTATTTAATTTTCGTTACATATTTTACCTCCTATTCATGGATGGCTAGATTATACAAGTTACACATTTATTCGACATATATACGTTCGTTTTATTGCATATCGAGACCCCTTTTATTCAATTGTTGCATCGTTAAATTCATACCATAACATATATGTCATTCTATATTTTGAACCATGTAGTTAATCGACTAAGAAATGGCCATATGAAATCGAATACGTACACACCACACATCATTTTTATTACTTGTATTGTTTCTTCATAAGCTTGTCAAACAAGCTGTACAAATAAGCCATTGTGATAAGCTCATAAAAGCCCTTTTTAAATCCTAATCCTATCGCTACTGAAACTGACCAAAATCCTTTATATTTATTCGATTGGACTTTTTAATCCATAAGCGGCCCAATAAGCTATAGCAAATAAGCAGTTATATAAGCTATTTGAACATGATTTTGTGACATTAAAATAAGCCCAAAGAAAAGCCCAAACTACTTTATAACCCAACGGTTCGATATCTCTTAATGGGCCTTAGCTTATTTCGTTAATAGCCCATTAAGCAGAAAATAAGCCATTTTTGATAATAAGAAGTTTATTAAGACTCCAATAAGCTTTTAAAAGCTACTGAAACTTTCGGAAAGTTTAATATATCATTTTTGTGAAATTTGGACCTAATTTGCAAATATTGTTACAAACCGGGTATAAAGTGTAAACTTCGTATAATTATGATCTAAACTGTAAATTTGGTAACCTGAGGGTAGATGTTGGTCATCCAGTAAACAGAAGGTTTAAAATGTCACATTTTACCTTTTTGGACCAAAAATATAATTAATTACTAACTAAGGACTAACGGTGCAAAAGTTAACCCGTTAGGGTAAAAAGTGTAAAATCTGTATAAGATCAAGGACTAAACAGTAACTTTACTCCATATTCATTTTTATTTCATATTTTACCCTTTTTCATTTAAACATGTGCATTTGTATCATTCGTTTCAATATATTTACTTTCGTTACGTTTATAATTATATAACGAGTTTTAACGAATAAACTTAACGTATTATTCGACGACTTTCGAGGAAACGATAATTATGGAATCAATAACATAAAAACAAGATAATATTATGTATAATATTATTTTTGAACTTTAAGCATTTTAAGCATATCAAACACACACATCACAAACCAAATCGTTATCCGTTACTCAGTTTCACACTCATTATTCGTATTGAGCCAAACTGTCAAAATCTCAGACTTCATCTATTATTCAGGTCGTGTGTTGGAGCCGTTCCCATAACTTACTTGATTTCACATATTCACCTTTGCCAGTTACACTCAAGGTGAGTCATAGCCCCACTATTACTCTTTAATACTCATTTTAAACTACTTGGGGTGAGGAACATGCTCACTTTTATGGACCATTTAAACAATGTTTTTGTTTGAAAAACTATTACCTATTGGCCTAAGTACTGTATCCCAAATTTATGCCCATGCTCATGTACCGTTAATTCCTACTGGGAAGCACGAGTGATATAAATAGATCTATTAAGGGTGACACCTCCATCCTTGTTGGGATTCAACAGTCTGGATTGGACAAACGAATGTATACCATGTTGAATTTCAAGTGACTAGGGATAGAACACTTGTCGGGCCTTGTTAGTACATGGACTCTTCCCATGAAATTACATGCACTCTTCGCATGCAAACTGTCGTAGCTTCGGTAACATGAAACTTAGCGTAGCGTAATAGCCTTTCGTATAAAATTTCGCACTTTGAAATGTTAACTCATGAACTTATTGGTCCAACTTTACTGCTTTATATAAACCTATGAACTCACCAACCTTTGTGTTGACACTTTTAGCATGTTTTTCTCAGGTGATTAGTTGTTGGATATATGATGATGCAAGGCAGCGCTTGGCAGGGGCATAAGCGTACTTTTGGAGTGTACACATAACACTCATGACCAAATTTTTTGTACTATGGGACAACTAATAACTATTATGGGCCTTTGTTTTCCGCATTTCATAATTATGTAAAACTTATGTTTTAATTAATGAAGCTTTTAAAACGGATTAGATAATCCGTTCTCTATTACTTGTGTTGTGATCCAAATAAGTAGCACCCCAGATATTATTTCCGCTGCGATCTGATTTGGGGGTGTTACAGATTGGCATCAGAGCTAAGGTTATAGAGAACTAGGTACACATAAAACCTAGACTATAACCGCTTTTTACAAAAACTCAACCTATGACCGCCATGTGCTAGCCTGCCTTACTTGTCAATTTACTTGCTACTCTACTTATTGTTTTAACATGCTTAGCATAAACTTACATGCTACTTTGGTAACACATGCTTTCGTGTTAATTATATACATATACATATGTACTTACATTATGGCTAATACTTTCTAGCCTTACACTAAAAATTTTAAGTATCTCCTATATACTTATACACATATACCATATTTGTCACAGACTATGTCTTCCAAATCATTTGATATTTCCGAAACTATTCTCCGTACTACTCGTACATCACCTACCCTTCAGATCACTCCAGATGCTGAAGATCCCTATGTCCAAGTGTCACAACCGCAACCTAATACAGAACTTACTCTAAACACTCAAATACCACCACCATCATCACCTACTCACTCGCCTCTATGTCAGAGACTTAGGAGAGCTACTGAGACTTATTCATATAAAGAATTGAATGGTTGTCCGGCTACATTCGAGATTGGGCATAGTTCGAGGGGAACGCACCAAGAGACAATTTGGAAGGATGTTGAGCCAAACTCTCCACTGTCTGATGTTCCAGACTCCCCAATGCCAGACATCTTAGATGATGTATCCACACCTAATCCCCCTGACTATAATGTAAGTGCTCGTGATTCGATATGGACCCTTCTTCATCAACAAGCCAGCACACTAGACGTCCACACTAATCAGCTGGAAAGATTACAACCAACACGTTTCGAATGGTATGATCGGAACATCGACACATTGTTTAGGAGAGCCGATGCCGAGAGGCAGTAAGTGTTTGACTTTGGAATGAAGGTTGATGAGATGCAGGATATTTATAACCATGAACTTAGAAACTTGGATTCCAGAGTCCGCTGCTTGAGTAGAGACCATACTCAGACACATGGTAGGTTTGAAGACGTTGAGAGAACCCTATGGATAGCCAGAGACTCGGAAAGAACCCAGGGTCAGAAGATTACTGTCTTAGAAACCATGTTGGCTACTCAATTGAGGATGTGCCAGGAGTTCCAGAGACGTTTCACAGACATGCAGACTGCACAATTAGAACTTGAGGCAGAAATTAAGCGTTTATGTCAAGGGCGTAACTAGTCTTAGATTCATATGTATCGTCGCTGTACCCACTAAACCGAGTAGTCTTCGGTTAGTGTCTGATGTATTTTCCTAAAAACTTGTAATTTTCAGATCTTGTAACCGACTTTTAATCTATAACAAGCTCATTTTGTTATATCTCTCTGCTATTGATTTTCTTGATTTAGTTCTTTCTTTCATGCTCTACTGTAATGCTATTCACTCTGGTGATGACTTTTCATACTCTCTTGCAAAAACTCATCATTTGTTTACTTTCTTTTGTAGACAAATGGCTCCACGCAAATCAAACCGTACTCGAAACGCAACTAATGCCACTCCCCCTCCAAACGTAGTCAACCAGCCAACTTTGGTACAACTCGTGGCACAGCAAGTGGCAGAAGCCATGGCCGCTGCTGCCAATGTGGGATCAAGCACTAACACCGGTGATAGAGCCGCGAGACCCACTAATGTCAGTCGGGGCTGCACATACAAGGAATTTCGTGCTTGTGATCTAGGTAGTTTTGGAGGTACTGAGGGAGCTGTCAGCTTGGCAAGATGGCTAGATAAGTTAGAAACTGTGTTCCCCATCTGCAATTGCGAAGAAGAGTCCAAAGTTAAGTATGCCTCGTATACTTTGACAGGCAGTGCTTTAACTTGGTGGAACTCTTACATGAAGTCATCAGGAATGGATATTGCTTACGCTATGGCGTGGGAGCAATTCAAGGCGTTAATGCTTCAGAAGTATTGTCCTCGCACTGAGGTCAAAAAGATAGAAGCAGAATTTTGGAACTTGAAGGTTCAAGGCACCAACATTTTGGTGTACACACAACGTTTCCAAGAGTTAGCATTACTATGTCCCGAGTTGGTTGATACTGAGGCGCGAATGATAGAGCGTTACATCGGAGGATTACCCTTGAACATCAGAGGGAACATATTGGCTGCTAATCCTAGTGACTTGCATAACGCAATCTCCATCTCTCACAACTTAATGGATCAGGTGATCCAAGATATGGCAGAAAAAGGAGGAGATAACAAAAGGAAATGGGAGGACAACTCAAGAGCCAACCATCAGTCAAACAAACGACAGGAAGTCGCTAAGGTTTATTCTGCTGGACCCAGTGATCAGAAGGTCTATGCTGGAAAATCTCCTCTGTGTAACCGTTGTAAACTCCATCACAACGGGCCATGCTCCGTAAGATGCGGAAATTGTCAAAGGATCGGCCATATGGCCAAGAATTTCAGATCACCAGTTTTGGTTGTAGAGAAAAAGGGCACTTCAGGAATGAGTGCAGGAAACAGAGAAACCAGGGTAACAATGGGAACCAAGCTGCTGGAAGGAACCAGGGCTATGCAGGAGTTGCCCGAGGAAGAGTATATGTGGTTGGAGGAAAGGAAGCACCAGAGGACCCGAACGTTGTTACGGGTACGTTTCTTCTAAACAACCGCCATGCATCTATTTTATTTGATACCGGAGCAGATAAGAGTTTCATATCAAACACATTTAGTCAGTTGCTAGATTGCACCCTTACAGCCTTAGACATTGTTTACGACGTAGAAATTGCTAATGGTAATGTGGAAAGAGTAGACACCATAATCCGTGGTTGTACGCTAAACCTACTAAACCACCCATTCAACATAGATCTTATGCCAGTAGGACTTGACAGTTTCTACGTTATTATTGGAATGGACTGGTTATCTAAAAACCATGCGGTGATCATCTGCGACGAGAAGATTGTTCGTATACCATACGGTAACGAAGTACTGGAAGTACTAGGAGATAGAAGCGACGGTAGGGTTACACCTCGATTGAACATCATATCGTGCACCAAAGCTCAGAAGTACATAGAGAATAGATGTCTCCTCTTTGTAGCATAAGTTGAGAAGAAAAAGAAGGAGTCTAAAGAAAAACGCCTATATGACATGCCAGTGGTGCGTGACTTTCCTGAAGTCTTTCCCGAGGACTTTCCTGGACTTCCACCAGACAGGCAACTCGAGTTTCAAATTGACTTAGTACCAGGTGCTGCACCCGTAGCGCGAGCACCGTACCGATTAGCTCCTTCAGAGATGCAAGAACTTTCAGAACAACTACAAGAACTCTTAGAGAAAGGCTTCATCAGGCCTAGTTCCTCACCTTGGGGAGCCCCTGTTCTATTCATCAAGAAGAAAGATGGATCCTTTCGGATGTGCATCGACTACAGAGAACTGAACAAGTTAACAGTAAAGAACCAATGCCCACTTCCAATGATTGACGACCTATTCGATCAACTACAAGGTTCCAGCGTTTATTCAAAGATCTATCTTCGATCTTGATACCATCAACTTCGAGTCCGAGACGAAGACATCCCAAAAACAACATTTAGAACTCGTTATGGGCACTATGAGTTCCAGGTTATGCCATTTGGTTTGACAAACGCACCAGCCATGTTCATGGACCTTATGAACCGGGTGTGTAAACCATATTTGGATAAGTTTGTGATTGTGTTCATAGACGATATCCTGATCTACTCTAAGAACAAAGAAGAACATGAAAAACATCTCAAGAAGATTCTAGAATTGCTCAAGGAGGAATTGTATGCAAAATTCTTGAAATGTGACTTCTCGATTTACACCGTACAATTTCTCGGTCACGTGATTGACAGCCAGGGTATTCACGTGGACTCTGCAAAGATTGAGTCAATTAAGGACTGGGCGACACCAACAACTCCAACTGAAATACGCCAATTCTTAGGACTTGCCGGTTATTACAGGAGATTCATCGAGGGATTCTCCAAAATAGCCAAACCATTAACCACCCTAACTCAGAAAAACATGAAGTACGTTTGGGGTAAAGACGAAGAAGAGGCATTCCAAACGCTCAAAGAAAAGTTGTGTAGTGCACCCATATTGGCCTTACCTGAAGGAAGAGATGACTTTGTCATATACTGCAAATCTTCGCACAAAGGTTTAGGTGTTGTCTTGATGCAGAGACAGAAAGTGATTGCTTATGCATCACGACAACTCAAGACGCATAAAAAGAACTACACAACCCATGATCTAGAACTGGGAGCAGTTGTGTTCGCTCTTAGAATATGGAGACATTACCTGTATGGCACTAACTGTACAGTATTTATGGACTACAAAAGCCTGCAACATATCCTAGACCAAAAAGAGTTGAACATGAGACAACGTAGGTGGCTAGAATTACTCAGTGACTACGAATGTGAGATTCGTTATCACCCGGGGAAAGCCAACGTTGTGGCAGATACTCTTAACTGAAAAGAATTACTCAAACTCTTGAGAGTCAGATCACTAGGAATGACGATCAGTTCACCCCTCCCAACAAAGATCCTTGAGGCTCAGGGTGAGGCACTTAAGGAAGAAAATAGACAAA
This sequence comes from Artemisia tridentata subsp. tridentata, assembly GCA_021014915.2. Classification (NCBI taxonomy): domain Eukaryota; kingdom Viridiplantae; phylum Streptophyta; class Magnoliopsida; order Asterales; family Asteraceae; genus Artemisia; species Artemisia tridentata. The sequence continues at coordinate 268,349,508 of CP139503.1, forward strand.
GTGAAAAACTCTATGGTATGCCCGAGAATGCAAATGGATTTGTTAAGAGATCAGACGGAGTATTATGCTTCAACGATAGAAGCTGGGTACCACTCTATGGTGGGATACGAGAGTTAATTATGCATGAGTCGCATAAGTCCAAGTACTCTATTCATCCCGGAGCTGATAAGATGTACCATGACCTTAAGAAACTATATTGGTGGCCTAACATGAAGGTGGATATTGCACTATATGTCAGTAAATGCTTAACTTGTTCTAAAGTTAAGGCAGAACATCAGAGACCATCCGGATTACTAGTACAACCTGAACTCCCAGTATGGAAATGAGAACAGATCACTATGGACTTCATAACGAAACTACCAAGAACATCCAATGGACATGACACGATTTGGGTGATTGTTGACAGACTCACCAAATCTACTCATTTTCTTCCCATCAAAGAAACTGACAGCATGGATCAACTCGCTCGTTTATATCTGAAAGAAGTGGTCTCTAGACATGGAGTACCAATTTTGATCATCTCCGATCACGACAGTCGTTTCACTTTAAACTTTTGGCAGTCACTCCAGAAAGCTTTGGGGACTAAACTCGACATTAGTACAACTTACCATCCCCAAACAGACGGCCAAAGTGAAAGAACCATTCAAACCTTAGAGGATATGCTCCGAGCTTGTGTTATTGATTTTGGCAAGAGATGGGACGGAAATTTACTCCTAGTCGAATTCTCGTACAACAACAGCTATCATACAAGTATAAAAGCCGCACCATTCCAGGCACTTTATGGACGTAAGTTCCGATCACCCATTTGTTGGACTGAAGTAGGAGACAGTTAACTCACACGACCCGAACTCATCCATGAGACAACTAAAAAGATTGTGCAGATTCGTAACCAGATGCAAGCTGCACAAGATAGACAAAAGAGCTATACAGACAAGAGACGTAAACCTCTTGTGTTCCAAGTAGGGGACATAGTCATGTTGAAGGTTTCGTCATGGAAAGGCGTGATACGTTTTGGCAAACGTGGAAAACTAAATCCTCGTTACATTGGACCTTTCGAAATTCTAGAAAGAATTGGACCGGTAGCGTACCGACTCTAGCTGCCGCAAGAACTCAACAGTGTACATGATGTCTTTCATGTATGCAATCTAAAGAAATGCTTGTCCGAGGAAACTCTTGCTATTCCTCTAGAAGAAATCGAGATTGACGATCGACTACGCTTTATCGAAGAACCTGTTGAAATCATGGACCGAGAGGTCAAGAGATTGAAACATAGTCGAATACCAATTGTCAAGGTTCGTTGGAATTCCCGAAGAGGCCCTGAATTCACGTGGGAACGTGAAGACGAATTCAAGGCCAAATATCCCCATCTTTTCGTATCTTCTTCTGATAACATGAATAGAATTTCGGGACGACATTCAAATAAGGCTGGGAGACTGTGACAAATGGTAATTTTCCTATTTTAATAATAATGATTACTTTATCAGAAAATGCACTTGATTTATTTTCTGACATTTATTAATGATTTTCACCTTAAAATTTTGAGTTTATCTCATAAAATTTGTTATTACACTACAATAACTCAAATACGTTGAATCGTGATTTAAAAATACATTGGAATGAGCTCACACACGGACCACGAAAATATCTTATACTAATAAACAACCAAACGGACCCTTAACACTATTCCTGGCCCAAATTCATGAGCCTTTTACTATTTAAGTCCAAATCCAATTTCTATATTTCATTCTTTTCATTCACTTGATGTACCCTCACTTGACCCCGACAACTTTTTATTTCGACATACAAACTATGCTATATTTTACCTCACGCGAGTCATCATACATCAAACAATCAGGATGTCGAATCTCATTTCTTAATTTGAAGGTTTGACTATAAAACGAGACACAAAGTAAAACGCATGCGAGACATGTACAAATTCGACCAATATTAAACCAATTTAACTAAACTTGATCAAACTCAAATTGTACCTAAGCATGTATTTATTCCTAGTCAATTTTGAGCTTATGAGATTATTTCTCACCATTTTCTAGCATTTGGACACATTTAAAATCTTTTTGGACCATTTAGATGTGTCAGACACATATACATATATACCAATTCGATCATAACCGAACCAAGCAAACAGCCCTCCCCTAAACTCCCATCATACTCGAGTACTAAACCATCTTATCTCCTAAAAACCTCATCCAAATCCTTCTAGGGAATCAAATCCTACAACTTGCCATTTTAAAAACAATATAAACTCACTTATTCACACATATATACTCGATCTCATTCACTCTTAAACATATTTTCTCACCTTATGTGCTACTGCCGAGACTCTCAAAACCCAGGAGCAATTGCCATAATCATTTGAGCTCAAATCCAAGTCGAAAACATTTTTCCTGAGCCCTTAGTGATCGTTTTAACGCGAGACGCCATTATCTCTTGAATACTAGTCTAGCCCTATTTCACGTGTAACGCACCACCTTTTGGTGTTGTAAGTGATTTCTAACTCTTTTCCATTCGTTCTTAATGTTCTAACTATACCATGCATCGTTCCATATTTTATTCGATCATACATTTACTTTTATGCATTTATTCGATTTCTAGTATTTAATTTTCGTTACATATTTGACCTCCTATTCATGGATGGCTAGATTATACAAGTTACACATTTATTCGACATATATACGTTCATTTTATTGCATATCGAGACCCCTTTTATTCAATTGTTGCATCGTTAAATTCTTACCACAACATATATGTCATTCTATATTTTGAACCATGTAGTTAATCGACTAAGAAATGGCCATATGAAATCGAATACGTACACACAACACATCATTTTTATTACTTGCACTGTTTCTTCATAAACTTGTCAAACAAGCTGTACAAATAAGCCATTGTGATAAGCTCATAAAAGCCCTTTTGAAATCCTAATCCTATCGCTACTCAAACTGACCAAAATCCTTTATATGTATTCGATTGGACTTTTTAATCCATAAGCAGCCCAATAAGCAATAGCGAATAAGCAGTTATATAAGTTGTTTGAACACGATTTTGTGACATTAAAATAAGCCCAAAGAAAAGCCCAAACTACTTTATAACCCAACGGTTCGATATCTCTTAATGGGTCTTAGCTTATTTCGTTAATAGCCCATTAAGCAGAAAATAAGCCATTTTTGATAATAAGCAGTTTATTATGACTCCAATAAGCTTTTAAAAGCTACTGAAACTTTCGGAAAGTTTAATAGATCATTTTTGTGAAATTTGGACCTAATTTGCAAATATTGTTACAAACCGGGTATAAAGTGTAAACTTCATATAATTATGATCTAAACTGCAAATTTGGTAACCTGAGGGTAGATATTGATCATCCAGTAAACAGAAGGTTTAAACTGTCACATTTGACCTTTTTGGACCAAAAATATAATAATTACTAACTAATGACTAACGGTGCAAAAGTTAACCCGTTAGGGTAGAAAGTGTAAAATCTCTATAAGATCAAGGACTGAACAGTAACTTTACTCCATATTCATTTTTATTTCATATTTTACCCTTTTTCATTTAAGCATGTGCATTTGTATCATTCGTTGCAATATATATACTTTCGTTACGTTTATAATTATATAACGAGTTTTAACGAATAAACTTAACGTATTATTCGACGACTTTCGAGGAAACGATAATTATGGAATCAATAACATAAAAACAAGATAATATTATGTATAATATTATTTTTGAACTTTAAGCATTTTAAGCATATCAAACACACACATCACAAACCAAATCGTTATCCGTTACTCAGTTTCACACTCATTATTCGTATTGAGCCAAACTGTCAAAATCTCAGACTTCACCTATTATTCAGGTCGTGTGTTGGAGCCGTTCCCATAACTTACTTGATTTCACATATTCACCTTTGCCAGTTACACTCAAGGTGAGTCATAGCCCCACTATTACTCTTTAATACTTATTTTAAACTACTTAGGGTGAGGAACATGCTTACTTTTATGGACAATTTAAACAATGCTTTTATTTGAAAAACTATTACCTGCTGGCCTAAGTACTGTATCCCAAATTTACGCCCATGCTCATGTACCGTTAATTCCTGTTGGGAAGCACGAGTGATATAAATAGATCTATTAAGGGTGACACCTCCATCCGTGTTGGGATTCAACAGTCCGGATTGGACAAACGGATGTATACCATGTCGAATTTCAAGTGACTAGGGATAGAACACTTGCCGGGCCTTGTTAGTACATGGACTCTACCCATGAAATTACATGCACCCTTCGCATGCAAACTGTCGTAGCTTCGGTAACATGAAACTTAGCGTAGCGTAATAGCCTTTCGTATAACATTTCGCACTTTGAAATGTTAACTCATGAATTTATTGGTCCAACTTTACTGCTTTATATAAACCTATGAACTCACCAACCTTTGTGTTGACACTTTTAGCATGTTTTTCTCAGGTGTTTAGTTGTTTGATATATGATGATGCAAGGCAGCGCTTGGCAGGGGCATAGGCGTACTTTTGGAGTGTACACATAACACTCATGACCAAAGTTTTTGTACTATGGGACAACTAATAACTATTAAGGGCCTTGTTTTCCGCATTTCATAATTATGTAAAACTTATGTTTTAATTAATGAAGCTTTTAAAACGGATTAGATAATCAGTTATCTATTACTTGTGTTGTGATCCAAATAAGTAGCACCCCAGATATTATTTCCGCTGCGATTTGATTTGGGGGTGTTACAGTTTGAAAAACTGATGACAAAGAAATTTGAAATGAGTATGATGGGAGAACTAACTGACTTCCTTGGACTACAAATCAAGTAAACTGATAAGGGAACCTCCATCAGTCAGGAAAAGTACACTAGGAGCCTACTGAAAAAGTATGAGCTCAGTGACTGTGCTTCAGTGAAAACTCCAATGGTTCCCCCAAACAACCTAGGTCCTGACCCTGCTGGTAAACCAGTAAATCAAACTCTATTTAGAGGTATGATTGGGTCACTAATGTACCTACTTGCATCAAGGCCTGACATCCAATTTTCAGTCTGTCTATGTGCCAGATATCAGTCTGACCCAAGAGGATCACATCTCACAGCTATAAAAAGGATAATCAGATACCTGAAAGGTACTCCAAATATTGGATTATACTACCCTAAATGTTTAGGCTTTGATCTCAAAGGGTACTCAGACTCTGACTATGCAGGTTGCAACATGGATAGGAAAAATACTCCAAGCTCCTGCCAATTCCTGGGAGGTGAACTAGTCTGTTGGAGTGCTAAGAAATAACAATCAGTAGCCATGTCCTCAACTGAGGCTGAATATGTTGCAGCAGCAAGTTGTTGTGCAAATGTGTTATGGATGAAAAGTCAACTCAGTGACTATGGCATCCATTACAAAATGGTACCCATCTTCTGTGACAACACGAGTGCCATTGCAATCTCAAACAACCATGTCCTTCATCAAAGAACCAAGCATTACAATATTGATATAAGATATCATTTCATCAGGGACCATGTCATGAAAGGTGACATAGAATTACATTTAATCCCCACTGAATATCAGCTAGCTGATATCTTCACCAAGCCATTGGATGAACCGACTTTCACAAGACTGAAAGCTGAATTGGGGATGTTGGATATTGAAAATTAGTCCACTGACTAAACTTATCCAACCTAGTATAAATAATGTCTACCTTACTGAACAAAACATTGGGCCCTGATTCAACTAATCTCTCAGTGAATGAGCATCTTATGTACTCACTGAATAACCTTCCCTAAACACCCTCACACTGTATTAAAAGTCATTCAGGGGCCTCAAGACATCAACAAATGACATTCAATGCGAAGCTAAATGCTTTGAGTACATAGTTAGTAAATGTCCGAGGATGGTAACTGGATACATATTTAATATAGGAATATATGTCTCTTACCTTCTGGCATCCACATCTTGGGCCCCCACATCATCACCATATATCCCTCTTGGCATTTAATGCCTCTCACTCACAAATAATATTTTTTGATATTATATGTGGTGACGTCACTCTGCAAAATTACTTTTTTGCAGAGACGCGCAACTATTCATCTTATTAGTTGCGAAATTGTCGGATGATGGGATATGTGGCATTTAATGCGGATATCAAACTGTTTTTCAAAAACTACCTTCAAATAAAACATAAAAAACTTTTGATATCCAAAATCTTCAAACCCTATCTCTCTCCTATAAATACCCCCACAAAGAAAAAAACACACACACTTTTTCAAAACTAATTATACTCTTGCAATTTTTACTCTAAAAAATCTGTTTGTGTTTTATCTCTCATAACCAAACTTTTCTTCAAAAACAAGACATTTTCGCTCTACAATGGCTACTTCTAAGGCAATTACTTACGCTCCAAATGTGGAATTCCAATTGGAAAGCGTTGATATGACCAAAAACAATGTCGTGGGGAACTTCGCCTATCCTGAAACCTTTCGAGCCTATAAGGATATGGTGAAATATCTTAAAAACTGTTTTCTCTCCACGACATTCACAAAAACACCCTCAGTCATGTACAATGACTATCTGAGGGAATTCTGGTGTACAGCAGTGGTTGAAAACCCTGATGTCACCAAGGATGCCCTCATCAAGTTTACAGTGAAAAATGGGAAGAAGCCCCTGACCCTTAACTACAAAACCTTTATCAAAGCCAAAGGCCTTGATTTCACTGAAACTTTTGCCCAACAACCCTCTGATAGTGAAGTAAAGGCCGGATTGCTTTTACTTTGGCCACATGACAAACAACACCTTGATGTGGCCCCATCGACTCTTTTGGCCAAAACCCCCATAATCAAAACATGGTTTCCTGCTGTTTGGAGGATACTGATGACTTTTGTCATTCAGGTTCTGGGTGGGAACAAATCCTCCATGGAGTAATTGAACACTGCTCAACAAATGATAGTGTTCAGTCTCCTAGAAGGTAGAAAAATTGATATTGGAGAAATTATCTTCAAGGACCTTATAGTCAAGCTCTCAGGGAAATCCAGGCAAAGTCACATGTCTTACCCTAGGTTCATTTCCTGTGTGCTCCAAGACTTATTGGGCTCTGAGTACGTTAGACCAAATATACAGGGATCTGTACCTGATGTTTTACACAAAGCCAACTACTCAAGAGACCCCACTAAGGTCACACAAATCACCCTGACAACATATATGTTGACAGTAATTCAGGGTGCTGACGCAGTTTCAACAGTGCCTTCTCCTTCTAAGAAGGAGAAGAAGAAAAAGAAACAGGGGTCCAGGAAGGTGGTTCAACCCAAACCACTCGATACTGAGACCTCTGATTCAAAGCCTGAGAAAAGAAGGCACAAAAAGCCCCTGCCCACTGAGACACCCACTGAGGAGGCCAGTACAATTTTGACCAAAGAACAAACGCCAACGGAGGGCACTGAGAAATCACACTCAGTGTCCTCGGGCAAACCATCTCCTAAAGACTCTACTGACATACACAAGTCAGTGGAGTCAGGAACAATTCAACAATTACTTCCCGATGAAGGCATTAGTACATCACAACCTTTGCCTGAGGGAGAACAGGGTCCTATATCCTCGCTAGGGCAGCACTACCCTACTGAGATGGGGACCCACACCCTCTCACATCCTGCTTATGGCTTTGATAAATCACAATCAGAGTCTTAGGGAGTACTGGTTCCTATATCTTCACCAGGGCAGCACAACTCTGGTGGAAAGGGGGACCTCAACACTTCATTTCCTAGTGATGGTACTGGCTCAAACCCACCAATCCCTGAAGGAACATCAGGGGACAAAGAATCAGGGGGCATGCAACCACCCGCTAATACGGAACCTACACCCCCTCACGGCGTTGCACATAACTCGGGAACTGACTCTGTGGACCAGGTAGAGACAACCCACTCTGTTCTCATGGATTGGTCAGAACCTGGCCACAACAAAGGAAAGCCCTCTTCTGAGGGGGAGCGGGATGTAACCTTGGCTCTTACTCTGGCTGATATACAAAGGTTCATAGATGAAGAGTCAGAGGAGGAACTAGTGGATTTTGCAGATGATGAAGTTTTACCTGCTGGGGATGCCATGGATATTGATGAACAACTTACTTATGGGTCCCCTCAGCATACTGAACCGCAAGCTTCATCTCCTCCTAAAGGACAACTTAACTCACCTCATCCTGAACAACAATCTCACACACCCCCTCCTGAAGATCAACCTAACTCACCATCATCATCATCATCCTCATCCCATCACACATCAGGCTCCTCAAGCTCTACTGTTGCAATTCCTGACTATCTGCAGAAGTATGATGATGTGCTTCCCCTCACTGAAAGGCAGCTGGTCAAATTCCTCAGGAAATCAAATACTGCCCTCTTCAATGAGATCATCAATGAGCAATGGGAACAACACACTGAAGCAGCGGCTTCTTACGCTGACTTCAGGGCTACTATTGAAGAGTCTCAGGGTCACCTCAAGATGATCACCACTTCCACTGATGGACATATCAATGACTTGAAGACCTCCATTGAGAAGCTGGGAGCTGATCAGGGAACTCACTTTGCTTCCATCATTCAGACTCTTACAAACATTCAAGCAGAGTTTAAGGATGATCCGGTCCTAATCACCAAGCTTACTGAGTTCATGGATTCTCATAAGTCTACCTCTGCAGCTCTCAGTGCACTCCCCACATTATTCAGGGAGGTAGACTTCCCAGTTCTCAATACTCATCAAGAATCAGTCGCCAAGGCTTTCAAGGATCAAGAGCTCCAGCTCACTTCCATCTCCTCAGGATATGAACAGCTCACAAAGAAGCACAATAAGCTTGTCAGTTGTTACACCACCAGGGTTTCCCAAATCTCTGAGGCTCAGGTCACCATGCGCGATGATATCTCCTTCCTAAAGACTGAAACCTCAGAAATCAAGGGTATGGTCTCCACCATCCTGACAATCCTTCAGTCTTCTCCAACTCAGTCTGCTCCTAAATCAACAGATGCTTCCACTGAAGTTCCAACATCTGTTGAGGGGGAGAAAATTACTCCAGCTGTACCTGAACCCAATGCTGAAGTTATCACTAAAGCCGTGCCTCTTCAAAGCTTCATGCCAACAACAACAACAACTTCAGCAATGGTCATCTCTTCAGTATCCCCTGTTGATACAAGCACTCTAGCTCCTATTCTTACTGAGGCAACTTCAACAGCCACAGTGTTCCAAGAGTCATCCTCCACAACACCCCAACCCACTGACAAAGGGAAGGCAAATAAACAAGGAGGAGACTCACCTCCCAGGCTAATGAAAGCACCCAGGGAGGTCAGACAAGACCCTGATGCACCAGTACTTATTGAAGTCATCTTACACAATGGGAAAGTCTTCAGGGGAACAAATGAAGAAGTGGCTGCTGTTATGGAAGAAGAGGATAGGATCCAGGCTGAATTGCTCAGTAAGCCTGTTATTGCTGAAATAGCCAAGGAAGTAATCAGAGAGACTGATCAGAACATCAGGGGGGAATAGTTCCTTAAACTTCAGGCTGACCTAATCGAAGAACACAACCTGAAGGTCAAGCTGAACAGTGAAAGGAAAAAGAGGAACTATGAAAGGTATGTCTGGACCATGACCAAGACCAAGGGTGAAGGTCCCATCACTTACATGATCATTCATGCAAACATTGATCCTCTTGCCATAACTGTTCAAAGAGGACCAAGAGTGAATGAGAAGAATGCTCCCTTCAAATTCTCAGCATATAGGATCAAAGAATGGGACATGATGGGACCCATCCTGAAGAAAAAGAAGAACAGGTGCGTCCCTGACCTTTTGGCAGCCCTAACAAACAAATATGAGGAACTAGAGAGGGTAGCCAAGAGTCTTGGAATTGATCATCAGAAGGCACTTGCATCTCAGGGCCTAACAATCCCTGAACCAACTCAGAGCACAGGGAGGAAAAGGAAAGCAATAGGACAGGAACCTGAACAATTTATTGCTGCACTACACTGCAACAGAGTTCCCCCTGAAGGTGTCAAGTTCATTCCTAACAAGGTGATCAAGCACCCTAAGTTTGGAATCTTCTTCATAGATGAGTTTGGTCAACAAGCCTTTCAGAGAGTCAGTGGCATTCACTTGGTGGAAACCACAACACTACTGGCCTACAAACTGATGGCACTCCATGTGAAGAGTCCTGAGAATGAAGAGTTCATTAAGCTAATGGAGAAGATGATGAGTGAGAAACCTGACAAGCAAGTATTGTTGTCTAAGAAAGCTAAACTTGAGCTCATGGGAATTAAGGAAGTCTAAGTACTTAACCGTGATCATTTTGTATTAGATGATAGGACTGATGTAATTTTGATGAATAAGATGATGGCCCATGTTTATTAATCAGTGTTCCTTAATTGCTTTATAGTATCTTCAGTGTAAGAAGAAGCCCAATTGCTCACTTACACTGATCAAACACTTAGGCTATATTTATATCCAAATAGGGGGAGACTGTTGGGTTCATTCAGTACCCAAGCAATCTTAAACAAGGATTTGAATACAAAATAACCTAAATGTTAAAAGACCTTCAACAACATTCAGGTCAATGAGTGAACAGTTGCTCAGTGAGTCACCTTCAGGATGCTTAGGACGAGTCAATTAAGAAAAGTCTCTCCATTCAGTGAGGCGGAACTCAGTGGGTGGCACCCAAGCCAAAGAAGAAGGTGATGGGTTCAGTAAGTGATGACAATAACTCACTGAAACCCAGTCTCCTTAACAACTATGAAGAATGAAGACTGAAGACTAAAGACTAAAGACCAAAGACTGAAGAGCTTGAGACTGAAAGAAAGGGGGGACAAGGCGGGAAACGTTTGAAGTGATAAGGAGAAGTCCTTATCAGGCTGAAGTCAAACTTTCCCTGAAAGGCAAAATGTCAGTACAGCGTCATCACTGTCCTTTAGAAAGTGTTATTGTCCTATACCCAAAATAGGTTCTTGTAACAGTGACAAAATACATCAGTATTTTGTCCTTTTGAAAATCCATTTGCAACCTAGAGGTTTGCAACCAGGTGATAGATCAGCCAACACCCAAGTGTTGTTGCCCATGATGGAAACCATCTCATCATTTATTGCTTCTTTCCAGAAAGCAACATCCTGGGACTTCATTGCTTCATCAAATGTTTTGGTATCATCCTCAACAATGAAGCAATACGAGTATTTGTCAGAGACCTCATCCCATGTTCCTTCAATTAAATATAATTGAAACTCAGGTCCAAATGACTTTGGAATCCTGACCCTATTGATCCTTCTGAGGTCAGGTTTAGGTTGTTGTACCACAACCTCATCAGAAACCTCATTAGAGACCTCTGAAACACCAATGTCATTTGTAACAATTCGCATTTCAGGTTAATTTCTATTCCCGAAATTTTTACTATTCATTTTTACTATTCACTGGCACTTTTCATTTCCGAGATTTTTATTTCATATCGAAAATTTTATATTATATTCTCGTAAGATAAATTATTTCTATGACAAGATAAAAGTTTGACGCTTGTCGGGTCATTTTCGCAAAAGTTATTAAGGAACTACACGTTTGGTTTAAACGTCGTTTAAACACCCTGCGCTTAACGAAAACCACCTGCGCTAATTTTCCTCGCATCAGATAAATGTTTAGAACACTCACAATTAATTATAGAATTTTTAAAAATTAAAAATTCTAAGTTAAAATGTCACCAAATAAGCCTCGTGTCTTACAAAACATAAATTGCGTTTTAAGCACTTTCACTTATCCGCAACCTTAACCTTCACCTGCACCATATTTTCTAAGGCATTTAGAAGCTTTTATATTATTGTAAAATTCAACATAATTTACCCCCTCCTTTGACCCTAAAATCATTCTTTGATTTTATAAATCATTTCTTGATTTTCAGGCTTCCGGTTTTAGGTCTAAAAGATGTTTAACACCAACCGACACAAGACTGAGCCCAGTCTAGACGTTATAGGCTATTTTAATTCATTATTATCCTATTAGAAAAGTTACATTTTACTTTTCTCAATTTTGCGCAACTTTCGTACGTTTTACGTATTTCGCGTTTTAGACCCGCGTTTTCAGTTTTAACAGGGTTTGAGCAACCCGATGGAACTTATCACTCATTTTATACTTTATTATGGAGTATAATGATAAGTTAAATCATTCCTGCAAGTTTCGTATTTTTACGAAACCCGGTTTTACGTTTCGTGACTTAACAACTTACAGTTAGCAATTACCGGGACAAAACTGACTCCGTAAAAGCAAGATAATGCATGAAACTTATCAAGCTTCTCATGAAAGCTTCATGAAGCTTATCAAGGAAGGAACCAATGAAATGTGGTTTAATCCTAGCCCTTGATTTCTTAAGATCATTACAAGTGTTAAAATGTATTTACAAAACTACCCTAAAATTTTCCTATAAATACTAGCCTAAACCTTCATTTAAACTTGCACCACACCTTCTTATAACCTTAAAGTCCTCAAACCAAAGGCACTTCTCTTATATTTCATAAGAAAGTTTATGAGTTCTTGAGAAGAAACTAGGCTTTGATCTTGTTTTCTTCAAGTTTTCAAGAAAGAGACGTTATAATCCTCAAATAATTTCAAGTCTCCAAAAAGACTTGTTATTATCTTCAAATCACTCCAGGTTTCCAAAGAGACGTCGTTATAATCTTATTTTGGTTCCGGGTTTGTAAGGAGTCCAAAGGAGGAATTGTTCTAGTTCTTGTTCTTAGATCCTTGATTTCCTTTCTTAAGTGAAAGCCAAAAGTTGTAAGAAACAATAACACATTTTCTTGCTCAATATCATTTTCATGCTTATTATACTTTATTTCATGCTATATATGGTCCTTATATTATGTTCATGATTTAAATACTTATGGACTTTGTTAAGTTTATTTATTGTATTTATAAACTTTTAATGTGTCATATAATCAAGTAAGCAAAATATATTTTCTATCAAATACTACAACACTAGGGAACTTTGTGTGAGGGGTTCATTTGGGTAAACGGATCGACGAGTTGCTGGATTTACGAATTAAAGTGTCCTGGCTCCTCGAACGTTTACTACATGACCTCTGAATTACGATGGCCCGAACGGTAGTACGAGATATACAAACTAAACATGTTTCATAAACCATCTTTCTACAACAACCTACCTGACACACTAAGTACTATATCATGAACAAAATGCAAGGCATATATAGGCTCGTCTTTGTATTCTTAGACATTACTCCAAACCTAAGTCGCAACGTTCTATTGTAGGTTGCACTTAAAGAATTCCCGACTTATCCATCGAACTCATTTAAGCACCATAACACCATCCAACTCACGGTGAGTTCATAGCCCCACTTTCTATTACTTAATTGTTTTACAAACCCTTGGGGGGAATACATGCTATTTTAACCGAACACAATGCTTTGAAATTGTATACTATCCGATTGTTTTATTATCACTAAGTACCACCATTGCCAATCCAAGACCCCATAATCATGAACCATTTAATCACTAGAAATAGTGAGCGCGAGTATTGTGAATAGGCCTATTGGGATTGACGAATCCCGTTTGTGTTGACCAGTCAGGCAAACAAACGCACTAATATTTGAGACTTAGGTATTTGGCAAAATACCTACCGGGGTAATCCACCGATTGATATTGGTACACGTTAACGTATTGGTTGCATGAGCTTAGTATATGATAATAACCGTTTTGTTTTCCAACCATGAGTGTGAGATCATAACTCACACTACCAACATATTGTGTTCAACTACATAAACAAACTCTATGAATATCACTCAACCTTTGTGTTGACAGTTTTAAGCATGTATTTCAGGTGCATAATGATCAGGGATGGTACGGAGGGGCACGGGCTCAATCAAGAAGGCTATAACATATTTTATCATTCAAAAAGACATCAAATGACTTTATATTGATGTACTTTGTAAACATGGAACCTTATGGGACCTCTTTTGTAAACTCTGATATATTATAATTTGAATGATAAATCCTTTTTAAAACGACTCATTTAGAGATCGTTTTCTATTTATTATGACTGTTGTGCCGTCGAGTAACACCCAGTTTGAATTCCGCTGCATCATTGAATTGGGGGTGTTACAGATTGGTACCAGAGCCATGGTTGTAGAGAAACGGGTCTAAGTGAGACCTAAACTATAACCACTTTTACAAGAAAAAACATTTTATAGCCTTCCGCTCTCCGTGCCTTCCATCCTTCAGACGATCATGGACTTGTTAGACATTATACTACGCAAACATATTAACATATTGATACATACACACTTGTCATATTCGAGCACTTCCCGTAAGCTTTAGATTTATTCTAACATCATAATCCTTATTGTAGACATCATGTCTGTACCACCATCACCCGATCACATTCCCCCTATGCCCGATCACTTGCCATTTCTTCCCGGACTAAATGATCCCTATCTTGAAGCACTTGCTTATTACGACAATGAGGAAGAAGCTTATGAGGATTTAGCCAGTGACGAAGAGGAAGAAATGGAAGAGGATCCGGATGAAGATCCCGAAATGGACATAGATGTGGAAGAAGAGGAGGAACTACTAGTGGTACGACCACTATCACCATTGACATCACCACCTCCTGTCTCTGTATCCTCACCCGAATCAAATCATAATACTCCTACTCAAGGTCCAAGGTCCACATATGAAATCGGCGGATCATCCAAACTCATACCTACATTCTTAAATTCGGCCCAGTACGAAGTATACTGCCTGAAACAAGGCCTTGACCTAGCCCTACATAAACTTCACAACATGACACGCCAAATGGATGACTATGAACCTAAGGTTAATGCAGCTAAAATGGAAGCCGTTAATGCACAGCAACGCCTCGATTTGTATATCCTTGATTCAAGCTATGTAAAGGAAGACTTGACTCTTGTTCAAGATATAGTCTTGGATCCTTTAACCGGCTTGGATGACATCAAGGATAGATTTATGCGAGTAGAAAACGCTCAAGCCCAAGACGCGGCCCAAATTCACGTGCTACAACACCACCTAACGGAAGCACAGATCCGACTGGATGTTGCCAACTTTGACCGATACCAACTCAAGAACGAGTTGTATGCCGTGCAACAAAGGTTACGTCAAAGGGAAGTCGACGAGATCCGCCCGAATGATAGTGTCGATGCGCAAAACACTTATAGAAGCACTAATCAATCCGAGTCCTCCAACTGGCACTAAACTAGTAATGTAGTTATCTTTTATACTAGTAAACTGAATAGATTCAGTTAGTAAACTCTGTAAAATCCATGTAATAGCTAGCAGTAGTAAAACGTTGTAATTACTAAACTGAAAGTATCAGTTGGTAAATTTTGAAGAAGCTTGTAATAGGTTTCGATTTTTGTAATCAATCAACGTTATATGAATAAAACTCTTGTTTTGTATTATCATATGTTATAATCTAAACCTCCAACATTATTATTCTATCATTTCCATCAAAAAAAAAATCATGCTTATCCTACCAACTCTATACTTATGTCATACCTTTTATATGATAGCACCATGCCGCCAAAGAAGAGTACCCCACCAACAATGACTCAAGCCGCCATCAACAAACTAGTTAAAGATAGCGTGAAAGCCGCACTTGAAGCTGAACGCGCAGCCGTAGCTGCAGCGGCTGCTGAAGCTGCTCTGAATAACACTGAAGGACCAAACCCAAATGCGAATTCAGTACCTAGGGCCTGCACATTCAAGGACTACTTGAACTGCAGACCCACTAATTTCAAGGGTACTGAAGGAGCTGTAGGTTTGACCCGCTGGTTTGAAAAATGCGAGTCAGTGTTTTCAATCAGCAAATGTGTCGAGGAGGACAAGGTTAAATTTGCCACCAGTACACTAATGGATGAGGCATTATCATGGTGGAATTCGGTATCTCAACCAATAGGCATTGAAACTGCTTATAAAATTTCTTGGGATAATTTGAAGAACATGATGATCAAAGAATACTGCCCTCGCAGTGAAATTCAGAAGTTGGAAGTGGAATTCTGGAATCTTGTTGTTAAAGGGAATGACATCCTAACTTACAACCGTCGATTCCAAGAGTTAAGGATACTATGTCCAGGAATGGTTTCAACAACTGAGAAACTGTTGGAGAGATATATCTGGGGACTCCCACCAAGCACACAAGGGAACGTGACTGCATCCGCTCCCAAGGCACTTGATGAAGCTATGCGATTGGCTCGCAATCTCACGGATCAAGTGGTGCGATCGGGAGCTGCCCAAAAGCAAAACCTCAACAACAACACCACTACCACCAACAACTCCAACTACCACAATAACAATAGAAACCATGGAGGAAACAACAACAACAACCCAACCCGAAACAACAACCATCATAACCAACAAAACAAAAGGCAAGAAGCCACAACGGCTTACGTTGCCGCACCAACCGGAGTTAGATATCCTGGGAACCAACCACAGTGCACTCGGTGCAACTATCATCATGTAGGTCCTTGCCCCGCTAAGTGCAACAACTGCCAAAAGCCGGGACATCTTGCCAAGGATTGTAGAAGCAGGGCGACTGGAGTTAACACTCAGCCAATAGTTACATGTTATGGGTGTGGCGAAAAAGGACACTACAAAAGCAATTGCCCTCAAAACCATGGCCAACAAGGCGGAGGTGCTCGTGGCAGAGCATACATAATGGGCAATGGTGAACCACGACAGGACCCGAATGTGGTCACTGGTACGTTCTTACTCAATAACATCCCTGTTAAAGTCTTATTCGATTCCGGTGCCGATATGAGTTTTGTATCTAATGCAATATCATCTTTACTTAATATCGCACCAATCACTCTAAACACCAGTTATAGTATTGAACTAGCTAACGGTAGCTTAGTAAACACTAATACCATAATCCAAGATTGTACCCTTAATCTCCTAGACCACCCATTTAACATCGACCTTATGCCAATCGAACTTGGAAGTTTTGATGTAGTCATCGGCATGGATTGGCTATCTAAACATCAAGCTAACATCATCTGTGGTGAAAGGGTTGTTCACATACCATGTGACAATGAAACTTTGGTCATCCGTGGTGATCAAAGTGGAACCCGATTAAATATCATCTCATGTATCAAAACCTTGAAATACATTGAGAAAGGATGTTATGCCTTCCTAGCACACGTAACCGAAAAGAAATCCGAAGAAAGACATCTTGAAGATGTTCCCATCGCACGTGAATTTCCCGAAGTCTTTCCCGAAGACTTACCCGGACTTCCACCAAATCGTCAAATAGAATTCCAAATTGATTTAATACCAGGAGCGGCGCCAGTAGCCCGCGCACCTTACAGGCTAGCACCGTCAGAGATGCAAGAGCTATCAAATCAATTGCAAGAACTTTCGGACAAGGGATTTATTCGACCTAGTTCCTCACCTTGGGGAGCTCCCGTCTTGTTCGTAAAGAAGAAGGATGGATCATTACAAATGTGTATTGATTATCGTGAACTAAACAAGTTAACAATAAAGAACCGATACCCATTACCAAGAATTGACGATTTATTCGATCAATTACAAGGTTCAACCTTTTACTCCAAAATTGACCTACGATCAGGTTACCATCAAGTTAAGGTTCGTGAGGAAGATATTCCAAAAACAGCCTTTAGGACACGATATGGTCACCACGAATTCCAAGTAATGCCATTCGGGTGGACTAACGCACTAGCGGTATTCATGGATCTCATGAATCGAGTGTGTAAACCATACCTAGACAAATTCGTGATCGTATTCATCGACGATATTCTCATCTACTTCAAAAACGAAGAAGAACACAAACAACATCTAAGAACAATTTTAGGGTTACTCAAGGAAGAGAAATTATATGCGAAATTTTCAAAATGCGAAATTTTCAAAATGTAAATTTTGGATTCGTTCGGTACAATTCCTTGGGCATGTGATTGACAACACTGGTTTACACGTCGATCCTGCTAAAATTGAAGCTATTAAAGATTGGCCAACACCTACCACCCCTACAGAAATTTGTCAATTTCTAGGACTAGCTGGGTATTACCGAAGGTTTATCGAAGGATTTTCCTCAATAGCAAAACCTTTGACCAAGCTAACCGAGAAAAATAAGAAGTACATTTGGAACGAAGATGAAGAACAAGCATTCCAAACCCTCAAACAAAAACTTTGTAGTGCCCCTATTCTAGCATTGCCAGATGGGATCGAAGATTTTGTAGTCTACTGTGATGCCTCGCACCAAGGTTTGGGTGCCGTGTTGATGCAACGTGAGAAGGTCATGGCTTATACTTCACGACAACTCAAGAAACATGAAGAAAACTACACCACTCATGACTTGGAGTTAGGAGCTGTAGTCTTTGCACTGAAAATCTGGAGACACTATCTATACGGTACTAGATGTACTGTGTTCACCGATCACAAGAGTCTCCAACACATCTTGAACCAAAAAGAACTAAACATGAGGCAACGTCGATGGTTGGAATTACTAAGTGATTACGACTGCGACATTCGCTACCACCCAGGAAAGGCAAACGTAGTAGCCGACGCCCTAAGCCGAAAGGTACGGGTTAAACCATTACGAGTCCGAGCCTTAGTCTTTACCATAAACTCTAATTTTCCTGCTCAAATTCTTCACGCTCAAGCTGAAGCGGTGAAACAAGAAGACACCAAAAAGGAAAAGTTAAACGGCATGATACAGAAGAAATTCGAAACCCGTTCAGACGGAACTCTATGCTTCGAAGGTCGAAGTTGGTTACCACTTTATGGTGGCCTACGATACTTGATCATGCATGAATCCTATAAATCTAAATATTCCGTACATCCAGGATCTGATAAGATGTATCAGGATCTTAAACAACTCTATTGGTGGCCAAACATGAAGGCCGATATTGCAACATACGTTGGCAAATGTCTTACATGCTCCAAAGTGAAAGCCGAACATCAAAAACCATCCGGTCCATTACAACAACCAGAGATTCCTATGTGGAAATGGGAACGAATTACAATGGACTTCATTACCAAGCTCCCAAAGATATCAAGCGGTTATGACTCCATCTGGGTCATAGTTGATCGTCTCACAAAGTCCACACACTTTTTGCCAACAAAAGAGACATACAAAATGGATCAGTTAACCAGACTGTACATTAAGGAAGTAGTTGATGAAGCGAAAAGTGTACCGCTTTTAAGGGGTCATTTAAGCCCTAAATCGTATTTATTTGATCAAATATTGCCCTAAATCGTTCCTTTTGTCATTTTAGGTACTTTTGAGAAGAAATCTGGAAAAGGAAGCATTTTGGACGTTTTTGGAGCATAAAAGTGAAGAAAACGACAAAGTCTCAAAATCGGCTAAAAAGTACATTTGACGGCGTCAGAAATTACCCTGGACGGCGTCACGGCTTGGCAAGAAAAAGGTGGATATGAAAATTACTCATGATAAGCCAGTGAAATTTGCATGGGAATTCTGACGGCGTCACCCTTTGGAGTGATCAAGGTCGTCACGGCTTAATTTAAAGAGGGACGGCGTCACGCCTAATTCTGACGGCGTCAAGCCTTGATAAGCCAGAACGGATTTTGGAAAGCTAAAGAGGGACGGCGTCAAGAAGGCCATCCGGGAACCCTAAAAGCGGCGAGGTGACGGCGTCACACTCCAT
The DNA here is from genome assembly GCA_021014915.2 of Artemisia tridentata subsp. tridentata. NCBI lineage: Eukaryota > Viridiplantae > Streptophyta > Magnoliopsida > Asterales > Asteraceae > Artemisia > Artemisia tridentata. The sequence goes on from CP139503.1 coordinate 268,369,173, forward strand.
AACGTGACGCCGTCAGATCTGAAAGTCTATATATAGTTTTGCAATTTTTTGTCATTAGGGTGGAACTTATTGGGGAACTTTGTGTGTGAAAACCCTAAGACGATTTTAGCAGCTTTTTCAAGGCTTTTTGCCTTGAGATCTTCCATGTTACATTGAAGATAAGTTATCAATTAATCATTCAATATGTCTATGTGTTATTTGATTCTATCTTGTTCTTGTCTTTTGTTTAACATGCTAGGCTAGATTTATCTTGTGTTTGCTTAGATCTAATGAAACCTAGCTATTGATTATTGGTTATTAGTGTGTTATTAGTTGTATTGGATGATTGTTCATCTATGTTAGGCTTAAGAAAACTGGCTAACTTCCTATTCGGTAACTTGCTTGAACGTCTTAAGAAACATGAACCAATGCGTACTAAAGGTTTTTATGGTTGTATTTAATGCATGAGCGAATTCTAGTGATCCCATGTTAGGAGCTTCCTAGCCGGCTCGACATAGGAGTGAAGTAGGAGTTCATAGAGTTGGGGAAGTACGTACGCCACCCCACGAATGGTATTAAGGAATACACCCGTCATCCACGCAATTAATACACACTAATCAACCGGTAAAAGATAGTTAGGGAGTAAGGAAATCTAAGTAAACACATTTCTCTCCACATAAGTTTTACCACCTTTTCATTTTCTGTTATTTTATTTTATTTGCAATTCGTAGTAACTTGGGTTAGTTGACTAACAACTAATTCCGCCCACTCTTTCAAACCCGAGATTTTACTTGCTTTCATAAAATTATAAAAACAAAAAAAGAATCTTCTCTCACCCTTAGACCTATTAGAGTAGTTTTTCATACCTAACGAACACTATTCCCTGTGGAGAACGATCAATCCCCCGTACTTACCACTACACTATACTACATCGGTCAGGTACACTGCCTGGTGGGGTTGTAAGCCTCTTGAGATCCCTCGAGAGGTAAAACCTGTTGTAAGGTTGCAAAACCACGCATCAAGTTTTTGGCGCCGTTGCCGGGGAATAGTTATTGTTTAGGTTGAATTTTTTATTTTGTAGGTCTACTCACTAGATTCCTTTCTAGTGAGATTTTTATTTTATTTTTCTAGGATTTCTTTAGTCTATCTTTTTCTTTGTGCCCTTTGTTTGTAAAACCGTTTTCATTTGTCACTATGATGGATGAAATTCCATTTAGATCATTGTCAATAGGGGAACAATTATATTTCACCAATAGATTTGTTTCCTATCATTCCTATGAATTTTTGTGTGATCTTTGTGATTTCCAAAAGGAGTTAGGGGTAAGGTTAGATGGGTTTAATGAATTCTATGCATGTGAGATTTCTATTAGACGAGCATTATCTGGATCAATTCCTTTTAGTCAGGCTCTTTGGATGAATTTTGAGGAAAGCTTCCTAACCATGACCCATAAGTGGAACGAATTGGTGGATTCGTATGAGCAAAGAGACCTAGTTTCTAAGAACATGGACTTAGAATCAAACCAAGATTCTGAGATGGTTAGTGTTGAACTACCTAGTTGCATGAGTGGGATAGATTTCACCAAATCAAGTACCCCACAAGTCCTACCATCATTTGAGGCACACACACCACCCGTGACTTACCCAGAAGAAGTAGAAGAGACTATAGGAACCCCAATAGAGGTAGAACCCTTGGACCAAACACAACTAGAGGATATAGGTTTGAATACTTGTAGTCATAACCTTTCTTTTAGTTCTATGGAAGTTCCTAGTTTTGATGAACCGGAGCCTCAACCAAAACCGTTACCTAATCTTCCATCCTTGGATGAAAATTTAGGAATTGAATTAGGTCCCGATCCACCCATCAAAACATATAGTCCGGGTAGTCTTAAGTTTAAGGTAGTAGACATTAAGCCTTGTAGTGAGGAAGCTAACACAGGAGTGAACCATGACCTTACATACTTACATCACCCATTTATGATTGATCACAAGAGACATTATGGGTTTAAACCGGGTTTATTAGGTCAAAGTGGATTCTTAACTTGGAGTCTCTCGAAGTTGATAGAAGATGATCCCTTTCTAGGAGAAAATCTTAATCCGCCCACTAACCCAATTGAATTAGGTAAGGTTATGATGATAGGATCCCGCACCTTTGAGCATATAATTCACCCGTCACTCTTTCCTCACGTGGCATATTTCCACCCTAAGGGTGTGCATCGCTACTTTCACCCACACTTAACCCTAAGTGTAGGGAAAACCTCCCCTATTTCCTTTAAATAAGGGTAGAGTCAGGCTCGTGACTCGAACAAAAACAAGCGCTTCTTGGGAGGCAACCCAAGCTTTATTTGCTTTGTGTGTTTATTTATTTGTTTGTTTGATTTTATTTGTTTCCGTATGTGTGTTTGAATTTTATTATTATTGATTCATGTTCAAAACTAAATTGTGAAAATGCTTTATTTTGTTTTTAACTTCGTCTTAACTACATATAAAGGTATTTTGCAAAAGTTAAGTGTAAGGGAAATCTAAATCGGTTTATTAGAACACAAATGAACATGAATCATAATAATAATAAATTAACATACATATTAGTGTTTGTTTGAGTCAAATGCTTGTATCGAGTCATAATGATGTTTTGCAGGATTTCCAGGAAGTAAGGTATAGGCTTTTCCAAAAATTTTCCGAAAACGTAACATGAGAATTCTGTCAGATCATTTCTGATGGCGTCAGGCTTTACAACCTGACGGCGTCAGGTTTAATTTTCTGGAAATTTTAGAAAGTTTTGTTTTCATAAAAAGTTTTTATTAAATCTCTAACTTATAATCTCCAGGAATCTGCAAAATTATCATTCCACAAGCATTATATCCTTATATATAGAGTTTATCCCGCCGATGTTATGCAGGTTTTCGTGTTTGTTTTCTCAGGTTTAACAGGTTATTTTGGACAAGGAAATGTTTTGGATCAAGCTTATGGCGATGCATTAGTCATGGAGCTTCAACATTACTTTGGAAGAAGATCTAACCATGTTATTTCTTTATCCACCGAGCGAATCAGGGGAGTATTTGATTTCATTCTTTTACCTTTTTACTTTTACATCTTGTTATTTGAACATTGGGGACAATGTTCATCTTAAGTGTAAGGGGGGTAAAGTACGATTAGAGAATACAATTGCACTTGATTTTTGTTTATTTAATAGTAAATGTGTAATAAAACTAAGAGAAACACCTGTTAGGGTAATTTTAGCGCCAAATTTAAATTTTTTTACAACATATAGGAGTGAAACTTTGATCTTAATGAGCGTCTCATGGATAGGAGTTATATGACTAGCACAAAAACCGTACCACTAAAAAATTTTCCACCCCCAAATATGTGAGGTTCACCCCTAGAATTGGTAGGAAAAGCATTTATGCTATGATGTGTGTACCGGTAGCACTTAGATTCTAGAACTTGCGTTAGGACCATTCCAAGGCCACAAGTGAGACTACATTCGTGTAGTTAGATTTACTACGTGATAAGAGGCATTAGGATTAACCCATTGTTTTACACCTGTGTTTTTGTTATAATTACGTTGGCTACATTGGTCAAGTAATTCTCCCACACCCTTTGCGTTGTACTCATTTTTAGTACACGATACCCCTAGTACACCCCTCAGAGCCTATCTTTTCGTTTCGACCTTTAAGCATTTTACTTAAAGGAAGAATTTGTTACACCCCACTAAAATGTACACCCAAATCGCCTTAGCCTACCTTGTATGCACTTATCTTTAGTGCATTATTGTTACAACATTTGTTTAAAACCCAAGTTAATTATCTAATTGATTACATGGTTGCTAAGTCGAGTCATATCCTTGTACATATTGTTTTGGGACGATTGGGACTCATGGGTAAAGTACTAGTGTAATGGAGTAATGGAGAAGAACATCATTTATTACCCCCATATGTGCTAAGTATTTTAAAAGTACTCCAAGTGTTTCGATTATCTTAATTCGAGTCATTAGAGTAGTTATTTGTAAATTTATGTAAAAGTTCAAGTGTAAGGGGAATGCAACGCCCCTATGATGTATTATTTTGGATGGTAGGGCAAAAGTGTATGAAAAAAAAAAAAAAAATCAAGAAAAATACAAAAAAAATGAGAAAAAGAAAAGTAGAAAAAACATACGGACTACCATCCCGTTTTATTTTATGTTTATTTTATGTTTTTGTTGTTTTCTTTCATTAGCTTAAGATTGAGTCGAGTCTTGGCTTAGCAACATTGTATAGTACATGTAATTAATCAAGATCTTTAACTCGCCACCAGTAAAATATCCTTTATCCAACAAAACCGTGTTTTCCTTTTCCCTACACCTAACGTTATAACCCATGTAAAAGCCCTCTTTGATAGTTTATCTTAGGTGCTTACGCCTAGTGGAGGAGGTTTTCGATCATTTCCCAAGCCTATGGTAATCTATTTGCTATGACAGGTAGTGAGAGATGTTATCCGTTTTCATTTATGAGATTTATTTTGATGACACTTGAGAGATGTGAGTATCTAAACACTACTTGTGAGGTGCTAGTTTGTAATCTCCGTGCTTATTATGATTAAAGTGGAACGAATATTTGTTGTAATTACTTTTATGTTAGCATTAAATGACCCCTAACTTGTATTTTGATTAGAATAAAAGCACATTTGCTTGAGGACAAGCAAATCTCAAGTGTAAGGGTATTTGATGAAGCGAAAAGTGTACCGCTTTTAAGGGGTCATTTAAGCCCTAAATCGTATTTATTTGATCAAATATTGCCCTAAATCGTTCCTTTTGTCATTTTAGGTACTTTTGAGAAGAAATCTGGAAAAGGAAGCATTTTTGACGTTTTTGGAGCATAAAAGTGAAGAAAACGACAAAGTCTCAAAATCGGCTGAAAAGTACATTTGACGGCGTCAGAAATTACCCTGGACGGCGTCACGGCTTGGCAAGAAAAAGGTGGATATGAAAATTACTCATGATAAGCCAGTGAAATTTGCATGGGAATTCTGACGGCGTCACCCTTTGGAGTGATCAAGGTCGTCACGGCTTAATTTAAAGAGGGACGGCGTCACGCCTAATTCTGACGGCGTCAAGCCTTGATAAGCCAGAACGGATTTTGGAAAGCTAAAGAGGGACGGCGTCAAGAAGGCCATCCGGGAACCCTAAAAGCGGCGAGGTGACGGCGTCACACTCCATAACGTGACGCCGTCAGATCTGAAAGTCTATATATAGTTTTGCAATTTTTTGTCATTAGGGTGGAACTTATTGGGGAACTTTGTGTGTGAAAACCCTAAGACGATTTTAGCAGCTTTTTCAAGGCTTTTTGCCTTGAGATCTTCCATGTTACATTGAAGATAAGTTATCAATTAATCATTCAATATGTCTATGTGTTGTTTGATTCTATCTTGTTCTTGTCTTTTGTTTAACATGCTAGGCTAGATTTATCTTGTGTTTGCTTAGATCTAATGAAACCTAGCTATTGATTATTGGTTATTAGTGTGTTATTAGTTGTATTAGATGATTGTTCATCTATGTTAGGCTTAAGAAAACTGGCTAACTTCCTATTCGGTAACTTGCTTGAGCGTCTTAAGAAACATGAACCAATGCGTACTAAAGGTTTTTATGGTTGTATTTAATGCATGAGCGAATTCTAGTGATCCCATGTTAGGAGCTTCCTAGCCGGCTCGACATAGGAGTGAAGTAGGAGTTCATAGAGTTGGGGAAGTACGTACGCCACCCCACGAATGGTATTAAGGAATACACCCGTCATCCACGCAATTAATACACACTAATCAACCGGTAAAAGATAGTTAGGGAGTAAGGAAATCTAAGTAAACACATTTCTCTCCACATAAGTTTTACCACCTTTTCATTTTCTGTTATTTTATTTTATTTGCAATTCATAGTAACTTGGGTTAGTTGACTAACAACTAATTCCGCCCACTCTTTCAAACCCGAGATTTTACTTGCTTTCATAAAATTATAAAAACACAAAAAGAATCTTCTCTCACCCTTAGACCTATTAGAGTAGTTTTTCATACCTAACGAACACTATTCCCTGTGGAGAACGATCAATCCCCCGTACTTACCACTACACTATACTACATCGGTCAGGTACACTGCCTGGTGGGGTTGTAAGCCTCTTGAGATCCCTCGAGAGGTAAAACCTGTTGTAAGGTTGCAAAACCACGCATCAGTAGTCTCAAGACATGGTGTACCAATATCTATCATATCTGACCGAGACGGCAGATTCACCTTGAACTTCTGGCAGTCACTCCAAAACGCCTTTGCAACAAAACTAGACATGAGTACAGCGTATCACCCTCAGACCGATGGTCAGAGTGAACGAACCATTCAAACGCTGGAAGACATGCTTCGAGCTTGTATAATCGACTTTGGAAAAGGATGGGATACTCACCTACCATTAGTCGAATTCTCCTACAACAACAGTTATCACGCAAGTATCAAGGCAGCACCATTTAAGGCGCTTTACGGATGAAAGTGTCGTTCACCTGCCTGTTGGGCCGAAGTGGGAGATGTTCAACTCACTGGTCCAGAACTCATTCGTGAAACAACGGAGAAGATTGTACAAATCAGAAATCGACTTCAAGCCGCAAGAGATCGACAGAAAAGTTATGCCGATACAAGACGCAGACCCCTAGAATTCCAAGTCGGGGATAGGGTTATGCTAAAAGTATCGCCTTGGAAAGGCTTGATACGATTCGGTAAACGAGGAAAACTAAACCCAAGATACATCGGACCATTCAAAATCCTAGCCAGGGTTGGTCCAGTGGCGTACAGACTTGAGCTTCCATCCGAACTCAGTAGTGTACACCCCACTTTTCATGTATCTAATCTGAAGAAATGCTTATCAGACGAATCACTCGTCATTCCACTCGATGAAATCCAACTCAATGATGATCTTCAATTCATCGAGGAACCAGTTGAAATCATGGACCGAGAGGTCAAACAACTCAAACAAAGCCGAATTCCAATTGTCAAAGTTCGTTGGAACTCACGACGTGGTCCGGAATACACATGGGAGCGAGAGGACCAGATACGTTAGAAATACCCACATCTTTTTACCAACAATGCTTCTACACCTAAAGCAAAGTGATCTCCGGGACGGAGCTCTCTTAAGGGGTGGAGACTGTAACAATTCGCATTTCAGGTTAATTTCTATTCCCTAAATTTTTACTATTCACTGGCACTATTCATTTCCGATATTTTTATTTCATATCAAAAATTTTATTTTATATTCTCGTAAGATAAATTATTTCTATGACAAGATAAAAGTTTGACGCTTGTCGGGTCATTTTCGCAAAAGTTATTAAGGAATTACACGTTTGGTTTAAACGTCGTTTAAACACCCTGCGCTTAACGAAAACCACCTGCGCTAATTTTCCTCGCATCAGATAAATGTTTAGAACACTCACAATTAATTATGGAATTTTTAAAAATTAAAAATTCTAAGTTAAAATGTCACCAAATAAGCCTCGTGTCTTACAAAACATAAATTGCGTTTTAAGCACTTTCACTTATCCGCAACCTTAGCCTTCACCTGCACCATATTTTCTAAGGCATTTAGAAGCTTTTATATTATTGTAAAAGTCAACATAATTTACCCCCTCCATTGACCCTAAAATCATTCTTTGATTTTATAAATCATTTCTTGATTTTCAGGCTTCCGGTTTTAGGTCTAAAAGATGTTTAACACCAACCGACACAAGACTGAGCCCAGTCTAGACGTTATAGGCTATTTTAATTCATTATTATCCTATTAGAAAAGTTACATTTTACTTTTCTCAATTTTGCGCAACTTTCGTACGTTTTACGTATTTCGCGTTTTAGACCCGCGTTTTCAGTTTTAACAGGGTTTGAGCAACCCGATGGAACTTATCACTCATTTTATACTTTATTATGGAGTATAATGATAAGTTAAATCATTCCTGCAAGTTTCGTATTTTTACGAAACCCGGTTTTACGTTTCGTGACTTAACAACTTACAGTTAGCAATTACCGGGACAAAACTGACTCCGTAAAAGCAAGATAATGCATGAAACTTATCAAGCTTCTCATGAAAGCTTCATGAAGCTTATCAAGGAAGGAACCAATGAAATGTGGTTTAATCCTAGCCCTTGATTTCTTAAGATCATTACAAGTGTTAAAATGTATTTACAAAACTACCCTAAAATTTTCCTATAAATACTAGCCTAAACCTTCATTTAAACTTGCACCACACCTTCTTATAACCTTAAAGTCCTCAAACCAAAGGCACTTCTTTTATATTTCATAAGAAAGTTTATGAGTTCTTGAGAAGAAACTAGGCTTTGATCTTGTTTTCTTCAAGTTTTCAAGAAAGAGACGTTATAATCCTCAAATAATTTCAAGTCTCCAAAAAGACTTGTTATTATCTTCAAATCACTCCAGGTTTCCAAAGAGACGTCGTTATAATCTTATTTTGGTTCCGGGTTTGTAAGGAGTCCAAAGGAGGAATTGTTCTAGTTCTTGTTCTTAGATCTTTGATTTCCTTTCTTAAGTGAAAGCCAAAAGTTGTAAGAAACCCTAACACATTTTCTTGCTCAATATCATTTTCATGCTTATTATACTTTATTTCATGCTATATATGGTCCTTATATTATGTTCATGATTTAAATACTTATGGACTTTGTTAAGTTTATTTATTGTATTTATAAACTTTTAATGTGTCATATAATCAAGTAAGCAAAATATATTTTCTATCAAATACTACAACACTAGGGAACTTTGTGTGAGGGGTTCATTTGGGTAAACGGATCGACGAGTTGCTGGATTTACGAATTAAAGTGTCCTAGCTCCTCGAACGTTTACTACATGACCTCTGAATTACGATGGCCCGAACGGTAGTACGAGATATACAAGCTAAAAATGTTTCATAAACCATCTTTATACAACAACCTACCTGACACACTAAGTACTACATCATGAACAAAATGTAAGGCATATATAGGCTCATCTTTATATTCTTAGACATTACTCCAAACCTAAGTCGCAACGTTCTATTGTAGGTTGCACTTAAAAAATTCTCGACTTATCCATCGAACTCATTTAAGCACCATAACACCATCCAACTCACGGTGAGTTCATAGCCCCACTCTCTATTACTTAATTGTTTTACAAACCCTTGGGGGGAATACATGTTATTTTAACCGAACACAATGCTTTGAAATTGTATACTATCCGATTGTTTTATTATCACTAAGTACCACCATTGCCAATCCAAGACCCCATAATCATGAACCATTTAATCACAAGAAATAGTGAGCGCGAGTATTGTGAATAGGCCTATTGGGATTGACGAATCCCGTTTGTGTTGACCAGTCAGGCAAACAAACGCACTAATATTTGAGACTTAGGTATTTGGCAAAATACCTACCGGGGTAATCCACCGATTGATATTGGTACACGTTAACGTATTGGTTGCATGAGCTTAGTATATGATAATAACCGTTTTGTTTTCCAACCATGAGTGTGAGATCATAACTCACACTACCAACATATTGTGTTCAACTACATAAAACAAACTCTATGAATATCACTCAACCTTTGTGTTGACAGTTTTAAGCATGTATTTCAGGTGCATAATGATCAGGGATGGCACGGAGGGGCACAGGCTCAATCAAGAAGGCTATAACATATTTTATCATTCAAAAAGACATCAAATGACTTTATATTGATGTACTTTGTAAACATGGAACCTTATGGGACCTCTTTTGTAAACTCTGATATATTATAATTTGAATGATAAATCCTTTTTAAAACGACTCATTTAGAGACCGTTTTCTATTTATTATGACTGTTGTGCCGTCGAGTAACACCCAGTTTGAATTCCGCTGCATCATTGAATTGGGGTTGTTACACCAATGTCATTACTTTCATTTGGAATCCTTTGACTTGGTCTAGGGACTGATGAGAATCTATTCTCATCAAAGATTGCATCCCTTGATTCAATTATTGAGTTAATTGAAACAGACTCATTAGGTTCAATAACATAGAACCTATATGCCTTGGAATGCTCAGCATATCCAACAAAGATGCATTCAATGCCTCTTTCACCCAAAGTTTTCTGCTTTGGATCAGGGAGTATTACAACAGCCCTACAACCCTAAACCCTGAGAAAGTTCAGGTTGGGTTTTCATTTAGTCCAGAGTTCATAAAGGGTAACCTTATTCCTTTTATAAATAAATAGCAAGTTGTTAACATAGCTTCACCCTAGAACCCTTGACTCAACCCTGAATAGGACAACATGGAATTAACCATCTTCTTCAGCACCCTGTTTTTCCTTTCAGAGATACCATTTTGCTGAGGAGTATATGGAGCAATCATTTCATGGATTATACCAACAGACTGAAAATACAGAGTATCCATGTACTCACCTCCCCTATCAGTCCTTAATCTTTTGATCTGGGAACCTTGTTGCAATTCAACTTCAGTTTTAAACACTTTAAATTTATCTAATGCTTCATCTTTAGTATGTAACAAATAAACATAACAAAACCTAGAAGCATCATCAATAAATGTCACAAAGTATTTCTTATTCCCCAAAGAGGGAGTAGCATGTAAATCACATAGGTCACTATGAATCAGCTCCAAAAATTTAGTTTCACGTTTTACACTTTGAAATGGTTTCTTAGTTATTTTGGTCATCATGCAAGTTTTACACTTTTTAGTGTCCATATCAAAGGCAGGGATTAACCCATCGTTAGAAATATCTCGCATTCTCTTAAAGTGTACATGGCCAAGTCTAGCATGCCATAGGGTTGAATCATTTAGTTTAGAGGTTGACATAAAGGTTGAATTAGCAATATCATTAACAATATTAAGCCTGAACATTTGATTACACAAATAGCCAAAACCAATAAACACACCATGTACCAGGGCTGTTGACTTATTTCCCATATGAAGAATAGAACCATCATTCAGTGACTCATAGGTCTTAAACCAGCTTCTATCTTTACACACATGGATTGTTGCTCCAGAGTCAACCCACTACGCAACATCATCATCCTGCACAAAGTATGCCTCAGATATATATGTAACATAATAAATCTGAAAAGACTTATTAAACACTATCTGACCTTTCAGAGGGTTGGTTGAACCAGTCCCTGAACCACTTGTGCCTGATCCATTGGCTTTATTGCCAATTTTAACACCCTTACAATCCTTCCTGAAGTGTCCAGTTTTCCCATACTTCCAACAAGTAGCTTTTGGCTTCTTGTTAAGATCAGCTTTGGTGTTATCCTGATGTTTACGTTTGTCCTTGTTGTCATTGTACCTGGTGGAGTTGCTATGCTCCACCATATTGACAACTGATGGACCAGTAGCATTGCTACTCTTTGGCTTGTCACTGTCTTGCACTCTGGAGTGATTCCTCAATGCGCAAATGACTGCCCAACTCAACAAGAGTTAATTCCTCCTTCTTATGTTTAAGCATATGCTTGAAATCTTTCCAAGAAGGAGGGAGTTTATCAATGACACAAGAGACTGAAATAGTCTCATCCATGTTCATTTTGTGTTGTGTGAATCTACAAAGTATACTAAGAAGTTCATTGTATTGTTCCATGACAGGTATAGAATCGACCGTTTTGTAATTGTTAAAATTACTTAAAAAGAACTTCTTACTTGATGCATCCTCAGCCATATATTTGGCTTCCAAGGAATCCCATAGTTCTTTACCAGATTCCACATTTTGATAAATATCAAACAGAGGATCAGACATACCATTAAGGATTAAGCCTATGCAAATGTAGTCGTCATTCTCCCACTTGCTCCTTTTCCTTATATCCTCCAAAGTTGCATCATCCCCATTATCAGGAATATGAGTGCTCAGGACATACACCACACTCATGCTTGACAAGAAGAAGTGCATCTTCTTTTGCCATCTTCAGAAATCGACACCTTCAAACTTTTCTAATTTGTAAAAGTTAGCAGCCATTTGCCTCATAGCAGCAGCCATTGATTATCACTAAATAGTTTCTATTGATTGTTGGTTTCTTTAGATCAGCTCCCAGCAAGGTGAAGATAATCAATGGTACCAGATATCACTTGAAATCTTGTTATCACTTTCCAATAGAAACTATTCGAGCCTATGCCTAGGTTACACGAATATCTCTATGGGATAAGACCAAGTGGTGTTCTTGTTTTAGGCACAAATCAAGAACCTGTTTGCTTTCAAGTGTTTATGTTTCGTGTTTTCTTCCATGCATATGAGTATCCTATTTATAGGATTAAATCACTTTTAGTCAATAGAATTATGAGAATTAATCGGCAAATTAATCTCCTCATAATGTTCCTCCATCATAGCCATAGTGGTTACAAGACCAAGTTATTATTGTCTTAATTACGTGTTTGAAACTGCCTATAAATAGGTCAAAGTAGTTACAAACTCATTCCAATAGTACTAACTTATGCCAACAGTAGTAATTTGCTCCAGCAGTACTAACTTAAGGCAACAGTAGTAACATTGCTCCAGCAGTACTAACTTAAGGCAGCAGTAGTAACATTGTTCCAGCAGTACTAACTTAGTACTAGCAGTAGTAGCTCTGCTCCAGCAGTACTAACTTAGTACTAGCAGTAGTAACTTAAACCACTATTAGAGTCAGGGTAATCAGGGACTTAATGGGTGTATACTCCGTACCTCCAAACCCATTTACATGTATGATCAAATCCCTCAATTGAACTAAATTTACAACAATAATAACAAATCGTTTGGTAATTGATTTTTAATAACAAATCGTGTATTTTAGTTATAACCGATACATTTATTATCATTTACTTTTCATATCTACCTCATACCTTCATCTTTCCAAAATATGAAATGTAGTTGGAGCGCAAAAGTGGTAGAGAGAGCAATATATTTTGCGCTCCGGGTGAGTTAGAGCGCTAAAGTGGTAGGGAGAGCAACATCTTTTGCGCTCCGGGTATACGTGGCACTTTAGTATCCATTCAAATAATCGTGCAAAACTAACGAGAGAGCAATTATGTTTACGCTCTGGTCATTTTTTGCGCGTAGAGTACAATGCGTTCCAAATTTAGGAGCGCAAAACTTACAGGAGAGCAAAGATTTTTGCGCTCTATGCCATGCGTGTGGTTTAGATGTGCTTTTAAATGACGTGTGTGACGATCTAAAAGGCGGAGCGCAAATTTTCTGGGCGCACAACTAAATTTGCGCTCAAAGTAGTTTTTTGTAACACATTTTTCAACGGTTCATTTTGGTAAAACGCACACCAATATGTTTCATCTGAAAATTTCCTCTTCCCACTTCCCTATTACTTCTTCTTCTCCACTTATTCCTCTTCATTTATTCCGACGAACAAAACCAAGATAAAAGATTTTAATAGTTTTGACATTAAAAAACACTTTGTTTTTAGATAATCTCAAAGAGTTTGGAGGGCACTCTTACGATTTGTATGGGAGCACTGAACATTTTCTCTACCAGTCAACTCTCTTTTCTATATAAATTTTGTGTTCAGAAAAATTTGGTGGGGGGCAACGCCACCCCCTACTATACACGTAGATCCGCCCCTGTCAGTAAGACAATAACCTTCGAATATTTCTTGATCGGGCTTAGAAACACTCTATTGATGCCCGAATTGTAACAAGTTTAATATCAAGCACATAAGATTGTGTTCTAATGCATGATAACTTTAGTTACACCTTTAACTCTAAGGTTATGGCTTATCAAATATCAACCGACGTAATCGACAATAAAACTATTAAAGTAGTGACCATCAACAAAATCAAGCATGGGGCTTCAATTATGTGATACAGTGAAATTAATCTTGTCTCATTCCAACTATAGGTTTAATCTGGATCCTTATAAAAATTTAATTATTTCTTCCCAAAAGGGAAAAAAAGAACATGTAGAACTTTAGAAACAAGCCTCTTATAACATGGGAGTAGGGTCACGTGACACACATTTTTGTGGCACGTTGATATGTGAGAATAACAGCTGACTTGCACATGCCTCACTGATATTTTTCGTTACAACTAGATACGAGTATTATTATTTCACTTCATATTTATCAATCACCCTTGCCTACCTATCATTCACAAGACATTAACTACCAAAATTCCAACAACATCAAGACTGTATACATCAGAAATTTAATGAATTGAATCATTAATGATAATAACAAGTGCATCCGGCTTAAAATTATAGTCATATTTATATTCTGGGCATGTTTCAAAATAATAATTTCCATCGTCTGTCAGTCAATCAAAAATGAGTTTAGCGAATGTGGATTATATTTGATTCGTTAAAAATTACAATCGTATCACATTTTTTAAACTGTACGTTCTTCGTATGGGGATAATAATTTTGAAACGGAAAAAGTATTTTATTCTTTTCAAATATTAATGTGTATGACCGGCCGTACTAAGCGATGCACGACCGAGTCTTTGACACCAAGGCGCGTCTTCCTTTATACGGTCCTCATGTAGGACGCGTCTTTAACAACAAAAATGAAAGACTCGGTCGATGCCAATACCAAGTCGTAGGGGTTGTTTATAGGGGGTGTTCACGGGTCAGTTCAGTTCGGTTAGTTGAAAGAATTAAACTATTCATCACGAGGCGGGTAATTAATTTTACTACCCGAAACCGAACCGTACTAGGCGGATAACCGGACATGCGGGTACCCGAAGTGAGCGGTTACCCGCGGTTCGGACCCGAAGATGTTTAATTGAGTTTAACAGTATAATTAATAACATGGTTTAACACGTTAAATGACATTGAATAGATAAAATTCATAAAAAAGTTATTCCGTTACAATAATTGCATGCAAATATTCATATCACATTAATCAATTTTCGCACATAGATATTGCAAAATGCTTACATTAAGAGTAAAAAAGTCATTATACAACAAAAGTAGAGTGATAATATATATAATAATTGTACAAATATTAAATATTTAATTAAAGAAGCTTCATAACATTATTCACGGTTCGCTTCGGTTAACCACATATATATAAAAATAGAAACCGAAACCGAACCGTGATAAGCGGGTTTTTTCGGTTTCGGTTCTTTTCGGTCCGGGTTTTTTCAGTTTCGGATTTTTTTTTGTTTCGGATTGAGCGGTTCAGCTCGCTTCATCGGTTTCTCGGAATTTATGAACACTCCCAGACTTGTTTATGTACGAAAGCCAGAGGCAAACAGTAAAAAACTTGGCCGTTTGGCAATTTAAAAAAAAAACTTTAACAATTTATATAAATTTATCATTATAAATACCACAATACTCCTCAATTTATAACAATCTTTATTTACATACTCTAATCTTCTCAACTTAAAAAATGTCTCAAAAAACTCTCAAAACTAAAACACCCGAAATCCAACGCCAACAAAACGTTCCAACACCAAATTTAAATTTTCGTTTGGGTCACACCAACCGTTAATTTTCAACCCGCAAGTTTTGTATACGAACCACAACAACAACCAGTTTACCTCAACAATCCGTTCCAACCTCCGTTTAATCAAATGTATCGTCCACAAATGTTCGGCGATTTACCGTCACCACCACCACCATACTAATCTCAAAGTTCTCAACATTCTTCTCCGTTTCACCCTTTTAATGTTGATGAGGTAGAAGATTTGTGTTAGTGCAAATATTACGATATTTAAACTAAACGGTTTCTTCGGTTTTAATAATGACAAACATGTAACTTGTAATACATAACGTAAAATGTGCAAGTTACTTGTAAAAACAAATCATCAATGCATACTTACATCAACACCTTTCAACGTTTCAAGTATGCTTCAACGAAGTCGTAGATTTCCATCCCGACATAAATCACTCAAGGTATGGACAAACAAATCTACTACTTGACAAATGATCAAAGGATTATATTTTTCAAAACTTCACATTTTTAATGTGACAAAACATTTTTTCAAAAATATATTTTACAAATTATTTTTGAATTAAAAAGAAATGTTTTATTTTGAAAAATAAGTTTAAAAATCCCAACAGTCAATTTTCCCCCCAAAACAGTTCCAAACATTCCCAAATAAACCTTCCCCACTAAAGACAAACGAAGGAGCGTCCACGGTACCATTAAGTATCGACGGCTCCACTAAATTTAGTGGAGCCGTCTGACAATTAGTGGAGTCGTGGGTCTGTAACGGCTAGTTTTTCCCTTGCCTATAAATATTGGACCATTTTACACTTCCAACTTGATTTTTTCAGTCACTTTTCTCTGGTCTAATCCCTCCTCACTTAGATGACTTTCTTTGGTCATTTGGAGAGTCTTAGTTTGTTTAAGAGTGATCCAATCCTCCATTCAAGTGATCTTCTTCATTCCTCTTGATTAGCAAGAGAAGAACACAAAGTATCCAAGTAGATACAAAGTGTTGTCATCCCTCTTGATTTGCAAGAGAAGAACACAAAGTATCCAAATAGATATAAAGTGTTATCATTCCTCTTCATTTGCAAGAGAAGAACTCAAGGTATCCAAGAAGATACAAGAGTTGTAGTTGTTAGGTCTTGTAACATTTGTTACACTCTTGATTGTATCATATACATCAAGATCATTTTTCTTTTGAGAGTTTGTGAGGGAGGATCATTGTGATTTTGTAGAGATCTTGGAGATCTTTTGAAGCCATTGGGCTTGTGTGATTGATCATGTGTTAGAGTTTTATTGGAAAAATATTATTGTGTATGACTAGATTCGAACTCGATAGCGAGGGATTGCACATTTTACGTATGAATGACTAACGTAAATAATTAATTTATATAATAGTTATGTATTTAATTATTTGGACACGAAATGAGGACTAACAGATGTTATTTAATTAACCGAATTGACAAACAACCGTTAAGTAAAAAGTGAAAGGACTATTAGTGAAATTTGGAATAAAAGAAAGATCTAGAACCCAATATTATGGGCTAGGCCGATCGATTCAATGGGTACCCAACCCATTTGTTTTCTTTTCATCCAAGATACTAATTCCCTATAAATATAATAATCATAATGGTACTTTTGTGGTGGACTCTTCACGTGCAATAATACTGTTACAAAAGATTGTTTGTCCTTTGCTTTTATGAACACAGTCGATTGACTTTTAGTGTCAATCAATCACTGTTTTATTAAACAAAAGGGTTATACTATACAAGCCCCCTATGATGTCAAATTATAGGGGACAAAGAGAATATTCCTTTTATTTTGCAGTATAACACAGTTTTCTGTCAGTTTCTGTTCCGTATTTTTGACAGTTTTTAGCATTTGACATATTAAACTTTATATTTTCTGTTCCGTACTTTCAGGTTTATAGTTTTTTGATATAAATAAAATTATAAAAATACAAAAAAATAAAAAAAAATAAAAAAATAAAAAAAGGGGGGTGGGGGGGGGGGCTTGGATAGTAGTTTTTTTTTTTTTTTTTTTTTTGGGGGGGGGGGGGGGGCTTGTATAACTTGTCCCTAAACAAAAATATAGTTTTTTTTTAATCCGTGTTCAATCACTAGCATCATTCGTTAGTCGAGTAATAGTACGTGTGTTCGAGAACTCGTTAATATCTTACTTTAGATATTGATCTTGGATTGTGGAACAAAATTGTAAGGGGTTCCACGTTAATCCGTTTGATTGTTCAAGTGAAGAAAAGAGAAGGTTTTGATCTTTGTTTTGCTAAGATCAAAAGGTACGTTTCATTTATTATTCGGTTATTACTTTGTACATGTTAATTATGATCCTTGCTTCCGCTGTATATGTGCTTTAATGTTTATGGTTTATTATTTATTTGAATGTCAAATTATCTAAAACCGACAGTGGCATCACAAGCCGTTTAACATGTAATTGTAATTATCGAAACACATAATAAAAATCAAATTTTGATTTGGATTTACATGTTTTTATTAGTTTATTATTTTTTAGGTTTTAATTTTAGATCTTGAAAAACAATTCGAACTATACAATTTGGGAGGGGGTTCGACCCTGTAAAACCCGAAAATTTAAAACATGCAAAAAATTACTAAATTACCCCTGAAGCCTTAAAACGTAATTAAATCATTTATAAAATTCCGAATCGATCCCAAACTTCTGAAAACGAACTATGTACGAAGCAAAATAAATTTCTGGGACAACATATTATTTAATTTGAATGTACAAAACTCATTATTACACCTTTATATGTATAATAAAATCGAAATATATTTTTACCTAAATAATTATATTTAAGAATGAATTATTAAAAGGAGTTAAAAAGGGAAATTATCATCTAATAAATTGTGATTGAGGCCAGCCATGGGAAACACGTTTTTGGTCATTATCCCTCCCCAAAAATCACGACTTCCTCTCCTCTTAAATTGGATCTCCCATTTTACCCTAGCGATAATACATTTTCACACACAATAATTCACCTACGAGCCATACGATTTTCTGGAAAGGATCTGGTATTTTTCTGGGATTGTTCATCACCTAAGGAGGCTGAGAAAAATAGGATTGGGGTTGTAGAATCGCTGCTTTGGTCGTGAGTGTTTTTCTTGTCGGTTTATCTCATACGATAGGTATAATTCGTGATCGAGGAGGGAGTGATTTGATTTCCTGTCAGCCTTTTCTATTTTGTGTGCTTGCATTGAAATAAGGTACAGATATTCTGCCCTTTTTAGTAAGGTGCCTTCGTTCTCTTTTGATTATTGATCTTGATTCGTATTAGGATTTCCCGATGCCATTGCTATGTTTTCCCTGCTTGTAAACCTTGATCTGTTGTACTTGTTCTTGAACCTTTGTTTAAACCCTGTCTTGATCTTTGGTTTACACCTTGTTCTGAACCCTGCCATGAACCTTGATATGAACCCTGCCATAAAACCTTGACTTGAACCTTGATACTTGTGATATTATAACTGGATGAGAAAACCTTTTTAAATGATTTATGGAAATGTTTTAAGAAACTATTCGTAAGGCTATCTTTATAGAAACCATTTTTAAAAGACCTTCTTTATGAAACTGTTTTAAAGATCACTTTTATGAAAGTCATTATTAAAGGATTTCTTTTCAACACCTATGATATGGACTTGTAATATAAACTGTTAAAATGAACTTTTAAACAAATTGATATTGACTTCCTGATATCGACCTTCCTGATATTGAACCTCCCTGATATTGACCTCCCTGATATTGAACCTTTGGACTACCTGATATGGAACCCTCTGATATGAACCTTCTGATATCCTGTCTTGAACCCTGATATGGAACTTGATTCTGAACAACCTGATACTTGACACCTGATACTTGATACTTGACACCTGATACTTGACATTTGACACTTGATACTTGACACTTGACCCTGACCCACAGTTTGATATTACGAGCCACCCACCAGGCATGAGGTGTTCATGTCCTTGTCATTGATGCACCGATGACTTGACTCTAGGGTAGGAGAGAGATGTCCTATCCCGTCCCTGACTTGATTATATGGTGTGTATTGGTAGACTCTGGCCACCTGGGGCGTATGGATGCATCCTAGACTTGACCTGATCTGTTTATATTACTTGTTATATCTGGTGATTGATGGTGTGTGCGATGCACGTCTTTCACAACCTCTGGGAGCTCATGACTCCAACCCTGCGAGGTAACCCCTCACCCTGTTGTATCTGATACATGAGGACACCCCTCATATTATCTGGTTACTTGAGAGGCATCCCCTCTGGATTTCTGATATGGCTACATGATGATGATATCTCTGATTTCTGGGCTCGTAGTGGATTTCTGTTACCCTTACACTTACCTGTACTACTTTCCTTAACCCTTGGCATATTTGCATGACCTTGACATCACTTATCTTTCATTACTATTACATTATACTTGCACATTATTCCTGACCGGTTAGTATTTCTTTCTTATTCATTATTCTGTATTATTGCTTGTTTCTGTTATATCTGTTCACTGAGCTCTCGTAGCTCAGCCGCATTTCTTTTCCTGCGGCAGGTACATTTAAGCTAGGAGCTGGGTTTAGCTTGGGATGAGAGCAACTTGTGTGAAGTTTAGACCTTGTCATTCTAGTGTGACCATTTGGATATTACTTCTGTTATGCCATTGTTTGGGCATTTTGGATTCTGTTTTGTACTTCGTTATTTCTGTCTTGCACTTGATATAAGTCGTGTTGACTTATTTTCCTTTGGATTTTAATGTTAAGGCTTCCGCTACTTTAATTCTTGAATGTTATGTTTGTTCTGATATGAAGCCATATATTTGTAACATCTTTGCCCTTGCCGGGTTGGGGTGTTACAGACCCTCTTTTATTAAAAAGTTAGTTTTGTAACCCTAATTAGGACATGTTTATGTGATTATTTGAATAAAGGGTTACGTTCCTATTTGATCCATGATTTTTTTCATGCAAACAAATCATGGATTAGGGTTTGTGTAACACCCCAACCCGACAAGGGCAAAGATGTCACAAATACATGGTTTCATATCAGATACAAGCATTCAAGAAATAAAAAAATAGCGGAAGCCTTAACATTAGAATCCAAAGGAAAATAAGTCAACACGACTTATATCAAGTGCAAGACAGAAATAACGAAGTACAAAACAGAATCCAAAATGTCCAAACAATGGCATAACAGAAATAATATCCAAATGGTCACACTAGAATGACAAGGTCTAAACTTCACACAAGTTGCTATCATCCCAAGCTAAAACCCAACTCCTAGCTTAAATGTACCTGCCGCAGGAAAAGAAATGCGGCTGAGCTACGAGAGCTCAGTGAACAGATATAACGGGAACAAAGCAGTAGTAACGGAATAATAAAGTAAAAGAAAAAAAATACCAGGTGTAACAAGAGTCAGGAAAAGGAATACAAGAGTTATGCAGACATACCAGGAATTTAGAATGGTTACAATGGTGAAGGTAAATGAAACCAGAACCCACCAAAATCCCAAGTCAAATCAAGTCAGGTCCAATGTCAGGTCAAGTTGTCAGGTCATAAGGTTACAAGGTTTCAGGTAAACAGAAATCCTCTACGAGCCCAAACATATCACATCAAATCAAATCATATATCAGGGTGTATGGAGGGGTGACCTCAGCATACCAGGAAACAGGGTGAGGGGATACCTCCAGGGGTTGGAGTTGCAAGCTCCCAGGGGTTGTGAAAGACGTGTATCGCACACACTCGTCAGTCACCAGGATATAACAGGAAATATAACAAATCAGGACAGGTCTAGGATGCATCCATGCGCCCCCGCAGGCCACAGGGTCTTCCTCTACATAAAAAATCAAATCAGGTCGGGGACGGTGTAACCAAATCACTAGGGCTACACACTAGTCATGCCGGTGGTGCATCACAGACATGGACATGAAACCCTCATGCCTAGTGGATGGCTCGTAGTCTCAAACTGTGGGTCAAGGTCAAGCATCAAGTCTCGGGTGTCAGGTGTCAAGTCTCAGGTATCAAGTGTCAGGTATCATATCAGGGTTCATATCAGGGTTCAAGACAGGAGATAAATGCAGGAGTTCATTATCAGGAGGTCCATATCAGAAAGGTCAAATACTGGAAGGTTCATAATAGTTTATTATAAGAAATCCTTTTTACATGGTTTCAATAAAATGATCGTTAGAACAGTTTCATAATAAAAGTCTTTTAAGGAAATGTTCAAAAACCTCTTCATATACAACTAAAAGCAGTTATAAAATCCTATGAACCTTCAAGTACCCAAGGTCTTAATTATTCAGGTTATCAGGGGTGAACAAGTCATGTTAAGTGTCATAGCAGGGTTCAAGTCAAGGTTCAAGTCAAGGTTCAAGTCAAATGGTTCATATCAAGTGTATCAAGGTTCAAGTTCAGGTTTATGACAAGGTTCAAGACAAAGGTTAAAGCAAAGGTTCAAATCTACGGTTCACAATACAGGGAAAACATAGTAATGAATCAGGAATCAGAAATGAGACGAAGGCTCCTTACAAGAAGAGCAGAATATCTGTACCTTATTCAAATAGCAAGCACAAACACAAGAGTAGCTGACAGGGATCAAGATCACTCCCTCCTCGAACCTAAAGGAGTAGAAGACAGAAATACGGAAGGGGTTCAGTTATCTTCCCATTATAAGTAACTTCCATTTTTAGTAACTTTCTATTTTTAGCAGGTTTCCATAATTAGTAAGTTACCACATTTACCAAGATTCAAGTGATATAATTCAAGTCAAGTCTTTAATTAGCTTATTATGGAAGTAACATTCATTTTAACAAGTTACACAAGTTTAGGGTTAATTATGACAAGTTTTTCATAGTTCAGGGTTATAAGTGTAAATATTCCAAGGATGAGGGTTTAAAATGAAAATATCACCATTAACTCATTCTCACTCTCAAGTTATCCAGAATTACACCTTTAGTCCTTTAGTTTTCATACTTTACATTTTACACTCCTTTTATTATATAAGTTACACTTTAAACCTTATAATATCCATAATTACACATTAAACCCTTAGTTTATCAAATTTACACAATTAGTACTTAATTTATAAAGTTATGTGAATGCTCCTTCAAGTTTCCATAATTTACACAATAGGTCCCTCAAATTAATTAATTTACATATTTACCCTTTAATTTACATTTTCAATCCTTAATTATTAATAATTACATATTAATCCATTAAATTACCAAAATTACACATAACCCCCTGAATATAATTTATTACTCAATTCGACCCTAACTTTCCAGAAATTACATATTTAGTCCCTCATTTTTATTTATTTTTAAATCGACACAAATATTACAATTAAATCATTATCTCGCCAAAATTACAAATAAGACCCTCATGTTATAATTTTTACATATTCTCCCAGGTCCATACAATATTACAAAAATATCCCACAAGTTTTAATAATTACAAAACACCCCCTTAACTTATTATTTTCCAATCGGTAACTATAAAACATTACCAAAATCAAACCCTAGTAATCCCAATCATTATACAATAATTTTATCATCATTATGTCACCTTTATTTCCAGATTTCATCCCTTAGCAACCCTAGATCGATCGGTTAAGAATTTTTTTACAATTTCTCTTTTATTTCCAAAATCCGATTATAACAATAATTCCCAAAAACCCAGATTCGACTCCAATAATTCGAATGGCTATTTTTATCATGATATATGAAGCATAAAGAACCCACGAAAATTATTCACCAATCTCATAAAAATCGTATGGATTAAATAGAAATCGATTTCCAAAATTAGGGTTTTAAGCTCGTTATTTTTCATTCGATCACAATAGGGTGCATGGTTCGATTTCAATAATTTTTACATGTTATATATGATTAGGAGAAGGCTAGAAAAATACCAGAAAAATTATAGATCGAGGGATTCACACGTTGTGATTTTCTTTGGTTCGGTTTCAATATTTTCGACTCTAAAAATTGCCACGCCTAAACGAACGACTCCAGGACCTTGTAGCTATTTTTATCACCTCTCTTGCATCACTAAGAACTCCAAAAAATTGGGTTTTTGATTTATAAAAAATCGGATGAGGATGGGAGGTATTTTTGAAGTGGCGGCTAATTAGTTTTAGGGTTAAATTGGAAGAATTAATTTGGGGATTAATATAAATTTGGTTGGACCGGTCTTTGGGGAGGGTATGGGCTAGGATACCGAGATTTCTAGTTAGGGAAATTTATTGGGCTTTAATTACCATCTTAATTGTGTTTTTAATTACATTTAATGTCTTAATATAACTCATAAAATTCAAATTGGCGCACAAAGGTATTTTAGTAATTTTCTAGCTTGCAAAAATATTAAATGGGTTTGTCAAAATTATTTGGGATCATAACTTGTTCATTACCCGAAGTTTGGAATCGATTCGGTACTTTATAAGCTTTTAATTAAATTTTTAAAGTTTCAGGGGCAATTTGGTAATTTTAACATGTTTCAGATTTTCGGGTTTTACAGTTTGTTTATATTTGCTACATGTTTTAGATAGATCTAAAATTAGGGAAAACCCTAATTAAAAATATTAATGAATCAGTTATGTGCTACGTGGTATTTAATTAATTTAAAACTTACGCGGTCAAGTTATTTGACGTCTGTGGACCATTGGGCACAATGAGCTCGAAAACCAATGGGAGTTTTATTAATTATATACATAATTATTCACATGTAGATTATTAATAGGATTTATCAAAAGGGTTTTGCATGTGGCTATATGTTTTAATAAGTTAAGATCATATATGTGTTATTTGTGGTTATTTATTTTTGTTAAAAACTACTTCTTCTTATTTGTTTAAATTATTTATGAATTGTAAGCAAAAAGAGGGTAGTTTTTCGAATAAAAATAAATGGACCTAATAACTATGAAACCCTGTTGTAGTAAATTTTTAATTGCCAAGTCTTATGTGCCGATAGTGGTTCGCTTCGCACGGTAATTTGCTCCCAGGCGAAACTAGCAATTTAATAATTTACTACATATTTTTTATAAGACTTAGAATAAAAAACTTTTAATTGATTGATGCAACTGTACAAATGTTCGAAGCGCGGACCTAATTAGACAAACTATAAAGTGGGTATAAGGTTGGTACGCATTAAATTGTGACCTTAAAGAGACTCCATTCTGTCTCTCCGCTCGCCTGTGCGTCTAATTAGACTTACCAAGTACACCATTACATGTACGAAGCATCTTAAGGCAAAGTTGTAAATTGCTCAACGCCTCAATTAAAACTTTGTTGATTTAACTCTTAACAAATTGGTAATTAAAATGTTTTTGAAAACTTATGATACAAAGATGAATGCATGCTTCTTTGTACATATTTTGATTGTCACATCAAAATAAATACCCTATAAAATTTAAGTCACATGCTATCTAATTATAAGATACAGTTGAAGTTAATATCTGGCGTAAGTGAGACCTTGACACGGATATTAATGACAAGGTAAATTACATGCTTTTATTGCCAGCAGATCAACTGAGTGTAATAAAATTATGTGAATTTACATGTTTCTAAATTAGACGACTTAATTAAGTTATAAGTGAGACCTTGAGACTTAAAGCATGAGATGGGAAGAAACATGCTTACATTGCAAAATTATTTTTGGAAAATGTAATTCCCATAAATTTAGGAGTCGGAAAATTGTTTCGCGATTATTGTACGACAAGTTACCATCTTTCGTACTTTCACTGCTAGCAGATCAACTGATGTGGTGCAAACTATGGAAAGTTGGATCCTAGTTTTCAAGAAAATTAAATGGTTATTTTATATTTCCTGGGTAGTTTTATTTTCTTGAAAAATTATTATCGAAAATATTAAAGTTGAATTTTGTAAATTCATTTAATGTATTAATGCAACGTTAAAAACCGTAAAGGTGGGGCATTCTTTTAGTGGAAAATTTGATCTACACCCGTAGGGGTTTAGGCTAGAGTCAACTTTACTAAAAGAACAAACCAAGTCTACTTTCTTTGAGAAGAGTGAGACTTAAACCATATACCTTTTCATGTATGAGAAGGGTATAATGGGAAAATTATAATTGTCTAAATTCTAAGGAATAACTCATAGCAAAATTTTAATAGTTAAGAAACTTGCACATTTCATGAGTTATTAAATTAGAAGCAAGACTAGTTAACGCAAAATTGGTAAAAGGCAAACCAGCACACTTTGTCTAGTTGTTGTGCTTTGACCACTTTTGATGCTACATGCCACTGTGGGGATGGTAGTCAAATTAAGGAAGAAATTGCATGCCCAATTATTACAAAGTTAATTGGATTGATGGATAGTCCATCATTTACAAAGTAGAATACATTCTTTAGTTCCTAAGTAATTGTTACATATGGGATCACTCAAAGGTGTAGGAAAGTAAATAGCACACTATTTACTTTTACTGGTTATGAAACACTTATAATGTTGTCAAATCCAGTGGGAGCATTGTGTTGTTGATGAACTCAAATAAGTACATTTTATTACCGTCATTTATCCTATTTATTTGACTTGTTTTATTATATTATCTGTGAGAATTGATACGTTAATGTTTACTTTTGTAATTCTCAGGTAAAAACAAGCATTTGGTGAAACTTGGCGATTTTGGACTAATTATGGAGCAAAACAAGCAAGAAGTTAAGAGTCTACTGAAATGTACAAGATCAAGACTATTCTGCTCCAGATACGCCGCATCTTGCTTATTACATACGGCGCATCACTATCCAGATTTCACAAGATACGATCCAAGATACAAGAGGACATGCGCCGCATCTATAAATGGAGTTACGCCGCATCTTCTGGCGGTGTACGAATATTCCTGAATATATTAATCTTGGACCCCACGCGAAGTTAAGTCAATGCGCCGCATCTTACCTCAGACAGAAACTATAAATACCCCAAAGTCAGACGACTTAGAAAAGACTTTTGGTACGTACGATATTCGAAGGACAGAAGCCCTAGGCCGAATTCAGTCGAAGTAGCAGCACAAGACACACCTTGAACAAAGATACGAGAGCTGTAAGAAGGTCCTGCATGTATTCAATTCATTAAGTAGTTTTGTTTTATTGTATTAGTACACTTTAATTGATCAGGATTGATGGGCTTGTGTTATGTTATCATTCACTTCAACTCCCCTTAAAATTGCTTTCCCATTAATTAAAGTTTATATGTTGATGTCTTTGGTGACTTTTATTAGTGCATTGATAACCTCTGTGTCTAGCTGAGCATTGCTTGGGTCGCCATGCCCCTTCCTCGCCTATTTATTAGATCGCCTATGCATTCTATCGTCTGTAGAAAAGTAGGAAGAAAGATAAATGGGATAGTCATAAGTAATCATTAAGGGTTTACTTGCCGATAAGATTAGAACCAACGAGAAAGGACTTAATCTCGGTGCGTTGCATCGAACTATACACTTCATATAAAACTAGCAATAAAACAAGTGACAAGCTACTTAACTATCAGGACAGGTCTTCTTATTGTCTCGAGTATTTATTTGTGTACGTGTGTGCTATTCGCTGATTCGTGCCTATTAGTTAGTTTATTATTTAATTGCAACCAAACCGTGCCAGTCTCTCAGGCTGAACCCCTTGCGTTAAATTAGGTTGTATAGCTAACTTAAGATATTAAAATACTGATTAGAATAACTAGATAATACGTTCCACTCTTAGTGATCGACACTCTGCTTACCATTAATACATACTGACCGGGTACACTGCTCGTTAAAGTGTGTGTGTTATTGATAAGTCGGCTAAATATAAATTTAAAACTTGAATACTGCTAAAACCACAACGACATACCGTGGGTATAAATTAGAGCACTCGCACGCACGCATCAAGTTTTTGGCGCCGTTGCCGGGGAGTGAATTGTTATTATCTGTTAATTTGATTAGTATTTTAATTAGGTTTTTCTTTTTAATTTTTAATCTAACCGCTAACTGTGTTGTATATTAGGTTAATTTGCATTCATTGTATTATTTTGCATATTTTCTGTTTTGTGTGTTATTTGTTTTATTTTTGTTTGTTTTCGTTTGTGTTTTTATTTCTCGTATTTTCTGTGTTCTGCTATCGTTGTACTGAGCTTATTCAAACGATACGGCGCATCTGATTTCTTAGATACGGCGTATTGCGTTTAATTTTTATAAAATACAACGCGTTTAATTAATTCGATACGACGCATCTTTTCCCCAAGATACGGCGTATCTGTTTTTGATAAAAAAAAATTTCTAAACGTTAACGCCATACGACGCATCTGCTTTAGCAGATACGGCGTATCTATTATTTTAATTAAAAACAGTTTTCGAATTATTAAACAGATACGACGCATCGATCTTCGTCGATACGGCGTATCTTCTGAATCAAAAATCTTGTATTTTGAAACATAACGAAAATACGGCGCATTAACTTTTATTAATACGACGAATATAATTTGATAAATATAGTTGATTTTTGATATTTACCTTGATCGGTCCGCTACTCTCGTGCACAAGTTGTTTATTTTCAGGTTAAATGATGACTCAAGCATCACCATGAAAGATTACATTCTGAACCAAACCGAGAGACGCTAGCTGGAGTGATCGAACCTAAGACGACTAGAGTGGGAAAAACTCGGTACTGGTAACATTGAACGTCTTAAATTCTTGAAATAGAATTCCAGGTAACCTCTACGATAATTCAACCAGCCCAAAGGAAAGTTCTCTACAATAAAATCTCAATTTTATTATCCATATAATACATCTGATTCTAATTGTAATCTTAATTTTGTATGCTTAAAAACGATATTTGTTCCTAACCTCGGAATAAATCCTTATCCACTAAACAATAAGATTACAATTATTGATAAAACGTTTATGCCTATTATTTTGAATTCATTTATTCATATGGTATGCCGTTTAACCCCAATATGATGTATAAGGAATTTTGTTGCGGAGGCCGAGGTACGTTCTTTATTTAAATTTTGTTCACTAAGATAGCGATACGGCGGATCTAAATATCCCAAGCGCCGTATCTCTGACCAACTAGGACTCATTGACTAGTCAACGAGATTAAATAGATACGGCGCATTCCAATTTTTCAATACGGCGCATCGTTTTGCCCTATAAATACGACGGGAATGCGCCGGATCTAAATTTTTTACCCCAAAATCCTCACACAGTTAAGAACATACACGCAGTAAAATTATACTCTAAATCCGAGCATTTTTCTCGAATCCACCCTCTAATCCGATCTCTTATCCTACTACTAATCATACAATTAAGGTAAATTATTCTATTTCGATTTAATCTTGTTTAATATAAAAATTAGGGTTTATGTGATTAATTCGATTAGGGCTTAAATGATATAGAGATATGATTAGGACTTGTATTAGATGATCTCCCCCGTATTTAACTTGCATAAATCATCGAATTTCTGGCCTAGTTTGATTTGAACGAAAATTTGGGTTTTGAATTCGATTTTGAATTTTAGTGGGAAAATGGATTAGTAGTGGTATAATGAGCTTTTAGAACTGTTATAATGGGTAAATGATACTGTGATATTAAGTGGGAGTTTACGTTACAGATTCGAATTCTTGAAAAGCATGCCTGATCCCCTTTATTTTATACTGATGTGCTTTTAGATGCGGCGCATCTAGGTTAATTGATGCGGCGTAACGACCTATTTCCAAATTACTCCCTCCGTCCCTTTTTAAATGTCCACTTGGACTTTTTTTGGTCTTTATTATTCAACTTTGACGATAAATATTTTTTTTTGTGTTATATAATACTTGATGCAAAATATATGAATGGATTGGGTTTTAAAAGTATTTTCATTGGTATAATTTTCATCAAGTATTATATAACACAAACAAAATTATTTATGGTCAAAGTTGAATAATAAAGACCAAAAAAAGTCCAAGTGGACATTTAAAAAGGGACGGAGGGAGTAATAAATTTTAGATACGTCGTATTACTTAATCTAGATACGACGCATCTCCATACGCCGTATCTCATTTCTTGCTCCGCATCTCCTATATTTTGTGCAGATACGCCGCACTGATTAAATCAGATGCGCCGTATCTACCTAATTTGCAGACGATTTACTAACTTTGAAAATTTATTTCAGATGGCATTACCAGAGGCTGCACACAGACATCAGTGGCTACGTTTCGAGAATATGGGACTGACTCCTGGCACTTTGGAGGATTACTTGCGGAGACTAGAGTCGATTTACTTTAAGAGAATATTTAGGGTCCAGGTTTTGGATATTGCTGATGTTGGATTGATTGGAGCTGGGCATGCTGCTGATAGTTTGCATCGTAGGTTGGAGATGGTGGTTAGTGATGCTGATGATGAGGTGGTGTTTAGATCTTTTGCTTGGGAGAGGTTGTTCGGGGTAGATGAGCCTCTTATCAGGGAGCTTATGCTGGAGTTCTTCAGTACTATCCATTACAGGGAGACTGATACAGAGCTGGATACTGCCGACACTTTGGTTTTTAGGTTGGGGGGAGTGCACAGGCAGATGTCGATGAGGGAGTTTATTCTAGCTATGGGGTTACACACTGCTGAGGAGCTTGAGTCTGAGGGGTTTGCTAGGTACTGGGCTGACAGCTTGAGGGCAGTTCCTGATAGAGCATTGCTGGGAGATTACTGGGATAGGATCTCTTCAGGGGGTGATATCACTACTTCCACCCCTTCTTACACACTGATCAGGGAGCCCATGAGGAGGTTGTGCCACCGCATGATAGCTCTGACCATTGCTGGGAGAGGTCAGTCACCTGAGAAGGTGACCACTCTTTACCTTTTCCTTTTGAGGAGCATGGATGAGGGATTGTCGGTGAACATCCCCCACTTTCTGGCACATTACCTCCACCGTACAGCTGCAGGCAGAGATAGGAGGAGTCATATGACTGGCGGGCATTTCGTTTCTAGGCTGGCCCGCCATTTTGGAGTGATTGGAGAGGAGATTCCAGCAGGGCTGGAGGTTGTGGTGACCCATCTCCCGGTTATTGACAGGGATTATTTGGTTAGACTTGGGATCTGTCAGTTGGCTATGAGGGATTACGTTTGGGTAGCATTGGGGCCCGCTAGAGCTGCAGGGCCAGAGGCGGAGCAGGGAGGTCCCCAGGGAGCTCCGGCTGCTGCTCCAGCCCATCAGGAGGAGCCACAGGCACCAGCACCTGTACGCACGGTGAGTTAGAGAGTTGAGGCAGTTGAGGGAGAGCTGAGAGCCTTGAGAGGCGTTGTTGATGGTATGAGGAGAGACTCGGAGTGGCTGGTTACGAGTGTGAGCCGACTTTTGGAGCAGCAGGGTATTACCCACACTCGTCCGGATGGTACTCATGTTGCAGGAGTGACACTTGCATACACTCGCAGAGTCCGGGCTAGGACTGATGATGCCAGCACTTCGGGGACCCACCCACACGACCACACTGACCCTTGATCTCTTGATTTTACGTGTTTATTGACATTGTTCCATGCATATTATTATTATTCTTTTTGGATTGTACTAATCGTTATTATCATTTATGCATTTGATGTTTCAGTTTATATTTCTTATTATGCTTGACAAAGACTGGCATTAAGTTCAGCATGATAATACGAGAGGACGTGAGAGAAAACCGTGGAACGAGCCATTTTACAACAGACTGTTAACAGTCTGTCTGGTGAACACATGCGCCGCATCTGGTACAACAGATGCGCTGCATCCTATCCTTTATTTTGTTTTTATTCCGTAATTATTCCAGGCTCGATACGGCGTATCTTCTTCCATAAGATACGGCGCATCGACTGACCTGATGATTTTCATTTTAATTTTTATGTTTTATTTTTCCTAACTACTAATGTATTATGCAAGTTTGAGCCTTTCTTAACTTAGGTGTGTTTAAAGTCTTGGTGGTATTATAGATTCCTGCATTTCCTGTGGATACATCGATTATGAAGCTTAAACGTTCTAATCCACAAGAAGATGATTTTTGCTCTTATACTAATGGAGGATCATACCGAGCAAATCTCAGGGGAGTTTTTCTGTTCTAATTCTTTTATTTTCCAGTTTTTAATCTTTTATACAAACAACGAGGACGTTGTTTAACTTAAGTGGGGGGATTGGAGAATTAGAACACTTAACACTTACTTGTCCTAAACTTTTTCAAAATATGCTTAAAATGTGCTTAATATATCAAAATTTAAAATTTTTTAGCATGTTTTTGTTTAAAGTCTAAGTTGCATAGCTGCACACATAACGTTATTTTCAAAAATTGTGATTTTTTCAAAAAAAATTCACAAATCTATGAGTGTGCCGGTGACTTGTAAACTTTAGAACTTGGCTTGTATACTATTCGAGACCACCATAATAAGTATTATTTTATATAATTGGAATGACTTGTCTAAATTGGTAAAATTCTAGGATTACACCCAAATAGCCTATTATATGTTATGTGTTATTAGCTAACTACACTGGTTAGTTAACCCCCGTATAAACCCTTTTGTTACTCTCACTTTTAGAGTAAGATACCCCTAGAAAAACACTCAGAGCCATTCCTTTCGTTTCCCACACCTTTGTTAAAATGTTTCGTTACACCCTTACACCTTAGCCTACCCTGTAGATTAAAATCCGTGGTTGGTTAATTGCTTTAGGAAAAGTGTGTTTCCTTACATTACCTGTGTTCGCGTGCGTAATTCATTATCTATGGTTAGGTCGGGAAATTGCACAATGCAATTGGAGTGAAAGTAAATATTGTATACTTTGAGTTTATTTTTCGTGTGTTTACTACTTTCACTATTACCGTTATTTCTGAAGTTATGAAAAGTATGGAAAAATTATCTAGAGTTATCATTATAGTGATGTGGTGAAATTTTACACATCTATGTTTATGTTTCAAGTAAAAAAAAAAAAAAAAAAAAAAAAAAAAAAAAGAAAATCGAAAAAATAAGAAAAGAAAAAGAAAAAGGAAGAGTTGGATGTTTGTTTTAACCAACTTATGTAAAGTTTTGTATTAAGTGATCGATATCACCACTAGTTGTTGTATATTATATCTATGGATTGAATGGGAGTTGGCAGTTATGGGAACGCCAACTAAAGGTTATTCTTCGATTAAGATCTTGTTGAGTATAATTCGTGTCTACCTAAAGCGTGTGTATCAAGTGTTAAAGCGTGAGTTATTCTATGATATGAGTCTTATTCATGGGATGGTTGGGATAGTGATTAACCACACTTAGGATTTTAATTTATTTGTTTCGTTTATTTTTCATTTTACACCAATTTGTATCCCAAATATTATCCATACCCTATATTATTCTTTATCAAAACCTTTGATTTATTGAGATTAGGGATTTGAGCAATCTTAAGTATCGTAGTCGTGGATTCGGCTATGTATTTATGATTTTGTCACCCTTTTTGATATAATATTATTGGTGAAGATTACTTGGTCCTATCTTTAGCCTATTCGAGTTAAGGATTTGAGCAATTGCAAGTATCGTGTTCGTGGATTCGATCATGTATTTGTGATTTTGTCGCCTTTTCTGGAATTTGAGATCGATAGAGATTAAGGAGAATAATTAACCCTTAACCTATAAACCCTTTTTACCGCTTTAGACTTGTTATTCCTTGGCTTTAGTGGGGGAGATGTGTATACTTGCCAAGCTTATGATAGAATATTCGTCACGACTGGACAGTTAAACGATTAGATTTGCTTTTATCAAATTATTTTATTTTACTTCTAATTCGTTAAGTGTTTGGTTGTGTGATTATGACAAAAATGAATACATGCTTAAATATAAAAATAAATTCTAATATCTTTTAGGATACATTTTCATAAGATTAATTCTAAGGTTTACTTGGGGACAAGTAAAGTTCAAGTGGGGGGATATTTGATGAACTCAAATAAGTACATTTTATTACCGTCATTTATCCTATTTATTTGACTTGTTTTATTATATTATCTGTGAGAATTGATACGTTAATGTTTACTTTTGTAATTCTCATGTAAAAACAAGCATTTGGTGAAACTTGGCGATTTTGGACTAATTATGGAGCAAAACAAGCAAGAAGTTAAGAGTCTACTGAAATGTACAAGATCAAGACTATTCTGCTCCAGATACGCCGCATCTTGCTTATTACATACGGCGCATCACTATCCAGATTTCACAAGATACGATCCAAGATACAAGAGGACATGCGCCGCATCTATAAATGGAGTTACGCCGCATCTTCTGGCGGTGTACGAATATTCCTGAATATATTAATCTTGGACCCCACGCGAAGTTAAGTCAATGCGCCGCATCTTACCTCAGACAGAAACTATAAATACCCCAAAGTCAGACGACTTAGAAAAGACTTTTGGTACGTACGATATTCGAAGGACAGAAGCCCTAGGCCGAATTCAGTCGAAGTAGCAGCACAAGACACACCTTGAACAAAGATACGAGAGCTGTAAGAAGGTCCTGCATGTATTCAATTCATTAAGTAGTTTTGTTTTATTGTATTAGTACACTTTAATTGATCAGGATTGATGGGCTTGTGTTATGTTATCATTCACTTCAACTCCCCTTAAAATTGCTTTCCCATTAATTAAAGTTTATATGTTGATGTCTTTGGTGACTTTTATTAGTGCATTGATAACCTCTGTGTCTAGCTGAGCATTGCTTGGGTCGCCATGCCCCTTCCTCGCCTATTTATTAGATCGCCTATGCATTCTATCGTCTGTAGAAAAGTAGGAAGAAAGATAAATGAGATAGTCATAAGTAATCATTAAGGGTTTACTCGCCGATAAGATTAGAACCAACGAGAAAGGACTTAATCTCGGTGCGTTGCATCGAACTATACACTTCATATAAAACTAGCAATAAAATAAGTGACAAGCTACTTAACTATCAGGACAGGTCTTCTTATTGTCTCGAGTATTTATCTGTGTACGTGTGTGCTATTCGCTGATTCGTGCCTATTAGTTAGTTTATTATTTAATTGCAACCAAACCGTGCCAGTCTCTCAGGCTAAACCCCCTTGCGTTAAATTAGGTTGTATAGCTAACTTAAGATATTAAAATACTGATTAGAATAACTAGATAATACGTTCCACTCTTAGTGATCGACACTCTGCTTACCATTATATACATACTGACCGGGTACACTGCTCGTTAAAGTGTGTGTGTTATTGATAAGTCGGCTAAATATAAATTTAAAACTTGAATACTGCTAAAACCACAACGACATACCGTGGGTATAAATCAGAGCACTCGCACGCACGCATCAGTTGTTATTACTGAATAACATATATTAATGTAATGATCTGTAATTCAGTGGGAGCTACAAGCTTGTTATCTTGGTAGTAACCCAGATTATCTCTAGAATGTCTTGAGATAATTACTTTCCAATTATATACACTTGTGAGTTTAAGGATAGTCATGTGCGTTTCCTTACAAGACAAGGTGGTTCTATATCTACGAATATCTATGACACAATCATATTGATCACATTAAACAAACGCGTGACGTGTTGTTTATCTGATACATGATGTTGTTCCATGCACAAGTGGGAGTAATCTTAATTGTGTGCAAGCAACAACACAAAGGAATATGATTTAAAGGATTCTCTTGAATACAAGGTAAGAGAATTAATGTTCTAATGTGATTTATTCACATCTAATTTATAGAACACTTGGAATTAATATCTAGCGTAAGTGAGACCTTGACATAGATATTAATGACAAGGTAAATTACATACTTTCATTACTAGCAGATCAACTGATGTAATGAAACTATGTTAATTTGCAAGATCTAAATTAGATCCTTATTAGAACAAGTGTCAATATGATAATGAGATTACTTCAAACTAAATATTTATGTATTATTGAAATGACATAAATAAATGAAGTAATCCAATACTACTTCAAAATTGAATGTTTATGTATTCTTGGAATGTCATAAATATATGAAGTAATAAATTAACTGGAAATACTATTGAAACCATATTGTGGTGTTCATGATTACTTTAGTTTTGTATATTTATATTTTATTGTAAAGATATAAATATGAAGTCTTTAAATTGTTACAAGACTTATAATAAAGTAAGACATTAACGTGTTATGTTTTTTAATTAAGACATATACAAGAAGTCATTGAGTTGATCAATGATTTATAACGTGAATTGGGATTATAACAGTTTATGTCTTCTTATTAAGACATGGACATAAAGTGACTTGGTTAAAAGTACTTATGTTATATAGCATGCAATTGGCTTGGAAATTCTATTATACCATTAAGCTGATTTAGTTGGTAAATAGATAAACCAAACAAAATATATTTATCTTACGTATTGTAAGATTGCTTTACAATATAATCCTAATGAAATACATAATGGTTATGGTATGTTCAGTTAGGAAAATCAAACTCTTGTCATATTGTTTGATTAAAGATAACTATATTTTCTATTCTTCCAAAAGTTATCAAGGTTAGAAAATTGAGTATGCAATGTATATACTCAATTAGACTCCAACCTAGAAGATTATGTGGGAAACTAGAAGGGGGGTTGAATAGTTTACCGGTTTAAAAACTTCTTTTAAAAAATCTTGTTTTAAAAGTATGCTATTGGAAACTTTGATTCGAACTCTATGTGTAATCAATCAACACCAATATGAACTACACACTAAGCTAAGTAATAATAACAAATAAAAGTAAAGAGTAGAGTTGGAAAGATCAAAACGAGACAGAGGATTTATAGTGGTTCGGCTACGAAGCTCTTCTTCGCCCTACTCCACTCCCCGAGTACCACACTCGAGAGTTTCAAACACTATATCAACAACCTCCTTTCAGGCGGAGAAAACCGTACACGTCGCTTATCCTATTACCGACACTAAGCTAGATGTCGAGTGCTACTCTTAGCTAGCACCAATCTACCAAGGTCCACGTGACCAAACACTCAAGCCCAGTGGCTTCAAGAGATCACCAAGATCTCAACACGATCACAATGATCAACACTCACTTCACTCTACTCAACTAACACTAACCTAATGACCCTTGATCTTCTTGATCAATCACACAAGCCCAATGGCTTCAAGAGATGTTCACTATCTCTATAGATCACACTTGATCTTCACTCTCACTCACAAAAAGGAAATAAACTTGATGTATGCTAAGACACAACAAGGTTGTAACAAGTGTTACAAAAACCTATCAACTATAACTCTAGTATCTTCTTGATTACTTGAGTTCTTCTCTTGCTAATGAAGAGGGATGACAACACCTTGTATCAACTTGGATACTTGTGTTCTTCTCTTGCTAGTGAAGAGGTATGAAGAGGATCACTTGAAGGATGATTGGATCACTCTTGAAACAAAGAAAAACTAATCTAAATGAACCTAAGAAGTGAAAGGTGTGAGAGGATTTAGCTAAGGGATTTTTCTGTGTGTGAAGGGTGCCTAAAACTGTGAAAGAGGTGGGTATTTATAGGCAAAGAAAATCTGAACGTTACAAAGAAATTCTGTACGGACGGCTCCTTTAAATAACCCACGGCTCCGTTAAATTTAACGGTACCGTGGTAGACTAGGACGCTCCAAATTTTGTCTTTTCTGGTGAAAACTTATTTGGGGAAGGTTGGAGCTGATTTTGGGGGGAAAAATAGCTGTTGTGATTTTCAAACTAATTTTTCCATTAAAACATTTCTTAATATTTCAAAAATAATTTGTCATGTGTATTTTTGAAAAAAATGTTTTGTCCCATTTAAAATGTGAATTTTCAAAACATAAATTCACTTCTTTGATCACTAGTTCAAGTTGTAACTTTGTTCAAGAGTGATTTGCGTAGAAACGGGATCTTCCGATTAAAAACTTGTTAACGTTAATTTTAACATAACGTGAGTTCACATTTTGTCATCCTCAAAATGTGAAGTAATCGAAAGATATAAATAACGTTTTTAGAACATTATTTGCATCAACCATCTCCCCCTTTTTGATGATGACAAAATATAAACTCATTTTAGGTTAAAATTAGTTTTAACAAGTTTTTAATGAGTTTACTCCCATTTCTCCCCTTTTTTGTCAAATAAAAAAGGTGGCTAAGGCTCCCCTTTGATGTATACTCCCCCTCATTTGGAGAATACCAAGGAATTGAGCAATGGATCGTGCTACAAAACAAAGTTAGACGACAAATATACAATATCTAACAAGTAGCACATTGTGACAAATAACCAATCCCTTAAAAGGAAAACCTCCACATAAAAACATTCATTCATAAAACAAACAAGTGTCATAGTAATGTATGACTACATAGAAAGCACAAAGGAAGATAACAAGAAGCCTAAATTCCTAATGACTAAAGGCAAGCTTCATTTCCAAGAGGGGTCCTAAGAGTTTATTGTGGAGGACTAAACAAGCAAGTGTTTAGTTGTTTTGGTTAGGAGGTGGTGGAGATTGGGGCCCCATTTGAAGTGGTGGAGGTGTCAAGAGATGTTCTATAAAGTAGAAAATGAAATGAATCTCGTCTCTTAAGAAGTAGATGAGATTACGGTTATGGAGACAACATAGGCAATTAGCACTATGTAGCTCAAAGGGCTGTGGTTGGTTGGGTTGTGCCATGATAGGAGATGGTGATTGTGGTAGGTTTGTTGGAGGTGAAATTGGCATGGCATTGTCCAATGGAGTGAAGGGGGATGGTGTGTACTCCATGGATGATGTAGTGTAGAAGGATGATGAAGATGTTGTGTAGGTAGAGGATGTTTTAGAGGGTGCATAAGGTGGTGATGGTGAGTGTGGAGTGGCTTGGGAAGGTGGTGTTATTGCTTCATCATCTTTTGTAAGATCTACAAAGAGTGGTTTGGAAGGTGGTCTTACGGTTATCCTAGGTTTCTTTGAGATGTGGGTGGTTGATCCTTGTGGTGAGGACATGGTGTTAATGTGATGTGAGGTTGAAGATGATGAGCAAGGTAAGCTTGCAAGGATGTGGCCTTATATAGGCAAGTGAGGTGAAATTTGAATTAAAGTGAAATTAAGGGTGTTAGGAGGTAGCAAGGGAATCTTAGGGTGCATGTGAGGGTGCAAGGTTTGCAGGTTTGAGGTTAGGGTGATAGGGAAGTAGGAGCAATAGCAAAAATCCGTTATACAGGGTCACGGCTCCGTTAAATACCCCACGGTACCGTTAAATTTAACGGTGTCGTCCCTATTTAGTGGTGCCGTGACACTGTTGGCACGAAAATTTCTTTGCAGGCTAGTTTTGGGCAGCTAGGGGGAATTTTCTAGGGGAACTAATTCCTGGAAATGAGAGTGCCTCAACTCACTAGGTACTTATTTTCCTAATATATCCATACAATGCTACATCTAGCACATAAGGATGATCATGCAATGTTCTTAAATAATCATAAGCATGCAAGCATAAAAGGACAAGATAAAATATCATCCAAGTGTCACATAGAATATTCATGTAAGCATGTAAGATAATTTGAACATTAATTCCTGAAATTATCTATTAGTAATAAACCCTAGTGAGAGACATAAATCTCTTCCTAACTACTTATGACTTGAGCATTCCCCCTTCTTGTCACACTCTCGTCTTGAGTATTTGTCTCATTCTCATGATTAGGATCATCAAAGGGTGCATAGTGGGTGGTGAATTCGGAAATGAGGATGGTGAAGACATATGACTCGGTTATGGGTTTCATGACAGGTGTGAAGAGGGAGTATTGAGGACCATGAAGGTAAGGGTGAAAGGTCATGAAGTGATGATAGAGACGGGTTAGGAACATCCCATAGGGTATCAATTTATTCTTGTTACCCTTGAGATGAACAATTCGCTTAGCGAAGAAGTAAGCAAGATTGTAAGGTTGTTGGGTTAAGAGACAGTAAATCATATGAGCACAACACGCCGGGAGTTGCTCACGATTTCCTGTGAGACTTAGAACATTTTCTCGCAGGATGACTGCCCAAGAAAGTAGTTCATGACGCACTTCTTCCAAACGAATTTTCGTTGGATGTGGGTGAGGGTGAGTACGAATGATTTTGGTTAGTTCGGTTGGAGAGGGTATGTACGAACAATATGGACTATTCTCCTCACGATAGTGAAAGAGAGACTCAAGACACCAATCTTCAGTATAGGTACATTGCCCATGATTGGGTATTCTAAGGATTTGAGCAAATTGCTCAAGAGTTAGAACGTATTTGAAGTTTTTGACCCAAAACCAAAGTGACAAGGATTGATCCTCGTTACGTACGAGTTCAACTTGTCGGAAGAACTCCAACACAAAGCGAGGACAAATGTACTCGTTAATGTGGAGTAGACAATCGAATCCTATAGCTCTAAAGGAAGTGTTGATGTCCCGGTGGTAAACTAGGGATGGATCAACGACACGGCCTTCATGAAACCGACGGGTTTCAAGATTGACATAGGTACGAATGTGGTTACCGGGTGTAGTGGGTTTATGTGAGATTTCGGGTGTATAGGTATCGGTTAGGAGATGATCAAAATCATATTCATGAGACATTTTTGTGTCCTATAAGAAAATTTTAAGAAAAATTTAGAACAAAAACCAGTTGCATACAACACGTGCCTAGTGTGTGCCTATATGCAGACTATGTGGAGGTGCGGTAATCTTGACTCAAAAGAAAAATAATGAGATTACCCAAACACTCCTGATTTCACTTTAGCTCAAACAAATATGTCGAAAAGTACATATTGATTATGTAATTCGAATAATATTTTTGAGATCATGAATGCATGAGAAAGTGTTTTTAGTTTGCATCAACAATGCATGAAAAAGAACAATTTCATGATCCTAATCTTGTGAGATTTTAAAATTGAGGGAATTGGGGTGTTTTAGTGTTGATGACTTCTAATTTTGAAACATTCCTAGAAAAAGGTGGAAATCCCCAATTCAATTTTCATCAATGAACAAACCCTAGACTCAAAATTAGAAATAAATTAGAGTAAGATAACTTACAACTTATGTAGAAAATGGTAAAATGATTGACGATCTTGAAATCATTGTCTTGAATATGATCTTGAAGAGGTGTAATTGAGTTTTGGGTTGTGAGGTTAGGTTATGACAGCAGTTGCTGAGATTGAGAGGGTTTGTGATGAGTAATGTGAAAAAGGGGACTGAAATCCTGAATGTTCCAGATGCACGGTTCCACGGTAACGTTAAATTTAACGGTGCCGTGCCACATTTAGTGGAGCCGTGATCTGCTGGGACTGTTTTCTGTCCCATTTTGATTTTTGACGAATAAGTCTCGCTGTTTTAGTGAGATCTACTGACACGAGGAAAGAATTTGTACCTAACAAACTTTTTGACGAAAGATGATTAAATGGGATGACCGGAAATGACCTTAGTGTTTCCGAGGAAATTGACTAAGTTGTCATTGGATGAGGATTTACTTCTAGTATTTCCGGTGAAATAAATAGAAGTTATGAGTTGTGTTTAGGAGGATGACTATAATATTTCCCATGAAATATTTAATTAGTCGGAGTACACGACACAAGGAATGACTTGATATTTCCCGTGAAATATTCATGAGTCATGTGACGAGTGAAAAATATGACTTAAAAAGTCATGGGCGATTTGTAGAGAATGACTTCAATGTTTCCCGCGAAACTTTCGAGAGGTCATAGAAGGGATGAAAGGTTATGAGGTATGACGTGACGGATGACTTTAATATTTCCGAAGGAATATTCAAATAGTCATGAGCGGGATGAGAGGAATGACTTGAAAAGTCATATGACGAGATGTGAGGAATGACGTTAATATTTCCAGTGAAATATTAAGAAGTCATGAGATCAGGCTTAGGGAATGACTTGACATTTCCAATGAAATATTCAAGGGTCATGAGTCGAGAATAAGATGGATGTGTGAGATGACTTCAATATTTCCGGAGAAATATTCAAATAATCATAAGAGGGGATGAAAGGTTATAAGGTATGACGCGAGGGATGACTTTAATATTTCCATAGAAATATTGAAATAGTCATGAGCGGGATATGAGGAATGACTTGAAAGGTCATATGATGGGACGTGAGAGATGACATTAATATTTCCAATGGAGTATTAAGAGGCCATTTGACGAGAATGTAAAGGTTAAGGTGAGAAGAGATACTTTTCAAAGAAAAGATTTCTCTTTCGACGTTATCATGACGGAGGAGATGTCTTTCCGCGGGGAGATGACGTACTTCGACGAGCTTCGTTCATGAGCAAACTATAGGGTTCCCGGACAAGTCTAATGGCATCTTGACTGCTACTCTTCACAGGGAGTTGTCTCATCTATAGTGTTTGTTGTCATGCCTTTCCGGCGCTTGCGTACTCGGCTTCGGTCGTGGAAATAGCAAGAGTAGTTTGTTTCTTGGGGAACCAAGAAGTTTGTTAACAAACCTATGAAGGTACAAACATTGCTCTTTATGCCTCAATCCACATCAACTCTCGCATTATCAGAGTTGGTATAGAAACATTTTCTACAACCGTCTCCTTGAGATATCGCAGTCTCAAGTGTGTAGTATCTTCAATGTATCGTATGATACATTGAACACTTTGATGTAAGAAGTTTTGGGACACTTCTTACAAGTGGGCACAAAGCCAACACTATTCATAATAATGGACCTACTTGCCGTTAGGTAAACTACTTTACCTATTGTGCCCCTAACCTAGTTATATCTGTGTACTCACCTTCATCGTCTCTTGTGAGATTCATTATCACGGATATGGGCATTAGTATAGATTAGTATTTGTCTAATATAAGTATCTTATACATATATAGTATACATAGGTTTATGTGGATACTTTCTTTAGGTAGAGTTATCTACGGGCCAGGGAAGAAACTTAATTCACTCATCATTTTCATTTCAAACTTGTCACGCATGATCTTGAAGCGATCATCGAATATTTCTGGACAAGTTGAGTTCGTAATGATGAATTGTGAATTTCTGTTTCTTTATGACAGTGCCTACCAAGTTAGATTCTAACACTACTACGTGCTTAGCATTTCTATCAACAAGGGTGTTTTAAGAAAGCGTACATGTGCCTGAGGTGTTTGCTCTTAAAACTAAAAGACTAGGGTACCTTTGTTGGATGTTAAGCATGAAAGACACGACTTGAGTATTGCGTCACTGGATTTGCTTGATAACGCATCATACTCCTTTTGTTAGACTCCAAGGTTTATTTACACTCATGTTTTCCTAGCAAAACAAATGTTCAAACATCTGGTCCCCAATATCTCATGGGTCCAAAGTTGTTAGAGTTAAACATCCTACGCATTTGTTGCGTTAGTTTAGGATGTGAGAATGGAGGACACATTTCCCATGGTAAGTAACTTTGTGGTGGACGATCATTCCAAGTTACGGGAAAGTTACTTGGATGATTTTGTCTTCTAAAGTTACCTCTCGGTAGAGGAGTTCTAGACCGAGGTTTGGGAGAGTTTACCTTTCTAGGTGGAGGAGTAGTTGACCTAGTGTCACGCTTTACAAATCCATGTTCGGGAGATGACAATGGTTTGTTAAAGCCTTTGGTTTCCTATCTACTTGGAGTAGACACTTTAGTTCTATTTACAACTACGTGACTTGGTTTAGGACTTAAGTTACTTTTCAGAATTGACCCACTTTTGTCCTCAGCACCACACGGTACCACGGTACCACTAAATTTAGTTGTGCCGTCTGTACCTTTAATGGTGCCGTCACCTTCAGACATGGACTTTTCAGGCATTACAAATTTTACTTGTTTAGTACCACTTGTAGAAGCCTGATTTGGGTCAAATCCTAAACCCGAACGGTCATGTTCACTATATCTAATATTTTCAAGTATATCATTAAGCTTTTTAGTTTCTTCATCAAACTTAATGATTCTTAAAGCATTTTCTTTAAGTTTTTCATTTTCTACTTGAAGACTTATACATGACCCGCATCCTAAGTCTACTTCCTTATTTTTCTCAAGTCTCTTGACTTGATCTTTTAGTTCTAAGACTTGTAGTTCTAGTTATTTTAATTTTAATTTTAGCTTTGTGTTTCTACCTAAGATCTTAGTACTAACTACGCATAGTTTGTTGTATTCGTCATGTAATTCACTGTCATCTATTGACGAATTATTATCACTATAATAAGAAGAGTCGGAATGTACCTCGTTAAAAGCTTGAGCCATTAGGCACGTTTCATCGTTAGGCTTCTTCTCTTCTTCTTCACCGCTATCACTCCAAGAACCTCCTACAAAGGCTCTTTGGTTGTTGGATTTTGGTGGCTTAGGACATTCTCCTATGAAGTGATTAGGATCTCCGCATCTATAGCATCTCCTATCACTTGTCCCTTTTCTTTCATCATGATTTCTTTGGGATGACTTCTTCTCATCGCGAGATTGTCTAGGAAATCTACCTTTCCTCCTAAAGAACTTTCTAAAGTTCCTAACGGCTAGTGCGTACTCTTCATCTTCACTACCGGAACTCGAACATTCCTCATCACTAGACTCCTTCTTGGCTTTTAATGCTAGAGATCTAACTCTCTCGCTTTTGCCTATGACAATGTCAGAGTCTTTCTTGATGATCATCTCGTGAACTTTCAAGTTTCCTATAAGTTCAACGAGTGACAATGCCGCCAAGTCCTTTGACTCTTCTATGGCGGTGACCTTTGCTCTCCATTTAGGATGTAGAGCTCTAAGAAACTTCCTAACATAGTTCTTACTAGAATAACCTTCATCAAGAGCTTTAAGACTAGTGATAATAGTATTAAATCTAGCAAAAGCATTATCTATTGACTCATCCTCCGAAATGGAG
Organism: Artemisia tridentata subsp. tridentata; assembly: GCA_021014915.2. NCBI lineage: Eukaryota > Viridiplantae > Streptophyta > Magnoliopsida > Asterales > Asteraceae > Artemisia > Artemisia tridentata. The sequence goes on from CP139503.1 coordinate 268,413,266, forward strand.
AATTGTTCATATTGTTGAACAAGAAGATCTATCTTGTTCTCTTTGACTTGGTTATTACCTTGGTGAGTGACTAACAAGGTTTTCCAAATATCTTTTGCCGTATTACACATGAAAATTCTTTCAAACTCCTTTTTAGGCAAAGCATTATAAATCATCATTTTAGCCTCATTATTTTTGGCTAATTTCCTTTTTAGTTCATCACTTTGTTTATCATAAGAAACTATTTCATCCTTTTTAGTTTCCGGATTCTTTTGAATAGGTTGAAAGTCACCCTCGGTAATAACAAGCCAAAGATCAATGTCTTTTGATTTCACATACGTTTCGAATGTTGTTTTCCAATAAATAAAACAATTGGTTTCGAAAAGTGGTGGTCTTTGCATAGATTGCCCTTCTAGATATTTGTCGGAATCCATTGATCGATTCAAGTTTTAAAATACAATATACTTTAAAATCTTGACTGACGTGGCTCCTGATACCAATTGTGGGAAACTAGAAGGGGGGTTGAATAGTTTACCGGTTTAAAAACTTCTTTTAAAAAATCTTGTTTTAAAAGTATGCTATTGGAAACTTTGATTCGAACTCTATGTGTAATCAATCAACACCAATATGAACTACACACTAAGCTAAGTAATAATAACAAATAAAAGTAAAGAGTAGAGTTGGAAAGATCAAACCGAGACAGAGGATTCATAGTGGTTCGGCTACGAAGCTCTTCTTCGCCCTACTCCACTCCCCGAGTACCACACTCGAGAGTTTCAAACACTATCTCAACAACCTCCCTTCAGGCGGAGAAAACCGTACACATCGCTTATCCTATTACCGACACTAAGCTAGATGTCGAGTGCTACTCTTAGCTAGCACCAATCTACCAAGGTCCACGTGACCAAACACTCAAGCCCAGTGGCTTCAAGAGATCACCAAGATCTCAACACGATCACAATGATCAACACTCACTTCACTCTACTCAACTAACACTAACCTAATGACCCTTGATCTTCTTGATCAATCACACAAGCCCAATGGCTTCAAGAGATGTTCACTATCTCTATAGATCACACTTGATCTTCACTCTCACTCACAAAAAGGAAATAAACTTGATGTATGCTAAGACACAACAAGGTTGTAACAAGTGTTACAAAAACCTATCAACTATAACTCTAGTATCTTCTTGATTACTTGAGTTCTTCTCTTGCTAATGAAGAGGGATGACAACACCTTGTATCAACTTGGATACTTGTGTTCTTCTCTTGCTAGTGAAGAGGAATGAAGAGGATCACTTGAAGGATGATTGGATCACTCTTGAAACAAAGAAAAACTAATCTAAATGAACCTAAGAAGTGAAAGGTGTGAGAGGATTTAGCTAAGGGATTTTTCTGTGTGTGAAGGGTGCCTAAAACTGTGAAAAAGGTGGGTATTTATAGGAAAAGAAAATCTGAACGTTACAAAGAAATTCTGTACGGACGGCTCCTTTAAATAACCCACGGCTCCGTTAAATTTAACGGTACCGTGGAGCCGTGGTAGACTAGGACGCTCCAAATTTTGTCTTTTCTGGTGAAAACTTATTTGGGGAAGGTTGGAGCTGATTTTGGGGGGGAAAATAGCTGTTGTGATTTTCAAACTAATTTTTCCATTAAAACATTTCTTAATATTTCAAAAATAATTTGTCATGTGTATTTTTGAAAAAATGTTTTGTCCCATTTAAAATGTGAATTTTCAAAACATAAATTCACTTCTTTGATCACTAGTTCAAGTTGTAACTTTGTTCAAGAGTGATTTGCGTAGAAACGGGATCTTCCGATTAAAAACTTGTTAACGTTAATTTTAACGTAACGTGAGTTCATATTTTGTCATCCTCAAAACGTGAAGTAATCGAAAGATATAAATAACTTTTTTAGAACATTATTTGCATCAACAGATTAATAAGACACCATTTATTATGGAATGTGATGAATCACATTAAGTCTTAAAATTGAAGTTCAGAATTTGTTAAACTGCTTTTGAGTAGGTTATTAACAAACTTCATGTAAGGAACTGTCAATATGTATTTGTAATGTCCCAAAAGAGAACAATTTTGTGTTGCTCTACTTGCTAAGTATTTATGGATAGTCTATAAATTGCTAAAGGCAAGTGGGAGTTTTATCTTTAAAAAAAATTACAAGATACATGATCTTCTAAAACACACTAGCAATTGTCATGCTGAAGATTAACATGTAAATGTTAAATCTCAAGATAAAGGAATTCTCATTCATAGATCCGCTAGGATATCTCAAATATTTGTATAATATGTTGAGGATTATGAGTTACAAGATTATAGTAAACCTGTTGATAAATTGCAAATGTTGAATTTGGCAAATTACTCATACTATGAATGCTTAGATGCAGTCCAGGAAGATAACTAGTTTTGAAAACTTAGTTAATCTTGAACTCTATAGTTACACTATAGAATGATGATGAGTTTCTACAAAGGAAATGGAAATCCTAGAGATTTAAATTCCTGTGTAGAAATCATAATGGACTATTCTGTATACATATTTAATGTATTAAAAGATTATCAAACACACTTAAGCAATTAACTGTGATTGAAATTCTTTGTAGGCACGTTAAATGTATAAAGATTATAATTATCATTCTTAGTTTCATTTATATGAAATTAACAATGGAATATCAAAACTCTTTCTTGGATAATTACTTGTGCGAGGACGATAAGTAAATTGAAAGGAGTATTTGAGTTCAAATAATCTTTGGAAGTATACAAAATGCAATCATTTATGAATGGATTAATGCATGCATCTAGGAGATACACTTATGTTTGATTATTAAATCATAGTTTTGATTTATAATTTAAATAAGACAATATCTTAATATTCCTAAAAGCTAGTGGGAGTGTTATATTTATTTTCTTATTTCATGTATGTTGTATAACATATAGGAAGAAGCATTCCATTAACATTAAATGTTAAGTATTATTTTGGAATGAAACTTCATTATGGAAATTTAGAAAATAAACATACGACCTTGGAATATATGTTTATTGTTATAAACATAAGCGGTAAAATTATTGATTCTAATAAACATGATTATACTATTAGAAAGTCTAGATATATACATATCTTTGAAAAGATATGACATGAATAAATCTAAGTTTGATGCAAGGATTTTTCATGTACATCATGTTGTTTGTTGTATCATTCTTGATGAAAGATGATTTGACAACATTAATATCTAATTGAAAGTTATTAGATAACTAAGTGTAATGGATATGGTTGGATTTAGAATTAACATCCTCATCCTGGAATAGCTCCTAAATTCTAAATAAGAACCATGTGGCAATTGTTGCCTAATTGATATAGCCAACAAATCTGGAAAGATTTGAAGGTATCAAACATTACACATTGGATATTAAAGTTTACGGGATTATAAAGTGCATATTGTTGTTTGCATACAATGATGTTGATAAGATTGAGATGACACTCAATACTAGTCATGGTAGGATTTCATTATAGTTAATGGCCATGTGTACTAGTTATACTTAACTGTAAGCATAGTTGCATTTTACATTAATGAATTAGAATACTTTAAACTATAAAAGGTTTGATAGTTTGCTTGTCATAAATTCGTGGTTGAGGATGTCACGTATTTGTGAAATATTATGTGGCATTATCAAGATAATTGATAGCACACATACAAGAACTTCATTAATTGAATTCTTAAAATAAGTATTCTCAAAATTCACATAGATCAAAATTAGTTGATTTATGCCTTGTCAACAAGTATGTTTGACATGACTTGAGGCATAATTCATTAATGAGAATTATCATGCATTGATCTATTTTAGTGTTTGGATAATGGGATGTTATTGAACAGTTATTATTTTAATGAAATAAAATAATGGTTATGTTTATTTATCATTTTCTTAATAATATATCCTATATTTGCATGTTTATATCCTTGAATATATTTATATATTCTAAACTGTCCGTTGCCGGTTAATGATATGGGAATGTCATTAAATTAAGGTAAATCTGAGTATTGGTATAATATACTTAAAAGTATATTGATGCGTTGTCATACCAATTTCACATGATATTCAAATTGTTTGATAATAGGACCAAAATCCCGCCACATGAGTTTACTTTATGGATCTTGTCATTAAGTAAATCATGAGTATATAGTTATCCTCAGACTTGTGATGCCAGATAACTGTCATGCATGTAGTGCATTTCTTTGATTCAATCTAACGCTATACGTAACGGGTAGTTATACGGATTGTTTTGGGAAGCGTTGCGAAGTGCATGTGTTATGCTCGTAGTCAAGATAGAATTTGTTCCTTCAAACTGTTTGAAGTTTAATACTGCTGGGCCCCTCGTAGGATTGGTAAGATGTATGTGTGGCCACACCCAAGATCTTCCCTGAATAGTTCAGAAGATTTGGTAATCTTATTTAATCATAAACAACGAGAAACAAAATTATTAATAAAGAATGACTTAGATCCATATCTTTATTAATGTAGTATTAGAAGCAAAAGGATGAGTATGATGATTTATCATCGAATGGTTTTTTCCAGGAGAACCACCACCCGAGTTGTTCTGGGGGCATTGGCGTGTGTTGCTAGACGCTAACCAATGTCATTACACTTTTAATAGATTTCCAAGTGGGAGCTGTTAGAGTTTTATTGGAAAAATATTATTGTGTATGACTAGATTCGAACTCGGGAGCGAGGGATTGCACACTTTACGTATGAATGACTAACGTAAATAATTAATTTATATAATAGTTATGTATTTAATTATTTGGACACGAAATGAGGACTAACGGATGTTATGTAATTAACCGAATTGACAAACAACCGTTAAGTAAAAAGTGGAAGGACTGTTAGTGAAATTTGGAATAAAAGAAAGATCTAGAACCCCATATTATGGGCTTGGCCGATCGGTTCAATGGGTACCCAACCCATTCGTTTTCTTTTCATCCAAGATACTAATTCCCTATAAATATAATAATCATAATGGTACTTTGTTGGTGGACTTTTCACGTGCAATAATACTGTTACAAAAGATTGTTTGTTCTTTGCTTTTATGAACACAGTCGATTGACTTTTAGTGTCAATCAATCACTGTTTTATTAAACAAAAATATAGTTTTGGTTTAATCCGTTTTTAATCACTAGCATCATTCGTTAGTCGAGTAATAGTACGTGTGTTCGAGAACTCGTTAATATCTTACTTTAGATATTGATCTTGGATTGTGGAACAAAATTGAAAGGGGTTCCACGTTAATCCGTTTGATTGTTCAAGTGAAGAAAAGAGAAGGTTTTGATCTTTGTTTTGCTAAGATCAAAAGGTACGTTTCCTTTATTATTCGGTTATTACTTTGTACATGTTAATTATGATCCTTGCTTCCGCTGTATATGTGCTTTGATGTTAATGATTTATTATTTATTTGAATGTCAAATTATCTAAAACCGACATCATGTGGATCAAGGGTAGATCAGGTAGATCCTGGTAGATTGGTGCTAGCTAAGATTAGCACTCGACATCTAGTTTAGTGTCGGAAATAGGATAAGCGACATGTAGATTGGTGCTAGCTAAGATTAGCACTCGACATCTAGCTTACTGTCGGAAAACAAGTTAAGCGACGTGTACGGTTTTCTCCGCCTGAAGGGAGTTTGTTGATTAGTGAAGTAACTCTCGAGTTGGGTACTCGGGGAGTGGAGTAGGGCGAAGAGGAGCTTCGTGACCGAACCACTATAAATCATCGTGTCCGATTTGCGCCTTCTTACTTATCTCTTTACTTTCATTTTATTCTTTATCGCTTTATGTTTATATTTGCATTGCGTTTATAATTGTGTGGCTAGTTGCTTATGTTATGTTAATTATGTATGTGTCATGGTTGATTGTGCTTGTGTTGTAGTTTAATTTATTCATCCCTAGATGATATATGATCATTGTTGACACTTTTCATATTACGTCACATTTGATCGGATGTTTGATACAAAAAGTTTTTAAGTTTTAAATGGAAACGTATTCAACCCCCCCCCCTCTACGGTTTCCACAATTGGTACCAGAGACAGGTCGCTCAAATTTTTAAAACAAATGGTTTTCAAAATTGAGTATGATCCATGTATCAAATTACCCATGAAGGTGATAAAAATATGAAAAGTATTTAGTTGCTTAATACTTACAAGTTTTGTTGTTAAGTATACGTTGTCATACTAGCTTGAAGGTTTTCTTAAATTAATAAAAGTTTGTTCTGTTCAAAACTGAAATAACAGGTACGGCACCGTTAAATATAACGGACGGTTCCACTAAATATGGACGGTACCGCTAAATTTAACGGTACCTTCGTCTGATTTTCAGAATTTGGTAATTTTCAAAAATTCGAATAAAATCAACCGTAAGTCCGTAGGAGTCGTGCCACCTATCGTTTTAAACGTAATTAAGTTGAATCTCATTTAAAAATACTTTTAGAAAATGATTGTAAAGTAAAATTTACGAGAGTCTTTGATTCGTAACAGATAGGCTTTTCCGGTCATGTCAATTGCACAAATTTTTGTCAAATTACAAAGAGAACATCACACATTGATGTATTCATATTTTTCAAAGTGTTGAACTTAATCAAATTTTGAAATGGGGTGGAAAATAATTCATTTTCAAATAAAATCAAGCTAAGTATACATTGTTATACTTAATACACAAAATGACGATAAGTATTTTTGTGTGTTAACCTAAATGGCTATTTGTTTTTATTTGTGTCTTAGTATTGTTGGTTAATATTTGTGTATGCCTATTGTTTTCTTTTGTTAAGCTAATTTTATCTATAAGCATAAGTGTCTTTATTGCCATGTTGCTATTTGTTTATTATAGCTTTCCGGTTTATGCATTTATAAGGCTCATGCTAAATTACTTGCACTATATTAAGTAATTAGTTTGCATTGCATATAGGCATAGACCATTTTTCTTGCATTTGTTGCAACTTTTTAAAATGGTTTAGTAACCTTCTTAGGAATAGAAACTAAGTTGGTAGATCATGTGTGTCGAAAGATATTGTCTTACACAATTATTTTTCCAAAGGTTTAAGTGTAAAAAGTATATCACCCCAAAATACTTAACACTTTCATAAAATCCGTAACATGATCACTAAAACATTACATCACTTTGTCTTGCTTGACCATGAGTTGTCTAAACAAGATAAAAGATCATATTAATACATTAGTATTTAAGTAAAAGAAAATGTATTAAACTTGCATTGATCTAACACACATACAAAATGTTTTAAACATTTAGTATTTTACGTATGTTGTATAAAAATAGTTAAGATAATTATTTTTATACCAATGAGGTGTCGAAAAACTAAGAATATTATACTTAATAATATAAATAGTTTTTCTCAAATAAAAATAAATGACAATATCAAAGTAGTAACTTAATCTGTCATTAACCTCACACATACAACTAGTGTTAGAATAAATGGAACACACTCCTTAAATTTTTATTTTCTTTTTAAAAAAAAAAAGGAGCGATTGTGAGGGTCAAGAAAGATTTCGAGTACATATCAATTCATTATTCAAATTATGATTAATATCATTATCGAATCTAATTGACAAGTTTTCGAGTGTGGACATGAAATTGGAGTCATTATTTGTCTAGCTTCAAGATAACATCAAAATATGATGAAAAGTGTTATCTTGAATCTACATACTCAATCACATTCGATTGCTATGAAAATAATGACGTCCTCTCAAGACGAAAATAATATGCATCTGATCATAACTCACACTTGTGTTGAAGATGCCATATTGAGTCTTCTTGTCCAATGGTTGTGTTCCAAACTTTAAACTAATATGTTTAAAAGATACATAAAATACACAACTAAGTAGGATTGACAACTTGGATGTTTCATCCGAAATATACAAGTAATTTACATTGCAATGCAATTGGTAAATGTGTCTTTTCCGAAAAACCAAACACGAGCAAACAAACAACATATGTAAACTTTGCTCATGAACAACTCATGTAAGTCATCAATCTTTGAGAATATCACATGTTATTAACTATTATGTAAGTCATCAATCTTTGAGAATATCACATGTATTTCTCTTATCAAAAGATTGACAAAAGATAACCTATATCTTATGCATCTTATTTTCTTTGGAACATGAATGGTTATGTTACAAGAGAATACATTGCATCCTGTTAACAAATATAGGATATTAGAGTTGAATAATAACCCAATACAACACGTGTCATTGCATAAACAAGTAAAATTGGTCATGCGCTAAAATACTTGTTTCACAAAGCATTCGTAAGAGTGATAAGTTTCCTCTTAGAAAAGCATATTTGTTGAAATATACAATATGTCTCATTTTTAATGTAATACTCACAAGATCTATTGAGGTAAGTAACCTTTACTAGATTCTTTCTCAAGATATGCAAAGGAGCATTCTTGAAACACACACACGATGTAGTAGGCTCTACATTGTATCACATTAGAGTGTCTCTTGGTTCTAGGAAACCAAATCATGTTAAAATAACATGTAACAACTCAACAAACAAAGATGATGTCCAAGAGATCATAAAATACACCATCTCTATCAAATAACCTCTAAATCTCAAACACGAAATTAAAACATTTCTCTTGCCTTTGTTAGGAGTTGTGTAATACATGTCATTCTCTTAACCGGCTTTCAAAGTATTGTTAGTTGAGTCATATTAGGCCATGTATTAGCGAAATAAGCTAATATCATCTTTGCTACACTTCAATAGGCAAATATAGGAATTTGAATTTTTCTAACATGAGAATGACTATTGGAGAACCTATCGCACTAGAAATTCAATTTGACCTAACGGTTGAATTGCTTCCAGGAGAGAAGTTGGGTTTGTGATATAACCCGTAAAAATGGTCGTGTTTAGCCTTAATTGAGAACCACTAGTGATAGTCTCATACTCATTCTCTAACTTGAAAAATTTTTCATTCCTACATTTGACTAGAGACAGTTTACATAAGTGAACTTTACCTCCCGTTAGGATTTCATTTTGAACAAGCAGTAATTAGGATCTTCTTTAGCAAACCTAGATTGCTTGCATCCCACATACGTGTTTCAAAATGATAACATGTTCTCGTAAGATATGATTAAATGTCTTCATGATCTTAAATGCTAAATGATTATCATGTTTTGCATGATGTTTGCATTTATTCTTTATGTGCATTTTACATGATTTGCTTGTAAAGTTTGCACCCACACTATGCTCTTTTGACACATTAGGAATTTGGTATGCCCATCACTATGAACCCTTAGAAGTCATAGAGTCATACACTAGTGTCAAAACCTAGAAGTTAGAGTATTCGCGAAGTTGTCCTAATTCCCCAGTCATCACTTCGCCTTCTTCCAAGTAATACACCCGTTTGTCATGGGAAGGTTAGATACAAACCTAGTAGAACTCGGAGTAGGGTTGACAACTTAAATATTTCATCCGAAATATTCGAGTAAGTTTAACTTGCGATCGCAATTGTTAAATGTCATATCCGAAACATCATACTCAAGCCTTTTAACAACATATGTTAAAACGCTCATCCCAAAGCTAAAAGCTAACATCAACCCTCGGGTGACAAAGGACTCACGAGTTGCTATATAAGTGATTAGTAGTTCCTTTCATCCTCGTGTGAATATACACGTCTTAAGATCCCAAACCCTGCTGCAAATCAGCACCATAGGCCTAGCTTTACATCTTTCAAAACCCCATGAAACACTCACGTGCGAAGCACATCGAAATCCGTAAATCAACCAAACCTCTCAACCGAGAATCTCCTTAGCATCTCCGTCTAGGTCTAGGAATGAAGGAACGTTTTCCATAAATCTTATGACTATTTAAATATTTCACTGGAAATATTAAAGTCATCTCTCGTACCCCTCTTATGACTACTTGAATATTTCACTGGAAATATTGTAGTCATCTCGTGCGTCTCGTCTCATGACTCTTTAAATATTTCACTGGAAATATTGAGTCATTCTTTAAATCCCTCTCATGACTATCTAAATATTTCACTGGAAATATTAAGTCATTCCTCATGTTCCTTGCATGATCTCTTGAATATTTCACTGGAAATATTGAGAATCATCTATTCTATTTCGTGTCATGACTTTTAGATATTTCACTGGAAATATCAAGTCATTCCCTCGATCTCGTCCCATGACTGTTAGATATTTCACTGGAAATGTCAAGTCATATCCTGTGTCTCGTCTGATGACTTTTTAAATATTTCACTGGAAATATTAAGTCATCTTTCACATCGCTCTAATGACTACCTATGTATTTCCTCAGAAATATAAAAGTCATCTCTTCTCGTCCAGTACCGTTCAAAGAATTTATTAGGTATAAATTCTCTCCTCGTGTCGAAAAATCTCACTAAATCAGCGAGATTTATTCGTAAAATCCTCTTAAACTCTAATGAAGCTTAAATATTTCATCCGAAATATTTAAAGTATATTTAATTTGCGAAATGCAATTAAATGTCATTGTTCGCTCTCAATTAACGTTCACCGAATCCCGTTGGATTCACTCATAAAGGAATTTATTTGGTATAAATTCTTTTAATCTAAAGTCCAGAAAATTCACAACATATGTGAAATTTCTTTGTCAAAAATCTTGCTTTCAATTCTCAACAACACTATCAAAACCCACTCGATGTAGTCTTGAACCAAAACCGTCTCCTATCAGAATAGATTCTATCTATCATCTGATTCCTTAGCCTTTTCCTTTTCACTTCCGCATGGTACTAAACACTACCAATGCTTCCGCATCCCACTCACCTTCCACACACCTCAAGCAAAAAACCGCTAGGATAAGTTGAGATAACCCCACTAGAACCTTATCTCCAACCTCACAACTCTGAAGATTTTATCTTCTTAACCCTTAGGATATCTCCAAGTAATCACATGCCTCATCATATAAATATTCTATGAATATTCACAATGACTGAGTGATGCGCGTGATGTGTCGTTGCGGTTTAGCAGTTTTAATGCCTACTCAAGTTTTAAATTTATATTTAGCCGACTTATCAATAACACACACACTTAACGAGCAGTGTACCCGGTCAGTATGAAGATAATGGTAAGTAGAGTGTCGATCACTAAGAGTGGAACGTATTATCTAGTTATTCTAATCAGTATTTTAATATCCTAACGCAAGGGGGTTTCAGCCTGAGAGACTGGCACAGTTTTGTTTGCAATTAAATAATAAAATAAACAAATAGGCACGAATCAGCAAGTAGCACACACGTACACAGATAGATACTCGAGACAATAAGAGGGCTGTCCTTATGATTAAGTAGATTGTCACTTGTTTTATTGATAGCTTTATATGAAGTGTATGTAATTAACCCTTTCTCGTTGGTCCTATTCTCATCGGCGAGTAAACCCTTAATGATTACTTATGTCTAAAAGTTATTCCTAAGTGATCAATTTAGAAACAACCGTGGGAGCCACATCTTGTCCCGCAGTCGGATGCCCGCAAGCCACTAATAAACACAGAGGTTATCAATGCACTAATAAGTAGTAACCAAAGACATCAACATATAAACTTTAATTGATGGGAAAGCAAGTATTAAAGGGAGTGCAATCTTTCGTTGTCACATTACACAAGCCACCAATCCTGATGAATTAAAGTTTGCTAACACAATAAAACAAAACTACTTAATGAATTAAATACATGCAGCACCTTCTTACAGCTCTTGTATCTTTGATTTGGGTGTGTCTTGTGCTGCCTCCTTGACTGAATTCGTCCTTTTGCTCTGCTGTCCGAACTTCGGTTTTAGGGTTTCGAACTCTTTTTTCACGTCTGGTCTACGGGGTATTTATAGTTTCTGTCTGAGGGAAGATGCGGCGCATCTACTTAAGTAGATGCGGCGCATGCACTTAACTTCGCGTGGGGTCCAAGATTATAATATTCAGGAATATTCGTACACCGCCAGAAGATGCGGCGTAACTCTTGATTAGATGCGGCGCATGTCCTCTTGTATCTTGGATCGTATTTGGTGATATCTTGATAGAGATGCGGCGCATGTCGAGAGTAAGATGCGGCGCATCTGGAGCAGAATTGACTTGATCTTGTCCATGTCAGTAGACTTCCACTTTATGCACGTTTTGCTCCATTATTAGTCCATAATCGCTAAGTTTCACCAAATGCTTGTTTTTACCTGAGAATTACAAAAGTAAACGATTAAGTATCAATCCTCATACATAATATAGTAAAACAAGTCAAATTAATAGGATAAATGATAGTAATAAAATGTACTTATTTGAGTTCATCAAATATCCCCCCACTTGAACTTTACTTGTCCCCAAGTAAACCTTAGAATTTCATTTATGAAAATGTATCCTAAAAGATGTTAGGATTTATTTTTATATTTAAGCATGTATTCGTTTATTTCATAATCACACAACTAAACACTTAACGAATTAGAAGTAAAATAAAATAAGTCGATAAAAGCAAATCTAATCGTTTAACTGTCCAGTCGCGACGAATATTCTATCATAAGCTTGGCAAGTATACACATCTCCACCTCTAAAGCTAAGGAATAACAAGTCTAAAGCGGTAAAAAGGGTTTTTAGGCTTAAGGGTTAATTATTCTTTTTTACACTATCGATCTCAAATTCCAGAAAAGGCGACAAAATCATAAATACATGATCGAATCCACGAACACGATACTTGCAATTGCTCAAATCCTTAACTCGAATAGGCTAAAGATAGGTCCAAACTTCACCAATAATAATATATCAAAAAGGGCGACAAAATCATAAATACATAGCCGAATCCACGACTACGATACTTAAGATTGCTCAAATCCCTAATCTCAATAAATCAAAGGTTCGGTTGGATAAAGAACAATACAGGGTATGGATAATATTTGGGATATAAATTGGTGTAAAAATAAAAATAAACAAAACAAAACAAATAGATTAAAATCCTAAGTGTGGTTAATCACTATCCCAACCATCCCATGAATAAGACTCATATCATTGAATAACTCACGCTTTAACACTTGAAACACACGCTTTTGGTAGACACGAATTATACTCAACAAAATCTTAATCAAAGAATAAACCTTAATCGGCATTCCCATAACTGCCAATTCCCATTCAATCCATAAATATAGTATAACAAATAGTGGTGATATCGACCACTTACATAACTCTACATCGTTGGCTTAAAATAAACATCCAACTCTTTTTTCTTTCTTTTTCATTTCTCATTTTTTCGAATTTTTTTTTTTTTTTTTTTTTTTTTTTTTTTTTTTTTTTTTTTTTTTTTTACTTGAAATATAAACATAGATGTGTAAAATTTCACCACATCACTACAACTTTCTTTCCGGATAATTTTTTCATACTTTTCATACTTTCAGAAATAACGGTAATAGTGAAAGTAGTAAACACACGAAAAATAAACTCAAAAATATACAATATTTACTTTCATTCCAATTTGCATTGTGCAATTTCCCGACCTAACCATAGATAATGAATTACGCACGCGAACACAGGTAATGTAAGGAAACACACTCTGCCTATAGCAATTAACCAACCACGGATTCTAATCTACAGGGTAGGCTAAGGTTTAAGGTGTAACGAAACATTTTAAACATAGGTGTAAGAAACGAAAGGAATGGCTCTGAGGGTTTTTCTAGGGGTATCTTACTCTAAAAATGAGAGTAACAAAAGGTTTTATACGGGGGTTAACTAACCAGTGTAGTTAGCTAATAACACATAACATATAAAGGCTATTTGGGTGTAATCCTAGAATTTTACCAAGTTAGACAAGTCATTCCAATTATATAAATAATACTCATTATGGTGGTCTCGAATAGTATACAAGCCAAGTTCTAAAGTTTACAAGTCACCGGCACACTCATAGATTTGTGAATTTTGGAAAAATCACAATTTTTGAAAATAACGTCATGTGTGCAGTTATGTAACTTAGATCTTAAACAAAAACATGCTAAAAAATTTTTAAGTTTGATATATTAAGCACATTTTAAGCATAATTTTTGAAAAAGTAGGACAAGTAAGTGTTAAGTGTTCTAATTCTCCTATCCCCCCACTTAAGTTAAACAACGTCCTCGTTGTTTGTATAAAAGGTTAAAAACTGGAAAAGGAAAGAATTAGAACAGAAAAACTCCCCTGAGATTTGCTCGGTATGATCCTCCATTTGATTAGAGCAAAAATCAACTTCTTGTGGATTAGAACGTTAAAACTTCATACTTGATGTATCCACAGGAAATCCAGGAAACTATTATACCACCAACACTTTAAAACACACCTAAGATAAGAAAGGTTCAACTTGCATAACACATTAGTAGTTAGGAAAAATAAAACTTAAAAATTAAAACTGAAAATCATCAGGTCAGTCGATGCGCCGTATCTTATTGAAGAAGATACGCCGTATCGAGCCTGGAATTAATACGGATCAGAATAAAGATGCGCCGCATCCTTAACCAGGGATGCGCCGCATTAAAATAAACTGATAAAAAGTTTTAAAGTCGAAAAATAAAAATGCAGAAAAATAAAATAAGATATGACCATTGCAGAGGATGCGTCGCATCTCAGGACTGAGATACGCCGTATCTTCGTGCGGCCTGGACTGACTCGACACAGAAAACAGAATAATAAAAGATAAATCCGGGTTGTCTCCCGGTAAGCACTTGTCTTTATTCCAGAGTCTTCAAGTTAGACTCACGTTCAGCTCATTAGTATCGATCATTGAAGGAGTCGGAAACATCACGCTCCTTCATCGCCAATTTAGTAATATTGAACACTCCTTGCTCGTCCTTAATTTCCACGCCGTTCTTCTTCAATATCTGTATAAACAAAGTCCTGTCCCTTACGGGCAGAGATGACAAAATGATAGACGGGAAATTCTTATTATCATATAGGCACAGATAAGCAAGGTGGGGTGGTAGTTCAATAAACACATCATTGTTCAAATTCGTTTTCTCAACTACTCTCCTACGTTTATTAATTACTACACAATCATACCACTCATCATCAGAATCACTAACAATATTTCGTCTAAGTTCCGTAGGTACATTAAGGTCAATGAATTCCTCAAAGTCTTCATGATTAGGATTAGTTGAGTTGTTTTGAATCAATGTTTCTCCCATAAGTCTAGCTTCAAGATCGAGGTCCATACGCTCTCTTAATCCTAGCACATAAACACCTCTAATTATGCTTTTAACCGGATCTTGGCACTTATAGACTAGTTTATTATTCCCTACCCTTAATGAAATTTTTCTCTTAAACACATCAATCTTAGCATGGGCAGTAGACAAGAAAGGTCTTCCGAGGATTAAAGGAATCTTAACATCCTCGGGCATGTCTAGTATAATAAAGTCTACGGGAAAAATAAACTGCTCAATCTTAACTAGCACATTATTAGCAATCCCTTCAGGTCGTTTTACCGTTTTATCAGCCAATTCAATAAGTAATTTAGTTGGTGCTAATTTTCCTAGTCCTAGGGTAGCGAATGTCTTAAGAGGCATAACACTAACACTAGCTCCTAAGTCAGCCAACACATTATTGAAGGATATATTATTAATAGAACAAGGTAGAGTAAAACTTCCTGGGTCTTTTTCTTTATGAGGCAAGGCATTTGAATCGGTTGCAGGGCTCTCTTCTTTCATTGTTGCCTTGATCTCCTCTTCAATTTTTGTCTTCTCTTTTAGTAGTCTCCTTAAGCTGATTGAAGAGTTAAAGAAAAATTCGGGTCTTGCACCATCATTACCATTCATCGACCTTCTAGGTATATTAGGAGTGACTTCTTCGGTGGTGCTTATGGCCTTGACATGATCCCTTGGGTTGGTTTCAGTTGAGCTCGGTAAACTTCCATATCCCCTTTCTTGAAGAACTTTGCTCATTTGACCAATTTGTTGTTCCAATGCTTTGATCGAAGCTCCTTGATTTCTTGTAGTAGTGTCCGTTGAAGCTCGAATTTCCTTGATCATAGCAGTATTCTCTTCATGTCTTTTAGCAGCATCGGCCATAATTTGCTTTAAAGTATCGTCTAAAGTCTGCCTCCTCTCTTGATAAGCGGGATTGAAGTTGTTCTTTTGATAGAATCCCGGACTAGCTTCCCTAAATCTTGCTGAAGGTCGGAACGGTTGTCCAAATTGGGTGTAATAAGCTTCTTCAAATGTCTCACTTTCATTCTTGTTCGGGCAATCTTTAGTGTAGTGAGGTCCTTCGCACTTTTCACATCCAACTTGGGCAGCATACGCTCTTTCATCTCGCTTCTTCATCTCTCTACTAATTTTATCCAATTGAGCTTGAATAGCAGCAATCCCGTCAAAATTAGTGCTGCTCTTAGATCTAGTAGAGGTCCCATCGTGCCATTTCTGAGAATGATCAGCAGCTTCTTGGATCGCCTTCCTAGCATTAGTTGCACTCATCTGAGGTACAGCTCCCTTAGCATCCAAAATCTGTCTTGTAGGCACGTCCAATCCCTGATAAAACAATATTATTTCCTGCATAGGGGTTAGATAGTGTTGAGGACATTTTATCAATAAATCTTTAAATCATTCCCAAGCTTGATAAAGGGTTTCATCAGGCTCTTGTTTGAAACTATTGATAGCCTCCATCTTCTTAGCAGTCTTAGTAGGTGGACAATATCTCTTCAGGAATTTGCTCTTCAAACCTTCCCACGTAGTGATTGAACTAGCAGGTTCATTCCTTAGCCACTTGTTAGCAGCTCCTTTTAGTGAGATTGGGAAGATTCTTAGCATGAGTTGATCGGTATTGACACTTTCTGTAGTAAACAAATCTGCAATCTCCAGGACCTTTTCGACATGCTCATTAGCATCCTCTTGTTCCGTCCCACTGAAAGCATTCTCTCTGAGCTCTTTGAGAAATTGTCCCTTCAACTCAAATTTTGACTTGTCATCAAACTTTGGTCTAGCAACTCCTGAAGTGTAATCAGCACGGGTATTGTTCATGTATTCCTCCATAGTAGTGTTTTCGCCCATTGTTCCTGTTTCAACTTCCTCTTTTTCTTCAGAAAAGTAATCAAGCTCGAGTGAACTTGAAAGATCAAAGCTTCTTGTGTTGAAAAGCCTCTTAAGCGAATGCAGGGCTCGTTCAGGATCTTCAAAAGGTTGAATCAAGTTCCTCGTAGAACTCCTGGTCATGCACTTCCTGAAATCAATCACAAAAGCATCAGTAGGGTATGCTCGAGAAAGTAATATATCAGATAATTAATAACGAAAACGGAATACGAAAAATTAAAGTTACTGATATCTGCAGACGATGCGCCGTATCCAAAAAGTTGGATACGCCGTATCTTATAATCGTTAAAATTTAATCAGACTTTATTCAGAAAATAGATACGCCGCTTTAGAATTTAAGAATGCGCCGTATCGAATTAATTAATCAAAAATCAACTTATCCAATTAAAATTAAATGCGTCGTATTAACGAAAGTTAATGCGCCGTATTTTCGTTACGTTTAAAAATAAAAGATTTTTGATTCAGTAAGATGCGCCGTATCGACAGAGATCGATACGCCGTATCTGTTTAATAATTCGCAAACTGTTTTTAATTAAAATAATAGATACGCCGTATCTGCGAAAGCAGATGCGTCGTATGGCGTTAATGTTTTAGAAAAAATTTTTATCAAAAACAGATACGCCGTATCTGCAAAAGCAGATGCGTCGTATTACTTTATCGCTTAGAAAAATTTTCTTATTAAAAACAGATACGCCGTATCTTGGGGAAAAGATGCGTCGTATCGAATTAATTAAACGCGTTGTATATAAAAAAAAAATTGAACGCAATACGCCGTATCTGAGAGATCAGATGCGCCGTATCGTTTGATTTAGCACAGTACAACGATAGCAGAACACACAAAAAACGAAAAATAAAACAAAAATAAAACACACGAACAAAAACAAATAAAAGCAAAAATAAAAGAAAACAAATAGCACACAATACAACAATTATGCAAAATAGTACAATGATGCAATTAATCTAATAAAAAGAAAAATAACCTAATTAAAATACTAATCAAATTAACAGATAATAACAATTCACTCCCCGGCAACGGCGCCAAAAACTTGATGCGCGTGATGTGTCGTTGCGGTTTAGCAGTTTTAATGCCTACTCAAGTTTTAAATTTATATTTAGCCGACTTATCAATAACACACACACTTAACGAGCAGTGTACCCGGTCAGTATGAAGATAATGGTAAGTAGAGTGTCGATCACTAAGAGTGGAACGTATTATCTAGTTATTCTAATCAGTATTTTAATATCCTAACGCAAGGGGGTTTCAGCCTGAGAGACTGGCACAGTTTTGTTTGCAATTAAATAATAAAATAAACAAATAGGCACGAATCAGCAAGTAGCACACACGTACACAGATAGATACTCGAGACAATAAGAGGGCTGTCCTTATGATTAAGTAGATTGTCACTTGTTTTATTGATAGCTTTATATGAAGTGTATGTAATTAACCCTTTCTCGTTGGTCCTATTCTCATCGGCGAGTAAACCCTTAATGATTACTTATGTCTAAAAGTTATTCCTAAGTGATCAATTTAGAAACAACCGTGGGAGCCACATCTTGTCCCGCAGTCGGATGCCCGCAAGCCACTAATAAACACAGAGGTTATCAATGCACTAATAAGTAGTAACCAAAGACATCAACATATAAACTTTAATTGATGGGAAAGCAAGTATTAAAGGGAGTGCAATCTTTCGTTGTCACATTACACAAGCCACCAATCCTGATGAATTAAAGTTTGCTAACACAATAAAACAAAACTACTTAATGAATTAAATACATGCAGCACCTTCTTACAGCTCTTGTATCTTTGATTTGGGTGTGTCTTGTGCTGCCTCCTTGACTGAATTCGTCCTTTTGCTCTGCTGTCCGAACTTCGGTTTTAGGGTTTCGAACTCTTTTTCACGTCTGGTCTACGGGGTATTTATAGTTTCTGTCTGAGGGAAGATGCGGCGCATCTACTTAAGTAGATGCGGCGCATGCACTTAACTTCGCGTGGGGTCCAAGATTATAATATTCAGGAATATTCGTACACCGCCAGAAGATGCGGCGTAACTCTTGATTAGATGCGGCGCATGTCCTCTTGTATCTTGGATCGTATTTGGTGATATCTTGATAGAGATGCGGCGCATGTCGAGAGTAAGATGCGGCGCATCTGGAGCAGAATTGACTTGATCTTGTCCATGTCAGTAGACTTCCACTTTATGCACGTTTTGCTCCATTATTAGTCCATAATCGCTAAGTTTCACCAAATGCTTGTTTTTACCTGAGAATTACAAAAGTAAACGATTAAGTATCAATCCTCATACATAATATAGTAAAACAAGTCAAATTAATAGGATAAATGATAGTAATAAAATGTACTTATTTGAGTTCATCACTGAGAAGAGCTACGTGACTTTAAAGGTGAAGTTTATCGTATGCTATCCACCACTTGTCATGACGTTACTAAGCTCATCGCTTTCGTCAACGTTTGTTTTCCTTTTTTATCTTTTACATCTTGTCCGGATGGTCATAGATTAAGTGGGAGCGAAAACACACTTATATAGTCTTTCACCAAACACACTCAAGAATACACAAATGTGGTTCTTATTCCCTAGGAAACTTCCCTTTAGCTGCCCAGAACTAGGCTGCACAGGAAAATTTGTGACTTTCAGGTCACGGTACCGTTAAATAGGCCACGGTACCATTAAACTTAACTGTACCGTGTGGTATTTAGTGGTACCGTGCCTATGTTTGACGAATTTTTACTGTTCTCTCCTGATCCCTGCATCCCTAACCTCAAACCTGCAAAATTTTGCAAACTCACATACACCCTAGGATTTCCTCACTACACCATAGGACACCATCCCCAACTTTAGTTTGAATCCCACAACTCATGCCTATATAAGGCCTCACTATTGCAAGCTTATCTTGCATCTCATCTTCAAACCTCACATTAACATCTTTCATCATCCCACTCAAACTTTTTAACTAAACTTCACTCTTGACAGTGATATTTAGTTTCAAAACCTTCAAACCTTATATCAATCCCACTCAAACCTGGTAGCTACACTTCACTCTTAACAGTGATAGTTAGTCCAAGAACCTTCAACCCATAGATCATCACACTCAAACCTTACAACCTTCAACTCATCGATCATCACACTCAAACCTTACAACTACTCCTCACTTTGGATAAGTGATAGTTAGTTACACAACCTTCAATCCTCACAATCACACGAAACCCTTCCTGCACCAAATTATCTCTAACACACAACTAGGATCATCCAAACTAGAAATCTAGGACCTCGTTACCTCAACCCCGTTAGAGATATCCACCAACAATCCTGTTAGGATCACATGCACCTTTTCTTTTTCCATTTTGAAATATATCATGCATCTCATTGTCAGTGCAAATTATATATTAATCTAAACCAGCCTTTCCCACCTTTCCTCAAAGGGCAAAACCAACATCTCCAACCACATCATCATCATTCTCCACCTTTAGGATTCCCACACCCTTACCTACGCCAAGTCCACCACAACCTTTAGCTCTCACACTAACCCTATCACCATCAACCCCCTTTGAACTTGGCACTAACACATCATCCTCATCACTATCACCATCACCACAACCACTAATGGATCATCCCATTATTTATCTCCTACAACCACATACCCTAAGTTTTCCTTGTCGTCACCACAGCCAACACTCTCCCACCTTATGGAATCATTTCCATTCGCATCTAGGTGCTCAACGTTCACATTTTGATAGCCTCTATCGAGTCTACTTTATGGCATGACTTGTCATAATAGTAATCATTTAGAGTATGTCTTATCAACAAACTATCTTTAACATCAATCATCTTAGGTAGATGATTATGTTGTTCAAAAGGTTTGTTAGAACTTGTCTTCCCAATGACAACTTGGAAGAAGTCAATTTGTGTGTCAGTCTATGAACGAATCTCGTTCTTATTAGTGTGATTGCTTGAACAATTACACCTTAGGTTGTTGGTCGGGTTGTGACACTCAAGTGTCTTTGAATTGCAATATGCATTCATCTTTTTGTGTCGCTCAACTTTCTTGGGCTTTCTTTTTGGTTTTTATCCTTCTGGCACACTTTTAGGTTGTACAACTCACATAGTTTAATCCTTGCATGTCCTGCTATGTGTATTCTATCCCCATAATGCTGCTCCTATACTGTTATATATTATGTTGCACGAAGCTAACCCTTGATGTAGGAAAAGCCTTTGTATGAATTTGATCCATGGATCCACTCGATACTAAGGTAAATAAATAAGGGGATTAAGTCACCATAGGGGAGCATTGAGCTAGGGGGAGCTCGAGAGTATTTGAATACATAGCATGGAGTCGTCTTCACAAGTGATGATAGAAGACTTCACTGGGATGATGCAAGCTCGCCCATCTGGGAAGAAAAGATAGTAGTGTAATAAGGGGGAGAAGGGAGTGAATTCAAGGGAGCGCTCGAGGCAACTACCTTTTTGATTCGACAAAAGGGGGAGAAGGGAGTGTAAACAGGTAACTTTTACATTTTACTATGTGTTACAGTTTACATATTTTTCATCATCAAAAAGGGTGAGATTGTTAGTGCAAATATTACAATATTTAAACTAAACGGTTTCTTCGGTTTTAATAATGACAAACATGTAACTTGTAATACATAACGTAAAATGTGCAAGTTACTTGTAAAAACAAATCATCAATGCATACTTACATCAACACCTCTCGACGTCTCAAGTATGCTTCAACGAAGTCGTAGATTTCCATCCCGACATAAATCACTCAAGGTATGGACAAACAAATCTACTACTTGACAAATGATCAAAGGATTATATTTTTCTAAACTTCATATTTTTAATGTGACAAAACATTTTTTCAAAAATATATTTTACAAATTATTTTTGAATTAAAAAGAAATGTTTTATTTTGAAAAATAAATTTAAAAATCCCAACAGTCAATTTTCCCCCCAAAACAGCTCCAAACATTCTCAAATAAACCTTCCCCACTAAAGACAAATGAAGGAGCGTCCACGGTACCATTAAGTACCGACGGCTCCACTAAATTTAGTGGAGCCGTCTGACAATTAGTGGAGCCGTGGGTCTGTAACGGCTAGTTTTTCCCTTGCCTATAAATAGTGGACCATTTCACACTTTCAACTTGATTTTTTCAGTCACTTTTCTCTGGTCTAATCCCTCCTCACTTAGATGACTTTCTTTGATCATTTGGAGAGTCTTAGTTTGTTTAAGAGTGATCCAATCCTCCATTCAAGTGATCCTTTTCATTCATCTTGATTAGCAAGAGAAGAACACAAAGTATCCAAGTAGATACAAAGTGTTGTCATCCCTCTTGATTAGCAAGAGAAGAACACAAAGTATCCAAGTAGATACAAAGTGTTATCATTCCTCTTCATTTGCAAGAGAAGAACTCAAGGTATCCAAGAAGATACAAGAGTTGTAGTTGTTAGGTCTTGTAACATTTGTTACACTCTTGATTGTATCATAGCATACATCAAGATCATTTTTCTTTTGAGAGTTTGTGAGGGAGGATCATTGTGATCTTGTCGAGATCTTGGAGATCTCTTGAAGCCATTGAGCTTGTGTGATTGATCATGTGGATCAAGGGTAGATCGGGTAGATCGCGGTAGATTGGTGCTAGCTAAGATTAGCATTCGACATCTAGCTTAGTGTCGGAAATAGGATAAGCGACGTGTAGATTGGTGCTAGCTAAGATTAGCACTCGACATCTAGCTTAGTGTCGGAAAACAAGTTAAGCGACGTGTACGGTTTTCTCCGCCTGAAGGGAGTTTGTTGATTAGTGAAGTAACTCTCGAGTTGGGTACTCGGGGAGTGGAGTAGGGCGAAGAGGAGCTTCGTGACCGAACCACTATAAATCATCGTGTCCGGTTTGCGCCTTCTTACTTATCTGTTTACTTTCATTTTATTGTTTATCGCTTTATGTTTATATTTGCATTGCGTTTATACTTGTGTGTCTAGTTGCTTATGTTATGTTAATTATGTATGTGTCATGGTTGATTGTGCTTGTGTTGTAGTTTAATTTATTCATCCCTAGATGATATATGATCATTGTTGACACTTTTCATATTTCGTCACATTTGATCGGATGTTTGATACAAAAAGTTTTTAAGTTTTAAATGGAAACGTATTCACCCCCCTCTACGGTTTCCACAATTTGGACCAGTTTTTTGGTAGTCAACTTTATTCTCCCGCTCAAGCTTTAGGTGATCCATCCGAAACCGTTCAAGACGACTCTCCCTGTCGAAGAGGTGGCGATCGTCATAAAGAAGGTGTCAACATTATTCATATTGCTCTATCATACTCCTGATGACTATTTGACCTGAAGACAATGAGAAATGGTGTTGGAGATGAAGAAAAAAATTAAACAGAAATATAATTTAGATTGTTTTAATTTTTATTATAATTTTTTTTTAAAATTATCAATATATTGTTTTTAAATTACTAATGAAAATTTTATTTTAGTGTAAGAAAAATGAAAATGAAAAAATATAGAAGTTGGCGGTGAAGTTGGTTGTAGTGAAGGAAAACTGAGGTGACACTAAAGTGGCAATGGTGAACGCGGTCTTGAAGCCTTCTTATTACACTTGCGAGGCATTTGGTTCGCATAATGTTTGAGGGAACTATAATCTATCAAAGGAATTATAATTTGAAATTTTGAATGAATTGTAATTTGAATAATTGGAATGTGTTGAAATTGTAATGTATTGAATTGTAATTGATAAATCTGTCATGTGTTTGGTTGACCAGCAACATAACGTAATTCAAAATATAAAAAAACCTAAAGATTACTAAAATATTATGAAACTATAAGTTATTATATTATTACTAATGATAATACTAATTTTATTATAGTAAAATAATTAAAATTATAATATAATAATATTGATAATAATCTAATAGTAGTTAAAATAATGATATAATAATTGTATATTAGTAAAAATAATTAATATAATAACAAACTATGCTTTTCTAAAAAATTATAATAAAAAAATAATTATTACATTATAATATAATATAATAGTATAATAAAAATAGTAATAAATGATATAATAATAATAATAATAATAATAATAATAATAATAATAATAATAATAATAATAATAATAATAATAATAATAATAATAATAATAATAATAATAATAAGGTGAAGCTGTGGGCGAATTATGGCGATTCTCGATCGTCATCACTGGTTCCGTTTCTTCACCATGGGAATGGTTTAACAACCTCTGTTACATCCTTTGTTTCAACATCTCTGTTAGGCTCCTTGTCTTTCTTCCATTTGGGTGTTGGATTTGTAGGATTTCGTTCTTGAAACCCTCCTCTCCTCCCTTTTTGCTTCTTCAAAACGTTTAGGGTTTCGTTCTTGAAAACCCGCCGCTTTTCTGTTTTTGTAGTTGGGTTTTCCGTTTTCTTTGATTTCTTGGCTGCGATTTGACTGGGTAGTTGTTCGTAACTGGTTATTGTCCCTGGAATAATTGATTGGGTTGCGATTTGGTTAGTGGGCCCCGCCTGTATATGCCTGCATCTTGGCTGTCTTTTTGTTAAAGATTGGGTTGCGATTTGGTTAGTGGGTCCCGCCATTAAAGGCGTGCTTTTTGCTCAATGGTTTGACTTGCGATTTGTGTAAAGATTGGTTTGCGTTTTGACCCTTTTGTCATTGCGATTTGACCATTATTTGTGTTTTTAAGTGGGCTTTGTTTTGCACTTTGGCCTTCTTGACAAAAATTGCTTTTATGTGGGCTTGTTTTAAGCGGGCTTTGCGTGACCATGTTGATAAACCTTGATCAGCAAGATAATCGGTTTACGTGGACCTTGGTTGTGATCTTTGGCTGTGGGCTTTTGCATTTTGACGACCTGGCTTCCATGGCAATCATACGGTTCCACTGTCCTTTTGTCGGTTTAAGTGGTTGTCAGGATGGTAGTGGAAATGGGCTCACCAAAACCTCGTTAATCTGTCACCTTCGCGATCGTCATTTCAGTGGGGACGCGCTGACCACCACCAAACTTTCCTTGGCCACTAATCTTACCATTTTTGAGGCGGCTGAGGTCACGCTGAAACGTATGGGTCTTTGGTTATGTGGAAATTGTTTTAAGACGCATACTCTTCGTTCGAAATGTCGGCATGAACCTGATTTTGTGTCACCCCCTGATTGTGGCGATGGTGTCGTTAGGTTTGTGCTGTTTGATCTTGCCAAACCACAAGTCCCTTATTCGGTTCAAATTGCTCGTGGTGAGGTTTCGGTTTTGGCGGAGCATGATGGTTTCGATCTACACTTACTTGAAACCTTGCTCTCTAAAGGGTTGCACACGGTCAAATCCATCCCTCCAAAGTGTCGGTTGGGATTCTCTCGCGTATTGAAAGGAGCCCTCGATAAGGTGATCTGCACACCTGAGGACATTTTTTGTTGGGTTAGCTTGTTAGTCCTGCCTATCTGTCTCCTTAAAACCTTTTGCCCAAGGAGTAACATGGAGTGCAGGTCTGATTTTAAACGCCAACGCCAAGAAGAATACATCGCTAATGCCATTCGTTCTTGGGGAATGTCTGGGGGTAGTTTGCAGCTTGTTAAAGAGGTTTTAGCCGAACCCTCCCCTGCATGGTCTAACATTGATGAGGGTGCCTTGGATTTGGGTGAGCGTAATGTCAAGCAATGTAAGAGGAAGATTTATGATGGTAATTATTCTGCGGCTGTCAGAGTTCTTTCCTCTTCAGGTGTTGCTCCTTATAATGATACCACTCTCGAGGATTTAAAAGCTAAACATCCCTTCAAGTCTGCTCCTGCTCGGCCGGATATACCGATTGATCATCATAACCTCATTGCATCTCCTAATGTGGTTCTTGATATGATTAAGAGTTTCCCCCGTGGTACCTCTTGCGGTCGAGATGGTTTGCGTGCCCAGCACCTTTTGGACTGTTTGAGTGGTGCTGCTGTGGCTGTTTCGGATGAGTTAATTGCCTCTATCACCCAAGTAGTGAATCGGTTTCTCGGTGGCCAATGTCCCAGGGCGTTGGGTGAATACATTGCTAGTGCTCCCCTCACACCGCTGATCAAGCCAGGAGGTGGTATCCGTCCCATTGCTGTGGGGACCATTTGGAGGCGCTTAGTATCCAAGATTGGTGCTTCCTTGATTGGTCATTCTTTATATGGTTATTTGAACGATCTACAGTTCGGCGTTGGGGTGTCTGGTGGAGGGGAGACTATTCTTCACGCTGTGAATCGGATCCTTGAAGACTGTAGGGATAAGGTGGGTCTTTCGATGTTGCTGTTGGATTTCAAAAACGCCTTTAATTTGGTGGATCGGGAGGTTATGTTACAGGAGGTTCGCCTTCGTTGCCCTGCTATTTCACGTTGGGTGGAATTCTGCTACTCCAGCCCAGCTAGACTTTATTATGGGGAACACATCTAATGGTCGCATCAAGGGGTGCAACAAGGAGACCCGCTCGGACCTCTACTTTTTGCCCCAGTGCTACACCCCCTGGTACGTAAAATTAGAGACTCTTTTAATCTTGCCTTCCAAGCGTGGTATCTGGATGATGGCACTATTATTGGTGATACTTTGGTTGTGGGGAAGGTTTTAGATCTTATTATGTCAGATGGACCTAGCTGTGGTTTGCACCTTAATGTGGATAAAACGAAGGTTTTTTGGCCAACCGAAGATCCCAGAAGCAGGCTCGCGGGTGTCTTACCGCCTAATATTGCTCGCCCTTTACACGGTGTTAAATTATTGGGTGGGCCGGCTAGTGTGGACTTTGAGTTTAGTAGTGGGCTTGCTATGAAAAGGGTTGCTAAAACCATCGAGCTTATGGATGCCGTCGCTAGGCTTAATGATCCTCAATGTGAGTTGCTCCTTCTCCGTGCTTGTGCCGGTATTTCAAAGTTATACTTCTCTATGCGCACATGTGCTCCCCGGATCTTTGAGGGTGCCCAAACTTCATTTGATGCGGTGCTTCGTTCCTCTATGGAACGTATTGTCACTGCTTCTGGACCTGGGTTTGGGGATTGGCAATGGAGATTGGCCACACTTCCGTTTGAGTTTGGGGGGCTTGGTGTATATTCCACAGGTGATGTCTTGAATTATGCTTTCCTTGCGCCTAGACTCCAATCTGCTAACTTACAGGATATGCTCCTCTGACAGTCTGGCATAGTAAACCATGGATCTTCCTTTAATGACGCTCTGTGTACTTTTAACGCGAAAATGGAGTTCGACCTTTTAAGTAACCCGAATGAGATTGCTGCCCCCAAACTTATGAAGAAATTGGCAGATATATATTTCACACGTGTTAATAAAACAGTTGAATCCACTTTTGGCCTATCCGCTCGACAGATGGCGCTTTGGAGATCGCAACGGGAAGACTACACCTCCGATTGGCTTAGGGTGGCTCCGATATCTGGGTTGGGGCAGACTATGAACGCTAGAACTTACCGGTGTGTCTTATGCTACCGCCTAGGTGTCCCCCTGTTCTCGGTCCAGATGTCGTGCTCTGCTTGTTCCAGGTTATTTGCGGGGAACATATACGGGGATCATGCAGTGTCATGTGCTGGTATCATTGGTATTAAGCACCGACACAACGTGGTCCGCGACACTCTTGCTGATATTTGCTCTAGGTCTGGGATCTCGGCTCGCAAGGAGGTTGACATTGGCCTTTGTGGAGATAGGGACAAAAGCTTACGCCCAGCTGATGTATTGCTCTATTCTTGGGATAGTGGGCAGGATGTTTGTGTCGATTTGACAGGGTCATCTCCTTTGACGCAATCGGGTATGGTCGATTTTGTGCCAGGATGAGTGGTGGTTGAAGCAGTACAACGCAAGCGTGTCAAGTATGAGACCAAGTGTGCCGATATTGGATATGGGTTACTTCCCTTCTCATTCTCTTCCTTTGGGGAAGTTGGGAAGGACGCAGTGACTTTACTGAAACGGATCCGAGAGTTCTCAGTAACTCAAGACATCGGATCGCGAGCCGCTGCTCATATTTTTAGTAGGATTAGCTTTGCAATAGCTAGAGGAGTGGGAGCCCAGTTAGTATCTCGGCTCCCCTCTAATTTCTTGTAAATCCTATGCTTTTCTAATGAAGTGATGTTTTATAATAATAATAATAATAATAATAATAATAATAATAATAATAATAATAATAATAATAATAATAATAATAATAATAATAATAATAATAATAATAATAATAATTTATGTTTATATTTATTAAATTAAAAAATCATAATAAATTATTTTTATAATTTAACAATTTTATATAATATAATAATATTATATTGACATATATAATAATAACAGTAATAATGTAATAATTTGCACTAGCTTAGAGTGGTTCCGATCTCTGTGTTGGGGCAGATTATGAATGCTAGGACCTACCAGTGTGTGTTATGCTATCGTCTAGATGTTCCACTATTCTCTGTTCAGACATCGTGCTCAGCTTGTTCCAAGGTCTTTATAGGGGATATTTATGGGGACCATGTTGTATCTTGCGTTGGTATTATTGGTATTAAATATTGGAATAAAGTGGTGCACGATACTCTTGTTGACATCTGTTATCGGTTGGGGATTTCAGCTCGTAAAGAAGTTGATATCAGGCTTAGTGGAGAAAGGGACGAACCCTTACGTCCAACTGATATGTTGATCTAGTCGTGGGACGGAGGGCTTGATGTATGTGCCGATCTGACAGGGCCATCACCCTTTACACAAACTGGTATAGTTGATTTTGTGCTTGGTCGTGCGGTGGTTGAGGCTGCACAGCGTAAACGCGTCAAGTATGAGGCTAAGTGCTCGTATATTGGATATAGGTTTCTCCCCTTCTCATTCTCTTTTTTGGGGAATTTGAGAATGGTGCGGTGACCTTACTGAAGCAGATCCGAAAGTTCTTTGTGATTCAAGACATTGGGGCACGTGCTGCAATTCATATATTTGGTAGGATTACCTTTGCCATAGCTAGAAGAGTGGGGGCACATATAGTATCTCAACTTCTCACTAATTTCTTGTAAATCATATGAATTTCTAATAATAATAATAATAATAATAATAATAATAATAATAATAATAATAATAATAAAGTGATGTAATAATAATAATAATAATAATATATAATAATAATAATAATAATAATATCAGTTAGGTGTTCCCCTATTTTCTGAAGTTGTGCTCAGCTTGCTTTAGGGTCTTTACGGGAGATATTTGTAGAGACCATGTTGTACAGTGTGTTGGTATTATTGGTATTAAACATCGGCATAATGGTGTGCGTGATACCCTTATCGACATCTGTTTTCGGTCGGAGATTTCGGTTGGCAAAGAAGTTGATATCGGGCTTGATGAAGGACATGACAAACCCCTACGTTCAACGGATATGTTATTCAAAACTTTTTCGTGGCTCAAGACATTGGGGCGCGAGCTGTTATTCACATTTTTAGTAGGATTAACTTTGTTATAGCTAAATGAGTGAGGTCCCAGATAGTATATCAGTTTCCTACTCTTTTTTTGTTAACAACTTGAATTTGTAATAAAGTTATTATAATAATAATAATAATAATAATAATAATAATAATAATAATAATAGTAATTAATAAATACTGATAAGTAAAATTTACAATCTTGAATTACACGTAATTCAAAACTTTTCATCTAATTTGTCATGTTAAATATTCCCTTGTAGAATGTAATTGGAGTGAATTTTTATTATAATTACGTTGCAAACCAAACACATTATATAATGTAATGTGAATTACAATTTTTTTTCAGTGAACCAAACACGATTATAATGGAATTCATATTACATTTAAATCAGATTACATTACAATTCCGTCATATTACATTACATTATAACGAAGCAAACGGGGATTAGTTTTACATGAATCCACATTTTTTTTTTTTTATATGTTTTAGAAAAGTTTACACAAGATTTTTTGCGTGGATAAAATTTACACACACATGTTGTGTTGCAATTTACACAAGATTATTTACATTATAACAAGACACCTTTTACTAAATGATTATTTTATACTCCGTAAGAAGATACAACAATAGCTTCCCAAAAGGCAAAAAACCTAAGCGTTATACAAATACGTTTATTAAAGTTTTTTAGTCACCATGTATTCATCTCGTTGACAATCATTATTATCTTATAAAAAAGAACTTAAAACAGAGTTTCAACTTTTGTTTGGTAACTAAAAGACAGGGCCATCTACTGTATCGTTATTCTTTTTCAGGTACAAAACTTTAGAAAAACAAAGAAAAGTTACAAAGCAAAATAAATAAAGTTGATACCGACAAGTAATTGTCAGTTTTCTTGTACACTGTAAATTAGAATCCGTATTTAATAATACCACCTTAATTCTCATTATTTGTCATATTCCACTTTTATATGTCAAATGGAATGCGTTCAGATCTTTGAAACGATACAAGTGTGTGCATTCAACTTACAAGTGACGTATAGAATTAAGTAATGTTTTCAATGTTAAAAATTTAACGATAAATGGAATAATTAACAATCACAAAGTATAGCTATTCAAATTTTGCATTGAGGCAAAAATTTCGATATTGATCATTTTAAATGTAGTAAATGTGATACACAAATCTATTAATCGATTTACCTTAAAAATCTTCGTTATGGTAATTACATTTAGGATGATCTATATACTTTCGTTTTAACAGACACTTTTACTATTTGATTGTTTTAACGAATTGAATTGTTGCTTTAAGACATCTGATTCTTATCCAACCTATCTTACCAAATATAACCGGATTTAGACTCTTAAGTTTAAATGGACCCAAACAGGAGTCAACTTTTTAATAAAAACATTAGGCCTAGCTACTGTTTTGTTCCTCTAGCAAAGCTCTTACCACTTATCATGTTACACGAAATGACTGGGGGGTGCTTCGTTGAGGGGTATAAGGCCTAATCAATTGAAAAGAAAATGAAACATGGTGCTTATTATCTAATAGTTGGTAATGGGTCATTATCCAATAAATTGGGGGGAATGGTTTCCTTACCCTTTTCCTTTCCTTAGCATTCCTTTTGTCTTTCCTTTTCTCATTCCCTAATTTGAACCAAGCGCACCCTAATTCAAATAATACGTTTACATATACCTAAGATTACATGAAAGCTTAAGGGTGCGCTTGGTTCAAAGAAAGGAATGAGAATAACAAAGGTAAAGGAAATATAATGGAATATAAAGGAATAGAATGAAGATTATCATTATCTTTGATAGTGCTTGGTTTAAAAAAAACACATTAACCTCCAAAGTGGTGGTGATGGCTGCTGGTGGAGGTGGTGGAGGTGGTGGCTAGTGGTTGTGGCTGCCGGTGGTGGTGGTGGTGGCTGGTGGTAGTGGTGGTGGCTGGTGTGGTAGTGGTGGTGGTGGTGGTGGGTAATCATTACCTTTCCTTTCAGTTTACTGAGTAATGCCTCATTACCCATTACTAAGCAATGATTGCATTTCAGACTCCCAACCAAGTATGTTTATTCATTGTATTTCCCATTCCCTGCCCCCAAATACCCCCAACCAAGCACCCCCTAAAACACAAAAGCTAATATGAGAGATCTTTTCACGATAATTGCACACATAATAACTTTCGTGATATGTTTGTCCTCAATGTTGCAAACGGGTCTTAATATCCATCTGGAAAGAAACATGGTGTGGTAATGGATCTAAGCTCATGGATATTTTCCCTAGACTATTTGCTTTGGAGTATAATAAAGATTGTTCTGTCAGTAATAGATTTAAGCTTGGAAACGGTGTGTGGGGAGGCAATTGGGCTTGGAGGTTGCCTCTCCATGGTAGAGCTAAGACTGATCTCATCAACCTTCTGTCTCTGATTGATGAGTTGACACTTAGCCCGGATTTGGAGATAAATGAAAATGGTCCAGTCACACTTCGTGCAAATTTATGGTCAAATTTGTCTCTAAAAATT
This sequence comes from Artemisia tridentata subsp. tridentata, assembly GCA_021014915.2. NCBI lineage: Eukaryota > Viridiplantae > Streptophyta > Magnoliopsida > Asterales > Asteraceae > Artemisia > Artemisia tridentata. Next base: position 268,445,257 of record CP139503.1, read on the forward strand.
TTCAAAACAACCTCCTATGGTGTTATAGACAAGCATCATCTTTGGAATAATTGGATCTCCCGTAAGGTTAACGTTTGTGTGCAGAGAGCTTCTCTAAACAGGTTGGCCACTCGTTATAACTTAGCCGCCCGTGGTATGCTCCTGCCCTCGACCTCCTGTCCTTTCTGTAATAATGATGTCGAGAGCTTGGAGCATTGTTTAATCACATGTCCTAAAGTGTTTCCAATTTAGAGTAAATTTTGGAGTTGGTAGGGTTTAAACCCTCCTATTTCATTCCGGTCTTATTATTATTATTATTATTATTATTATTATTGCTATGGGTAAGATTGGTAACTATGGTCGTTCTGAAATTTAAGAAAGTCATTCAAGGGGTCTTTCAATGCGCACTTTGGTCTATTTGGAACTGGAGGAACAAGGTGGTGAATGCCTCTTTAGATTCGGTTGCAAACGAGATTGATACGGATATCTTCCTGCTTATACAATGTGTCTCAAATACATGGAAGTCAGCTTGCTGCTCTACAAGTACCGCTAACAGGAATGTTTGGATCCAACGTCCTTTTGATTTGTTTGCCCAGTCTAGTTGACTGTTAGCTATAGCGGTTCTGTTATTGTTGGTTCTTGTTGTTGTTTTTCAGTCTTTTCAGTTTCTTGTGTCTTGTATCTTTTCGGCCCCTCCTTGATGCCTTTTTTTTTTTTTTTTTTTCTCTTTAATATCTCAGTTTTTCAAAATAATAATAATAATAATAAAAAAAAAAAAAAAAAAAAAAAAAAAAAAAAAAAAAAAATTAATTCCCAAAATCGGCCCTTATATCACTGAGTTTGTTTACTACGATGTGCCTGTACCTATCGCCAATCGAAGGGTTAGGGTTTGCATATGGTCTTTATGTGTTTCAATGTACACGTGTTACTCTTGTTTTGATTTTGGGTATATGCAGTCGTTTGGAAACAATGTGGCTAGTGACATTGTGAAGGTCACGCGACGACTAAGTAATACCTTTCGGCATGATATATTAAATTGATAGAACTTACGTAAACAACTATATGCATTTCAACAAGAAATTGCTTTACCAACAAGCTTAGCTATTAAATAGTGTCTTTTAATTTCAACATTCCTTTTTACTAAGCAATATAGACACACGCAATATGAAAAGTAGTACTCCATAAAACTAATACAAATACAATGACTGGGTATGTACGCAAGAAAGTACGTATAAGATATGATTGATTAAAATTTGTTGATGTCATATGTCTTTTTCTTCTAAATTAAAAGTAAAAGTCGCTGATAACAACACCATATAAATTAAATTTACAACAAAAGAATTTAATACACAGGATAAAATATATTTTTTAGATGACATACTTATACAGTTAAAAAAATAAGAAGTCAAATGTATATATATGTTTTGTAGCCGTTGAAGTATAGAAAGGGGGTTTGGTGCATTTTGTGTCGGTTGTTGTATTTGGAAAAATATTGTTATGCCGTGATATTTGTCACTTGGTGTTTTGTACTTAGTCTTGATTTGATGGCTTAACAAACTCCACAACTACCCCTTCAATTCATCACTAATACCATTATGCTCCTTTGTGATTTTAGAGTGTGTAAACATGATTGTGTGCATGAGTGCATCCTTTGGTGATTATAATGATTACAATCTTCTAATGGTGCTTTTATTGAATAGCCAACTATTTTAAGCGGTGTAAACATGACTGTGCATGATTTTGTTTTGGTGAACCTCTGTAGAGAATGGTGAAGGCACAAGAGATAAGAAATTGAAGACACGAGGCATATTCCATACGATAAAACGTGATCCCTAAACACTATAACAAACACATTTTCTACTTTAATGTGAACATTTTATGCAGTTATGAAAATCATGTCACTTTATTGATTCTAAAGGGCCTTTGTAACTTCACTATGATGTTTGTTTTTTCATTCACTTAGAAGCTGCATGTGTTAAGCATTCACGCAATTACACGTCATTATCAGATAAAATAACAACCATATTTCACGGGTATATTATTGATAGTTTCCGCACATTATATCAATCATATAGGTAAGCAAGTTTCATGAATAAAGACAATGATTGTTCCAAACCTAGAAGATACAAACTAAACATCCTTTTCACTAAACCTAAATTTATGTTCAATCAATTTTGATCATGTTTGTTTTGGGTCCTTAAATATATTACTACTTCATTTTCCATTTGTGTTATGCAAACCCTCCCTATATTGTCACATCAAGGGGTTTTGGTAAGACCGTACAACCCGCAATGCATACCGTACAAACCGACGATGCGTGTAATAATTGGAAACCCTCCCATCAAATAACTCGCCCCCCCCTACCAATTTCCCTACCTTGAGATTTGACTAAACATAGCCACCATTGCTTTTGGACTTTGGTTACCTTCTCATTCACTTCCAAATGCTTTTGCTTTATTATCTTTAATTTGTGGTTTACATGTCATAGCTTTCGCCATTTAAAAAACAACACAAAAGATTTTTCATTTAAAGCAGAATGGTATATAATCTGAAGACACTTTCGGATAGTTGATACGTGATCATGACATTGATGGTGATACTTTATAATTGAAAGTTGATGCGACTAAATTTGTCGGTGCTAATTCATACTAAATTTGTCGATACTAAATTTGCTGCAACATTTAAATAAGATCCCATTTTAGCAAAGCAAGTGTAAAAAGTAAAATATCTTACTGTTCCAAACAATTCCTTTTTCACTGGATAGCAACTTGCTAATATATAAATGTCACTGTTCAAAAAGTACTCAAAGTCAACCAAGCATTTGATTTGATAAAAAGAACATAAACTATATTAGTGTTCAACTAGTTTAACAAATCCTTCAAAATTACATCCCAATTACCCGAATCTAATTCAACACACACATTGCCTAACTTTGTCATCTGCCATATGCTAGTTATGGCGGTAACAATAAAAGCCACCATATGTAAGACAGTAAGAGCAAAGCCATGATGATAGAGCACATTACAATTCGAAAAGTGGATTGTGGCTCTTCCCACTTACTTTTTGTGTCCATTATTACGACAAGAAAAATCGATTCCTAAACTTTTTTTTAGGAAAGTTAAATAAAAATATAAAGGCTCGGTCTGTAAAGAATATGGACAGAAGTTTCAGACTAGAACGAGTCTGATCTTTCTCGAGATCATTTTATCATAGTATCACAAATTCTTGAATCATTTACATGGTTCCTGATCTTAAGATGTTACGATTTTACGATACTGCAAAGCAAAAACGATCCGGATCTTACATAGGATCTTTGAAAGCTTAAGATCTTATAGGATCCCGATCTTGACCATAGGATCTTAAAATCTAATCCTACTTTTCTCGAACCACAAATTAAAAACTACAAATTTATGGATTGTATTTTTAGAATTTAAAAAACAAAATGTTAATCTTCTAATACATTTCATAATCATAATTTAGAACAACATTTCTATGAAACATTTATCTAACTTTGTGCTTATGATATATCATAATTTATAAATTTGTATAATATTACAAAGGCTACTAAAAAAATGACATTATGGTAGGATCTTAAGATCCCGATCCGATCTTACGATCTCGATCTTATAAAGACGAAATCGATCCTAAGTAAGATCCCGATCTTGAAAACCTTGCTCATTTACCATCATCTAGATGTCCAAACATGTCATTCCAATTCGTAGCGGCTTCTTCCGGTGTTCTAAATGTCCAAATGTGAGACTTCTCTTTCTCACGGGTCTCGAGAATTTCCTGCAGTTATTCAACAAAACACAATAAGTTTGCACTATTTGGCTGTATTTGTGGAAACTTGTAATTAAAAAAAAAAAAAAAAAAAAAAAAAAAAAAAAAAAAAAAAAAAAAAAGAGCATTGTACTTGGCACTAAATCAACCATCACCTTTCTCATTCCAGAACAAAGATGTTTGAGTTATAACTTATAGCATTGTTATCTCGTGTACTTTCTATGCTTTGCAATTACCTCCACCCCCATGAGATATAAGTGTGTTTAGATGTTACTATCATACCATATATGAAGCATGTTGTAGGACACACATCCAATAGGGTCATAAATTGTATTTGCAGTTTTCACATGGGAGTCCAAACTTTTGAGCTCATCCACAGTGAATGAAACTTACTTTCCCTTTATAGAAAGAAACCATTCCATCTTACCTTACATAAGAGGGTACACAAAATTAATAAGAAAACCACAGTCCTCTACACATGTGCCCCCTTTTTTTAACAGAATTTTAAAGAAGCAAACGCTAGTCACATGACAAGGAGATGAAAGCAAATGAAACAATCATATGTGCAACATAACTAAGTTACCAAGGCATGGTAAAAAAAAACTAACATTTAATAAAAAGTATAGTAATATATTCTAGGTAGTAAATAAACTTACATGAACTTCCTGAGACCCTTTTGTTTTGAGTTTTAAACAATCGACAAGAGCATTCCACTTCCCAGAACAATTATCAAGTGATCCGAGTCTATAATATTGTTGCAGTTGATGTACTGGAGCTGCCATGATCACGAAGTTTCCATTAGAAAATTAAATATGTGCAAGATAAGAAATTTGCAATTCAATAAGAGGTTATCATATATTGAAATTGTTGTGTGAAAGTGAAAACAGGGACATGTTAAGAGTGAGACTTACAATAGCAAAACCATAGAGCATCAAAGCAGGTGGTGCATGATACTTTCCGTCTTGGTAAAACTACTCCTTCTTCCTTCTCTATGCTCATTCTACTGTTACTCTTGTGTTATCTTTCTTTATTGTGTGTCCCCAGGTGTTTTGCGATTTAGGTACGAAGATGATCCAAACCGAAATAAGAAAACAAAAGAATCCAGATTTAGATAGACAGCTAAAAATCTACAAAACTACATCATTGATAGTTGATTACTGGGATTTGGTAAATTACATATTTGTATTTATCTGTCATGATCAGAAGTAGATGTATATAAGAGGAGAAAACATGCCCTGAATATACACAAGTATGAGCATCGCCTAAGCTATAACTATATATTCTTTGTTGTTGCTATGATTCGTTAAAAATGTTTCCAGTTTATGGTTCAGATATCTTGCAAACCAGTAGTTTTCATCTATTCAAATGAAACTAGATGTGATTTACAATTCATAGGTGAAAGACAAAAATAGATATTTGCCACTCTTAGTTTAAATAACATGCAGAATAGATCTCCAATCAACTAGTAAAAATAGCAAAAGACCATCCAAAGGTTGCAATATCTTGCATACTGTACTTAGCACTTTTTGTAACACAACCAGTGTACCCTGTTAACATTATCGAAAAATGCTAGAAAGTGCAAATCAATGGTTTATTGCATTTTCAAAAAGCAATTATTCTTTTGCAACAAAATGACAAACATAAAGGTTTAAAGTCCAAGGAAGCCCAGTTACCAAAATAACTTTACTACGCAATAATGACCTTCTATGCTCATACTCGTACAATTTTACTCTTTAATTAAACATTTGGTATAATGTTATGGCAGAGTATCAAATCTCAAAGTCATTCTTAGATACACTACTCAACTATAAGAGCTTTTTGTGTAACTTCGAAATTTGACACCTTGTTAGCGAACAAAACTTGAACTAAATGACCTCAAATTTAAAAGCATGAAATTCATCTATAAACTGCCAGTTCTAAATCCTCTTATTTTGGTCCATTTTAGCTATTAAATATGTGATCATTGCTACTTATTTGGTTAACATGTGTTTTGTAAGATAAAAAGAAGCATTTGATGATATATGGAAGATATCGAAGCTATTACGATGATAAAAACGTATGCACTATGTGCGCCGACCTTGCTTCACCACTTTGACAATAACTTCTTCATCCGAACTCCGATTGAATTAATTCAAAAGGCCATTAAAACAAGAAAGAGATATCTTCACAATTAGGTATTAAGACGTTCGAAAGAAAAAGTTAACTGCTGGTTTGTGCTACAAATTTCGTCTGAAACAAACCACATATGTATTTCAACTGATGAAATGTTTAATGAAGTTCATGGATTGGTTCATGCACACATGATGCCTGAGAATTTTCACAACTGACCAGTGTTTATGCCAACATACACGGCTGGAATGAATGAAGCAGCTGAAATAATTAATTATGATGGTGTTGGGCCGAGTACCACATCCAGTCACAACTCACAACATATTAATTATTTCAGCTGTGATTGCATATTGGTGGATTTATTGTTTTCCACTATGTCAGGCTAAACCTTTATTGTGTTCACTTAGATGTAACAAACCTTAGTTATGTGTGTATGTATATGATGTTAAATGATGATCTGATGGATATATGTCTGTTTAAGTATAGAGTTGGGTTATTAGTAAATTCATAATGGTTTGTCTAATGCAAGGTAGGGACGCCTTAAGAGTTAGTAGACAATCTATCTTTAAAAGTTTAGATCAGTAGATGGTTTGGGCTTAAGTTCGCACTCTAAGCTTGAACGAATTTATTAATTTACTTGATGATATAAATGCATGTGTAGTTAGTATGTCGATACCTCCTACGCTAACTAGTGACACTTGGCACCCAAGGTCACATAGGGTAAATCTTACATGTTAGTTGACAATCTTAATGCTTAGCCAATCGTGTCTGATTTGGCAATCTCATAGACACTGGCTGCGGGTTATAGGGCGAGGGTATGTGAAATTGTGAACGCTTAACCGAGCCAATATTAGGAATTACTATGAAATCAATTCTTCAATTTGTACTTAATCACAAAATACACATATCTAGGGGGCGTAAAATCTAAATGAGCACATCTCACTTCTCTTGATCTACGTAAATCGATTTTATTACTACTACGTATTAGTTAAATCTAATTCTTATTTAATTAGTTAAAACTTACAAAAGTAGCAAAAAAAATCTCAATCTTAAATCATTCGTTTAGTTAACTTTGTTTCAGTTTTCGTTTATAAATAATAACAAACACATAAATATTTTATTTTACCGGGGAAACCCTTTACCGGGGAAACCATTGGGGTGACCCAGTGGTTTGGATTTGGTATCCTAATTGGTTAAAGTCCTTGGAGGTCCCAGGTTCAAACCTTGGGGAGAAAATTAATCCTCATGTGGCCACAGAGGTTCACCTGCGATGACTCCGGGCTATCCAAAAAGGGTAGTCGCCCTGGGATTAGTCGGCTCGAGTCGGAACCCAGGTAAAAAAATAATAATATATATATATATATATATATATATATATATTAGTATTGATCTTTTTATTCATCCATAATCTAATCAATTGTTCCAAATGCTCAATCAATGCTGGTGAACTCTTACCATTGCTATAGCATTCTCGATGCACACTCGCCTAGTCGTGTTTACTTTTCTCATTGGTGTTAATTCATCTTGATAATTAAACTCATAATTCCTTAGCATTATGTTTCAAAAGCTCAATTTCAATTGGATCTCACTTTACCAAATAACCTCAAATGTTTACTATGAGCAATCATTTCATTTCTTAGCTTACACTAGTTTGAATACTCCCTAAAAAATCGAACTTAATTGTGTGCTAGTATTCATGGTTAAGGATGATGTTCTAAATACAATAACCCTTAATTAAAATATAAAGGAAAGAAATTAACTTATCTTCACAGAATACATAACAAAGGGGCAAAACTCAGTTAGGCATTTTAACAAACACTTTATGTGCATCACTAATCATAAAAGCAAAAGACAAATACAGGGTTTGTCACATAAATTAAGACCAACAAAATAAAAGATAACAAGGTCTAACCTTTTTAATAGATGATGTTAACAACAATTTTAAGATGTTCTATTATAGACATGGTGATTTGGGTATTTGAAATGACTTTGTTTCTTTTTCTTTGACCCGATTGGACCCGTTTACTTGTCAATAGCTTTTAAATGGCCCATTACATCGAGCCCAGAATGTTAAGTTATTGGTCCAAATGGATACAGGTCAAGTGTTTTGGGTTAAGTTAATAAGTTTAGGAGTTAGATCATTTTTGTCTAAAAAGGTTATTTTGATGAAGTGCAAGTTTTTTTTCTTCTTCATCTTCATCAATTGTTGACGCATGACGACTAGTGAGATTAAATAGTAAATGAATGTGAGCGGTGTTTTATATGGTTTAAGAAGTATTACGGACTTCTGTTAACCGTTTGGTTATCATAGCATAAACAGGGGTGTTATGGAATAACGGTTTAGTCGGTTAAATGAGCCATTTAGATAAACTTCAAACTTTTTGGGTCAATATTTAGTTATTGCAAATGGTGTTTGTGGGTTGCAATGGGCAAATCGATGGAAGACGAAGAGGATTTCGATGACGATGATGATTGAGTTTCGGTTTATCACAAGGCGTTGTGTTATTTAGGAATGTGTCTTTTTTCTAGAGTGGTGGTTAAATAGTTTAGATATGGTCGGTGATATTCTCGATTGGTGTTTTATTTACTTATTATCGGAGTGATGTAATCTTTAGCTACTCGCTAGTTTTTACATAAGACTATTTGCCGTTCTAAAAAAAACACTTGTACTTTTGAAAAGGTACGAATTGCACCTGCGATTTGAACATACTACATGAATGGTTTTTGCAATATACTTTTAAAAACAGTAACTAATTTTCCAAAGAAAAATGAGTGGATGGATGTAAGATTTTATTGGTTTGTAAGAAAAGTCTAAATGAGCCACACAACAAATGGAAACGCACAAAGAAAATATATCTCTTTCATTTGTTTTTTTAGTAACCATGATTTTCGACCTTTTGGCCGACTAATCCACGGGGTTTGAACCCACATTCACACAGACTCAAACCAGGTAAAGCCCTCCCTTTTCAGGAGTTTGGGGTGGCCACTTAAGGTTGTTTGCACATAGTATGAACTGAACTTGAGACCTTACACATTTTAGAGATATTGTTAGAAGCTCTTTTGTCACTAGACCACCCTTAAGTGGTTACTCTCTTTCATTTGTTGTGCGTTTCCATTGAAAGTCTTTGGTCGTAACGTGTACGTACTTGTGATGGCAACAAACAGAAAGACTTAAATCCTGATCAGCTTTTTTCATAGTGTATGAATACTAACATTGATGGAAAAACTTACACAATAGATAAGAAAATTGAGTTTAAGGCCCTAGCCCCTAAATACCTCATCGAAAGACTTATATAGTCTAATTAAATATAAGCGCGTGTGATCAGTTGAAAGTCTTTATCCTCATATGAAAATGATTAACAAAAGATCAGACCAGTTCAACAAAATAAAGTTTTGAGATCATAAATTAAGCCCATTATTGGATCAATAACTTGTAAAACTGAGGTATTAAGGAACCTTATAATTTAAGTCTTACAGTCATAAGTCGATAGATATAAGTTTTAATGAGCTGGTTTCCGTAAAAAGTCTGTAAAAACGTAGAAAGAACAGCAAACCTTGAATTAATTAAAGTCCCCAACAAATCTATAAGTTAAGTAAACCCCAAAATCAGTATGAACCACTACTATTATTTTGCTATTACTATCACTATGACTGTATTTTGGTTGCAAGTGTATAGCAAGTAGAAACATGCAGTTACACAAAATGAGCAATTCGAATTTGTTTCTTCCATCAATGATACATCTCGTTATCCGATATGTCAAGATTTGTCTCGTCGAGCAAAATTTATCATATTGAGACCAATCTAATAGTATTATGCTAACCTTATTTGATAAATTTAGAGAAGCCAAAATTGACTATGAAGGTGTTTGCTTGAAAAACATTACTGTGGACCATAAAGATGTGACAGCCTATTTGACTCGACTAAAAGATGGACTTTTTGAATAATCAGACAAGAAAGTAGAAGTTAAAATAAAAAAGACTTGTATAACCAAAGTATTACAATCAATGGAAAGGCTGAACCTATAAATGGTGTCAAATGAAACTACAATACCACAATATTTGTACATGGCTGGCGAGCCTTACTCTTTTGTTCTTGCAATGAAAGGGGTGGAGCAAGATTTTCCACAGCTTTTTATTGCCTATACAATTACTAATCTTTCAAACAATAAATTTCAAAGTGAGATTCCGCTCATCATTGGAAGTCTTATCTCATTGAAGGTACTCGACTTATCCCACAACAAACTCACAGGTCCAATCCCTCATGCTCTTGGGAAGCTGTCGGAAATTGAGTCATTAGACCTATCATGGAATCAACTCACAAGTGAGATCCCTCAAAGTCTTGCTGACTTGACGTTTCTTGGGTTCTTAAATCTCTCACAAAACCATCTAACGGGGCGCATTCCACAAGGAACAGTTCAACACTTTTGAAGGGAACTCATTTGCAGGGAATCCAAATCTATGTGGGCCTCCATTGCGTAGAAAGTACAATGAGCATCCACAAGAACCACAACTGGAGAGTGATGGAGCTGGAGGTGATGAGGAGAGTGGATTTACGTGGGAAGTGGTGGCGTTGGGATATGGATGTGGGACACTACTTGGATTGGTGATGGGTTATCTCATGTTGTTAACAAGAAAAGTCAAGTGGTTCAATGCAATTGCCGATGCTGGGGAGAATATGATCTTGACTTGGCGAAAAAAGAGAAGATACGTACACATTAGACAATGAAATAAGTTTCAAATGTTTGTATGTTTCGCCAAATTGTGCATAGGAACATATGATCCAATTTTATTTATCTTCTTTTTTTATTGAAATTGTGAATGCATGAGAGCTGGATAAGTTAAAGTTTATAGCCCTGGGTAGGATAAGTTATTTATGTATTGGTCATTAGTGAATGTAAAACACTCGGTTCTACCGCTGGCGTTGTATCTTTAATCTTTGAGACGCGCGAATGATAAAAAGAAAACAATTGAGTTCCCAATTGCATGAAGCTGTGGTTTCAGATTTCATTCTGTTTTGTTATCTAATACTACGCACATGTGCTTCTAATACAGACGTCCATCTTGTGACTAGTCAGCCACTTAAACATCATCTATGTTTCTTTTTAATAATACTTGAAAATTAAAGACAAAACATGGTAAGTTTCAACTAGTGCAGTTGTAAACCGGTAGTAGCAATAGTGGTAATGATAATAATAGTAGTAATAAGGGTTTTTCTAACTTGTGTCATAGGGGGACATGTTAAGAAGTTAGGGACTCACAAAAAATACACAAAAGGGACTCAAATCATTCAGGGCACAAATAAAAAAATGTCTTTTTTCTGTATTTTTTGTGGATATACTTTTTTGTGGGTCACTGTTAAAACCCTTTTATAAATAACTTCTTTCTCCCGATTGGACCCGTTTTTTATTTGTCAATATATTTTGAATGACCCGTTGGACCTGTGTTTTGTTTTAACTTTTAAGGATGTCTCATGAAAGCCCAAGGAGTTAAAGGTACCGGCCCAAATGGACACAATTTAAATTTTTTGGGTTAAGTTTATGAGCTTTAAAGTTGATCGTTTTTGTCTAAAGGTTATTTAACTTATTTTGATGAAGTACAAGTTTTTTTTTTTTTTTCTTTTTTTTCTTTTTTTTTTTTTTTTTTTTAAATGTTGACGAATGAAGACTAGTGAGATTAAATAGTAAATGAAAGCAATTATGGTTTTGGAAGTATTACGAACTTAGTGTTAACCGTTTGGCTTTCATGACATGTTGTTCATGGTTCAGTTGGTTAAAAGGAGCCATTTAAAGTTTTAAACAAACTTCAAACTTTTCGGGTCAAAATTCAGTTATCGTATCATTTAAACTATATTCAAGGTGGTAAATAATGGTTTGTTTTAACAATACTTTTTAGTTGTTTTTTTATAGCTAAACTTGATAAATTCTAATATGTTCATTCTTGGATTAGAATCACTATCAAATCAATTCTTCAATTTGTATATAATCACAAGATACACATATCTAGGGGGCGTAGAATCTATATGAGCACATTTCACATTTCTTGATATCCGTGAATCGATTTCTTTGCTATTACTTCATCTTAATTCTTATTTTACTAGTTTAAATTTACACAAACACCAAATAAATTCTAAATCTCCAATCTTTTGTTTAAACTAGTTAGTTTCAATTTACGTTTTTATATAATAAAAACACAAAACTATTAGTTTAATCTTAAGAGCTTCTTAGTAACGAACCATCTTCTTAGTCTAATAAACTGTTCCCCGTAATCGTTATACCATTGTTATAGGTTATAGCATTCTCTACACGTCGTTACTTATCTCATTGGTGTTTGATAATTAAACTCAATAAGTCCGTACCAATATGTTACAAAAGCTCAATTTCAATTGGATCTCATTTTACCAAATGACCTCAAATGCTTAGCTCACCTTAAAAATCACACTTAAGGATGATTCTCTTAATACAATAACCATTAATTAACACAAAATACATAACAAAAGGGGCAAAACTTAGTTAGGCATTTTAACAAACAGGTTATGTTCATAAAAACAAAAGACAAGTATAATTCTTACAGGCAGCAAATTAAGACAAACAAAATAAAAGATATCAAGGTCTAACCTTTAAAAGATGATGTTCTGCTTGCTGATGCTAACAATTAACAACAAAATTTAGATTGTTCAATAGACCATCGATTTCAAGACTGGTTGGTATTTGAAATGACTTGTTTTTCTTGAACTGATTGGACCCGTTTACTTGTCAATAGCTTTTAAATGGCCCATTACATCGAGCCCAGAAAGTTAAGTTATTGGTCCAAATGAAGTGTTTTGGGTTAAGTTTTAGGAGTTGATAATTTTTGTCTAAAAAGGTTACTTTGATGAAGTGCAAGGGTTTTTTTTTTTTTTTTTTTTTTTTTTTTTTTTTTTTTTTTTTGCTTTGTTTTTTAATGTTGACGAATGACGACTTGTGAGATTAAATAGTAAATGAATGCGAGCGATGTTTTATATGGTTTTGGTAGTATTACGGACTTCTGTTAGCCGTTTGGCTTTCAAAATATAATAAATAGGGGTGTTCATGGTTCGGTCGGTTAAAAGGAACCATTTAAACCAAACTTAAACTTTTCATGTCCAAATTTTGGTTATGGTATCATTTTAACTATATTCAAGGTGGTAAATAATGGTTTGTTTTAGCAATTTTTTTTAGTTTCTTCTTTTGCTAAACTTTATAAATTTTAAAATGTTCATTCTTCGATCTTTTGTCAAATTGTTAAAAATACATGCGTGCTCAACTAAACCGAAAAAGGGCTATCACAAGCATCCCCACTTGACCCAACTAAGTGCAATTGGGTCAAATTGCCACCCATACTTGTCGACTTTGTAGTAATTTACTTGCTTTTTTTATTTTTGAAAAATAACAAAAAAATACTGTAATTAAATTAAAACGCTACATTTTTTTTTCCTTAAATGGTGAATTATATTATTAAACAAAACTGATAATTTAAAAAGCAACATTTAATGTGAAGACTCTCGGTTGTATTACTTCTTTTCATTTTAAGTCATTACTTTTAGTTAAGTGAAAAAACAAAAAACTTTTCACATGACTTTATATATTAAGTTTTTTCGTATTAAAACGATTAAGTCAAATACAAACATCATCTAACTAATCCAGATTCAGTTTATACAAACTACACAAAGGAACTAGCTTTCTAGTCAAAGTTGGAGAAAAAGATTTAAGATTTATACGTGTATACATATGTGCGTCGAATATTCATTACTTAAGTACATTTATTACTTTTAGTTAAGTGAATATTCATTACTTAAGTACATTTACCAGGATTGCTTTTGATTGGTTTTTTTTTTGCGAAAGACACACCCAATGGGGTGAAGTGAACAGTACTAACGACCGTTATCTTGAATATTTAAAAAACAAAATACTCCAGCACAGATTTTACGTAGTTGGTCCTTCATGTTATAGGTCCGTTGCAAAGTCAGTCTTTCATGACTAACTTTGCAACGAAACGCTAACGTTAGGACAATTTCCGTAACAAAATTAAAAAACAATTTACGAAAATAGTCCTTGAGGTTATCGATCCGTTATAGAGTTAGTCGCTCGCGCTCCGCGACGGAGCGCAACGAAAATCAATAATTTGTATTCAAACATCCCGCCGCAAAGCGTGGGGCTTAAAACCTCGTATATACGCAATCATGGAACATAGTTTACTATTCATAAACTTAATAGATAATTTGTCAATCTATTATACTACATATAATGCACAAATGAATCTCTCTCCTATGTGGTCTTAAAATTCAGACTTACAAGAAATAAAGCATGATTTACAACAATTTAATGCACCAAATTTTCAGACTTACAAGAAATAAAGCATATTGTACAACAAACACCACATTAATGCTATTAAAGTGGTCAATTAATACACAATTTAATTTGGGATGAGTTATTCAAGCCCCCTATAGGGGGGGTGTTGACTTTTCATGTGCTGCCGCCGCTTGTACGGTGTGCTTTAAAATTTGTACATGTTGACCAGAATAGGCGGAGCCCACATAGTAGGGGGGGCTTGTATAGTATAACCCATTTAATTTACCCCTTCACCAAAATATACAATTATTTAACCACAATGTACAATCTAATTATACTATTAACCAAAACAAACAACATCAAACCACAACTATCTAAAACAAAGATCTCAGATTGTGTTCATCATTTATACAATTATGTATAGATTTTTCTTAAACATGAACAAAATAACGCATCATCGATCTATTAAAGCTCAACTTCTTTTTTAGTATACGAAACTAATAAAGACAGAAATATAACAAATATGTTATACTCTTTCTTTGTTTCGATCTTAAAAAAAAAAGACACAAACATAAAAAACAACCTACCCGAGATTTTTCTTAAAAGGTTTATGTGATTTGGTGTTCGTGTATATCAAGAGAAAGAAAGATGATATCTTTTTGTGGGTAGCTTCGATTTGTGACAGAAATATTATTATGATCTTGTGTGTTCGGAGTTTTGACTGCTACAAGTGTTTTGGAATGGCTTTGTGGCTGCCTGTGATGTTGTTTGTGAGATTAGGGTTGTTTAACCATGACAAAAATTAGGGTATATAGTCATTTATATGTATCCTAGATAATATTTAGTTATGTGATGGGCTGGAAATCGGGTTTGTTTCTTGATTCTTATTTTGATTTCATTTGGGCCGAAAATCTTATACAAAGTTGGTTTGATGGGCTGGCAATTGAGAACGGAATAAATAACAATGCATACAATTGTTAATTTCCTCGACAGATAAAAGATACGAAGTACCATACCTTTAAAACTGCAATTGTCATGTTATAGTTGTTAATAAGAAAAATTGTCTGCAGTTTCGGTTTCGTGAATGTTTTGGCAAGCTTAATAAGCAATTCATCAATAGCCATTTTCAGTCTTTCCATGTTCAAATAAAGTTGTAAATGGAGAAAATCATTAATACCTATGGGAATAACAAAAACAATTCATTATATGCATGAATTTGTGTGTCTTAACATGGCCATCCCCATAGTCAACGTTAAGTTTAACCGAAAGTTTTTTAACAAATTTATTTATAAATCACTAAATATGGTACATACAATTTTGAAAACTTGACAGGACCAACGGGTTCAACCGGAATTCGGAGTCGGCATCGGTTCGGCTAGCCAATAAAAGCCATTCAAAAACGAAACAGAGGACCAGTCGGAACCTGTAAAAAAGGGTGAACTAGGTCGGACTAAGATCATTTTTATTCTCCGGTTAATCAGTTCGTCACTGTAATTTTGTTAGCGCCTAAATTTTAATCACAGGGTACCCGCCGCTGCAACGCGCGGGTACCCTGCTAGTATATAATTATAGATGTAATTGTATACACAAGTACTCCATCCGTCTCAATTTAATTGTCCATATTTCCTTTTATGGATGTCTCAAATTAATTGTCCACTTTCCTTATTTAGTAAAAACTAGAGAATCTAGTGGAGGAATATTCCATTTTAGTGATTGAAAATTAAAGTGGCCCCACTTTTATTAAACTTTGTGTCATTATCCAATAGGAAAGGAAATGAAACATGGTGCTTATTATCTAATAGATGGTAATGGGTCATTATCCAATAAATTGGGGGGAATGGTTTCCTTACCCTTTCCCTTTCCTTAGCATTCCTTTTGCCTTTCCCTTTCCTATTCCCTATTTTGAACCAAGCGCACCCTAATTCAAATAATACGTTTACATAGACCTAAGATTTACATGAAAGCTTAAGGGTGCGCTTGGTTCAAAGAGAAGAATAAGAATAGCAAAGGTAAAGGAAATATAATGGAATATAAAGGAATGGAATGAAGATTATCATTATCTTTGATAGTGCTTGGTTTAAAAAAAACACATTAACTTCCAAAGTGGTGGTGATGGCTGCTGGTGGAGGTGGTGGAGGTGGTGGCTAGTGGTTGTGGCTGCCGGTGGTGGTGGTGGTGGCTGGTGGTAGTGGTGGTGGCTGGTGTGGTAGTGGTGGTTGGTGGTGGTGGGTAATCATTACCTTTCCTTTCAGTTTACTGAGTAATGCCTCATTACCCATTACTAAGCAATGATTGCATTTCAGACTCCCAACCAAGTATGTTTATTCATTGTATTTCCCATTCCCTGCCCCCAAATACCCCCAACCAAGCACCCCCTAAAACACAAAAGCTAATATGAGAGATCTTTTCACGATAATTGCACACATAATAACTTTCGTGATATGTTTGTCCTCAATGTTGCAAACGGGTCTTAATATCCATCTGGAAAGAAACATGGTGTGGTAATGGATCTAAGCTCATGGATATTTTCCCTAGACTATTTGCTTTGGAGTATAATAAAGATTGTTCTGTCAGTAATAGATTTAAGCTTGGAAACGGTGTGTGGGGAGGCAATTGGGCTTGGAGGTTGCCTCTCCATGGTAGAGCTAAGACTGATCTCATCAACCTTCTGTCTCTGATTGATGAGTTGACACTTAGCCCGGATTTGGAGATAAATGAAAATGGTCCAGTCACACTTCGTGCAAATTTATGGTCAAATTTGTCTCTAAAAATTTTCAAAACAACCTCCTATGGTGTTATAGACAAGCATCATCTTTGGAATAATTGGATCTCCCGTAAGGTTAACGTTTGTGTGCAGAGAGCTTCTCTAAACAGGTTGGCCACTCGTTATAACTTAGCCGCCCGTGGTATGCTCCTGCCCTCGACCTCCTGTCCTTTCTGTAATAATGATGTCGAGAGCTTGGAGCATTGTTTAATCACATGTCCTAAAGTGTTTCCAATTTAGAGTAAATTTTGGAGTTGGTAGGGTTTAAACCCTCCTATTTCATTCCGGTCTTATTATTATTATTATTATTATTATTATTATTGCTATGGGTAAGATTGGTAACTATGGTCGTTCTGAAATTTAAGAAAGTCATTCAAGGGGTCTTTCAATGCGCACTTTGGTCTATTTGGAACTGGAGGAACAAGGTGGTGAATGCCTCTGTAGATTCGGTTGCAAACGAGATTGATACGGATATCTTCCTGCTTATACAATGTGTCTCAAATACATGGAAGTCAGCTTGCTGCTCTACAAGTACCGCTAACAGGAATGTTTGGATCCAACGTCCTTTTGATTTGTTTGCCCAGTCTAGTTGACTGTTAGCTATAGCGGTTCTGTTATTGTTGGTTCTTGTTGTTGTTTTTCAGTCTTTTCAGTTTCTTGTGTCTTGTATCTTTTCGGCCCCTCCTTGATGCCTTTTTTTTTTTTTTTTTTTCTCTTTAATATCTCAGTTTTTCAAAATAATAATAATAATAATAAAAAAAAAAAAAAAAAAAAAAAAAAAAAAAAAAAAAAATTAATTCCCAAAATCGGCCCTTATATCACTGAGTTTGTTTACTACGATGTGCCTGTACCTATCGCCAATCGAAGGGTTAGGGTTTGCATATGGTCTTTATGTGTTTCAATGTACACGTGTTACTCTTGTTTTGATTTTGGGTATATGCAGTCGTTTGGAAACAATGTGGCTAGTGACATTGTGAAGGTCACGCGACGACTAAGTAATACCTTTCGGCATGATATATTAAATTGATAGAACTTACGTAAACAACTATATGCATTTCAACAAGAAATTGCTTTACCAACAAGCTTAGCTATTAAATAGTGTCTTTTAATTTCAACATTCCTTTTTACTAAGCAATATAGACACACGCAATATGAAAAGTAGTACTCCATAAAACTAATACAAATACAATGACTGGGTATGTACGCAAGAAAGTACGTATAAGATATGATTGATTAAAATTTGTTGATGTCATATGTCTTTTTCTTCTAAATTAAAAGTAAAAGTCGCTGATAACAACACCATATAAATTAAATTTACAACAAAAGAATTTAATACACAGGATAAAATATATTTTTTAGATGACATACTTATACAGTTAAAAAAATAAGAAGTCAAATGTATATATATGTTTTGTAGCCGTTGAAGTATAGAAAGGGGGTTTGGTGCATTTTGTGTCGGTTGTTGTATTTGGAAAAATATTGTTATGCCGTGATATTTGTCACTTGGTGTTTTGTACTTAGTCTTGATTTGATGGCTTAACAAACTCCACAACTACCCCTTCAATTCATCACTAATACCATTATGCTCCTTTGTGATTTTAGAGTGTGTAAACATGATTGTGTGCATGAGTGCATCCTTTGGTGATTATAATGATTACAATCTTCTAATGGTGCTTTTATTGAATAGCCAACTATTTTAAGCGGTGTAAACATGACTGTGCATGATTTTGTTTTGGTGAACCTCTGTAGAGAATGGTGAAGGCACAAGAGATAAGAAATTGAAGACACGAGGCATATTCCATACGATAAAACGTGATCCCTAAACACTATAACAAACACATTTTCTACTTTAATGTGAACATTTTATGCAGTTATGAAAATCATGTCACTTTATTGATTCTAAAGGGCCTTTGTAACTTCACTATGATGTTTGTTTTTTCATTCACTTAGAAGCTGCATGTGTTAAGCATTCACGCAATTACACGTCATTATCAGATAAAATAACAACCATATTTCACGGGTATATTATTGATAGTTTCCGCACATTATATCAATCATATAGGTAAGCAAGTTTCATGAATAAAGACAATGATTGTTCCAAACCTAGAAGATACAAACTAAACATCCTTTTCACTAAACCTAAATTTATGTTCAATCAATTTTGATCATGTTTGTTTTGGGTCCTTAAATATATTACTACTTCATTTTCCATTTGTGTTATGCAAACCCTCCCTATATTGTCACATCAAGGGGTTTTGGTAAGACCGTACAACCCGCAATGCATACCGTACAAACCGACGATGCGTGTAATAATTGGAAACCCTCCCATCAAATAACTCGCCCCCCCCTACCAATTTCCCTACCTTGAGATTTGACTAAACATAGCCACCATTGCTTTTGGACTTTGGTTACCTTCTCATTCACTTCCAAATGCTTTTGCTTTATTATCTTTAATTTGTGGTTTACATGTCATAGCTTTCGCCATTTAAAAAACAACACAAAAGATTTTTCATTTAAAGCAGAATGGTATATAATCTGAAGACACTTTCGGATAGTTGATACGTGATCATGACATTGATGGTGATACTTTATAATTGAAAGTTGATGCGACTAAATTTGTCGGTGCTAATTCATACTAAATTTGTCGATACTAAATTTGCTGCAACATTTAAATAAGATCCCATTTTAGCAAAGCAAGTGTAAAAAGTAAAATATCTTACTGTTCCAAACAATTCCTTTTTCACTGGATAGCAACTTGCTAATATATAAATGTCACTGTTCAAAAAGTACTCAAAGTCAACCAAGCATTTGATTTGATAAAAAGAACATAAACTATATTAGTGTTCAACTAGTTTAACAAATCCTTCAAAATTACATCCCAATTACCTGAATCTAATTCAACACACACATTGCCTAACTTTGTCATCTGCCATATGCTAGTTATGGCGGTAACAATAAAAGCCACCATATGTAAGACAGTAAGAGCAAAGCCATGATGATAGAGCACATTACAATTCGAAAAGTGGATTGTGGCTCTTCCCACTTACTTTTTGTGTCCATTATTACGACAAGAAAAATCGATTCCTAAACTTTTTTTTAGGAAAGTTAAATAAAAATATAAAGGCTCGGTCTGTAAAGAATATGGACAGAAGTTTCAGAGACTAGAACGAGTCTGATCTTTCTCGAGATCATTCTTATCATAGTATCACAAATTCTTGAATCATTTACATGGTTCCTGATCTTAAGATGTTACGATTTTACGATACTGCAAAGCAAAAACGATCCGGATCTTACATAGGATCTTTGAAAGCTTAAGATCTTATAGGATCCCGATCTTGACCATAGGATCTTAAGATCTAATCCTACTTTTCTCGAACCACAAATTAAAAACTACAAATTTATGGATTGTATTTTTAGAATTTAAAAAACAAAATGTTAATCTTCTAATACATTTCATAATCATAATTTAGAACAACATTTCTATGAAACATTTATCTAACTTTGTGCTTATGATATATCATAATTTATAAATTTGTATAATATTACAAAGGCTACTAAAAAAATGACATTATGGTAGGATCTTAAGATTCCGATCTAATCTTACGATCTCGATCTTATAAAGACGAAATCGATCCTAAGTAAGATCCCGATCTTGAAAACCTCGCTCATTTACCATCATCTAGATGTCCAAACATGTCATTCCAATTCTTAGCGGCTTCTTCCGGTGTTCTAAATGTCCAAATGTGAGACTTCTCTTTCTCACGGGTCTCGAGAATTTCCTGCAGTTATTCAACAAAACACAATAAGTTTGCACTATTTGGCTGTATTTGTGGAAACTTGTAATTAAAAAAAAAAAAAAAAAAAAAAAAAAAAAAAAAAAAAAAAAAAAAGAGCATTGTACTTGGCACTAAATCAACCATCACCTTTCTCATTCCAGAACAAAGATGTTTGAGTTATAACTTATAGCATTGTTATCTCGTGTACTTTCTATGCTTTGCAATTACCTCCACCCCCATGAGATATAAGTGTGTTTAGATGTTACTATCATACCATATATGAAGCATGTTGTAGGACACACATCCAATAGGGTCATAAATTGTATTTGCAGTTTTCACATGGGAGTCCAAACTTTTGAGCTCATCCACAGTGAATGAAACTTACTTTCCCTTTATAGAAAGAAACCATTCCATCTTACCTTACATAAGAGGGTACACAAAATTAATAAGAAAACCACAGTCCTCTACACATGTGCCCCCTTTTTTTAACAGAATTTTAAAGAAGCAAACGCTAGTCACATGACAAGGAGATGAAAGCAAATGAAACAATCATATGTGCAACATAACTAAGTTACCAAGGCATGGTAAAAAAAAACTAACATTTAATAAAAAGTATAGTAATATATTCTAGGTAGTAAATAAACTTACATGAACTTCCTGAGACCCTTTTGTTTTGAGTTTTAAACAATCGACAAGAGCATTCCACTTCCCAGAACAATTATCAAGTGATCCGAGTCTATAATATTGTTGCAGTTGATGTACTGGAGCTGCCATGATCACGAAGTTTCCATTAGAAAATTAAATATGTGCAAGATAAGAAATTTGCAATTCAATAAGAGGTTATCATATATTGAAATTGTTGTGTGAAAGTGAAAACAGGGACATGTTAAGAGTGAGACTTACAATAGCAAAACCATAGAGCATCAAAGCAGGTGGTGCATGATACTTTCCGTCTTGGTAAAACTACTCCTTCTTCCTTCTCTGTGCTCATTCTACTGTTACTCTTGTGTTATCTTTCTTTATTGTGTGTCCCCAGGTGTTTTGTGATTTAGGTACGAAGATGATCCAAACCGAAATAAGAAAACAAAAGAATCCAGATTTAGATAGACAGCTAAAAATCTACAAAACTACATCATTGATAGTTGATTACTGGGATTTGGTAAATTACATATTTGTATTTATCTGTCATGATCAGAAGTAGATGTATATAAGAGGAGAAAACATGCCCTGAATATACACAAGTATGAGCATCGCCTAAGCTATAACTATATATTCTTTGTTGTTGCTATGATTCGTTAAAAATGTTTCCAGTTTATGGTTCAGATATCTTGCAAACCAGTAGTTTTCATCTATTCAAATGAAACTAGATGTGATTTACAATTCATAGGTGAAAGACAAAAATAGATATTTGCCACTCTTAGTTTAAATAACATGCAGAATAGATCTCCAATCAACTAGTAAAAATAGCAAAAGACCATCCAAAGGTTGCAATATCTTGCATACTGTACTTAGCACTTTTTGTAACACAACCAGTGTACCCTGTTAACATTATCGAAAAATGCTAGAAAGTGCAAATCAATGGTTTATTGCATTTTCAAAAAGCAATTATTCTTTTGCAACAAAATGACAAACATAAAGGTTTAAAGTCCAAGGAAGCCCAGTTACCAAAATAACTTTACTACGCAATAATGACCTTCTATGCTCATACTCGTACAATTTTACTCTTTAATTAAACATTTGGTATAATGTTATGGCAGAGTATCAAATCTCAAAGTCATTCTTAGATACACTACTCAACTATAAGAGCTTTTTGTGTAACTTCGAAATTTGACACCTTGTTAGCGAACAAAACTTGAACTAAATGACCTCAAATTTAAAAGCATGAAATTCATCTATAAACTGCCAGTTCTAAATCCTCTTATTTTGGTCCATTTTAGCTATTAAATATGTGATCATTGCTACTTATTTGGTTAACATGTGTTTTGTAAGATAAAAAGAAGCATTTGATGATATATGGAAGATATCGAAGCTATTACGATGATAAAAACGTATGCACTATGTGCGCCGACCTTGCTTCACCACTTTGACAATAACTTCTTCATCCGAACTCCGATTGAATTAATTCAAAAGGCCATTAAAACAAGAAAGAGATATCTTCACAATTAGGTATTAAGACGTTCGAAAGAAAAAGTTAACTGCTGGTTTGTGCTACAAATTTCGTCTGAAACAAACCACATATGTATTTCAACTGATGAAATGTTTAATGAAGTTCATGGATTGGTTCATGCACACATGATGCCTGAGAATTTTCACAACTGACCAGTGTTTATGCCAACATACACGGCTGGAATGAATGAAGCAGCTGAAATAATTAATTATGATGGTGTTGGGCCGAGTACCACATCCAGTCACAACTCACAACATATTAATTATTTCAGCTGTGATTGCATATTGGTGGATTTATTGTTTTCCACTATGTCAGGCTAAACCTTTATTGTGTTCACTTAGATGTAACAAACCTTAGTTATGTGTGTATGTATATGATGTTAAATGATGATCTGATGGATATATGTCTGTTTAAGTATAGAGTTGGGTTATTAGTAAATTCATAATGGTTTGTCTAATGCAAGGTAGGGACGCCTTAAGAGTTAGTAGACAATCTATCTTTAAAAGTTTAGATCAGTAGATGGTTTGGGCTTAAGTTCGCACTCTAAGCTTGAACGAATTTATTAATTTACTTGATGATATAAATGCATGTGTAGTTAGTATGTCGATACCTCCTACGCTAACTAGTGACACTTGGCACCCAAGGTCACATAGGGTAAATCTTACATGTTAGTTGACAATCTTAATGCTTAGCCAATCGTGTCTGATTTGGCAATCTCATAGACACTGGCTGCGGGTTATAGGGCGAGGGTATGTGAAATTGTGAACGCTTAACCGAGCCAATATTAGGAATTACTATGAAATCAATTCTTCAATTTGTACTTAATCACAAAATACACATATCTAGGGGGCGTAAAATCTAAATGAGCACATCTCACTTCTCTTGATCTACGTAAATCGATTTTATTACTACTACGTATTAGTTAAATCTAATTCTTATTTAATTAGTTAAAACTTACAAAAGTAGCAAAAAAAATCTCAATCTTAAATCATTCGTTTAGTTAACTTTGTTTCAGTTTTCGTTTATAAATAATAACAAACACATAAATATTTTATTTTACCGGGGAAACCCTTTACCGGGGAAACCATTGGGGTGACCCAGTGGTTTGGATTTGGTATCCTAATTGGTTAAAGTCCTTGGAGGTCCCAGGTTCAAACCTTGGGGAGAAAATTAATCCTCATGTGGCCACAGAGGTTCACCTGCGATGACTCCGGGCTATCCAAAAAGGGTAGTCGCCCTGGGATTAGTCGGCTCGAGTCGGAACCCAGGTAAAAAAATAATAATATATATATATATATATATATATATATATATATTAGTATTGATCTTTTTATTCATCCATAATCTAATCAATTGTTCCAAATGCTCAATCAATGCTGGTGAACTCTTACCATTGCTATAGCATTCTCGATGCACACTCGCCTAGTCGTGTTTACTTTTCTCATTGGTGTTAATTCATCTTGATAATTAAACTCATAATTCCTTAGCATTATGTTTCAAAAGCTCAATTTCAATTGGATCTCACTTTACCAAATAACCTCAAATGTTTACTATGAGCAATCATTTCATTTCTTAGCTTACACTAGTTTGAATACTCCCTAAAAAATCGAACTTAATTGTGTGCTAGTATTCATGGTTAAGGATGATGTTCTAAATACAATAACCCTTAATTAAAATATAAAGGAAAGAAATTAACTTATCTTCACAGAATACATAACAAAGGGGCAAAACTCAGTTAGGCATTTTAACAAACACTTTATGTGCATCACTAATCATAAAAGCAAAAGACAAATACAGGGTTTGTCACATAAATTAAGACCAACAAAATAAAAGATAACAAGGTCTAACCTTTTTAATAGATGATGTTAACAACAATTTTAAGATGTTCTATTATAGACAATCTGATTTGGGTATTTGAAATGACTTTGTTTCTTTTTCTTTGACCCGATTGGACCCGTTTACTTGTCAATAGCTTTTAAATGGCCCATTACATCGAGCCCAGAATGTTAAGTTATTGGTCCAAATGGATACAGGTCAAGTGTTTTGGGTTAAGTTAATAAGTTTAGGAGTTAGATCATTTTTGTCTAAAAAGGTTATTTTGATGAAGTGCAAGTTTTTTTTCTTCTTCATCTTCATCAATTGTTGACGCATGACGACTAGTGAGATTAAATAGTAAATGAATGTGAGCGGTGTTTTATATGGTTTAAGAAGTATTACGGACTTCTGTTAACCGTTTGGTTATCATAGCATAAACAGGGGTGTTATGGAATAACGGTTTAGTCGGTTAAATGAGCCATTTAGATAAACTTCAAACTTTTTGGGTCAATATTTAGTTATTGCAAATGGTGTTTGTGGGTTGCAATGGGCAAATCGATGGAAGACGAAGAGGATTTCGATGACGATGACGATTGAGTTTCGGTTTATCACAAGGCGTTGTGTTATTTAGGAATGTGTCTTTTTTCTGGAGTGGTGGTTAAATAGTTTAGATATGGTCGGTGATATTCTCGATTGGTGTTTTATTTACTTATTATCAGAGTGATGTAATCTTTAGCTACTCGCTAGTTTTTACATAAGACTATTTGCCGTTCTAAAAAAAACACTTAGTACTTTTGAATAGGTACGAATTGCACCAACGATTTGAACATACTACATGAATGGTTTTTGCAATATACTTTTAAAAACAGTAACTAATTTTCCAAAGAAAAATGAGTGGATGGATGTAAGATTTTATTGGTTTGTAAGAAAAGTCTAAATGAGCACACAACAAATGGAAACGCACAAAGAAAATATATCTCTTTCATTTGTTTTTTTAGTAACCATGATTTTCGACCTTTTGGCCGACTAATCCACGGGGTTTGAACCCACATTCACACAGACTCAAACCAGGTAAAGCCCTCCCTTTTCAGGAGGTTGGGGTGGCCACTTAAGGTTGTTTGCACATAGTAGGAACTGAACTTGAGACCTTACACATTTTAGAGAGATGGTTAGAAGCTCTTTTGTCACTAGACCACCCTTAAGTGGTTACTCTCTTTCATTTGTTGTGCGTTTCCATTGAAAGTCTTTGGTCGTAACGTGTACGTACTTGTGATGGCAACAAACAGAAAGACTTAAATCCTGATCAGCTTTTTTCATAGTGTATGAATACTAACATTGATGGAAAAACTTACACAATAGATAAGAAAATTGAGTTTAAGGCCCTAGCCCCTACATACCTCATCGAAAGACTTATATAGTCTAATTAAATATAAGCGCGTGTGATCAGTTGAAAGTCTTTATCCTCATATGAAAATGATTAACAAAAGATCAGACCAGTTCAACAAAATAAAGTTTTGAGATCATAAATTAAGCCCATTATTGGATCAATAACTTGTAAAACTGAGGTATTAAGGAACCTTATAATTTAAGTCTTACAGTCATAAGTCGATAGATATAAGTTTTAATGAGCTGGTTTCCGTAAAAAGTCTGTAAAAACGTAGAAAGAACAGCAAACCTTGAATTAATTAAAGTCCCCAACAAATCTATAAGTTAAGTAAACCCCAAAATCAGTATGAACCACTACTATTATTTTGCTATTACTATCACTATGACTGTATTTTGGTTGCAAGTGTATAGCAAGTAGAAACATGCAGTTACACAAAATGAGCAATTCGAATTTGTTTCTTCCATCAATGATACATCTCGTTATCCGATATGTCAAGATTTGTCTCGTCGAGCAAAATTTATCATATTGAGACCAATCTAATAGTATTATGCTAACCTTATTTGATAAATTTAGAGAAGCCAAAATTGACTATGAAGGTGTTTGCTTGAAAAACATTACTGTGGACCATAAAGATGTGACAGCCTATTTGACTCGACTAAAAGATGGACTTTTTGAATAATCAGACAAGAAAGTAGAAGTTAAAATAAAAAAGACTTGTATAACCAAAGTATTACAATCAATGGAAAGGCTGAACCTATAAATGGTGTCAAATGAAACTACAATACCACAATATTTGTACATGGCTGGCGAGCCTTACTCTTTTGTTCTTGCAATGAAAGGGGTGGAGCAAGATTTTCCACAGCTTTTTATTGCCTATACAATTACTAATCTTTCAAACAATAAATTTCAAAGTGAGATTCCGCTCATCATTGGAAGTCTTATCTCATTGAAGGTACTCGACTTATCCCACAACAAACTCACAGGTCCAATCCCTCATGCTCTTGGGAAGCTGTCGGAAATTGAGTCATTAGACCTATCATGGAATCAACTCACAAGTGAGATCCCTCAAAGTCTTGCTGACTTGACGTTTCTTGGGTTCTTAAATCTCTCACAAAACCATCTAACGGGGCGCATTCCACAAGGAACAGTTCAACACTTTTGAAGGGAACTCATTTGCAGGGAATCCAAATCTATGTGGGCCTCCATTGCGTAGAAAGTACAATGAGCATCCACAAGAACCACAACTGGAGAGTGATGGAGCTGGAGGTGATGAGGAGAGTGGATTTACGTGGGAAGTGGTGGCGTTGGGATATGGATGTGGGACACTACTTGGATTGGTGATGGGTTATCTCATGTTGTTAACAAGAAAAGTCAAGTGGTTCAATGCAATTGCCGATGCTGGGGAGAATATGATCTTGACTTGGCGAAAAAAGAGAAGATACGTACACATTAGACAATGAAATAAGTTTCAAATGTTTGTATGTTTCGCCAAATTGTGCATAGGAACATATGATCCAATTTTATTTATCTTCTTTTTTTATTGAAATTGTGAATGCATGAGAGCTGGATAAGTTAAAGTTTATAGCCCTGGGTAGGATAAGTTATTTATGTATTGGTCATTAGTGAATGTAAAACACTCGGTTCTACCGCTGGTGTTGTATCTTTAATCTTTGAGACGCGCGAATGATAAAAAGAAAACAATTGAGTTCCCAATTGCATGAAGCTGTGGTTTCAGATTTCATTCTGTTTTGTTATCTAATACTACGCACATGTGCTTCTAATACAGACGTCCATCTTGTGACTAGTCAGCCACTTAAACATCATCTATGTTTCTTTTTAATAATACTTGAAAATTAAAGACAAAACATGGTAAGTTTCAACTAGTGCAGTTGTAAACCGGTAGTAGCAATAGTGGTAATGATAATAATAGTAGTAATAAGGGTTTTTCTAACTTGTGTCATAGGGGGACATGTTAAGAAGTTAGGGACTCACAAAAAATACACAAAAGGGACTCAAATCATTCAGGGCACAAATAAAAAAATGTCTTTTTTCTGTATTTTTTGTGGATATACTTTTTTGTGGGTCACTGTTAAAACCCTTTTATAAATAACTTCTTTCTCCCGATTGGACCCGTTTTTTATTTGTCAATATATTTTGAATGACCCGTTGGACCTGTGTTTTGTTTTAACTTTTAAGGATGTCTCATGAAAGCCCAAGGAGTTAAAGGTACCGGCCCAAATGGACACAATTTAAATTTTTTGGGTTAAGTTTATGAGCTTTAAAGTTGATCGTTTTTGTCTAAAGGTTATTTAACTTATTTTGATGAAGTACAAGTTTTTTTTTTTTTTTCTTTTTTTTCTTTTTTTTTTTTTTTTTTTTAAATGTTGACGAATGAAGACTAGTGAGATTAAATAGTAAATGAAAGCAATTATGGTTTTGGAAGTATTACGAACTTAGTGTTAACCGTTTGGCTTTCATGACATGTTGTTCATGGTTCAGTTGGTTAAAAGGAGCCATTTAAAGTTTTAAACAAACTTCAAACTTTTCGGGTCAAAATTCAGTTATCGTATCATTTAAACTATATTCAAGGTGGTAAATAATGGTTTGTTTTAACAATACTTTTTAGTTGTTTTTTTTATAGCTAAACTTGATAAATTCTAATATGTTCATTCTTGGATTAGAATCACTATCAAATCAATTCTTCAATTTGTATATAATCACAAGATACACATATCTAGGGGGCGTAGAATCTATATGAGCACATTTCACATTTCTTGATATCCGTGAATCGATTTCTTTGCTATTACTTCATCTTAATTCTTATTATACTAGTTTAAATTTACGCAAACACCAAATAAATTCTCAATCTCCAATCTTTTGTTTAAACTAGTTAGTTTCAATTTACGTTTTTATATAATAAAAACACAAAACTATTAGTTTAATCTTAAGAGCTTCTTAGTAACGAACCATCTTCTTAGTCTAATAAACTGTTCCCCGTAATCGTTATACCATTGTTATAGGTTATAGCATTCTCTACACGTCGTTACTTATCTCATTGGTGTTTGATAATTAAACTCAATAAGTCCGTACCAATATGTTACAAAAGCTCAATTTCAATTGGATCTCATTTTACCAAATGACCTCAAATGCTTAGCTCACCTTAAAAATCACACTTAAGGATGATTCTCTTAATACAATAACCATTAATTAACACAAAATACATAACAAAAGGGGCAAAACTTAGTTAGGCATTTTAACAAACAGGTTATGTTCATAAAAACAAAAGACAAGTATAATTCTTACAGGCAGCAAATTAAGACAAACAAAATAAAAGATATCAAGGTCTAACCTTTAAAAGATGATGTTCTGCTTGCTGATGCTAACAATTAACAACAAAATTTAGATTGTTCAATAGACCATCGATTTCAAGACTGGTTGGTATTTGAAATGACTTGTTTTTCTTGAACTGATTGGACCCGTTTACTTGTCAATAGCTTTTAAATGGCCCATTACATCGAGCCCAGAAAGTTAAGTTATTGGTCCAAATGAAGTGTTTTGGGTTAAGTTTTAGGAGTTGATAATTTTTGTCTAAAAAGGTTACTTTGATGAAGTGCAAGGGTTTTTTTTTTTTTTTTTTTTTTTTTTTTTTTTTTTTTTTTTTTTTGCTTTGTTTTTTAATGTTGACGAATGACGACTTGTGAGATTAAATAGTAAATGAATGCGAGCGATGTTTTATATGGTTTTGGTAGTATTACGGACTTCTGTTAGCCGTTTGGCTTTCAAAATATAATAAATAGGGGTGTTCATGGTTCGGTCGGTTAAAAGGAACCATTTAAACCAAACTTAAACTTTTCATGTCCAAATTTTGGTTATGGTATCATTTTAACTATATTCAAGGTGGTAAATAATGGTTTGTTTTAGCAATTTTTTTTAGTTTCTTCTTTTGCTAAACTTTATAAATTTTAAAATGTTCATTCTTCGATCTTTTGTCAAATTGTTAAAAATACATGCGTGCTCAACTAAACCGAAAAAGGGCTATCACAAGCATCCCCACTTGACCCAACTAAGTGCAATTGGGTCAAATTGCCACCCATACTTGTCGACTTTGTAGTAATTTACTTGCTTTTTTTTTTTTTGAAAAATAACAAAAAAATACTGTAATTAAATTAAAACGCTACATTTTTTTTTCCTTAAATGGTGAATTATATTATTAAACAAAACTGATAATTTAAAACGCAAATTTAATGTGAAGACTCTCGGTTGTATTACTTCTTTTCATTTTAAGTCATTACTTTTAGTTAAGTGAAAAAACAAAAAACTTTTCACATGACTTTATATATTAAGTTTTTTCGTATTAAAACGATTAAGTCAAATACAAACATCATCTAACTAATCCAGATTCAGTTTATACAAACTACACAAAGGAACTAGCTTTCTAGTCAAAGTTGGAGAAAAAGATTTAAGATTTATACGTGTATACATATGTGCGTCGAATATTCATTACTTAAGTACATTTATTACTTTTAGTTAAGTGAATATTCATTACTTAAGTACATTTACCAGGATTGCTTTTGATTGGTTTTTTTTTTGCTAAAGACACACCCAATGGGGTGAAGTGAACAGTACTAACGACCGTTATCTTGAATATTTAAAAAACAAAATACTCCAGCACAGATTTTACGTAGTTGGTCCTTCATGTTATAGGTCCGTTGCAAAGTCAGTCTTTCATGACTAACTTTGCAACGAAACGCTAACGTTAGGACAATTTCCGTAACAAAATTAAAAAACAATTTACGAAAATAGTCCTTGAGGTTATCGATCCGTTATAGAGTTAGTCGCTCGCGCTCCGCGACGGAGCGCAACGAAAATCAATAATTTGTATTCAAACATCCCGCCGCAAAGCGTGGGGCTTAAAACCTCGTATATACGCAATCATGGAACATAGTTTACTATTCATAAACTTAATAGATAATTTGTCAATCTATTATACTACATATAATGCACAAATGAATCTCTCTCCTATGTGGTCTTAAAATTCAGACTTACAAGAAATAAAGCATGATTTACAACAATTTAATGCACCAAATTTTCAGACTTACAAGAAATAAAGCATATTGTACAACAAACACCACATTAATGCTATTAAAGTGGTCAATTAATACACAATTTAATTTGGGATGAGTTATTCAAGCCCCCCTATAGGGGGGGTGTTGACTTTTCATGTGTGCTGCCGCCGCTTGTACGGTGTGCTTTAAAATTTGTACATGTTGACCAGAATAGGCGGAGCCCACATAGTAGGGGGGGCTTGTATAGTATAACCCATTTAATTTACCCCTTCACCAAAATATACAATTATTTAACCACAATGTACAATCTAATTATACTATTAACCAAAACAAACAACATCAAACCACAACTATCTAAAACAAAGATCTCAGATTGTGTTCATCATTTATACAATTATGTATAGATTTTTCTTAAACATGAACAAAATAACGCATCATCGATCTATTAAAGCTCAACTTCTTTTTTAGTATACGAAACTAATAAAGACAGAAATATAACAAATATGTTATACTCTTTCTTTGTTTCGATCTGAAAAAAAAAAGACACAAACATAAAAAACAACCTACCCGAGATTTTTCTTAAAAGGTTTATGTGATTTGGTGTTCGTGTATATCAAGAGAAAGAAAGATGATATCTTTTTGTGGGTAGCTTCGATTTGTGACAGAAATATTATTATGATCTTGTGTGTTCGGAGTTTTGACTGCTACAAGTGTTTTGGAATGGCTTTGTGGCTGCCTGTGATGTTGTTTGTGAGATTAGGGTTGTTTAACCATGACAAAAATTAGGGTATATAGTCATTTATATGTATCCTAGATAATATTTAGTTATGTGATGGGCTGGAACTCGGGTTTGTTTCTTGATTCTTATTTTGATTTCATTTGGGCCGAAAATCTTATACAAAGTTGGTTTGATGGGCTGGCAATTGAGAACGGAATAAATAACAATGCATACAATTGTTAATTTCCTCGACAGATAAAAGATACGAAGTACCATACCTTTAAAACTGCAATTGTCATGTTATAGTTGTTAATAAGAAAAATTGTCTGCAGTTTCGGTTTCGTGAATGTTTTGGCAAGCTTAATAAGCAATTCATCAATAGCCATTTTCAGTCTTTCCATGTTCAAATAAAGTTGTAAATGGAGAAAATCATTAATACCTATGGGAATAACAAAAACAATTCATTATATGCATGAATTTGTGTGTCTTAACATGGCCATCCCCATAGTCAACGTTAAGTTTAACCGAAAGTTTTTTAACAAATTTATTTATAAATCACTAAATATGGTACATACAATTTTGAAAACTTGACAGGACCAACGGGTTCAACCGGAATTCGGAGTCGGCATCGGTTCGGCTAGCCAATAAAAGCCATTCAAAAACGAAACAGAGGACCAGTCGGAACCTGTAAAAAAGGGTGAACTAGGTCGGACTAAGATCATTTTTA
Organism: Artemisia tridentata subsp. tridentata; assembly: GCA_021014915.2. Lineage (NCBI taxonomy): Eukaryota > Viridiplantae > Streptophyta > Magnoliopsida > Asterales > Asteraceae > Artemisia > Artemisia tridentata. The sequence continues at coordinate 268,477,851 of CP139503.1, forward strand.
TTCTCCGGTTAATCAGTTCGTCACTGTAATTTTGTTAGCGCCTAAATTTTAATCACAGGGTACCCGCCGCTGCAACGCGCGGGTACCCTGCTAGTATATAATTATAGATGTAATTGTATACACAAGTACTCCATCCGTCTCAATTTAATTGTCCATATTTCCTTTTATGGATGTCTCAAATTAATTGTCCACTTTCCTTATTTAGTAAAAACTAGAGAATCTAGTGGAGGAATATTCCATTTTAGTGATTGAAAATTAAAGTGGCCCCACTTTTATTAAACTTTGTGTTTTCTCTCTCCTGACAAATAAATTGAGACGGAGGGAGTAGTGTTTTAGCTTAGTGGTAAAACACTTGCTATTTAGTTCAAATCTCTTTACATTTTGGTTTGCATCTTATTTATTTATAAAGTTATAATTTAGCCCCTAAACATTTACAAGTTATACTTTTTGTTAAAAATTACTTTTTGTTTGTAGTATCTTTAATTCCAAAGTTACACAACTAGTATTATCTATAGTTCAATACTATATATAAAGAAAAATGCGTATTCTTAAAAGTGAAAAATTAAGAAAACTACATATGGAAATCATAAACTTTTATTATTATTTTCGTATATAACCTATAACCCATATTATTTTAATTGAGTTTAAACCGTGTTTAATCCCCAAATTCTTAAACTTTTATTATTTTTCATTTATAACCTATAAAATTTTTTTATCGCTAAAACTTTCTGCCGCTATAAAATCTCGTTGCTATGCACGGGTACTCGTCTACTTTATACTCATAGCCTAAACAAGTACAGTTTAGGTATTTTTAGTTACTCAATAATTATTGAGGTTATTAGTATGTGCAAATGGTTTATGGTTATTTATCAATTGCTTACTCTTTTTTTTTCCTTCAAAGTATTGTTGTTAAGCCATAGTGATTATAGAGATATGTAAAGTTCATTATAAATACTATTTTGTTTGAACGGCGATTTTGTTAAAGAGCTTAGTAAGGAGCTAAAAGCTCAAACGAAATTACATAATAGCATACCCTTTATTCCTTTAAGCCAACTAACCCAATTAAGCTTTCTTCTAGCTCTAGCATTACACCATACAATTAATACTACTTTTACAATTTTACAATACGGAGTATTTATTCATGGAGTGCTAAAAAACTAAAAAATCATATTATCGTTATAATGATTATAAGTTTATAGTCCTTATCAAAAAGCTATCTAGCAAAGAAACTTATATCGTAGATAACTATAACTTTTGTGCTAGATAAAATTTATAAACACTCGTAGCGAAGGCTGCGAAGCGCAATTTTGACAACTTTGTTATTTACATAAAGTGGCAAGTGCCACTTTGATAAACAACGAATAGCCGACATTAGTAGTATTAGAGTACTTGTCCATAACCAATAATGCGAGTGTACAACTGTCAACTGGCCTCCTCCAGAATAGAAAAAAAACAATTCCCAGGAACCTTCCTCGTGCTTTTTCATTTGGAATTTTCCAAGACTTGGTGCCTCCTCTTTGGAGCAGATAATACGTTCATCTTAGTTAGATATCTTAGTCCTTATACACATTACGCTAGTTGTTCCGTATCAAATTTAATGTTTTTTTCAATGTACGGATTACAAAATTGGAAATACACATACCACATCTTTTTTGAGAGGTAATGCATTTATTTATATATATATAGTGGACTTTCATTTAAGACCTTTATCTGCAGAACTGACAGCCCACAAAACTACATCAGCCTTTAAATAAATAAAAATACATGAAATCATAAATAATCATAAGTATCCACCTATGTTCTTCATATCATATACTCATTCTTTTTTTTTCACAAAACCTTACACATGGCGCATATGTCATGCACGCCTATAAACACATGACACTCAAGAAAATTTGTATTTCAATTTTTATCATTTTAGAACAACAGTTTTTTTTAAATTTGGTTTAGAAAATGTGCAAAATACAATATGAAGGTGATTATTTGGTGATTTGTATTTCGATAAGATGGTCTCACAGAAAGTGCCCTATAATATATTATAGATGAAGGCATAATCTATACCAAAAGATACATGAAAAGCTTGCATACAGATGACAAAAGTTCAATGCGGAAAAAAAATTATCTAAAGAACAAATCAAGAGATCTCAACCACCATACAACTTCAATCCAATGGCTAAGATTAATTGACATTTTAATTTAATTATTTAACGAGGGGCATTTTGGTAATTCTACTATCTTAATAACTCAATGTCAGGCGTTTGTTATACCATCATTCACTTTCTCAGTTTCTCTCTCATAGAAAAACACACACATCCCATCACCACCAAAAAATAACAGCCGGAAAATAACAAAAAATAAACCGCCGGTTTCCAAATCTCTCCCGCCGGTTTAGGTGAAGGTGAAGATGTGACGTTGCAGATGTCGTTCGGTGCATTCGAAGGTGAGGTCGGTGACGGTGGTTTTGTCGCCGGAAAGTGATCGGAATTTTTTTTCGGTGAGGTAATAAAGTTTATCTTCCATGACTGATCTACTTCTAAGGTAATAAAGTTTGGTATCTAATCACATAGAACAAATTCAATCCAAATCCAGTCACTAATAAGCATCTAATTAGCTAAACAATAAGTAGCAATAATCAGTTTAATTATGTTTTACTAAACAACTTCAGTTGGTAAGCAACTGATTATCTAATCACCTAGGGACCAAATAAGCTTTAACTGATTCTAAAGAGTACTACTAATATTACTTATAAGTCATTATTTTACCCTTGTTTTATCTGTTAACCTCATAAACAATCACCTTCAACTAATAATTCAATGTCACATTGCAATAGATCCAGTTACATTCTTTTTTGTTTATTCAATACTACATGATATGCAAACAAACAAACACGCCTTCATTAGAAGCCGTCATGAAACGTCACATATACAAATACACCCTCCGTGCCTTAATAGTTGCCATTTAACTAACATTGCAGGCTGCACCAGCGATCTAGTAAGTTGTGCCTTCTAAGGACACATCACCAACAGCTTCAACCACAGTTAAAGATACTCTATTTGGGTTCATGTTTAGAGATTGGACTCTAGTTGGTGCATACAACTTGTGACCATTGACAAATGGTTTGTTTGATAATGAAAGTGTTTGTAGAGGTGATGTGGCAGACATCTTTCTTGTGAAGATTGAGTTGAGAACAACTTTTAGTTTTTTATGGTTTGATATCTATAGATATTTTGTGTTTGAGGATAAGGTGGACCTACATGGATGGTAGTTATTAGACTTTTTAACATGAATCAAGTTTGATTGTATTTTGATTTGGAATGGAGTAAATCAGTCTGATTCTGTTAAAGCATACACTCTTTTATTAGTATTGAGATTTTTTTTACAACAATCACATGGGATTCTGTATGAATCACAAGGGATTCGTCAAAGAATCACATGGGATTCTGTATGAATCACTTTACACGAAAATAATACTCAAAGCATACACTCTTTTATTAGTATTGAGTATTTACTTTTCTGTTGTAAAGTGATTCATACAGAATCCCATGTGATTCTTTGACGAATCACTTGTGATTCATACAGAATCACATGTGATTCTAGATGAATCCCTTGTGATTCATACAGAGTCACATCTGTCTTTTTATGATATTTATTGGTCAAGTATCTTTATGTGATTCATACAGAATCCCATGGGATTCTTTGATGAATCACTTGTGATTCATCCCTAATCGCATGTGATTCATACAGATTACCCATGTGATCAAGTTATTGAAACAAAATAGAATCACATGTGTTTCAGTTTATAACAACAAAGAGTAAATCACACGTGATTTGCATTTTTTCATAACAGAACAAAAACAATAACAGAATCACACGTGATTTCACGAATTTGTTTTCATAAAAAGAAGAAATAAGTTGATTTGACATTGAAGAACACATGTGACTTGTGAAATCACACGTGATTTTTTTGTAAACTGTGTTTCCGACTCGACATTGTGAGCCGGCTAAAATCACATGTGATTTTGTGATATATATAATCACACGTGATTTTTAAAATAATTCCATGGGATTCTGTATGAATCACATAAAAGATACTCTTCAAATATCTTTATGGATCACATGGGATTCTATATGAATCACAATGGATCAGAGAGAATCACATGGGTAATCTCTTTATGAATTACAAGTGATTAATCAAAGAATCTTATGGGATTCTGCATGAATCACATAAAAGATACTCGTCAAGTATCTTTATGGATCACATGGAATTCTATATGAATCACAAGGGATCAGAGAGAATCACATTGGATTCTGTATGAATCACTTGATATTCAGTTTTAGTTGTGTAATGTTATGAGAAAAATTATTGTTCACTTTGAATATATCTTTTTTACTTTGAATATTTCATGTTATGAGAAAATTGTAAATCCCATGGGATTTTTATTTTGCTTTATACAAACTGGAAGTAGAAAATCACTTGAGATTCTATTTTTGTTGTGTAATGTTATGAGAAAAATTCTTGTTCACTTTGAACATATCTTGTTTACTTTGAATATATCATGTTTGTTACTTATATTCTGTTTATCACATGGCCACATGGGTAATCTATATGAATCACATGCGATTAGGGATGAATTACAAGTGATTCATCAAAGAATCCCATAGGATTATGTATGAATCACATAAAAGATACTCGTCAAGTATCTTTATGGATCACATGGGATTCTATATGAATCACAAGGGATCAGAGAGAATCACATGGGATTCTGTATGAATCACTTGAGATTCAGTTTTAGTTGTGTAATGTTATGAGAAAAATTCTTGTTCACTTTGAATATAAACTGGAAGTAAAAAATCACTATGTTACAACATACTACACAGCACTCATCATCTAACAATATACTACTTTTTAACTTATACTGAAGTTGAGAAGATCAATGGAATGTAATTTCATAGTTACAACAATTGTTTACAAGACTATCAACCTGATAAAGATGGAAGTCCATCACACCCCGAAAACGACGCACAACAATCTTTGGATTAAAACAAGTGCTGGTGGAGCAAGACAACCATAAACTACATCAATTTAACAAATCCAAACAACTTAGGCATTTCATCAAACAGGTGGCGTGCTTTTATGGTCGTTACAGTTTTAAATCCAAACCCCTAATCACCATTTTCACCATATAACACACACATCTCCATTCCCGCCTCCACCATCACCTTTAACAAATGAAATCCGTCTCTTTTACACCCCACCCCTCACTCCCTCACAATGACGTCACCAAACCCAAACGAAGCCGTTTCATCACTGTCACAGCAACACTTTTACGCACAGTCGAAAAGAAACAATCACCGATGCTAAAAGAAATATAGAAACACGTATATGTTATCAGGTTCAACGGCGGACGGAGGAGGACGACAGATTGACAGATCGGTGATGGAACAATAGTTTGGATTTCATGAGAAAACAACTTATTGGGATATTAAAAGGCATGATGGTTCATCCTTAAGGTTTGTAAGCTTTCTACAAATGGTTCATCACTTTGACAGAGAAGATTTGGTGGCTTTATGGAGGCTATATAAACAAAGATTTGGTAATGACAAGCCAGAGCAAATCTATGATCTAGTCATCCGGGATTACTTGAAAGTGATGTTTAAACCACATCATGATGATGAAGCATGAAGAAAGCTAAGGCACAAAACAGTTATAGAATGGAAGCTTTATCAGAGTTGTGGAGTTCATGTTTTGACTGCACATGGGCTGATGATCTACATGCTTGTAGAAAAGGATTATCCTTTAAAGTTTCACAAAGATATTTTGCATCAGATGTTGTTTGGGAAGAAAAGACTTCAGCTTCAGTATCCTTATGATGAGATGGCTTATCAGTTGCTCAAGAAGATGGAAAAGAATCTAGGACCCAAGAACATGCCACAGAATTAATTGTTTGGGATCATCCTCTCATTGATTGTTCAAGCTTAAAGAGAAACTTGATGATTTTGGAAGAAAATATCAAGTTTAGGGGAGGATTGTAGGGTTTTAGAGATGCTGCTGCTTATTTGATTAATACTGCTAATGGAAATTGCTCTAAGACATTGTTGCTGCTAGTACAAATTGTTACAACTGCTTGTGTATCTTACTACTGCTAAGTGTTGCTGAAGGTATTCAAGAAAATATACAAGTGGTTACTACTGCTAGACAACATGTTACTACTGCTAGTTCAACATTACAACTGTTTTTATTACTGATGAACTTGAAGAAAAACACTCTAAGTGTTTAGTGCTGCTAGAAGAAAAGTTACTACTGCTAGTATGAACTTACAACTGCTGAAGAGTTTATGCTGCTAGAGTTAGAGTTAAGACTACTAGAGTATTTAGTTAGTACTGCTTATGAGATAAATATGTATAGTCGGTTAGATAATTATAGAAAAGATTATTTTAAGATTTATCTTATATAGCAAGCAATTGTAAGCCGACTAGGACTCCTTAGTCTATAAAAGGAGGACCTAGGGCATAGAGATAGATACGATTCTTTAGAAAAACTTCAAGGTTGTAAACCCTAATACTCAAGAGTATTCGTATTATTATTAATAATATTGAAGTGATTTGTTTAAGATTGTTTGTTTAATTCTTCTTAAGATTAAAGTTTACATTCCGCATAAACTTTAATACAAATCAAAGACAGTTTCTACATAAGTTGTATTGGATCTATTCACTATTAACTTAACCTTTACAAGCTAAGGGAAATCGATCAAGTGCTCAACTGGGATCAACAAGTGGTATCAGAGCTTGTGATCTAGAGGACTGTGAATCAAGAAGAACCTGTTTAATCTCATCTCACTAAAGAAGGAAGACATGGACTCAAAATCTACTCACATGATTACTGCATCAAAGGTGCCCATGCTCAAGTCTGGAGAGTATGAGCTATGGAGAATGAGGATAGAGCAGTACATTCAGATGGTTGATTACTCTATGTGGGAGGTCATAGAGAATGGCAATCAACTACCTAAGATTGAAACTTCTGCTGAGGGTGTTACTATTACTTTGCCTATCAAGACTGCTGAAGACAAGGCACAAAGAAGGCTGGAAGTAAAGGCTAGAAGCACTCTTATGATGGGGATTCCTAATGACCATCAGTTGACCATCAATCACATAAAGGATGCTAAATTGTTGCTATAAGTAATTGAGAAAAGGTTTGGAGGGAATGCTGCTACCAAAAAGACTAGGAAGAACCTCTTGAAGCAACAATATGAAAATTTTGCTGGTCCAAGTTCTGAAAATCTTGATCAGACTTTTGACATACTTCAGAAACTCATCAGTCAACTAGCACTTGTGGAAGTCTCAATTCCTCAAGAAGATGTCAATCAAAAGTTTCTGAGAAGCTTAGCACCAGAGTGGAATACACACACTGTGATTTGGAGAAACAAGGATGATATTGATACCATGTGAGAGGGATTCGATACACTTAATAGGATGTTAGTCCTTTGTAACTTTGTGTATGTGATACTTTGAGTTAATATGGTTAAGTATGCGGAATCTACTTAACCACACTTAGAAGGTTATTTGGTTATTGGAAATGGAAAGTAATGCTTGAGTAATGAACAATGAACACACAATTTTAACACCAAACGATTCAATATTATTAAGACAATAATACGAGTGATCTTCACTATCACTAGGGTTAAAAACCTTGAATCTATATGTTTCTATAACTTATGATTTCTATGATAAGTTATGTTCTTTGTTCTTGATAGATATTCTAAGCATATGAATTAAGCACTTGGTTAGACACTTTTTAACACACTTAATATCTAGTCTAAGATCTTCTCCTTATAGTCCAAAGAAGATCTTTACAATAAATGATAAGTCTTGTCGAACTACTTGCTTTGCATGTGTTGAGTGTGTCAGTAGCTAAGATACAACATGTATCTATGTTTACAACTTGTTTGACTGACTACAAATCAAAGATATTATCTACCATTGATGCGGTGTTTATTGCTCTAATTCTTTTATATCCGCGGCAGCGGCGCCAAAGACTTGGTGCGCTCGTGATGTGGTTTTAGCAGTATTAATGCCTACTCAAGTTTTAAATTTATATTTAGCCGACTTATCAATAAAACACACACTTTAACGAGCAGTGTACCCAGTCAGTATGAATATAATGGTAAGTAGAGTGTCGATCACTAAGCGTGGAACGTATTATCTAGTTATTCTAATCAGTATTTTAATATCTTAAGTTAGCTATACAACCTAATCTAACGCAAGGGGGTTCAGCCTGAGAGACTGGCACGGTTTGGTTATGATTAAATAGAAAACTAAACTAATGAGCACGAATCAGCGATTAGCACACACGTACACAGATAGATACTTGAGACAATAAGAAGACCTGTCCTGATAATTAAGTAGTTTGTCACTTGTTTTATTGCTAGTTTTATATGAAGTGTATATAATTAACCCTTTCTCGTTGGCTCTAATCTTATCGGCGAGTAAACCCTTAATGATCACTTATGTCTATCCCACTATCCTAGAATATTGAGCATTTGTGATGCCCATGTTTCGTATACGCTAGAATAGATAGGCGAGGAAGGGGCATGGCGACCCAAGCAATGCTCAGCTAGACATAGAGGTTATCAATGCACTAATAAAAGTCACCAAAGACATCAACATATAAACTTTAATTAATGGGAAAACAATTTTAAGGGGTGCCCATGATATTCCGTAGTCACATGAAATCGGCCCATCAATCCTGATGAATTAAAGTGTACTAATACAATAAAACAAAACTACTTAATGAATTGAATACATGCAGGACCTTCTTACAGCTCTTGTATCTTCGTTCAGGGTGTGTCTTGTGCTGCTAATACGTCTGAATTCGGCTTTAGGGTTTCTGTCTCTCTCTTCTTAGTTTTTGCTAAATGTCCCGAAATTCGTCTGGCCTTGGGGTATTTATAGTTTCTGTCTGAGGGTTAGATGCGGCGCATAGGATAAGTAGATGCGGCGCATTGACTTAACTTCGCGTGGGGTCCAAGATTAATATATTCAGGAATATTCGTACACCGCCTTAAGATGCGGCGTAACTCCATTGCTCTATGCGGCGCATGTCCTTTGCTGTCTTGGATCGTAGCTTGTGAAATCTTGATAGTGATGCGCCGTATGTAAGAAGTATGTTGCGGCGTATCTGGAGCAGAATGATCTTGATCTTGTACATTTCAGTAGACTCTTAACATCTTGCTTGTTTTGCTCCATAATTAGTCCAAAATCGCCAAGTTTCACATAATACTTGTTTTTACCTGAGAATTACAAAAGTAAACATTAACGTATCAATTCTCATATATAATATAATAAAACAAGTCAAATAAATAGGACAAATGATGATAATAAAATGTTCTTATTTGAGTTCATCAACCATATATACTTGACTTTTATACACAAATATCTTTTTATACTTATCCAACCAGCAGTAGTAAACGCGACACTTATCCATCCAGCAGTATGAATCAGCAGTACCTTTGTTTGTACTAGCAGTACTAACTTCAGTTAGTACTATTAGTTATAACTTGAGAAGTCTTCAGATATACACTAGCAGTTAGTACTGTTAGAGTATTCTTCTCAGCAGTACTAATCTTCAGAACATTTAATTCCCAACAATCCTCCCCTAAACTTGTGATTTCCCTAAATCAACATGTTTCTTCTTAATTAAATTTTGATTGTGAGGATCTTTCAAACACTTCATAGTCAGACTCTTGATCTGAGCTTTCCTTTGTTCTTCAAGATTAATTATCTTTCTGTCTAACTCATCTGCTTTCTGTGAAACTCTTTCTGTAATAGCATCATCTTTCTTTATCTTGAACACAATCAATACCTTGACTAAAAGATGGTGCAATTTCCTTGGATGGAGGAATTATAAGAGGCAATGGTGCTGTGTATCTTGGATGCTTGTTCCAAGAAGTCAAATCATCTTTCAGCATGCCTTTGCAAGTGATGAACAAACGTAGTGAACTGAAATTGAAACTGAAAGCCCCTAGATAGAACTTTCTCCATTTGAATGCTTCATCCCTTCTGAATATATATAATACTCTAGAATCTTCATTTGAACTTTCTTCATTTGAAGAGCTTATTCCCAGTATCCATCAACTGAAAAAGTTTATTCCCAGCATCCATCAACTGAATGCTTGTTCTTATTATTGGCTGAATAATAAGACATGTTAGCTTCTCAAAAAGCTGACATCATCATCTTGTATGCTCTTGTCTTTTCTTTAACTTGATCAATTTGAGTTTCCTCCCCTGATTCTGAGCATACACAATATTTTCTTCCCTTATTGGATAATCTTCCTCCCCTGAGATTGGAAGATCTCTCACCATGTACCAAAATATTTTCTCCCTTGTTTGGAAGATCTCTCACAATCATCTGATCTACCAATTAGAACATGTTTTCAGACAATGTTGTACATGAAGCCATCAATTCCTTAAGAGTTTATATGCTGCCCTCATCACTTCCAGGTGTGTTAACTCCTGTGAGAGGTGATTCATGGGGCATTGACTCATGGTCCATCATTTGATGGTTTTTCTGAGCCTCTTTGAAAATCCTTTTTAAGAAACTTTTGACTTAGCAGTATGAATATGATTTTATTATAGAAAAATCATACTGCTCTCAACCATTTTGAAGGGATTAAGTGTGTAACAGACACTTAATCAAGAATTCGGTTTAAAGTAACCTCTGGTTGTGTGAGAACCAATGTTTTCAGTTATAAATAACTGCCTGTGTAAAGATAAACCTATTCAAAAGGCTTTCCTGACAGGGTTTCCAGCTCATAGCAATTGTTACTTCTAACACAAGTGTTAGATTCACTTTTGCTAGCTGTTCTTTCTATCAGATGTCCTTAGACTTGCTCATTATACTAATTAAAGTATAAAATGATAGAAAGTGAGTTGTGTCAGTTACTATCTGACCAACTGAGCCATCAAGTCAATGTGAAACATCATAATTAGGTTTCAAGAAAGAAGTTTTAAAGAATCAATTAACTTAGGTGTAAACCTTTGTTAATGAATTCCCAAACTCAGTCCATCATGAACCTATTATGTCAGCAACTAGTATAATCATTCTGCTGCTTCCATTTCACTTGAAACTTCCTTTGTGCTCAATGTTCATACCTGAAATTGTTAGTCCAAAACCAAGAAACAAAATGCAAAGCATTTGTCTTATAGCAGTATAAACCTTATATGACTAACAGTATGAACTGAACAATCAAAATTTGTACTAGCAGTACAAACTTTTCACTAACAGTAGTAATTAACAAAGCTAGCAGTACAAACAAAAATTTATATACAAAAACACAGAGTTTAAAATCATTGAGGATTAAGCATTCCAATACTTGCTACCAAGTACTGAAACCTTCCAACATCAAAAGCTTTTGTGAGAAGATCTGCAAAGTTGTGATCAGAATCAATTTTAAGAACTTGAATCAACTTTTTCTCATTGCAGTCTCTAATAAAATGATGTCTAATTTCAATGTGTTTTGTTTTAGAATGTTGTACTGGGTTTTTAATTATGCAAATTGTACTACTATTATCAATATGTATGACAGTGTTTAAGAAATTGTACCCATAGTCAAGAAGTTGGTTTTGAAGCCATAGAACTTGACCACAGCAACTTGCAGCAGCAACATATTCAGCTTCAGTTGTTAAAGTAGCCACAATTGTTTGCTTCTTACACTGCCATGAAATAAGTCTACACCCAAGGAATTGACATCCTCCAGTTGTTAGCACCTGCATAATCACTATCTGAAAATGCTACCAAGTCAAAAGGTGATTCTCTAGAATACCATAGACCCAACCTAGGTTGACCCTTGAGATATCTAAAAATCCTCTTGACAGCTGTTAAATGAGAAACCTTTGGAGTTACTTGAAATCTTGCACAAGCACAAACAGAGAACATGATATCAGGTCTTGATGATGTGAGATACATCAAAGAGCCTATCATAGATCTGTATGTGTGTACATCTACATTTTCTCCATCTAAATCTTTAAGAAGTGGCTTCTCAGAGTCCATTGGTGTGCTTGCTACCTTTGAATCAGCAAATTAAAATTTTCTAAGAATCTCTGCAACATATTTATCTTGGCTGATAAATATGCCTTCACTTGATTGCTTAACTTACAGACCCAAAAAGAATATAAGTTCCCCCATGTAACTCATCTGAAACTTATTATGCATAAGTTTCTCAAACTCCAAACACATCTCCTTCCTTGTAGATCCAAAGATGATATCATCCACATACACCTGCACTAGCAAAAGATCCTTCTTGTGCTTCTTGATGAATAATGTCTGATCTATCTTGCCTCTTTGAAATCCATTTTCTGTCAAATAGGAAGCCAGTGTTTCATACCATGCTCTTGGTGCCTGATGAAGGCCATAAAGAGCCTTTACTACCTTGTACACTTTGTCTGGATGATCTGGGTCAGTAAACCCTGGAGGTTGTGAAACATATACCTCCTCTTCAATAGTACAATATAAAAAAGCATTCTTGACATCCATTTGATAAACTGTGAAGCCCATAAATGAAGCATAAGCCAAAAATAACCTAATGTCTTCAATCCTTGCTACTGGAGTAAAAACCTCTTCATAGTCTATCCCTTCTTCTTGTGTGTACCCTTGGGCTACTAATCTAGCCTTATTCCTAATCACTATGCCCCTTTCATCCCTTTTATTTCTGAAAACCCATCTAGTGCCAATTACCCTTACATCCTTAGGTAAATCAACTAGCACCCATACCTTCTGAATCTTGAACTGAAGAAGCTCTTCTTGCATAGCTTCTACCCAGCTTGAATCATCTAGGGCTTTAAGAACATTCTTTGGTTCTGCTTGTGATAGAAAACATACAAACAAGCAAGAGTTTGCAAACTCATGCTGTTTTGAAGCATAAAGGGCATCAAGAAGCCCTTGTTGGTCTGAAGACATCAGTTTTTGTCTTGTCTTTACCCCTGATTGTACATCTCCAATCACATTGTCCAGGGAGTGGACTTTATGAATCCTTGTGTGTGGTGTAGAAGGAACTTGATAGTTAGGTGGGAGATTGTTGAAATCCACCTCTTCTTCTGAGAATTCTGCTTCATTTGGTTCTGATGGGCCAGCAGTAGAAACATTTGGCTCAGCAGTAGAAAAATTAAGCCTAGCAGTAGAATGCTCTGTCTCAGCAGTACTATCATCAGTAGAAACATTCTTTTGTTCCTTTGTTCCATCTTCCTTGTTTTCATCTTCAATCCCTTCTTTAGCTTCATCAGAAGAAGGTTCATCATTTGTTGAAGTTGAAGCCACACTGGTACTTATTGGCATCCATACAGAATCTTGATCTTTCTTATTGTCTAACCCTGCCTCATTTGTTGTTTCATCTCCTTTTGAACCTGAAAATTCATTAGTTTCAACAACAACAGGCACATAATTCTTAGAATGGGTTAGTGAAAATAGCCAATTGGACCTTGACCTGCTACATTGGATTTATTCTCTAAAAATTCCACATGCAGGTTCTCCTCTACTCTTCTAGTTCTTGAGTTGTATACTCTAAAAGCTTTGCTATTAAGAGAATATCCAACTAAGAATCCTTCATCTGCTTTACCATCAAACTTTCCTAGATGGTCTAAGGTATTCAGAATTGTCACATGACATCCAAAAGGTCTAAGAAATCCTATTGCAGGAGTTCTACCTCTAAAGAGCTCGTATGATGTCTTATTGTGAGATTTGACAACCAAAACCCTATTCTGGACATAGCAAGCAGTATTAACTGCTTCAGCCCAAAAAGTGATAGGCAACTTAGAGTCGGCTAACATGGTTCTAGCAGCTTCTATGAGTGTTCTATTTCTCCTCTCAGCTACTCCATTTTGCTGAGGAGTTCTAGCTACACTAAATTATCTCCTAATACCTTTTTCCTTGCAGAAGTCATCCATAACTCTATTCTTAAACTCTGTCCCATTATCACATCTAATGACTTTTACTCTTTTGCTTACTAGGTTTTCTATCTCTGTAATGAATGTTTTAAGAATGCTAGAAGTCTCATCCTTATAACTTAAAAAGAAAACCCATGTAAATCTACTATAGTCATCAGTAACAACTAGACAATATCTTTTATGCATCATACTACTAACAGAAGTAGGTCCAAATAAGTCCATATGAAGCATAAACAATGATTGATCAATAGAGTTAAAAAGCTTGGGATTACAAGTGGCTTTGTGTTGTTTGCCTTTAACACAAGCAATGCATGTTTGGTCATTTTCAAATCGTTTTTGAGGTAAACCTCTTACCAAATCATTATTAACAATCTTATTTATGGTTTTGAAGTTAATGTGACCAAGCCTCCTATGCCATATCATAGATTCATCCAATGTGGCCTTTGCAACTAGACAAGTAAGTGCCTCTTTAGGAACAATCTTCTTCATATCAACACTGCACATGTTGCCCTTTCTTGGAATTTTAAAAAGTACTTGACTTTCATCAGGCATCTTAAAATCAGAAGAAAGTACAAGACATTCAGTTTCAGTAAAAAGAACTTTGTTATTTTTGTTACACATTTGTGAGACACTAAAAAGATTATACTTTAGCTCTTGCACATAGTACACATCTTCAAAATCTAATTTACCAGTTTTAAGAGTACCTTTGCCAGTAATAATCTTGCCACCGATACCTCCTCCAAAGGTAACATATCCTCCATCTAATGATTGAAAGTTGGAAAGATAAGACATGTTTCCTGTCATGTGCTTTGCACACCCACTATCTGAATAGCCTTGATCTTCATGATTTGTTGGTGAATGTTCCTGCACACAAATAAGGAAATTAGTTTTCTTGGGGAACCCAAGCCATTACTGACTTGGATTTGCCATGTGCATCAATGTAATTAAATCTCTTGAGAACAGTTGATGCACCATTGGATTTAAGAGGTTTCCAAATCCAACATGTTGAGGCCTTAACAGCATTGGCCTTCTTTTCCCTGGCAGTAGAACCCTTAGGTTTCCAAATTTGTTTTTGTGAAACTGCTCTTGTTGGAAAAGGTCTCTTAGCAGTTGTTTGTGCATGTTTGTAAGTTGTTTTTGCACTTTGTACTGCTGGTTTAGGGTAAACAGAGTAAAAAGGTCTGGCAGTAGAAACTGCTTGTCTAGAAGTAGAATCTTTTGGTCTAGCAGTAGGAACTGCTTTTGGTCCAGACTTTGATGAAACTACTCTGGGTGTTGTTCTAGTATTATTAGAGTGACTTTTAGGTGTTTGCCTTTTGAAATTCACCCTATTGTTTGTATACCCAGATACCCTTTGGTTGCAGAAAGCTGCAAGATGGTCAAATTCTCCACAAATGAAACAAGCTTTGTTATAGAAGTCAAAGTCATCACCTAGTTGGTGAGACTTAAGGCCATTCCAATTCCTTTGGTTGCCTTTAGGCTTGTTTGTGGTTCTGTATTGTTCACAATATCTAACTGGTTGCCTAAGATGTTTAACATTGATTTTAGGCCTATGAGTATCATGTTTGACTATCTTAGGAACACTTGTTCCTGCTTTCTTAACCACTTCAGGTTTAGACATAACATGTTCTTCTTCATCATCATCAGATATCCAGTCCTCAATGACTACTCTATCTGATCTTCTATCAGAGGATACCTTGTCCTCATGAAGTGAAGTATTACTTATACTTTCACTTACTTTCTCTACCTTAGGAATTTCAGTAGACTTAGAACCATATTCCATTATTGGGTCTTGAAATTAAGCTAATCCTGTGTGGGCTAGGTCAATACCTGGAGGTGAAGGAACACCTCTGTATGGTGGAGGAACAGAATTGTAACCTATACCAGACTTAGCTTTATTAACAACTTGAGCTTTCCAAATCTTATTGATTCCATCTGAGGCATAAGCTAGTGTATCTACTGTTATCTGAACATTTTCATTTGCCTTTTTGTGCTTTGCTAGTGATTCATTCAGCACAATAATGCACTCATCTTTGAATTCTATGTTTCTTTTTAGTGCAGCCATGTCATCACTAAACTTAGATTCATTTCCTTGAAAATGTAAGATTTGTTTTTCAAGAACAGCTAGACCTCTTTTATGATTAGCTAAGTTAGCCATTGTTTGATATAGCTTTTCTAGTTGATCATCAGATTCCTTTTTAAGTTTTTCATAAGCTTTAAGAGCAGAGCAAGATTCAGTACACTTGATTATAGAATTTACCTCTGAATCAGAAAAAGCCATCAGTGCAGTCTCAGTTGCCACCATTGCAGCTTCTTTTGGTGCTTCCTCTTCATCAGCCATGAAGCTCCAATCATAGCTAACACCATCAATGGCTAGCATAGCCTTTGGCTCTTCCACAGTGACTTCCTTCTTCTTATCTTGCTTGTACCATGTGCTCCTATTTTCTTGCTTTCTTGGCTTTCTACACTCTTTTGCAAAGTGTCCCACCTTGTGACAATTGAAACACTCTACTTTCTTCTTATCAAACCCAGCAGTTTCATTACCATTAATGGTAATCTGCTTTCCTGTTCTTTGCCAAAAAATTTTTAGCCCTTATGCTCAGTAAAGCAACCTGCCACTTGATATCCATCTCTTCTAAATCATCATCATCCACCTGCTCAAGGTCTTCATGATTTAAAGGAGAACCACTAGTTTGACTAGACATGAATACATAGAATGTTGGATTTCCAAGTCCAGCAACATTCTTTTGTGTAGTATCAGTAGAAACACTATAACTAGCATAGAAACATCTTCATCTTCATCTACCTCTTCAGACTTACTAATGTTGGGAGATGACATAAATGCCATATTCCCAGAACTAGTACTATAGCTTCCAGACTTCTTCAGACTTTGTTCAACAATTTTGAAGTTGTTGTACAAATCATTGAGTTTCATGGTTTCAATGTCTGGCTTGTTCATCCAGACAACCACATGAGTATGGAATTCATCAGGTAGACTTCTTAAGAACTTCATGTTGAGATCTTCCTTGGCTATCTCAACTCCCAACACAGCTAACTGACTGACAAGCTTGTGTAATCTAGAGAAAAAGCTTATCAAGAGATTCATTGCTATTTGAACTAAAGTTTTCAAATTGTTGTTTCAGCAATGTCTTCTGTGTTTTCTTGGTAGTTTCATTACCACCAAACCATGCACAAATCTCTTCAAAAAGAGTTTTTGCATCAGGATACTTGCTAAAAGAAAGCATCTGTTCACCAGGAATGGTCATAAGCAACAAATTTCTTGCCTTTTGATCATTCTCTTTGTATCCTTTCTTCATTGGTATTTGGTCCAGAATTTAATTTTCTAATTGTTTTGCCTTCAAGAATGACATCTGTATAACCTAGTGTAAAAGAATCACCATACAGAATGATATCCCAGAGAGCATAATCTTGAACCATAAAGTATTGCTCAATCCTTAACCTCCATAACTCAAACTCATTCTGTTTGATCATAGGCAACTTTGCAGCAATATTTGTAGCCTGAGTATTCTCCACGTCCATTTCTTCTTCTTCTTCTTAAATCAAATATATCATCCTTGCTCTGATACCAATTGAGAGGGATTCGATACACTTAATAGGATGTTAGTCCTTTGTAACTTTGTGTATGTGATACTTTGAGTTAATATGGTTAAGTATGCGAATCTACTTAACCACACTTAGAAGGTTATTTGGTTATTGGAAATGGAAAGTAATGCTTGAGTAATGAACAATGAACACACAATGTTAACACCAAACGATTCAATATTATTAAGATAATAATACGAGTGATCTTCACTATCACTAGGGTTACAAACCTTGAATCTATATGTTTCTATAACTTATTATTTCTATGATAAGTTATGTTCTTTGTTCTTGATAGATATTCTAAGCATATGAATTAAGCACTTGGTTAGACACTTTTTAACACACTTAATATCTAGTCTAAGATCTTCTCCTTATAGTCCAAAGAAGATCTTTACAATAAATGATAAGTATTGTCGAACTACTTGCTTTGCATGTGTTGAGTGTGTCAGTAGCTAAGATACAACATGTATCTATGTTTACAACTTGTTTGAATGACTACAAATCAAAGATATTATCTACCGTATATACTTGACTTTTATACACAAATATCTTTTTATACTTATCCAACCAGCAGTAGTAAACGCGACACTTATCCATCCAGCAGTATGAATCAGCATTACCTTTGTTTGTACTAGCAGTACTAACTTCAGTTAGTACTGTTAGTTATAACTTGAGAAGTCTTCAGATATATACTAGATGTTAGTACTGTTAGAGTATTCTTCTCAGCAGTACTAATCTTCAGAACATTTAATTCCCGACACCATGAGTTTAGATGATTTGTACAACAATCTTAAAGTCTATGAACCTGAAGTCAAAGGATCATCAAGCTCATCAACAAGCACACAAAACTTAGCTTTTTTGTCCTCCTCCAATAACAGTACTAGCAGTACTAATGAAGCAGTTAGTACTGCTCATGGAGTTAGTACTGCTGGCACTGGATAACTTGAGTGATGCTATTATCTATTCTTTCTTGGCTGGTCAATATACTAGTCCTCAGATTATGCATGAAGATTTGGAACAGATCCATCCAGATGATCTTGAAGAGATGGACTTGAAGTGGCAGATGGCAATGTTGACCATGAGAGCAAGAAGATTTTTGAAGAAGACTGGAAGGAACCTCAAGGTCAGTGGGCAGGATAACTTGGGTTTTGATAAATCCAAGATTGAATGCTACAACTGTCATAGGAAGGGTCACTTTGCAAGAGAATGCAGGGCTCCAAGAAGCCAAGATTACAAGACTAGAGAAAGCTCTAGGAAAGATGGGGAAACAACTTCTACAGCTTTGGTGTCTTAATGTGATGGTCTTGGTGGATATGACTGGAGTGATCAAGCAGCTGAATGACCTAACTTTGCACTTATGGCCTACTCTTCTTTATCAAGTTCTGATTCTGAGGTATCTAATGATTCTAGTTGTTCATTTAAATCTTGTTTAGATACTATTGAGGAACTTAAGGCTAGGAATGAAAAGCTAATGGAAGAAGTAAAGTTGTTAAAGTTAGACAATTTAGGTTAAAAAGTAGGTCTAAAATCTGTTGAGGTAAGACTTGACTTTTTCAAACAAAATAAGTTAGAATATGTAGAAAAAGTGAATGTTCTTAAAGGTATGCTTTTTGTTAAAAAAAACATGAAGTTATGGGGCTTACAAAAAGGTTAGAAAAGGATGAAAAAGAAAAAGATGCAGCTTATCAGGAATTGAAAAAATATCAAGTTAAGGTTAATAAGCTTGAGTTTGCATATGATAGTGTTAATAAGACAATTGAGTGTCAGTTAATGAGGAGAGGTAGTGGAATAGGTTATAATGAAGTTCCTCCCTCAATAACAGGAAAGTATGTACCCCATATTCCTGAATTGTCTTGTTTAGGTGAGTCTAATGTTAAGCCTTTAGGAGAAAGTAGTGAGTCTAATGAGAAGAAACATAAGGCTGAAAAGAAATATTTTGATGCACCTATCATTGAAGATTGGGTATCTGATGATGATGAGGATCAGGTAAAGAATGAACCTAAGGTTAAAAGTGCAACAGTTAAACCTAGTGTTGAACAGATATAATTTATCAAACCTAGTTTTGGTAATAAGGTATCTAGGAAAATTGTTAAATACACTGAGCAACCTAGGGAGAACACAAACAGGCCTAGAGGTAATCAGAGGAGTTGGAATGGTATGATATCTCAAAGGTTAGGAAGTGACTTTAAGATGATCAATAAGGCTTGTTATCATTGTGGTAGTTTTAAACATTTACAAGATAATTATTTTTACTATCAAAAACCTGTATGGAACTATGCAAGGAGGGTGAATCATAAAAGTTTTTCTAAAAGTACTCACCCACATGCTAAAAGAAACAGGGTTCCATCAGCAGTACAAACAAAATCTGGCTTAGTATCAGTTACAACTGCTAAGCAAAATGTTTCTAAACCAGCAGTAGTAACTTATACTACTAGATCAGTTAGTACTGCTAACACCAAAAGAACAGTGAATGTTGCTAAAAAATTGTCTAAGTTTTCAAACAAAGCACATTCCACTGTAAAGAAGCCCATTCAAAAGACAACAACAATTAGTACTGCTAATGCAAAAGCAGTAGTTTCTAGTGCTAAGCCAAAAGCAATAACTGATACTGTTTTGGAAAATCATTTTTATGCTGTTAAGGCCTCAGCTTGTTGGGTCTGAAAACCAAAAGTTAAAGTTTTAGATCTTGTTTCCAGAAACAGCAGTGCATCTATAGTTTTAAAGTAATTTGATTTTGTAGATGCATAAGACAGATCCAAGTTAGTATTGGCTTGGGTCCCCAAAATGAACTGATTTTCTTACTTTATGTGCAGGGCAATCCACAGGTAGAATTAGAAGATAAAGGAGTATTTGATAGTGGATGCTCAAGGCACATGACTGAAAACATGTCCTACCTTGAAGATTTTGAAGCTATTGATGGAGGATATGTTGCTTTTGGGAGTAATCCCAAAGGAGGGAAGATCACCGGTAAAGGTACTATAAAAACTGGTAAATTGGATTTTGATAATGTGTATTTTGTCAAAGAGCTTAAGTTTAACCTCTTTAGTGTCTCAAAAATGTGTGACAAAAAGAATAATGTTCTTTTTACTGACACTGAATGTTTTGTCTTATCTCCTGACTTTAAGTTGACTGATGAAAGTCATGTTCTACTTAAAGTTCCTAGAACAGACAACATATACAGTGTTGATTTAAAGAATATGGTTCCCAAAGGAGGTTTGACTTGTCTCTTTGCAAAAGCCACATCAAATGAATCCAAGCTTTGGCATAGAAGACTTGGACATTTAAATTTCAAAACTATGAATACATTGGTTAAGCGAAACCTTGTAAGAGGTTTACCTTCATAAGTTTTTGAAAATTCTGAAATCTGTGTTGCTTGTCAGAAGGGAAAACAACATAGAGCTTCTTGTAAGGCCAAAGTAGTGAACTCTATAAGTCAACCATTACATATGTTGCACATGGACTTATTTGGACCAACATTTGTAAAGAGTTTAATGAAAAAGATGTATTGCCTAGTTGTCACAGATGACTATAGTAGGTTTACTTGGGTGTTCTTTTTAGCAACTAAGGATGAAACCAGTAGCATTCTTAAGGCTTTCATAACCAAGGTAGAAAACCTAGTTAACCATAAGGTTAAAGTGATAAGATGTGACAATGGAACTGAGTTCAAGAATAGGGAGATGAACCAGTTTTGTGAGATGAAAGGTATTGAAAGACAGTATAGTGTAGCTAGAACTCCTCAACAAAATGGAGTTGCTGAGAGGAGGAATAGGACACTTATTGAGGCTGCTAGAATAATGTTAGCTGATTCTAAATTACCTACTACTTTTTGGGCTGAAGTAGTTAATACTGCTTGTTATGTGCAGAATAGGAGTAAAGTAGTTAAGCCTCATAACAAGACCCCTTATTAACTTTTACATAGTAGAAAACCATCGTTAGATTTCTTAAGACCATTTGGGTTTCCTGTTACTATCTTGAATACCATAGATCACTTAGGCAAGTTTGATGGCAAGGCTGATGAAGGATTCTTTGTTGGATACTCAATGAATAGCAAAGCTTTTAGAGTATTCAATAGTAGGACCAGGAAAGTGGAAGAGAACTTGCATGTTAGGTTTAGTGAGAGTACACCTAATGTTGCAGGGAGTGTACCAAACTGGCTTTTTGATATTGATTCCCTAACCAAAACTATGAATTATGAGCTAGTTGTTGCTGGTACAGAGTCTAACAATTTTGTAGGTACAAAAGCAAGTAATAATGCATGTCAAGCTGGAAAGGAGACAAGACCTGACAAAGATTATATTTTGCTACCTATTTGGACTGTTGATCCACCTTTCTCAACACAAGAGTCAAACAATTCACAAGAAGATGATTTTGCAAAAGATGATGGTGCAAAATCTTCTAATGATGATAAAGTGATTAATGAAGAAAAGCAGAATGATGAAAAGGATGATGTATCAGATGATATTAACACTAGCAGTACTACATCAGTCAATGCTGCTAAGCCAAGTGTTAATGCTGCCAATGAAGAAATTAACAGTAGCAGTACGAACTCTGTTAATACTGCTGAGCCATGTGTTAATGTTGCTGACAAGGAAGGCATATATTTTGATGTTGCTGACTATCCAGATGATCCAGACATGCCTGAATTGGAAGAAATCTATCCTGATACTGATGAAGATGTACTTGGTGCAGAGGCTGACTTAACCAATATGGAAGATGAGGTACCTGTTAGTCCTATTCCAACTACAAGAGTTCACAAGAATCATCCTAAGGAACAAATCATTGGAGAGCCAAAATCTGCTGTTCAAATAAGAAAGACGATAAAAGATTTGAAGGAACAAGGTTTATTTGTTAGAACCCTTTATCAAAGAAACAGTCACAAAGACCTTCAAAACTGTTTGTTTGCATGTTTTCTATCACAAATAGAACCCAAGAATGCTTATAAAGCATGACAAGATCCAAGCTGGGTGGAAGCTATGCAAGAAGAGCTTCTACAATTTAAGCTTCAAGAAGTTTGGACACTGGTAGATTTGCCTAATGGGAAGAGGGCAATTGGTACTAAATGGGTTTTTAGATGCAAAAAGGATGAAAGAGGCATTGTGATTAGAAACAAGGGAAGATTAGTAGCTCAGGGATACACACAAGAAGAAGGTATTGATTATGATGAAGTGTTTGCTCCAGTTGCAAGAATTGAGGCTATCAGATTATTCTTGGCCTATGCTTCATACAAAGACTTTGTAGTGTATCAAATGGATGTTAAAAGTGATTTTCTGTATGGGACCATTGAAGAGGAAGTTTATGTCTCACAACAACCTGGTTTTGAAGATCCTAACTTTACTGACAAGGTTTACAAGGTAGAGAAAGCACTGTATGGTCTACATCAAGCTCCCAGAGTTTGGTATGACACATTGTCAACATACTTGTTGAACAATGGTTTTAGTAAAGGGAAGATTGATAAAACTTTGTTTATCAAAAGGGACAAAGATGATATCTTGTTAGTTCAAGTTTATGTTAATGATATCATTTTTGGATCAACAAACAAGGCTTTATGTGTAGAATTTGAAAAGCTTGTGCATGAAAGGTTTCAGATGAGTTCAATGGGTGAACTTACATTCTTCTTAGGGATACAAGTTAAACAAAAGGAGGATGGCATATTTATCAGTCAAGATAAATATGTGGCTGAAATTTTGAAGAAGTTTCGATTTACTGATGTGAAGCCTGCAAAGACAACTATGAAAACATCCAAGCCCTTGCTCAAAGATGAATGTAACACCCCCAAAATCAGATCGCAACGGTAATACAACTGGGGTGTTACTTAACTGGATCGTAACATAAGTAATAGAGAACGAATTTATCAAATTCGTTTTAAAAGCTTTATTGAATAAAAAAATCAGTTTTACATAATTGAAATGCGGAAAACAAGGCCCATTATTGTTATTAGTTGTCCCATTGTACAAAAGCCCTGGTCATGAGTGTTATGTGTACACTCCCAAAGTGTGCCTATGCCCCTGCCACGCACTGCCTTGCGTCATCATATGTTAATCAATTAAGCGCCTGAGTTCATAGAGTTTATATAACGCAGTAAGGTTGTATCATAATTGAAGCATGTGACCATCACCCTGATGGCACATCCAAATAAATGTCTAGTGCTAAGTTCATGAAACCGAAAAGGTTTTCTAGCTGAGTGTAGGAGGTTACACTCCCTGTAGGTATCAAAATACCCAAGTATAGTAGGTGGTTACGCACCCTGAAATGTAGGTAGTTACGTACCCAAGAAATGTAGATATCTAGTACCTAAGTAGTGTAGGTGGTTACGCACCCTGAAATGTAGGTAGTTATGTACCCAAGTATTATAGGTGGTTACGCACCCAGAAATGTAGGTAGTTACGTACTAAGTAGTGTAGGTGGTTACGCACCCCGAAATGTAGGTAGTTACGTACCCAAATAGTGTAGGTATCCAGTACCCAAATGACGTAAGTAGTTATGCACCCTGATGTGTAGGTAACGAGTGAATAGTTATTGTCCTCAAAAAAATCAAGCAAGTATGTAGATTGACAAGAAACATTTTGAGCAATCATCCATGTAAAGCGAGTAATGAGTTTTAAGTAAAACTAGCATGTATCTCCCCCAAAGAGTATAAAACAAGCATTAAAAGTGTAGGGGCTACGACTCACGGTGAACCGTGAAAGTTTAGTGTACTTGTAAAAGTAAATGAATATAGTTGAGCATGTCTCTCCCCCAAAAGTAAATCAAAACGTATAAAATTAGGGGCTATGAATCTCACCTTGAGTATACCCGGTAAGGTGAAATATGAAACTAAGCAAGTTATGGGAATAGCTTCAACACACTACCTGAATTAATAACGAAGTCTGAGTCTTTGACAGTTTTGGCTCAGTATGCACAATGAGTGTGAAAATGTGTAACGGATAACCATTTGGTTTGTGATGTGTAAGTTTGATATGCTTAAAATGCTTAAAGTTCAAAAATAATATTATATATAATATTATCTTATTTTTATGTTTTTGACTCCACAATTATCGTTTCCTCGAATGTCGTTGTATAACATGTTAAGCAATTCGTTAAAAAGTTCGTTATATCATTATAAACGTAACGAGAATAATTATATTGAAACGAAATGTAAATGCATATGTGAAAATGAAATATGAAAAACATAAATAGAAATGAATATAAGAAATTGTTACTGTTCATCCCTTGTACTTTCCCATAATTTACCATTTTTACCCTAACGGCGTAGGTTTTGCACCGTTAGTCCTCCGTTAGTCAAATATTACATATTGAGTCCATTAAAGGTCAAATATTACATTTCTAACCTTAGGTTTACTGTTTTTAACAATTTCCAGCCTTAGTTCACTGAAATGACAGTTTTGGGTGTGATTTTACAAACTTGCCAGTTTTAGTCCCTAAGGTTGAAATATTTTGCAAGTTTAGTCCAAAAATCACAAAAAGAGTTGGAAATGAATTCCGAAAGTTTCTATAGTTTAATAAAGCTTATTTAAGTCAAAATGATCAACTTATTTTTGAAAGTGCTTATTTTTCCATATATTGGGCTTTTAACGAGACATTTCAAGGCCTAATAACAAATTTTGATCTGTTGGGTTTAAGAGGGGTTTGGGCTCATTTTTATGTCACAAAAACAAAATCAAACTGCTTATTTGATAGCTTATACGAGATTGCTTAATGGGCTTATTTCTGGTTTAAGCCCAATCGACAAATGTATAAAGGGTTTCTATTTGGTCCGAGTAGCGATTGGTTTGGCTTTTAAAAAGGGCTTTTAAGAGCTTATCATGGGAAACTCATAACATGAATTTGATAGATGGTATTGTAAAGAAGCAGGTCGAACCATAAAATCAAGATGTCGTGTGTTTATATTCGGTTATATTTAGTTGTTTCTTAAGCCGATCGATGCATGATACTAAAATAAAATGACATGAATATATTTTATACGATAGAATGAATAAATATAATGAAGCTCGAAATGACTTGTACCGAACATTTAAACGAAATATAAATGTGTATTTTGTGATTCTAGCCATCCATGAAGGAGGTCACTAATTAAGTACGAAAATAAATAAATAACGAGCGTATAAAAGAAATAGAAGTATATGCGATCGAACAATAATGAAAAACGATGTATGCTATATGTTAAATGATATGTACGAGTAGGATATGAATAAAAGAGGCTTACTATACCTATAGGATGGTGTGTTATACGTTTAAAGGATCAAGAACTAGGAGATGGTGCACTTCACTTTGTTATTCGATCACAACAAGGTTTAAAGACTTGAAAATGGTTCGAATGAATTGAGAATTGCTTCTGGATTTCTTGTGGACTTGGAAAATGGAGTAAATGGAGCTAGGGAGAATTAGTTAAGTGTGTTTGAGAGTGAAGGTGTAAGGGTGTGTACATGGTTCGGTATATATGTGCATGTATACAAGTTTTATAGTTTTAAATTGCAAGTTGTGAGATTTTATTCTCTAGCTAGATTCTTGTGAGATTTTACTGAAGATAAGATAGAGTTTAGATGAGTTCAATGATGCCTAAGGGGGGGGGGGGGGGGTTAGTGTGGTTCGGTTATGGTTCAGTTTGCACATACATATATATCATTCGATATACTAAAAAAGGGTCCAAATTAATTATTAACGTGTCCAATAAATAGAAAAAGGTTGAGAATGGTTCTAATAACTCTTATTCGATTAGTCATAATGAAAGACAAAGGTTAAAACTTGTTTTGTCGAGTTTAAGTTAGAAAAATTAAATATTGATCGGATTTGTATAAGTCTCGATCATGATTTACTTTGTGTCTAGTTCTACGATCAAACATTTGAATTATGAGCTAAGGTTAATCATTCTTGATTCTTTGGTGTGCAAAGAATCGAGATGTGTAAAAAGTTATATGAGTTATGTGTTGAGTTTGAAAGAAAACGAAGTAAAGCTTTGGTGTTCATTCGAGTGTGAAATAAAATAAAATGAAGGTTTGGGTTGGGCTTATGAATAGTACCAGGCTTATGTTTGGCTAAGAATGGTAATAAGGGTCCGTTTGGTTATTTATGAGTGTAAGAGATTTTTGTGGTTCGCGTGTGAGCAAGTTCCAATGTATTGTATCATGTATAAATGTGTTTGAGTTATCGTACTGTAATAATGTAATTAAATGAGATAACATCTCATTAATAGTTGTCAATAAATAAATAAACGAGCATTTTCTGATAATTACTCATAATTATACAAATCGAAAATTACCATTTGTTACAATGAAGATGGTGAAGAAGTTGATGTTCATTTATATAGATCAATGATTGGCTCATTGATGTATCTTACTGCTTCAAGACCTGACATCATGTTTGCAGTGTGTGCATGTGCAAGATATCAAGTCACACCTAAAGTTTCACATTTTAATGCTGTGAAGAGAATTTTTAGATACTTGAAAGGTCAACCCAAATTAGGCATTTGGTATCCAAAAGATTCGCCTTTTGACTTGGTTGCATACACTGATAGTGACTATGCTGGAGCTAGCTTGGATAGAAAATCAACAATAGGAGGTTGTCAGTTTTTTGGGTGCAGGTTGATTTTATGACAGTGCAAGAAACAAACTGTGGTTGCAAATTCCACAAGTGAAGCTAAGTATGTAGCTGCTTCAAGTTGCTGTGGACAAGTGCTCTGAATTCAGAATCAATTGCTGGATTATGGGTACAATTTTATGCATACTAAAATATATATTGATAATGGCAATATTATATGCATTATTAAAAATCTTGTTTATCACTTAAAAATAAAACATATTGAGATAAGACATTATTTTACAAGAGATTGTTATGAAAAGAAGTTGATTCAAATTGTTAAAATTCATACTGATAATAATGTTGAAGATTTGCTCACAAAAGCTTTTGATGTGGGTAGATTTCAATTTTTGGTTGTCAGTATTGGAATGATAAATCTTTGAAAATTTCTTATCTCTTTGTGGTTTTGTCAAGTTTTTAAAGGATTAGTACTTGATGCGCGTGATGTGTCGTTGCGGTTTAGCAGTATTAATGCCTACTCAAGTTTTAAATTTATATTTAGTCGACTTATCAATAACACACACACTTAACGAGCAGTGTACCCGGTCAGTATGAATATAATGGTAAGTAGAGTGTCGATCACTAAGAGTGGAACGTATTATCTAGTTATTCTAATCAGTATTTTAATATCCTAAGTTAGCTATACAACCTAATCTAACGCAAAGGGGGTTCAGCCTGAGAGACTGGCACGATTTGGTTATAATTAAGCAGAAAACTAAACTAATGAGCACGAATCAGCGATTAGCACACACGTACACAGATAGATACTCGAGACAATAAGAAGACCTGTCCTGATAATTAAGTAGCTTGTCACTTGTTTTATTGCTAGTTTTATATGAAGTGTATATAATTAAACCTTTCTCGTTGGCTCTAATCTTATCGGCGAGTAAACCCTTAATGATTACTTATGTCTATCCTATTTATTTAAGCGTCTCTAATAAATAGGCGAGGAAGGGGCATGGCGACCCAAGCAAGACTCAGCTAGACACAGAGGTTATCAATGCACTAATAAAAGTCACCAAAGACATCAACATATAAACTTTAATTAATGGGAAAGCAATATTAAGGGGAGTGCATGATCTTCCGTAGTCACATGACACAAGCCCATCAATCCTGATGAATTAAAGTGTACTAAAACAATAAAACAAAACTACTTAATGAATTGAATACATGCAGGACCTTCTTACAGCTCTTGTATCTTTGTTTGAGGTGTGTCTTGTGCTGCTTGGTCGTCTGAATTCGGGTATTTATAGTCTGAGAGAGCTCAAATTCATCTGTCCTTGGGGTATTTATAGTTTCTGTCTCAGGGATAGATGCGGCGCATTGAGTTGATAGATGCGGCGCATTGACTTAACTTCGCGTGGGGTCCGTCTTAAGATGCGGCGTAACTTGATCTTTGTATGCGGCGCATGTACTTTAGCTGTCTTGGATTGTAACTGGTGAAATCTTGATAGTGATACGCCGTATGTTAGAAGTATATTGCGGCGTATCTGGAGTAGAACGAGCTTGATCTTCTTCTTTGACCAAAGTTTCATATGCGGCGCATGACAGAATTGCATGCGGCGCATTCTTCAAAGTCAGGCAATGGTCTTCGAATTCATCTAAGTATGATATTGCGTCGTATCTGTTGAGTGAGATACGGCGCATCTTCTGGATTTCAGTAGACTTTTGACATCTCGCTTGTTTTGCTCCATAATTAGTCCAAAATCGCCAAGTTTCACATAATGCTTGTTTTTACCTGAGAATTACTAAAGTAAACATTAATGTATCGATTCTCATGTATAATATAATAAAACAAGTCAAATAAATAGGATAAATGATGATAATAAAATGTACTTATTTGAGTTCATCAAATATCCCCCACTTGAATTTTACTTGTCCCCAAGTAAACCTTAGAATTAATCATATGAAAATGTATCCTAAAAGATATTAGGATTTATTTTTGTATTTAAGCACGTATTCGTTTTGTCATAATCACACAACCAAACACTTAACGAAGTAGAAACCAAAATAATTTTTAATGTAAAACAATTCTAAATCGTTTAGTTGCTTAGTTGTGACGAATATTCTATCATAGGCTTGGCAAGTATACGCATCTCCCCCACTAAAGCCAAGGAGTAACAAGTCTAAAGCGGTAAAAAGGGTTTGTTGGTTAAGGGTTGATCATCCTTTTTAATCTCTATCGATCTCATATTCCAGAAAAAGCGACAAAACTAAAAATACATGATCGAATCCACGACCACGATACTTGCAATTGCTCAAATCCTTAACTCGAATAGGCTAAAGATAGGACCAAGTAATCTTCACCAATAATATTATATCAAAAAGGGCGACAAAATCATAAATACATAGCCGAATCCACGACTACGATACTTAAGATTGCTCAAATCCATAATCTCAATAAATCAAAGGTTTGGATGAAGAATGATATAGGGTATAGATAATATTTGGGATACAAATTGGTGTAAAATGAAAAATAAACAAAACAGATAAATTAAAATCCTAAGTGTGGTTAATCACTTTCCCAACCATCCCATGAATAAGACTCATATCATTGAATAACTCACGCTTTAACACTTGAAACACACGCTTTAGGTAGACACGAATTATACTCAACAAAATCTCAATCAAAGAATAACCTTAGTTGGCGTTCCCATAACGGCCAACTCCCATTCAATCCATAAATATAATATACAACAACAAATAGTGGTGATATCTCTCACTTAATACAAAACTTTACATAAGTTGGTTAAAACAAACTTCCAACTTTTCCTTTTTCTTTTTATTTTCTATTTTTTTTTTTTTTTTTTTGACATCTACATATATGTGTAAAAATTCACAACTTTTCTATCACTATTTTTCCGGATAATTTTTCCATATTCTTCATACTTTCAGAAATAACTGTAATAGTGAAAGTAGCAAACACACGAAAAATAAACTAAAAGTTATACAATATTTACTTTCATACCAATTGCATTGTGCAATTTCCCGACCTAACCAAAGATAATGAATTACGCACGCGAACACAGGTAATGTAAGGAAACACACTTTGCCTAAAGCAATTAACCACGGATTTTAATCTACAGGGTAGGCTAAGGTGTAAGGGTGTATCGAAACATTATAACAAAGGTGTAAGAAACGAAAGGAATGGCTCTGATGGTTTTTCTAGGGGTATCTTACTCTAAAAGTGAGAGTAAACAAAGGGTTTATACGGGGGTTAACTAACCAGTGTAGTTAGTTAATATCACATAACATATAAAGGCTATTTGGGTGTAATCCTAGAAATTTACCAATTTAGACAAGTCACTCCAATTATATAGATAATACTCATTATGGTGGTTTCGAATAGTATACAAGCCAAGTTCTAAAGTTTACAAGTCACCAGCACACTAAAGTTTTAATATTTTTGAAAGAATAGAGTTATGTGTGCGGTTATGTAATTTAGACTTTAAACAAAAACATGCTAAAAAATTTTAAATTTTGATATATTAAGCGCATTTTAAGCATATTTTGAAAAAGTTTAGGACAAGTAAGTGTTCTAATTCTCCATCCCCCCACTTAAGTTAAACAACGTCCTCGTTGTTTGTGTCAAAGGTTAAAAACTGGAAAATAAAAGAATTAGAACAGAAAAACTCCCCTGAGATTTGCTCGGTATGATCCTCCATTATTCGTATAAGAGCAAAAATCAACTTTCTTGTGGATTAGAACGTTTAAGCTTCATAGATGATGTATCCACAAAAAATGCAGGAATCTATAATACCATTTAGACTTTAACACACCTGAGTTAAGAAGGTTCAAACTTGCATAATACATTAGTAGTTAGTAAAATAAAAACCTAAAAAATTAAACTGTAAATCATCAGGTCAGTCGATACGCCGTATCTTATGGAAGAAGATACGCCGTATCGAGCCTGGAATAAATACGAAATAAAATAAAATAAAGGATAGGATGCGTCGCATCTGTTTCACTAAATGCGGCGCATGTAGTTACCAAACAGACTGTTAACAGTCTGTTGTAAAATTGGCACGTTTCACGGTTTACCTCTCGGGTTCTCTCGTTCACTCATGCTGAACTTAATGCCAGTCTCCATCAAACATAATAAGAAACATAAACTGAAACATTAAATAAACACATGATAATAGTATTTAGTACAATCCCAAAATAGTAAAAATGTAAGAGGAACGATGTCTATAAACACATGAAATCAAGGATGTAGGGAGTCGTCTCCTTCAGCCGAGCGAGTCCCTGAGGTGCTAGCATCATCGGTCCTAGGTCGGACTCTGCGTGTGCCATGTGAAGGGAGCCGGGAGTATGTGATCATGCCTCTAACGTAAGTACCATCTGGGCGAGTATGGTTCGTGCCCTGATGCTCCAGAATCTGACTCACACTCCCAACTAGCCAACCTATATCCCTCCTGACTACAGCAACGTCACCCCTCATACCGTCAACTATACCTCTCAAAGCTCTCACCTCCTCCTCAACTCGCTCTACTCTCTGACCGATAGTACGTACAACTGGTGGCGGGGGTACCTGTGGCTCCTCCTGAGCTGGAGCAGCAGCTGGAGCTCCCTGGGGATCTCCCTGCTCTGCCTCTACCTCTACTGGTCTAACGGGACCCAATGCTACCCAATAGCATCCCCCTATGATCATCTCACAAATCCCTGACCTAACCAGATAATCCTGACCAATAACCGGCAAACTGGTCACCTCAATCTCTAAGCCAGCAGGGATCTCATCACCAATCACACCAAAATGTCTGGCCAATCAAGACACAAAATGTCCCCCGGTCATCTGGCTCCTCCTGTCTCTCCCTAAAGCACCTCTATGAAGGAAATGTGCCAAAAAGTGAGGGATGTTCGCCACCAATCCCTCATCCATGCTCCTGAGAAGGAAGAGATCAAGAGTGGTGATGCGCGTGCGTGTCGTTGCGGTTTAGCAGTATTAATGCCTAATCAAGTTTTAAATTTATATTTAGCCGACTTATCAATAACACACACACTTAACGAGCAGTGTACCCGGTCAGTATGAATATAATGGTAAGTAGAGTGTCGATCACTAAGAGTGGAACGTATTATCTAGTTATTCTAATCAGTATTTTAATATATTAAGTTAGCTATACAATCTAATCTAACGCAAAGGGGGTTCAGCCTGAGAGACTGGCACGATTTGGTTGCAATTAAATAATAAACTAAACCAATAGGCACGAATCAGCAAGTAGCACACACGTACACAGATAGATACTCGAGACAATAAGAGGGCTGTCCTTATGATAAGTAGTTTGTCACTTGTTTTATTGCTAGTGTTATATGAAGTGTATAGTTCGATGCAACGCACCGAGATTAAGTCCTTTCTCGTTAGTTCTAATCTTATCGGCGAGTAAACCCTTAATGATTACTTATGACTATCCCGTTTATCTTTCTCCTACTTTTCTACAGACCATAGAATACATAGGCATCTAATAAACAGGCGAGGGCAGAGGCATGGCGACCCGATCAACGCTCAGCTAGCCATAGAGGTTATCAATGCACTAATAAAAGTCACCAATGACACTAACATATAAACTTTAATTGATGAGAAAGCAGTTTTAAGGGAGTGCAACCTTTCCGTTGTCACATTACACAAGCCACCAATCTTGATGAATTAAAGTTTACTAACACAATAAAACAAAACTACTTAATGAATTAAATACATGCAGCACCTCCTTACAGCTCTTGTATCTTTGATTTGGGTGTGTCTTGTGCTGCTGCCTTGACTGAATTCGTCCTAGGTTTCTGGTCTTCGGTCACGTATCTAAAATATGTCACACCGAATTCGTCTGGTCTTGGGGTATTTATAGTTTCTGTCTGAGGGTAAGATGCGGCGCATCTAGTAAGTAGATGCGGCGCATGTACTTAACTTCGCGTGGGGTCCAAGATTATAATATTCAGGAATATTCGTACACCGCCAGAAGATGCGGTGTATCTTCATCTTTGGATGCGGCGCATGTCCTCTTGTATCTTGGATCGTATCTGGTGAAATATTGATAGTGATGCGGCGCATGTAACGAGTGAGATGCGGCGCATCTGGAGCAGAACAAGTTGGTTATTCTTCGTTGACCAAAGTTTCATATGCGGCGCATGGGATAAATCCATGCGGCGCATTCTTCAAAGTCAGGCAGTGGTCTTCATTCTCTTCATTCCAACAACCAATTCCAATCTTGATCATTTTACTCCGTTTTTAGTCCATAATCGCTAAGTTTCACCAAATGCTTGTTTTTACCTGAGAATTACAAAAGTAAACGATTAAGTATCAATCCTCATACATAATATAGTAAAACAAGTCAAATTAATAGGATAAATGATAGTAATAAAATGTACTTATTTGAGTTCATCAAATATCCCCCCACTTGAACTTTACTTGTCCCCAAGTAAACCTTAGAATTAATCTTATGAAAATGTATCCTAAAGATGTTAGGATTTATTTTTATATTTAAGCATGTATTAGTCTTTTGTCATAATCACACAACTAAACACTTAACGAATTAGAAGTAGAATAAAATATTTCGATAAAAGCAAATCTAATCGTTTAACTGTCCAGTCGTGACGAATATTCTATCATAAGCTTGGCAAGTATACACATCTCCACCACTAAAGCTAAGGAATAACAAGTCTAAAGCGGTAAAAAGGGTTTTTAGGCTTAAGGGTTAATTATTCTTAATCTCTATCGATCTCAAATTCCAGAAAAGGCGACAGAATCACAAATACATGATCGAATCCACGAACACGATACTTGCAATTGCTCAAATCCTTAACTCGAATAGGCTAAAGATAGGTCCAAACTTCACCAATAATAATATATCAAAAAGGGCGACAAAATCATAAATACATAGCCGAATCCACGACTACGATACTTAAGATTGCTCAAATCCCTAATCTCAATAAATCAAAGGTTTGGTTGGATAAAGAATAATAAAGGGTATGGATAATTTTTGGGATATAAATTGGTGTAAAAATAAAAATAACAAACAAAACAAATAAATTAAAATCCTAAGTGTGGTTAATCACTATCCCAACCATCCCATGAATAAGACTCATATCATTGAATAACTCACGCTTTAACACTTGAAACACACGCTTTAGGTAGACACGAATTATACTCAACAAGATCTTAATCAAAGAATAAACCTTAGTTGACGTTCCCATAACTGCCAACTCCCATTCAATCCATAAATATAGTACAACAATTAGTGGTGATATCGACCACTTACATAACTTTACATCGTTGGTTTAATCAAACATCCAACTCTTCTTTTTCTTTTTCTTTTCTTATTTTTTCGATTTTTTTTTTTTTTTTTTTTTTTTTTTTTTTTTTTTTTTTTACTAAGAGACATAAACATAGATGTGTAAAATTTCACCACATCACCAAAACAATAATTCTGGATAATTTTTCCATACTTTTCATAACTTCAAAAATAACGGTAATAGTGAAAGTAGTAAACACACGAAAAATAAACTCAAAGATATACAATATTTACTTTCACTCCAATTGCATTGTGCAATTTCCCGACCTAACCATAGATAATGAATTACGCACACGAACACAGGTAATGTAAGGAAACACACTTTGCCTATAGCAATTAACCAACCACGGACTTTAATCTACAGGGTAGGCTAAGGTGTAAGGGTGTAACGAAACATTATAACAAAGGTGTAAGAAACGAAAGGAATGGCTCTAAGTGTTTTTTCTAGGGGTATCTTACTCTAAAAATGAGAGTAACAAAAGGGTTTATACGGGGGTTAACTAACCAGTGTAGTTAGCTAATAACACATAACATATAAGGCTTTTTGGGTGTAATCCTAGAAATTTACCAATTTAGACAAGTCATTCCAATTATATAAAATAATACTTATTATGGTGGTCTCGAATAGTATACAAGCCAAGTTCTAAAGTTTACAAGTCACCGGCACACTCATAGATTTGTGAATTTTGAAAAATCACAATTTTTTAAAATAACGTCATGTGTGCAGCTATGCAACTTAGACTTTAAACAAAAACATGTTAAAAATTTTAAATTTTTATATATTAAGCACATTTTAAGCATATTTTGAAAAGTTTAGGACAAGTAAATGTTAAGTGTTCTAATTCTCCAATCCCCCCACTTAAGTTAAACAACGTCCTCGTTGTTTGTATGAAAGGTTAAAAACTGGAAAATAAAAGAATTAGAACAGAAAAACTCCCCTGAGATTTGCTCGGTATGATCCTCCATTAGTATTAGAGCAAAAATCATATTTCTTGTGGATTAGAATGTTTAAGCTTCATAATAGATGTATCCACAGGAAATGCAGGAATCTATAATACCACCAAGGCTTCAAAACACACCTAAGGTAAGAAAGGTTCAACTTGCATAACACATTAGTAGTTAGGTAAAAATAAAACATAAAAACTAAAAAATGAAAATCATCAGGTCAGTCGATGCGCCGTATCTTATGGAAGAAGATACGCCGTATCGAGCCTGGAATAATTACGGATCAGAATAAAAGATGCGCCGCATCCTTAACCAGGGATGCGCCGCATTTAAAATAAACTGATAAAAAGTTTTAAATTCGAAAATAAAAAATGCAGAAAAATAAAATAAGATATGACCATTTGCAGGAGATGCGTCGCATCTCAGAATTGAGATGCGCCGTATCCTCCGCGGCCTGACTGACTCGACACAAACAGAAAATTAAAAGATAAATCCGGGTTGTCTCCCGGTAAGCACTTGTCTTTATTCCAGAGTCTTCAAGTTAGACTCACGTTCAGCTCTTTAATATCGATCATTGAAGGAGTCGGAAACGTCGCGCTCCCTCATCGCCAATTCAGTAATATTGAACATTCCTTGCTCGTCCTTAATTTCCACGCCGTTCTTTTTTAATACCTGTATAAACAAAGTCTTGTCCCTCTCGGGCAGAGATGACAAAATGATAGACGGGAAATTCTTATTATCATATAAGCATAAATAAGCAAGGTGGGGTGGTAGTTCAATAAACACATCATTATTCAAACTCTTTTTCTCAACTATTCTCCTACGTTTGTTAATTACTACACAATCATACCACTCATCATCAGAATCATTGACAACATCGCGTCTAAGTTCGGTAGGTACATTAAGGTCAATAAATTCCTCAAAGTTTTCATGATTAGGATTAGTTGAGTTGTTTTGAATCAATGTTTCTCCCATGAGCCTAGCTTCAAGATCGAGGTCCATACGCTCTCTTAATCCTAGCATGTAGACACCTCTAATTATGCTTTTAACAGGATCTTGGCACTTATAGACTAGTTTATTATTCCCTACCCTTAATGAGATTTTTCTTTTAAACACATCAATCTTAGCATGGGCAGTAGACAAGAAAGGTCGACCAAGGATTAAAGGAACCTTAACATCCTCGGGCATATCTAATATAACAAAGTCTATAGGGAAGATAAACTTCTCAATCTTAACTAGCACATTATTAGCAATCTCTTCAGGTCGTTTTACCGTTTTATCAGCCAATTCAATAAGTAATTTAGTTGGTGTTAATTTACCTAGTCCTAGGGTAGTGAATGTTTTAAGAGGCATAACACTAACACTAGCTCCTAAGTCAGCTAACACATTATTGAAAGATATATTATTAATTGAACAAGGGAGAGTAAAACTTCCTGGGTCTTTTTCTTTATTAGGCAAGGCATTTAAATCGGTTGCAGAGCTTCCTTCTTTCATTGTAGCCTTGATCTCTTCTTCAATCTTTGTCTTTTCTTTGAGTAGTCTCCTTAAACTGATCGAAGAATTAAAGAAAAATTCGGGTCTTGCACCATCATTACCATTCATCGATCTTCTAGGTAAGCAAGGAGTGACTTCTTCAGTGGTGCTTATGGCCTTGACATGATCTCTTGGGTTGGTTTCGGTTGAGCTAGGTAAACTTCCATATCCCCTTTCTTGAAGAACTTTGCTCATTTGACCAATTTGTTGTTCCAATGCTTTGATCGAAGCTCCTTGATTTCTTGTAGTAGTGTCCGTTGAAGCTCGGATTTCTTTGATCATAGCAGTATTCTCTTCATGTCTTTTAGCAGCATCGGCCATAATTTGCTTTAGAGTGTCATCTAAAGTCTGCCTCCTCTCTTGATAAGCGGGATTAAAGTTGTTCTTTTGATAGAATCCCGGGGTAGCTTCCCTAAATCTTCCTGAAGGTCGGAATGGTTGTCCAAATTGGGTGTAATATGCTTCTTCAAATGTCTCACTTTCATTCTTATTCGGGCAATCTTTAGTGTAGTGAGGTCCTTCGCACTTTTCACATCCAACTTGGGCAGCATACACTCTTTCATCACGCTTCTTCATCTCTTTACTTATTTTATCCAATTGAGCTTGAATAGCAGCTATCCCGTCAAAATTAGTGCTGCTCTTAGATCTAGTAGAGGTCCCATCGTGCCATTTCTGAGAATGATCAGCAGCTTCTTGGATCGCTTTCCTAGCATTGGCTGCACTCATTTGAGGTACAGCTCCCTTAGCATCCAAAATCTGTCTAGTAGGCACGTCCAATCCTTGATAAAACAATATTATCTCCTGCATAGGGGTTAGATAATGTTGAGGACATTTTATTAATAAATCTTTAAATCGTTCCCAAGCTTGATAAAGAGTTTCATCAGGCTCTTGCTTGAAACTGTTGATAGCCTCCATTTTTTTAGCAGTCTTAGCAGGTGGACAATATCTCTTCAGGAATTTGCTCTTCAAACCTTCCCATGTAGTGATTGAACTAGCAGGTTCATTCCTTAGCCACTTGTTAGCAGCTCCTTTTAGTGAGATTGGAAAGATTCTAAGCATGAGTTGATCGTCAGTGACTCCTTCTGAAGTAAACAAATCTGCAATCTCCAGGACCTTTTCAACATGCTCATTAGCATCCTCATGTTCCGTCCCACTGAAAGCATTCTCTCTGAGCTCTTTGAGAAACTGACCCTTCAACTCGAATTTTGACTTATCATCAAACTTTGGTCTAGCAACTCCTGAAGTGTAATCAGCACGGGTACTGTTCATGTATTCCTCCATAGTAGTGTTTTCGCCCATTGTTTCTGTTTCAACTTCCTCTTTTTCTTCAGAAAAGTAATCAAGCTCGAGTGAACTTGAAAGATCAAAGCTTCTTGTGTTGAAAAGCCTTTTAAGCGATTGTAGGGCTCGTTCAGGATCTTCGAAAGGTTGAATCAAGTTCTTAGTCGAGCTCCTGGTCATGCACTTCCTGAAATCAACACAAAAGCATCAGTAGGGTATGCTCAAGAAAGTAATATAGCAGAAAATTAACAACGAAAACGGAATACGAAGAATTAAAGTTACTGATATCTGCAGACAATGCGCCGTATCCAATGAGTTGGATACGCCGTATCTAATAATCGTTAAAATTAAATCAGACTTTATTCAGAGAATAGATACGCCGCTTAGAAATTCGAATGCGCCGTATCAATTTTAATTATCAAAAATCGATATTTATTAAAAATTAAATGCGTCGTATTAACAAAAGTTAATGCGCCGTATCTTCATTACGTTTCAAAATATAAGATTTTTGATTCAGAAGATACGCCGTATCGACAGAGATCGATACGCCGTATCTGTTTAATAATTCGAGAACTGTTTTTAAATAAAATAATAGATACGCCGTATCTGCTGCAGCAGATGCGTCGTATGGCGTTAATGTTTAGAAATTTTTTTTATCAAAAACAGATACGCCGTATCTTGGGGAAAAGATGCGTCGTATCACTTTATCGCTTAGAAAAAATTTCTTATTAAAAACAGATACGCCGTATCCTGGGGAAAAGATGCGTCGTATCGAATTAATTAAACGCGTTGTATTTTATAAAAAATTGAACGCAATACGCCGTATCTGAGAAATCAGATGCGCCGTATCGTTCGATTTAGCTCAGTACAACGATAGCAGAAAACAAAAAATACGAAAAATAAAACAAATAAAAACACACGAAAATAAACACAAACAAAAGCAAACAAATAACACACAAAAACAGAAAATATGCAAAATAGTACAATGAAT
This sequence comes from Artemisia tridentata subsp. tridentata, assembly GCA_021014915.2. Taxonomy (NCBI): domain Eukaryota; kingdom Viridiplantae; phylum Streptophyta; class Magnoliopsida; order Asterales; family Asteraceae; genus Artemisia; species Artemisia tridentata. The sequence continues at coordinate 268,516,992 of CP139503.1, forward strand.
GCAAATTAAACTAATACACAACAAAATTAGCGGTTAGATAAAAAATAAAAACCTAATTAAAATACTAATCAAATTAACAGATAATAACAATTCACTCCCCGGCAACGGCGCCAAAAACTTGATGCGCGTGCGTGTCGTTGCGGTTTAGCAGTATTAATGCCTAATCAAGTTTTAAATTTATATTTAGCCGACTTATCAATAACACACACACTTAACGAGTAGTGTACCCGGTCAGTATGAATATAATGGTAAGTAGAGTGTCGATCACTAAGAGTGGAACGTATTATCTAGTTATTCTAATCAGTATTTTAATATATTAAGTTAGCTATACAATCTAATCTAACGCAAAGGGGGTTCAGCCTGAGAGACTGGCACGATTTGGTTGCAATTAAATAATAAACTAAACCAATAGGCACGAATCAGCAAGTAGCACACACGTACACAGATAGATACTCGAGACAATAAGAGGGCTGTCCTTATGATAAGTAGTTTGTCACTTGTTTTATTGCTAGTGTTATATGAAGTGTATAGTTCGATGCAACGCACCGAGATTAAGTCCTTTCTCGTTAGTTCTAATCTTATCGGCGAGTAAACCCTTAATGATTACTTATGACTATCCCGTTTATCTTTCTCCTACTTTTCTACAGACCATAGAATACATAGGCATCTAATAAACAGGCGAGGGCAGAGGCATGGCGACCCGATCAACGTTCAGCTAGCCACAGAGGTTATCAATGCACTAATAAAAGTCACCAATGACACTAACATATAAACTTTAATTGATGAGAAAGCAGTTTTAAGGGAGTGCAACCTTTCCGTTGTCACATTACACAAGCCACCAATCTTGATGAATTAAAGTTTACTAACACAATAAAACAAAACTACTTAATGAATTAAATACATGCAGCACCTCCTTACAGCTCTTGTATCTTTGATTTGGGTGTGTCTTGTGCTGCTGCCTTGACTGAATTCGTCCTAGGTTTCTGGTCTTCGGTCACGTATCTAAAAAATGTCACACCGAATTCGTCTGGTCTTGGGGTATTTATAGTTTCTGTCTGAGGGTAAGATGCGGCGCATCTAGTAAGTAGATGCGGCGCATGTACTTAACTTCGCGTGGGGTCCAAGATTATAATATTCAGGAATATTCGTACACCGCCAGAAGATGCGGTGTATCTTCATCTTTGGATGCGGCGCATGTCCTCTTGTATCTTGGATCGTATCTGGTGAAATATTGATAGTGATGCGGCGCATGTAACGAGTGAGATGCGGCGCATCTGGAGCAGAACAAGTTGGTTATTCTTCGTTGACCAAAGTTTCATATGCGGCGCATGGGATAAATCCATGCGGCGCATTCTTCAAAGTCAGGCAGTGGTCTTCATTCTCTTCATTCCAACAACCAATTCCAATCTTGATCATTTTACTCTGTTTTTAGTCCATAATCGCTAAGTTTCACCAAATGCTTGTTTTTACCTGAGAATTACAAAAGTAAACGATTAAGTATCAATTCTCATACATAATATAGTAAAACAAGTCAAATTAATAGGATAAATGATAGTAATAAAATGTACTTATTTGAGTTCATCAAGTGGTCACCTTCTCAGGTGACTGACCTCTCCCAGCAATGGTCAATGCAATCATCTGGTGGCACAATCTCTGATGCGTTTCATAATAGAGGATTTTATTTAGTTTATTATCTCCAAATTTCACTTCAAATTTTAAAATTTTTTATTCTTATTACCATTATCATTTCAAAGAAACACACACGAGCAAGTATACTCGTTCAATTGTAGTATTGTTGTTGGTAAATAAGGTTCGTCCCAAGGAACTAGTTAATTGTGATTTTAGTAACATTAATGGTATATCACTTAAGATTGTCACGATCAAAAGTACTAGAAACGATTTAAACGAACAATGGTTTCAATTTAACGCGAGCAAACAAACAATTAAAGTAAAACATACTTATTTAGGAATCATGACTAATCGTGATATGATGTAGAACATGTTTGGGTGAAACTTAGAAGGCACATATCAATATTCACAAGGACTTCAAATCAAATGGTAATATCAAGGAAATCCATGTTTCTACTAGTTTCATGGGTGAGTCCTTTCGGCCAATTCTCATCCCACTACGCTAGCTCTTTCGTAGTAAAATGTATGAAAAAGTTGATTAGTTAAATTGGTTCATACGAGTCTTTTCAACCCATTCTCGTGATTAAATATTTTCGAATCCGTTTAAAACTTGTATATTCAATATTCGTCACTTATCGAATACCAATTTGTTTGTCACTAACTCTTGGAATCAAATAATTATTAGAAGTCTTTTCATCCTTTAAATCCAACATTACTCAACCAACAAGTTTTAGGACACAAATTTATTTAAACAAACCCATAAAATTAACCACTTTTTACAACCAACTAAACGTCCAACATTCATACAATTAGTCACATCATTACCAAACAAGTATCACGAATCATTCCATAACAAGTATCATAATAAAACATAAAATTGCATTCAACTTAAACCAATTCAACATGATTAATAATAAAAGAAATTACCCAATAGTAAAATTACAATGAGTAATGAAAGAGATGTAGCACTCTTTGAGGCCTCCAATCGAACAAGGGAATCTTCCACCTCTTCTACTAGTTATCTTCCTTGAGAATGGCAGGGATTTTTAAGCTCTTTTGGGTTAGAAAGTAGTATAATCAAATCCTTATGGTGTAAGGTTTGATTGTGAGTGTTGTCTCTAAAACAAATGATTAAGGGTCCTATTTAAGCTTGTAAGACACCCCTAAAACTGATATTCTTCATCAATAATCATAATTAAGAAGCAAATGATCGGACTCAATACATAATGGTGCTTAAAGTGGAGAGTTAATGCAACTCTTCATGTCAGTTTTTTCTGCATACCTCGGGTATGGAAATGTAAACCCTGGGTATGAGCTAAACCTCAGGTATAAATTCCATACCTCCGGTATAAGCTCCCCTGATGCAAACCTTTGGGTCTTGAAACTGAAACCTTGGGTATAGACTCAACTTTCTTCACATAACTTGGCTTTAAGCTAGCATAGAGCTCCAACTTTTAACATACTTTTTGGCTACTAATGAGCATATACCTCAAAAAGATACAAATGAGAAGTAGCTACCTTCGTCTTCGTCAGAAAGGTATATTCGAAATACAAAGTGTAGACTCATAATCATCAAAAATTCTTCCAATCAACAACAAGTAATTCATCGATTTAATTTGACTAAAAAGGGTAGGCTAAGGTTTAAAGGCGCAAAAACTTTTTCTTTAGGGTTGAATCATGAAATGAAAAGATAGGCTCAGATGGTTGAACTAAGGGTATCTAGCACTAAAAATGAGTGCTAACAAATGGGTCCATGGAATAGTGATTAACTAACCAATTTGGCTAGCTAATATATCAATATATGAAAAATGGAAGGCCATTTGATTTAATCCTAAGTCGCCTCTTATCATTTAAATTCATTTATATCACAACAATATTGTAACCTTACTTTGGAATTCGTAATGCATGACAAGTACAAGTTCTAGAATCAATTCAATCACCGGCACACTCTTAGCAAGAAAATAGAATTTAAGCATAAAATATATGCTTCAAATAATAGGCTCAAATCCTCACATATTTGATAGAATAGGCTAAAAATGCTCAAGTAATGTTATCAATCCTAAGAACAGATTCTTTCACTTAACCGAGATTCATTTAAAATTTCAAAATTGCCATTTTATGCTATTGGAAAAACAACTACTTCCTTAAGGGCAATAAAAACAAACTCCAAAATAAATAAAAAATTGAAAATTGAATCATTTTCACAATTTACTTCCCTCCCCCACACTTAAGTTTTGCATTGTCCTCAATGTGAAAAATTAACTTCAAAGTAAAGGAAATTGGGAAAATAAAATAGAAAATGACATCACCGAGAAATCAAGCGGGATCCATATTTGGTGTTAAAACGCATGAGTTGGAAACTCCAAGCTCCAAAATATACCAACCATATGAATAGCAACGATCTCATGGTATCCTGAAATAAGCAAAACAAAACACAAAACACAAAGTGCAATAATACCAATAAAAAAAAAATCCTAACCATACATAATAATAATAATAATAATAATAATAATAATAATAATAATAAGTCTAAGACATAATAGCACTAAACAAACATAATAAAGTACGAATAAAAACATAAATATTGTTCAAAACTCGCCATAGCCATGAGTGTAATTCACTCATCATCTGACTCATCTCCTGCATATGTAACCAAAGGACCATATCCTAATCCTCCTGATGACGTTCCTGCTTCATGACTATTCGTCCCAACATTAGAATAATATCCCGCAAAAGCTTCTTCGCTAACATTGCACCCTTCATTATTTGGACCTGTGCTATATGTTGGGTAGGGTACATGTCCCGAAGAATAAGGCGTGAAAGGGTAAGGGTAAGGTGGAACTTCAATCGGTTCATACGCCATAGGAAAAGAATACGTTGGTACACAATTTTGTCCAATGTGGGTGAGAATTGGTGCGCAATAATCCATTTGATGTCCAATTCTCATCAAGCTCATGTCCCTCCACACTTCTCTTCTTTCTACTTGTGGTAAATTCGCGTGCCAATCACCCCAACTAGCATTCAATCCCGAAGACTCTCCAACATTTTGTTGGTCTTGTTGTGGTGGTGGTGGTCCTCGATTCTCAGTTCTAAGTCTATCAACCAAACACATCCGTTCATCATCAAGCAAATCTTTTAACACCTTCTTGTCTAGCTTCTCGCATTCTTTAATCACTGTTATCTTGCTCAACTCTTCCTCCGTATCATATCCTAAAGTTTTTCCAATCCTAGTAACATAGTGTCCACCATTTATATAACCACGATCAGACATGATAGTTGCTCTTTTTGACAAATATACCGCCAAAGTCCATAGAACATTCATGCTTCTATCTAGATCCATAAGCATTTCTATTATCCACAAATCTGTAGTATGAACTTTATGATTATTATGCCCCCGATGCTCAAACGAATTCACAATGATTTTGTGTAGTAGTAGGGCTAGCGGTGATTGAATTTCCCTTTCTTTATAAGGTGCAACACTATTCGGATCTCCTATTTCATTCCATATTTTCCTTCCAACATACTTGTCTGGTTCTCTCTCTAATTGAGTCAAATGTTCTTCAAAATCTGCATGCTCAAAGTCATCATCGTCATATAACCCAAGTAATTGCCCAAACTCCGGCAAAGTATACACATGGTCATGTCCACATAACCTAAACCAAATACATTTCTCATCCATGATATCTTTCACCTTTTGGTTGAAATAAATGGTGGAGAAGAACTCAAGACACCATTCTTTATAGATTACCTTTTCTGCTCCTACAACTGCATACTCAAAACTTCGATCTTCATATTCTTGACCTCCATGCTCCATACTTATCCTCCATAGGTCTTTAAGAGTGCCAATGAGATTATATTGTCGCAACAAATTTCCACTCAATAACCTAGGTACCGCAATTTCTTTCTTTTGTAACTTTGCCAATCTCCTATTGTAACATGCTTTCGCTTCTTTGCTCAACTTCGTCCATCTCAGATGTTCACTTGTCACGGGCATAAGATTAACAACTTCGTCGTCACCGAATTTCTCATTCAAAACAATATGTGGGTTGACATTTATGTCTCTTCCAACTCGCTTCTACAAAACAACCAATCAAAACACAAGAGGAATATTGATATTAAAGGTTAGAATATAAGATGGGTTAACAAGAAGAATAAAGGAGATTTTTTTTTTTTTTTTTTTTTTTTTTTCACAGTAGCCCCATGCCGCCCGGTTTTCGATTATACCAGCGGTATGGGTTGAATATGACCCCCAGGCTGGCGGCATGACTTTTCCGGCCGTCGGTCTGCAGCTACTCTTCTCAAAAAAAAAATTTCTTTCTTCACTTGCAACAACTAATTCATCTTCAAGATCAAGATTAATCATAACTAAATAGTGGTCCATATAACTAATCATCTAGCATTCAAACACTAATTCTTAATCATATACCACATCAAACTCATTTAATCTTGATGGATTATCCCAAAATTTCAACATATATAAACCCTAAATCTTATAACATCAAATTCTCCCCTTAATTCTTAATCATTTCATTCAATTCGACTTCCAAACAATCCTTATAACCCATCTCTAGTAAACCCATCAACTAATTGCACTAAATTCAAACTATGTCAAAATCGCCCAATTTAGAACCCTAAAAATCAAATTCGAATTAGAACAATAAAGAGTAGTTGGAATGGATGTTACTTACTCTTTTTGATGCCATAGGTTATCTATCAACTCAATTGATCTCTATCTCCAAACTTTTGAAATGATGATGATGATGATGAGCTTGTGGGTTTTTCTTTCTTTTCTTTCTTTTCTCAAAGTTTTTGAACATTCATACTAAACCGAAGGTTTAGTACTTGGACCGTAGGTATGGTTCTAAAAACCGAGGGTCTTGACACAAAATTCATTTTTGTCTTCTCAAAATCATTCATTCATTGAATAAACATTTCCACAACTTCAAAACACTTCATCATTTCATTCAATCTTATCATTGATCAATTCAAACAAACTAAAAACTCAAACTTTTCATTTCTTATTCTTATAAATACTCAAGAGCTAAAACACACTTCAACTTAACAAAGAAATGCAAAACATCATAATATTAAGCAAACAAGATAAAAACTCATAAGAACAAAATGAGCACAAGCTTAATCATAAGCTTCTTTATTCTTCCTCATCCTTGCTTCTCTTAATCAAAATAACTCCCAAACCTAAGAATATCCTCCGAATGAAACTTTCCCGAAAGAACTCTATCGGTTTCCTTTGTTTTAAAAGCACGAGTAAATCGGCGTCCACCCGGACTAGTGATCTCTATCTTAGTGTGCCAATCATTATCACCTTCAATCTTTTGATATTTGCTATACCCATCCGATATCCATTCAATATTCTTAAGCTTAATTGTCAAGGAACCAAGGAAATCAACCATTTTCTTGAAAACTATAATGTTCTTGAATGGATTGAAGTAATTCTCCATAGCCAATGCCCTTTCCATATCATCTTCAATGTGATCAAATGATGGGGCTGTTTTCCCATATTTTGGATTGCCTTCATTATCATGGCTTATATCAAATACATCTAACCAATCTTCATCATCCGACTCTCCATCGGTTAAAACTTTTTCTCTCTTCTTCGCTTGGTAGATCCTTCTTGCGACTCCATCATCAATTTCCATAGTTCCTTTCCCATTATCAATAATTGCTCCTATTGTGCTCAAGAACGGGCGTCCCACCAACATAGGTGTCTCTCTATCAACAGGTACATGCATAACTAAAAAGTCACACAAATAGGTTTGAAATCCAATTTGTAATCTCACATTCTTAACTTTACCATAAGCTTTTGCCACTGAATTATCAGCCATCAATAAAACATCATTGGAAGGAATAGCTCTTCCCAACTCCATAATTTTGTAAAGCTTATAAGGCATTATGCTAACACTTGCCCCCGTATCTGCCAATGCATTGATTGCAACAGTTCCATTCACTTTTAGTGGAATGAGATAATTACCCGGATCTTCTTTCTTCTTAGGTAACCCTTTCTCCATCACTTTCTCCTCTTCTTCTTCTTCAATTTCCTTCTTCGTATCAAGCTTCATTTTCTCCACCGAAATTTCATCTAATAACTTCCTATAGTGAGCATAATGTTCCAACACATGAAGTATCGGCTTTTCATTCAATAATTCTTTGAACTTCATAGTAATCTCTTCAACACATTTTGCTTCATCAATGGGTTCTTTTGTCGGTTTTTCATTTAGTGAAGGTGTTTTGTTGGAAGAACCTTCTCCTTTAATGAGAGTGGTAGGGTGTGGCAATGATGATGGTAAAGGTATGAGACCTTTAAATGGTGGGCATTTTTGCTTCAAACGGGTGGCCTTCCCCATTTTAACCATTTCCATACATCCATTGAAACCATCTTCATTTTCATAAACTTCCTCCATTTGTTCAATCAACCAACTAACATCTTTATCATCTTGCAATTCTCCAACTCTAACTTGCATTTCACCCAAATCAAAATCAATAACACATTTAGTTGCCAACAAGAAATTTCGCCCAAACACCACGGAAGGATCCGTAGTATCTTCATATTCATCAATAACCAAATCCATGGCAAAAGTAAAACCATGAATGTCAATCTTCACATCTTTTGCAATTCTCCTATTATACTTGTCAACTTCAAATTTTCCATTTCCAAATTTTTCATAGAAAGCAAAAGTCACATAACTATCATTTTGTCCAAGATTACATTCCGCATCCTAAGCTCCTAATCCTTCCACTCCACACGGTGTGGAATATCTCATAAATGGCTCGTCATATTCTCTCAACTTAGCACGAGTAAAAGTAACTACCCGAGGTTTTTCATTCTCAAATTCCATACATTCAACTTCCTTCCCTTTCTCTTGCAACTTCACCTTTTCAAAATCAATCATTTTCTCCATTCTAGACATAGCATCTCCCTCGTCCATCAATTCCTTTTCCAAATTTTCCAAGTAAGCTGAAACTTCGCTAAGCGTATCCATAACTAAGAATAAATTAAACATACATAACAACATAATCGAACCAAACGTTAGGGGTTAGTAAAATAAAAATAATTAACTACTATGAAAAAGAAAATCATACAAAAAGATTAGAACAACTAAATACAACCAAGGTACAAGAACAAATACAACTAATTACCAACAAAGAAAAGAAAATTAAATTTTTTTTTTATTTTTATTTTTTTTATTTTTCTTAGCCATACCGGCGGTATCATTTTTTCGGCCGGCGGTTTTTTCGAACAGTAGCATTATACCGCCCGGTATGGACTTATACCGGCGGTACGAGTGAGATTTTTTTTTTTTTTTTTTTTTTTTTTTTTTTAGAAAACCGGAGGTTTTGAAATTTTGGCCGGCGGTTTCTGAGATCAGTGGGTTTATACCGCCCGGTATTGGATTATACCGGCGGTTTCAGAAAATCATTATATTTTTTTTTCGATTGCTGCTGCCAAACCGGCGGTATGGAAAATCCAGCCCGAGGTTTGCAGCAAATTTTTTTTTTCTAAAATCATCTTAAAACTTTTTTTTTCTTTATAGATTTCGACATCCTTATGCATAGCACTCATTATTTTAAACTTAATAAGAAGAAAATCAAGGAAACTCAAAATAAAACAAACAAACAAACACTCAACAATCATCAACCAAACACACCAAATATGCAAATAAGCAAAAATTGAAACTAAAATGACGCAAACAAATACTAAAACAACTTATACCATTATATACTAAAAATAATTAAAAATAATCATAGTCCCCGGCAGCGGCGCCAAAAACTTGATGGTGACGATGCCGGAATTATGATCAAGCAAGGAAACAATATAACAATCAAACGAACAAACAAGAACAAAAACCAAATCTCCGGCAGCGGCGCCAAAAACTTGATGCGTTTCATAATAGAGGATCTTATTTAGTTTATTATCTCCAAATTTCACTTCAAATTTTAAATTTTTTTATTCTTATTACCATTATCATTTCAAAGAAACACACACGAGCAAGTATACTCGTTCAATTGTAGTATTGTTGTTGGTAAATAAGGTTCGTCCCAAGGAACTAGTTAATTGTGATTTTAGTAACATTAATGGTATAGCACTTAAGATTGTCACGATCAAAAGTACTAGAAACGATTTAAACGAACAATGGTTTCAATTTAACGCGAGCAAACAAACAATTAAAGTAAAACATACTTATTTAGGAATCATGACTAATCGTGATATGATGTAGAACATGTTTGGGTGAAACTTAGAAGGCACATATCAATATTCACAAGGACTTCAAATCAAATGGTAATATCAAGGAAATCCATGTTTCTACTAGTTTCATGGGTGAGTCCTTTCGGCCAATTCTCATCCCACTACGCTAGCTCTTTCGTAGTAAAATGTATGAAAAAGTTGATTAGTTAAATTGGTTCATACGAGTCTTTTCAACCCATTCTCGTGATTAAATATTTTCGAATCCGTTTAAAACTTGTATATTCAATATTCGTCACTTATCGAATACCAATTTGTTTGTCGCTAACTCTTGGAATCAAATAATTATTAGAAGTCTTTTCATCCTTTAAATCCAACATTACTCAACCAACAAGTTTTAGGACACAAATTTATTTAAACAAACCCATAAAATTAACCACTTTTTACAACCAACTAAACGTCCAACATTCATACAATTAGTCACATCATTACCAAACAAGTATCACGAATCATTCCATAACAAGTATCATAATAAAACATAAAATTGCATTCAACTTAAACCAATTCAACATGATTAATAATAAAAGAAATTACCCAATAGTAAAATTACAATGAGTAATGAAAGAGTTGTAGCACTCTTTGAGGCCTCCAATCGAACAAGGGAATCTTCCACCTCTTCTACTAGTTATCTTCCTTGAGAATGGCAGGGATTTTTAAGCTCTTTTGGGTTAGAAAGTAGTATAATCAAATCCTTATGGTGTAAGGTTTGATTGTGAGTGTTGTCTCTAAAACAAGTGATTAGGGGTCCTATTTAAGCTTGTAAGACACCCCTAAAACTGATATTCTTCATCAATAATCATAATTAAGAAGCAAATGATCGGACTCAATACATAATGGTGCTTAAAGTGGAGAGTTAATGCAACTCTTCATGTCAGTTTTTTCTGCATACCTCGGGTATGGAAATGTAAACCCTGGGTATGAGCTAAACCTCAGGTATGAATTCCATACCTCCGGTATAAGCTCCCCTGATGCAAACCTTGGGTCTTGAAACTGAAACCTTGGGTATAGACTCAACTTTCTTCACATAACTTGGCTTTAAGCTAGCATAGAGCTCCAACTTTTAACATACTTTTTGGCTCCTAATTATGACTTAATCCTTTCATCCTCTAACGTACAACCGGAAATGATCATATCATGCATCCATGTTTTTTTCTTCGATATTTTCTTGAATTTCATCGCTTTTCTTCATCTTTCTTGATATTTCCTTGTACCTAGACTTAAACACATCTTCAACAACTTTTAAGCATAAAACCATCATAATCATGACTATATTTCGGATAAAAACACACAAATAACGCTATAAAAACTTGTACAAAATGAGCGTTATCAAATCTCCCACACTTAAGTTTTGCTTGCCCCCAAGCAAAGTAATCATTTGGAAAATCATTTTTCAATAGCCATCATCCATTATTTTCTAAAATGTCACTAATTTCCCTTAATACCGAAGTACAAAGTCAAAAAGTGATTCCTTTAATTTTATTTGTGAAATTTAAACGATTAACTCGATCAAGCTAGATAACACAACTAAGCTCCTCACGAAAAGAAAAGAATAATTTAATTCACTCACACTCATTTCTTTTATTTGGGAAGATATTTCACTCTATTGCTCAGTCGTGATTCATGTCATACCATAGGCTTGTACAAGTATCAAAACTAATCCAAATCATGCAAGAAATAAATTAATTTATCAAAGAGGACTTTATTTGGGTTCAAGGCTTCAAGGGTTGGCATCAACTTATGCTCAAATAACTATTGTACATAATATAATAGATCGCTAACAACGAATTCTTGAATAGTCAAATAACGGATGGTCACTAAAACACGTTCTAGTTCGCTAGCAACGTTGTCCAACTATTCAAAAACCGGATGGTCACTACAATATTCATACATTCGCTATTTTCACAAAAGAAGAAAAAGGTAGGATAAGACATGGGATTATTTGGTTAATATAATGATGAAGCGAAAAGTGTATCGCTTTTAGGGGGTCATTTAAGCCCTAAATCGTATTTATTTGATCAAATATTGCCCTAAATCGTTCCTTTTGTCATTTTAGGTACTTTGGAGAAGAAATCTGGAAAAGGAAGCATTTTGGACGTTTTTGGAGCATAAAAGTGAAGAAAACGACAAAGTCTCCAAAGCTGCTGGAAAAGTACACTTGACGGCGTCAAGGATTGCTCCTGACGGCGTCACGGCTTGGCAAAAGAGGTGGATATGAAAAATACACGTGACGCGCCAGAAAGTTTTACAATGAAAAGTCTGACGGCGTCACCCTTTAAGGTGATCAAGGCCATCACGGTTTAAGCTAAAGAGAGACGGCGTCAAGCCCTATTCTGACGGCGTCAACCCTTGATAGGCCAGAGCGGATTTTGGAGGACTAAAAAGGGACGGCGTCAGGAAGACCATCCGGGAACCCTAGCCACGGCGAGGTGACGGCGTCACCTCCTATAACGTGACGCCGTCAGCTACTAAGTTCTATATATAGTTTTGCAATTTTTTGTCATTAGTGTGCAACTTTGTGAGGAGAAACCCTAAGACGAATTTCTGCCATTTTTAAGGGTTTTATACCCTTGGATCTCCCATGTTTAATTGAAGATAAGTAATCACTTAATCAATCAATATGTCTATGTGTTGTTTGATTATATCTTGTTCTTGTCTTTTGATTAACATGCTTGGCTAGATTTATCTTGTGTTTGCTTAGATCTAATGAAACCTAACTATTGATTATTGGTTATTAGTGTGTTATTAATTGTATTGGATGATTGTTTATCGATGTTAGGCTTAAGAAAACTGGCTAACCTCCTATACGGTAACTTGCTTGAACGTCTTAAGAAACATGAACCAATGCGTACTAAGGTTTTTATGGTTGTATTTAATGCATGAGCGAATTCTAGTGATCCCATGTTAGGAGCTTCTTAGCCGGCTCGACATAGGAGTGAAGTAGGAGCTTGTAGAGTTGGGGAAGTACGTACGCCACCCCACGATTGGTATTAAGGAATACACCCGTCATCCACGCAATTAATACACACTAATCAACCGGTAAAAGATAGTTAGGGAGTAAGGAAATCTAAGTAAACACATTTCTCTCCATATAAGTTCCACGACCTTTTCATTTTCAGTATTTTATTTTATTTGCATTTGTAGTTATTTGGGTTAGTTGACTAGCAACTAATTCCGCCCACTCCTTCAAACCCGAGATTTTACTTGCTTTCATAAAAATATAAAAAAAATACAAAAAGAATCTTCCCTCACCCTTAGACCTATTAGAGTAGTTTCTCAATCCTAACGACACTATTCCCCTAGAGAACGATCAATCCCCCGGTACTTGCCACTTCACTATACTACATCGGTCAGGTACACTGCCTGGTGGGGATTGCAAGCCTCTTGAGATCCCTCGAGAGGTAAAACCTGTTGTAAGGTCGCAAAACCACGCATCAAGTTTTTGGCGCCGCTGCCGGGGAATAGTTATTGTTTAGGTTGAATTTTTATTTTATTAGGTCTACTCACTAGATTCCTTTCTAGTGAGATTTTTATTTTATTTTTCTAGGTTTTTCTTTAGTCTATCTTTTTTTTTCGTTTCTTTGTTCGTAACCATTACCATCCGACATCATGGAAGGTGGTAATATCCTCGATCCCAACAACCCACCACCACAACAACACCCACCTCCTAGAGCCCGTACCTTAGGAGACTACTCCCGTCCTAGCCACCATGGCTATCGAAACACCATTGAGCTCACTTAAGGAGCCAATGTCACTCCCTTGCGATCCGACGCCATTCGGTTGGTGCAAAGCGGATGCGCATTCCATGGACTTCGTTCCGAAGATCCTAATCAACATCTCAAGGACTTTCTCAAAATCGTTGATTCCATAGACCTTGATGTTGCCACTCGAGAGACGACCCGACTGGGTCTCTTTCAATTCTCTCTGCGGGACCAAGCTAGTCAATGGCTAGAACGTCTACCCGCAGGATCCATCACCTCTTGGGATGATCTCACCACTCGTTTCCTTGCTCAGTTTTTCCCACCAGGAAGAACTACCAAGCTAAGGAATGATATCTTGATGTTCCAACAACGTCAAGGCGAAACCCTCTACGAGGCATGGACTCGATTCAAGGACTTACTCCAAAAAGTCCCTCACCATGGCATAGAACTTTGACTCTAAGTCCAAATCTTCTATGACCATATCAATCTCTCCACGAGGCAAACCATTGACCAATCGGCCGGTGGTAAGCTACGTGATCTAAGTGCGGAACAATCATGGGCTCTCCTAGAAGATCTTGCTCTTTATGACAACGAAAGTTGGAATGATCCCCGTGATTTGAATAAAACGGTCAAGGCAATATCTTTGCCTTCGAACAATTCAAGCATTTCCGACCGTAGGATCATAGAACTTGAAGACCAAGTCAAGTTTCTTATGAAATCCTACGAGGCTCCTAAACCTTCAAGCCAAGTGAACAAAATTACTTCTTCATGTGAATTATGTAGTGGTCCCCACGACACTTGTGATTGCGTGGAACTCCCCGAACAAGCTTTTGCGGACTACGCATCCTCGCGTACCGACGGAGCGGGAGACAAGTGGTACACTTTCAAACCCGAGCCAAACCCCTACGGTGATTCATACAACCCCTCATGGAAAAATCACCCAAACCTTAGGTGGAAACAAAACCAAAACGCACAACAAACCAATTCTTCCAACCCACCTAATCGTTTCCAATCAAGCGGTTCCAACTCGAACCATACTTTCAACAACAATCCTTCCAGCAATGGTAGTACCAATAACTTTGAAGGATTGATGTCCCAATTTATGGCATCTCAAGAAGCTCGTTTGGCCAAGTTTGAAGCCGATTTCAAACAAAAACAAAGCGAGATGACCAATAAGATTGACACTTTGTTGAAAGCCCTCAATGACCGAGAAATGGGAGCACTCCCTAGTAACACAGTCAAGAACCCAAAACTAAACGTCAACGCCATCTCGTCAGTTTCGTCTCCTAGTTCTTGTCCACAATATTATTCGGTCAATTCCATGAGCACGTGTTTCAAACAAACCCAAGTCGTTCAAAATGACCAAGAAGTTATGATATCCAAATTGGTCAACAACATAGTTGAAACACCTCCCACTCAAAACCTTGACAATGAATTCAAGGAGATCCACCTTGAAAGTCCGGTTATTGATGTGTTGGATGAGAAGAAGCTCAAGTTAGGCGAAAAAGGGACCGCCTTCGTTCAAAACAAGCTACCTAAGAAGTTAGATGATCCGGGCTTATTTGTTCTACCTTGCAAGATCGGTAATTCGGAGGCTTATGACACATTAGCCGATCTTGGATCAAGCCTTAACCTACTTCCGTTACCTCTCTACACCTCTCTAAAACTAGGAAAACTTGAAGAAACCGAGGTGATAATAGGCTTAGCGGATGGGAGTGTTGCTTACCCGATTGGAGTAGTCAAAGACGTGTTAGTACACATTGGAAAACTAACCATTTTAGCCAATTTCCACGTCCTTGATATGGTTAGCGACCCTACATGCCCCTTGTTGATAGGTAGAGGATTTTTGGCGACCGCTAGTGCTATGATTGATTGTAAGGAATCTAAGATAGCGGTAGGAGAAGGTGATACTTGGTCAGTCTATGATGTGAAGAAACATGCCTATGATACTAGTGAGGAACCAACACCCCATTGGTTAGAATTAAATAGGAGACCATCTAGATATGGACCTTGGATCGATAGAGACTTCATAGGACCCCAACGCCCATTTTACCTAGAAGAGGACTTTGTGAACCGAACACATATGGTAGAGCAACTCTTGGCTAGGGACACCGAATTGGATCCATTTGAAGAACCTCTAGTTTTTAGGAAGATGATTGAGTTCCTAGGAGTTTTGCCAATTAACCTAGGGATGAATAAGTGGACTTGTGAGGACGATGATCATAAGTGGGATTGGGACAAACCACCCAAAGATGGAGATGGGTCATGGCATATTAAGATGACATTGTATGACCCGGATGGAGAGAAGTTTGAAAAGATATATTGTACTAAGCGAACCAATAGGAAACTTCAATCCAAGCTTAACCCTAAAGACGTCCTCGATGACGAACTCACTTACATAGGGTAGAAGGACTTTGAGTCTAGCAACAAGACTCGTTAATAAAGAAAAGCGCTTCTTGGGAGGCAACCCAAGCTTTATTTGCTTTGTGTGTTTATTTATTTGTTTGTTTGATTTTATTTGCTTCCGTATGTATGTTTAATTTTGATTATTATTGATTCATGTTCAAAACTAAATTGTGAAAATGCTTTATCTTGTTTTTAACTTCGTCTTAACTACATATAAAGGTATTTTGCAAAAGATAAGTGTAAGGGAAATCCAAATCGGTTTATTAGAACAAATGAACATGAATCATAACAATATTAAATTAACATACATATTAGTAATTGTTTGAGTCAAATGCTTGTATCGAGTCATAATGATGTTTTGCAGGATTTCCAGGAAGTAAGATAGAGGTTTTTCCAGAAATTTTCCGGAAACTTAACATGAGAATTCTGTCAGATCATTTCTGACGGCGTCAGGCATTACAACCTGACGGCGTCAGGTTTTAATTTTCTGAAATTTTTGAAAGTTTTGTTTTCATAAAAAGTTTTTATTAAATCTCTAACTTATAAACTCCAGGAATCTGCAAAATTATCATTCCACAAGCATTATATCCTTATATAGAATTTATCCCGCCGATGTTATGCAGGTTTTCGTGTTTGTTTTCTCAGGTTTAACAGGTTATTTTGGACAAGGAGATGTATGTGGAATCAGGCTTTTGGCGATGCATTAGTCTTGAAGCTTCTACATTCTCTTGGAAGAAGATCTAACCATGTTACCTCTTTATCCACCGAGCGAATCAGGGGAGTATTTGATTTCATTCGTTTACCTTATTTACTTTTACATCTTGTTATTTGAACATTGGGGACAATGTTCATCTTAAGTGTAAGGGGGGGGGGGGTAAAGTACGATACTTTAGAGAATGCTATTACGCTTGATTTTTGTTTGTTTGATGGTAGATGTGTAATAAAACTGAGATAAATACCTGTTAAGGCAATTTTAGTGCCAAATTTAAAATTTTTTACAACATATAGGAGTGAAACTTTGATCTTAATGAGCGTCTCACGGATAGGAGTTATATGACTAGCACAAAACCGTACCACTAAAAAATTTTCCACCCCAAATATGTGAGGTTCGCCCCTAGAATTGGTAGGAAAAGCATTTATGCTATGATGTGTGTACCGGTAGCACTTAGATTCTAGAACTTGCGTTAGGACCATTCTGAGGCCACAAGTGAGACTACATTCGTGTAGTTAGATTTACTACATGATAAGAGGCATTAGGATTAACCCATTGTTTTACACCTGTGTTTTTGTTATAATTACATTGGCTACATTGGTCAAGTAATTCTCCCACACCCTTTGCGTTGTACTCATTTTTAGTACACGATACCCCTAGTACACCCCTCAGAGCCTATCTTTTCATTTCTAACTTTAAGCATTTTACTTAAAGGAAGAATTTGTTTACACCCCACTTAAATGTACACCCAAATCGCCTTAGCCTACCTTGTATGAACTCATTTTTAGTGCATTATTGTGACAACATTTGTTTAAACCCCAAGTTAATTATCTAATTGATTACATGGTTGCTAAGTCAAGTCATATCCTTGTACATATTGTTTTGGGACGATTGGGACTCATGGGTAAAGTACTAGTGTAATGGAGTAATGGGGAAGAACAACATTATTACCCCCATATGTGCTAAATATTTTAAAAGTACTCCAAGTGTTTCGATTATCTTAATTCGAGTCATTAGAATAGTTATTTGTAAAGTTATGTAAAAGTTCAAGTGTAAGGGGAATGCAACGCCCCTGTGATGTATTATTTTGGATGGTAGGGCAAGAGTGTATGCAAAAAAAAAAAAAAAAAAAAAAAAAAAAAAAAAAAAAAACATACGGACTACCATCCCGTTTCATTTTATGTTTATTTTATGTTTTTGTTATTTTGTTTTCAGCTTAAGTCGAGTCTAGTCTTGGCTTAGCAACGCCATATTGTTCATGTAATTAATCAAGATCTTTAACTCGCCACCAGTAAAATATCCTTTATCCAACAAATCCGTGTTTATCATATCCCTACACCTCACGTTATAACCCATGTAAAAGCCCTCTTTGATAGTTTATCTTAGGTGCTTACGCCTAGTGGAGGAGGTTTTCGATCCTTTCCCAAGCCTATGGTAATCTATTTGCTATGACAGGTAGTGAGAGATATTATCCGTTTTCCTTTATGAGATACACTTTTATGACACCTGAGAGATGTGAGTATCTAAACACTAGTTGTGAGGTGCTAGTTTGTAATCTCCGTGCTTATTATGATTAAAGTGGAACGACTATTTGTTGTAATTACTTTTATATTAGCATTAAATGACCCCTAACTTGTATTTTGATTAGAATAAAAGCGCATTTGCTTGAGGACAAGCAAATCTCAAGTGTAAGGGTATTTGATGAAGCGAAAAGTGTACCGCTTTTAGGGGGTCATTTAAGCCCTAAATCGAATTTATTTGATCAAATATTGCCCTAAATCGTTCCTTTTGTCATTTTAGGTACTTTGGAGAAGAAATCTGAAAAAGGAAGCATTTTGGACGTTTTTGGAGCATAAAAGTGAAGAAAACGACAAAGTCTCCAAAGCTGCTGGAAAAGTACACTTGACGGTGTCAAGGATTTCTCCTGACGGCGTCACGGCTTGGCAAAAGAGGTGGATATGAAAAATACACGTGACGCGCCAGAAAGTTTTACAATGAAAAGTCTGACGGCGTCACCCTTTAAGGTGATCAAGGCCATCACGGTTTAAGCTAAAGAGAGACGGCGTCAAGCCCTATTCTGACGGCGTCAACCCTTGATAGGCCAGAGCGGATTTTGAAGGACTAAAAAGGGACGGCGTCAGGAAGACCATCAGGGAACCCTAGCCACAGCGAGGTGACGACGTCACCTCCTACAACGTGACGCCGTCAGCTACTAAGTTCTATATATAGTTTTGTAATTTTTTGTCATTAGTGTGCAACTTTGTGAGGAGAAACCCTAAGACGAATTTCTGCCATTTTTAAGGGTTTTATACCCTTGGATCTCCCATGTTTAATTGAAGATATGTAATCACTTAATCAATCAATATGTCTATGTGTTGTTTGATTATATCTTGTTCTTGTCTTTTGATTAACATGCTTGGCTAGATTTATCTTGTGTTTGCTTAGATCTAATGAAACCTAACTATTGATTATTGGTTATTAGTGTGTTATTAATTGTATTGGATGATTGTTTATCGATGTTAGGCTTAAGAAAACTGGCTAACCTCCTATACGGTAACTTGCTTGAACGTCTTAAGAAACATGAACCAATGCGTACTAAGGTTTTTATGGTTGTATTTAATGCATGAGCGAATTCTAGTGATCCCATGTTAGGAGCTTCTTAGCCGGCTCGACATAGGAGTGAAGTAGGAGCTTGTAGAGTTCGGGAAGTACGTACGCCACCCCACGATTGGTATTAAGGAATACACCCGTCATCCACGCAATTAATACACACTAATCAACCGGTAAAAGATAGTTAGGGAGTAAGGAAATCTAAGTAAACACATTTCTCTCCATATAAGTTCCACGACCTTTTCATTTTCAGTATTTTATTTTATTTGCATTTGTAGTTATTTGGGTTAGTTGACTAGCAACTAATTCCGCCCACTCCTTCAAACCCGAGATTTTACTTGCTTTCATAAAAATATAAAAAAAATACAAAAAGAATCTTCCCTCACCCTTAGACCTATTAGAGTAGTTTCTCAATCCTAACGACACTATTCCCCTAGAGAACGATCAATCCCCCGGTACTTGCCACTTCACTATACTACATCGGTCAGGTACACTGCCTGGTGGGGATTGCAAGCCTCTTGAGATCCCTCGAGAGGTAAAACCTGTTGTAAGGTCGCAAAACCACGCATCATATAATTTTCAAGAATCAAGTCAAATACCCGAATTACTTGATGCAAAAACAATCGATCCATGTATCCTCAAATGATTATAGCCTTTCATCACAATTCTTCTTTCCTCCTTTATTCATTCATCGATCAACATTCATATCATATCATTTAGCGCATTGGCTAATTTTCACGATCATAGCTCATTAGCTTTCTCTCTCTTTTTTTTTTTTTTTTTTTTTTTTTTAACTTGCTTCCCCACACTTTGGATGAGCATATACCTCAAAAAGATACAAATGAGAAGTAGCTACCTTCGTCTTCGTCAGAAAGGTATATTCGAAATACAAAGTGTAGACTCATAATCATCAAAAATTCTTCCAATCAACAACAAGTAATTCATCGATTTAACTTGACTAAAAAGGGTAGGCTAAGGTTTAAAGGCGCAAAAACTTTTTCTTTAGGGTTGAATCATGAAATGAAAAGATAGGCTCAGATGGTTGAACTAAGGGTATCTAGCACTAAAAATGAGTGCTAACAAATGGGTCCATGGAATAGTGATTAACTAACCAATTTGGCTAGCTAATATATCAATATATGAAAAATGGAAGGCCATTTGATTTAATCCTAAGTCGCCTCTTATCATTTAAATTCATTTATATCACAACAATATTGTAACCTTACTTTGGAATTCGTAATGCATGACAAGTACAAGTTCTAGAATCAATTCAATCACCGGCACACTCTTAGCAAGAAAATAGAATTTAAGCATAAAATATATGCTTCAAATAATAGGCTCAAATCCTCACATATTTGATAGAATAGGCTAAAAATGCTCAAGCAATGTTATCAATCCTAAGAACAGATTCTTTCACTTAACCGAGATTCATTTAAAATTTCAAAATTGCCATTTTATGCTATTGGAAAAACAACTACTTCCTTAAGGGCAATAAAAACAAACTCCAAAATAAATAAAAAATTGAAAATTGAATCATTTTCACAATTTACTTCCCTCCCCCACACTTAAGTTTTGCATTGTCCTCAATGTGAAAAATTAACTTCAAAGTAAAGGAAATTGGGAAAATAAAATAGAAAATGACATCACCGAGAAATCAAGCGGGATCCATATTTGGTGTTAAAACGCATGAGTTGGAAACTCCAAGCTCCAAAATATACCAACCATATGAATAGCAACGATCTCATGGTATCCTGAAAAATAAGCAAAACAAAACACAAAACACAAAGTGCAATAATACCAATAAAAAAAAAAAAAAAAAAAAATCCTAACCATACATAATAATAATAATAAGAAGTCTAAGACATAATAGCACTAAACAAACATAATAAAGTACGAATAAAAACATAAATATTGTTCAAAACTCGCCATAGCCATGAGTGTAATTCACTCATCATCTGACTCATCTCCTGCATATGTAACCAAAGGACCATATCCTAATCCTCCTGATGACGTTCCTGCTTCATGACTATCCGTCCCAACATTAGAATAATATCCCGCAAAAGCTTCTTCGCTAACATTGCACCCTTCATTATTTGGACCTGTGCTATATGTTGGGGAGGGTACATGTCCCGAAGAATAAGGCGTGAAAGGGTAAGGGTAAGGTGGAACTTCAATCGGTTCATACGCCATAGGAAAAGAATACGTTGGTACACAATTTTGTCCAATGTGGGTGAGAATTGGTGCGCAATAATCCATTTGATGTCCAATTCTCATCAAGCTCATGTCCCTCCACACTTCTCTTCTTTCTACTTGTGGTAAATTCGCGTGCCAATCACCCCAACTAGCATTCAATCCCGAAGACTCTCCAACATTTTGTTGGTCTTGTTGTGGTGGTGGTGGTCCTCGATTCTCATTTCTAAGTCTATCAACCAAACACATCCGTTCATCATCAAGCAAATCTTTTAACACCTTCTTGTCTAGCTTCTCGCATTCTTTAATCACTGTTATCTTGCTCAACTCTTCCTCCGTATCATATCCTAAAGTTTTTCCAATCCTAGTAACATAGTGAACAAAATTTAAATAAGGAACGTACCTTGGCCTCCGCAACACATTTCCTTATACATCAAATTGGGGTAAAACGGTATACCATATGATATATATAAATTCAAGATAAGAGCAATAAGCATATCCGTTTTATTAATGATTACAATCATATTGTAAAGGATACCTGAAATTATATTTCAAGAATTTAAGATACTCAATGTTACTAGTATTGAATTTTCCTCTACTCTCGTTGTCTTATTACAATCTTCCAGTCTTCGAAGGTTTGATCACTCCAGCTAGCATCTCTTGGTTAGGTTCAGAATGTAATCTTCCATAGTGATGCTTAAGCCATCATTTATCCTGAAAGTAAACCAACTTGTGCACGAGAGTAGTGGAACGATCAAAGTGAATATCAAAAATCAACTATATTTATTAAATTAAATGCGTCGTATTAACAAAAGCTAATGCGCCGTATTTTCGTTACGTTTCAAAATACAAGATTTTTGATTTAGTAGATGCGCCGTATCGATAAAGATCGATGCGTCGCTTCTGTTTAATAATTCGAAAAACTGTTTTTAATTTAAATAGAAAATACGCCGTATCTGTTAAAACAGATGCGTCGTATGGCGTTAGGGTTTAGAAAAATTTCTTATTAAAAACAGAATACGCCGTATCTTGGGGAAAGATGCGTCGTACTCGAATTTATTAAACGCGTTGTATTTTATAAAAATTAAATGCAATACGCCGTATCTGTGAAAACAGATGCGCCGTATCGTTTTTATCAGCACAATACAACGACAGCAGAATGCGGAAAAATAGAAAAAAGAAAAACAAAAATAAGAACAAACAAAAAGAAACAAAAATTACAGAAAACAAAAACACACAAAAACAGAAAATATGCAAATTATACAATGAATGCAATCTATCTAATATATAACAGGGTTAGTGGTTAGAATCTAAAAAAAAAAAAAAAAAAAAAAAAAAAAAAAAAAAAAAAACCTAATTAAAATACTAAATCAAATTAACAGATAATAACAATTCACTCCCCGGCAGCGGCGCCAAAAACTTGATGGTTGCGTGATGTGTCGTTGCGGTTTAGCAGTATTAATGCCTACTCAAGTTTTAAATTTATATTTAGCCGACTTATCAATAACACACACACTTAAAGAGCAGTGTACCCGGTCAGTATGAATATAATGGTAAGTAGAGTGTCGATCACTAAGAGTGGAACGTATTATCTAGTTATTCTAATCAGTATTTTAATATCCTAAGTTAGCTATACAACCTAATCTAACGCAAGGGGGGTTCAGCCTGAGAGACTGGCACGGTTTGGTTATAATTAAGTAGAAAACTAAACTAATGAGCACGAATCAGCGATTAGCACACACGTACACAGATAGATACTCGAGACAATAAGAAGACCTGTCCTGATAATTAAGTAGCTTGTCACTTGTTTTATTGCTAGTTTTATATGAATTGTATATAATTAAACCTTTCTCGTTGGCTCTAATCTTATCGGCGAGTAAACCCTTAATGATTACTTATGTCTATCCTATTTATTTAAGCGTCTCTAATAAATAGGCGAGGAAGGGGCATGGCGACCCAAGCAAGACTCAGCTAGACACAGAGGTTATCAATGCACTAATAAAAGTCACCAAAGACATCAACATATAAACTTTAATTAATGGGAAAGCAATATTAAGGGGAGTGCATGATCTTCCGTAGTCATATAACACAAGCCCATCAATCCTGATGAATTAAAGTGTACTAAAACAATAAAACAAAACTACTTAATGAATTGAATACATGCAGGACCTTCTTACAGCTCTTGTATCTTTGTTTGAGGTGTGTCTTGTGCTGCTTGGTCGTCTGAATTCGGTTCTAGGGTTACGTCTAGGTCTAAAGTCTGAGAGAGCTCAAATTCGTCTGTCCTTGGGGTATTTATAGTTTCTGTCTCAGGGATAGATGCGGCGCATTGAGTTGATAGATGCGGCGCATTGACTTAACTTCGCGTGGGGTCCAAGATTAATATATTCTGGAATATTCGTACACCGTCTTCAGATGCGGCGTAACTTGGTCTTTGTATGCGGCGCATGTACTTGGATTGTAACTTGTGAAATCTTGATAGTGATATGCCGTATGTTAGAAGTATATTGCGGCGTATCTGGAGTAGAACGAGCTTGATCTTCTTCTTTGACCAAAGTTTCATATGCGGCGCATGACAGAATTGCATGCGGCGCATTCTTCAAAGTCAGGCAATGGTCTTCGAATTCATCTAAGTATGATATTGCGTCGTATCTGTTGAGTGAGATACGGCGCATCTTCTGGATTTCAGTAGACTTTTGACATCTCGCTTGTTTTGCTCCATAATTAGTCCAAAATCGCCAAGTTTCACATAATGCTTGTTTTTACCTGAGAATTACTAAAGTAAACATTAATGTATCGATTCTCATGTATAATATAATAAAACAAGTCAAATAAATAGGATAAATGATGATAATAAAATGTACTTATTTGAGTTCATCAGTACTGTTATTATGTCAATAAATTGTTTCTGCTGCTAAGTATACTTAATGTTGCTGGTGTACTTACAACTGCTGTGTTACTGCTGCTAATTATACTTAGAACTGCCAAGTTTAACTTTAGAACTGCTAGTTAATGCTGCTAGTTTTTCTGAACAACTGTTAAGTATAATTAGATGATGTAAAATGTTATTGCTTGTGTTTTTCTTGGTTTTGGACTAACATTTGCAGGTTAAGCAAGCAATATCATTGTAATTCATGGTGTGTGAGAAGCAAAGTGGTAGTTTGTTTGCTGTGGTGCTTCTGATTAGTGATAGAATAGATTTGGGAATTTCTTGACAAAGGTTTACCCCTGAGTTAGGCACTTCTTTAAAGTCTTTTCTTGAAATCAATCTATCTTCAACATGAATTAATGTCATAGTTAGTCAAATAGTAACTGCACTAACTCACTTTTTACCATTTTATACTATTCATTAGTATAATGTATTAGTCTAAGGACATATGGTATTGAGAACATCAAGCAAAAGTAAATCTAATGCATTTGTATTAGAGGCAACACCTGCCACGAGCTGGAAACCCTGTCAAGAAAGCTCTTTTAATAAGTTCATTTGATCACAGGCAGTATTTATACTGATATTAATGGTTCTCACACAACCAGAGGTTAAATGCAACCTAAACAGATTAAGTGTCTTCCTTTACACTTAATTCCTTCAAAATTATTGAGTGCAGTATTATTTTTAAAGATATTGGGAAAATACTGCTGGGCAAACTTGTTTTTGTTAAACGTTAGTGCTGCTAAGCATAAACTTAGTGCTGCTAAGTCTAACTTAGTACTGCTAGGTTTCTGCTGCTAGGGTTGGAAGTGCAGGGTATGTTTGTGTAACTATTTACTTAAAGGGTATAAATCCCCAATTGTGGCACACAATCAGTTTCACGCACACATAATACTCTCTCATCCAAGCCCTAATCAAGTTTTAATCGTCAATTCGCAAAACCCCCAAATCAAATCATAATGTCGAACCTAACTTTTACCGAACCACACAATAATGTTGCCTTTTTGAAAAAATCCAATGAGTCTGTAGATTTTACTGAGATCATTGATTTCCTTAATGCAAGCTATATTAAGTTTGCATTAATAGTAAAACCTACTATATACACTTCCAACAGTATCCAATTTTGGTCGTCTGCTAAGGTCAAAACTAATAATGGGGAAGTACAAATCCATGCCCTTGTAGATGGGCAGAGGATTCTTATTACAGAGGCATCTATTAGAAGAGATCTTCTTTTAGGAGATGCTAATGGATTTGAGAATCTTCCAAATGCTACAATTTTTGAAAAACTTTCACTGATGGGATATGAGAGAAAATCGAATGCTTTAAAATTTTACAAAGATAACTTCTCTCATCAGTGAAAATTCTTAATCCATACTGTCTTAGTGTGTCTAAGTCCAAAAACCACTGGGTGGAATGAATTTGGCAGTAATTTAGCTTCTGCTATAATTTGTTTGGCTGAAAATACTCAAAGATTTAATTTTTCAAAATTAATTTTTGATAGTATGGTTAAGAACTTGGATAGTTCTACAAGTAAATATTTTCTTTATCCAAGGTTTTTGTAACTCTTTTTGGACAACCAATTTGACAATAAGAAAAGTCATAAAAGAGTTTATTCCACTCCTTGTCTTACAAAAAAGGTTTTTACTAATATGAGGAGGGATGGAAAGGATTTTTAAGGGAAAGTGACACATTTGTTTCCAACAATGGTAGCACTAGCCCAAACCCAAATGGGTGAAGGTTCAACAATCCCAGCTGGTACCCATCACACACCCACATTTTTGGCTACATCATCTCATCAACAACCTAAAAAGACCTATAAACGTAGGACTCACACCAAGAACACTGAGCTCCCTCAGGGTAGTGGTTCTATACCAAATGTTGCAGATGAGGCTGTCACTGGTTGGGAGATTGATATATTGGCAAGGGTTACCGCTACTGTGTCTAGATTAGAAGCAGCACAGGACAGTGGTAACATCAATAAGACCCAAGCCAAGACAACTTCTAATGAGTCAGGTCCTCATGGAACTGATTCAGGTGAAGGACCCAGTCACCTGGATACTATGGGGGTTCAGATGTTCAACCTAGGGTTGAGACTAAGCTTAACTTTTCCAATGATCCACCTCTCGGGCTAGGTAACACAAGCCAAGGTGGTGAGGATATCATGAAACTTTTGAATGAATTGATGAATACTTGTACCAAACTTGCTGCACAGGTTCTTGATCTGCAAACTCTAGCTTCTTCTCAAGGTGGCATCATCAATGCTCAAGGAGGGGAAATAAAGGCTTTGAAGATAAGGGTTAGATATTTGGAAGGAATAAAAGGATTAAGAACTCCCAAACTTAAGGTTAAATCTTCTGAAGCTTCAAAGGATGCTCCCAAACAGGGGGGGAATGAAGACAAAGTTTCAGGGGAGGCTAAGGAGGGTGAAAGTATTGGTGTAGAGAGTGAGCAAATGGATTTTGTAGTTGCTGATAACCAAGGGAATCAAGTGGTGATTGATAGCTATGTGGCTAAGGTTACTACTGCCGATAGTGCTGCTGATCAGGGAGTTAGTGCTGTGATGAACTCAAATAAGTACATTTTATTACTATCATTTATCCTATTAATTTGACTTGTTTTACTATATTATGTATGAGGATTGATACTTAATCGTTTACTTTTGTAATTCTCAGGTAAAAACAAGCATTTGGTGAAACTTGGCGATTTTGGACTAATAATGGAGCAAAACGTACATAAAGTGGAAGTCTACTGACATGGACAAGATCAAGTCAATTCTGCTCCAGATGCGCCGCATCTCACTATCAACATGCGCCGCATCTCTATCAAGATATCACCAGATACGATCCAAGATACAAGAGGACATGCGCCGCATCTAATAAAGAGTTACGCCGCATCTTCTGGCGGTGTACGAATATTCCTGAATATTATAATCTTGGACCCCACGCGAAGTTAAGTACATGCGCCGCATCTACTTAAGTAGATGCGCCGCATCTTCCCTCAGACACAAACTATAAATACCCCGTAGACCAGACGAAGTTCGGAGATTCGGAAGTTCGAAAACCTAAAGACCGAACAGAAGAGAAGGACGAATTCAGTCAAGGAGGCAGCACAAGACACACCCAAATCGAAGATACAAGAGCTGTAAGAAGGTGCTGCATGTATTTAATTCATTAAGTAGTTTTGTTTTATTGTTTTAGCAAACTTTAATTCATCAGGATTGGTGGCTTGTGTAATGTGACAACGGAAAGATTGCACTCCCTTTAATACTTGCTTTCCCATCAATTAAAGTTTATATGTTGATGTCTTTGGTTACTACTTATTAGTGCATTGACCACCTCTGTGTTTATTAGTGGCTTGCGGGCACCCGACTGCGGGACAAGGTGTGGCTCCCACGGTTGTTTCTAAATTGATCACTTAGGAATAACTTTTAGACATAAGTCGTCATTAAGGGTTTACTCGCCGATGAGAATAGGACCAACGAGAAAGGGTTAATTACATACACTTCATATAAAGCTATCAATAAAACAAGTGACAATCTACTTAATCATAAGGACAGCCCTCTTATTGTCTCAAGTATCTATCTGTGTACGTGTGTGCTACTTGCTGATTCGTGCCTATTTGTTTATTTTATTATTTAATTGCAAACAAAACTGTGCCAGTCTCTCAGGCTGAAACCCCCTTGCGTTAGGATATTAAAATACTGATTAGATTAACGAGATTATACGTTCCACTCTTAGTGATCGACACTCTACTTACCATTATCTTCATACTGACCGGGTACACTGCTCGTTAAGTGTGTGTGTTATTGATAAGTCGGCTAAATATAAATTTAAAACTTGAGTAGGCATTAAAACTGCTAAACCGCAACGACACATCACGCGCATCATGCTGCTAGTGGTCCAGAAGTTATTACTGCTAGTGAGCCAGTTACAGCTGGTAGTACAAAAGTTAGAGCTGCTACACCAGAGGTTACAACAGCTGCTAGTGTACTTGCTGAACTAAAGACATCCAAGCCAGTAACCAAAGGTGTTGTAATACAAGAGCCATCTTCAAAGCCAAAAGCTACACAATCAACTCCAAATGTCCAAGGCAAAGGGAAAGGGATTCTTATTGAAGAGCCTGTGGAGAAACCACTATCAAAAGAAAAGAAATTGCAATTAGATGCTGAAGTTGCAGAGAAACTCCAACAAGAGTTTGAGGAAGAAAATAAAAAGATTTTGGAACAAAAGAGAATAGATGCAGAGAAATATGCCAAGAATGCAGAGTTAATTGCTGCATGGGATGAGGAAAGGGCTCAAGTTGATGCTGATTGGGAGCTTGCTCAGAAACTTCAATAAAGAAGAGCAAGATCAGTAATCAATTGATGAAAGAGCCAGGATGCTGAAAGAACTAATTGATGAGAGAAAGAAGTTCTATGGAGCACAAAGATATGCAGCTAAGAAGAACAAGCCACCCACTAAAGCACAAAGAAGAGTTTTCATGTGTGGCTACTTGAAGAATATAGATAATTGGAAATTAAAGGATTTGAAACATTTGGCTGATAGCAAAATTGAAGAATTATATACAATTGCCAAAAGAAAGATTGAAAGTTTTTTGAATACTGAAGTGGTTAAGGGTAATGAGGAAAAGAAAGGAGAGAGCAAGAGCAGGGCAGAGAACAAGAGCAGACTGAGCAAGCTGATGTTGATGTAGAACAAAAGCAAGCTCACACTGAACTTGTAGTTGTATCTGTAGAAGAACCTGAAGGAGAAGCTATGGATGCAGAGCCTTTAAGTGTTAAACAACCAATAGTTGATTTCAAGTCTGGATTTCAAGGGAAAATAGCTTATTGGGATATTAAAAGGCATGATGGTTCATCTTTAAGGTTTGTAAGCTTTCTACAAATGGTTCATCACTTTGACAGAGAAGATTTGGTGGCTTTATGGAGGCTATAGAAAAAAAGATTTGGTAATGACAAGCCAGAGCAAATCTATGATCTAGTCATCCGAGATTACTTGAAAGTGATGTTTGAACCACATCATGAGGATGAAGCATGGAGAAAGATAAGGCACAAAACAGTTATAGAATGGAAGCTTTATCAGAGTTGTGGAGTTCATGTTTTGACTGCACATGGGCTGATGATCTACATGCTTGTAGAAAAGGATTATCCTTTAAAGTTTCACAAAGATATTTTGCATCAGATGTTGTTTGGGAAGAAAAGACTTCAGCTTCAGTATCCTTATGATGAGATGGCTTATCAGTTGCTCAAGAAGATGGAAAAGAATCTAGGACCCAAGAACATGCCACAGAATTAATTGTTTGGGATCATCCTCTCAGTGATTGTTCAAGCTTAAAGAGAAACTTGATGATTTTGGAAGAAAATATCAAGTTTAGGGGAGGATTGTTGGGTTTTAGAGATGCTGCTGCTTATTTGATTAATACTGCTAATGGAAATTGCTCTAAGACATTGTTGCTGCTAGTATAAATTGTTACAACTGCTTGTGTATCTTACTACTGCTAAGTGTTGCTGAAGGTATTCAAGAAAATATACAAGTGGTTACTACTGCTAGACAACATGTTACTACTGCTAGTTCAACATTACAACTGTTTTTATTACTGATGAACTTGAAGAAAAACACTCTAAGTGTTTAGTGCTGCTAGAAGAAAAGTTACTACTGCTAGTACGAACTTACAACTGCTGAAGAGTTTATGCTGCTAGAGTTAGAGTTAAGACTACTAGAGTGTATAGTTAGTACTGCTTATGAGATAAATATGTATAGTCGGTTAGATAATTATAGAAAAGATTCTTTTAAGATTTATCTTTATAGCAAGCAATTGTAAGCCGACTAGGACTCCTTAGTCTATAAAAGGAGGACCTAGGGCATAGAGATAGATACAATTCTTTAGAAAAACTTCAAGGTTGTAAACCCTAATACTCAAGAGTATTCGTATTATTATTAATAATATTGAAGTGATTTGTTTAAGATTGTTTGTTTAATTCTTCTTAAGATTAAAGTTTAGATTCCGCATAAACTTTAATACAAATCAAAGACAGTTTCTACATAAGTTGTATTGGATCTATTCAATATTAACTTAACCTTTACAAGCTAAGGGAAATCGATCAAGTGCTCAACTGGGATCAACAAGTGGTATCAGAGCTTGTGATCTAGAGGACTGTGAATCAAGAAGAACCTGTTTAATCTCATCTCACTGAAGAAGGAAGACATGGACTCAAAATCTGCTCACATGATTACTGCATCAAAGGTGCCCATGCTCAAGTCTGGAGAGTATGAGCTATGGAGAATGAGGATAGAGCAGTACATTCAGATGGTTGATTACTCTATGTGGGAGGTCATAGAGAATGGCAATCAACTACCTAAGATTGAAACTTCTGCTGAGGGTGTTACTATTACTTTGCCTATCAAGACTGCTGAAGACAAGGCACAAAGAAGGCTGGAAGTAAAGGTTAGAAGCACTCTTATGATGGGGATTCCTAATGACCATCAGTTGACCATCAATCACATCAAGGATGCTAAATTGTTACTACAAGCAATTGAGAAAAGGTTTGGAGGGAATGATGCTACCAAAAAGACTAGGAAGAACCTCTTGAAGCAAAATTTTGATGCTCCAAGTTCTGAAAATCTTTATCAGACTTTTGACAGACTTCAGAAAATCATCAGTCAACTAGCACCTATGGAAGTCTCAATTCCTCAAGAAGATGTCAATCAAAAGTTTCTGAGAAGCTTAGCACCAGAGTGGAATACACACACTGTGGTTTGGAGAAACAATAATGATCTTGATACCATGAATTTAGATGATCTGTACAACAATCTTAAAGTCTATGAACCCGAAGTCAAAGGATCATCAAGCTTATCAACAAGCATACAAAACTTAGCTTTTGTGTCTTCCTCCAATAACAGTACTAGCAGTACTTATGAAGCAGTTAGTACTGCTCATGGAGTTAGTACTGCTGGCACACAAGTTAGTGTTGCTGGGAATTCCC
Organism: Artemisia tridentata subsp. tridentata; assembly: GCA_021014915.2. NCBI lineage: Eukaryota > Viridiplantae > Streptophyta > Magnoliopsida > Asterales > Asteraceae > Artemisia > Artemisia tridentata. The sequence continues at coordinate 268,548,408 of CP139503.1, forward strand.
ACTCCTAGACCTCCACTTTAATAAAAGAGAACAATTGAAAGCTTTGAGAATTCCCACTCCTAGACCTCCTTTGTTGAGCGAAGCTAAAACATTCGACCATTTAATCCACACAAGCTTCTTATTGTCCTCAATAGCCCCAAAAAAATGAAGCACACAAACTTTCGAGCACCTTTATTACCATTTTAGGAGCCTTGAAAATAGACATATAATAAATTCCAAGGCTCCCTAACATCGATTTGATAAGAGTAAGACGACCACCTATAGATAAAAGATTTGCTTTCTAACCTGATAAACTAGACTAGAACCGATCTATTAACACCTTCCAATTCATAATACGACTCATGTTAGATCCTATAGGCAACCTAAAATATGTTAACGGGAGGACGTCAACCATACATCCCGAACCCGCAGCCATTTGAACAACCTCATCCGAAGAAACGCCCACCCCATATAAGTTGGACTTATTAATGTTGATCTTGAGACTAGAAGCAATATAGAAAACATGAAGCACACCGACTATGTTTTCCATATCACTTTGATTCCATTCAGAAACAATAATGACGTTATCAGCATAAAATAAATGAGACAAATGAATTCCGGAAGAACCAACCTTAACTCCTCGAAAAATATTTGTAGCCAAAGCTTCTCTTAGAGCAGTATGAAAACCTTCCATTACAATGATGAACAAGAAAGCTGACAAAGGATCCCCTTGCCTCAAACCTCTCTTTAACGAAAACTCCGAAGTGGGAATCCCATTCACAAGAATAGTCGTCCTAGCCGAATATAAGCAAGCCTTAATCCAATTTAGCCATTTGAGACCAAAACCTATCTTATATAAAACATGATCCAAAACTCTCCAACTCACCAAATCATATGCTTTTTCAAAATCAACTTTAAATAACAACAATTTATTTTTCCGCTTCTTATACCAATCGATAATCTCAGTTAGAATAAGAGGACCATCGAGAATTTGATGACCCGAAATAAACATGGATTGCTCATGGCTAACTATAGAATCGATAACCTTGGATAACCGGTTTGCTAAAAGTTTGGTGATAATCTTATAGTGAATACCAATTAAAGATATAGTTCTATAATCTTTAATGTATAAAGGGTTTGGAACCTTAGGAATCAAAGTAATGAAAGTTGAATTAGTGCCTTGAGGAAACGAACCTGATTCAAAGAACTTGAACACAAAAGACTGAATATCATGTTTCAAGATGTCCCAAAACATTTTAGTAAACAGAAACAAATAACCATCCGGACCTGGCGTTTTTTGACTACCACATTTCTAAACCGCAACCCGAATCTCCTCCAATGAAACCACATATTCTAAGTAATCCCGATCCATGTCACATAAAGTTTTTTCAGTCGCAAAGGGAGGAAAGCTTATCAAGGAGTCATGCATATTAAATTTTTCTTTATAAAAATTCACGAATGCCAATTTAATAAGAGTAGGATCAGTAATCCAAACACCTTCATGCATTATGCCTTGAATCATTTGAGACTTTCTCCTCAAGTTAATCATACCATGAAAAAACTTTGAATTCTCATCGCCCTCCACATCCCATTTAACTCGAGATTTTTGAATTAAATCCAAGGATTCTAACTTCTTGATGCCATCTAATTCATGCAGCCTATTAATACGAAGCTCCCTATATTCATCAACAGCACTTCACGCGTAGTTTTCCTATGTTAGCACGCCATTTCATCTCATGTCTTCATCATAACCTATTTAGGTACTAACAAATAACAAAAATTATTGTTATCATATGTTATATATAAAGGGGGGCTTTATTTTCAGAACCCTGTTAAGTGCGGGAACTGCGAGAACCCTGACCAATGAGCTTTTTTTAAATATTAAAGATTATTATTTAATCTAAAGGGTATAATAGTAAATGACACTTTTTTATTTTATTTTTATTTTTTTAATAAAATTCTGTTTTTTTAGACACTTAATTTTCGGATTTTTTTTTTTTTTTTATTTTTTTTTTTTTTTTATTTTTTTTGGTGCTTTTTTCCAGCATGCTTTGTTTTTAAAATTATTAGTGCATATGTGTTTTTACGAATTATTTTATTTTTTTATTTTAGTCTGTGCAATAATTTTTACAACATGCATATTTTTCAAATAGTAAAATGCATACGTATTTTTTTGATAATGTAAATTTATAACAAACCAAGAACATATATGTTAAACACAAAAGTCGATATCGATTGAAATACAATTAAAATACAAATTTCTAAAAAGAAAAAATACTTGAATCTAATCGATCTATACATGTATGCACTAATAATATTTAACGCAAACGGACATATGTGCAACTCATTGTTATCAATATTTTTAGAAGTCGAACATATATGCGCGCCTTCAATAATCGTAATTCTTCAAACGCCGCATTGTATCTATGTGTGCATCCACTTCTAGATCTTCATTGCTATCACCATCTTCATTAATCTAATACAAACATGCCCAAAAATAATTAAACCTTAACCAAATAGTGTAAATAACTTTTTAATTATAATAACTAGCCTAACATATATGCACATACTCAAAATGTGTATTGAATAACATCTATGTTCTATGAAAACCAAAATAATAAAATGAAAAATAGCCATGTTCAATGTAAAAACAATTATGTTCAATGAATAACATATATGTTCTATGAAAACCAAAATGTGTATTGAAAAACAAGTATGTTCAAACAAGTATGTTCAATCTTGTGTATATTAAACTAATGATGTAAACATGTTTTTAATAATAAACACAAAACATATATGTTTTTTTATAATCCAAAACACAAAACATATATGTTTTATACGTAAACATATATGTATCTTTGCAAAACAGATATGTTTTATAATCCAAACACAAAACATATATGTTTTTTTATACTAATTCTAACAAATATATTTTATCTTTGCAAAACATCGAATCTGAACTAAATCCTAACCAGATTTAAAGCTTAATTAACAACAAACACACTCAAACCTATCAATTAAAACATATACTGTCCAATCAATTCACACACAAACCAACATTTAATCCCATGAATAATCATATTACATCACCTGCTCCTAAAGCTCACAGTTGGAAACACCTCATAGACACTAAAATGATACAAAAATATTAACTAAGGAATAGTAAATACATTAAGGAGACATAAAAATATGAATGTACGACGAGACATGTTCTTTGTTACATAACACTGATATCCCTTTCCATTAGTATTAAAAAAAAATAATAATAAAAAAAAAATTACTTACTTGAGCATAGATCGTTGATTAGCAAGGTTAATTTCTTAATCCCTCATTTGGTTGGTGTGATGCGTAAAGTCAATACTCGGGATTTGTTTAATCTGCCGCCACAAAACCACCAGGCCCACCACCGATCACATCGACGTCGTTTTCATCAGATCCACCACCACAGGAAACATAATAATTAATTGATGATAGTAGATTTGATATGTACCTTTTGTACTTGGGATTTGTTTTCGAAAACACATGGAAACGTTTTATAAGATCTTCACCAATCTTTAATGATTTTGAATTTCAGTGTAGGGAGAGGCGAAGTGGAGAAGAAAACAATGGAGAGGCGGTTTTGTTATTGTAGGGAGAAAGTAAGATTGATTAGGTTAAATAAATTAAAGAAGAGAGAGGGAGGAGATAAGATCCGGAATATGTGCTTATTAATTGTGGCAGTTTTTTGAAAATCATTAACATGAAATTCCTTTAATGCCCTTTTGTTATTTAATAATTAATATCCAGTTTTATTTTATTATTATAATGCCACACATCATCTTAGCCATTGATCTTCTCATCTAATGGTCTAAAAAGAGTTCTCGCAGTTTCCGCACTTAACATGGTTCTGAAAATAAAGATACACTATATATAAATATACTCATTATACATAAAGATTACTAGTTTGGAGTCTTTGGACCACTCATTTTCAGATACATATCTTCAAAGAACGAATTAATTATCACTAGTCACTAGAAGACTTTTGTGGATGATGATCATCTAGCTAGGATCGTGTTAAAGGCGAGGTGATCGAAGAAACAAGACCATGGCCCAGCTGATAGAGGAGTATATTGAAACAATGGGTCCTTCACGAACTACCTAGCTAGAAGTAATAATATAGGGCTATAGATGGCTAAAACGTGATACATTTTAAAGAGAAACAATATGTGCTAGTTAAATAAATATTATTATGAAAGCAAAATAGCTATGTTAGATTAATAATAAAATGCATCACGCACTTAATTTTTGCCTACTAAATGTAAGAGTACATGTCAATTGACAATAACATGATTTGATGTTTCGCTATAAAAATCCGAGATAAAATTCAACTTTGAAATAATAATAATTCAAACAAAGAATCAACAATCGAGCGAAACCTCATAATATGCCTGATCAAAACGAGAATAATTACACGTGAATAATAAATAATTGATGCAATTCATATATGCAAGCACCTCCACACTACACCACTATACAACTAATACAAGCGTAATGTTCAATCATTCATACTTTGATGAAGACGTGAGAAAATGGCGTGCTAACTACAAGAAGTTCATGAACAACCTAGGCCAACCTACACTGATTTTCGTCACACGTTCTACTTCATTTGAGCATGTAGACGATGTTGTTGTTGTTGTCGTTGCACCATGCTCTAAACTAACCCGATCATCGTCATCACCATTTCTAGCAGCCGTTGCCGTTTGTTTAGGACAAAGGAAGAAATTTCGTGAACCTAAGTCAATCAATTTCTCATCTGGCTCCAAACCTGTAAGATCATCAATATATCAAAACCAATTCTAAAACCAATGAAGTAACAGTCTTTTGGCCCAATAGTATTGGTTAAGTTACGTAAAGCATAAACATGTGATGTATAAACATGTGGTGTACTATGTATAGCTAGTAGGTGCTTTAATTTGACTTTCTAAAAAGAAAACCAATAAAAAAGTAAAGAGAATGTTGTAACTTACTTTGCAAGCTAAATTGCGAGTAATGAAGACCAAAATCCGAAGGATCAAGAGACGATAAAATCGGTCTTCTGCCTTCTTTCGAGTATTGTCGTAAAGCATCTGCCACAAGATCTCTAACACTCGAATTCGGTGATATTATAACTTGCACTGGACCTAAGCTTCTTTGAACCGTAACTTTAAGCAATAACTTTGTTAATTTCGGACGCAACATATCCAATGACGAAACATTGGAAACTAAATCTGGAACAGTCTTCGGTCTCCTTAGTTTTCCTACCATGTCTTCAGCAGCATGACCATTAAACGACATAGATTTGTCTGACAATCTCGCGTTCTTGCTCTTGTTCGTGTTTTTGTCTCGGTCTTTTCGGCTACTAATCTTCTTAGTCGACATTGATATGTCGAAAATCGTACTCTATAGGCTATAGTTTGAGATGCATAACAAGCTAGGGATAATGTTGAGAGATGGAACAAGGGTTTAGAGATGAAATAATTATAAGAAACAAGGTGGATACGTGATTGTATATATAGTGGATGACTGGTTTACGTTCATTGGTTACGGGTTATTGGCGGTAGAGAATGTTTTTTTTTTTACCCTTTTTTGTTGTGGACGGAATGTTTTGGATGACCGGCTATTGTTGGTTTCTCAAAAAAAATTATTGGGTCATCTAAGATAAGATAATGTTATTTGTGTTTGAGTATGATTTGACCTTTATTTATTTTAGAAAAGTTGCTAAATATGCAAATATACATTAACTGTTCGCATATTTAATATATCACAAATTATGCATGCTTTTATTTCTTAACCGTAGCCTTCAACTGCTATGTTTAATAAGACTAACTAGCGAGTAATTAATACGTAAAAATTTTCAAAAAAATAATTAATAAGTATATTGTATGTAAGTTTTTGTTTTATTTCCTTTAAGATTGAAGAAAGACAAGTCATAATCGAGTTAATACGATAAGTTTGTTACGCACTTACGCTGATAAATATTTATAAAGATAAAACATACTGTAATATATAAAATCAGAAGCCTTTTCATTTCTAGAAATAATTCATATCTAGCCAGTAATGGTATTTATCTTTTTATTAAAGGATCATTGGACAATTTCATATTTCTTCAAACATGTATCAAAATCATTGCACAATATGTGTTATTAAGTTTTAAGTTGGGTAAATATGATATTTTGAGGTTTATATTGGTTAAATATGAAATTATCCTATACATATATTCGTTTTGACACCAACTTATGGGCGGAGACAAGGGGGGTCCGGGGGGTCACGTGACCCCCCGGCGAAAAAAATTGTAGTGTAAATTTTTGAAATTTTTCGGCTATTTTTGTAATTTGCCCCCCCAACGGACCAATTTTTAGTGTAATTTCTAAAAATTATCATATTTTGCCCCCCTTGAATTTTTTTCTGGCCTGCATACATTCGTTTTGACACCAACTTAATTATACTTGACTTCATTGAATTATCTTGTGAAAACTAAAATGATTATATAAAAACCGGATACCCTTACTAGAGATAAATATATAATGAAAATTCAACTAACTTTACAAGGTGTTTTTGTCTTTGGTTTTAGTTAATTCCGAAAGTGCATCACCAATATTTGACAATTGACACACAAATGAAAAAGCTTATGATATATTGCAAAGTAATTAATTAATCGAATTCAAACAAGCACATGTAGTTAATCACGTAAACGCATGAACAATTCTGTATTTATTTTGATAGTGTTGTGCATGCACGTGTCAAGAAGTGACTTACTGATTAGGAATACTCGTGGACGCCCGCTAATACGGGGTATGGCATAATGTTTTTGTGGTGTATGAATTTTGCGTATGCCCCACACCACCGTTTTCTCCCGACTCTTCTTTTGTTTTCCTGGCCAAAAGAATTATTAAAGGCCACGGTCATGTTGTTGTATCTTATGTTCTTTCTTCCACCAAAAATTAATACATATGATATCGTTGTAAATCCAGGATTGACAAGCATATGATACTCTGGTTAGAAAGTTCACCGTCCATGCGGTTGTGGACAAATTAAAGTCATGACCATGACGCATATTTGATTTCCAAATCTTCCAGTATATTGGCCACCTATGATCGAGTCGTGTAATACTGAAATATGGACCATAGACTAATATATTTGAACATTAGTACATTACTCATATATCACGTAAATAGTGTCGTCAATACGAATCGATCAAGCGTTTCTCTTATGTATTGTACCGTATACAAATATAAAATTATAAAGGTTGTTTAGTTATGTGATCATCTGATTATGTTAATGAAATGACACGTTCCCAAAAATAAGTCGAACCATAGATTAAAGGTTAATTTACAAAGTGAGGCAAAAACTCGAGGTACAAAATGAAGTAACCTGATGTAGCTTCCTACCCCATACCATATAACCTCACCAATTTTCCATATAACCAACACATCACGCCCATAAAGTTAACCCTCATCATAATAAGAGTAAATTGCAAAAATCGTCCTTAAAGTTTGGCCAAATTGCAAGTTTCGTCCTAAATATTTGGAAAGTGCAAGTATCGTCCCTGTAGGAAAACTTTGGGGCAAAAATCGTCCCTGACCAACATCAAATGACTAAAATACCCTTTTCTTTTTCTTTTTCTATATTACTTTTCAGTTTCTTACACAAATGGTCCTTGTGTTGCGCCAGGTTTTACAAATTTAGTCATTTTTTTTCTCTAAATTATTTATTTAACTGTTAATATTAGTATTATTTTTTTATACATTTTCGTCCGTATTTCTTATGTTTTTGTCCGTTTTTCTTATGTTTTTGTCCATTTTTCTTACGTTTTTGTCCCTTTTTCTTTCGTTTTCTTAAGTTTTCGTCCGTTATTCTTACATTTTTTCCGTTTTCATACGTTTTTGTCCGTTTTTATATGTTTTCGCCCGTTTTCATACGTTTTTATACGTTTTCGTCCATTTTTCTTTAGTTTTTGTCCGTTTTTCTTACGTTTTTTCCATTTTCTTACGCTTTCGTCCGTTATTCTTACGTTTTTTCTGTTTTCATATGTTTTTGTCCGTTTTCATCTGTTTTTCTTACATCTGTTTATATCGTTTTCGACCGTTTTTCTTACATTTTTGTCCGTTTTTATCCGTTTCTTTCTATTTTTCCTTTGTTTTTGTCTATTTTTCTTACGTTTTTTTTTCCGTTTTCATACATTTCATCCATTTTATAAGCTTTCGCCTGTTTTCTTACGAAATAAAACGAATGAAAACGGGGCGAAAACGTATAAAAACGAACAAAACGTATAAAAAACAGAAAAACGTAAGAAAAGCTGACAAAAACGTAAGAAAAATGGATAAAAATGGACAAAAAAGTATAAAAACGTAAGAAAACGGGCGAAAACGTATAAAAACGTAAGAAAAGGGGACAAAAACTTAAGAAAAACGGATAAAAACCAAAGAAAAATGGACGAAAACGTATAAAAACGTATGAAAACGGGCGAAAACGTATAAAAAAGTATGAAAACGGAAAAAAAAACGTAAGAATAACGACCGAAAACGGAAAAATACGTAAGAAAAACGGACAAAAACATAAGAAAAAGGGACAAAAACTAAAGAAAACAGACGAAAACGTATAAAAACGAGCGAAAACGTATAAAAACGAAAAAAAATGTAAGAATAACGGGTGAAAACGTAAGAAAACGAAAAAAAAAAAAAAAAAAAAAAAAAAAAAAAAAAACCTTAAGAAAAAGGGACAAAAACGTAAGAAAAAAGGACAAAAAACAGATAAAAACGGACAAAAACTAAAGAAAAATGGACGAAAACATATGAAAACGGGCGAAAACGTATAAAAATGGACAAAAAAGTATGAAAACGGAAAAAACGTAAGAATAACGGACGAAAATGTAAGAAAACGGAAAAAAAAACGTAAGAAAAACGGAAAAAAACGTAAGAAAAACGGATAAAAACGGACAAAAACTAAAGAAAAACGGACGAAAACGTATAAAAACGGGCGAAAACGTATAAAAACGTATGAAAACAGAAAAACGTAAGAATAACGGATGAAAACGGACAAAAACGAACAAAAACGTAAGAAAAACGGACAAATACGTAAGAAAAACGGACAAAAAACATATGAAAACATAAGAAAAATGGACAAAAACATAAGAAATACGGAAGAAAATGTATAAAAAAATAATACTAATATTAATAGTTAAATAAATAATTAAAAAAAAGGACTAAATTTGTAAAACCTGGCAAAACACAAGGACCATTTGTGTAAGAAACTGAAAAGAAATATATAAAAAGAAAAAGACAGGGGTATTTTAGTCATTTGATGTTGGTCAGGGACGATTTTTGCCCTAAAGTTTTCCCACAAGGACGATCCTTGCACTTTCCAAATATTTGGGACGAAACTTGCAATTTGGCCAGACTTTAAGGACGATTTTTGCAATTTACTCTCAGAATAATATACCCAAGACCAAAAGACATGGACGAAGGACAACAACTAGACATGTACGTACCATCAGCCCTATATCTCCAAAGCACATTCCAATGAATTGACAATAGTACCAACACCATTATCCATCACCATTGCAGCCGATTACCACTTCCAAGACACCAAGATAAAACATACGACCTAATAATAATCAGCCTCACAACACTACATCGTAAACTTACTTTTAAGCTTTAAATCAGCCCCAACCAAAAATTCAAAACTGAGATAAAACGAGACTAGGGTTTACAAACAACCCTAACGTCCAACAATCAGGTCTGAGTAACACACGAACTAGGGTTTTTGATCAAGAACACCCTACCAAACTTGGACGTGCAACTCCCTAAACCCACGAACAGTGATTAACACACCGCAAACAAGATTAAAAAACCCGAAAAAAAGGTTTTACTTCCAAAAGAATGGCGTCAGCCAAAACTTACATGAACCAGAAAGAACCAAACTGTAACCATAGGTAAAATTCCACTGGTATTTATATTCTAACGAAAAAATACTTATCCATTTTCTACGTCTAATTTTTTTTAAACATAATCAGTTTCTCTGATCATAACTACTATCTAATGTGACGTAACTCACATCCTCGATAAACATGCTCTCACGCGGACCGACATCAACTTACCTAATGTTTATTTCACATAAACATTTATATGTCAAGTATAAATATCCTACGATATGTCATTTGCCACTTTACGTTAATTCGTTAAACGTACGACTAATAAACGTTCAAACTAAACATTTCTTATCTATTAGAGTTTCTACGAAACCCTAAACCATTATAACAATGAATATGAGAAACTAAATAATAAAACACTAAAGTACAACTTGTAATGATCAAGATACATGTTCAGGAGGTCGGGGATGCTCAAAATAAAGATTAAACATGGTATTATTAGGTTAAAGAATGGGGAGGTGTGTGTATTTTCTAGAGAGAGAAAGGAGGAGAAAACACACACACCTCAAGAATACAAAGAGACATCCACCCTCCTAGTTATGACTAGGAGGGGTATTTATACTAGTTTACATACAAAACTTTGACCTATTGGCAAGATAAGTCCCTGTACTTAAATACTATGCAATTCCCTAATATAACATTACTTTAAGGCTAACAATCTCTCCCCAAAGTGATGTTATACGGGAATTGCTTACAATGTTCCCTACAAGTAAACTATAAGCACATAAGCACAGAGAATGGTCTTCAAACTTCATCACTTCGTTCAGCTTGCAGAATCTTCTCAGCTTTCATTTCTTTACTTGCAGAAGAACGTGAGCAAATCTAATTAGGGTATAATTCTGGGTGCCCTGAGTGCTCTCCCCTAATTAGTGCTCTCCCCCAAACTGACAACCTTTCTGATTACTGCCCTGAATCTGAAGAAGTCTTTTGATAGTTAAATGCATTCCGTCTTTAGTCTTCTAACACGCAGCGGATCATGTAGAACAGACTGTAGACTCGACCTTCTTCAAGATTATCCATTCGGGGGAATAGAGTATCAACATCTTCTTCTCACAAAATGCATCCCAGTTATCTTTCCTATGATAAATCAGCCCATAACGTACACATGAAATGATAACATCAAAGTAACAAGTTGAACCACTGATCATCTTGATTTTGTTGCCCGAAATTGGTGAAGGTGGATAATGTAGAAGTGCGTAGAATAAGATGAGTGGAAGATAAGACATAGAATCAACCAATCTCCGACATAAATCAAATCATTTCATAAATTATTAAGCCCGATCATGTGAACTTGTTGTGCGTCCTTGATGTACACATTTCTCCCCTGCTGGTTACGATTAATCGGAATCAGCATAATGATGTGTACGTGAAGTATTAACTGGAAGTACTTTATCATTAAACCTATCAGCCTGTGAGAAGATGTCGATAAACCCAATCTACTAACAATACCATTTAAGATGTCTAACTCTTTATCAACCTCCTGTATCAAAAACAACGGCTTTTTGTAGTAACCACATGAGAAGATAGCCCAAAATGACGAACTTGAGAATTAAGTAAAATCTCCCAGATTTGTGACTTAATCTTGTACGATCCTTGTTGACTAAGAACGGTGTACAGTAGACCCTTAACCAAAGTATTAGTACAAAACCTCTTGACGTATCCTAACTACTTTGTGAGTATAGAGAGAAAGAATCACAAAAGTAGCTAGATATCCAAGTCTTCGTCATCATTAATATAAGCCCAAACAAGTCATCTTCGCAGGATGGTAGAAAGAAAGAAGATGAAATAAGTACACGCGTCCATAAAACCTTACTTCAAACCCAAATAAATAATAACGAATCATCCCCGTAGTCACATTTCATTGTAAACATTAGCCATTGTCTTTTGATAGTGAATCTTGATCAGGATCGTTTAAGCTATACGTGGTGTTTTGAGGATGTTGACCGGTAATATTTTTGTGATTTTGGTGTGGAGCGAGTTTGAGAGATGCCTTATTTTCGATTCTAAACATGCTAGGAAAATTGGAGTTTATGAAATTTTTACGCCAAATTTTGCCGAAAAAAATTCGAATTTTGACCTAAAAAATTGAATTTTGGGCCAAAATTTTCATCCTTACACCATAATTTGAATTTAGCGTAAAAATTGACCATATAGTCTCTCCTCGAAATTAAATTTTACTCAACTTTTCCCGCCAAAAAACTCTTTTTTTTTTTTATTTTTTTTTGGCATATTCGATTATCTCACAAATTCGATCAAACCTTACAAACTTGATGAAACAGTTCGATCAGAAACCCTAGTTCGATCAAAAACCCGAAGCTCGATCAAAAAAACCTTAGCTCGATCAAAAGATGAAAGCTCGATCAAATAACTTGTTCGACTACTAAAGAAGTTCGATGACATGAGATTCGACTACACACTAGTTCGATTAAACAAGTTGTTCGATCAAAGGTGAACAAACATAGTCTAGTTCGACTATATTGTTCGATCAAGGTAGAAGTTCGATGAAAAAGTTTCTCGATCAAATAAGTTTCTCGGTCAATGTTGTTCGGTCAATCAGAAGCTCGATGAAATCCAAGTTCGATCAAAAAAGAAGTTCGATCAAATCCAAGTTCGATCAAACAAGAAGTTCGAACAAATCCAAGTTCGATCAAATGATAGTTCGATCAAATAGTTCTTCGGTCAAATCCAAGTTCGATCAGAAAAGTTCTTCGATCAAATGAGTTTCTCGATGAAAAACAAATTCGATCAAAAGAAGTTCGATCATTTCATCTAACTCGATGAAACAACCAGTAATTCGATCACAGAAGTTCGATCATTTCATCTAACTCGATGAAACAACCAGTAATTCGATTAAGTGGTAGAAACTCGACTAGAAACTCGATCAAACAATAGAACCTCGACTGATGAACAGTACCGTACCAAAATCACTTTTTCCACCTCAAAACCCCACGATTCGCCCCTGGTTAGCTCTGATACCAATTGTAATGATCAAGATACATGTTCAGGAGGTCGGGGATGCTCAAAATAAAGATTAAACATGGTATTATTAGGTTAAAGAATGGGGAGGTGTGTGTATTTTCTAGAGAGAGAAAGGAGGAGAAAACACACACACCTCAAGAATACAAAGAGACATCCACCCTCCTAGTTATGACTAGGAGGGGTATTTATACTAGTTTACATACAAAACTTTGACCTATTGGCAAGATAAGTCCCTGTACTCAAATACTATGCAATTCCCTAATATAACATTACTTTAAGGCTAACACAACTCATCCAAGCTAAGGTACAAGCTCCTAAAGCACAGAAACCCTAAATTCACTTTAACTCCCGACACAAACCCTAAACTCACAAAACTATGATTTTATGTAATAAAGTCATAAACCCTAATATATATATATATAAGTTTTCTACAAATTATAAGTGTACAAGTCTTTCAAGCTAAGGTACAAGTCATTTATGCATAACAACATAGTATAAATATAAATCACATTATAAACCTCAAGGTACTTATTTTAAAGCACACAATACAAGTCTTTTATGCACCAACCATAAAAATAGATTTCTTAAGCATACTAAATATAAGTACAAGTCCCTAAACCTAATGTACAAGAGTCCAATGCATAAAAACCTAAAAACTACATTTATATACTTTAAACCTAATTAAACCAACATATAATTAAATTAACTTAAGCAAACCCTAAAAATATATTTTCTATATTTCTTGAACCTTAGTACAACCCTATCAAGCCTATGGTACAACCCTTTAAAGCACAAAGTAATTCCTTACCATTTTATGTACAATTCGACATATATATAATACATACAAGCCCTAATTTAATTCCTACCCAATAAATGTCCAAACCAAGCCTTGAACTAACCTTGTTACTTCACTTAAACCCTATGTACAACACTCTATAGCCCTATGTACCAACACTTGAAGCCATTCGATCCATATGAAATAACCTAGTTCGATTTTACCAAAGATAAACCAAACCATTTCAACCTTGCTACTTGGAAAATCTTAAGCCACAAGGATGTTACTAGGTAAATATCCACTACACATCACCTTGTCTTCAAGATATTTAACCATAATCAAAACAAGTAGGTAGAATCCATGGCTAGAGTTCGAAACACATCATCACCACCATATAACACAACACGCCACCTATCCTCACCACATATGGCTTCCAAGTAGCATAAGACCAATTCATTATGTTCCCTCTCCTACAACACAATGACTTAGAACCTTGAAAACCCTAGCTTTTCCTTCCTATATAAATTAACACACCCATAACTCCATAATCATCTCATAATTCGAACTCCACCAAAACAGCCTCACACCCATCTATCTATTGATCCTATAGTCCAAATCGAAGCTAAAGAAAGAATCTAAGAAGGCTTAGAAGGAGGAGGAACATTGGTGTTCATCTTCCAAGTCATTTCGTCAAAAACCACTTATAACCGAATAAGTAAACAAGTAAGTAATCTTGACCTTTATCATTCTTTTTGTCAACTTAGAATACACTTAATCATGTCACTAATCAAGCCCTAATAGCACGCTAGGTCAAAGATCTTTAAAATATAAGTTATAAGAAACTATATGTTAACTTGGGTTTACAAATGTTAAAATAATAGACTTTCTATCAAAATTTCCTACTAAACCAACCACACATAGATTTGGTAGTTTACATATTGCTGTAGATAATATTAAAACGAAGATATAGCAATTTGAATCACCTAAAACGAGTACACGAGTCAAAAGTTACAGCAATTCGAAATTTCATAAAATCTGTCACATACATTCTGTTACAGAATGTTAAATCACGCAAAACGAGGCATTTCTGGTCCGTTTTCATCAAAAAGTTAAACACGAAAGTTGTCCGGAACGACGTTTTCTTCAAAAACACAGGAGCACGAATCCTAAAAACGTACGACAAGGGCTGTGCATTAGGGCCTGTTTTAAAACTATTTCGCTTTCTTTTTCTGTCGAGCTAAAAACAAACACCCATAATTAATTTTCGACAATATTTTCTACATAAGAAGCCTTAAAACCTATAAGAGATGAACTAGATAAGTTGATAATCATGTTACTATGCTTAAAAAGTTGGGTCATAAGTTTAAAAATCGAAAAACCAAAATTGTTATCCTTTTCTATTCTTTACCGGGAAAATTGCTCCAATCGACCCACTTTGGACAATTGTTTCGACCACCAAACAACCCTCATAAAATCTGAATTTTGTCTATCTTAAAGACCTTCCAGCATAGATATTAAAGAAATAAAAGCGTCGTCAAAACTTGGTCTCGCCCCGTCCTAAAATGAATCATGTTTTGGGCTGGTCGCTCGCTAAAAACAAACATCCTTTATATATCGTCCCAAACCCCCCTCTTTGAATAATTATTTTGAACAAACGACAAAGGTTTAGAACTTCGAATTTGAACCGTTAGAAAGACCACCTAGCAAACTATAAGAAGGATTAAGAACGTTGTAAAAATAACGCATGGTCTCGCCGATATTAATTTTTATTTTGGGAGAGTTAGAACAAAAACCCAACGCACCCATTTTCATTCTTATTTTTATTTTTGAAAAGCTATAAGCTAGAAAATAAGCAAATAAGCCCTTACCAACTTATTTTCAAACTTATCATAACTTGTATAAACGAGTCGTAACAAGTCGTGTCTTTTCCCTAAGCTTAAAACGCGTTAAAATGAATTAAGGACATCGAGTGAAACAATAAAAATGCTTTGAGGGTCAAAACTGCCAAAACTCTAACTACTTTTATAACTAGGACCTAAACTGAAATCGACCTGAAGTTTAAGGGTAAAACTTGCCAAATCTGAAAGATAGAGTTTTCTTGGGCCAAAAGTGTAAATATTTCAAAGTTATTAAAACAAGGGTCATTTTTGCCAACGAACCATAGTTGAGGGTATAAATTGTCATTTTTGAAACTACAAGGGTAAAAACTGTCATTTCACCAAAGTTGAGGGGTAAAAATTATCATTTTATGAAAGTTCAAGGGTAAAAATTGTCATTTTATGAAAGTTCAGGGGTATAAACTGTCAATATATGAAACTATAAGGGTAAAAAGCGTAACAATTTATAATTATTACGAAATATATATTTCGACTCGATTTAAACATTTAACTGTCAACCAAAACGTTACAAAACGAATACTAAAACTCACGTATATTTGAATACGAGTACTAAAACTTGACATACCAACCCAGGTCGCGTGCCGGAGACGTTTATCAACTATATTTAATTTGTTTTCCATCCAGACTGCTAAGGTGAGTTCATAGTCCCACTTTTATACGTTTTCTAAACTTGTGGGGAGATACATGCTACAAACCTGAACATAAGTATTTTTCTGTATGCTTTCCTGATTGATATTGCCTAAGACACTACGTTGCCATTAAAAGGCCCTCATATCATGAACCCTTAGTCACTTGTGAGTGAACGCGAATATTGTGAATAGATCTATTGGAGGTTGACAGCCCATTTGTGTTAGCCGGATAGATAGCTTATGTGCTAACCGGATTGATAATCAAATGCACTTTATTTGAGAACCACCGTAGGTAGTTGGCAAGCTCCTACCCGGGGGTATTATTACTACATTTAATTATGTTGGTAATAGCACACAAACACCCGTTAACGTTTGAGTTCATGAGACTTAGAGCAATATACTAAACTGCAATATTACTGATTTACTTTCTACTTAGCTTGTGTTCAACTGATTATAACTTTAAACGCTATGGATTCACTCAACCTTTGTGTTGACTTTTTTTAGCATGTTTTATCTCAGGTCCATAATGAACGAGGATAGCACGGAGAGGCACGGACATTGATAAAAGGCTAAAATCTAACTATCATTCGAAACTTATTAACAAACTGTAAAACTACTGGGACCTCATTTTGTAAACTCCGATATTTATAAAATTCGAATGATAAATCTTTCAAAACGACTCAATTAGAGATCGTTTTCTATTATTATAACTGTTGTGCCGTCGAGTAACACCCAGCTTGAATTCCGCTGCGTATCCCAAAAATTGGGGGTGTTACAGATTGGTATCAAAGCTATAGTTATAGAGAAACGGGTCTGATTGAGACCTGAACTATAACCACTTTTACAAACAAAAATATTTTATAGCCACTCGCTTTCCGTGCCTTCCATCCTCTAGGTAATTATTCGACTTCTAGACAATTTATGCTACACAACCATGTTATATTGATATATGCACACTCAACATACTTTCGAACACTTTATGTAAATAAGGAACTAAATACGTCTGCATATGCCTATTCTAGGGCATTACGACACAACCATATTTCCCTAAATCATGCACCTACTCCCACACTTAAATACGTCTGCATATGCCTATTCTAGGGCATTACGACACAGCCACATATCCCCAAATCATGCACCTACTCCCACACTTTTGCGATCTATGAAACTTTCCCAAGACATTGGGACTAGATTCAGTGATCTCTAAACTTTTCACGATCTTACGTAATAATGTTTTACCAAAAATCTGTCACAATCTATTGACTTTCCTGCTAAAAATACAAGATATGGAATTACTAAGGAACAAAATGACTCATCATCTACAAAAGCTGAAGTTCAGCGACTTTCTCTACATTCATCAAGCTCTTTCCCGAAACTTTCATTATTTAAAATCTATAATTCTAGCCCAGTATAAATAGTTCTAGAACTTTTACGCATACCTACTTTATTTGCTACACCTTCATACCACCTTTCACACTTAAATAATTACTCAAATAAAGTCCTTCTCTACCACCTCCACTATCATCTACAGATTTCTCTCCCCTGACCCAACCATTTGAGCTCAAAGAAAGAGCAATGGCCGCTATTGCCCGATATCCCTCTTTACCACGGTCACCCTCTCCCGATTTCAATTTTCCACCATGAGTATTCAAGATAGGAGAAAGTTCGCAAACAGCAATGGACCGACAACCTACCATTTCTACCCTCATAGCACGTATGGATCGCCATGAGGAGCAGGTTGGTACTACTTTGGGTCACCTCGATAAGCGACACCTCGAGCGCATCGAGTCGATGAAGTATACAGCTGAGGACCTAGCAACCATGCAGCAGAAGTTAGACACTAGGATACAAGGGAAGATAAACAACTCGGAGGAACGTCACGGACAGCTGAGACAAGGGATATGATACGTGCTAAACAGTCAACTAAAATCAACCAAGGATATTGGTTGAATAAGTCAAACTACTTGCACGATCTCCAAGGAATACAGAGTATCCCCGGGTCGTTATGTCCCAGCGAGATGTGAATTCTGTAATAGAACGAATCTGTGATCGGGTGAAATTGAACAGGAAAAGGTTGTGATTGATTTAAACTAAGGAAATATAAAAGGAAATAGCTTAAATAAGCTATAAGAACAAGTACGTGAAAGCAAAATACTTAGAAATGTTTAAAACTTAAAAACGTACGTTTAAATAAAAATTACGTAAACGTACAAAATAAAACGTGAATTCTGACCAATATAAATCCCACGGATGTGAAAATTATATTTTTAGAATCCAAATGATAAAAGAAAATTTTAGGAAAAATAAAAAATATTTATTTGACTATTTATTTAATTATTATTAATTTATTACTATTTAATAATTATTTAAAACTAATTTAAATTATAATAAATACTAAATGAACTTTAATAAATATGAAACTTTTTCTAAAAATATTATGTAAGTACAGGAACCTAAGAAAATTATAAAAATGAAAAGTGCTTAATGAAAAAGCTCAAAATAAGCCAAATGGCTTAAATAGAAGCTATCACTTTTTTATATTTTATTTTTCTAATCTTAAAAGTGCAAATTTATTTTTTTTAAATCCTAAATATTAAAAAGAAAATTTTAGAAATTAAAATTATATTTTTCTGATTTTTATATTATTTATTATGAATTAAAAACTATTTTAAACTAATTAAATTATTAAAAATACTAAAACTGTTAAGAAAAGTATGAAAAAATTTAAGGTAAATCTAAAATAATATTTAAAAGCTAGGAAAAATAAATTCAGAGCTTATCTAACCCTAAAAAGCTGTTTTGGGCAAATAAGCAGTTTGCTAATAAGCCAAAAATAAGCTATACTTAACTAAAAATTACCAACAACTCAGAAACTGATAAATACACTAAAACAAACTTAAGACAACTGAAAAATCAAAAAATAAGCAAAAGAATTAAGCAATTAAACTGCTGAACAGATTCAAAGAATGAGACAGAAAAAGCAGTTAACTACCCTACTTGCAGACCTAAATTAAGCTAGAAAATGAGATCTAATGGGGGCAAAAGATTCCTACTACTACTGGCTAACTACAAACCTAAAATGCCCAAAATTAAACATCATTTGCTATCCTAATTGGCACCTAGGTCAGGTGCTATAAAACCTACAAGCTACTGTGCAGAGCAGAACAAGGCAAAAAAAAGGGAAATTGCAGACAATAATTAAGCTATAAAATAAGCTCAAAATGCAGAACAAAGCTAAAACAGATTGAGTTTAACATATTAGCTATTGATAAAAACAAAAATCAAGCAAATAGCTTAATTGGTTAAGCTACTAATTAGCCTAGATCAGCAATCGGAATCAGCATTTAAACCTGATTTTTTGACTTTTGCAGTTTTGCAAAAGTTGACTAAATCCAAATTTGAGTGCTTCTAATCTACTGATATTGATGTAATAAGCTGTGATTAAACTAATTTAAGCTCAATGGACAAATTCTATAACTGATTAATGCATATTCTATCCTGAAAACCTAACAGTGAACAGATTAAAGCTAGTTAAATTGCTATTTTGACTTTTTAAAGAATGACACATTGTTCTTATGCTGTCTAAGTACTAGTTAACTCTGAGGCAGCCTATTTCTACCACTATCACATCAAAATAACAACATCAACTATCAATATCACACTAATCCAAACACCTCTTAATTAACTGAAATAGCAATTTAACCCTACCCCTAACTGATTTAAGCCATTTTTAAATCTACATTATGGTTATCTAAATCATTAATGATCTAATAAGCATAAACAACAAACAAATAAGCATTAATATAAGCTGATACAATTAAGCAGGAAAATAGCTAGAAATTGAAAATGGAACTCACAACTGATTCAGCTGAACCTGAATGAATCTAGTAACTAATCCCCAACCAGGCTTATCCAATAAGCCAGAAATTTCCCAAATAAGCTTGTCACTTCAGCTTATTCTTCAAAAACTGCTTATTTGACCCTTTGTTGACTTTTGTTGACTTTGTTGGAAATTTGGACTTAACACTGAATTAAGGAATAATAAGCTACCACAAGTTGTCACAAGCTTGTGCTTAGCTTATTCAAACTGGAAATATAAACTTTTAAACTTGAAACAACAACAAATTTTTGAACACTGAAATAACTTTGAAATTCGAATTACAACAGGAAAAGAAGAACAAGGCTTTTGCATTTAAACTGAAAATGGGAATTACATTCAACTGAAATTAAAAGTTACAATGAAACTTGACTAGATTTAATTAAAAAAAACTACACTATGAAAGTTGGTCTAAAAACGGTGACAGTTTTCTTCATGGCTTCTTTCTTCTTAAATATCCATCCCAATAGCTTCTTCTCTCTCTTCTCAATCAATCCCACCCCTTGGATTGGGATAATTCAATCCCAATCGTTTAGTTGTCTTTTTGGCGGGAAATAAGCAAGTGGGATTTTGGCTTTTTTCTGAGTCATGTGGGCACGTTGGTGAGTAGCTAAGTGGGTGGGAGAAACGTGTGTAAGTGAAAAAGGGTAGCCAGCTGGGGGGTGGAGGTGGCAAGAAACCAGGGTAAGGGTGGTATTTGGCGGGGTGGTTTTGGTTTAGAAGAAAGGTTGAGTGTTTGACTTGGGTGTTGACCCCGTATTATTAGCTAAAACAATAAACGGGGTAAAAGGGTTTATGGGATTGGGCTTTTAGTGGGCTTGGGATAAGGATTGGGTTATGGGGTTAATTTTGTGGTTGGGTTTAGTTTTAAATGGTTTGGTTGGTTTATTTGGTTTAGTAACTAGGATCATTTGTGTAACATTTGGATTTTTGAGGGGGCTGGGTTGACAACTTTCCAAAGTTATCAAAGGGGTATTTCTTGCCAAGTGTGATTAGTACAAGGGCCATAGATGTGAATCTCTATTTTTGAATGCCCATGGACTATTTTTTCCATTCTTTGAAAGTTCAGGGACTGAATCTGCCAATTATGCTAACTTTGCTCGTTTTTCATCTGTTTTTAATTCTTTTGCACATGAAACAGATAAAAACACAATTCAAGGATATTTTCTGTATTATGTGACTTTTCTGAGTGTTTTTGAATATTTTTGCAGTTCAGATGGGACAAAAATGATGAGTATTTACACACTCATCAATCCCCCACACTAAACTATTACTAGTCCCTAGCAATCCTTTTTTGAAAATTTAATGGATTTTATGTCTCTTTACCAGATAGCCATTACTTCTGGAGTAGCCAATGTTTTAGTATGATACTATGGTACATTGATAACCATATGATTTTGAGCAAACCTGTGGAAACCGTAGGGGGGGGGGGTGAATACGTTTTCATTTAAAAACTTAAAACTTTTGTATCAAACACCCGATCAAGTGTGACGTAATATGAAGAGTGTCAACAATGAGTATATAGCATCTAGAGATGACTATAGTAAACTACAACATATGCACAATCAAACCATGGAACATACATGATCAATCACTACATGAGCAACAAGCCACACAAACACATATGCAATGCAAATATAAATATAAAGCGATAACGAATGAAATGAAAGTAAAGAGATAAGTTAGAAGGCGCAAACCGGACACGGTGATTTATAGTGGTTCGGTCACGAAGCTCCTCTTCGCCCTACTCCACTCCCCGAGTACCCAACTCGAGAGTTACTTCACTAATCAACAAACTCCCTTTAGGCGGAGAAAACCGTACACGTCGCTTAACTTGTTTTTCGACACTAAGCTAGATGTCGAGTGCTAATCTTAGCTAGCACCAATCTACCACGATCTACCCGATCTACACCATACACGTCGCTTATCCTATTTCCGACACTAAGCTAGATGTCGAGTGCTAATCTTAGCTAGCACCAATCTACCACGATCTACCCGATCTACCCTTGATCCACATGATCAATCACACAAGCCCAATGGCTTCAAGAGATCTTCACTATCTCTTAAGATCACAATGATCTTGACTCACTCTCTCACAAAAGAAAAGTAATCTTGATGTATTCTATGATACAATCAAGAGTGTAACAAATGTTACAAAACCTAACAGCTCCAACACTTTGTATCTACTTGGATACTTTGTGTTCTTCTCTTGCTAATCAAGAGGGATGACAACACTTTGTATCTACTTGGATACTTTGTGTTCTTCTCTTGCTAATCAAGAGGGATGACAACACTTTGTATCTAGGATACTTTGTGTTCTTCCCTTGCTAATCAAGAGGGATGACAACACTTTGTATCTAGGATACTTTGTGTTCTTCTCTTGCTAATCAAGAGGAATGAAGAGGATCACTTGAGTGGATGATTGGATCGCTCTTAAACAACCTAAGACTCTCCAAATGATCAAAGAAAGTTATCTAAGTGAAGAGGGATAAGACCAGAGAAAAAGGACTGGAAAAATCAAGTTGGAAGTGTGGAATGGTCCACTATTTATAGGCAAGGGAAAATCTGACCGTTACAGACCCACGGCTCCACTAAATACCTGACGGCTCCGTTAAATTCAATGGAGCTGTCCCTATTTAAAGGCGCCGTGGACGCTCCCTTTTTTGTCTTTTGTGGGGAAGGTTTATTTGGGGAAGTTTGAGCTGTTTTGGAGGGGGGGGGGAATGGCTGTTGGGAGTTTTCAAATTTATTTTTCAAAATAAACATTTCTTTTTAATTCAAAAATAATTTGTAAAATATATTTTTGAAAAAATGTTTTGTCACATTAAAAATGTGAAGTTTAGAAAAATATAATCCTTTGATCATTTGTCAAGTAGTAGATTTGTTTGTCCATACCTTGAGTGATTTATGTCGGGATGGAAATCTACGACTTCGTTGAAGCATACTTGAGACGTCGGGAGGTGTTGATGAAGTATGCATTGATGATTTGTGTTTACAAGTAACTTGCGCATTTTACGTTATGTATTACAAGTTACATGTTTGTCATTATTAAAACCGAAGAAACCGTTTAGTTTAAATATCGTAATATTTGCACTAACAATCTCCCCCTTTTTGATGATGACAAATATGTAAACCGTAAGACATAGTAAAATGTAAAAGTTACCTGTTTACACTTCCCTTCTCCCCCTTTTGTCGAATCAAAAAGGTAGTTGCCTCGAGCGCTCCCTTGAATTCACTCCCTACTCCCCCTTATTGCATTACTATCCTTTCTCCCCCGAAAGGCGAGCTTGCATCATCCTAGTGAAGCCTTC
Source organism: Artemisia tridentata subsp. tridentata (assembly GCA_021014915.2). Classification (NCBI taxonomy): domain Eukaryota; kingdom Viridiplantae; phylum Streptophyta; class Magnoliopsida; order Asterales; family Asteraceae; genus Artemisia; species Artemisia tridentata. Next base: position 268,571,802 of record CP139503.1, read on the forward strand.
TATCAACACTTGTGAAGACGACTCCATGCTATGTATTCAAATACTCCCGAGCTCCCCCTAGCTCAATGCTCCCCTAAGGTGACTTAATCCCCTTGTTTATTTACCTTAGTATCTAGCGGATCCATGGATCAAATTATTACAAAGGCTTTTCCTACATCAAGGGTTAGCTTCGTGTAGCATAATATATAACAGTATAGGAGCAACATTATAGGGATAGAATACACATAGCAAGACATGCATGGGTCAAACTATGTTAACACGTAAGTGTCACAACCCGACCGAAAACCTAAGGTGTAATTGTTCACTCAATCACACTAATCAAGAACGAGATTCGTTCATTGACTGACGCACTAAATGACTTATTCCAAGTTGTCATTGGGAAGGAAAGTTCTAACAAACCTTTTGAACAACATAATCATCTACCTAAGATGATTGATGTTAAGGATAGTTTGTTGATAAGACATACTCTAAATGATTACTATTATAACAAGTTGTGCCATAAAGTAGACTCGATAGAGGTTATACCTAAATGATTCCATAAGGTGGGAGAGTGTTGGTTGTGGTGACAACAAGGACAACTTGGGTTATGACCCATTAGTGGTTGTGGTGATGGTGATAGTGATAAGGATGATGTGTTAGTGCCAAGTTCAAAAGGAGATGTAGGTGACAAGGTTAGTGTGAGAGCTAAAGGTTGTGGTGATGGTGATGGTGATAAGGATGATGTGTTGGTGCCAAGTCCAAAGAGGTTTGATGGTGATAGGGTTAGTGTGATAGCTAAAGGTTGTGGTGGACTTGGTGGAGGTAAGGGTGTAGGAATCCTAAAGGTGGAGGATGATGATGATGTGGTTGGAGATGTTGGTTTTGCCCTTTGAGGAAAGGTGGGAAAGGATGGTTTAGGTTAATATATCATTTGCACTGACAATGAGATGCATGATATATTTCAAAAGGGAAAAAGAAAAGGTGTATGTGATCCTAACAGGATTGTTGGTGGATATCTCTAACGGGGTTAAGGTAACGAAGTTCTAGGTTTCTAGGTTGGATGATCCTAGTTGTGTGTTAGAGATAATTTGGTGTATGAAGGGTTTCATGTGTTTGTGAGGATTGAAGGTTGTTGTAAGGTTTGAGTGTGATGAGTTGAGGGTTATAAGGTTTGAGTGTGATGATATATAGGTTGAAGGTTCTTAGACTAACTATCACTGTCAAGAGTGAAGTGTAGCTAAAAGGTTTGAGTGGGATTGATATAAGGGTTGAAGGTTGTAAGGTTTGAGTGTGATGATCGATGAGTTGAAGGTTGTAAGGTGTGAGTGTGATGATCTATGGGTTAAGGTTCTTAGACTAACTATCACTGTCAAGAGTGAAGTGTAGCTATGAGGGTTGAGTGTGATGATGCAAGATAAGCTTGCAATAGTGAGGCCTTCTATAGGCAAGGGTTATGGGATTCAAACTAAAAGTTGGTGGTAGAGTCCTATGGTGTAGTGAAAGAATCCTAGGGTGTATGTGAGTTTGCAAAATTTTGCAGGTTTGAGGTTAGGGATGCAGGGATCTAAAGGAAACAGTGAAAATTCGTCAAACATAGGCACGGTACCAGTAAATACCACACGGTACCGTTAAATTTAACGGTACCGTGGCCTATTTAACGGTACCGTGACCTGGAAGTCACGAATTTTCCTGTGCAGCCTAGTTCTGGGCAGCTAAATGGAAGTTTCCTAGGGAATAAGAACCACATTTGTGTGTTCTTGAGAGTGTTTGGTGAAAGACTATATGAGTGTGTTTTCGCTCCCCCTTAATCTATGACCATCCGGACAAGATGTAAGAGATAAAGAGGAAGACAAACGTTGACGAAAGCGATGAGCTTAGTAACGTCATGACAAGTGGTGGATAGCATGCGATAAACTTCACCTTTGAAGTCACGTAGCTCTTCTCAATCATTGTGAATATTCATAGAATATTTATATGATGAGGCATGTGATTACTAGGAGATATCCTAAGGGTTAAGAAGATAAAATCTTCAGAGTTGTGAGGTTGGTGACAAGGTTCTAGTGGGATTATCTCAACTTATCCTAGCGGTTCTTCGTTTGAGGTGTGTGGAAGGTGAGTGGGATGCGAAAGCATTGGTAGTGCTTAGTACCATGCGGAAGTGTGAGGGAAAAGGATAAGGAATCAGATGATAGATACAATCTATTCTGATAGGAGATGGTTTTAGGTTCAAGACTACATCGAGTGGGTTTTGATGGAGTTAGTGAGAATTGAAAGCAAGATTTTTGACAAAGAAATTTCACATATGTTGTCATTTTTCTGGACTTTAGATTAAAAGAATTTATACCGAATAAATTCTTTTATGAATGAATCCAACGAGATTCGATGAACGTTGATCGAGAACGAGAGATGACATTTAATTGCATTTCGCAAATTAAATACACTTTAAATATTTCGGATGAAATATTTGAGTAGTCATCGGAGTTTAAGATGATTTTTTGAATAGATCTCGCTGATTTAGTGAGACTTTTCGACACGAGAAATGACATTTAATTGCATTTCGCAAATTAAATATACTTTAAATATTTCGGATGAAATATTTAAGTTGTCATTGGAATTTAAGTTGATTTCACGAATAAATCTCGCTGATTCAGTGAGACTTTTCGACACGAGGAAAGAATTTATACCCAATAAATTCTTTGAACGGTACTGGACGATAAGAGATGACTTTTATATTTCCGAGGAAATACATAGGTAGTCATTAGAGCGATGTGAAAGATGACTTAATATTTCCAGTGAAATATTTAAAAAGTAATCAGACGAGACACAGGATATGACTTGACATTTCCAATGAAATATCTAACAGTCATGGGACGAGATAGAGGGAATGACTTGATATTTCCAGTGAAATATCTAAAAGTCATGACACGAAATAGAAGAGATGATCTCAATATTTCCAGTGAAATATTCAAGAGATCATGCAAGGAATGTGAGGGATGACTTAATATTTCCAGTGAAATATTTAGATAGTCATGAGACGAGACACACGAGATGACTGCAATATTTCCAGTGAAATATTTAAATAGTCATAAGAGGGGTACAAGGGATGACTTTAATATTTCCAGTGAAATATTTAAATAGTCATAAGATTTATGGAAAATGTTCCATCATTCCTAGACCTAGACGAAGATGGTTAGGGGATTCTCGGTTGAGAGGTTTGGTTGATTTACGGATTTTGATATGCTTCGCACACGAGTGTTTCATGGGGTTTTGAAAGACGTAAAGCTAAGCCTATGGTGCTGATTCGCAGCAGGGTTTGGGATCTTAAGACGTGTATATTCACACGAGGATGAAAGGAACTACTAATTACTTATATAGTAACTCGTGAGTCCTTTGGATGAGCGTTTTAACATATATTGTTAAAAGGCTTGAGTATGATGTTTCGGATATGACATTTAACAATTGCGATCGCAAGTTAAACTTACTTGAATATTTCGGATGAAATATTTAAGTTGTCAATCCTACTCCGAGTTCTACTAGGTTTGTATCTAACCTTCCCATGACAAAAGGGCGTATTACTTGGAAGAAGGCGAAGTGATAACTAGGGAATTAGCACAACTTCGCGACTACTCTAACTTATGGGTTTTGACACTAGTGTATGACTCTATGGCTTCTAAGGGTTCCTAGTGATAGGCATACCTAATTCCTAATGTGTCAAAATGACCTAGTGTGGGTGCAAGCAAATCATGTAAAATGCACATAACGAATAAATGTAAACATCATGCAAAACATGATAATCATTTCGCATTTAAGATCACGAAGACATTTAATCATATCTTATGAAAACATGTTATCATTTTGAAACACATATGTGGGATGCAAGCAATCTAGGTTTGCTAAGGAATATCCTAGTTACTACTTGTTCAAAATGAGATCCTAACGGGAGATAAAGTTCACCGATGTAAACTATCTCTAGTCAAATGTAGGAATGAAAACTTTTCAAGTTAGAGAATGAGTATGAGACTATCACTAGTGGTGCTCAATTAAGGCTAAATACGACCATTTTTACGGGTTATACCACAAACCCAACTTCTCTCCTGGAAGCAATTCAACCGTTAGGTCAAATTGAATTTCTAGTGCGATAGGTTCTCCAGTAGTCATTCTCATGTTAGAAAAATTCAAATTCCTATATTTGCCTATTGAAGAGTAGCAAAGATGATATTAGCTTACTTTGCTAATACATGGCCTAATATGACTCAACTAACCATAATTTGAAAGTCGGTTAAGAGAATGACATGTCTTACACAACTCCTAACAAAGGCAAGAGAAATGTTTTAATTTCGTGTTTGAGATTCAGAGGTTATTTGATGAAGGTGGTGTATTTTATAATCTCTTGGACATCATCTTTGTTTGTTGAGTTGTTACATGTTATTTTAACATGATTTGGTTTCCTAGAATCAAGAGACACTCTAATGTGATACAATGTAGAACCTACTACATTGTGTGTGTTTCAAGAATGCTCCTTTGCATATCTTGAGTGAGAATCTAGTAAAGGTTACTTACCTCAACTGATCTTGTGAGCATTTTATTTGAAATGAGACATACTATTTATTTCAACAAGTATGCTTTTCTAAGAGGAAACATATCACTCTTAAGAATGCTTTGTGAAACAAGTATTTTAGTGTATGACCAATTTTACTTGTTTATGAAATGACACATGTCGTATTAGGTTATTATTCAACTCTAATATCCTATATTTGTTAACAGAATGCAATGTATTCTCTTGTAACATAACCATTCATGTCACAAAGAAAATAAGATGCATAGGATATAAGTTATCCTTTTTCAATCTTTTGATAAGAGAAATACATGTGATATTCTCAAAGATTGATGACTTACATAATAGTTAATAACATATTATGTATGACACTTTTACTAGACATGTGACATTGAGTGTTGAGTTGTTCATGAGCAAAGTTTACATATGTTGTTTGTTTGCTCTTGTTTGGTTTTTCGGAAAGACACATTTACTAATTGCACTGCAAATGTAAATTACTTGTATATTTCGGATGAAACATCCAAGTTGTCAATCCTACTTAGTTGTGTATTTTATGCATCATTTAAACATATTAGTTTAATGTTTGGAACACAACTATTGGACAACAAGACTCAATATGGCATCTTCAACACAAGTGTGAGTTATGATCCGATGCATATTATTTTCGTCTTGAGAGGACGTCATTATTTTCATAACAATCGAGTGTGATTGAGTATGTAGATTCAAGATAATATGTTTCATCATGTTTTGATGTTATCTTGAAGCTAAACAAATAATGACTCCAATTTCATGTCCACACTCGAAAACTTGTCAATTAGATTCGATGATGATATCAATCATAATTTGAATAATGAATTGATATGTACTCGAAATCTTTCTTGACCCTCACAATCACTCCCTTTTTAAAAAGAAAATAAAAATTTAAGGAGTGTGTTCCATTTATTTTAACACTAGTTGTATGTGTGAGGTTAATGACAAACTAAGTTACTACTTTGATATTGTCATTTATTTTTATTTGAGAAAAACTATTTATATTATTATGTATAATACTCTTAGTTTTTCGATACCTCATTAGTATAAAAATAATTATCTTAACCATTTTTATACCACATACGTAAAATACTAAATGTTTAAAACATTTTGTATGTGTGTTAAATCAATGCAAGTTTAATACATTTTCTTTTACTTAAATACTAATGTATTAAAATGACATTTTATCTTGTTTAGACAACCCATGGTCAAACAAGATAAAATGATGTGATGTTTTAAGGATCAGGTTATGGATTTTATGAAAGTGTTAAGTGTTTTGGGGTGATATACTTTTTACACTTAAACCTTTGGAAAAATAATTGTGTAAGACAATATCTTTCGACACACATGATCTACCAACTAAGTTTATATTCCTAAGAAAGTTACTAAACCATTTTAAGAACTTGCAACAAATGCAAGACAAATGGTTGATGCCTATATGCAATGCAAACTAATTACTTAATATAGTGCAAGTGATTTAGCATTGGCCTTATAAATGCATAAACCGAAAAACTATAATAAGCAAATAGCAATTTAGCTTAACACACAAAAATACTTATCGTCATTTTGTGTATTATGTATAACAATGTATACTAAGCTTGATTTTATTTGACAATGAATTTGTTTCCTCCCCATTTCAAAGATTTTTGCTGAGTCACTTTGAAAACATGTCAAGGTTTAAAAGTTGAATCGCCCTTTTTCAGTTTGACCAAAAATTTATGCAAACTGCATGACCAGAAGACCTTTAGTTGAAAATCAAGGACTTTAACATACTCTCATTTAGAACTAATTTATAAAAATGTTTCTGAAATGAAAGTAGACTCAACATCATTTAAAATGATGGGCGACACGACTCGTACAGACTTATGGTTGATTTTATATGGATTTTTGAAAATGACCCAAAGATGAAAAACAGACAATCAGATGCACGGCACCGTTAAATGACCCACGGTACCGTCCTATGTTTAATGGTACCGTGGTCTGTTTTCTGATTCAGAACTACATGACTTAATGATTCGTTCTGAAAACATGACCGGAAACTTAAAAACTCTATTCGTTTAGTGATTAAAGAAACCTTCAAGCTAGTATGACAAAGTATACTTAACAACAAAACTTGTAAGTATTAGACAACTAATTACTTTTCATATTTCATCAACTTCATGGGTAATTTGATACATGGATCGTACTCAATTTTGAAAACCATTTGTTTTAAAAATTTGAGCGACGTGGCTCTGGTACCAATTGTGGAAACCGTAGAGGGGGGGGGGGTGAATACGTTTCCATTTAAAAACTTAAAACTTTTGTATCAAACACCCGATCAAGTGTGACGTAATATGAAGAGTGTCAATAATGAGTATATAGCATCTAGAGATGACTATAGTAAACTACAACATATGCACAATCAAACCATGGAACATACATGATCAATCACTACATGAGCAACAAGCCACACAAACACATATGCAATGAAAATATAAATATAAAGTGATAACTAATGAAATGAAAGTAAAGAGATAAGTTAGAAGGCGCAAACCGGACACGGTGATTTATAGTGGTTCGGTCACGAAGCTCCTCTTCGCCCTACTCCACTCCCCGAGTACCCAACTCGAGAGTTACTTCACTAATCAACAAACTCCCTTTAGGCGGAGAAAACCGTACACGTCGCTTAACTTGTTTTTCGACACTAAGCTAGATGTCGAGTGCTAATCTTAGCTAGCACCAATCTACCACGATCTACCCGATCTACACCATACACGTCGCTTATCCTATTTCCGACACTAAGCTAGATGTCGAGTGCTAATCTTAGCTAGCACCAATCTACCACGATCTACCCGATCTACCCTTGATCCACATGATCAATCACACAAGCCCAATGGCTTCAAGAGATCTTCACTATCTCTTAAGATCACAATGATCTTGACTCACTCTCTCACAAAAGAAAAGTAATCTTGATGTATTCTATGATACAATCAAGAGTGTAACAAATGTTACAAAACCTAACAGCTCCAACACTTTGTATCTACTTGGATACTTTGTGTTCTTCTCTTGCTAATCAAGAGGGATGACAACACTTTGTATCTACTTGGATACTTTGTGTTCTTCTCTTGCTAATCAAGAGGGATGACAACACTTTGTATCTAGGATACTTTGTGTTCTTCCCTTGCTAATCAAGAGGGATGACAACACTTTGTATCTAGGATACTTTGTGTTCTTCTCTTGCTAATCAAGAGGAATGAAGAGGATCACTTGAGTGGATGATTGGATCACTCTTAAACAACCTAAGACTCTCCAAATGATCAAAGAAAGTTATCTAAGTGAAGAGGGATAAGACCAGAGAAAAAGGACTGGAAAAATCAAGTTGGAAGTGTGGAATGGTCCACTATTTATAGGCAAGGGAAAATCTGACCGTTACAGACCCACGGCTCCACTAAATACCCGACGGCTCCGTTAAATTTAATGGAGCCGTCCCTATTTAAAGGTGCCGTGGACGCTCCCTTTTTTGTCTTTTGTGGGGAAGGTTTATTTGGGGAAGTTTGAGCTGTTTTGGGGGGGGGGGGAATGGCTGTTGGGAGTTTTCAAATTTATTTTTCAAAATAAACATTTCTTTTTAATTCAAAAATAATTTGTAAAATATATTTTTGAAAAAATGTTTTGTCACATTAAAAATGTGAAGTTTAGAAAAATATAATCCTTTGATCATTTGTCAAGTAGTAGATTTGTTTGTCCATACCTTGAGTGATTTATGTCGGGATGGAAATCTACGACTTCGTTGAAGCATACTTGAGACGTCGGGAGGTGTTGATGAAGTATGAATTGATGATTTGTGTTTACAAGTAACTTGCGCATTTTACGTTATGTATTACAAGTTACATGTTTGTCATTATTAAAACCGAAGAAACCGTTTAGTTTAAATATCGTAATATTTGCACTAACAAAATCATCAGCTGTCAACGGATTTGATTTGTCTTTACCAAAAGCCGTTTGCTTCTGGACTAGCCAACTCTTAGATAAAATACAGTTATTATCTTTGGTGAGCTGATTACCAATTATGGTTTTCCAATGCCTTTACCACAAGCCATAACCTTGCGGGCTAGCCAACTCTTCACTTATAAAGATATGGGGAGTTGAATACCATACAATTTTTGGCAAATTGTAAGCCATAAACGGATTTGAGATATCTTTACCAAGAGTCGTTTGCTCTCGGATTTGCCAATCCTTATGTGGGTTAGACATGGCGGACTGATAACCATTTATTGCGTTCTAAGTGAGAAAAAAAATTTTAAATTTTGGCCAAAATGGGGGTACTAGATGGTACATATGATCAAATTCGCTAGAATTCCCCCCACACTTAGAACTGAATATTGCCCTCAATATTCAAAGTACCGGTTGTTAAACCAACACTTAGAACGTGAAAAGGTAATACTAATAGCCATTATTTTATATATACACATTTTTTTATTTTATTTTATTTTTTTATTTTATTATTTTTTTTTAATACTGAAATGTACATATATACAACATGTGGGGCATCTCCCCCACACTTGGGTGTTAGAAAAGAGAAAGAAGTCAGAGACATGGGTGAAAACCCATGTTGTGCTAATATTTTTGTTCACCGAGTCACTAGCTTGACTCGACCCCGCATTCATTGGTTCATGGGGAAGTAACATGTGGAAGAAAGAATCTCCATCGGACTTTCATTCAAGATGTTTGGATAAACATTGAAGTATGTGAAAGTTCCATACCGATGAGATAAATAACCCAGCTCAAAAATGATAATTGAGAATGCCGGGGTCAAAGATAGTGTCTTCATTCCCGAAGGAGTGAAGAACAGGAGAAGTCACCGTGTAGGTGAAGAAAAGAAAGAAAGTCATGATAAAAATCATGACTAACTCATCATCATTAGAAGGAGAATTCATGATTTCAATATCATGAATCTCATCATTTAAGCTTGGCTGATCAAGACATATTCTGGGTGGGAGGGATGGGATTTTGATATCAAGCAAATTCTCAGTGTTGAGAATATTTCCCTCCGGGACATAAAGATTTTCTTTGTCAAGATCAAAGTAAAAGTTATCATACTCCGGCGGAGATATGATATGAGTGAGTTCACTGGAGAACTCCTCAAAGGTGAATGAATCATATTCGGATTTGATGTGAGTGAGTTCATCAGCGAACTCCTCAAATGTAAATGATTCATAATCGGGGAGAGAATTATGAGAATGAGAAGTGGTATTGCCACTAATTTTCTCTCCCATCTGATCAAAACAGAAGGCTTCCATTTCCGGAATAGAATCATCGGAAAAAATGTCACTATCCTTTATGGGGATAGGAGATGAAATGGGTTTTTCTTTGAAAGCCTCGATTTTAGAAATGAGAAGACTGACATTCAATAATGTTGCTCGAAGAGCTTCATCTTTGATTTCAGTGTCAATTTCTTCATCATTCTCTTCTTCTAAGCTGACTGGCTCAGAAGGAAATTCCTCCATATAAATGATGTCTCCACATGATAAAGAATCGTCATTAGTGGAATCGGAGAACATCTCAATATGATCTTTTGAATAATCAAGAGGAGGAGGGATATCACACATTTGATCAAAAGTTCCCTGTGACTCACTTGGGATCTGGACAAGGTTCTTAACACTAGACTTTATGAATTCGTCCGATTCCTTTTCAGGAATAGTGCTAAGATGCTCGTCCCCCATGCTTAGAGAGTTAGTGTGAACTTCGGGTGTGATAACAGCAGACTCAGGGAGTTGAGAAAGACTAGCACACATGGATTTTACAAATTCCATTTGTTCTTCTGCTAGTAATTCCATCATGCTCTTTTCTCCCTGAAAATTCATGGAAGGAGTCTCAACTGATGAACTTGATGAATCATCATCAAAGATATCTTCATCATCACTGTCATCAGGAATGAAACAGAATCGAGAGCTAGATTTGGCTGCTTTTTCTTTTGCAATTGTTTCCCTAACAGATTTTTCAAAGGCATCTTGGGAATTTATTTTAGCAGCCTGCTCTTCAGCTAACAATTCTTCCATGGATTTCTCATGAGGACTTTCTTGGGCATTTTTAACAGCCGAATCATTAAGTGTATCCATCACATTTTGAAGTTTTTGGAGTACATTTTCAATAGATTCTTCAAGAGGAGATGGCTGAGGTTGAATCATTTGATACTGTGGAGGTTGGTCGTGACAAGAATGATCATAATTGTCACAAGGGCCATGCTCATAGACAAGCGGGGTCCTCGTTTGACAATCGGATTCATAATGTGGACCACCACAGTACTCACAACAATACATTTGCTGTGACTGATTCGGTGAATAATATGGAATTTGGTCATAACCAAAATTTTGATTATGTTGACAATCAAAACCTTGGTGAGGACCTCCACAGAATTCACAAGAGAAACTCGGTGTATCTTGGAATAATGTATCATTGAAAGTCTGATAGTACGGTTCTTGCTCGTATGAGTTATAAGGAGGGTGGTTAAAATTGTTTTGAGAATAATCGAAAGAGTTTGGATCATTCAAAGAATCAACAAAATCAACACGATAATCCGAATGACTATCAAGTCTCGAAAAACATCTTAAAGAATTCGGAGGTGGGACAAGTGGGGTGCTCTGAGAGCTAGGAATTTCCACCACTTCCGTTATGGTCTCTGGTTCTTGTTCTTGATAAACGTGAAGATTAGGCAAGTTGTTCTTTTTAGTCACCGCTTTAAGCTCAGTACGTTTGTTTGATAATTTTTGAACCGTAAATCGTGAAAGGTCTGGATTAATTCTTGACGGTTTGCCATTAATAGCATATATCTTGGGCTGTGAAGGGTGGTCGGAAGAACTTTGAGAATCCTTGAGAGACTCTTTAGTGGATAATTCACACCAATAACAAGATCCACGATCCTTTGGTGCATGCTTTCCACACCTCCTACACATACACTTGTAACAACGATAGTCGTTACCTATTGGACTTTTGCAATGAAAACATTTGTAGCCGAGAGACGCCATAGAAGAAAGGTATAAGAAGTTTAGAATCAAATGGATAGAGGGTAAAGGGATAAAGAATCAAAAAGGGTAAGAGGGTAAAGATGAATATTTTTGAGTTTTTTTTTTGTGTTCGTTGAAAACTTGAAAAAAAATGTTTTTGGTAATCGTTTAGTCAAACGAATTAACTTCACGATTATTTTGGTTTTATATGAAAATAAGGAAATATGAACAAAGATGGTAAATATACAATGGGTGTATATTCAACAATCACTGATACTTCAAATTCGTTTTTACGCAGCACACCTCCCCGGCAGCGGCGCCAAAATTTTGATACGTGCTAAACAGTCAACTAAAATCAACCAAGGATATTGGTTAAATAAGTCAAACTACATGCACGATCTCCAAGGAGTACAGAGTATCCCCGGGTCGTTATGTCCCAGCGAGATGTGAATTCTGTAATAGAACGAATCTGTGATCGGGTGAAATTGAACAGGAAAAGGTTGTGATTGATTTAAACTAAGGAAATATAAAAGGAAATAGCTTAAATAAGCTATAAGAACAAGTACGTGAAAGCAAAATACTTAGAAACGTTTAAAACTTAAAAACGTACGTTTAAATAAAAATTACGTAAACGTACAAAATAAAACGTGAATTCTGACCAATATAAATCCCACGGATGTGAAAATTATATTTTTAGAATCCAAATGATAAAAGAAAATTTTAGTAAAAATAAAAAATATTTATTTGACTATTTATTTAATTATTATTAATTTATTACTATTTAATAATTATTTAAAACTAATTTAAATTATAATAAATACTAAATGAACTTTAATAAATATGAAACTTTTTCTAAAAATATTATGTAAGTACAGGAACCTAAGAAAATTATAAAAATGAAAAGTGCTTAATGAAAAAGCTCAAAATAAGCCAAATGGCTTAAATAGAAGCTATCACTTTTTTTATATTTGATTTTTCTAATCTTAAAAGTGCAAATTTATTTTTCTTAAATCCTAAATATTAAAAAGAAAATTTTAGAAATTAAAATTATATTTTTCTGATTTTTATATTATTTATTTTGAATTAAAAACTATTTTAAACTAATTAAATTATTAAAAATACTAAAACTGTTAAGAAAAGTCTGAAAAATTTAAGGTAAATCTAAAATAATATTTAAAAGCTAGGAAAAATAAATTCAGAGCTTATCTAACCCTAAAAAGCTGTTTTGGGCAAATAAGCAGTTTGCTAATAAGCCAAAAATAAGCTATACTTAACTAAAAATTACCAACAACTCAGAAACTGATAAATACACTAAAACAAACTTAAGACAACTGAAAAATCAAAAAATAAGCAAAAGAATTAAGCAATTAAACTGCTGAACAGATTCAAAGAATGAGACAGAAAAAGCAGTTAACTACCCTACTTGCAGACCTAAATTAAGCAGTAAATTAAGCTAGAAAATGAGATCTAATGGGGGCAAAAGATTCCTACTACTACTGGCTAACTACAAACCTAAAATGCCCAAAATTAAACATCATTTGCTATCCTAATTGGCACCTAGGTCAGGTGCTATAAAACCTACAAGCTACTGTGCAGAGCAGAACAAGGCAAAAAAAAGGGAAATTGCAGACAATAATTAAGCTATAAAATAAGCTCAAAATGCAGAACAAAGCTAAAACAGATTGAGTTTAACATATTAGCTATTGATAAAACCAAAAATCAAGCAAATAGCTTAATTGGTTAAGCTACTAATTAGCCTAGATCAGCAATCGGAATCAGCATTTAAACCTGATTTTTTGACTTTTGCAGTTTTGCAAAAGTTGACTAAATCCAAATTTGAGTGCTTCTAATCTACTGATATTGATGTAATAAGCTGTGATTAAACTAATTTAAGCTCAATGGACAAATTCTATAACTGATTGATGCATATTCTATCCTGAAAACCTAACAGTGAACAGATTAAAGCTAGTTAAATTGCTATTTTGACTTTTTAAAGAATGACACATTGTTCTTATGCTGTCTAAGTACTAGTTAACTCTGAGGCAACCTATTTCTACCACTATCACATCAAAATAACAACATCAACTATCAATATCACACTATTCCAAACACCCCTTAATTAACTGAAATAGCAATTTAACCCTACCCCTAACTGATTTAAGCCATTTTTAAATCTACATTATGGTTATCTAAATCATTAATGATCTAATAAGCATAAACAACAAACAAATAAGCATTAATATAAGCTGATACAATTAAGCAGGAAAATAGCTAGAAATTGAAAATGGAACTCACAACTGATTTAGCTGAACCTGAATGAATCTAGTAACTAATCCCCAACCAGGCTTATCCAATAAGCCAGAAATTTCCCAAATAAGCTTGTCACTTCAGCTTATTCTTCAAAAACTGCTTATTTGACCCTTTGTTGACTTTGTTGGAAATTTGGACTTAACACTGAATTAAGGAATAATAAGCTACCACAAGTTGTCACAAGCTTGTGCTTAGCTTATTCAAACTGGAAATATAAACTTTTAAACTTGAAACAACAACAAATTTTTGAACACTGAAATAACTTTGAAATTCGAATTACAACAGGAAAAGAAGAACAAGGCTTTTGCATTTAAACTGAAAATGAGAATTACATTCAACTGAAATTAAAAGTTACAATGAAACTTGACTAGATTTAATTAAAAAAAACTACACTATGAAAGTTGGTCTAAAAACGGTGACAGTTTTCTTCATGGCTTCTTTCTTCTTAAATATCCATCCCAATAGCTTCTTCTCTCTCTTCTCAATCAATCCCACCCTTGGATTGGGATAATTCAATCCCAATCGTTCAGTTGTCTTTTTGGCGGGAAATAGGCAAGTGGGATTTTGGCTTTTTTCTGAGTCATGTGGGCACGTTGGTGAGTAGCTAAGTGGGTGGGAGAAACGTGTGTAAGTGAAAAAGGGTAGCCAGCTGGGGGGGTGGAGGTGGCAAGAAACCAGGGTAAGGGTGGTATTTGGCGGGGTGGTTTTGGTTTAGAAGAAAGGTTGAGTGTTTGACTTGGGTGTTGACCCCGTAATATTAGCTAAAACAATAAACGGGGTAAAAGGGTTTATGGGATTGGGCTTTTAGTGGGCTTGGGATAAGGATTGGGTTATGGGGTTAATTTTGTGGCTGGGTTTAGTTTTAAATGGTTTGGTTGGTTTATTTGGTTTAATAACTAGGATCATTTGTGTAACATTTGGATTTTTGAGGGGGCTGGGTTGACAACTTTCCAAAGTTATCAAAGGGGTATTTCTTGCCAAGTGTGATTAGTACAAGGGCCATAGATGTGAATCTCCATTTTTGAATGCCCATGGACTATTTTTGCCATTCTTTGAAAGTTCAGGGACTGAATCTGCCAATTATGAAAACTTTGCTCGTTTTTCATCTGTTTTTAATTCTTTTGCACATGAAACAGACAAAAACACAATTCAAGGATATTTTCTGTATTATGTGACTTTTCTGAGTGTTTTTGAATGTTTTTGCAGTTCAGATGGGACAAAAATAATGAGTATTTACACACTCATCAGGATACCTTTAATATATGATAATAGACTAAAGGAGATGAAGAACTGATGATGGTTCAAACTAGGATTACCACACCAGAGACAGTAGTGGGAGATATCCAGGCTTGATACCAGGAGTATGTACAGATCCTCATCAGCATGATCATTGAGCTCGAAAGTCGACTCGGAGGAGCATTTGGTAGCCACTAGATTAGATCCCTATCTACTAGCTTTTGTACTATGTCCCAGCCATGGGATGTATAGTTTAGATATGACGCTAGTATTTAGTTTATATCTACCAGCTTTTGTACCTTATCCTAGCCACGGGGTGTGTGTCATAAATATAACGCTTGTATCTATTTTGTTATATATATAACAATTAGCAAGTTATTTATGGCTATATGTGGTTATGATTTTGTTGTATTTCGCTGTGTTACGATATTGACTGATGTGGGCCAGTATTGATCACTTTACATACATGTATGACAGTATCTAGACATGTTGTGATCTTACGATTATGGGCTTATACTGTGGCAATGTTATTACGCGAATTCTAAACATGTGTTTTCTTATGGTATTAATAGAAATATGCCTCGTACTTCACCAAATCTAGAACCAGCCATGTCCCAAGCTGCTATCCGAAAACTAGTTGCAGACAGTGTTGCTGCAGCACTCGAGACTCAAGCAGCAGCAATGGCCCGTTCTGGAAGCACTAGCAGACCCAATGGAGAAAGCGAGACAGCTACAGCTCGCAAGTGCACTTATAAGGACTTCATAAACTGTAAACCAACTTTCTTTAAAGGAACAGAAGGAGCAACTGAGTTGGCTCGTTGGTTTGAGGGTACGGAAATAGTCTTCGTGAGAAGTGGGTATACCAAAGACTGTAAGGTTACTTTTGCTACAGGGACTTTCTTGGAAGATGCCCTGTCTTGGTGGACTTCTACCGCCCAAACTATGGGTGTTGAAGCAGCTCACCAACTCACTTGGGATGATTTCAAGAAGAAAATGCTAAAGAAATACTGCTCCCGTACTGAGATTAAAAAGCTGGAGGATGAGTTTCACCAGCTAGTTGTGAAAGGAACTGATCTCAAGGCCTACAATAGGAGATTTCAAGAACTTGCTATCCTGTGCCTAACTGTTGTACCTGATCTTGAGAAAACTTGGAGAAGTACACTGAAGGATTACCTCGAAATATCGAGGGAAATGTTACTGCATCCAAGCCTCAGTCATTGGAAGAGGCAATTACCATAGCCCAACCGTTAATGGATCGCGAAATCAAGCGTAGTTCCACCCAAGGAAGCAGTGATCACAAGCGGAAGCCTGATGACAAGAGAACCACTCATCACTACAACAACCATCCCGGCAGCAACAACTACCATAACAACTATCAACCAAACCGCAATAACCACCATCATCAATAGAATCACAGGCAGGAAGCTGGCAGAGACCACGTCGCCACACCTACTGAAGGAAGTGGTTATCGTGGGAAGCAACCTTTGTGTAACCGATGCAAAATGGATCACACTGGGTCTTGCATTGCTAAGTGCGGAAAATTCCAAGGAATAGGCCACAAAACAGGAGACTGCAAGGTCACAGGCGTTAATGCGCAGCCAGTAGCTGTGATATGCCACAGATGTGGTGGGAAAGGACACTACAAGAACCAGTGCCCGATTAAGAATACCAATGAGGACCAAAAGGCCAGTGGAAGAGAATAGTAGGTCAAAGGACAATGTTTAAACAGAAGGAGAAGTTCTGCTACAATAATAAACCATAGTCTAAGCCCTCTAGAGTTGTATTTTAACTTTTGCACTTTACTTTTGGTACGGTGGTGTAACCTAGTTGTAATGAGTACCTTCCTATCTAATGAAATCTCTATCTTTTACTACTTTCACGATGATCCCAACCTTCATCAATTTCATTTCCTATTCCACTCACTTTGTTCATAACCATTTCTAACAATATACCGTTGATGCGTGCGCGTGTCGTTGCGGTTTAGCAGTATTAATGCCTACTCAAGTTTTAAATTTATATTTAGCCGACTTATCAATAACACACACACTTAACGAGCAGTGTACCCGGTCAGTATGAATATAATGGTAAGTAGAGTGTCGATCACTAAGAGTGGAACGTATTATCTAGTTATTCTAATCAGTATTTTAATATCCTAAGTTAGCTATACAACCTATTCTAACGCAAGGGGGTTCAGCCTGAGAGACTGGCACGGTTTGGTTATGATTAAATAGTAAACTAAACTAATGAGCACGAATCAGCGATTAGCACACACGTACACAGATAGATACTTGAGACAATAAGAAGACCTGTCCTGATAATTAAGTAGCTTGTCACTTGTTTTATTGCTAGTTTTATATGAAGTGTATATAATTAACCCTTTCTCGTTGGCTCTAATCTTATTGGCGAGTAAACCCTTAATGATCACTTATGTCTATCCCACTATCCTAGAATATTGAGCATTTGTGATGCCCACGTTTCGTATACGCTAGAATAGATAGGCGAGGAAGGGGCATGGCGACCCAAGCAATGCTCAGCTAGACACAGAGGTTATCAATGCACTAATAAAAGTCACCAAAGACATCAACATATAAACTTTAATTAATGGGAAAGCAATTTTAAGGGGTGCGCATGATTTTCCGTAGTCACATGACATCAGCCCATCAATCCTGATGAATTAAAGTGTACTAATACAATAAAACAAAACTACTTAATGAATTGATTACATGCAGGACCTTCTTACAGCTCTTGTATCTTCGTTCAGGGTGTGTCTTGTGCTGCTAATACGTCTGAATTCGTCTTGGTATCTTGCACTGTCCAACCTTTTTCAAATTCGTCTGACCTTGGGGTATTTATAGTTTCTGTCTGAGGGTTAGATGCGGCGCATAGGATAAGTAGATGCGGCGCATTGACTTAACTTCGCGTGGGGTCCAAGATTAATATATTCAGGAATATTCGTACACCGCCTTAAGATGCGGCGTAACTCCATTTCTCTATGCGGCGCATGTCCTTTGCCGTCTTGGATTGTAACTTGTGAAATCTTGATAGTGATACGCCGTATGTAAGAAGTATGTTGCGGCGTATCTGGAGCAGAATGATCTTGATCTTGTACATTTCAGTAGACTCTTAACATCTTGCTTGTTTTGCTCCATAATTAGTCCAAAATCGCCAAGTTTCACATAATACTTGTTTTTACCTGAGAATTACAAAAGTAAACATTAACGTATCGATTCTCATATATAATATAATAAAACAAGTCAAATAAATAGGATAAATGATGATAATAAAATGTACTTATTTGAGTTCATCAACCGTTATCCTATTAGAGATCGGTTTAAATTTTATTCTTGACCGAATAATAAGACTATTACCATCCTATAAGATTTTCCCACGAATCCTAGGACCCATTCCTAAAATTTTATTTCAAACTATCATGTTCCCACCTCGGAAATTGATAATCTATCACTCTACCAACTATTCACTACCGTTATGCGAACCGATTTTTTTTGTTACCATGAAAAGGTATTTAGGTTGTCATTTTACAAAAACAACACGTTAAATACCATCTAAAACTTTTGAGAAACATTACCCTACTCTGACTAAGCCGAACATCACATCATTTGTCCTCAATTATACAAAGCCTGATCACCTATGTATAATTCAGGAAGAATCATGTCATGAAGGAAAAAGTCATCTTTTCAAATTTCCTAAAACAATCTTCATTCAAAAGCAAAGATTTGTCATTAGATGAACTGTTCGTAGACAACCCTGTTGCCAACATTCCATAGATATCTACACCTTTTACACAACACCTCAATTAACACAAATTGAATCCCGGGACGAGATTCTGTTAAGAGGGTGAGACTGTAACCACCGGTAAAATTCCACTTGTATTTATATTCTAACGAAAGAATACTTATCCATTTTCTACGTCTAAATTTTTTTTTAACGTAATCAGTTTATCTGATCATAACTACTATCTAATGTGACGTAACTCACATCCTCGATAAACGTGCTCTCACGCGGACCGACATCAACTTACCTAATGTTTATTTCACATAAACATTTATATGTCAAGTATAAAAATCCTACGATATGCCATTTGCCACTTTACGTTAATTCGTTAAACGTACGACTAATAAACGTTCAAACTAAACATTTCTTATCTATTAGAGTTTCTACGAAACCCTAAACCATTATAACAATGAATATGAGAAACTAAACCCTAAAACACTAAAGTACAACTCATCCAAGCTAAGGTACAAGCTCCTAAAGCACAGAAACCCTAAATTCACTTTAACTCCCGATACAAACCCTAAACTCACAAAACTATGATTTTATGTAATAAAGTCATAAACCCTAATTAATTAATATATATATATATATATATATATATATATATATATATATATATATATATATATATATATATATATATATATATATATATATATATATATGTTTTCTACAAATTATAAGTGTACAAGTCTTTCAAGCTAAGGTACAAGTCATTTATGCATAACAACATAGTATAAATATAAATCACATTATAAACCTCAAGGTACTTATTTTAAAGCACACAATACAAGTCTTTTATGCACCAACCTTAAAAATAGATTTCTTAAGCATACTAAATTTAAGTACAAGTCCCTAAACCTAATGTACAAGAGTCCAATGCATAAAAACCTAAAAACTACATTTATATACTTTAAACCTAATTAAACCAACATATAATTAAATTAACTTAAGCAAACCCTAAAAATATATTTTCTATATTTCTTGAACCTTAGTACAACCCTATCAAGCCTATGGTACAACCCTTTAAAGCACAATGTAATTCCTTACCATTTTATGTACAATTCGACATATATATAATACATACAAGCCCTAATTTAATTCCTACCCAATAAATGTCCAAACCAGACCTTGAACTAACCTTGTTACTTCACTTAAACCCTATATACAACACTCTATAGCCCTATGTACCAACACTTGAAGCCATTCGATCCATATGAAATAACCTAGTTCAATTTTACCAAAGATAAACCAAACCATTTCAACCTTGCTACTTGGAAAATCTTAAGCCTCAAGGATGTTACTAGGTAAATATCCACTACACATCACCTTGTCTTCAAGATATTTAACCATAATCAAAACAAGTAGGTAGAATCCATGGCTAGAGTTCGAAACACATCATCACCACCATATAACACCACACGCCACCTCTCCTCACCACATATGGCTTTCAAGTAGCATAAGACCACCTCATCATGTTCCCTCTCCTACAACACAATGACTTAGAACCTTGAAAACCCTAGCTTTTCCTTCCTATATAAATTAACACACCCATAACTCCATAATCATCCCATAATTCGAACTCCACCAAAACAGCCTCACACCCATCTATCTACTGATCCTATAGTCCAAATAGAAGCTAAAGAAAGAATCTAAGAAGGCTTAGAAGGAGGAGGAACATTGGTGTTCATCTTCCAAGTCATTTCGCCAAAAACCACTTATAACCGAATAAGTAAACAAGTAAGTAATCTTGACCTTTATCATTCTTTTTGTCAACTTAGAATACACTTAATCATGTCACTAATCAAGCCCTAATAGCACGCTAGGTCAAAGATCTTTAAAATATAAGTTATAAGAAACTATATGTTAACTTGGGTTTACAAATGTTAAAATAATAGACTTTCTATCCAAATTTCCTACTAAACCAACCACATATAGATTTGGTAGTTTACATATTGTTGTAGATAATATTAAAATGAAGATATAGCAATTTGAATCACCTAAAATGAGTACACGAGTCAAAAGTTACGGCAATTCGAAATTTCATAAAATATGTCACATACATTCTGTTACAGAATGTTAAATCACGCAAAACGAGGCATTTCTGGTCCGTTTCATCAAAAAGTTAAAACACGAAAGTTGTCCGGAACGACGTTTTCTTCAAAAACACAGGAGCACGAGTCCTAAAAACGTACGACAAGGGCTGTGCATTAGGGCCTGTTTTAAAACTATTTCACTTTCTTTTTCTGTCGAGCTAAAAACAAACACCCATAATTAATTTTCGACAATATTTTCTACATAAGAAGCCTTAAAACCTATAAGAGATGAACTAGATAAGTTGATAATCATGTTACTATGCTTAAAAAGTTGGGTCATAAGTTTAAAAATCGTAAAAACCAAAATTGTTATCCTTTTCTGTTCTTTACCGGGAAAATTGCTCCAATCGACCCACTTTGGACAATTGTTTCGACCACCAAACAACCCTCATAAAATCTGAATTTTGTCTATCTTAAAGACCTTCCAGCATAGATATTAAAGAAATAAAAGCGTCGTCAAAACTTGGTCTCGCCCCGTCCTAAAATGAACCATGTTTTGGGTTGGTCGCTCGCTAAAAACAAACATCCTTTATATATCGTCCCATTTTGAGCAAATGACAAAGGTTTAGAACTTCGAATTTGAACCGTTAGAAAGACCACCTAGCAAACTATAAGAAGGATTAAGAACGTTGTAAAAATAACGCATGGTCTCGCCTATATTAATTTTTATTTTGGGCGAGTTAGAACAAAAACCCAACGCACCCATTTTAATTCTTATTTTTAATTTTGAAAAGCTATAAGCTAGAAAATAAGCAAATAAGCCCTTACCAACTTATTTTCAAACTTATCATAACTTGTATAAACGAGTCGTAACAAGTCGTGTCTTTTCCCTAAGCTTAAAACGCGTTAAAATGAATTAAGGACATCGAGTGAAACAATAAAAATGCTTTGAGGGTCAAAACTACCAAAACTCTAATTACTTTTATAACTAGGACCTAAACTGAAATCGACCTGAAGTTTAAGGGTAAAACTTGCCAAATCTGAAAGATAGAGTTTTCTTGGGCCAAAAGTGTAAATATTTCAAAGTTATTAAAACAAGGGTCATTTTTGCCAACGAACCATAGTTGAGGGTATAAATTGTCATTTTTGAAACTACAAGGGTAAAAACTGTCATTTCACCAAAGTTGAGGGGTAAAAATTGTCATTTTATGAAAGTTCAGGGGTAAAAATTGTCATTTTATGAAAATTGAGTGGTATAAACTTTCAATATATGAAACTATAAGGGTAAAAAGCGTAACATTTTATAATTATTACGAAATATATAATTCGACTCGATTTATAATAAGAACTAATAAACGAAATATATTTATTTCGATAACAAACAAACGAAAACATAAACATAAACACATGAAATAAGATAAAATCTTATCGTCCACCAACTTTTGAAGAGACTTCATGTTGTCTCATTTAAACATTTAACTGTCAACTAAAACGTTACGAAACGAATACTAAAACTCACGTATATTTGAATACGAGTACTAAAACTTGACATACCAACCCAGGTCGCGTGCCGGAGACGTTTATCAACTATATTTAATTTGTTTTCCATCCAGATTGCTAAGGTGAGTTCATAGTCCCACTTTTATACGTTTTCCAAACTTGTGGGGAGATACATGCTACAAACCTGAACATAAGTATTTTTCTGTATGCTTTCCTGATTGATATTGCCTAAGACACTACGTTGCCATTAAAAGACCCTCATATCATGAACCCTTAGTCACTTGCGAGTGAACGCGAATATTGTGAATAGATCTATTGGAGGTTGACAGCCCATTTGTGTTAGCCGGATAGATAGCCTATGTGCTAACCGGATTGATAATCAAATGCACTTTATTTGAGAACCACCGTAGGTAGTTGGCAAGCTCCTACCCGGGGGTATTATTACTACATTTAATTATGTTGGTAATAGCACACAAACACCCGTTAACGTTTGAGTTCATGAGACTTAGAGCAATATACTAAACTGCAATATTACTGATTTACTTTCTACTTAGCTTGTGTTCAACTGATTATAACTTTAAACGCTATGAATTCACTCAACCTTTGTGTTGACATTTTTTAGCATGTTTTATCTCAGGTCCATAATGAACGAGGATGGCACGAAGAGACACGGACATTGATAAAAGGCTAAAATCTAACTATCATTCGAAACTTATTAACAAACTGTAAAACTACTGGGACCTCATTTTGTAAACTCCAATATTTATAAAATTCGAATGATAAATCTTTCAAAACAACTCAATTAGAGATCGTTTTATATTATTATAACTGTTGTGCCGTTGAGTAACACCCAGCTTGAATTCCGCTGCGTATCCCGAAAATTGAGGGTGTTACACAAACCCTCAAAGGAGAATGGCTTATTACGTTAACGCTTCAATACCAACCTAAGCCTCCATATAATGAACCATACTTTCCTCGTAAAACCCTAAAATAGGGTAAACGTATGCAACCAGGAAAAATCAAACCCAATGAATCGATAACAGATAGATCAGTAAGAACACGATTGCAAAAACATACAACACATAAGCGAAACCCTAAAAGGTATCGACACTTGAAGCCCCCATTAAAAACCAAGAATATAGATCGATTATCAAAGATAACCAACAGTAGCGATTTAGGTTAATAATAATATGCTGAAAGATAATAACGGCGATAACCACAACAAACCCTATATATATTAATGGAATACGATTAAGGGTACTGGATGTATAAGAACACAGCGAGCCACCTCTATGGAGTCACAACCTAACAACCCGATTGCTTCATTCGTTAATGCCAAATGAACAAAATTGTTTTTAGATTGTTTATATTGTAGTAGGATATGAAACGTTTGTTTTGAAGATGGCAAAATTGTAAATGCTGTCTAAACATGAGATCAAGTAAGCAAAGATCATAACATGATGATACTCCTAATTTCCCGGACCATGAGACTAGGATTTCTCACTTGTTCTGATTTCATAACCCTTCTAAGGGGGTGTTTATTTTTTTTTTCCTTTTTGTAAAAAGATCCTGATTCAATAGAGTGTCTTTTTGTTGAGGATAGATGAGAAAATTATGTTTCCTTTTTTTCTTAATGAATGTCTTAAAATGACATTTTTACCCTTTCATCCAAATAAATGTTTAACTGCAACAAGCCAATAACCCAAATTAAAGTTTTACATCAATTCCCAAATTCACCGATTGCAATTTTTAAAAGCCCCTTTATATGAACAACCTCATATCATAATCAACTTTGTAAAAGATTGCTCGATCTATTATGCACAAATCCATACTTTACAAAGTTATCCAAATCTTATGTCAACCAAGTTAAATCAAAACCAAATCTTTGCATATGTAGTGGAAATTGACCAATATGAAATATATCAAATCAATAAACAAACAAATGCTATAAATTCATAAGCAAGAAACTCTTGATCTCAAAAGCCTGGAGGCGTCGACAGCATAAAAATTAGAGGCGGCACCGGCAACGGCAAGAACATCGCCTGCAAGGAGTGATAGCAAGAACGTCGCCGGCAAGAAGGAGTTAAGTGGAGAAGGTAATTGATGAACGCCGGTACCGTCGTTGTGGTCCGCTAGTAGAAGAGCTGATGGAATGAGATTTTTGTTTTGATGGTTAAAGAAACATTGAAGTGAAAAAAAGGGTATATATGTAATGGTGTGTCCTAGATGTGGAAGACCCTCTTATTTACACTCTTTCACAGCCAGGATTTATGTCTACATTAAGTTAAAAAGAAACACTCATATTTCCTGTTTCCATGTTGTGTTGTTGCTATCCAGGATATTAAGTCAAAAAGAAACAACCCCTTATTCTCCTTTGAAAAAAAATTAAGAGCAAAATAATGATACGTATCATATTGACTTTCATTTGTTTTACAAATATTTGATAGATAATGATCAAATTTTGTAGCTAAGTTATGTTTAGATTTTAGATATGTCCTTACATTTTTCTTTCTAGAACAACATTTGTTCACAAGTGTGCGCAAAAGTGAGATATAAATATGTCCGGGGCTAAAAAATTAAAACATGTAAACACATCAATCATATTCTATGAGCATATGAACATTATTCATGCACCGCTGAGCATGTCCAGGGGTGGCAATTCGGGTTGGGTTCGGGTTGTCAGGTTGGCGGGTCAGAAAACCCTAACCCGAACTTGATCTATTTAAATTATCGGGTCAGCTATGTCAACTCTAACCTGTTTACACATTACTCGAACCTGACCCATTTAACCCGTATATATACTTGGGTTGGCGGGTTAAATAGGTTACACGGGTTAAAAAGGTTAAACGGGTTTTGGGTTGACCCATTTAACCCGTTTTTTATACAAAAGTTGTCGCATTACACGAGCTAAATAGGTTAGACGGGTTTAGTGGGTTTGTGGGTCAACCCGTTTAACCCATTTAACCCGTATAATAAAATATAAATAAATTTTAATTTAAGAAAAAAATCTTAAATGGGTTGGCGGGTCGACCCACTTAATTTATTAACAACCCGAACCTGACCTGTTTAATAAACGGGTTAGATGGGTCGACACAAACCCGACCCAAAATCTATTTAGACTCAACCTAAACTTATTAATTTTCGTGTCGATTTCAGGTCAGATTTCGTGTTGGATCAGAAATTACCGCATGTCCCTTATTCTTTTGTATGGATAACATCAAAAGGGGAATGCGATGTTTCTACATTTGGAAAATAATGACACGTGATGTTATTACTAATTATAAGTTATTACTAATTATAATATCTATTTGGACTGATTAAAACAATAATTCTAAGACCACCCCGCCACCACTATCAAGATACTACATTGTATAGCTATTTCCCAAGTAATCATATTCTTATTATACTATTTCATTTTTCATACGGTAATTGCACGCGGTTTAATTGTCATATTTGCATGATCGTTTCCAATTTTTTTTTTTAAATCTAACTTCTCACGTTCAAACAGCATATCCTGAAATTGTTAAAATACCCTAATCGTTGCATCAAATTGTCGCGGTTTTCATATACTTCATGAAAATCTAAACTAAATAATTGTTAGAACAAATTGTTAGAAGATTGCTTCCATGGAGTTTGGTTCAATAAATATAAAAAAGAAAAACTAAATATGAAATGAACCATTCTCAATCATTATTTTTTTATCAAAACAATAAAATAAACTTTTAACTTCATTTTTAAAAACTAAATATCTTACAAACCATTAATCGTTAAACGAAATTAATCATACCATCACGACAAGCATAAAATTACTTTTAATTTGATATCTCACATCATATA
This sequence comes from Artemisia tridentata subsp. tridentata, assembly GCA_021014915.2. Taxonomy (NCBI): domain Eukaryota; kingdom Viridiplantae; phylum Streptophyta; class Magnoliopsida; order Asterales; family Asteraceae; genus Artemisia; species Artemisia tridentata. The sequence goes on from CP139503.1 coordinate 268,598,060, forward strand.
CTTTCGACGAATTTTTTTCATACTTTTTTTGTGGGTTTAGGGTTTACGGTTAGGGTTTAGGGTTTGACTTTTTTGGGTTAAGCTTTTTAGGGGTTAAGGGTTTAGGTTTTTTGGGTTTAACGGTTAGGGTTTTTAGGGGTTTAGGGTTTTGGGTTTTTAGGGGTTGGTGTTAGGGTTTTTAGGGTTTAGGGGTTAGGGTTTTTTAGGTTTTAGGGGTTAGGGTTTTTAGGGTTTGTAGTTTAGAGGTTTGTGTTAACACAAAAGAATATTTTTAAAGTTTTCATTTATAGTGTAATATATCGAAACCCGCAAAAAGCGATAAAAAAATAAGTTCGTCGAAAGTATAAAATATTGGATCTCTATAGAAAGATAATTTTATTCTTGTCGCAATGGTATGATTATTTTTATCTAACTATTAACGGGTTTGTGTTTGTGATATATTTAATTGTTAAATATAAGAGTAAAAGTTAATTTAATCAATTTGATTAAAAATGAATGGTTGAGATTAATACATTTGATCTTTAGTTTTTACGTGATCTTTATTGATCTCACCCCGCTTCCATGTTGATACCAATTATTGCGAGTAAAATTATACATTAAATTATTTATAATTGCCGGGTTAGTGCTCTAAATAATGAACATGAGCACACCACCAAGATATTTTGCTTAGCACATACTCTTATTCCATAATCATAGATTCATAGTGCCTGTCCAACAGAAGAAAACTTTATTCTTGGGTTTATTAAAACCAACTGTAGAAGAGGATTGTTTAATAATAATTAAAAACAGATCGTGCTGATGAGAAACCTGATCTCTATTCCATTTCAATCTCTCAAATACTCTTTCTAGACGAATTATGTTTCGGGTTCCGAGTAGACCAGGTTCATACAACAGTTTAGGCAAAAATGTCAAAAATGCCACATCTATGTCTGCCGTAGATTACGGCATAAATAAAGCTTACAAAACTGAAAAATGACCAAAGATGACCCAGTGTCAAATGTGGCACAAGGGGTAAACCTGTAATACAACAATCTAAACGGGAATGTGCAAAGATAATATACTCAGCTCTTCATTAGGACGTATGCATGGCCAAGTAAAAGTATGTGCTTTTTGCTCACCCGTGTTTCTTTCAAGACGTGCAGAAGCTTTGTGCGTAGAACGGTTACCAAGACTCGACCTTGTGATGTACTTGTTGACCTTGTGTTGTGCCCTCAAAGTCAGACCTTGGTCAAAGGTTCGTTCAAATTCGATAAAACTTTTTCTAGTTGATTGATCTGTTGAAGCCCGAGAAGAATTGAATGATGCAGAACATGGGCGAGATGTTTTTGTTTGCATCTTTGACTCTTTCCATGCCATAAATACCTGCTGTAGCTGAGATGGAACCTAGAATTCAAACACATAATATCCAATTCAAAAGTTAAATGATGGCTTTTTAAATTGGTATAGTGAGACTCGATAAATCATTGTTGAATATGTAGTCTGAATTGGACTGAAAAACAGGATAGCTAGACAAACAAGGATATCAGAAACTTGGCTAAAACAAATCTTCTTTTGATGTTCGAACTTTCACTTCTTCTAGCCATTAGTGTGAATGTTAGAGGAGGCAAAATTGCCAGGTCGGGTGACGGGTCGATACAGTCATACGGGTAATTTTCTGGTATGGGTCGAAACGGGTGGGTTGATCAGGAAACACATATTGCTTAAAATAAACTAGATTTTTTCAATACTAATATTTTCTTTTTATATATAAAAATTATATAGGAGGTTATATGCACTCAACCCGTTCAACCCATATGATTTATTTCCCTTTTAGCAAACCTTTTTTACTTTACCTAGACCCTAGTTGACCCATAAAAGATCAAACATAACCACAATCATCCCACAAATAAGTAATATTAATAGTCAAAGAATTGACCTCAATAACCATGGATACTGGACACTCACCATAGATGCAAGGCTGACAGATCCAAATTGCAAGGAAGATGCAGCAAACGGAGAAGACCTTCCACCTTTTTTGCCTTTCTGATCATTAACTTTCAAATCTTGATCTTTATCAGCAGACCCAAAACTCGGTGGTGTACTTTCATCATCTTCATCCTCGTCATTGTCATCGTCATCATCTTCTTCCTCCTCCTCTTCATTCTCATCTTCAACTACAACCGCATTATCTTTAACCTCATCACGAGAAACTTCCTCAATTTTTTCGACCGGTTCATCATCTTCTTCTTCTTCCAAACCCATCTCAATCTTCTTTTCCTCTTCTTTCTCCAATCTCTTCAACTCATCGTCCATTTCTTTAATAATCTCCTTCAATTCAGATTCCGCTTCCACTATTTCAATCTCTGTTTCAATTAATTTCAACTTTGTTTCACTCTCTTTCTTCTTGTCTTCACTCCATTTTTCCAAATTGTCAAGCATGACCTTGCATTTGTCTTGAAATGAAGAAAGTGTACGCTCTAAATAGGTTCGATCATCACGTTCAAAGAGTTCTTCATCTCCAAGGGGTAAGAACTCAACCTTGCTGGGGTCAACATCTTCCCCATCTTTCAAAGGTGGTTGCCAAAACAAACGGATCCCGTGTTCTTCATCATCTACATAGTTGATTATACGCCCAGTTGGTGTGTGTAGAATAACAGGGTCTTCAGTATATACTTTCTTTTCCGGATTTTCAGGATCAGGCTCGGGCTCCTTGTTAAGGAGAACAAACTCAGGAGACTCATCTGCTCTCATAATGAAAACGGCCTAAAGAGTTGATTTTTTTAAGAAAGATAAATAAGTAAAAACAAATTTAAAAAATAAGTACCTTTTTCCCACCAATATTCGAGCTCAGCTGGCATAGGTAACCTTAGTGGGGCTTTATAGAACGAGTTTATCCACATTTGTCGTTCTTCATCAACATCCTCTATATAAGCTTTCCAGTAATCAGGGACCTGATGAAAACCAGCTGACAAAATTGAGACTTTCTTTATCAATTTATTTTTTAATTGTTACTAGTAATAAAATAAGAATTGTTTACTTCACAAAACTGGTTAATGAAACCTGGTGCCATCCACACGTCTTCTCCTTCATATAAATAGGGATGCTGAGGATCACTATATGGGCCCCGCTCTTCTCGTACCACTGTAGCAGATAATAACTAATTTTTTACCACAACCCTCTCCGGAACATAAATGTATAACGGTATAACCAATGATTCACGATAATTTAGTAAAAAAATAGTGAAACGATAAGAGTAGATAGCATACTTCCATCAGGTTTGTTAACAAACATTCGAGCCTTTGCTGCAGCGACTTCTGCTATACCTGAATGCAACTGAAATTACCTTTGTAATTAGTAGATTTATCATAACTGAAGTGAAAACATATTAAAATCAAATTAATAATATAAGAAAGAATTCAACAGAATTCAAAGAAGAGCAAGATCTTGAGTTACCGCTGAAGTATCAACATCACAACCATGATCTTCCTCCAGAAACTCTCCAAAGTAAAATCGTCCCTGCACAAAGAACAGTTAAAACTTACCATTTCTTCAATGCACAAACATTAACGACCACATCTAAGTATTTTGCCAAAAACAGCCCATGGGACTTACATAAGTGGTACGTTCATTCAGTTCGAAAACACCACAACCATGCATTCTGCCATGCTTCCACTGACCAGCATAACGGTATCGACCCTTCTCCCTACCATCAAAAACCCAACAAGATAACTACCTTATATCCACAAACATACAACTTTAAAAATGAACTAACTTACGGTTTCTCTCCAAATTGTCTGACCCATTCCTCATTTTCATAAAATGGGATTTCACTTCTGCCCTGAGAGAAACGAACACAATCCTCAATATCCTTTTCCAACCATTCCTTGTCATCTGGTGACATAAAGTCTCTTTTGAATATATGCCCTTCGGCACGCATTTGAGCTTCAAGCCTGGAAATTGAAACACACAATCAAGCTCCTTTTTTTTTTCTTTCATTTGTGCTATTAAAAGAGGTAAGAACATGTATAAGATCATAAACTTACTCTGAACCTGGGATTGGCTCATAAGTAGGTATGTCAACTTCAAGAACCCCATGACCCTCGGGATTGTTTTGTAACCATTCACCTTCATATCTGTTAATTTTTCAGTAACATATATATGTTGACCGCGAGAGTTTGGAAAATGAATTCTATCAAAAAACTTCCAATAAGAAAATGTGCAGTATAATTGAACCTGACGAGTCCTTGTTCAGCTTCGTAAACACCTTTGCCATGGGCCAAATCATCCCATACAGTGCCTTCATACCTTAAGATCACACACGAAGGTCATAAGCGGTAGAAGCAACAAGTCTACTTTTATTACAAAACGAAGACAATATCCACTTTATGTTAATCTAGTCGAGAGCAGCAATCACTAATTGCAACAAAACTGAGTTTTAAAGGGTAAATTGAATTAGCCTATTTACCCCTTCTTTTAAACTAATTTGAGAGCCCTTTGATCCCATCTCAAAAAATGCCTCTCGTTTCTTCACACAAATGTCCTTTCTGTCCATTATATCTATTAGTTCCCTAAACTAATCATACTGTACCGAACACTGAAACATCTTATTCAATACTTTCTACTAGCATAAGCATATCCACAGACTATCTACAAGCTGTTTATTATAACTGATTATTACACATGATCACTTTCAAAACACACTATATTTGTCAAAATGTTTTTGCTTCTTCTTGGTTTTAAAGGAGGGGGTAGCCCACAATAAGAAAAGGTCCTTAAAAGAGTCTAGTATAGCATATATAAAGTTCTAACAATGAACTTAAGCAAAGAACATACTAACTAGAACTCCTAGAATTAACTTTAAACTTTTACAAAATGCATAATTTCAGAGAAGTGATTGAGAGATCTAAACTTATGCCAAATTTTGAGACTAAGCATGCTTATCAATAAGACCTAAACTTAGCTAATGCCACACGGGTTAGGTCTCCCAATCATTTCTCATTTGCATCAGATATCAAAACTTATCATAACTTCCAGTTTCTAGCTAGTCCCTTTCAATATCAAAATGCCTAATGAAAAAGGTTCAAATGACTATCTAGAGAAAATCATAATCACATTTTCCATATCTACTCCGAAAATAATCAGAATCAATCACACTATACTCAAACTCTAGTATCTAATTACATACAATTTGAAAAGGCAACAATCAGATAAACACAATGTCAATAACCCCCTTACAATCTAACCAAACAAATTTTGCTTAGACATCCGATTATCCAAAAAGCATCTACATTTCCCCAATTTCCCCAATTATACCAACTATTAACCATAACAAAAAGAAAAAAACAACACTAGCAAGTCCTATTTAGTGTCTAATAAAAAAAAAGGGTTCCAATGAGCATCTCAATAAATCATAATCAGTTACACTCTAGCTACTCCCAGAAACTACAATCAACCACTAAAACTAACTCTCATGAGACTTAAAATCGCAAATACTTGGACAAAAGCGTAACTTTCCGAGTTCCAATTCATTCTCTAATTAGCCCAAAATCATCTACATTTGCAAGAACAATAACAATAACAACAAAACATATAACAAAAAAAAAAAAAAAAAAAAAAAAAAAAAAAAAAAAAAAAAAAAAAAAAAAACCTAAACTTATCCAAAAGAAACTATTTAACCCGTGAATAGAAAATCCTAATATCCTATATCCATACCAAACTCCACTATAGAACTATACTCAAAACACTAGAAAGTACTCGTTAACAACATACAACTCGCACAGCAAATTATCATATACTTAATCACTTTCAAAACCGCGCAGCAACCCACATTTCCAATTAACCAAAAACCATCTACATTTTCACAAACAATTCAAATCTAATCACAACAAAACAAACAAAGGTTAAAAAAAGGTTGAAATGAGCATCTCAATAAATCATAATCAGTTACCTTCTAGCTACTCCTATAAACTATAATCAAACACTAGAAACTAAAATCGCAAATACTTGGACAAATGCGCAACTTTACGGGTTCCAATTCATTCCTAACTAGCCCAAAATCATCCACATTCGCAAAAAACATAACAATAACAAGAAAACAAACAAAAAGTAAGTAACGAAACAAACAAACGTACGTGCTACCATCATGAAAAACAAAGCTATGCCAAGTCAAAAACTCCTCAATCCTATCCAACTCCTCAATTACCGACTTGGCGTTCCTTATATCATAATGGTTATGCGGAATAACAGGATAATGCTTCCTATAGGGGACATAAAAGGGAGCCACAAAATCAGGCAAACCCCTCCCAGCCTCCACCTCCTCATTGATAGCCTCCAAGTCATCCTTGTCAACATCACGTGGGTCCCACCCAGGTTTCATGACAAAAGGAGGACCATCTGCCCATAGCTCTTTCAAATCCTCTTCTTTCCAGTTTTCAGGGTCGGGTGGGAAGTTGTAAAGCTCTTCAATGTTGTCCACGTCGTTTATTTCTTGGGATTCTTCGAGGGCTTTGTATTCTTCGGAGTCTAGGATTTGGGAGACTGTTTTGTAGTAGGACTCTGGTGTGTCGTCTAGGTTTTCGATTAGTTGTTTTACTGTTAAGGCTGTTGGGGTGTTTGTGTTTGGCTTTGGTTGTTCCTTCTCGGTGTCTTGTTTTTTTTCCGACATTTTTGTTGTTGAAATGGAGAAGAAGATAAGGTGGGTGTGTGTACACTGCCGAAATGTGAAATGATGTGGTTTTTGTTGGAGAAGATAAGGGGTGCTTTTGTATCTTTTTGGAGAAAACAAGAGAGGGCTGAGTATCATGTCATAACCGACCCGAACAGCGATAAAGACGATTTTGTGAAAGACATGAACCGATAAGGAAACCAAAGCGACTTGGTTCGGTTCGGTTTTGTGTCAGGCCGTTTAGTTCGGTTTATACGGTTTAGGTGTGTTTTTCTCTGTTTTGGCTCGAACCGAACCGAAACGAGTCAAACGAAATTGAAAATCTTAAATATATAGAACTGAAAACCGAACCAAATATGGTCGGTTCGGTTTTGGTCGAACGGTTCGGCTTGATTTTTCGGTCTGTTTTGCTCAGCCCTATTTTTTACCGACTAATTCAAATGGTTGGCGTGACAACTTTAGGATTAATTGCACCCAACAAAAACTAGACTTATTTTAGTGGCACTAGACCACCCAGATTGACAATTTTTATAAGAGCTGCTAGTTCAATTTGGAGCTGAAGTTTAAAGGAGTTGTAGCTTATAAAAATTTTACATTGTGTAGTTTATAAGAGGTGAACTGAAAATTTTATTTGCAAACATGTTTAATAGAGTTGCTACAGTTCAATTTGGTAAATGTAAAATACGGAGTAACATATAAAGATATTCAAACAGTGAACCACTATGATTAGATGAATCAACATAAGTTGTTTATCTACATAACTTGTTTGCAGTTAATGCACCGCCATGACTATATGAGTTAGAGATATATGAATCCATCCCTGGTACAAGTATATTATAGTCTAGCGTTATCTATGTAACCTTCAACTGAAAGGTTGAGAGTCTATCTCACAATGTGAACAGTAAATAGGTTAAACGTAATGTAAGTTACAATTAAATTAGAATGATCGTCTTCTTTAAAGGAAAATGGAATAAGTTTACCGACTCCAGCATTATTAGCACCTCTTATAAAACAGGATCAATATGTAGGAAGTTTGAATTGCACTACTCTTATCAGTCTTATGTAACAATCAAACGCCCTTTTTTTCAAAATAAAACTGACCCAGTAAAAACATAAACAATACAACATGGATAAATATTTGCAATCTGGTCAAATGATTATTCATACATGCAACATCAGTCACTTGGTCTATTTCTGCTAAAGTGCACACACACTTATATTATCACATAGTAGTAAATTTTTTCTATCGTTGATCATAAGGTGAACGACAAAATGAAATTATGTTTGTGCAACTTGGTAAAAATGCTTCGCCTCTTTGGGTAAAGGGGTCATTGCACCATAACTAAAGTTGACTTTCTCATCAAAATGACGGTGACTTTGACAAATAGTTTCCACATTCTCGTTGACCTCTTCAATTTCATTATCACAATGGTCTTCATGGCTGATTTTCTCATCTTTGATATAATCCAGTTTGTGCATTACCTACACCAATGAACATAAAATACATATAGATTACAACATAGGAAGCTAGGTAAGAGTTATTATTACAAGTCAATTATGCACTTACATCTTCCATAGATAACCTTGTATGAGGATTTGTGCATAGACATTCTAATGCGATTTGCACGATGCTTGTCAACTGATTGTTCTGGTATGCAATTCCTGGATCAATTAACTTGGAGAACTTTCTGTCTTGTATGAGTGGAATAGCCTTCAAAAATATAATACCAAGTCATAATCATACATGGGGTGTTTATGTTAGATGTAGAACTAAATTTTATGTACAATACACGCGTATTACCCATTTTAGTAAACTTTGTCCTTTTAGTCGTGTATCTGTTGGACTTCGACCCGTAACAAGCTCCAAAAGGAAAATTCCGAAGGCATAGACATCTGTTTGAGTTGTGGATTTCCCTCTTTTAGTGTACTCTGGTGCCACATACCCGAATGTGCCTATTATAAAGTGGTCTGAGGAGTTTTGTGTCTCGTTGTTCATTCTTGCTAGCCCAAACCCTGCAAGCTATATAAATAAATAAAAATGTGTGCGTTAATAGATGTACCATGCACACTAAGGATGCAGAGTTTGGTGGCTTACTAATGGTTCGAAGTCATGTGTCAAGAATATGTTCTTTGGGCGTATATCACCATGGATTATGTTATTCGCATGCAAATTGTACAATCCTCTAGATGCACCAAACGCAATGTATACCCTTTTTGTCCATGTTAAAGGTGTGGTGTTTTGATCTGTTAATAATATGAATCTGTAAGAAACCAACTATAAACTTAAAGGTACATCTAGTTTGTACAATAAGATCTTACGTGACAGATGTTGATCTAGTGAACCACTGCATGCATACTCAAATACCATCAACTTCGGGTTTTCTAAGCAAATTCCTAGCAACATGATCACATTCTCCGTTCGTGCTTTCTCAAGTGCTTGCATTTCTGATTGGTACTTCTTTACATCTTTTTGTTCCTTAACAATGACATCTAGCTTACTACCTTTGAGGGTCCCATGAAAAACTGCCTCATTTTCTCCTCGATATATCAAATTTTCAGATGAGAAACGATTTGTTGCATCACTGAGCTCTAAATATGAAAAGTTTCTACTTTTCCACATATTCGTTGGCCTTGTGCTGCTACAAGTAGTACATTTCTTTAGATCGAGCTGCACTTGCTCTTCCAGCATTGGTGGTGTTTCATCTTGATTACGAATAGTTTCTCCAGGGGAATTATCTTGTCCTTCCCCGAGTGCTTCTAGAAGTGTCGACAATTGTGTTATCTTGTCATCTTGATTATTACCTAGTGTTAAGTCGCTAATGCTAGTTCTTGCGCTTGTTGAACTTGTACCTGTTATTTAATGACAACTTGTGTACTTATTTTCCCAAATAAACAACTATAGTTCAAATATTAGTTCATTTAAATCTAGCAAAATATGTCAAAAGAAAAAAAAAAGTTTGAAGTCAGTATCAAAGAAAACAACATGGAAATTACTTACATGAGGAATTAAATTCGATGCTAAACAAATCTTCATCATTTGGTGCTTGCCTAGTTGATAGTTTCGGTCCTCTTATTTTAACTATTTCGTCATTGTGCTTCATTCTTGATATCCCACACGAAAGCTTTTCTAGGAAATACAGTCTGTCTCTCTTCATCCTCCTATGAATACAGCAAACATTATGCACGAGTTTTAAACTGGTTGAGGATACATTTTCTTACATCCTTGAAAAAAAAAAGCAATAAATCTTATGATGTTTTTGTATTTAACTTTTCAAACAAACATTGTTTGTTTTTAGTTGTTGATAAATTGTTGGTTTTCTGAAATTTGAAACAGTACATCACTTTGTAACAACTAGCTAGTGAGTTGGACATACTTTGAAACCAGTCTCTTGGCACAATTTTTTGTTTCTACAGATATAGTTTAATTTTCACCATTTCTTTGCAACTAAAACGACGACTTTCATTACCTGTCAAGAATCACCCAAGTTGCATTAATTTTTTTGGTCGCGTCTAAAGCAGCATTCTTTGGTATAGGTCCAGCCACCAGTTCGATTTTGAAATCAATCTGTGATATTCATGAACTAAATAAACGTCTAGACAGACAAGATTTTAAATGGTATTTGAAGATATCCCGTTACGTACTTTATTGACAAAACTTTATAATTATGTGCTCAAACTCTAACAATCATATGGATTACATATCTATCTCAAATCAGGGATTATTCAGAAGTATGATATAAAAATCGGAATTATCTTGCATATATACCTTTTGCATTTTGTATAGTTTTGATACTTGAGCAAGTTCAATATTGTCTTTAAACTCTTTCTTCTTCTTAGCAAGTTCATCATCAATAACCTTTTGGTTTGCTCCAACAAACATGGAACCATCCACTCTAATCTTGTATCCCACTACAAGTATTCACAAACACATAGTCGGTCTCTAAACATGCACTTTGGTCATATATCATAACAAAGTTTATCAAGTTCCTTAATGTAAAACAAGATAAACAAACAAAACATCAGAAAAACGATCAATAAGAACCCGTCTCATGGAATTAGAGTTAAAAACATACGTGGATGATATATTTGATTAAGAACAGAAAGAAAAGTGAACTTGTCTCCAGCCTCCAACATGAAGCCTTCCAGAACCCATTTCAGAGCTTTAATTTTCACTCCTCCAGATGCATCATGAATCAACACCACCCTTTGACTTTCTCTTTGACTTTCACTTTGACTTTCACTTTGACTTTCACTTTCCATTGATATACCAACTCCTACTTATACTTCAACCTACACAAGTACACCCTTGTTACAAAAATAGTGAAAATGCAAGCTTTAAAGCTCAATGCACAATCATAGATCCCATGTTTCGTGCATACAATGATGTGGAGAAGAAGGAGAGGAGAGCACGTTCAATGTTGATAGATATAAATACTATTACAAGAAATTGGTGTGGATGATTCCTAAGAACAAGGAAGTGAGACTGTTGTTTGAATTTTTTGTTGAAAACAATGATGTAACCGATGTTTTTCTCTTGCTAATCACTTTCATTTCTGTTCTTAGGATACTTAGAAATGTACCTTTTATATATGATTTCTAGAAATTGGACATGACATGGATGCTTGTCTAAGGTGATCATATACCAAATTTCAACTTATCTTTTTCAGTAGTCCCAAAATTTCTTAAGAAAAATGAACAAAAGGAAAACAAATATAACCAAAAGCATACTAGGCGAGAATAAGCAGTTGCCTTCATGACAAGGGTTAAAGTTCGCATTCGGCATTTGTATCTTGAAGTGTAGATATGGCATGATTTGAGATGGTTTGGATTTACTAAATGCATGTTATCTATCAATTAGTTACAAACTATGCCTCCTTAAACCCATTAATCCAAAAACCTATTAAAATTGTGTGATATAGATCAAACGTTCTTTTAACAAAAAAAATGTACTGACAGAGAACAATTATGCCCCAAATTAGTCCATGTATCTCTATTTATGTACCCTGATTTTATGATTAATGAGATATCAGCATTCTTGGGCAGTCGGGTCAGAATGGTCAGCCGGGTCACACACATGCGTCAGGACAGCAGGGACCGTCGGGTCAAGTTTCGGGCCATGAGACTATATTACCTAATGCTTTTAGTGCTATGACTTTACATGATCCTTCCTAGGTTAATTGGAATATGGACACAGGTGCGAGTTCTCATCTTAAGGATTCTGTTACTAGTTTAAGTGATGTTTTTAATATGTGCATTTATCCGTCTGTCTCGGTTGGTGACGGTTATTCAATACCTGTTACTAACTCGGGTCATAGTATTTTGCCTACACCTCATCACCCACTTCATTTAAATAATGTCCTTATTACTCCCAATATTGTTAAGAATCTTATTTGTGTTCGTCAGTTTGTTCGTGATAATAGTTGTACTGTTGAATTTGAGGCGTATGGTTTTTCTATTAAGGATTTCCTTGTTAGATAATAAAGGCCTATTGGCTCGGCCCACTTGTTTAGACTCGTTTAGCTTTTAGGGTTTTGGTGTTGTTTTTTCTATTTAATGTTTTTGTATTGTACTAACATTATAGCTTAGTTGAATATGATAATATAGTGTTTTCAATATTCCTTTTATTTCTACATGATATCAAGAGCTAGGTTGAAAATGTATAAAAAAAAAAAAAAAAAAAGAAAAAGAAGAAAAGGGGGGGTGTTCGTTTTGGTTTCCGTTGGGTTGGAGATCGACTTCGTTTGAATACGGACATATGAGGTAATTGTTGCTTCTTTGTTGAATTTGAATAATCAAATGTAGGTAAAGACCATAAAATAACAACTTACTTTCTCCATTTTACCGAGATGAAACACGTACTTTTTTATCAACATTTAAGCCAACGCAACTATCAAGTATTGTTCCGAGATGAAACACCTACTTTTTTATTAACATTTAAGCCAACGCAACTATCAAGTATTGTTCCGATATCAACAAAAAGTTGTTTAAGAAGACAAGGGTAATATAGTCATTTCAAGTATTATTTAATTATTTTATACAACTTTTTGTTGATATCGGAACAATACTTGATAGTTTCGTTGGCTTAAATGTTGATAAAAAAGTACGTGTTTCATCTCGGTAAAATGGAGAAAGTAAGTTGTTATTTTATGGTCTTTACCCATCAAATGTTGTTGGGATTGTTGTTTTTTTGTTGACTTTGAATAATGGGATTCATATGTTATCGTTAAATTTGTTTTTGACCGTTTGATTGATTTGGGTTTTGTTAAAGTGTGCTCACGTTATACGATTGAACGCAATTAATAAAGACAAAATTTCATTTTAAATTAAAAAATACATTTAATGAATATTTATTGACCTCTAAAATTAGCGTAATTAATTATCATTTTGATATTAATTAACTCCAACATTCCTTATATATATAGCTAAATAAATGCCAAGTGGTCATAAGTTAGCAAAACTCTTTTTATATATATAGTGGATCTAGTGCATTGTGTATACAAAGAACATTTATATGTTATTTATTTAGACAAGGATTGGTTTGTTTGAATTTGGGTTTTTGAATAGAATTAGTTGTTTGCGCCTTTAGTTTTACGGAAGAGGTTATTGGTATTGGTATTGGACTTGGTATTCAGTATAGTTTCGCCTAATTCTGGTTCTGCATTTGTCCGATTTCATCTGGTTTTGTTTGGTTTCACATGTGGTTCTTCATCTGGTTTTATCTGAATCTGTCTGTTTGCTACATCTGCCTGCCTGATCTGCTCTTCATCAACCTCTGTTCAGACCTCTCTGTTGAATCTGCATCAACCTCTATTCGCATCAACCTCTGTTCAGACCTCTGTGCTGAATCTGCATCTGTCTGTCTGCACCTGTCCATCTGATTTCGGAGTTTTCTTGTCAAACTCTCAATGTATCATTGTGAGTTTGATAGGGGATGTTAGATAATAAAGGCCTATTAGCCCGACCAATTGTTTAGGCCAGTTTAGCTTTTAGGGTTTAAGTCTTGTCTTTTCTATTTAATGTCTTTGTATTGTAACATTATAGTTGAATCTGATAATACAATGTTTTCAGTATTCCCTTGATTTCTACATTCCTGACTCGTCGGGTTCAACTCTGCCGTGATAGTACTAGAAATCTTTACCCGGTTACGCAGCCTTCCACCATTTCTCGTGCTTTTGTCACCAGTCAGTATACGTGGCACCAACGCCTTGGACATCCAGGAAGTGAATTTTTACATCGTGTTCTTTCCAGTAATTAAATTTCGTGTAATAAAGAGAAACCTGGCGTTCTTTGTCATACTTTTCAGCTTGGTAAACATATGAGACTTCCCTTTGTTAGTTCTAATACTTTGGTTCAGTCTCGTTTTGACATTGTTCACTCGGATTTCTGGACATCCCCTATTCCGAGTCTTTCTGGTTTTAAATATTATATTTTATTTTGGATCATTATTTACATTTTGTTTGAGTTTATCTATTAGTTAATAAATCAGATGTCTTCTTTAAATTTGTGTTGCTTCGTCACTTAGTTCAATATCAATTTAAGTTTGACAAAAAGTCATTTCAGTTTGATCATGGTGGTGAATTTGACAACTATGCTTTCCATAAGTTGTTTACATATAATGGTATCCAGTTTTATTTTTCTTGCCCAAAAACATCACAACACAATGGTAAGTCTGAAAGGATGATCCAAACTATCAACAATCTTATACACACCTTACTTTTTCAAGCTCACTTACCTCCTAATTTTTGGGTTGAAGTTCTTAATATGGTCGTCTACTTTTTTAATATTTTACCGTCAAGTGAAATTAACAATGAAATACCTTATACTCGCATCTTTGGTACCACATCCAACTATAGCCTTTTACGCACTTTTTGGTGTCTTTGTTACCCTCACCTCGACACCACTCATAAACTTCAACCCCGTGCTATACCCTCCATATTATTGGGCCACGCGTCCAATCACCGTGCATACCGTTGCCTTCACCAAAATACCAACAAAATTATTATTTCCCGCCATTTTACCTTTGATGAGACGGTATTTCCGTTGGGTTTTATGACACCTCCCTCATATACCTTTTTGAATGAGCCAACTAATGTCATTTCTCATATTATTCGCTCGACACCTATTACACCTACTACACCTCCTACACCAAATGCGACTGATGTTGATCCTGTTTCACCAGGTTCGACACCCGCTACACCTACTACACTTACTACACCTCTTCCACCAATTGATACACATCCCCCCAATCAGGGATGAAGCCAAGAACAAATATGAACAGGTGCACAAATTTTTTTTAACCATAATATAATAGAGTTTAAGATGCTAACTAAATAAGACTAGAAATACATTATGATGGACCGGGGTCATTAAAATACATTTGGGGAAAATCGATGTTTTTTTTCTTAAAATTAACACTACATCGAAAAAATTCATAGGTGTCCTGGGCACCCACGGGACCCCCTAGCTCCGTCCCTGCCCCCAATGCCGATACTATTCCCACACCGCTGCCCACTTTACAACAACAGTCCATACCGCCTAACTCAAACCCGGTTTCTGTTCATCCCATGGTCACACGTTTTCATGTCGGGACAAATCGTCCTCCTGATCGTCTTATTCTTCATGTGTCTTCCATTTCAGCTTTACCAAATCGTATACTGATGTGTTCAATTATCCAAATTGGCAAAATGCTTTGAATGATGAATATAATGCACTTATTAAAAATAACACTTGGACTCTTGTGCGCCGACCCACGGGCGTAAATATTGTTTGTTGTATGTGGTTGTTTCGCCATAAATAATTAACAGATTGTACCCTTAGTCGCTACAAGGATCATCTTGTAGCTAATGGCAGTACGCTGTTAGAGGGCATTGATGTTGATAAGACCTTTAGTCCGATTGTCAAACCGGGCAATATTCGAACCATTCTTAGTTTGGCTACTTCTCAGCATTGGTATGTTTATCAGCTTGATTTCAAGATTTCCTTCTTACATGGAGATTTATCTGAGACTGCTTATATTCACCAGCCTTCAGGTTTTCGGGATTCTGAGCATCCTGACTATGTTTGTTTATTACAGAGGTCTTTTTATGGGCTCAAGCAGCCCCCCCGGGCTTGGTTTCAGCGGTTTGCAGCTTATATTACTTGAGTTTGGTTTGCTCACAGTCGATGTGACTCCTCATTATTTATTTACCGACAGGGGACTGAAAATGCTTATTTACTATTGTATGTTGATGATATTGTTCTCATTGCTTCTTCTGAGCTTTTGTTACAGCGGATTATTGCTTCCTTGCATCAGGAGTTTTCGATGAAAGATCTTGGTTCGCTTAATTATTTTCTGGGTATTTCTGTTACACGGGATTCTTCAGGGATGTTCTTATCTCATCGTAATTATGCTGCTGAGATTTTTGAGCAGGCTCATATGGTTAACTGCAATCCCAACCGGACTCATGTGGATACTGAGTCTAAACTGGGTGATGATTGCGATCCGGTCTTTGATCTGAAATTATATCAGAGTCTTGCGGGTTCTCTTCAGTATCTTACTTTTACTCGTCCAGATATTTCTTATGCCGTGCAGCAGGTTTGCCTATATATGCATGATCCTCGGGAGCCTCATTTCTCGGCTCTTAATCGAATTTTGAGATATGTTCATGGCACTTTAGACCATGGCTTATAGTTGTTTTCGTCATCTATTACATTTTTGGTTGCTTATTTGGATGCGGATTGGGCGGGTTGCCCTACTAATAGGAGATCGACTTCAGGGTATTGTGTATTTCTTGGCAACAACCTACTCTCTTTGTCCTCTAAGCATCAGCCCACGCTTTCTCATTCTAGTGCTGAGGCAGAGTATCGTAGTGTTGCCAATGCAATTGCTGAGACTTGTTGGTTGCGAAACCTACTTCTTAAGTGACATAATACTTTATCTTTCGCCACGCTTTTTTATTGTGACAATGTTAGTGCTTTGTATTTATCCTCCAATCTGGTTCAGCATCAACATACAACGCATATCGAGATAGATATTCATTTTGTTTGGGATTTAGTTGTTAATGGTCAGATTCATGATTTTCATGTCCCCTCACGTTATCAGTATGCAAACATTTTCACTAAGGGGTTACCTTCGGCTTTATTTGATGAGTTTCGTACCAGCTTGAGCGTCTGGTGTCCTCCCGCTGAAACTGAGCGAGAGTGTTAGTCGTTAGTTTGTGTAGTTGGATTATATTTTGTATTGGTCTAAAGCTCGACTTCTAGATTAGTCCATGTCATAGTTTTCAAAATCGCGATCCTGATCGCAGGATCGTACGATCCTACACACAAAAAATGATCATGATCTTAACAAAATCGTAATTCGAGTAGGATCATATTAGGATCGTAGGATCGCACGTAGGATCGTAGGATCGCCTATTTTTTATTTTATTTTTTTTTTAATTTTTTTATTTTTTGCTATATTAACTTATTAAGCATAAGTCCATGTCTTAAAGCCCAATGACTAAGAATTCTTCATAAAAGCTATTATTTTGATGCTATTAATTGATTGTGTTTTGCAAGATCAATGAGTGTTAAATCATTATGCTTTTATGGACTATTTACGAATAGTTTAGATATGTCTTTTTGGGTTTATCATGAAAAACGATTTCGTGCTTTGTAACATGTCATAAGCTTGTTTTTGAAGTAAACCATCCAGATAACACAAATTTGTTCATAATTTATTTTAAGTTTTATATAAAAGCATGAACTACATGTTAAAAAAATTCAGTTATATTATCAGAATATCCTAATTTAATTTATTTGATATCAAGAAAAAAAATTATTATGTTGTCCTCTATTATAAATTATGTCGTTTCATTTTCAAATACAATCCATTTATCTTTTTTGCATTAATCTATATACTGTAATAAAAAAGTCACAGAATCACATACCAATAAATTAACACTATATATTTGCATTAATCTAAATGTTATCACGAAAAACCTATAAAAAAAAACATTAAACAAGAAGTAGGTGCACGTATGTAGTAATTTTGTGCAAGTGAGCATTGCAATATATCTAATATTCTACTACTACGAGAGTTGAACATATAACTTTTTCTTTTATCATCCATTTATATTCGTTTATCATATGAAATATTATATGGAAATATAAAACTACAACCCCTATACAAAAATATATACATTTTCATAGGATCTTACGATCCTGATCCCGATCCTACGATCACGATCTTGCAAAGCAAAAAATGATCCTAGGTAGGATCCCGATCCTGACAATCTATATTTATGTACCCCGATTCTATGATTAATGAGATATCGACATTTACTCAGGTGGTGTTTGTTTATTCAGAGGCTCTGAATCTGAATCTGAACCGCACATCTGAATCTGAGGCGTAAATGTCTGAATCTGAATCGAAAATTTTGTTAATAATTTTTGTTGTGTCATTTGCTTGCTCGTACTAATTTTTTTTTGGTTATTTTGTGTCAACAAGAGGCATTAAGAAACCCCTCTCAAGTCTAGACCATTAAGATCTAACTGCCTCTGACTGCGTCTGAACGGGAAAAAAAAACAAACAAACGGTCTGAACGCCCAAAATGTCTGACCGATTAAGAGGTTAGACTCGTTAAGAGACATTAAGAGGCTATTAAGACATTAAAAAAAAAAAAAAAAAAAAAAAAAAAAAAAAAAAAAAAAAAAAAAAAAAAACCACCTACTTTTCCGTAGACTTGTGAAGCTTGACATGTTCTTAGTATTTTGGTGGCATGCTTTAATATTAACGATTGACCGAATTTTTTGGAATATGAGTAAATATTCTATCCAGTTCCCACAATTTTTTGATGCCACTCTTGAAATGTATATGATGATGAGTTGATGACGTTCCAACGTCTTTTCTTTTCAAGGCAAAGAGTTTTTTTTTTTTTTTTTTGGTAGTTGATAGTAACATTAATCATGCATTGCATAATATAGTCATGCATTGATAAACTGTCGTTTGGGTTAGTAAAGTTTAATGTATATGGTTTTTGATCGAACTAAGTCAAGGTCGGGCAAACACAAAAACAAACATAAATAGCTTTGTCGAAAAGGATGAAGATGACAATGACCAAAAACAAAAGATAATTAACGCTAAGTAAGAATAAATTGATGCGTATTATACGACATAGAATTTGTAAAATTTGAGGTAAAGTTGTAATGTGAAGCAAGAACCACTGTTCATGGTTGTCTTTTATACAAACCGTCAACATTATTACCGGCCTAGGTTAATTTCTATTTTAAGCATCTACATTCATAATAAATGACCTACATAGGTCATGGTATCATGATAGTTGTGAATATTAATTTCATTATTTAACAATCTATGGTATGTATGGAGTAATGGCCGGGGGTGGGGCTTATATTATAAGCCGCAAGCTGAAGTTTATATTTTTGTAAAGCTGTTTGACGAATTAGTTTGAGATGAAGCTTATTAATGTATAATCACGTAAAAATACATCAAATTAAATTCACATATATTTTCATCTTTTACGTGATAATTCATTATATTTTTAAGGTATTTAATTAATTTAACTAGTTATAAGCCCCTATAAGCATCTTTCTATGGGCTTAGGCTTATGGAGACTTGTGACTTATTTTATAAGCCATAAGCCTCCATAAGTCTTTGTAACAAACGAGACTTATTTTATAAGCCGACTTATTTTAAAAGCCCAACCCTCTGTAAGCCCCATAAGCCCTTGGCATAGCCCTAATCATTTTACACGAGCTAATATACACCGAATGAAGCTTTAAAGTATGTACGAGTAATTTGCATGTAACCATTAAAATGGCATGATCTAACATTCTCACATAATTTAATGTAATAGACTATTCTCAGTAGTTAGACCACTTCACATTTCATCTCAGTGTCACAACAACTTTCTCTCTTCTCTCACTTTTTCTTACTTTTCACTCCCAATAATAATCATCCTTCACTTTTTATTAAAATATTCATTTTATACAAACGTACTCTACTAAATATGACACACACACTTACAAACCAAATAATAAATAATTGAAAAGAGGTCAGTACCCACTTTGGCACAACTCCATAAGTAGTGAGGGGCTCCCTGTTTGTTGCCTTGGTTTCTCCTCCTCACACACCACCTCTTTCGCTGCCAGCAACACTCACGCGTGAGGTGAGTGCCTCATGGTTGCTTGCCAGCCTTGCTGGGAGTAGTCTAACAGCATTTCAGTATTCGTATTATAACAAACACTTATACTTTTTTTATACAAACATATGAATGCAATTATCATAGACTTATCTCTACAAAAATAACATTTATCTTATTGAATGGAATATATTCAATGTGCACGTGATACGGAGTTTCTTGAGCTATTCATAAAATACTTAAAGGCCTCTATTATAGGAACCCCCTACCATGTGGAGGCCGTCTATTTTGGTCAAAATATACAAATTTTAAAGCAGACAGTATAAGCGACGGCAGCAGGCTAAAAGTCAATACTCCCTTAGGGGGGGGGGGGGGGGGGGGTGTTCAGGATAAGATGGGCCATACTTAAAAAAACAACTTGTAAGAAGATGAAAACTAAATTTCACCCAATATCATCAATCATTCAATCCTAATAGTACGTTTCATATCCAAGAGTAAAGGCACCGAAAATAGAGTAATGTGACCTCATGCATGGTACTAAATAGAAAATGTTCTATTGCATTGTAGTTTCTGTTGTTGTCATACTTTTGTTTTCTTGACTTCTTGGTATCAATATATTGGGTCTTTCAATTTGTAGGATATATATTCAAATTGTCTCTGACGTAAACCTAGCATTCCTAACAAAGTTCTTCTCTAAAAACTTTGCCGTTGTTACCCAAGACTAGGGAGGGATTCCTCATGGAAATCAAACATAGGTCACATTAATATGTCGTTTGTATCACTTTGAATTTAAATCTTGAAGTAATTTATTTGATGTTCAAATACAAATTAGTTCAATGTAATGTTATGTTAGTGATGGACTTTGGTTCCTCGTGTTCGGACTATAAGGATGAACACAATGACTACCTGGGGCGACCTGAATTTTGCCTGCCACATCAGCTTTCTATTTCCGGCGACCTGACGACGACCAATTTGTCACAGTGACGACCAAGTTATTTTATTACTAGTACATTCAGACGCTCCGGCGTCGACTTTTTTTTCCACCGTGCCGACGTCATGACATCGGAAACACACCTTCTCGTCGTCATGTCGTCGGCAACAATTAGTCGACAGAGCCACATCGGCAACGTCCATACCGACGAATGACGCCGACGACAGAGGGGGACCCACATGTTTTTCGGTCAAACGTTAGTTTTTGTTCGACAATTTGTTACCGACGCCGAGTCGTCGGTAAAATAATAAATATTTAATGACTTAATTACATTAACTAAATAAAGTCAACGAAAGTCAAATATTAATGTAAATGTTGCCGACGCCCTTTTGTCGGTATAGTTTGCAATAGTCAACGAAAGTCAAATATTAATGTAAATGTTGCCGACGCCCTTTTGTCGGTATAGTTTGTAATAGTCAACGAAAAGTCAAGAAATTGCAAAATGTTGCCGACGTCATTTAGTCGGTAGAGTTTGAAATATAAAACATATGCATTATGCTACCGACGACATTTAGTCGGTAGAGTTTGAAATATAAAACATATGCATTATTCTACCGACGACATGGCGTCGGTATGGAAGTTTTATTGCAGCTGCGCAGCAGCCTGCGCAGCTGCACTGCCCAGATTTTTGCCGCAAAAATGTGCAGCAAAAATCTACCAATTCCAGTTTCAATCCTGCTGTTATAAACCACACATTCCAATACAAACAACGGCTAAAACGGCTATAAAGTTTATAACGGCTAAAACGGCTATATATAACCACTAAACACTTAATAAACTTTACAAAACGGCCATAAACTTTACAAAACGGCCATAAACATTATAACACCCTCAAAATACATCATAAAGTTTACAAAATGGGTGTTATAATCGCTAAACCTAGCTACTATATGTACAAATGTTGCAATATCCTAAGTGTTCAAAGATAATAAGATTGAGGTCGTCAAAAAATATAGTTCCAGAGACAAAACAACACAAAATAATACCTCTACAGCCCATCGTCGTCATAAGGATCATCATCATCACTCCCGCTCCTAGAGCCACTCCCGCTGCTAGAGCCACTCTCGCCGCCTGAGCCACTCGCGAGAGCGCCTGAGCCGCTCCCTCCAGCGCCTGAGCCGCTCCCTCCAGCGCCTGAGCCGCTGCAGCCTCCAGCGTCACCTCGAGAACCAACCTGGGTAAGAAACGAGTCCCAGTCTGGGTTCCTCGAGATATAACGTGTCAAAAGCTCGAGCTTCTTCTCATTTTTCTTGGCTTTCTTCTTCTCTTTTTTCCTCTTTTTCTCAGCTTCAGCCAGACTCTTTTTAAATTCATCAATCTGCCCCGTAGCTTCAGCAAGCTTCCCTTTAAGCTCGGACGTACCTATAAACGAAATAATCAAAATTTAAAAACGGTCATTTCAATACATATATAAGATGCGTCATTTAATATTATCCAACTGTACATACCTGGTGGAGCTGGAGGCGGCATGTCTACCCGTGGCCTCTTCAAGTAGGGAACCACCTTGCCGACGCCGGGTATATGACCAAGCTGCTTTCCCCCGATCACCCGAGCAAATATATCCTCCTCCGTGAGGCTCGGCTCGTCTGCCGGCATATCAGATCTAGGCTGCCTCAGCCGGACCATCTCTTCCTGTGTAGTTGAAAAAAAATGAGAAAATTAATATATTAGTCGGGTTAATTACTAGAATATGTTTCAATAAATCACTAAGTGCGTGTTTGGAAAAAAATAAATAAATAAATAAATAAAAAACGATACTTACAAACCGAGCTCTAGCCTCATCCTGCAACCATGCACCATTCTTGAAGTGGGTGTCAAGATATGTATCGAACATGGACGGATACTGGTGGTCCTGGCTCCTCTCAAACTGTATAAATATATACACATGCATATAGGATGAAACAAATTAAAATGACAAATCAAACACCATATATATTTTACTTAGTATAAATAATTTTAATTAATATATTATTAAAATTAAATAATCTTATAAAAATAAAATGTGTCTTACATATTCGTGTCGAGATGCCGCAAATGACTTCGAACCGTGGCGGCTGAGAATCTTGTTCTTCTTTCGATTCTCTTTGTTCACAACCGATCTTTTCTGGGCCGCCTCCGACATGTACAAATCGACATACTTGTTCCACTCAGACATCTCCAAGCTCGGAGGAGGATTTCTTCTTATCTCTTCCACTCTAGCAGCCCCACCCTTTTTTGTAAAGTAATCGCGTTTCATATCATATTTATTGTCACGGTATCGACCAGCGAAATACGATTTGAGCGCCGAGCGAATGGTATCCTAGTCTGGTCTGCTCTGTGGCGTTCCAAATCGAACATAAGCTGCAATCAAATATAGTTAAAATTAATATAAAGATATAAATAAATAAACAAATTTTAATAAATGTACACATTCAAATAATTAAATATAGAGATATAAATAAATAAACAAATTTAAATAAATATGCACATTTAAATAAATAAACACGATAACATAACAATATATATAAAAGGAAAATGAAATAACTGACCCCGAGCTGTGGAAGGAAGTCAGCCGTCTTCTCCGGCTCTATATCGTACCAGGAGGCATAGGAGAGCGACAGCCGCCGAATGAGCTCGCCGACATAATTGCTAAACCATGCCACGTTCGGGCCCACATGAGTGTAAGTCCCCTTATCACCAATCTCAAACTCAATCGACTGTGGGCCACCATCTCTCACGGCGTTCTTGAGCTTCACATTCTTATTTTCTTCGCGTGGGCGCTGCCTACCGCCACTCTGATCTCCCCTACCCCTGCCTCCCCCCTGGCCCGACCTCCTCGGCGGGGTCGCCCTGATCCTGCAATTGGAGTGAGTGGAAACGTCATAAAGTAACTATATAAAATATATATATTAATAATATATATTATTATATATAATATTATATATATATATTATATATATATATATAATATATTATATATATATATATACACATATATTATATATATGTATATATATACACATATATATATATATAATAAATTAGATATATGATATATATATATATATATAATATATATATAATATATACATATATTATATATATATATATATATATATATATATATATACATATATATATATATATATATATATAATATATATATATATATATATATTATATATATATACATATATATATATATATATATATTATATATATATATATATATTAATATATATATATATATATATATAATATATATATATATATATATATATGTAATATATAATTAATGTATATATACATATATAATAATATATACATATATACATTATATTACATATATACATATATATATATATCTATATATATATATATATATATATATATGTATATATATATATCTATATATATGTATATATATATGTATATATATATATATATATATATATATATGTATATATATATATATATATGTAATCTAGAAATTCTTACCACCATCACGGCAACCGCTCTCAATCTGACGGGGAGGGGAAGGTGGGTCACCGGCACCGTCACCACCGTGACCACGCGCGACTGCTGCTGCCATCTGTAAAAGTACAAGTTGAGTAACATATAGAAATTCGGGAACAAATTAACATAAGCATGCACACATTCAAATACATACACATTCAAAAGAAATATACACTTTTAAACAATCCATAACAATTTCATTAAAATAAGTGTCGTTTTACAAGTTACATTTTAAGATCAATCTGCACAATCACAATCACTATCATAAACAACATTAGTCGCATCAACTTCATCATCAGAATTGTTTGCGACTTCATTATCAGAATCTACTAAATCATAAGGATCGTCGTCTTCATCATCAATAAAATCATCGTCGTCATCAACAGGAATGATTGGTGGTGGTGCCTCAACTAACGTTGATTCACCATCGATATTTAAGGTTTCAAGTTCCAAATCATTCAAATTAGCAGACAGTTGGAGATCGGATGAGTTGTTGCCATGTATCACATCATCATCGTCTTCTACCACGATGACATCCCAGGTTGTGTTGTGATTTACTTCTTGGACGACCTTCCAATGGAGTGGTCGTCTGGCAGGATCTTCAAGGTAGAAGACTTGTTTTGCTTGTGTTGCGAGAATGTAAGGTTGATCTTCGAACGCATAGCTACATGCCAAAATTTGTGTCATGTTGTTTCTAGTGGTAAAACGTTGGACTCTACGGTTTTTGTTGCTTAATTCGAACCACTTAACTCGAAACAACACAACTTTGAACTGGGAATATGCGAACTCCAGAATTTCTTCTAGCTGACCATAATACATTTCTCCCTCCTTCTCACCAGGTGAACAAATTCCGCTGTTCTAAGTTGTACGTTTTATATCACGGCTGTGTACGACAAACCTCACACCGTTGACTACGCAAGAGTTGACTGAGATTGGGGTCGGTGATGGTCCACAAGCCAAAGCGAATAAGTCAGGAGTACAGCTTGGGTCATCGGCTATGTAAAGTTTACGGATCTATGAAAAAAGATAAGAATAGATGGAGATGAGTAATAGTCGTTATTTATACATGGAAATACATACAATAAGTTTACCTTCGTCTCAAACCAGCTCGGAAATGCTTGTTGCATGTCGATATGAGGAAATTCCCTGAAAATGTTCATGATATTAGAATAAATCGAAAAGATAACTTGAGAAACAGAAATTTCAAAATATAAACGCATACCTCTCGAACTCGTCCATGTACTTGTCGATCTCAGGACTGTTGTGAAGTACATACCATATCACTCTCTTCATTTCTTGGAGACCTAACTTAATCAATGTCTCTTTACCAGAATTGGTACATAGTGATCGGAACACCTGGAAATCACTTGTTGGGCGAGGCCGGTCCTGAGATGCAGCGGGATGATTAAATTTTGTCCCAACACCACGAAAATAACGAGAACAGAAAGTTAATGCTTCATCTGCAACATAACCCTCCGCTATTGAACCCTCCGGCTTAGCTTTATTTATGGACATAGTTTTTAAGCTTCTTCATGTATCTTTCAAATGGATACATCCACCGGAATGAAACAGGCCCGCCTTCAATAGCCTCTTCAGGTAAATGCATAACCAAGTGAATCATAATGTCAAAAAAAGCAGGAGGATATATTTGCTCGAGACTGCACAAAATATTGATCAACTGGTCTTTAGCTTTCACCATGTCTTTCACCATCAAAGTTCGGGCGCAAATTTGCTTAAAGAAGAAACAAAGCTCGATCAATGGTGTATAAGTCTGTGCGTCCAAGTATTGCTGAAGTCCATAAGGAAGTAACCGTTGCATCATTATATGACAGTCATGAGACTTCATGCCCGTTATACTGTTATCATCTTTGGTCACTTTTGACTTGAACTTGGATCCGAAGCCATCTGGTAGTTTAACTATTTTGATGTATTGACAGAAGAGTTTTCTTTTATCGGGTGTGAAGGAGTACTTTGCATGAGGCTTCGAGCACTTCCCGTTTTGTTTGTTTCCGAGCCACAACTCCTGTCGAATGCCCAGAGCTTGCAAATCTTGTCTTGCCTTCGCGGTGTCTTTAGATTTGTCATTCATTAACAAGGTGTTCAAGATACTCTCCAACACATTTTTTTCGATATGCATGACATCTAAATTGTGTGGTAGAGAAAGAAAAGACCAATATTCAAGATCGTAGAAGATAGACCGTTTAGTCCAGTTCAGCTCGACTGTATGATTACGTTTTATCTTCCCACCCCCATAATCCGGATGTTTCCCCGGCACACGTGTAGGCAATGTCGCAAGTTGAGTCAAGATATCAGCCCTAGTATCTTTTCTAGGAGGATCTCTATTATCGGGTTCACCATTGAATGTCGTACAGTCCCTCCTCCATTTATGGTTTTTTTTTTAAGAATCTTCTATGACCAACATAAGCTGTTTTGCTTATCACACGCGTAGCCGGAGTGTCTACTTTGCATGTAGGGCAAGCGTAGTAACCTTGCCCTTGCCAACCAGACAAACTACTTCGAGCAGGAAAATCATTGATGGTCCATAAAAGCATCGCTCTCATGTGGAATTGAGTGCCTGTAGCAGCGTCCATAGTCAAGATACCTGGTTTTTTCCATAATTCCACAAGGTCATCAATCAAGGGCTTCAAGTAAACATCGATGTCCTTCGCCGGTGATTTAGGGCCAGGAATCAACAACGTCAGCATCAAAGAAGTCTCTTTCATGCATAACCACGGAGGCAAGTTGTATGTTGTTAATATAACCGGCCACATGCTGTAAGTCTGACTAAGGTTTCCGAACGGATTGAAACCATCAGCAGCCAACCCTAATCGAACGTTTCTTGGTTCTATAGCAAAATCCGAATATTTATTGTCAAACTTCTGCCATGCTTTACCATCAACCGGGTGTTGCATCTTACTGTCCGTAGACTTTCCAGTAGCATGCCAAGTCATATGTTTTGCAGTGTGAATAGACTTGTACAAACGTTGTAGTCTAGGAATGATAGGAAAGTAACGCAACACCTTGTTAGGAACTTTCTTCCCCGTTGTTTTATTGTCTTTCCATCTACTTGTTTTGCAAACCGGACAATACTCCAAATCTTCGCCATCATCCCCCGATATAGAAAGCAATCATTTTCACAAGCATGTATCGACTCGTACCCTAACCCGACCTTTTTAAATGTCTTCTTTATATGATAGTATGACGGTGGGAGATTGTAACCTAACCTGTGCGGAAATACCTCCTGGAGAAATTTTAGCGTTTTGTTAAATGAAGTATCACTCCATTTACCGCTGACCTTGAGATGTGTAAACTTTGCCATAAAATCCAATGTTGTCATAAAGTCACAACCCGGGTACAGAGGCTGGTTGGAACTTGCAAGTAACTCTTCATACTCATTACGCAGAGGAGGTGTCGCTGCTTGAGTAGGCTCGCTACTTGTCTCGCCAATATTTCCATGAGTCGGCTCATTATTCGAAGGAATATCAAGAATATCATTTTGATCATTATTCGGAGGAATACCAAGAATATCATTAAGGCACGCACCCATGTCACTCATCTCACGTTGTGTTGTGTTATCAAGAATATCATATTGATCATTATTCGGAGGATCCGATTCACTGTGATCCTTCCATTGTGTATAAGTTGGGTCCCACCCATTGTGGCCTATGTGGTATTTAAGAGCTTCGAGAGATACCCATGGAACATTACGACAACGACGACACGGACATTTTATGTTTCCGGAACTATTCAATAACGGTTTGCAATGATCGAGGAAGGCGGCAAGACCATCAAGAAATTCTTTTGAACCACGATGCTCTATACGGGTCCAACTCTTATCAATTATCATAACTGCATTTTTATGATGCAATCGGTTATTATATGCACTTAATTAATGATTACGAGTTGTTTTGTTCACCTAGCGCAACTATGGAAGGCAATCCTAACCCACTCTTTGAATGATTTGTCCCATATATGAATGCGTATAACTGATTTACTATTTGAGAAAATTTCGGCAGCATTTCCCCTCAACTCCCCAAATATGTGCATTAAGGACATATTCGTAGGAGTAAAGGAGAAACACTGTCGAAATAATCTCAAATAGTAAATCAGTTATACGCATCCATATCCTAAATGAGACAAAACATTCAAAAAGCAGTCCCAAACAGGGGACTTTCCGAAATTAATTTCTAATAAATTAATTCCGGACGGGTTTTCTATAGGATGATTAACTTCGGACGGGGACTTTCCGAAATTAATCACTAAAATCCTAAAACATTCACAAAAGTCTAACAATATGATAAAGTTATGATAAAGTTAAACAATTAATAGAATATAAATACATGTTACACTTTTGCAATTGATTCATCACAAAACGTTATGATAAAGTCCAAATCACAGTCATTTCACGCAACTGATTTTTAAACACAACATTTCACGCAACATTTCACAAACATTTAGCAGCTAACGCGCCCTACTTCTATCCTACACCAACTGATTTTTAAACACAACATTTCACAAACATTTCACGCAACATTTCACAAACAAATATATATAACAACATACTGTCTCGGCAGTCTCGGGCTCTAGGCTGTGGTCTCGGGCTGCAGTCTCGGGCTCTTGGCTGTGGTCTCGGGCTGCAGTCTCGGGCTGCGGTCTCGGGCTCGGGCTCGGGCTATATTAAAAGAGAGCATATTAATATATAAAAAGTTATAAAAAAAAACTGTTGTCGGTGACATGTCGTCGGGATACCAAAAGTTTAAAAAAAATAAAAAAGGGACAACATTACCTCTAAGATTAAACAAAATTAACAAAAAACAAAACTAATAAAAATCAAAATTACCTGCTGTGGTGTCTCGGCTGTTTTGTAGAAGAAGAAGAAGTGGGGAAGAAGAAGAATTAAACAAAGGAGGGGTTGAGGAGTGAATTAAACATGAGAGGAGGAGGAGGAGGAGGAGGTGCACAGTGGTGCTCGTGTAGTTGTGGTGGAGCTGTGGTGGAGCTGCGGTGGTGTAGGAGGTGGAGATGTGGTGTCGTAGGTGGTGGGGTGTAGTGATGGTGGAGCTGGAGTAGTGGTAGTGGTGGAGTAGTGGTAGTGGTGCACACTGTAATGATGGTAGTGGTGGAGTAGTGGAGCTGGAGTAGTGGTAGTGGTGGAGTAGTGGTAGGAGGTGGAGCTGTGGTGTCGTAGGTGGTGGGGTGTAGTGATGGTGGAGCTGTGGTGGAGCTGGAGTAGTAGTAGTGGTGTCGGAGGTGGTGGTGGAGTATAATCGCCGGCGAGATGAAGTCGGTGAAGAATAAAAATTATACGTTTTTTTTTCTAAGTGTTGACCAGATCTACTTTTGATATAACTTTTAATTTTACCGACGTCATGTCGTCGGTAACGTAAAAGAATTTTGTCGTTTATGGTTTGGCGGGATGTATAAAATTTTGGTGAAAATTTTGGCGGATATATTACCGACGACAAGTCGACGGTAATATTACAAATACTTTTATAAAATTATAAGAAATAGTTTTATAAAATAAAAAAATAAGTAGTTAAATTTTTTATTTATTATAAATACTTTTATAAAATTAAAAAAAAAATTATAAATAGTTTTATAAAATAAAAAATAAGTAGTTAAATTTTTTATCGTTATACACTAGATGTTTAACAAACGAGCCGAGATGTTATGGTTATACACGAGATGTTAAACGAATGATCCGAGATGTTATGGTTGTACACGAGATGATTAACGAACGAGCCGAGATGTTATGGTTATACACGAGATGTTAAACGAATGATCCGAGATGTTATGGTTGTACACGAGATGATTAACGAATGAGCCGAGATGTTATGGTTGTACACGAGATGTTTAACGAACGAGCCGAGATGTTATGGTTATACACTAGATGATTAACGAACGAGCCGAGATGTTATGGTTATACACGAGATGTTTAACGAACGAGCCGGGATGTTATGGTTATACACGAGATGTTTAACGAACGAGCCGAGATGTTATGGTTGTACACGAGATGTTTAACGAACGAGCCGAGATGTTATGGTTCTACACGAGATGATTAACGAACGAGCCGAGATGTTATGGTTATACACTAGATGTTTAACGAACGAGCCGAGATGTTATGGTTCTACACGAGATGTTTAACGAACGAGCCGAGATGTTATGGTTGTACACGAGATGTTTAACGAACGAGCCGAGATGTTATGGTTGTACACTAGATGTTTAACGAACGAGCCGAGATGTTATGGTTATACACGAGATGTTTAACGAACGAGCCGAGATGTTATGGTTGTACACGAGCTGATTAACGAACGAGCCGAGATGTTATGGTTATACACGAGATGTTTAACGAACGAGCCGAGATGTTATGGTTGTACACGAGATGTTTAACGAACGAGCCGAGATGTTATGGTTCTACACGAGATGATTAACGAACGAGCCGAGATGTTATGGTTATACACTAGATGTTTAACGAACGAGCCGAGATGTTATGGTTCTACACGAGATGTTTAACGAACGAGCCGAGATGTTATGGTTGTACACGAGATGTTTAACGAACGAACCGAGATGTTATGGTTTTACACGAGCTGATTAACGAACGAGCCGAGATGTTATGGTTGTACACGAGATGTTTAACGAACGAGCCGAGATGTTATGGTTATACACTAGATGTTTAACGAATGAGCCGAGATGTTATGGTTGTACACGAGATGTTTAACGAACGAGCCGAGATGTTATGGTTCTACATGAGATGATTAACGAACGAGCCGAGATGTTATGGTTATACACTAGATGTTTAACGAACGAGCCGAGATGTTATGGTTGTACACGAGATGTTTAACGAACGAGCCGAGATGTTATGGTTCTACATGAGATGATTAACGAACGAGCCGAGATGTTATGGTTGTACACAAGCTGATTAACGAACGAGCCGAGATGTTATGGTTGTACACGAGATGTTTAACGAACGAGCCGAGATGTTATGGTTCTACACGAGATGATTAACGAACGAGCCGAGATGTTATGGTTATACACTAGATGTTTAACGAACGAGCCGAGATGTTATGGTTCTACACGAGATGTTTAACGAACGAGCCGAGATGTTATGGTTGTACACGAGATGTTTAACGAACGAGCCGAGATGTTATGGTTCTACACGAGATGATTAACGAACGAGCCAAGATGTTATGGTTATACACTAGATGTTTAACGAACGAGCCGAGATGTTATGGTTCTACACGAGATGTTTAACGAACGAGCCGAGATGTTATGGTTGTACACGAGATGTTTAACGAACGAGCCGAGATGTTATGGTTGTACACGAGCTGATTAACGAACGAGCCGAGATGTTATGGTTGTACACGAGATGTTTAACGAACGAGCCGAGATGTTATGGTTATACACTAGATGTTTAACGAACGAGCCGAGATGTTATGGTTGTACACGAGATGTTTAACGAACGAGCCGAGATGTTATGGTTCTACACGAGATGATTAACGAACGAGCCGAGATGTTATGGTTAAACACTAGATGTTTAACGAACGAGCCGAGATGTTATGGTTGTACACGAGATGTTTAACGAACGAGCCGAGATTTTATGGTTATACACTAGATGTTATGGCGCCAAAACTTCCCTCCAAAAGATCTATTTTTTTTTACCATATATAACAGTTAGCAGATCTGCTCTTAACCACACAAACACATTATACACTCTCAAATCCTCACAACCACAAACACACACTGTTATCATGGTGAAGATGGCGGAATTTGAAGCTTTTGCTTGTCCTTGTGGACGAGGAGACGTAATTCTGCGACAATCGCATCGACCTCACTCCCGTGGTAAACAATACTATGCGTGTCCTTTATCCAAGGTGAACAATTACATACTTTTTTCTGTGTTATTTAAATAATTTGGTTAGTCGTTAAAAATTATAGTTTTTACTCTTTAACAGGGTGGGACAAAGGAGTATGGATGCGATTTTTTTTTATGGAAGGATGAACGACTAGCCAAAATGACCGCTTCTGTTGGAGCTTCAACGCCTCCAACTCATTCTGCAAGACCATCCACAACTCCAACTCGATACACTGCAGGACCTTCAACATCAAGTCCTGGAAATACAGAGTGCTCAAACTGCATCAAACTGAATCACCAGATAATGGTACTCAATAAAATGCTAGAAGTGTATATGCATCCAAACAAACACACAACTGATTCAGCTGCCTTACTTCACGACCTTTATAATGACATGGTAGGTGATATGGGAAATCTTCGTATGTAGGTTGTTGTTGTTGCTGTTATTGTTGTTGTTGTTGTTGTTGTTATTGTCGTTGTTGTTGTTTGTTGTGTTATTGTTGTTGTTTAATAAAATGTTGTTGTTGTTGTGAAAACTGATGTCGAACATGCTTTATATTTTTAATTTGTACGCTTTAATGTTGGAGGCGTTGTGAAAACTTAAGTATCCATCAAGATTTAACCATAAGGGGTCGTTTGGTTTATGATGTCCAAACAGGGCCGTTTGGTTTATGTTGTTTTCTTAACAACAGCCCACAAGAGCCGTTTGGTTTATGCTGTCCAAATAAGGTTGTTTGGGATTGCTTATTTCCTGCACCAAAAGGGTGTTTTGGTTTATGACCTTATTTGAAGAAACAACATCACAATTAACAAACACGAATGCACACATTTTATTTAAAACACGCAAGAGTTCTCAAACGAAAAACTCGACAACCAAACAAAACAACTCAAACTAAACAACTCGACAACCAAACGAAACAACTCAAACTAAACAACTCGACAACCAAACGAAACAGATCAAACGAAACAACATTTTTATTTTTTTTTGCGGCTACTTCCCGCTTTGCTGGAACTCGCACCATCTTTTCCCTTCCTTGCTCTCAGTTCCTTGATACGTGCAAACGTAGCTTCGAGATTTGTTACTCTATTTTCCAGATTACCAAATTCGGTGTTGAGGTCCAACGTGCTTTCAGCTTCATCGTCACCTCCAACAGCAGCACGTTGAGCTTCAGCAGCATCTAGCTCTTCCAAATACTCTATAGTACGGCTTTCTCCTCAACCATTCTAGAATCTTGTCCCTCTGCCACGGTGCACAGTTCTCATAAGAACCATATTCATCAAAAATTTCCCAGCCCCAATGAAGTATAATTTCATTATACAGGAGCTCGTGTGATAAAGCCTTCGACCATTCCTGTTCCGGCGTTAAACCATCCATTGTTATGTGTGTTTTATGTGAGAATTTACGTGTTTTGTGATAATTTTATTATATGATATATATATAAGTAAAAAATTGGCGGGGTTGAGGGAAATTTTGGCGGGAAATATCACCGACGACCTGTCGTCGGCATAATAAAGGCGGGAAAAACCCCGCCCAATTTTTCGCTATTATTCACAAGAGGGAAAAGCCAAAAAATTTGACTTAAATATGTGCCGACGTCATGTCGTCGGCGTCATTAAACTAACGGCAAAACAATTCTTAATCATTCGCTAATCCCACGCTAAGCACAATTATTTTTTGGTTTATACTATGCCGACGACATGACGTCGACATAGTTTTGGCGGGTCAAATCCCCGCCCAGTTTTTCACCAAGTCAAACACTAGAATAATTTTACCGACGAAACGTCGTCGGCATAATAATGACAGAAAAATTCAACGCAACCTTGGCTTGGTCAAGTCATTTTTTTGTCGTTTAGCGAATGTTGCCGACGACACTCGGTCGTCGGCACGGTGTCCGTCGCCCGTGCTATTTTTTCTTGTAGTGTGACGACCAAGTTATTTTATTATTATTATCATTATTATTATTATTATTATTATTATTGTTATTGTTATTTTGAAACATTACATAAAAACATTACAATCTAGTACTAGTATATACGTGCCATCTTGCATGCATACCATCTAGTATATACGTGCCATCTTGCATGCTACCATCTTGCATATATATCACTTCGTCTACATGCATACCAAGAACATATGATAATGATCATCTGCAATATCTCCTGTCTCTCCATTTTCTCCACAACCTAATCAAAATGGTTGTTGAATTATCACTTCGTCTACATGCATACCATCTAATAAAGGGTGTTTTGTTTGTTTTTTGTGAGTTTACACTCGGTCGAGTAAACGACCATCTTCAAATTTTTGTCGTCCCACGACCGAAGAGCCACATTGGGGTGACCGACGGTCGACCTTCAACGACCCAATGGTCGACCTAACCATTGTGTTCAGCCTAAAGGCCAATATTTGCTATGCTCAAAAGTCAAACCGAACCAAAGTAGATAAAAAATCAAAAGTACGTCAAAAGTCAAGAGACACTAACCGTGCAAAAACAAGATGTTTGGTTAGGTTTTTGGCATAAACCGAACTGACTAGCCATGACTTAACATCTCCTATTATCACTTCGAAAGAACGACATGATCGGTGTGACAGATAACGTTGACAAATAAGGGTCGCGTTGCACTACAAACTAATTTAAGGAGTTTGGTAGTTGAAGTTTCAATGTCATATTCAAGGCTGGAATTCCTAAAATAAACTATCTTTGGTCCACTGGAGTTTCGTATGCAAACATCATTAAATTTCCATTACCGCCAACAGCATTGAGTTTATGATTTTCTAGTTGTACCGATCACATTTCATCATCAGCTAGCTTAAATTGATATGATGTACGCTTTTTGATACTTTTACAGTATACAAGTCATTAGTCACCTTTAAGTCACAAGTCAGAACAAGACTCGCGACATTAACCCGATAATAATTTCAGGACGTGAGATTCAACTACTATACTTATCTTTCAAAAAGTTAAATTTAGGCGAAACGTAGCAGTTAGCAGTAGTAGTAACAGTAAGCAGTAGTTGTTTGCTTAATAAAAGTGTTTGATAACATAACTGTAGTTCTAATTATAATTAACGTGTAAAATAACGTATAAGGACATGTAGACATTAAAATAAAATATGATCAAATAACTTTGAGGGTATATGTGTAATTTAATAAGTATAATGCTAGGAACAAGATTTCAATGCTTCCTCAGAAAGCGTTTTGAATAGGCGCAGTTACTCATAATGCAAATGCTAGTTGCTAAACAAGTTTTGCATTTAAAACGCTAGTTGCTTCAAAAGGCTCTAAAATGCTTGCAGTCAAACATACATGACGTTATTGATGAATTAATAGCTACAAAAGGAATAAGGAATATCGTTTATGTATTTTGGTAAAATCTCGTTTAAAATTTATTTTTTATAGGTAACTAGTCGTATATGATATAGGAGAATTTTAACAGTCATATATACTCCATATATGTTTAGATTAAAAACAATTATCCACTTTCTTTTTTCAAATTTAGGAAACTAAAGTTTATTGAGTTTACTTTTTTAACCTTCAGTTCTGCATTCCAAATGAAAAACTTTTTGAACCTTTAAAGGCATTTGTCATTGCATTTTGAAACCATATAATTGTAGGATATGCAGTAAGCAGAATCTCATCACAATACGAGGCAATGACGACCCAAACAAGTGAGCATTTAAGAACTCACAACAGGTAGTGCTAGTCTAAAAACACCATAACTAATTAAGCAGTGATTTGCAGTTGTGCACAACATGTACTACTGTTGATACATCAGAAAGCATCAAAAAAGGACACTAAAGACACCTAAAATCTATCTTTTTTTTATGAATAGCACCTTCATGGTAGAAAGTATAAACAAAATGGTTAAATTAAATTTCTTTTGCCTTAAAAAATGGTTAAATTAAGTGCACCATTCTCAACTCATCTCAAGATAATTCATTTATCTGTCAGTATAATGGCACTTCAATATACTTTTTGACGAAATTTTCTTTTTCGAGCTTCATTTTTTAGTATTAAAATTTTGCTCTGAAAACTCACATATAATAAATCACAAGTGATTTTACAAA
The DNA here is from genome assembly GCA_021014915.2 of Artemisia tridentata subsp. tridentata. Classification (NCBI taxonomy): domain Eukaryota; kingdom Viridiplantae; phylum Streptophyta; class Magnoliopsida; order Asterales; family Asteraceae; genus Artemisia; species Artemisia tridentata. The sequence goes on from CP139503.1 coordinate 268,634,227, forward strand.
TAAAATGTGAGTTTTCAGGGCGGTATATAGGAGTGCCCATATATATTATATAGAAGTGCTCATTTATAGAAAAACGATTTAAATCTCATCATGATGGCATGATTCGTTTCGCGTAACGATTAACGGTTTGTCAGATATTTAATTTTTTTAAAAATCGATGACAATGATTTTTTAAAGAGGTAATTCAATAGTTGCCCCAAAAGTGCACATTTGATCAAAGGTTTGCCCCAACTTTATTTTGCATATTCATTTGCCCCTTTGCGACTTATGCACATACGCGACCTATGCAACTTCATCAATAGTTGACAAGTGTTTAACTTGAAAGTACATATGTTTATGTGGAAAGTATGTGCGTAAGTGTCCTCTTATGCGATCGACGGTGTAATTTTTATGCTACTTGTACTTTTTTTATGCGACTTGTATTTTCTCTATGCGACTTGTACTTTTCTTTATGCGACTTGCACTTTTTATGCGATTTTGTACTCTTACTGTTGGGAATTAAACCTAACAGTTAGTACTGTTGGTTATAAGTTAGTACTGCTGAAGATACAAAAGTTGGGCGTTCCTTGATTCCGTACCAATTCGATCTTAATGCTTGAGACCTGCGCACTAAGAAAACAGAAAAACACCGTTAGGCTTATCGTGGGATTGTCTCCCACGATTATCCTCCGGCGTGAGAGTAAGTAATCAGTTTTAGGGTTTGTAGAAGAGTTAGGGTTTTGTAAATCGTACCTTTGTGAGGGTTGAGATGCCCTCTATATATGGACACGAAATCCTTATTGGTTTCGTGTTCCCCAATCTTCGGTGTATCCCGCGTAGGGCGGTTAGGCAATATATATCCCATAAATAAAAGATATATTATCGCAGCCATAGATAGCGTTGGGTTTGGGCCATCGTGAGCCCAAACCGTTATCGCAATAGCCCATATCATGACGGGCTTGAGTCCATTCGTGATGGACTTAAGTATGGGCCGGGTTCGTGACCCGAATACGGACTATACGTCATCATGTCCCCCCAGTCTAGTGTGCGCAATGCGTGATTGCGGATACTAGACTAACAACTTAAAAAAAAATTTCCTCAATGCGTAGCGGGGAAGCTTTAAGTATTTCCCGCCAAAAGTAGCGAGTTAATCCTAGTCCAAGTATCTTCTTCGAAAATCGTGTGTGGTGGGTGAAAAAGTGCTTTACCTTTTGGGTTCCCAACCGTACGATTAGAGCAAGTGGGGTACACATGTCGTACATCCACGAATATGTGTACCCTATATAAACTTTAGCCGTCATTTGACTGTGGTTACCACAGTAAAAAGAAATCATCATTTTTTCGCCATTGTTAAACCTTCAAGAAACAAATCAACAAAAGCGAAGATAATAGCGAGTGCGCCGATAATAGGTATCATGGTTCTTGAATTATCTGAGATTAGTTCCGATATGTCTGAGGATGAATTTCGTCAGTTCACCTCAGACTATTATATCCCTCTCGCATTGCATCCGGTAGTTCTGGGCGCAAATGCATCGATAGCGAATTTCCCGCAAGGGAAGGTGGGGGTTTATACGCGCTTTTTCGAGTTTGCGAACCAGCGTGTTCCCATTTCCCTGTTTTTGTGCGATATCTTAAACCATTATCGCTTGCACATCTCGCAACTGCACTGTATAGGTGCGGCGAAAGTTACTAATTTTGAGGTAAATTGTCGCCTGTTGGCGATTGAACCCACTGTGCATCTATTCCGCGCGTTTTACCACACGTCGTGGTTGAACGGGTGGGTCACTTTTGCTAAGCGCGCGGGGTCTCTGCAGTGTTATGCAAAGAAATTAGACGCACTAAGGGTATGGAGGGAAATTTTTTTCTGGATTGATAGTGCATTTTTTCCCTGGGCATTTGAGTTCTATACTCAAGAATCGTTGTCGAGAGATGAGCGCCCAGACCCCGGATTGTATAATGTGGCGGATGCGGAGACGATAAACACCAATCGCATACCTATTGAACCGTATCCAGAAGATTTTTCGGTGCACATGGGCATCAGTCACAACTACTTTGGTAGTCCGGAAGAGGTGCCAACATTCTTAGATGAAGACGGCCGGGGTGGGTGCTTGTCTCTTCCTTCCCCTTCACTTGGTAGTTGTAAGCATTCTTTCCTTTGTAGTTTTACTAACGCATTTGCTATTTGTTTGTTGCTTTGTTGCGCAGAGATGGACTTGTTTGATGTTGTTCGCTTGGCGAAGCCTACAAAGGTGATCGTAGGGGTGCGCCCCTTGAGAGATGAGGAGCAGCCATTGCTTCAGGCTACTGCAGGGCGCACAATGGTGATTGCGCAAGAGGAGACAGAGGAGACAGAGGGGATAGGGGAGGTTCCCGCAGGTGTCACCATGGCAACTCCTCTGCGTAGCTTTCCCTCTGCTGAGTCACAGATCCCTGTTGAGTTGTTGCATGTAGACTCATCAAGTAGTGCTATGGACGAGTCTGGAGATGAAGGTTTGATGTGGAAATGCAAGAGGGCGTCTGGTGATGATGGCGCAGGGACATCAAGTAAGCGCCCTACGCTTATTGTCGAGTGGCCTGCCGAAGAGGATGCGTCATCGCTTAAGACTCCTCCCCCCACGTAAGCATTTGTGTCTTTAGAGCTACAGTCCTCTATTACGCCATTAGTATTATAGAGTAACTTTGTTGTTTGCGTGTAGGGCTGAGACTGCTGTTGATGATGATGCGCATGTGGAGAGTTCGCCTCCCAAGACTGATGTTGGTGATTTTGGGCCTGAGAGTCCAGTGGATGAAGAAAAATCTGCCGGGGATGCGCCAAGGAGTAGCCTTCTTGAGGAGTTGGCATTGTCTGCTGCGCACCAGGCTTCATTGGTGGCGCGGCTACAGGCAGAGTATGCTAGTGAGAGCAGCCTGGTTGCTCAAAGAGATAAGGAAATCGAGCTTCTAAGGGCGCAGTTGGCTGAGGCGCAGGCTGAATTGAGAGCATCCGCTATGTATGACCAGAAGGTTGCTGATGAGAAGATGTTGCTCATGTCTGATCTGGCTAAAGAGCGTACTGGAGCGAAAGAGTACAAGGCCTCCTGCCTGTGGGCCATGAGATATATGGAGCTGAATAAGGGGAAGCTCATGTCTGATCTGGATGCGTTCCGCAAGGCTGTGGAGAGCTTGCTGGAGAATCAGGAGGGCAAACTGAGCAAACTCAGCATTGAGTATGATGAGGAGTTGTATCCTCATTTGATGTCGACTATAGCTGAGCGCAGGTGGCTTATCAGCCATGGTTTGCGTTTGGCCGCCATGACCACGCTGGAGTCTCGAGAGGTTAAGGAGTCCTTCGGGAATGTGGTTCAATGTGCCCTAGCGCGTGGTAGGGCGGAGGCGGTAGAGGAACTGTGCGCATCTAAGGTTTTGGCGATGTCTCCTTCAGAAGTGCCTGGTTATAATGAGAATGCTTATGGCGAGCTTGTTTCTGCTATGGAGAAGTTAAAACTTTTTGAGCTTCCTCATATAGCGCAGCTGGAGCGGGACCAGGACTTCCCTATTAATGTGATTATGGAGGGTTTGACTTTGCCTAGACACTCATCCGCGAATGCTGAGGAGCAGCTTGATTATTTTTTGAAGCCGGATGTGTCTCAGCTACAGGTGCCCATTTTTGCTCGCCCTCGTGACATCCTAAACCCTTTTGATCTTGAGAAAGAGATTCCATTGAAGACATCTTTGGAAGCTCACGAGATGAGACTTGCCAAGAAGAGGGGGCAGAAGGGGAAGGCTATCCTGTGTGGTCTTGGCGCAGCTCACATTCCTAGGTCTGATGGGATGCCTGTTAGCGTACCAACAGTAGCGTCTGGGGATGCTAAGTTGTTGCAGCTGCTTACAGATGCTGGTCGTGTAGCGCACCAGGCAGGTAGCTCAGGGCTAAGGCGTACTCGTAGCATGTCTTGGTAGTTTTGGTGTAGTGGTATTTTGTTATATGTCCACTTTTTCCTTGTACATATGCTTGTTGGATGTGTACTCTTGATGAACTTGTTATAATGAAGCGTTGATTTTGAATAATACCATTGTATGCATATTATATCAAATTTGGCTATGGTTTATAACGTTTGTACTTAGTTATTTTTGCATAAAAGATGTCTAAGAGTCAAATCGCTTGTATAAACACATTTGAAGAGGGTTTACAAGGATTCATAATCACTTATACTTATCTTGTATGAAAATTATGACATAGTCGTGTATGACATGGTTGTATATAACATAATTGTGTATGAAATTTACAAGTTGCTGTGTACCCATCATGGTTTGCACAAGTGTATGGATTGCAGCGTGCTACTAGGGCCATACTAAGGGGTTAGTTGTCTTAACTCCTTATTTGTTAAACGCGCACAGTGTGCATTGATGTGTACCCGTCGTGGGGTACGCATGGAACTTACTCCAACGTCTTGAGAATAAGGTGTTTAACAAGGATGCGTGATCCGGTGTTGATGGGTTTGCAACCCTCTTACTCAACGAGTCATTTGTTAGGTTTACTCATCTTTTTACTATCGTAGGTTTTTAATTAGTGCATGCACGCCATGTAGGCAAAAGATAATATAATAAACAATATTGAGACATAAATTATATGTAAGCAATAAAGTAAAGTGTGTCACGGAGTTAGCTAGAAACCGCAACATTTTATTAATACTTGCAAGTTTTTGTAAAAAAGATAAAAAAAAAAACATTTGTCTAAATGAAACAAAGAATGTAAATACATGGATATTTATTTGGCACTTACTAAAGTGCGTGTGTGTCCATGCATTGGGTCGTAACCTTTCCTAAAGATAGCATCTCTTGAGGTTGCAGATATTCCATGTGCGTTGTAGCTCACGACCTTCCATGTCGCGCAGCTTGTACGCGCCTTATCCTAGTGCTTCAACGGCCTCATAGGGTCCTTCCCACTTTGGTCCAAGTTTACTTGTGTCTTCTGCGTGGCTTGCATCATTAGCGCGGTACACAAAGTCGCCAGGTCTGAATGAGGTGCTTCGAACTTTAGCATCGTAGTATCCCTTCATCTTTGACTTGGTTTTTGCCTCCCGTATGGCTGCGCGCTCGCGCCTTTCCTCCAGTAGGTCCAAATCTATCCGTCGTTCGTCATCATTGGTCGCGACATTAACTTCCGCGGTGCGGATAGTTGGCATCCCAATTTCAGCTGGTATGACAGCTTCTGTCCCGTAGACAAGGGAAAAAGGAGTCTCTCCATTACTAACCTTGATTATCGTGCGATGCGCCCATAAGACATGCGATAATTCATCCACCCATCTTCCTTTGTGTTTGTCCAGGCGCGCTTTAATTCCTTCGCCTAAACTGCGATTTGCGCGCTCAACTAAGCCATTGGTTTGTGGGTGTTTTACTGATGCGAAGTGTTGTGTGATATGTAACTCTGCGCACCAGTCTTTGAATGGGTTATCGCGGAATTGTTTTCCATTGTCCGAAACAATCTCCCCAGGTAATCCAAAGCGGCATACAATATTTTCCCAAACAAAGCGTTTTACTTGATTACCTGTGATCGTTGCTACTGCCTTTGCTACAATCCATTTAGTGAATTAGTCTATTGCAACGATAAGGAATTTAAGTCCTCCTGCTGCGACAGGGAAGGGACCTGCGATGTCGATACCCCACTTATAGAATGGCCATGGAGAAGTGATAGGCGTCAGCTCTTGTTGTGGTCTGCGCGGGATGGGTCTAAGAACTTGGCAGTCATTGCATTTCTTTATCACATCGCGCGCATCACGGTGCATAGTAGGCCAATAGTATCCTGAGCGCAATGCTCGCGCTACGACGGACCGTGGTCCTGAATGCATACTGCATGAACCAGCGTGGATCTCTCGGAGTACGTAATCTGCCTGAAGAGGTCCAACGCATCTAAGCCATGGTTGTAGGAATGAGCGTCGATATAGAATACCATCTCTAAGTTCGAACCTCTGAGCTGCGCGCCGTATCCGTCTAGCGTCCTTCTGCTCAGCGGGCAAGTTACCCTTGCTTATGAAGTCGATAATAGGAGTCATCCATGTAGGATTCTCTTCCTCTATTACCGTGGATATCTCCATCTCCGAGATGGATTTATTCTTTAGGATCTCCACTAAAACTTGTTTTGACAGGTGCGCGAAGCTGGTGGATGCGATCTTACTGAGCGCATCCGCTTTTTTATTCTCGCCTCTGGGAACTTGCTTAATTGTAAACCTGTCGAAGCCTTGTATTAGCGATTTGGTTTTGTCGAGGTATTGGACCATGTTATCCTCTTTAGCCACATACTCGCCCAACACATGGTTGGCTACCAATCGGGAGTCCACGTTTGCTTCTAGGTTACGTACACCCATTCGGTTTGCAATGCGTAATCCAGCGATTAGGGCTTCATATTCTGCCTCGTTGTTCGTGGCTGTGAATTCAAAACGCAGTGCGTAAGTGAATTCCATTCCTTCTGGATTAGTGAGGATAAGGCCAGCGCCCGATCCATCCACGCATGAAGATCCATCTGTGAACAAGACCCATGGTTCTTGTAATTCTACCTTGCTCGATGGGGGTGCGTCATCGGTATCTGGTTTTTCGATGATGAAGTCTGCTAGTATTTGCCCTTTAACCGCAGTGCGTGGCCTGTAAGAGATGTTATACTCTCCTAATAGTACACTCCATTTTTGTAATCGGCCCGATGCGTCAGGTTTAGAGATAACTTGTTTGATGGGTTGGTTAGTAATTACTGCTATGGGGTGCGCTTGAAAGTATCGGCGCAGTCTTTTGGCAGCAAATACTAACGCCAAAACCAACTTCTCCATTGAGCTGTAGTTGATCTCTGTCTTTTTGAGTGCCTTACTTACAAAATACACTGGTGTTTGTACAGAATTCCTATCCGTCAGCAGCACTGCGCTGATCGCTCCCTGAGTGGCGGATAAGTAGATGATTAACTCCTCCCTTGGTCGGGGTGCGACTAGCTTAGGAAGCGCTGCTATATGTTGCTTAAGCTTGGTGAAAGCTTCTTCTGCTTTCGCAGTCCACCGGAAGTCTCCCTTTTTAGTGCACTTCTTGAGTGTTTTAAATAAGGGAAGTGACTTATCCGCTGATTTGGACAGGAATCTGTTTAAACCGGCTAGCTTTCCATTTAGAGATTGAACTTCTTTCAACGTGCGCGGTGAAGGAAGTTGGAGGACAGCGTCTGTCTTTTCTGGGCAAGGCTTAATGCCATCTGGTTCTATCAGATATCCCAAGAACATTCCTTCTGTAGCACCGAAAGTGCACTTCTTGGGATTTAACTTCATGTTGATCGCCCGTAGCGTTCTAAATGTTTCGTCTATATCGCGCACCACTTCGTCCTCAGTATGGCTCTTTATGACAAGATCATCCACATAAACTTCTAAGTTGCGGCCCACTTGCTTTTTGAATGCATTATCTACCAATCGCTGGTAGGTGGCGCCCGCGTTCTTCAGACCAAAAGGCATCTTTGTGTAACAGTAGACCCCTTGGATTGTGTGGAAAGCTGTTTTTTCCTCGTCTTCCTTGGCCATTTGGATTTGGTGGTACCCTTTGTATGCGTCCAAGAAACACTTAAAGGGATATCCACACAACGATTCCACTTTCCAGTCAATCTCTGGTAGTGGGTAGCAGTCCTGTGGACATGCTTTATTAAGGTCAGTGAAATCCACACACATTCGCCAACTACCATCGCTCTTTTTGACCATCACTGGGTTGGAGAGCCAATCGTGGTAATAGACTTCCCGCATGATGCCAGCGTCCACAAGTTTGTGTACTTCTTCTAGTATGGCTTTTGCGCGCTCTGGAGCCTGGTCGCGCTTTTTCTGCCTTACCGGTGAATATCCTTGTCGGATTTGTAACTTATGTTCTGCTATCGATCGTGGTACGCCAGTCATGTGTTTTGGTTCCCAGGCAAAGATATCCAGATTCCTCTGTAAGAGTGTGCACACAGCTGCTCTGCCTTTGTCAGACAGCGATCCTCCGATTGATACTTCTTGCTCTGGGTAATCAGGGTGAATTGCGACCTTCAAATTTGGAACTTTAGCTGCGCTCTGTTCTGGGACGTGCGTCGTCTCACATGTAATCGTGTTACATTCTTCTGGTGGCGCAGCGTTGTTGTAAATGGTGACAATGCCACCTTCTACTGGGAATTTGAGCATCCCATGCGTGTGGATGGTACCGCGCGCAACGCTGAGATTCCTGACCTTCCAATGATGCCATTGTATGGCGAAGGGGATTTGATCACCATAAAGTTCATCCAGGCTGTCGTGGAATGTTCCTTGTTACCGACAGCAACTAGTAAGCGCAGTTGCCCCATAGGCCATATCTTCTCTCCTGTAAAGCCAGTAAGTGGAGTCGTGGCTGGATTTAACTGTCTTTGTATTTCAGGACGCAATCTCTTAAAGCAATGTTCATACATTATATCCGCTGATGCGCCCCCATCGACATACATGCGGTGGATGTCGTGACCCCCCGCATTTATTTCAATGGTAAGTGGTTCTGCCACTGCGTTGTCCGCAGTCAAGGTGGGGAAGGGGATTTTGCTTTCATGAGAGAATTTCTGGCTCACTTTTTGCCTAATCTTTCGCTGCCATGATTGTATCATGAAGATAGTATCAGCTTTTTCCTTAGGCGCTTCCTTCTTGCCTCCGGTTCTCTGCTTGTCTTTCCCCTCCTTAATATTTTTAACGAGGTGGTCCAGCCTGCCTTCTTTCACTAGTTTCTCGATTAGTTGGCGTAACTGGACACATTCATTAGTGGTATGGCCCTTCTGTGCGTGATACTCGCAGTATCCATTCCCTACGCGCCGATCCTCAGGGGTGCGCATAGGTGGGGGTCATGGAAAGTTCGTACCTTCCGTTGCGAATATCTCCTTTGGAGTTTTTGTTAATGGGGTGTACTTGTCGTTTCCCCTTCCGCTTCCTTGGTTGCGATAACTTTTGTTACGATTGCCACTCTGGTCATTGGATTGTCTCCTTGACTCCTCTTGTGACCTATGGTTCGAGTAGCCTTTCTTGCTATCCGCAGCGGCTGCTTCTCCTTGGACGAAGGACCTTGTGCGCTTCATGAGTTCGTCAAAAGTTAGGGGAACCTTATCATTTAACTTTTTTATCAAATCTGGGTTATTGATTGCATTCATAAAACCCGATATTTTTAGTATCTCTGGGCACGCTTTGACTTGCATGCATTCGTCCTTAAAGCGTTCCATGAAAGCGCTTGTGGATTCCCCTTGTCGCTGTTTAACCCTAGCGAGTTCGACAGGGTTTTTGGCGCACTTCTTCCTTTGAGTAAAGTTTAAACGAAACGCCTTGCGCAACTCTTCAAACCCACCGATGCTTCTGCGTGGAAGCTTACTAAACCAGTTGCGCGCATTCCCTACTAATGTAGAGTTGAACATATGGCACCACACAGGTTGTGGCCAATTTTCGATAGTGGCTGCTGATTCGAAAATTTTTAGGTGATCATCAGGATCACCTGTCCCATCATATGTTTTGACGTTAGCAGGCATGTGCCTTTTCTTATTCTCTGAAAAATCGCTGATGCGCCTAGTAAACGCATCAACTTTTTGGCGACGCCAGGGAAGAGACATGTCTTCGTCTTCCTGGTCGCGGTGTTTCCCTCTTGATTTCCAGTGTCCAGTTTCTTTGTCCTCGTTGTCCGAGGAATCACTTGAAGATGAGCGTACTCTTTTGCGACGCTTGCGTCGACTATCATCAGAATCTGAGCTTGCTCCTCTGTGGCGCTTTCGCCGACTGTCCTCAGAATCGGAGCTTGATGGGCTTTCACTTGGGGAGCACCGTCGCCCGAGCCTATCCTGAATTATGCGACTGCCAAGCCTAGCATGGACATTGGCACGCCGTTCCCCATCTTCATGCTCCTCCAAATGCTGAAAGTCGGCCGCTTCATCATCCACAACCTTTCTTCCAATCCTGGTAAACACTGGTTGTTTGCGGTTATCCTTCTCGCGTCTTTCCTTTCGGTAACGCGGTGGGGATTCTTCGTACTCAGGGTCGAAGTTGAGTATGGCGTGCAGACTTTGGCTTGACCTCTTCTTTGCCTCCTCTTGCATGAGCGTAGCCAAGGCTTCGTAGTTTTGAGATACGAAGTCACTTGGTGCTAGTTCAGGCGTGACTCCTTCTAGCGTGATGGAGTCCGTTTCCAAGGCAAAATCCTTGCTTCGGATAGGCGCATTTGGTGGCTCAGAGAAGTTCACTTCTGGCATGGCAAGGGGAGTGCGCTGTGGGTCTACCGCGCTAGTACTTGTTGTAGTAGCATTGGTAGTCATAGTGAGCGGTTCTACTGGAGTAAGGAGTAGATCTGAGTACGCTCCAAAGCTTCTAGGCACACTGGTTGTTCCAGAGGTCTGCTAGGAGGCCGCATCAGTTTGCTGTTTCTTCCCTAGTAAATCGTCATGCGTTTTCTTCGCATGTGGAGTCCGCTCCTTTCCGTGCTTCGTCATTCTAGTTCTTAGCAAAGCTCTTAGTGTAGGGTCCCACGGATGGCGCCACTTGTTGATACAAAAGTTGGGCGTTCCTTGATTCCGTACCAATTCGATCTTAATGCTTGAGACCTGCGCACTAAGAAAACAGAAAAACACCGTTAGGCTTATCGTGGGATTGTCTCCCACGATTATCCTCCGGCGTGAGAGCAAGTAATCGGTTTTAGGGTTTGTAGAAGAGTTAGGGTTTTGTAAATCGTACCTTTGTGAGGGTTGAGATGCCCTCTATATATGGACACGAAATCCTTATTGGTTTCGTGTTCCCCAATCTTCGGTGTATCCCGCGTAGGGCGGTTAGGCAATATACATCCCATAAATAAAAGATATATTATCGCAGCCATAAATAGCATTAGGTTTGGGCCATCGTGAGCCCAAACCGTTATCGCAATAGCCCATATCGTGACGGGCTTGAGTCCATTCGTGATGGACTTAAGTATGGGCCGGGTTCGTGACCCGAATACGGACTATACGTCATCAAGTACTGTTGGTTATAAGTTAGTACTGCTGAAGATACTGAAGACAACACTGACAGTACTAAGTCAGTTAGTACTGCTCACATTAGAAGATTAGTACTGCTTATGTTTTTGTAAACGTGTAAAAGGATAATTATAGAAAGGATTTAGTAGATATCCTTATTGATATTGATTACAGTTATCTTTTACAGGAATCCTTGGTCTATAAAAGGATATCCTATGTTAGGTTTTTGATATAGAAAAACGATATCAGTTTTTGTGAAGATTCAAGGCTGTAAACCCTAATACTAGCAAGGGTACTCGTATTATTGATATAATAATATTGAATCGTTTTGGTTAAACAATTGTCTCTTGTTCATATACATAAACACTGTTCCATTCATTGATCATACATACAAATAATCTTCTAAGTTTTAACTAGTAAATTCCGCGTGCTAGTTAATATTACTCAAAGTATCTATCTAACACAAGGCTTGTGTTTAGATCCGGTCAAGTGGTATCAGAGACAGGTTCTGGTACTTTGAATTAGAAGATCCAAGACGAACTTTATCTATAAGGAAGATGGACATGGAGACAACAACCCAAACCAATGTTGCTGCAAAATTGCCAATTCTCAAACCTAATGAATTCGATATGTGGAGGTTGAGAATAGAGCAATTCTTCCAGGTGCAAGACTATGCACTATGGGAGATCATAGAAGATGGGAACACATTCAAGCCTACAACCACTACAACTGTAGTTGAAGGTAGGACTGAAACAAAAGTGCAGACAAAGCCTATGACTACTGAAGAGAAGGCCCAGTACAAGAATGATGTTAAGGCAAGAAACATGCTGCTTATGACCATTCCTAATGATCAATTATTGAACTTCAGTAAGTTCAAGTGTGCCAAGACTTTGTTTAAAGCTATTGTTGCCAGATATGGTGGGAATGAAGCCACCAAGAAAACTCAGAAGACATTACTCAAACAACAATTTGGAAACTTCTCAGCTACAATCAATGAATCACTAGATCATATGTTCAACAGGCTACAGAAACTAGTGAGTCAGCTTGCTATTCTTGGTATTGAGATACCTCAGGAAGATCTTAACTCCAAATTTCTGAGAAGTCTACCATCAGAATGGGCTATGCATGTAGTTGTCTGGAAGAACAAGCCAGACATAGATTCTATGAGTCTGATGGATCTGTATAGCAACTTCAAGATAGTGGAACAAGATGTGAAGAAGGTTGCTGGAACAAGTTCAAGCTCGGGGAATTTGGCATTTGTGTCAACTCCCAGTACCTCAAGTCCAAAGGAAGAAGTTCAAGTTGCTGGAGCAGTTGGTACTGCTAGTCCAAATATTGGTACTGCTAGTACTTCAAGCAGTACTAATGGACTTTTGGATGAGAATACTTATTGTGCTTTCATGACTACTCAGCACAATGGAAGTATGTTGACTTATGGAGACCTTCAAGAGATTGATGAAGATGATCTTGAAGAGATGGACATCAAGTGGCAGCTCTCTCTTCTTAGCATGAGGGCTAAGAGATTTTTGAAGAAAACAGGCAAGAAGATAATCATAAACAGCAATGATGTTGCTGGATATGACAAGTCAAAGATTGAATGTTATAATTGCCATAAGAAGGTTCATTATTCAAGGGAGTGCAGATTGCCAAGACAACAAGATGGCAAGAGCAGAGGCTTTGGAAGCAAGACAAGAGAAGTGGAGATTACAGACTCAAACTCAAAGGCTATGGTTGCCATTGATGGCTTAGGATTTGACTGGAGCTACATTGCAGAGGAGGAAGCAGAAGCATCTACAGAGATGGCTCTCATGGCATTTTCAGATTCTGAGGTACAAGTTTCTAAGTGTTCTAAATCTTGTGATGCTTTAAAAGAATTAGAAACTCTTAGGAAACACAATAATGAACAGAGAATAGAGTTAAACCAGACTCTTCATAATTTAGCAAATCATAAAAGGGATTTAGCTGTGTTAGAAGAAAAATTGTTCATTATAAAGGTAATGAGTCTAAGTTTGCTGATGATATTATTATACTTAAGAGAGACTTAATGTTTAGAGATGATGAAATTAGTGTGTTAAAACATGAGTTGGAAAAGTTGAAACAGGCTAAAGAAAACATTCAAATGAGTGTAGACACATTAGAGTATGCATCTAAGGGTGTCAGTAAGATAATTGAATGTCAAATCCTAAACAAAGCTAAGTCAGGCCTAGGGTATAAGTCTGTTCCACCTCCTTATAGAGGAATTCCTACACCTCCAGGCATTGACCCAGAACACACAGGTTTAGAGGAATTTCAACTACCTAAAATGGAATATGGTCCAAAACCTAAAGAGAATGTGGCAGTAGACAAGCCTGTAGAAGTAAGCTTTGAGAGTGCAAGTGATAAATCACTCTCTGAGGACAAGGTGTCCTCTGATAGGTCCTCAAGTAGGGAATCAGATGCTCCAACCATAGAAGATTAGACTTTTGATGATGATGAGGATGATCAGGTTAAGGCTAAACCTGATAATGCTAAGATAGGAGGAACAAGGGTTCCTAAGGTGGTCAAAATTGAGACTGTTAGGCCTAAAACTAATGCTAAACCATTTAGACCAACAGTTAGGTATGCTGAAATGTATAGAACCACAAACAAGCCCAGAGGTAACCAAAGGAATTGGAACAACCTCAAGTCTCACCAACTAGGTGATGACTTTGTTTGCTATAGGAAAGCTTGTTTTACATGTGGTAGCTTTGACCATCTTGCTGCTTATTGTAATAACAGGGTAACTAGGTATTCAAGTCCTAGGGTGAACTCAGTAAGACCTCCCACTCACCCTACAAATGCTAGAATGATACCTAGAACAGTTCTTTTAAGGTCTGGCCCAAGAGTAGTTCATACTGCTAGACCAGAAATTCATACTGCTAGACCAAATCAGAACTTTTACCCAAGACCAACAGTTCAAGGTGTAAAAATAACTTTTAAATCAGCACCAACAACTGTTAAAAGGCCCTTTAATAACAAAGCAGTGTTAAACAAACAAGTTTGGAAACCAAGAGTACAAACCACAAAGCCAGCAGTTCATACTGCTAGCCCAATAGTTAGTACTGGTCACCTTAATCATACTGCTAAGGGAAATATGGGTAATGGTATTAATGCATCTGCATCATGGGTTTGGAGACTACTTCAATCAAATGGTACTCCAACTGTTCTAAAAAGATTTAATTATATTGATGCTAGAGGAAAACCAAAGTCAGTGATGGCTTGGGTTCCACAAGGAAATTAATTCCTTGTTTGGGTGCAATGTTAGTCATATGCTTATGTTGTTGTGAGACAAGTGCTTTGCACTTTGTTTCTTTGTTTTTGGACTAACAATTGCAGGAATGGATGATGAGAACAAAGGAATTACAAGTGCTTTATGTTTTGGACTGAATGGTGTTTTGGAGCTCAGTGTGTGGCCTGTGCACACACAACAAATGGTTATTGGTTCACAATGTCTAACCCACATTAGAACCAACTAGTCTAGAGCAAACGGTTTCTGGTAAAGACTTCTCAAATCCGTTAATGGTTGACAATTTACCAAAAATTGTATGGTTATCAACTCACCATATCTAACAGTAAAGAGTTGGCTAGTCCAAAGCAAACGGCTATTGGTAAAGACATATCAAATCCGTTGATAGCTGATAGTTTGCTAAAAACTATATGTGAGTTATAATGTTTCAAATTCATATAAGTTAATACTGTTCTTTGAAAATTTTTGATAATGGTTTGTACTGCTAGTGCAAAGTTTGTACTGCTAGTACAAAGTTTGTACTGCTGAACTAGCCGTTAGAACTGTTATGTCAGTAATTAATTTATGTTTAGAAACTAGCCGTTGGAAGATAATTGAGATTTTTACTGACTTAGTTACGGTTTTTACGGGATCCTCTTCTAGATATTTTAACTTTTATTCTATTATAATCATATCCTAAAATAAAAGTTAACTTATTCTTTAAGTCGGTCAATAGAAACCCTAACTCTCTCAATAATATCTCATCTCACTTTCATATTCTACTTTCTAACCTAAATTTTCACTATTCACCACAGTCAAATCAAATTTTTACTGAGAATATTATGGCTAATTTGGAATTTATCAAGACTCACAACCAAGTCGCTTTTCTTGAGAAAACAGAGGACGGGGATAGACCAAAATTTTATGAGATTGTGGACTTCTTGAACGCGTCTCATATTAGGTATGCTTTAACAGTTCCCCCTACTCTTATTGTCTCTCATATCACACAGTTTTGGCAAACTGCCATTGTCAAAATTAGTGAAGATGAAGACATAGAAATTCACTCCAAAGTGGATGGCATATCTTTTGTTGTTATCGAATCTAATCTTAGGAGACATCTTAAGTTGCAAGATTCAGATGGTATCAACAATATGTTAAACACTGAAATTTGGCAAGAACTTGCCAGAATGGGGTATGATACATCCAATCAAAAACTTACTTTTCAAAAGGGATGTTTCTCCCCACAATGGAGATTTTTGATCCATACTCTCTTACATTGTTTCAGTCCCAAAAGAACATCATGGGAGCAATTCAGTAGCAATATTGCTATTGCCCTAATATGTCTGTCAACAAACAAGGTTTTCAATTTTTCAAAATTCATATTTGAGAGTATGGTTGCAAATGTAAAAAGTAAAACAAAATTTCTTATGTATCCAAGATTTGTTCAATGCTTTTTAAATAAGAAAAAGAATTTGCTTAAACAACACAAAGACATTTTTCCTACTCCTAGCCTTCAATCAAAAGTTTTTCAAAATATGGCTATGGCTAGTAGATTGTTTAATGGGGTAGAAATACCTCTATTTCCTGAGATGATTCAAACTGATCAGGGTGAAGGGTCAGTCAACCCAACTGATCCCCAACCAACACCCACAGGTTCCTGAAATAACCCATACACCCCCAATTATCACAACCTATAGGAGAAGGTCTACACCTAGTCTAACTAAAGTGGAAACTGGACCCTTGCCCAATGACTCACCTCTCCTAGCAGGTAACACAGCTAGAAGTGATGAGGGCAGTACTAAACTTGATGAATTGACGGATCTTTGTACCAAATTATCTGCATAAGTAAAATCTCTGGAGGATGATCTGAAAAACCACAAGAACAACTTTGCCAAGGTGTGTACCAAGTTGACTCAAAGGGTGAAGAAGTTGGAAGCTCATCTAAAGAGGAAAAGAGCTAAGGTGGTACTTGATGAAGATTCCTCAGATGATGGTTTAGATAGTTCAGATGATGATGGTGATGATTCTCCCAAACAGGGGAGGAAATCTGGGAAAGAACAAGGTGAAGAGAGATCTGGAACTCAGGGGAGGAATGAAGAAGGAACAAGTAGATTGAATGAGGAAGGTACTGCTGGTGGAAATGATCATACTAATATGGGTGAGCAAGAGGAAAATCAACAAACTGCTAATGTGCCAGAAGTAGCAGTACAAACTGCCAAAGACAAGGGCAAAGGGATTTTGATTGAAGAAGAAGAGCCTCATTAGAAGAAAATAGTTAAGCCAAGAACTCAGATGCAAATAGATCATGATGCTGAAGTGGCTAAGAAATTTCAAGAGGATGAAGAAGCAAAAGAAAAATCTCAAATAGATCTTGATGCAGAGTTAGCAAAGAAGATGGCTGAGGATGATTTAGATGATGTGGTTGAGTTTATGGAGAAAACAAGATTAGAAAAGATGGCTTCAAATGCTGAGGTGGATCAAGAACAATTTAATGCACAACAACAATACTTGATTGATTCAGATCTAATTGTGAGAGCACAAGCAGTGCAATTCCTTAAAGATGAGAGCTTAAGTGCAGAATAAAAGTCAGAGAAGCTCACAAGTTTTATTTTATCAAAGAATAAGGAAGTTGCTTGGAGTGATCTTATGCAGAAGATCAGAGATAGTAAGAAGAAAGGTTATAAGAGGAAGATACCTTCTAAGAAAGAGCAGATAAACTTTATGAAAATGTATCTGAGAAATCAAGCAAATTGGAAGGCATATCAGCTGAAAGGGAAATCAGATGAAGAGATTGAGTTTTTGTACTACAATGCATATAGAAGAGCTTATATGAATTTTCCTTTAGACTCAGAGGAAAGATCTTCTAAAAGACTCAAGACTGCTAAGACAACTGAGGAAGTGGAAGAACATAGAGAGAAAATTGAATTGGCACCAGAACAGATGAGCATGATGATTGTCACAGTTCCAGAAATTCTTCATTTTGACCCAACTACAAGTAAGACATCCAATAATGGATTGGGAGATTTACAGAGATAAATTTGGTAAAGCTTGGAAAGTTACCAGAGTTGGTGGTGAAACAGCTGTATACAAGAATTTTGAGAATTTGCTCAGAGCATGTGACAGAGAAGATTTAGATACATTATGGAAATTGGTTCAGGAGAAGCTCAAGACCAAGTATAGAACTGATGTAAAAGAACAAGAGCTATGGGTTGAATTTAAAAGGTTGTATGAACCAGATCCTTCTGATGTATATTGGAATTTTCCTTACTATGATCTGAATGTTTCATGGGAATTCTTCAGTATGTGTAATGTGCATCATTTGTCAACACAAGGTGGAGTTGATATATTCATGTTAGCTGAATTAGAGTATCCACTAAGTTATGAAGTGTTAGCAGTGATGATTTCTACAAGACTGAGATGTGATGAGAATACTGAAGTTGTTCAAAATCTGATACAGAAGATATTTGATCAGTATGAAAGGATGAGGAAGAATAGAAGATGAAATGTTTGGAAGAATCCCCCCATCATAGAGATAAAGTTTAATTAGAAGAAACTTAGTGATTTGGAAAGAAATCATAAGTTTAGGGGAGGATTGTTGGGAATTAAACCTAACAGTTAGTACTGTTGGTTATAAGTTAGTACTGCTGAAGATACTGAAGACAACACTGACAGTACTAAGTCAGTTAGTACTGCTCACATTAGAAGATTAGTACTGCTTATGTTTTTGTAAACGTGTAAAAGGATAATTATAGAAAGGATTTAGTAGATATCCTTATTGATATAGATTATAGTTATCTTGTACAGGAATCCTTTGTCTATAAAATGATATCCTATGTTAGGTTTTTGATATAGAAAAACGATATCAGTTTTTGTGAAGATTCAAGGTTGTAAACCCTAGTACTAGCAAAAGTACTCGTATTATTGATATAATAATATTGAATTGTTTTGGTTAAACAATTGTCTCTTGTTAATATACATAAACATTGATCCATTCATTGATCATACATACAAATAATCTTCTAAGTGTTAACTAGTAAATTCCGCGTGCTAGTTAATATTACTCAAAGTATCTATCTAACACAAGGCGTGTGTTTAGATCCGGTCACTTACATACTTACACAAGTGTACTTCCACTCTTACACAAGTGTACATCCACTTACACATAAGTACTTGATTTTAGGGCAAAAAGTAGGAGTTGTATAAGTTGCAAAAACCGCATAAGTCGCATAGGGACAAATGCAAAAACCCGAAGTCGCATGGGGCAAAGGTTTGATCAAAGGTGCACTTCTGGGGCAACTAATGAATTACCCCTTTTTTAAATTTGATAAACAAAATGAATGTTCAGAAATTGTTCATTTGATCTTTAAAGAATTTTTGATCTACATGTAGGGATGGCAAAAAAAACCCGAACCCGACGGGGAAACCCAAAACCCGAACTTTTTGGGGCGGGGCGGGGCAAGCTTAGTGGGTTTTTGGGCGGGTTTTGGGGCATTAACGGGGATTTTTAATGGGTTCGGAGCAGTGACTGGGGCCAAGCATCCCGCCCTACCCCGCCCCGATATAATATATATACATATTATAAATTATATATTTTTTGTATTTATATATATATATATTCAATTTCAGTAATCACTATATCAAATTATCGAATAGTTTATTATAACTATTCTATTATATCACAAATTGACGTTTCAATTTCTATTAACTCCTCGATTCCCATAATCCCACCAGCTACCATTAACAAATAATTGTTTCAATTTCGATTAATTCGTGAGTTGTTTCGAAGGAAGGAAAATACCAAGTCAGCATTTAGTTTTTATTATTGTGTTTCATGAAGAAGATTCTAAAAACTGAATGATCCTTGTTGTGTCTAATGTTTAAGTGTTACTTTTAATTTGTGACTAGATAATTTAAAGTTGTTTTGTTTAAAACAATCTATGCTAAATTCATTTTGCTTAAAACAACTTTGAAACCGTATAGCTAATGGTGTAAAAATTAATATGACGTGACTATGGTGAAGCATCATGCCAAGTTGGACACCCCATTAAGGACCCGATAAGATCCCCAATGGGGATCGGGGCGGGTTTGGGGCACATTTTGGTAATTGGATTCGGGGATGGGGATGGCCGCCCCGCCCCATTGCCATTCCTATCTATATGAGATTTAGTTAGTGCGTATATAGTTTTGAGTGTGTTTTACAGTGTGTTCTCAAGTTAGTTTTTTAAATGAAGAGAAGAGAAGAAAAGAAAAGAGGTGTATCAAATTTATTTTCTCTTATCTTCCTTTATTTTCCTCCCAAAAGTGAAAGGAAGAATTTAGAGTAAAAAAATCTCAAATCTTCATTCCACTTCTTTCTTTTTTTCCCTTTCTTCTCTAAAAAGATCTTCAAAACACAATTCTTTTTCAATTGGGTAAACTGCAAATATGTCCCTAACGTGTGCCATTTTTTTGGAAAATGTCTTGGAAAAAAAATTTTGTGCGAGTTATGTACCTAGCGTTTGCACTTTTTGTGAACAATGCCCCTGAGCATGATAGTTTGTTGCAATTCATGTATTTTCGCTAATGAGCGTTACAAAATCCCGTTAGTGAGTCCTCACGTGCGTTCCATGTGACGGTATTTTTGTCATTTCACTTTTCCCGCCATAAAATTCACCTGACACCCCACTTGCACACATACCTTTGTGTTGAGGGACATATTGTGCAACCAATTTTTCATTCTTATATAACACATAACTTCGACCATTATTGCGTACCCACTACCGATCACAAACTTACACACTTAAGAACATAACAATGGTGCTTTACGAATGCAGTAATGTTGCTATCATCAAGACATCCTGGACGGACAAAAATCCAGGAAGAAGGTTCTTCTGCTGCCCCAATGCGGTAAGACTCGTTATACTGAATTAGAGAGAGTTATTTACATTAAATGTGACTCACAGTGTTGTTGGTGTCTGGATGATTTAGGGTTCGGATTGTGGGACATTCTGATGGATAGATCCCCCGATGTGCCAACGAGCTCTTGAGATCATTCATGGCCTTCTTAGGGCTATGAATGCGCTGGAAAAGGACATCGAGGAGTATGTTCAGATGTTCAGGGAGCAACAGGAACTGGTGGTGCAGCTGAGGATATACCCGGTCTTTGCTTGTTTTATGATCTATGTAGTTTATAAGATGTTATAGGATTGTTGTGAATGGTCCTTTAGGTTGTATGTATTTTGGTTTGTTTATGTGGGGTGTAGTTAATCACTTTTTTTGTGAACGATCTTGGTGGGATGAATGTGAACATGCTTTTATCAATGTTTTTACTTACTTGTTGATTAAGTTACATAAAATGGGTTATTTTGAGCTCTCAGTTGACTAAGATAGTCAAAGGAAAAAATGGATTAATTATACTCCTACATTGTTGGAGTTATAAACTCATAAGGATAGTTTCCTTATATTATGGTGAGGTAAGGTCCAAAATGATTATACTCCTCAATTGTGGTTTGTTCAAATGACCAGTACTTTGTGCCTGAATTTGAGGACATTTGCTTGTTTTTCTACTACTTAGAGGGTCTGGGGAGATCTCAGTTGGGATTATAAGCTCATGTATTATTTTATAATTCATGTGTGTAAAGTCATCATATTTAGCTGTCTATTGTTGGTTCTAAGTATTCAGCAACTGTCGTTATGATTGGGATTGTTTCAGTACATTGGTTAGTTTAGATGGTGATGGTATGAGTATGATAAAGTGTTGTTTGCTATCAGATATTGCATTCTGGTGGGCAGCATTGGTTGTAGTGGTTTTGAATAGATAGTTGTTCTGAAAGATTTTACCTTCTATGAATTCCATACCCAATATAACTGATATTCAATGACACTTTATAAACCAAGAAAGCATAAATAAAAAAAAGAAGAAGCTTTTTGACAATTGCAAGTCAACATAACAACAAGCAACTCACAAATAACATACCCAGCAACTCACAATGCATAAAAGAAACTCAGAAACAATAAGATAAAAGCAACTCACAATGTTGGAAGAATTTATTAAATGTCTTAAAAGCAACTCACAATGCATCCAAACTTACTAAATGTATTTAAAGCAAATCACAAACCATAACATAAAAATAATTGTTTGTCTCTGTCATTCATAAAACCGTTCAAACTATAGCTTCTTTGGCAGCCCTTTTGGTACTCTTTCTCCTCTGACTACCAACCCCTTGGGTTGATTGTGACTCCATTGGTTGACTTGGTCCTGCATCAACTTCAGTTAGTTCAGCATCTACAACACCCTCAGTTCTTGCCTTCTTCTTTCTTTGACCTGTATATGCTCTTTTTTTGTGACCGTCTATACCACATTGACTACAAGTGACAATCTTTCCCATTTTTGAAAGCTTCCCATCCTTGACCATTTCCTTCAACGCATTCTCAGCCATCTAATTTTTGGTCACTCTCCTCTTCTTCCTTGGTCTACAAACGGGAACATGATGGTGTGGGGGCAATAAGATACTAAGGATGTTGTACTTGGGCCAATATTGACTGTTTGTAACACCCCAACCCGACAAGGGTAAAGATGCCACGCAAATGGTTTCATATCAGATCTATCAAAGCATACATTCAAAAGTAATACAAAGATTTTCAAAGGTTACAAATGAAATACTGGAATAACAAGGTTACAAAAGCGAATACAAATTCTAACAATAGAACAACTTCTAATCATCTCTAGGCCAAAACTATCAAGTCTTCTAAGTCCAAAAGTCTCTTCACTCGAACCCATCTTCCAACTAAAACCTGCCGCACACGAAAAGAAAACGTGCGGCTGAGCTTAAAAAGCCCAGTGAACAGATACATGATAAACGGAAACGAAAGTAAACGGAAATAACCAAAATGTAGCATAATGAATGAAATATAAATAAGATACAAGAGTAAAGGTTTAGGATAGTCATCCACCACGAGCCCAGAATCATATCATATCATATCTTCATAATCATATAGAGGGGAGACCTCTCAGATAATCAGATAATATGAGGGGTGTCCTCATTCTTCAAATGGAGTAGCTAGCTCCCAGGGGTGTGAAAGGAGTGGATTGCACCCAGCCCCAGTCACCATATCATATCATATCAAAGCATATCATATCAGAACATATCTAGGATGCATCCATTCGCCCCCCGAACATATCATATTGGCCATATCAAATCATATCATAGTGAGCTCATATCAAATCAAAATGGGGACGGTGTGGTTAATCACTCTGACCACACAAGAGTCATGCCATTGGTGCATCAATGACACGGCCATGTTACCTTCATGGCTAGGAAACATATTTGGCTCGTAGTATCAAACTGGGGTCAAAGGTCAAAGGTTCATATCAACAACAAAGGTTCATATCATAGCAAAGGTTCATATGTCATAATCATAGTCCAAATCTCAAGGTTCAAATCATAGGGTTCATGTCAAAAGGTTCATATGCCAAAGGTTCAAAATAAGAGGTTCAGAAATCAAAGGTTCATATCAAAGTGCAGGGAACATAGCAATGGTATGGGGAAACCCTAATACGAATCAAAATAGAGACCGAAGGCTCCTTATACAAAGAGCAGCATATCTGTACCTTATGACGAAAGCACAACAGAAACAAAGCACAGAAATAAGGGAATAGCTCAACGTCTCTCCTTCTTCACACCTAGAGGAGTAGAGGGGATTACAAATCATTCTTAATTAACTTCCTTTCCATTTTAAGTAACCTTAACCATTTAAGTAACTTTCTATTTTAGGCAGGTTTCCCAATTTAGTAAGTTACACATTTAGTAATTGAATACATTAATGTTATAAATAACAATTAAATAACCTTTAAGGGTTAATATGACAATTATGATAGTTTAGGGTTAAATATGCCAATTTAGTAAAGTTTAGGGCCATAAATGTAAATTATCAAAATTTAACATTAAAAATGTCAAATAAATTATTTTAGAGTTTATATTATAATTTTTACATTAAAAGGACAATTTTAGGCCCCGTCGTTTTATAATTTATTTAAACTCACACTCAACATTAATTTACACCGCGACAACCAAAAATATGATTAAGCACACCCTTTATTTATATTCGAACTCAAGCAAATCCGTGACACCCAATTCACGACACAAAACAATTTGCAACACTTTACTTATTTTATTGACGAGTAGAAACCAAACGGAACAAACATGCATGTACTAATATATACCGAGACGCACACCTGAACAAAATGAGGCCGAAAATCCCATGCCTAGCTCTTTTGTACACATATTTTATGACCTCTCTAATCCACACCTATGCACACCATAGAACCCTTTTATTTTATATAGTTTCTTGCATGTGTATCGATTCGAGCCGCCATAATCCTATAAATCAATTACATATGACATTCTCCTTTAAATCCCATTCACGTACGCCCCCTTTTTATTTTCTTTTTAAAATTAACGACCAGGAAACAATTTTATGCGACACACCCCTTTTCATTTTAAAACTCATGCAACAAGAACACTTGAAAAGAAACTTTTAAACCGAATACCCACAAACCTTTACAGCTTGTTAAAAATCCACAAACCCTTAATCGAAAACGTTTATTAGCTAACCTTTAAATCCTTTCGACCAATAGCAGTTCATAAACCTTTATTACCTTTCGACCAAGACATCCATGCGCGAAGCTTTGTAACCAGCTCAAGACCAATACGTCACACACACCACAACCATTATTCAACACATTCTAATTCTTTCACGCTGTAACATATGACCCACACACAAGTCCCCCATGCACATGCAAGATCAATTAACAAGACACAACAAGACACAACATATATATACTCACATAAAATCACACCTTCTTCTCGAATATATATTAAAAAAAAAAAAAACCGCATGCCCCTCTTAATTCTTTAAGTCTATCACTAGTTTTCATATAGTAAAAAAAATCACATGCATGATCAATGACAATATTAAAGATGTATACAAGCTTATTATTTCATGAAACTTATTACTTCAAATGTGTTCTCAGTTTTTAACGAGACAAAAGTATCACACATAGTCAAGCCTTTAAACCATGTTTATACACATGCTTATCTCGTTCTATATTTCATGATTATTCCTAGGTTCTATTGATCGCGAGTTACGTAAACCGACTTTGGTGACATTTATTCACATCGAGACACAAGACAACAATGAGATAAACATATTAGTGATCGATATACATGTATGAGTCGTGACATGGTTATGTTTTATTGATCGTGCAACTCTTCTATTAACGATAAAACGTATTAAGTGGTCATATATACGTATGAAAACATATTGGGCGTATTACCAGAAAATCAAACGGATTTAGAGTTACCTTATAGTCGGCTTATACAAAAAGAACAAGAATCAACCATCACGAACCAACACTTGATCACGAACACATATATAGTCATACTCAATCACCCACGAATCAACAGCCTCAGCAACATTCTGTTCTTATCAAGAACATAGCAACGACTTTGGTTTGATAGGGAAAATAGTAGCAGCCATGTATGTGTGTGTTTTTCTTTTGTCGGCAAAGGTACTTTAGGGTTTAATGGATTGATTCAAATAAAAAGGTAAATGTGCCGTGATTTTGGGGATTATGGGCTGGAAGTTTCGGTTATACATTGGACCAAATCATATTTTGAATTTTTGTATACTTTCTATGTTTATATTACATTTAAAAGTATATTAGTTATATTATAAAGTTTATATTAATTGTTTTAATAATCTGAGCAAACTTTCGGACATATAGTGTGTTTAACATGATTTTGGTACTTCACAATTGTCAATAATTATATTAGAATTAGTTTTACTTCATATCATGATCTTTTCTCAAAGTTTGAAACCCTTTTGGTACATTTATAAACATATTAATCAAGTTTTAGATTGTAAGGGCATTTTGGTCTTTTCACATGTTTTCAGATTTTAGGTGTTACACTTGGGCCAATATTGACTGTTAGTAACACCTTCAATCTTATAGTTGTACGTCTCCTTCCATGTTTTTAGCCAATATGCATGATGGACCCAATCCTTAGGTAAACCTACCTCCCTACCATCACTTGCCATGCTATACATTACTGCCACAACATGTTTACATGGAATACCGGTTAGCTTCCATCTCCTACATGTACATGTCATTAACCTCATATTCACTACACATTGGTCATTCCATGGTCCCTTACACTGGTAACTATCAACACCATTCCAAATAACCGAATAGTCATTAGCTTATTTCTTAATAACCTTTAAAATGGTTGTTGCAGTTGAGGTTAAGGGACCATCATACTTGTCTATGACCTTTTGCACATTCACTATCCTCTTCATCAAATACTCCCTAATTAAAAACACCCTATTATTGGTTTATTTCTACCATCTACCAACTTACTGTTGATTGCCCCACAAAGGTTGTTGACCAGAATTTCACACCTAACTCTGCCTGTTTTTTTATTAATGATTAAAGATAAGTATATGTCCACTATATACACACTTAAAGCACAAATATGAAAAATGTTATACCTGAAAAAAGACCTTGACCATGAGTTTACTGGTTATCTTTTTTAACCACTCATGAGCTTTAGGGTCGAAGTCTTTGACATCCTCCATGTACTTTTGAAACTGAGGCACAGTAGTTGCTGTTGCACACTTCCGCAGAAGATCCTTGTAAATCCTTCCTTTGAAAATTTGCTTCATTTTGTCAAAGATGTGTATAACACAGTATCTGTGTTCAGCAGAAGGAAAAAGCTGTTGGATAGCTGGTAGAATACCCTGTTACAAGTAAGACAGAGTGGATTAAAACAAACACATAGTGGATTAAAACATTGCTTATGTGTAGTGAATTTGATATAACCAGTGTTATGGAATTGATTCTACCTTTTATCAATATGAAATGAAAGTGTAGTTATAGTTTGGTTGTAAATCAAGGTCATCACCAATATTTTGTAGGAACCATAACCAAGAACTCTTGCACTCGGCCTCAACATAAACATATGCAAGAGGGTAAATACCATTGTTACTATCAATACAAACAACCGTCAAAATTTTCCTTGTATATGGTCCTTTTATGAAAGCACCATCCAACCCAAATATCTCTCTTCTTGTAGCTCTATACCTAGCTTTAAGTGCACCAATACACCATAAATTCTTTTGAATACCCTTGAATTAAGAGTGAGATCTGTGTTGGTTTCCACCTGGATCTTGACTATTATGTCTGGGTTTTCTGCTTTGAGCTCCATAGCATAATCTCTAAGGAGGGCGTACTGTTGTTTATGATCACCTATCATATTCAGCTCGACAATTTCCTTTGCCCTATAAGCTTTATGGATTGATACGTTTATTTGTAACTTCTGTTGCAATTAAAGCTATAATGCCTTAATTGGGATTCGAGGATTGGTAGAGAGTATTTGGCTGACATAAGTTGAAAGAAACTGAGATGTTGCAGTATTAACATCTCTTGTTTGAAGACATTTATGAGCATCAGTCAATGTTTTAACCGACCAACACTGCTCATCCCCCCACTTTGAGATGAGTAGGTCCCATGGGCAAGGGGTTTTTGATTCTTAAGTTTATAACCTTTAGTATTAACACCCTTGCATTTCATATCCTTATGGTTTTTGGTTTTCGCAAATTGGCCCTGAGTGTTTGAAGTGGGTGTCATATCCTCTTCTCTGCCAGGTGTTGGGCTGAATTTTGTTGAACCAAGCACAGTGCCGTAGCACTTAGCTCTCACCCTCTAGTTATCACATATTAGAACTGAAATAACTCTCGTTGACTGCAATGCATGCATCTTCACATCATCAGTCGCTTGTTTTCTTGTAACAAACTCCACTCCCACCTTAAATGTACCTTCTTTGATTTTAGACATACCTTTATAAGCCCTTCTCAATTCCTTCAACCTTCTATTTCTTTTAGTTATACCCCGTTCATCATCAGCCTCTTCACAACTTTCAAGCTCATCAAAGTCAATTACAAGTTCACCAGACTCATTCGGAAGTCTACTAGCTGCTCTCCTACTCTGTTGAATGTTTGAATCCATCTCAAATGAGAAACCATGCATGTCAACTTCTGGTTCTGTTCCTGGCATGTCATTGTCATCATGCTCAAAATTACTAACACCCCCTTCTGGTTCTTTCCTTTGTACACCTTCGTCTTCAATATCAGGTTATTCCCTTTCTAAAACTTCCTCATCAACCTCTTGGACAGTATTTCGAAAAATCACACCCTCATTTCATGTACATAACTCATCAATCATTTCTACAATATCTTCTGGCCTGCTATCAAGGCATGTATCCTCATCCCAATGCATTGCACTATCTTGTTGGAACAAATCGTCTCCAAAAAATCTCAACTTATTTACCCTTCGAACGCATAAAACCACCCATAGGGTCACAATCACTCTCTTCCAATAGATTTAAGTATCTGAATGTATTGGATGAGGATGGTGGTACCTCATTTTCACAATGCAGGAATCCTACATTATCATCATTACTAGTACTTTCAACCAATGGACAAACATTACTGGTTGAAGATTGAGTTGGTGCCCTTTCATGATTATACTCTAACAACAACAATTTTCCTCTATTTTTCTTAACAGGTTCACTGACCACATTATCCTCTACAATCTTTTCAATCACTACACCCTTTGAGGACTGACAACCCATAACCACCATCATATGTTTTTCTACTAAAGATACATCAGACTCTACATAAACATCTATTTCGTTATACCTAGGCACAAATTCTAACCATGTCTGCACATCCTGATCAAACATCAAGGGAACTAACCCATCATCTAAAGACAATCCTGGGACCCTAAAATGGCTAAATAACAACTGATGATTGTCACCCAAACCCAGTTCAGCTAACATTGTCCAACACGTGAATGGAGAACTTGTCAGAATCAATTAGATCTAAATGATCAATGATAGCAAACTTGTAAACTCTGTCAGGTGGATCAGAAAACTCACCAGTGTGGTGGATTTGAATAGTGAACAGGTTTGGGTACGAATCTGGGAAGATAAAACAAAGAATAAAAAAAACCCAAAATCAAAAAACAACCATAACATTTTCATGAATCAAGGTAACCTGCTTTAATTTTCATATATACAGTGCATGTTCATTCGAAACAAAAAAAAAAAAAAAAAAAAAAAACACGCCTTGTATAGTGCAGCAATGTCAGGAATCGGTGAACTGCGAGCTCTAATTTGCCAGCCTCCCATGTTGGATTTACTGTTAAATTAGGTGATTTGCAAACTATGGGGAAGTTGGAAGCAAGCGGTGCGATCGAGTGGATGTGTGTATATGTTGAGAATGTGTATTCGAGTGGCAAAATATAAGAATGAAAACTTGGTTGCAAAAAACGTCTCTCAACAAAAAGGTAGGTGTGCAAGTTGGGTGTCAGGAGAATTTTATGGCAGGAAAAGTGAAATGACAAAAATACCCTCACGTGGAATGCATGTGAGGACTAACTAACGAGATTTTGTAATGCTCATTAGCGAAAATACATGAATTGCAACAAACTACCATGCTCAGGGGCATTGTTGGCAAAAAGTGCAAACGTTAGATATACAACTCGCACAAAAAAAATTTCAAAGACAATTTTTACAAAATTAACAAACGTTAAGGACATAATTTGTAGTTTACCCTTTTCAATTTCTTTTCTTTTCTTTTTCATTGTATATAATCTTGAAAATACAGTGTTGGTGAATCGAGTTTAAGATTTACACTGTATTCTAGAGTTTTTTTTTAAGAGTAAAGTAAAGTAAAGTAATGCAATGTAAAGAAATAGGGAAGAGTGGAAGTAAAGTTTATAGATTTTTGCATGTTCTTTAGTTTATAGTAAAGTAAAGTAAATGAAAGTAGGTGGTCCCATTTTATACTTTTTAGAGTAAACTACACCGTTGGTCCTTGTGGTTTGCGTTGACTGGCGGATATGGTCCTTTGACCAAAAAACTTGCGCCGGTGGTCCTTAAGTCAGAAACGTTATGCACCGTTAGTCCCTCATTCCAACTGGCCCCACAAACATCCACTAACGCTCATTAAGTATTGGATTTAAAAGGGCAATTTCGTCAATTCATGTTACACCCTTTTCCCCCTTATATCTCTAACCCTAGTTGCTTTCCCCCTCTTTTTTACTACCTCACCCACAATCACCATCATCATAACTTCATAACATATAAAAATTTTCATTTATATTTCAAGTTTTCAACTCATCATCCATCCTCAGCTAATATCAACACCCCAACTACTAAAAGCATAAAGAAAAACATAACCCACACACTATCATCATCACCATCCCACAACCGAAGATCATCATCATCTACAATCACAGCAACCGAAGATCTGTTGTATGTTTCAGATCTGAGAGACGACATAGCTATCGCCGTCGAACATAAAACTCTAACGACATGAAACCCTCTAGCTACCATCAATATGTTGTATGTTTCAGATCTGAGAGATTTGTAGTTGATGGATTTTCGAGATCTAAAATGGTACAACTGTACAAGCTTTCATGGTGAAAACATGAGAATATGGTGGTGGCTGGTGTCAATGGGTGGTTGATTTTAAGTTTTAATTGTGAGGATTGCGCCACCACTAATCTTGGGGATAAGGCGGTTGGAGGTGGTGGCATGTTGTGTTCGATGTATGAGAATGATGGTGATATATCTCTTCTAAGGTTATTAAGTTTTTATGGTTTATGAAAATGAATTTAGAGAAAAGATTGAAGATAGGTGTTAAGAACATGGTTGCTGGAAAAGTCAACTTTTGTGTGTGTGTGTTTACTTTGAATGTGAGATTAAAAATGAGACTAGTAGATGTGGCTGGAAAATGAGACTAATAAATTAACAATTAACATTTAACAAAAGAAATATATGTCAATAAAATAAGAATTTAAGGTTGCTGTGTTTTGATGGATTTAAAGGGGCATATACGAATAGATGGTGTTTGAGGTGGTGATGTAGTGATTGTACGGTGGCGGCTCAAGAGATGGTGTCGTGGTGGCTGAGTTGTTTGATGGTGATGGATGAAGGTGGTGATGATGGTGGTTGCTGTGTTTTGATGGATGAAGGTGGTGATAATGGTGTGGATGAAGATGATTACCAATATCTGAGAATGGATTGCCCCTTTAAATAAGTAGAGGAATATGAAATGACCAAATTGCCCTTTTAATTCAAATAGATAACGGGCGTTATCATCAGTTTGTGGGGCCACTTGGAATGAGGGACTAACGGTGCATAACGTTTCTGACTTAAGGACCACCGACACAAGTTTTTTGGTCAAAGGACCATATCCGCCAGTCAACGCAAACCACAAGACCAACGGTGTAGTTTACTCTACTTTTTATATTTGTGGAATTACTATTATAACCTTGCTTCATAATAAATGCACAATAAAGACAAAGGTTCTTTTTGTCATTTAACTTTTTTGATTTTTGTCTTATTCACTTTCACCCCAAATATGGGATGAAAGTTTTGATAACAAAACAAGCACACTTCCTCCTCTGTTCATCCACTTTCACTTCCCTCCTCTCCTACTTTTTTTCTTGAGAACACAAAAATATTTCATTTCTTTCACTTTCACTTTCTAAAAAATCTTGAGAACATAGTGTTAGTTAAAGTATAACTCATTGTTATTCTCAATATTACAAGTGGTATGTTGACGTGGACTTACTTTTCATAAAATCTGATGCGAGCATACCGAAAGCTCTTGCACTTTTCATTGTTGCAAAACAACCCAACGATTATAATAATGCAGATAAAAACAATAGTCAAACAAGACACTATAAAACAACGATCGACATGTTTTTTAATGCATAAAAAATATACACACGTCTGCATATTGATAACTTTATTAATAGTCGTTAAGATACCGATCTTGATATTAGAATCTTACAATTTTACGATTTTACGAAACAAAAATGATCCAGATCCTACGTAGGATCTTAACAAGCTTAAGATCTTATAGGATCCCGATCTTAACCATAGGATCTTAAGATCTACTCCGATCCGATCTTACTTTTCTCAAACCGTAAATTAAAAAGCTACAAATTTATGGTTGATGGTTAAATATTCCATGTTCATCATTTATTACAACATTTTCATGAAATATTCATATAATTTCATGTTTATAATATATAATAATTTGTAGATTTGAATAATGTTACAAAGATTATTAAAAAATAGCATTATAGTAGGATCTTAGGATCCCGATCTGATCTTACGATCACGATCTTGCAAAGACGAAAACAATCCTAGCTAGAATCCCGATCTTGAAAACGAATATATTTACATATTTCTTGATATTTGTCATATCAAATATCATATTATGAAATAGAAATAAGTAAGCAAAAAACAATAATATCACGAAGGGAAAGAGATTTAATGAGAAGAAAATATAAGATGAGAAGATTATAAAAGATTTCTAATTACGTATTTCAAATAAAGATAGAGAAATTAAAAAGATATGCATTCATTTTTGTGGATGCATATCAAATATGTATTTCTCGCTCTTATTTCTCATTTGATCATAAATTTGAAGTAAAAATACTTAATCACCACCTACGGATTGACATTCGTTTTGACGCCGGTTGTGATCTCCGTAGCAGCGGCTCAACCACCGAATCACGGTATCTGTACGGCAGTACCTGGTTCCTCCCTCGCTTTGATCTCACCACCGGCGACGTATCCTCGAACTCGGCGTACCACTCCGCCTCCGTAGCCGCTGTCCAGCATTTCCTCTTGGCGGGTTTCTCTACAAACTCAACCGCGTCCAGTAACAAACCTAATAAACCTTCATCTCTCTTTATATCTTCATTATCATCATCATTTACTTCTTCAGATTGTACTCCTTGTTCATTTGAGCTATGCTCTCCTACATGCGAGATCTCCGAGTTTTGAGTTGCTATATCATTATCAACTGCAAGGTCAACGTGAAACCCTAGTTTTTCATTGGTGACGTTGTTGTTTGTGGGAAAAGTGGAAATGATGTGAAGGATTTTAAACAAGTGCATTTGTGCTTTGGAACAGGTGGATAAGTGAACAAGGTGATTTGTAGTATGAGGAGGTGGAGCCATGTAAACGACGACGTAGGACCAGTTATTGTATGAATTGTGATATCATGAGATCGATAAAGGAAAGTGTTTCTTTGGTTCGGTAAAATAGAAACAAATAAAGGAAGACTCGCGCACAGAGCGAGTTTACAGATGGAATGGATTTTCGGTTAATACTCGAGTTTTTATTTTTATATATATTCTCCTTAGTTTTACTTTCTGTAATAATTTATGGGTGTATGCATAGCTTTTAGAGAAAACGAGCTGGTGAGCCCGCGCGTTGCTGCGGGAATGCTTTGGAGAAACGCGCGAGAATGCCGTGGAGCGTGTGTATACAATGTGGAAACATAATTCTAAACACATTAATCTAAAAAAAGTGCAACAATTCTGATATTAAGATAATAACTATTTTTAACAAAAGTTATTAGTACCATGTATTCGAAAAAAATTAGTAAACAATAATAAAGTTTAGAAGAAACCAGCACAACCTAGAAAATTTGAAACGTATCGCATTTGCAAAATATATTGAATTTTTTAAAGTTATGCATATTTATACTCGTTTTTGTTGGAAAAATGATTTCGTGAACAATGGCGCAAGTTTCGTAAATTTTCGAGTCCGTTTGGTATGTCGAATGAGCCCCGAACCGCTTTGACGAAAAGTATTGCTAGTTGGCAACTATAGCCCCCTCCATTTTGTTTCACTTCCTACCCTCACACTTCATATTTTCATTTCAACCCTTCCTTCTTTAATATAAAAACTCATTATTTTTATTTTTATTCATTTTTACACACACACACTCACATATTTCTCTCTCTATCTCTCCCCTTCTCTCTAAAATCCGGCCGGCCACCACATCCGGTACACCAGCAGTTTCCGGCGACTTTTCTGGTCACCGGAATATTTTTCCGGCCATTTTTATTTTATTGCACCAAAAGATAGATCGGGCTATCCCCTCCCTCTCTCTTCCACATCCGACCACCACACCGGAAAAAAATTCCGGCCAAACTTCGGCTACTCTTTTTCTTGTTCCAAAACTTAGATCGACCCACCCCGACTTTATTTCTACCAGCCACTCGCTGCCAATCACCACCGTACACCGGCACGCTCCTCCCCACCTCGCTGCTGTCACCACCAAGAGCCACCACAGCCCTCCCCACCATCGTCCCACGGTAAAAATCAACCACGCGCCTCCTTTTTGGTTTTTAATAAACATTTTAACAAACCCTAATTTTTATTTTTATTAAATTCGGATTTTAAATAAATTTTATTAAAAAAAAAAGGTTTAGAAACCCTAAACTCGTGTGGATCTTTTGCTTGGTCGCGGCTCACAGTTGACTCGGTTAACCACCGAGTCAACTCAGTTGAGTTTGCTCTTTCAATGCTATTGATGTTGTTGTTGAGTTTGGATGTGGTTTTGTTTGGATTTGGTTGTGGGTTGCTCTCGGCAGCCACGGCTAGTCCAAGCCGTGACTCACGGCGACCACAGTAGCAATAATATTGATTTTTTTTCGTAGATTTGTAGTTTTTTTAATTGATCCGTATAGATGTATATGTTTTTTTTTTTGTAGATCTAACTTTTTTTTTTTTTTTTTTTTTTTTTTTTTTTTAGTGTTGCCGTTTGGTGGTTGCCGTTTGCCGGAAAATTTTAAGGTTACCGGAAAAAAATCGCGTTGCTGCTGCGGCTGATTTGTGCTTTTTTTTTTTTGGGCTAAATAAATTGTTGTATGTGCATTTTTTGTTTTGATTCTTTTTTCTTTTCATTATCGGTTTGTTATATATATGTCGGAATTTGAATAAGTTGTTCCTTATTATTTTTTTTTTCAGATTTGTTTGTGGTTAAGTACTGTTATGCACTGTTCGGGTTACTGTTCCTAAGGGTTGGGTTTTAGAATATATATATAATTTGGAAAGTAGCCCGGGTGCCGAAGCGCACTTCCTTTTCTAGAATTTTTATTATTATTATTTATTTTTTATTTTATTTTCAAATAGCTCGATACGATTTTGAAATTCGACAACCACCTTAATACCATGACACATGTCCATTTTTATAAGTACACAAAATAGAAGTGTGTAAGCTATGTGTAAGACTTGTCGGCTAAATATACTTTGGGCGACTACTATTTTGTCGGGGCGATTTGTAACTAGGGCAACCTAAATTTTGTCATTTACTGAAAAAAAATTGTCATTTTTCACTAGAGAGGCACTTTCATATACTTTTGACTTTTATTTTTATTTTTATTATTATTATTATTATTTTTTTAGGTTTTTTCTGAATAAGAGTTTGAATAATATATCACATGTGATATAAGACTAATCTATAAGTTCGAACACTCAACATGCAATCGTAAAATGGACATAATTATTTGTGTAGAACTCTAGATGATTCATTGTTTTTTCCATTTAAAATAGAGTAAATTACATAAATGGTCCCTATGGTTTGTCAAAAAATTCACATATCGTCCCTCAAACTTAAAAGTTGCATATATCGTCCCTATTGTCTCCAAAGAATAACACTTTTGGTCCTTTTTTTTAACGAGTGTTAAGTGCATTCGTTATAATTTACACGTTAACCCCTGTTGGTTAATGATTGTTGCATCATTTATCCTTTATAATAACGGCCGTTTATAATTTAAAGTTTTTCGACTCTAGATACGTTTTTATCCGTTTTTATACGTTTTCATCCTTTTTTATATGTTTTCTTACGTTTTTATCCGTTTTCGTCCGTTTTTATACGTTTTCATTCGTTTTATACGTTTTTCTTAGGTTTT
This sequence comes from Artemisia tridentata subsp. tridentata, assembly GCA_021014915.2. NCBI lineage: Eukaryota > Viridiplantae > Streptophyta > Magnoliopsida > Asterales > Asteraceae > Artemisia > Artemisia tridentata. Next base: position 268,669,243 of record CP139503.1, read on the forward strand.
TATCCGTTTACATCCCATTTTATATGTTTTCTTACGTTTTAATCCATTTTTGTACGTTTTTATATGTTTTTGTCTTTTTACGTTTTGATATGTTTTTATCTGTTTTCATCCGTTTTTATACATTTTTTTTATATGTTTTTATCCGTTTTCATCCGTTTTTTTTTATGTTTTTGTTTGTTTTTCTTACGTTTTTGTCCGTTTTTATACATTTTTAACGTTTTTATAGGTTTTTATCAGTTTTCATATGTTTTCAACCGTTTTCATCTATTTTTATACGTTTTTTATGTTTTCATAGGTTTTTATCCGTTTTCATATGTTTTTTATCCGTTTTCATCCGTTTTTATACGTTTTCATATGTTTTATCCGTTTTCTTACGTTTTTATCTGTTTCATCCGTTTTTATACATCTTTTTCCGTTTTTCTTACGTTTCTGTCTGTTTTTATACGTTTTCATCAGTTTTTATACTATTTTTTTAATGTTTTCATGGGGTTTTATCTACTTTTATATGCTTTTATGCGTTTCATCCGTATTCTTACGGATAAAAACGTAAGAAAACGGATGAAAACGCATAAAAGCATATAAAATCAGATAAAAACCCATGAAAACTTAAAAAAACGTACAAAAATGTATGAAAACGTATAAAAATAGACAAAAACGTAAGAAAACAGACAAAAATCGTATAAAATCATACGAAAACATAAAAAAAAGTATAAAAACGGATGAAAATGGTTGAAAACATATGAAAACTGATAAAAACCTATGAAAACGTTAAAGAATGGACGAAAACGTATAAAAACGGATGAAAACGGATAAAAATATATCAAAACATAAAAAAACATATAAAAACGGACGAAAATGGATTAAAACGTAAGAAAACATAACATAATAGATGAAAATGTAAAAAAAACGTATAAAAACGGACGAAAACGTATAAAAACGGACGAAAACGAATAAAAACGTAAGAAAACGTCTAAACAAGGATGAAAACGTATAAAAACGGACGAAAATAGGTAAAAACGTATAAAAACGTATCTAAAGTCGAAAAACTTTAAATTATAAACGGCCGTTATTATAAAGGATAAACGATGCATCAATCGTTAACCAACTAGGGCTAACGTGTAAATTATAACGGAATGCACTTAACATTCGTTTGAAAAAGGACCACGAGTATTATTCTTTGGAGGCGATAGGGACGATATATGCAACTTTTAAGTTTGAGGGACGATAGGTGAAATTTTCGACAAACCACAGGGACCATTTATGTAATTTACTCTTTAAAATACAAATCATTAGTTTTCCAACCATATATCACACATAATTTTTGAATTTCCAAATCAATACTGTTAATTCATAGAATTTAGAGAAAATATATGAATTTTTTTTTTTATTCAAACTCGCTTATTATTATTTTTTTTGAAATTTTTTATATATTCAAACTCGCTTAAAATGAATTTGTTAATACAAATATCGTCGCAAAAACGTTATTTTATATTTTACGATCTTTGCATAATTTTGTTAATGACAAATACAAAGTTTATCTTTAAGCAAAAGCATAAATAAGATTAACTCTTTTACATTGATAGTGATAAGTCTTTTAAAACACATTTACACATTACAAGTTTACTAGGAATAACATTACATACATTTACATGTTTATTCTTAAATTAGAAACTTTATTTCTTAAATATTAGGATGACGTCATGGCATGCATCATGAACACAATCTTGGAAAGATTTTGTGATATTTTGTTTAGATCTTCAAGCTAAAGAGTTGACATTTGAAGATATGGAAAGATATGGCAAGATATGGAAAGATTCTCAAATCTCTTAGCTGTCCTGACATGGCTGATCCAAAGCCATACAAGGGCGGATCCAATTTTTGGGATCCGCCAGATCCGCCAGCTGTTGACTCAGTTTGCCTATAAATAGCAAGCTGATCATTTGGACATTTTTATCACTCATATAGCTTAAATACATACTCATTCATTTACATATCACTAACCCATATCATTCTTTCATTTCATTGATCTTTCCTTTTGTAGCAAAGAAGATCACAGCATATAAGGATCAACATACTGTTGTTATCCTTTTAGTATAGAGTCTGTGTGATTTTGTATTAGTTCACACATCATTGTTTGTATCATTCATTCAGTAGAGTTTGGTTAGTGTTTTAGTCCTTAAAACACAAAGAGTGTCGGGAGTGGTTGTACCCTTGTAAAGAACCAACGGGAGTGGTTGTACCCTTGTGAAAGAACCAACGGGAGTGGTTGTACCCTTGTAAAGAACCCGATGTTTAGCTTAGTACCGGATAAAGATTAAGCGACGTGTAAAGGTTTTCTCCGCCTAGAAGGGAGCTTGTTTCTTAGTGAAGAAAAACTCTCGAGTTAGAGGCTCGAGGAATGGAGTAGGGCAAGGAAGAGAGTCCTTGTAGCCGAACCACTATAAATATCCGTGTTGTGTGGTTTGATCATTCCTTTCCTTACTTACTTATATTATATTGTTTCTTTGTGTATATTTACTTTGAAATCACGTTAAGTCACAAAGCGAATTAATTTTTTAAAATGGTAAGACTATTCAACCTCCCTTCTAGTTTTCCACAATTGGTATCAGAGCAGTGTTACTCAAGATTTTCAAAATATATTGTATTTTAAAAACTTGAAACGATCAATGGATTTTGAAAACTTTAAAGAAGGGCAATCTATGTAAAGACCACCACTATTTGAACCAAATTGTTTCATATATTGAAAAAAATCGCTTTGAGACATATTGAAAGTCAAAGGACATAGATCTGTGGTATATTATTGTAGAGGGTGATTACAAGCCCATAAGTAATGATATTTTAGGTGGCCGGGATGTAGGTACTTCTTTTATTCGTCACAGTTAGGGTTGTCATATGGGTCAACCCGACCCGATAAGCCTCTATCGGGTTTCCGGGGAAAAGAAAATTAACCGGCAACCCGACCCGATAAGGAATCGGGTTATCGGGTTTATCGGGTTGGGCTTATCGGGTTAGACACTTAATCAAGTCAAATGTGGACTTCCTTTGGGAATGAGTAGTTTGGTGCCTATTATAAACCTGTTATCACTTTTCTATTTAACATTCTAGTGATTAAAGAAATTATTTTATATTTGCAGACTTCATTACCTCCAAGAGCGTTAAAGCTGAGAACTGATCCTTGCACTGATCAAGCAAAGAACATTCGACTTTCATTGCACTTGCAAGTTCATATGCCAATGAATTCACATGATCCATCTATAACAAATTGAAACCGTTTAACATAATGGTTGACAAAAAGATGCATGCGAAAAAGAGCAAATATTTTTGTAAAATGAAAGATAATGTTTTAACTTATAACATCTACCTCAGTTGCTAAAGAGCATATGGAGGTTTCAATCGCCTGAGTTGACTCTATTAATGGGGCTTATAAGGTTTATCGGGTTAACCCGATAACCCGATAACAAATTAGCTAAAACCCTAACCCGACCCTATAAGGTTATCGGGTCTATCGGGTTGACCCGATAAACCCGATAAGGTATATTGGACCCAAATCAACCCGACCCTATCAGGCCTTATCGGGTTCGGGTCGGGTCGACCCATATGACACCCCTAGTCACAGTGATGAACAAAAGAGGTTGATTGCCAAAAATAATGAAGCCAAAATGATGCTTTACAATGCCTTACCTAAGAAAGAATATGAAAGAGTTTTCATGTGTAAAACGGCTAAAGATATTTGGCAATCACTAATTATACTCATCAAGGAAACTCACAAGTCAAAGATAACAAAATTGATCTTCTTGTTCAACAATATGAACAATTTGTTATCTCTGAAGATGAGACCATTGATAGTGCGTTTGCTAGATTTAATACTATTATTACATCTCTTAAAGCACTTGATGAATCTTTTTCTAGTAAGAATTTTGTCAGGAAATTTCTAAGAGCACTCCACCTGAAGTGGAGAGCAAAGGTGACAGCTATTGAAGAATCTAAGGATCTTTCAAGTATGACACTGGACGAGCTCATAGGAAACCTCAAAGTTCACGAAATGGTGATGGAAAAAGACTCAGAAATAGTTAAAGGCAAGAAGGAGAAAATAAAGTCCATTGCCTTGAAAGCTAGAGTTGAGTCAAGTGATGAAGAGTCTTGTTCTAGTAGCGAAGACGAAGAATATGCCATAGCGGTAAGAGATTTCAAGAAATTCTTCAGGAGACGAGGAAAGTTCGTTAGACCACCTCTTGAAGAAAAGAAATCCTTCCAAAAAAGACCGTGATGATAGGAAAGGAAAGGAAAGGTAGACAGGAAGTTGTTATAGGTGTGGTGATTCTAGTCACTTAATAGGAGAATGTCCAAAGCCTCCAAAGAACAAGTCTCAAAGAGCCTTTGTCAGTGGAGCTTGGAGTGATAGTGAAGGAGATGATGACAAGCCTAAGAACGACGAAGTTGCTCTCATGGCTCATGACACAGAAGAGGTACATTCTGACTCATCATACTCTTCTATAGATGATGAAACCTTAGAAATAGAATATAACAAATTGTGTTGATGTGCGTGTCGTTGTGTTCAAGTTTTAAAATTTATAAACACGATTTATCCAATTCTCTAATCACACATACGAGCAAGTATACTCGTCCGTGGTAGTAAAGGTGGGTAAGTCGAGATCGTCCCAAGGGAATTGGGGTTTAGGTTTAGTAAATAAGTTTTAGCAAAATGGAGTGTCAATCCAATTTGAAGCAAATTAAAAAATAAACAAGCAAGGTTCAATCAATCAAAAACAAATATACTTGTGTGTAGGTTCCATGACAATTGTTTAGAGTAACCAATCAAGTTGGGTGTTACTTGTAATGATGCATAACTTAAAATGAATGATTCACAATCAATGGTTTTTATCATGAGAAATCATATCTAAGAATTCAATCTCCTAGTTAACTCCTTTCGGCCATTATTAACTATTACGATAATTCTATTAAGTCCTTTGTGTTGTTTGAAAGCATGTCTTATCTCAAGAATTCCTACGAATCCTTTCGGCCTTTTTCGTGATGAAATCGTTTCCAAATCCATTTTAATGAGTAAAGGTGTTGCTTGTCACACACCACAATCCATACTAATTCGTGCACTAACTTTTTGGAATAAAAACATAAAGAAAACTCCTTTCGGCCTTTTGAATCTTTGAAAATGTTTTTACCAACCAATTAAGCAAGACTAGATTTTATCTCAACAAACTCATAAAACAAGATATGTTTTCATGCATCACTATGATAAGATTACTCCAACAATTGTCACATCATCCACACACAAGTATAACTAAATTACTCCATAACAATCATAACCAAACACACATAATTAACCAAACTTTCATTCATCATATAGTAAAAGTAAAAATAGTTCATGATAACTCAACAAGAAATACCTATCAAGGAATTACAAGAACTAGAATTGTGGAACTATAGCAATCCACACTCCTCCAATCGCCTATTATCACAAGTAAACAACTCCACACACGGACGCAACTCTTGAGACTCGAACTCAAGATCTCCTGGACGTTTTCACAGCAACTCCAAGCTTTTGGGCAATAATAATAATAGTGGTGTAGCTTTCTTAGGTTATGTCACTCCCCAAAAGAACTCTCTTTGCAAACTAACCAAGGGTTCCTTAAATAAGTGAGGAAACCCTTCTTATCCAAGTAAAAACGTCCCATATGAATTAATCAGCTGAGAAATGATAAGCCTCAATGATTATGGGGCTTAAATTCACCATTTAATGCAACTTTGTAACTTCAGTTTTGGCCAACCGATCGGTATTTGGCTCCATCCGATCGGTTGGAGCTCTCGGTGTTTCTAACTTCACTCCATCCGAATCGGATGCGGGCGGCGTCCGATCGGATGGATGTTCCTGCCGTGCACTTTTGTTTTCTTTTATTCATTTCTCGTTACTTGCTTGATCCTTCGCTGTACCATTGATTTCCTTCATAAAACTTGATCTTTTCTTGATACATTAAGCATAGAAGTCTTGGTCTAATCAATTCTTTGAAGTATCAAGTGGTTTCTTTCTCGTAATTCTCCTTATGTGCATAATCTCTTCATTTCTTCGTGTTTTCCTCCATTTTTCCTGTACTTGGCTATATTTACTTGCATACACACTTTTTCATCATTTAGCAACAAATACATGCAAATATAACCAAATATAATGTACAAAACTAGCAATAACGCACCTAAAAACATGTTAGATTTAAGCGTTATCAAATCCCCCACACTTGAGTTTTGCTCGCCCTCGAGCAAGTCTAATTTTTAGAAAAACTGAACTCAATGGCATTTTCATTATGTTCATAAAAAATCCTTGAAATGTAAGCAAATTAAATTGAGTTTAGTTAACATCACCAAGTACCTCACAAAGGAAATTTTAAATTCACACAACTCTCGATAGTAGATTTGATTGTATATCACTCAATTGCCCAGGCGCGATTCATGTCTCTTACCATAAGCTTGTACTTGTATCAAAACAACAAAATAAAACATCAAAGAGGTCTTTTCTTTGGGTTTAGGCTTCAAAAAGGGTTTTGATTACCTAGCTAATGTATAGATATCTCATACAAGTACATCGTAATTCGCTAACAACGAATCCTTGTATAGTCAAGCAACGGATGGTCACCAGATCGTGCCTTGGTTCGCTAACGACGTTACTTGCATAACGGATGGTCACCAATTTACTCACCAGGTCGCTAACAACGCTTTTCAACTATCCAAAAACTCGGATGGTCACTAAAACATACATGTGCTACATATCTAAACAAAGCCATCACTAAATCCGAATGCTCGAATAAAGTAATTGGTAAAGGAAAGGGATAAGACATGGGAATTTGATTTGGTTCTAAAAAAAACAAAAAAATCAAGCCCAAATTCAATCCTAACTCTTTACATCACAAATGATTACTCACCAAACTTCTTCGATCATTATTCCGCACTTCATATAAACTTCATCTTCCATAATAACTCTTTGAATATCTTATTTCCACACATACATAGCTCATTGGCTTTTTTTTTTTTTTTTTTTTTTTTTTTTTTTTTTTTTTACACCCCCACACTTTGGATGAGCACACGCTACAAAAAATATAAATAAGAGTAGCGACCTCCTTCTTCATTGGAACAACATATACACATACAAGGTGTGGTCAATCATGCAATCATCAAAAATAAATCGTTTCGAACTTCATTTGGACTTGATTCGGGAAAGTCTAAGGTGTATGGTGTAATAATTTTCTGGTTAAATCAAAAGAAAAGATAGGCTCAAAAGGGTGTAACTAAGGGTATCTAGCATATAATGCTAACAAATGGGTTCCAATTACTAAGGACAACTAACCGATGTGGTTAGCAAAAATGTATTGTAAACGGAAGGCCATTTGGTGAAAATCCTAATTTGCCTCTTATCATTTGAATATATTTTATTACTTGAAAGTAATTTTAACCGTAATGCATAACAAGTACAAGTTCTAGAATTGACATAATCACCGGCACACTCATACGAAATATAAGGCATGAATCCTCACAATTTAAAGTGGTGGTAAAATGTACTTAGCAATAGCTACCAAAAACTCTCAAAACTTGACTACATTCCAAAATTTTTTCAAAATAACCTTATTATTTACCATTGAATCAATTTTGTCTATCAACTAGAAAAATCAAAGGCGAATAAATTCACAAATTCTAGTCCTTGAAATCCAAAAACAAAAAATTTTAACAAAATTTTTAAAAAAAAAACTTTCCTATTTACTTCCCTCCCCCACACTTAAGTTTTGCATTGTCCTCAATGTAATAAAACGAACTTCAAAGTAAAGGAAATGGAAAGAAAAATAGAAAAAAAAACTACCCGGAAAAAATTAGCATTAGCCTAGTTGATCACAAGTAATCTCGTGAATTCTTCCAACTTCCAAAATTGATCAACACTAAGCTTCCGTCAATTCTCCCCCTGCAAATACTGCATACTATGCTCGAAACAAACAAACAAAATACCAAAAACAATAAACCAAACAAACATAAAAATAAACATAATCCAAACAAACCAAAATCAAAACAAATAAATCCTACAAGAGTTAAAGTTTAAAATAGTAGAAAATAGAAAATAGAAATAGTTCAACCATCATTGTTTTGAAACCATAATCATAAACCATCCCAAGTGGTTATTGGCTGAATATCCAAGACTTCTGGAAGCCCTCTTAACTTTCCATTCCTGCTCTCTCTAAGGTTTGTGAACTTTCTTATATCAACACTCCATGGAACAACTGGTTCTCCAAAATCGCTCATTTCTTCTTCATTAAACAACCCAAGATTCCTAGCAATTCTAGAAATAAAATGCCCCGCACATAAGTAATTTCTTATCCCATCTGCTGCACGCTTGTGTAAATGTTGCACTATTACCCATGCTACGTTCAAATGCCTATAGGGATGCTTCTCATCTAGTGCGTGTAGTACCCATAAATCATCTTCATAGATCACTTCCACACCAGACGTCCTATGTAACAATGACTGCACTATTATCCTATGAAGCACACGTAACATTGGTTTCTTGATTGTTGACACTTCACTTTCTCCAAACACTAACTTGCTTTCCGTACTAATCCTCTTCCAGTATCCGTTAGCATCAAAATTATTCTTATTCCTTTCTCCACCCATTACCAAAAATTTGAAATCCCTATTACATAAATCTTCGTCCGAATATAAACCTAATAGGTTTCCAAATTCAAATAGTGTAACCTCGTGTTTTTGTCCCCCTAGTCTGAATTCGAGGAATTTATCGGTGGTAACACCGATATCAGTGATCTTTTCTTTCATCCTCATTGAACACAAAAATTCTAAGCACCATACCTTGTATATCGGTTCCCTTATGCTCAATGCTTTCATCCACATGTTGGAAGTCAAAATTCGTCCATCCCAAAGAATCCTAATAAGAAACATGTCCTCCAGAAATTCATCACAACCAAGCTCTTTCATGTCATTCCAGTTCATAATCCTTGGTGAATGAATCTCCCATCCTCCAATCTTAAGAAGTATAGCACTAAAAGCTTTTCGAACACTTGCATCCTCCCCTTTCCACACTAGATTGGGGTGACATTCCGGTATCGGCATATTTTCTCTCTTTCTAATTCCTTCTCTCGTTCTTTTCGCGATTCCCGATCCACCTGCAAGATAACTCTGTAGAAATCATGATTATTTGTTAGTATAAGAGTATAAGAAACAAAGTTAGATGATTAAGAAGTCCAAAATATTCGATTTGAAAATCTTCAAAAAGTTTTACCGAGAGCTCCATCCGATCGGTATCTCTTCAAAAAGTTTTACCGAGAGCTCCATCCGATCGGTATCTCTCTCCATCCGATCGGATGGAGTTGTGACCTTGTCTAGCCGATCGGTAGCAATTCGCAACCGAATCGGTTGTACTCACTGTATTCAAAACAAAAATTTTCCGACTCCAAACTCAATCCTATCTAATTCCACTCTTCCTTATCCTGCATTTCATCAATCATTATGGTCTCTACACATCCCACTTATCTCCGAATAATATCCATAACATACTCGCATAATCAATCTTAGGAACTATGAACATATTCAAAATCAAACCTTATTGATGTTCTAATCCACAATGCATCATCCTAGGAACAATAATCAACATCCAAACAACATCTGGAAATCACTAATTTCTACCCAGAATCGATTCAAAGTTTTGACTCTTTTGATCCAAAAAATCAATTAATTCATTCTTCCTCAAAACTTAATCAATCCATCTAATTCTTTTTACTTTGATTTCCTCAATCATTTACCCATCTATTCCAGAAAAATCATGCCTTAATTCGAACTATATCAAAAACGCCTAAATTTTGACCTAATTCAATCAACTCGAATTAAAACCTAATTGACACAAATTAATGATGTTACTTACTTGTTTTGGTGCCATTGATGATCCTTCAACTCTTCTTCAACTCTTAAAATTCTCCTAATGGTCGAATTAATGAACCCCAAGTATGGTGGAATGAGTGTGTGTGTGTTCTTATGATTTTTGAAATCTTGGGTATATATACTTCAATCCATCCGATCAGTATTTCATCCAACCGATTCGGATTGAATTTTTGCAAAGCTTCACTTTTTCTTTCTCTCTTCAATACCTTGACTTTTGTAAGAACAAATAAAAAGTATTTGACTCCCTTTAAGACTTCTCTTTAAGTAAAAATACCACCAACACACTTATTCTCCCAACTTGTTATCCAAACTATCTCTACAACTTCTAAAAACAAAACTTAACTCCATAGATTAAAAACTTAATAAAACCATAAGATAACCAAAAGGTCTTAAACTTAAATCAAACTTAAATGCAAAACATTAAACTACCATTAAAAAAAATGCATTAAAAATAAACAAAACAAACATTAGCACAAGCCTTGTGCTTTATTCTTCAACTCTTGCTCTTCAACCTTCAACCTTCAAAATATTCATGCTTCAAGATGTCTTCACTTTGAAATTTACCGGATAACTTTCGATTAGTCACTTGAGTTTTAAACTTCCTTGCAAAATTTCTTCCATCCGGACAAACTACATCAAACTTCACATGCCATTCTCCATCACCTTCTTCTTTCTTGTAAACACTAGCTCCTTCGGGTACCCATTCCAAATTCTTCAATTGAACCGGTAAAGATCCAAGAAAATCTGTCAATTTATGGAACACAAAAATATTCTTGAATGGATTATAGAAAACCTCCATAGCTAATGCTCTTTCCAACTCATCTTCAATACCAAAGTAACTAGGGACAATCGGCCCATATTTAGGTCTTCCCTCTTCATCTCTACCAACTTCAAAACAACCTAAATGGTCTTCTTCTTCTTCTTCTTCATCATGCACTTCCTTAATAATCTTGCCTCTAGGTTTTGGATAATAGGTATGCTTCAAGATCCCATCACTAATAGTCATAGTACCTCTACCCATATCTATAATAGCTCCGCAAGTTCTCAAAAACGTTCTCCCTAACAACAAAGGTAACTCCTTATCTTCCGGGATATTAAGTACAAGAAAATCGGCTAAGAAAGCTTGATATCCTACTTGCACTCTAACATTCTTCACTTCTCCCATTGCTTTTGCTCTTGAATTGTCCGCCATTGTAAGATTATATTGATTTGGTTGAGGATTACCAAGTCCTAATCTTTTGTACAACGGGTATGGCATCACATTCACACTTGCTCCTGTATCAGCCAATGCATACATTGCATCGGTTCCATTCACCTTAACTGGTAACACAAAATTTTCCCGGATCACTCTCTTTCTTAGGCAATCCATTTTCAACTATCCTTTCCCTTGCAAACTCATCAAAATTCTTATCTTCTAGCCTAGCTGTTGCCATCGTAACCGCATCTAACTTCTTACGATAAACCATGTAATTGTTCAACACTTCTATAACCGGCTTCTCTTCCATAAGCTCCTTAAATTTCATTTCCAAGTTCTCCAAAACAGCTTCCTTTTGTTCTTGAGTCAATGGTTTAACTTCTTGAGGTGATTTGGGCGATGAACTAGATGAACTAGCCTCATTTTTAGGGGTGGAGGGTTGGGTAAGTTTGTTAAGTGGTGTTTTCTTGCGATTAGCCTTTCCCATTTTAACAATCTCTCCTTTTCCTTCCTTCTTCTCTACCATATCATCATCAACATCAATTCTTATCTCTCCCATAGCAAAATCAACCCTACATTTAGTTTTCACCATGAAATTTCTACCAAACATAACTTCCGGTTCATCCACATTTCCATATTCCAACACAACAAAATCAATCTTGAAAACATGACCATGAATATTAACTTTCACATCTCTCACTATCTTCCTACCATAACTTTCATAATCAAGCCTAACAAAGCCAAGCTTACCAAGCATTTCTTCCGTAATGTAATTTTCACCATATTCCATATTAAGTTGAGCATCCCAAGCTTTAACTCCTTCCACACCACATGGTGTAGCATACCTCATACATGGTACATCAAACTCTTTAGGTGGTGCTTGTGTAAACACAACTACTCTCTTCTCCTTAGGTAAACAAACACTGCTTTCACCAACTTCTTCTTTCCTTTCTAAACCAATCTTAGCTTCATCCAAAATGCTTTCCAACTTCTCCAACGAATTTCCTGAATCTCTCAACATCTCTTCCAAATTTCTCAAGTACTCCGAAACATTGCTCAAACTCTCCATTCTACTTAAACACTATCATAACATAACCACAAAACAAAAATTCCAAACTATTAGCGTGAGGGTTAGTTATAATCGAACCTTATCAAAATATCAATCAAACATAAGCTAACAAACAACCTCAAATCATCAAAACATGAAAACAACTAAAAATAAAAAATCATAAAAACTTTTACCGAGGCAACCATCCGATCGGTATCACCTTCCATCCGATCGGATGGGTAAACTGCAAAAGACGAAATCTCACCAACCGAATCGGATGCGGGCGGCCTCCGATCGGTTAGATCGAAATATTTTTTTTTTTTTTTTTTTTTTTTTTTTTTTTTTTTTTTTTTTATAAATAATAATAAAACTAACTAATGACAACCTATTTCTAATTTGTTTTTGTGCTTTTTTTTTATATATTAAGGAGAACTAAAAAGAAGAAATAACTAAAAACTAAAACTAATTAACATAATCCTACAATTACTTATTAAGCATTAAACTATGTGATTAACTTTTAACTAATGAACTAATGACCATAAAAACTACTTATTACTCATTCAATAAAAACTTTAAAACTACCAAACATTAAAATTAAATAAATTAACTAACATTAAATATAAAAACTTTCTAATACCCTAATTAATTAATCTAATTACTATACTAATTAAACATAACATTAATAACTCATAAAAACTGAAAAATAACAAAAATTACTAAACAAAAAATATTAACGAGACCACCAACCGATCGGATGGAAATCCATCCGATTCGGTTGGTCCGAACCAAATTTTTTTTTTTTACTCTTTAACCTGTTTTAGCTTTCTAAAAAAAACTTAAGACTACTAAGCCCAACTACCAAGAAAATTTTAACAATTCCCCGGCAGCGGCGCCAAAAACTTGATGTGCGTGTCGTTGTGTTCAAGTTTTAAAATTTATAAACACGATTTATCCAATTCTCTAATCACACATACGAGCAAGTATACTCGTCCGTGGTAGTAAAGGTGGGTAAGTCGAGATCGTCCCAAGGGAATTGGGGTTTAGGTTTAGTAAATAAGTTTTAGCAAAATGGAGTGTCAATCCAATTTGAAGCAAATTAAAAAATAAACAAGCAAGGTTCAATCAATCAAAAACAAATATACTTGTGTGTAGGTTCCATGACAATTGTTTAGAGTAACCAATCAAGTTGGGTGTTACTTGTAATGATGCACAACTTAAAATAAATGATTCACAATCAATGGTTTTTATCATGAGAAATCATATCTAAGAATTCAATCTCCTAGTTAACTCCTTTCGGCCATTATTAACTATTACGATAATTCTATTAAGTCCTTTGTGTTGTTTGAAAGCATGTCTTATCTCAAGAATTTCTACGAATCCTTTCGGCCTTTTTCGTGATGAAATCGTTTCCAAATCCATTTTAATGAGTAAAGGTGTTGCTTGTCACACACCACAATCCATACTAATTCGTGCACTAACTTTTTGGAATAAAAACATAAAGAAAACTCCTTTCGGCCTTTTGAATCTTTGAAAATGTTTTTACCAACCAATTAAGCAAGACTAGATTTTATCTCAACAAACTCATAAAACAAGATATGTTTTCATGCATCACTATGATAAGATTACTCCAACAATTGTCACATCATCCACACACAAGTATAACTAAATTACTCCATAACAATCATAACCAAACACACATAATTAACCAAACTTTCATTCATCATATAGTAAAAGTAAAAATAGTTCATGATAACTCAACAAGAAATACCTATCAAGGAATTACAAGAACTAGAATTGTGGAACTATAGCAATCCACACTCCTCCAATCGCCTATTATCACAAGTAAACAACTCCACACACGGACGCAACTCTTGAGACTCGAACTCAAGATCTCCTGGACGTTTTCACAGCAACTCCAAGCTTTTGGGCAATAATAATAATAGTGGTGTAGCTTTCTTAGGTTATGTCACTCCCCAAAAGAACTCTCTTTGCAAACTAACCAAGGGTTCCTTAAATAAGTGAGGAAACCCTTCTTATCCAAGTAAAAACGTCCCATATGAATTAATCAGCTGAGAAATGATAAGCCTCAATGATTATGGGGCTTAAATTCACCATTTAATGCAACTTTGTAACTTCAGTTTTGGCCAACCGATCGGTATTTGGCTCCATCCGATCGGTTGGAGCTCTCGGTGTTTCTAACTTCACTCCATCCGAATCGGATGCGGGCGGCGTCCGATCGGATGGATGTTCCTGCCGTGCACTTTTGTTTTCTTTTATTCATTTCTCGTTACTTGCTTGATCCTTCGCTGTACCATTGATTTCCTTCATAAAACTTGATCTTTTCTTGATACATTAAGCATAGAAGTCTTGGTCTAATCAATTCTTTGAAGTATCAAGTGGTTTCTTTCTCGTAATTCTCCTTATGTGCATAATCTCTTCATTTCTTCGTGTTTTCCTCCATTTTTCCTGTACTTGGCTATATTTACTTGCATACACACTTTTTCATCATTTAGCAACAAATACATGCAAATATAACCAAATATAATGCACAAAACTAGCAATAATGCACCTAAAAACATGTTAGATTTAAGCGTTATCATGTGTGATATAACTTTAAAAATCATAAACAAAAACAAGTTCTTAAAAATCAAAACGACACTTTTAGAAAACGAAGTTTATCGGCTTAAAGAAAAGGAGATACGAATGGAAAAAGGTAAAAATGCTAAAGAAACGTGTGTGTCGTGTCAGGAACTTAAATTAGAACTAGAAACACTTAAGTCAACATAGGAAGAACTTATCAAACAAAATTCTAAGTTTAGAAAGTTTGACAAAAATATAAGTTGTACAGATGAGATAACAAAGATGCAAAAATTACCTCATGATAAAACCAACTAGGTTTTATGAAACTAGGAACCTTAAGTGAATTTAAGAAACAAACAGTGAAAGAAAAATAAATTGTTCCAACTGAGTCAGACACCCACGGATCCGACGTATCCAAAATTTTGGATCCGCCAGTTGTACCCAAGGGATCCGCCGGTACTGTTGATGAATAGAAGGTTCTTAAAACGAATCGTACTGAATTTGTTAAGGTCACTAGAAAACCTAACACTAGTACAACTATTAACAAACAAAAACCATCAGTCTCCATAGGAAAATGTCAAGTTAGAAATGAGTATAGAGTTAAAACGGTTCAACAGGCACCCAAAACTAGTATTCCCAAACACTCCTTTCCAAGAGGTAACTTTAACTCGCAACATCATTACCAAAATAATTGGAACCAAAACATGTCTAGAAACTTTCAAGGTTCTAATTATATGCCTTGGAACACTTGTCCACCATTTCCTTACATGAACCATGATAATGTTATGTTTAACCCAAACGGACCCATGAGATATTGGGGACCAAAGGCTTGAGTTTTTCTTGAACATTAGGTGTGCTTAAAAGTTGAACTAGAACCAGATGAGTGGATTAAAGATAGTGGGTGTTCAAGACATATGACGGAAAACAAAAGCCTTTTCTCTACCTACCAAGTATACGACGGAGGTAATGTCACATTTGGTAGCAAGCTTAAAAGTAAAATCATTGGAAAAGGTACGATTTCTCATGACTCTCTATCTATCGATGATGTTGCTCATGTAGATAATTTAGGTTTTAACTTGCTTAGTATAAGTCAATTGTGCCGCAAAAAGTATAACGTCCTTTTCAGTGAAAATGGAAGTAAAATACTTAAAGACGGCATAACAGTAGGAAAAAGTGTTTTAAAGAATAACGTGCACGTTATGAAATTAGATAAAACACCTAAAGACAAGCTTTGTCTTACCTCCTTGGACGAAAACTCAACTCTATGGCATCGACGCTTAGGTCATGCTAATATGAGGTTAATTCAATCCTTATCATCTAAGGAACTCGTTAGGAACCTGCCCAAGTTGAAATATGACCAACACTTTTGTGATGCTTGCAATATAGGAAAACAAGTTCATAATAGCCATAAGGCTAAAAACATGGTGTCTACATCTAGGTGTCTAGAATTATTACATATGGATTTGTTTGGTCCATCCGCTATACAAAGTTACGGGGGAAAATTCTATACTTTGGTAATAGTAGATGATTACTCTAGGTATACATGGACTAAGTTTTTGAAAACTAAAAATGAAGCTTTTGATAAATTTGAAATCTTAAGTAAGAAAATTCAAAATCAAATAGGAAGTAACATAGTGTCAATAAGAACCGACCATGGTAGTGAATTTGACAATGAAATCCAATTTGGAGCTTTTTGTGATGCCAATGGCATAACTCATAATTTCTCGGCTCCTCGAACCCCTCAATCTAACGGTGTGGTAGAACGCAAAAATATGACAATTCAAGAAATGAGTAGAACCATGTTAAATGAACAAAACATACCTCAAAAGTTTTGGTGTCACGCTGTAGATACATCCACATATATTCTAAATCGAGTTCTAATTAGACCTTTCTTGAATAAGACTCCATATGAGTTATATAGAGGCAAAAAGCCTACTTTAGGATATTTTAGAGTGTTTGGAAGCAAGTGCTTCATTTTAAACACAAAGGATTATCTCACCAAGTTCGACCCAAAGTCGTATGAAGGTGTATTTCTAGGATATTCACAAACTAGTAAAGCATATATAGTTTTGAACAAAGAAACCTCAAGAGTCGAGGAATCATTAAACGTAACATTCGATGAAAGTCCACCTCCCTCTAAGACATCACCTTTGGTAGATGATGACTTAGTTGAAAGTCAAATGGTTGATAATCAGGAAAATATTGAAAGTGAGAAAGAAGATGAACCGGTAAAAAGAGAAATAGTTAATATCAAAGAAACCAAAAGTCATCCATTAGAAAATGTTTAGTGTTTGTCTATGTGCACGCTTTCAAGAAGATCCCAAAACATACCATCTTGAAGCCGTTAAACGGATATTTAGGTACATAAAAGGCACTACACATCTAGGATTATGGTATCCCAAAGGGACAGGGATGGAAACCATAGTGTATGCCGACTCAGACCATGCTGGTGATTTTGTTGATAGGAAAAGTACAAGCGGTATTTGTACTTTTGTAGGACATTGTCTCACCTCATGGTTTGCTAAGAAACAAACAACCCTCGCCATATCAACAACTGAAGCCGAGTACGTGTCAGCAGGAAAGGCTTGCCAACAAGCACTGTAGATGAAACAAGCTCTCGTCGACTATGGAATTGTTCTCAACGACATTCCCATTCTTTGTGACAACAAAGGAGCTATCGATCTTAGCAAAAATCCAGTCTAACATGCTAGAACCAAACACATAGAAATACGTCACCACTTCCTACGTGACAATGTTCAAAAGGGAAATATCTCAATTGAGAAAGTTTCCTCAGAGGACAACATTGCCGGTATCCTCACAAAACCTCTCAAGAGAGAATCTTTCAACTATCTTAGACTTGGTTTAGGATTAATGGAACCTAGTGAGTAAATTAAACGTTAACTCGAACCTTAGATTAACCAATCACAGGCAATACCAAAATTGGTGTTCTGATCTTGCGGATCCAACCGAAAACAAGGGCGGATCCCTTGTTTTGGATCCGCCGGATCCGTGGCCTGTTGAGCCAATTTTCTGTTTATTCAATAAACTTCCTGTACTATTCATCACACTTCCCAACACTCAAACACCTACTGGAATTTGACCCATAATTCACCAAACTCACAATTTAGGCCATCTTTCTCAACCAAATTGAGCTCTAAACATCACTGTAAGTATCCTTATCATGTATACATTCCTGATCTGCGTCTAGGATTTCTATTTCATGCACAAAACCAAAACTTGGGGTTTATGCATAATTCTTGAAAAATCATGAAGCATATTTACTAAATTGCATAACAAATCATGTTTTTCATAGTTAGGAATTGCATCTTGTAGTACATTATCATTATTCATCAAAAACCCCATGAGAAATTTTTGCTAAAATCTTCTCACGACTAGGAAAAACGGTTTTTGAACATTGTTCATACAAATACAAAAACAATATGTTTTAAACATCACTTGCATAATGTCTCTTGAATGCTAAAGGGAATACATAACTGATATGTATTTTCGGGTACATTCAAATGAAGCTACATTGAAGTAGGAGCGTTTGGGTTATCTCTCGTTTTATCATAAAACTTGCATAAACAAAATTTTCATGCATCAAAAGGAGTCGAGATAACCGTACCTCCACATTGTCCCCATGTAGGCACATACTAGACATTTATACGTATTTTCGATAATTTCAACTAAACTATATATTTTTCTTGTCTAGGATAACTATGCCTCCCGCAACTAATTATGATCACAAAAACACCATCAAATACCTTCCCAAACACCACAAAACCAAAGGTCTCACCGAAGCTCAAGTTAATATTTTTAAAGCACTAGAAAAACGATATGTCCATGAGGGTAGAGTTGTAGACCCCTCATTCTATGAAGGTACCATTCTCCGCGAGCAATTAGCCGCAATTCATTTCGATAGTCTTCTAGACATTGATGAGCCCATCATCCCTAGGTTTATTCTCGAGTTCTATGCTAGTGTAGGGCTTAGTTCTAATGATTATGGATACATGAATATCTACTTCAGAGTCAACGGGTTTCAATTCAATATTCCTTTGGATCAATTTGGAGATTTCTTAGGAGTTCCAAATCAAGGAACTTGTTTCTATTCTGACAAGTGGTCGTTAACCATTCTAGAGTCTAACCTTGATCGCACAACACCATATGCCACACCATTGATTGCAAAAGAAACCATTTGTGAGCATATCTTTTTACCTAGGAATAACCAAACTAGGATGTATCGAGGTCGTCAAGTAGATAGAGACCCATTTGCCATGGAACTTAATGAACTTAAGCCTCAATTTAAGAAGCTTGAGGAAGTTTTAAGGGCAAATGTCATTAGCACAGTAGGAAATAGAGATCACATCAATGCTAGCCTTTGCTACATGATGTATTGTGTGTCAAACCATCAACCGTTCAACCTTGCATACTATATCGCCAAGCGAATGGCGGATATTCTGGTTCAAGGTACCACCGCAATGCCCTATGGGATGCTTTTGACCCGTCTCTACAAAGCTTTTGCACCCATTCCTAGAAATGATTTAGGATTTGTTCCCGACTACAATGAGATTCCACACACCTTTGTTCCTTTAAGTGATCATAGGGTAGCGGTTGCAAAAGGCAAACGTCCTCATCCTCCTACATCATCATCATCATCATCAATGAGCGAAGATGATGGTTTGCCCAACTCTAGGATCTCTCCACCGGAATACTTAAGTCAACTTCCACCAATCCCTAATGAATCGGCGGAATTTTGGCAAACCAAAGGAATGGTGAAGAATTTGGGGCGTTGGATCATGAAACTTCACAAGGGCTACAAGAAATTGAGCAAGAAGTTAGGTTGAAAGGAGTGTTTGGCATTAGACATTTTCAAACAATGATGTGTTGAACATGTATGGTTCTTAAGACATTATGTTAGTACTTGACTTATGTATGAACTAACTCAAAATTGCAGGTCGATAACACATGTTGTTATTAATTTTTCGAGATTAAGCCCCCGTTTGGCTTAACTCCCTTTATGGTATGATATTATGATCAGATTAATCTATGTGTATACGTGTGTTAGAATCTATATATTTAGCATATTTGTATTACATATTAGCTATTACATATGTTTTAGGAGATTTTTCGGGTTTTGACCGAGATACGAAAAATATGACATACGTTCTGTTTAGAATTAGGACTTTCATACGGCGGATTTGGCGGATCCCAAATTTTGGATCCGCCTAGTGTATCCCTTGGCTCCGCCATTCCTGAACCTGCGGATTCCACGGATCCCAAAAATTGGATCCGTCTTTGTTATCGTTTGGATCCGCAGGTACCAACAGTAACATTTTCAAAAATTCCCGACTAATCCCGATAATTAGATTTTGGATTATAGTTTTTAGGAATTCTTTACTGATCATTTAGACTCTTTAGAATGTTTTAGGAAACTCTTAGAACCTTAAGAAATCAATTTCCCACCAAAATTTGAATTTTCAAATTTTCCATGTGAGTTACCTTTCCAATACAAGCAAGGAACCCTTTTCTGGGATCCGTCAAATCCGTGGGAACATCATATCAACAGATTTTCCACTCACTCTTTGCATTAACTGCAAATCTTCTACAATTCACTCAACTTGAGCTCTATGGTTTGACTTAAATGATGTGACTAGCACAAATTTTTGTTCCAAATCATTAGGAACCAACATTCTCCATTGGATTTACATCAAATCCAAACACAACTTTCAAAAATCTTACTGTCTATAAATTAGGATGATCAGGATGATCAAAACTCACTCACCAGCTTCTCTACATACCTTTTGTACCTTTTTAGCTACATTTCTTAACCATGACAAAATCAAGCAATTCCTCTACTAGCAAACCCCCAAAAAGAACTGCTCGTATTAGTGTTAAGCCTTGTTGCTTCATAAACTTAGCTAACTCATCAGAGGAGGAATCATCCCCTCTTAACATCTCTTCACCAATCGCAAATGAGAATTTTCTCAATCTTGCTACTCCAACACCATCTCACACCACTATCTCCACACCACCACCAACAATCACACCTGTTGCTACAACTCCACCTCCTGCTCCAACTCAACCTAGCAAATCACCTTCACCACCAAAGTCACCACAACTTCAGCCTCTAGAACTATTTAGAACTCCACCCACATCACCTCATCCATACCTTGAAGATTTGGAGGACCTTTTACCAAGGTCAACAAATCCTCCTCCTATGACCTTTGAAGGTCAAGAACCCATGCGTTTTCATCCTCTTTATCAAGATATCCATGGTCCTTTATACCGTGATGCACCACCACCTCAACCTCAAACACAACCTCTCTCACCCACATCCACACTAATTGCCATTGATGAGGCAATGTGGATAAATGAGCCACAAACCCAAGAAGAGATCAACGAGGAACTCGCCCGCCTCCATGCTCTCTCTAATATGGTGGATTCCCGCCTTGATGAAGCAATGGATCTCCAAACCATCTTGATGAACTCCATCCCAACTCCACCATCATCTCACCAACAACCACCACCACCATCAAGCAACCAATCACCACCACCACAAAACAATGAGCCTACCCTTCCTCCCGGTTTTCCAAGTCATGATTGCTCTCATTGCGAGAGGACCGCTCATTTGGCCCAAAGGACCAACATTTTGGTCCATGAGCTCCAAAATGAAATGAGGTTCATCTTGAACCACATTCTCGAGCGTCTCAATGCAATCTCTCATCCTCCTCAATAGGAGCTTTTTAGTTTCCTCTTATAGGAACTTTTAGGATGTTGTTTTAGAATTTTTTTTTAGGATTTATTTTCTTTGTTTAAATGTAACATCATTTTTTTTCAAGTAATGAATGTTATGTTTTTATGCTTGTGGGTGATCAACATTAAGCATATTATCTTATTTTAGATTACTAACATCATAGTATAGTTGTTTTTAACTTCACATAATGCTTTGATCAAATGTACATTAGGTACTAAATTTTGATTAGACACTTCATTTTGACTTTTTAAAGTCAAATGGGTTGACCTTCTTGTTTGGTTGACCATTGCATATGCATTTTGCTTCTTGATTGAAGTTGTTCATTACTAACTTTTCTTTTATAGCATCTCATACTCTTGAAATGTATACGTTGGTACTCTAGCAATGGGGAGTATACATCAAGGGGGAGCATATCATATTCTAACCATTTATTTTGTAGGATCATACATCATATCCTTGTTACTCCATTTAGGGGGAGTATAAATCAAAGGGGAGCTTTAAAGTTCTCAAAATTGCATTCCGCTACGCATATCTTCTTTTTGTTTTGACAAAAAGGGGGAGAAAGGATCAAGTTCTCATCACTATGAAACATCACAGTACATACTTTATGCTTAAAATAGATTTTAAAACTTGCATAAACAAACTTAATCTATATTTTTAAAAGACTCATCCTTTATTTAAGCTCTTTACTTAAAAATACACTTTATGTTTTGTCATCAACAAAAAGGGGGAGATTGTTAATACAAATATCGTCCCAAAAACGTTATTTATATTTTACGATCTTTGCTTAATTTTGTTAATGACAAATACAAAGTTTATCTTTAAGCAAAAGCATAAATAAGATTAAGTCTTTTACATTTATAGTGATAAGTCTTTTAAAACACATTTACACATTACAAGTTTACTAGGAATAACATTACATACATTTACATGTTTATTTCTTAAATTAGAAACTTTATTTCTTAAATATTAGGATGACATCATGGCATGCATCATGAACACAATCTTGGAAAGATTTTGTGATATTTTGTTTAGATCTTCAAGCTAAAGAGTTGACATTTGAAGATATGGAAAGATTCTCAAATCTCTTAGCTGTCCTGACATGGCGGATCCAAAGCCATACAAGGGCGGATCCAATTTTTGGGATCCGCCAGCTGTTGACTCAGTTTGCCTATAAATAGCAAGCTGATCATTTGGGCATTTTCATCACTCATATAGCTTAAATACATACTCATTCATTTACATATCACTAACCCATATCATTCTTTCATTTCATTGATCTTTCCTTTTGTAGCAAAGAAGATCACAGCATATAAGGATCAACCTTCTGTTGTTATCCTTTTAGTATAGAGTCTGTGTGATTTTGTATTAGTTCACACATCATTGTTTGTATCATTTATTCAGTAGAGTTTGGTTAGTGTTTTAGTCCTTAAAACACAAAGAGTGTCGGGAGTGGTTGTACCCTTGTAAAGAACCAACGAGAGTGGTTGTACCCTTGTGAAAGAACCAACGGGAGTGGTTGTACCCTTGTAAAGAACTCGGTGTTTAGCTTAGTACCGGATAAAGATTAAGCGACGTGTTAAGGTTTTCTCCACCTAGAAGGGAACTTGTTTCTTATTGAAGAAAAACTCTTGAGTTAGAGGCTCGAGGAGTGGAGTAGGGCAAGGAAGAGAGTCCTAGTAGCCGAACCACTATAAATATCCGTGTTGTGTAGTTTGATCATTCCTTTCCATACTTACTTATATTATATTGTTTCTTTGTGTATATTTACTTTGAAATCATGTTAAGTCACAAAGCGAATTAATTTTTTAAAATGGTAATACTATTCAACCCCCTTTCTAGTTTTCCACAGGATTCTCTCTAAAAAAGCTGCTGCCTATACCCTTTAAACCCTAATTTCGAATTATGATCCTATAGCCTGGTTCTTGATTTCATTTTGTTAATAGGGAGTGATATTAACATTCGTGGTTATCATTCCTCTATCATAGAACGATTGATTTACCAAAGTTTTGATAATTTTTTTGTTTTTAGGGTTATTTCTAGATAGCTATTCATCACAAAACCAAATCCTAATCGATATGTTCTTCTATTGCTTGCATTATGCTATTGAAAGAGGTTAAACATTCTTGTTTTATCCTGTTTCTCAGGTTTTCATTCATTTCTGATTACAGTTTTGTTATTAAGGTTTCTTTCTCGATGGTACTTTAAAGTTCAAGCCGTAAGTGTGTTTAGGGTTTCTTTCGAATAAGGGTCTGATTTCGAGGTTTCATTTTGTTTATGCTTTTATTGTTGGATTTGATTTGCTGGGCCAGTGATGAATGATGATACGGGAGAAGTGAATACAATTCCATTGTTGAGTTTGTTTTCTAAAAAGATAAAGAACATTGATGGCAAGATGTTACGCTCGAATATGCAAACACCAAAACCTTGTCAGGTAAGGTTTTGTGATACTGTGACCGTCGATTTGGCTGTCTAATCACAGCAGAATGTTGGTTCTGTAATGGGAATACTAAGCTGGTTTCGTATGTATTTTTTTGGTAAAAGGGTTTCCCCAGAGCCGGTTTCGTATGTCAACGTGTTGAATTCTGACTCGGCCATACCTAAACATGTTCGTCCTCTAGTTGCTGAAATTAATTGTGAAGGGGATGATGTTGCTAATACCATGTGAAATGGTTGAGAAAATTAGCAAGAAATTTTAGAACACGTTATATGGGTATTTAATTGGCAAGAGCATTGCGTTTCCAGTGGTCGAATACTATATGCGTAATGTGTGGTCAAAATATGGTATAACTAAGGTTATGAGGAATGCAAAGGGATTCTTCTTTTTTAAGTTTGACGTGAAGAAAGGTTTGGAAGATGTGCTGGAAAATGGACCGTGGATGATCCGTAATGCACCTATTATTCTTAAAGAATGGTCGTTAAACACGAGTTTGCTTAAGGAAGACCTTACTAGAGTACCAGTATGGGTTAAATTACATGATGTTCGCATGCCAGCTGTTGATGCAAATAATGTTCTAAAAATGTTATTTAAATCTTTCGATATCTCCTCGTTTTGATGATAATAAAATGTGAAAACACTTTACGTCAAAATTAACGTAAACAAGTTTTTAGTCGAAATATCCCGTTTCTACGTAAATCACTCTAGGTATGAATAAACAAATTTACAACTTGACAAATGATCAAAGAAGTGAATTTGTGTTTCAAACTTCACATTTTTAATGTGACAAAACATTTTTTTTTTCAAAAATACACTTTACAAATTATTTTTGAATTATAAAGAAATGTTTTATTGGAAAAATAAGTTTAAAAATCATAACAACTATTCCCCCCCCCCCCAAAATCAGCTCCAAACTTTCCCAAATAAACTTTCACCACTAAAAACAAAAAATGGAGCGTCTTTGTCTGGCACGGTACCACTAAATTTAGTGGTACCGTGTGGTATTTAGTGGTACCGTCCCACTATAACGGGCAAATTTTTTCTGCCTACAAATACCAGTCCAATTCACAGTTTTTGGGTATCCTTTTCCACACACAACTTTCTGAGTTTAAAACTCTTATCACATTTTCTCTCCTTTGATCATTTAGTTAGTTTTCTTTTGTTTAAAGATTGATCCTATCATCCAATGTAACACCCCCGTTTTTGATATACGCAGCGGAATATAAGTTGGAGTATTACTTCAAGGTTCACAGTCATGATAATAGAAAATGACTCGAAAAGAGACGTTTTAAATAAGATTGTTATCATTCATTTATTTATATCAGAGTTACATTATAGAGGTCCCAGCGGGAGGTTTCGAAATATATTATAAAAGTTACATAATTAGTTGAATGATAACGAAATAGACACTCTTTTTATAAGAAGAAAGTCCATGCCACTCCGTGCCAAATCGTACTTCCAGTTAACTGAGATAATCATGCTTAAAAAGTCAACACAAAGGTTGAGTGAATTCATAGCGTTTAACGTTAAATAAGTTTGAACACAAGCTAAATAGAAAATAAATCAGTTATATCGCAGTTCGTTATATATTGCTCTAAGTCTCATGAATCGCAAAGCGTTAACACGATGGATAACGATTATGCTCCCGAGTAGGAGTCTGCCTGAAACTCTTTATTAAACGATTTCAAATAAAATGCATTGGGTCACTTATCCAGCAACACAAAGGGATTGTCAATCCAATAGATCTATTCATTATATTCGCGCTCACCCGAAAGTGATTAATGGTTCATGATAAAGGGTCTTTAAATAGGCAACAGTTAAACTTATGCAATATAAATCAGGAAAGCATACAGGAAAATACTTGTGTTCGGTTTAGTAGCATGTATCTCCCCACAAGTTTAGAAAAACGTATAAAGAAAAGTGGGACTATGAACTCACCTGAACAGTCTGGATGGAAAACAAAGTTAAACAAAGTTGATAAACGTCTCCGGCACGCAACCTGGGTTGGTATATCAAGTTTTCAGTAACCATTTCTGAATATATAAGTTTTTATTATTCGTTTCGTAATGTTTTCGGTAATTGTTAATTTTGAGTCAACATGAAGTCTCTTCAAAAATTATAAGATTTTATCTTATTTCTTATTTGTGAGTTTCCATTCCGTTCGTTCGTTAAATAGACACTTTGTTTGTTCCTTACGACCGGCTGATATATTGCTTTATTCTTGGGACGATGGGCGGGATGTATGTGTTGATCTTACGGGTTCGTCGCCTTTGACGCAATCTGGGATGATTGATTTTATGCCAGGGCATGCGGTTATTGATGCAGCACAGCGTAAACGTGTCAAGTACGAGGCCAAATGTGTTGATATCGGGTACGGTTTCCTCCCCTTCTCTTTCTCTTCTTTTGGAGAACTTGAGAAGGATGCAGTAACCCTACTAAAGCGTATTCGACGATTCTCTATGACTCAAGACATTGGGGCGCGTGCTGCGGTTCATATTTTTAATAGAATTGGTTTTGCTATTGCTAGAGGTGTGGGGCCCAGTTGGTTTCTCGGCTTCCCACCAATTTCTTGAAAATTCTATGAGTTTTTTAATGAAGTGATGTTTATAATAAAAAATAATAATAATAATAATAATAATAATAATAATAATAATAATAATAATAATAATAATAATAATAATAATAATAATAATAATAATAATAATCTATAATATATAAAGCTTATCCCCCTTAATTTAATGTGCAAGGGGGGTTGTGCACAACCAAAAGTACTGTACAAACATGAATATGCATACCAAAATAACTACAAACAATTTCGTTTATGTACCCTTATAAATGTGAAGTGGTGATGATAAATGTGGCATGCATTGAAAGTATGGGCGAATTGAATGTAAGAATATGAAGAGTGACTACTGAAGTTGAAGTGTTGTTGGAGTTATGAGAATGTGAAAGATGTAGTCTCTTCATATCTACAATACACACATAATTATTACTAAAATCTCTTCAACTTATTTGAAAGTATAAATACCACCATTTGCTTCACTTTGGTCACGGTTCCGGTTCAGCACACCAAAGATGACTACTTTGTTGTTGTGGAGGAGTTGCATGTGCATGGCTGATATGCCTATTGATTAATAATCTTAAAATGCATGCTGCGTGGTACACGTGCTTGAGTATGTTGGTAATTAAAGCAGAACTAGAATTGTTGAAAATGCTTGAGGTAAGCAACCTTAACAATCTGCGAGTGACTGTTGACTAAGAATTAATCAACAAGTCGTAAAGATGTCTTTTTCATGTTATGAATTATATTTTGCTTTATATAATGATTTAATGTCGACAAATTTGGGAATCAAGTTGTTTTAAAGTGATTGTAAATACTTTGTTAAGAAGTTTATTAGCAGGGCACATGGTGGATACATAACCAAGTGCAAAATGAGGTATCAATCTATGTTTTAAAGGTACACTCAACAAGTTCGAGACTATGAGGTGATTCCCTACTATTCTTTTGCTATATCTGGATGCATGTCTGTTCGTTTCTATAGGCTTATTTGTGAGATAATATATAAAATCATCTGATAAAGTTATTATCTAATGACCTTTGGCTTAAGTTATTTAATCTTCCTGTTGAGTTTGTATGCATATTTGATGAATGCTGAAAGCCAATGCATTGAAAGACGTTATAACTTTGATCATATTGAGTGGTGGATTTGTTGTCTTCACAGTACATGACACAATTATAGTTCAGTTAGAGTTTATGTATTTGTTAGGGAAAATTAATCATAAGTGTACTTTTGTCTATGGGCCGTTAAGAAAGAGTTTCATCTCCTCCAAAACTGAAAAAAGAAAAACGTGAACGCTGTTTCCTGCTTCTTTGAGACAAAACCTTATTTGACAAGCTTTTTGTGTGCTACCTAAAGAGCTTTATGACAAGCTTTTTGTATTAATTATTTCTTTGCAGGTTCAGGATTGTTTTCCTTACTCAATAGGGGCCCGCTTAGATGAAGGTGACAACATAAAATACCGTACCATTACTGCCATTCCAAAATGCAGTCCATTTCCAGTTAGTCAGACCTTTACACATATTGCAGACACTACATTCTGTTTTCACATCTCCTACATCAACGAAACAGACTTGCCTGCTGGAGTATCACCTAAAGTAGGTCATTTCATGGTAAGATTTTTTATATGTTTGTGTGCTCTTGCAAGTAATAATACTGTCGATTCATACCTTGAGTTAATTTTTAGATGTTCTTTTAGATGGGTCCAATTCCAAAAACCAGTGGTTAGATTGTCTACTGATGTTTTTAGTTTCTGTTTATTAAATCAATATTTGATACTTCCTAATATTAGATCTAACAAATGCAGGACGACTGGACAGGTACCACCGAATCAACTTAAATGAGGCTGCTGCTTCAGCTCAAGCCCAACGCCCAACTGGATACATAGACTATCACGGAACAAATATGAGAGGCCAAGTCGAGGAAATTTGACTACAACAATGCTTGATGTTTTTAGTTTCTGTTTATTAAATCAGTATTTGGGCTTCAAGTTGCATTCGCTGTTATTAGAATGAGTCTTTTATCAGCCTCCGAAAGGAGCAAGGATGAGCCATCGTTGCAGGTTGATACTTTAGCTAAAGCCATGTATAATCACAGTATTATGATCCAAGGATGTTATGAGTGTACAAAGGTGAAAAGCGAATATTTTTGTTCTCTAATACAATAGCTTTTTGTATCTTCCTGAATGTTGTATATAGCGCCGTGTATATACGTTCAACAAAGTTGCGTGCATAATGCTTTTAGCAGTCAAACATCAACTATCACGTATATTAATTTTCATGCTTTACATAAGATTACAACTTCACTTGAAACATTATTTCTTAAATAGCATACGTTGTTACTGGAAAGTGGCTCATAAATCTCCTATAATTAAACTTCATGTAATCATTTGCTTGAGGTATACGTCTAAAAGCTATGGAGGAGCACAAAGTGGCTTACATGTATCGGCAATTTTTTTGACAAATATAGATCACATCGATTGCCATGTTATCGAAACATGTTATTTACTTAAACTAAATTGCGTTTGTATTTATAAGTTATACATTGTTGTATATTTTAGCCTCACCATCACGATAAAAACTCAGCAATTTACTCAAACATTAGCATAATATGTTTCTCTGTGATGGATGTGTGAAAATGATCTCTGTTTTATGCAGAATGTTTTGCGTGTTTGCATACTGTTATAGTGTAGTAACTAATTCATATTTAAAGCAATAAAAAGTTTCTCATGGGATTATGTAGATGGGTTGAAATTTTCGTTTTTTCAATGTTGTGGTTTAAGTCTTTGTGTCATGTACTGTGGTGTTGAATATGATTCTTTTGATTGCTTGGACGAATCCATTTTCTTTGGATGATCTTTGACTGTAAATTTACCCACGTAGTTTAGCCCGGTGTTCTCCAATGCCTACAATCTTCTACATCAATTAGTTCAGGTGGTGTTTGGATAGACGTTATAAAGACGGATGTAAGGAGATCGGTTTTAGATACATTTTTATACAAGATACAATAAAACCGATTATCTAAGCGTGGGAAAATATATTACTAGGCATCTAAATATCAATTCCACTAAATAAATACAATACAACTTCTCTAATAGGCATCTAAATACCGTCATATGCTTATACAAGCAGCTGCATCAACGTTACGAAAAACCACTTAATTAATCAACCAAAAGACCGTGCATCGCACGGGTTTTATAAAGCCTCGTAATAATAATAATAATAATAATAATAATAATAATAATAATAATTTAATTTAATTTAATTATAATAATTATTATAAAGAAAGTTATACTTTAATCCCTTATAGTTTTACATGTTGATGACTTTTACCCTTGAACTTTTGGAAAATGACAAGTTTTACCCCTTAACTTTTACAAATTTACAATTTTTACCCCTTAACTTTAGTCAAATGACAATTTTTACCCCTATAGTTTCAAAAATGACACTTTTTACCCCTAGGGTTTATGTTGACTGCATATCAAGTCCTTTTTATAATTCTGGTTAGAGTTTTGGCAAAAATTACCCTTGAGACTCCCGTTGCGTCACACACGACGTCCTTATTTTTATAAAACGCGTTATACTTTACGTAAAATGGCAAAACATTTTACGACTCTTTGGTACACTTAATTATCAGTTTATAAACTCAATTTTGACAAAGTTCCAGCTCGTGATTTGAGCTCACGAGCTCGAAATAAATTTATAAAGGGTGCGTTTGTTTCGAAACTGTGGGCAGAAAGACACCCGAAAAGAAAGGCCGATATCTTGGCGAATACTAACTCATTCAACTCCGTTATTTTTCCTACCATTAGATAGCTAAGTGAACTCTCTTATGACAAAAATCTAGAATTTTTAGGGGTCGTTTGGTGGTCGAAAACGAGGTCTAAAGTTGAGGATCTGATCGGTTTTTAATTAAAGAGCTGTTCTGAATTTAAATAAAAACACCATTCGTTATGCGTTTTCAGGACTCGAGGTCTAAAGAGTTTTTGAAGGAAACGTCGTTCCGGACAACTTTCGTGTTTTAACTTTTCGACAAAACGGAGCAGAAATGCCTCGTTTTGCGTGATGTTCGTTTCTGTAACAGTATGTATTTTAAGTTTATATATAACTTTAAATAGCCATATCTTTTGACTCGTTTACTCATTTTTGATGATTCAAATTGCTACATTTTTCTAAAAAAATTCTCTTTAACAATATGTAAGTGTCCTATAGCCTATTGTTTTAAATATATCGAAGAAAAATAATATAGGGTGTGTTTGGGTTTGTTCGACCAAAAACAAAAAGAAAGAAAAGAAAAGGTAGATTTTAGTTTTAGGGTTTTATTATTACTAGGGTGTGTTTATTAGTGTTATTAGAGGTATTTGAAATATAGAAAACGAAATGAAATAGTTTAGAAACTTACCTAGTAAATATGAATCGAATTGGGCAAGTTCTTGGGCGTAGGGTTTGGAATTGGATCACTAATGCTTCTACTTCCCTTCTTTGGCTTCCTAGAGTGTTTCAAGACTTGTATAGAGGCTGTGGGTTACAGAAATATGGGTGTGTGTGGCTGTGGTGAGGATATCGAATGGTTTGTGGGTTATGATGTGGAATTGGTGACTTCTATTTATAGAGGGATAACCTAGGCTTCTAAGAGTTTCTAGGGTTTGTATTGAAGAGAGTGAGCAAGACTTAGGTGAGGTGTGGGGTTAAAGATGGCGCCACATGGGTAGGAGGGAGAAATGGAGGTGTGGAAAGCTATGGACCTTACATGTAGCCTATTTCTAGAAGGAGGGAGGTGTGGCAATTTAGGGTTCTTCCATTTGGTGTCTTAAGGTTTAAGAAAAATAAGACTTTGGTTTGTGTCTTGTTGGATTCGAACCATACTAAGGGAATTGGAAGAGTTTGGTTCGTTTAGTGCTTAAAGGAGTTGTACGGTAGGCTTTAGGGTATGGTACTTTAGGGTTTTAAGTTTAGTTAGGGTTCCTAGGGTTTAGGGATTTTTAGAAATGGATTTTTAGGGTTTTATGAAATAAAAATACATATATCGAATTGTATATATGTAAAGGAAAAATGATTTTGTGCATTGGGTAGTTGTACTTTAGGCTTAGGAAGGTTGTACTAGGGTTTAGAAAATAAGAAAAATAAAATTTTAATATTTCCTTAATTTATATAATTTTTATGTAATTTTTATTAAGGTTTTAAGGTAATTAAATAGATTTTTATGTTCTTGTGCATTAGAGGGTTGTACTATAGGTTTGAGGGTTTGTACATTTATTAATAAACTTATTTTAAAAATTAATATGTGAAATTATTACAATTTATGCCTTTAAAATAGTTATTATTAAGATTTATATAAGGTTTTTATAAATAATTAGTTTTTATGCATTAAAGACTTGTACCTTAGTTTAGGAGACTTGTACATATATATTTTGTAAAAATATTAATTAGGGTTTGTGAATTTATTACATTTAATAATAGTTTTGTGAAATTAGGGTTTTACCGGAAGTTATAGTGGAATTAGGGTTTCTGTGCTTTAGTAACTTGTACATTATTTAAATAAATTGTATTTCAGTGTTTTTAGGGTTTCGTTATTTTATATGTTGCTATGGTAGTTTAGGGTTTCATAAAAACTCTTATTAAATAAGAAACGTTCAGTTTAAACGTACGTTAGCGAATTAACGTAAAGTGGTAAATGAAATCTCATAAAGTTTTAGGTCAAAGATATTTATATTAATTCAGTTAAGGTTGGGTTGCGAGCACGTTTATCGAGGATGTGATCTACGTCACATAAGATAACAGTTATGAACAGATAATAATAAATAATAAAAAAAAAATTGTACGTGAAAAAAGGATAAATATTCTGTAAGCTAGTTTATTTTAATGTGAGATTTTACGAATGGTTACATCCAACCAAGTGATCACCTTCATTCCTCTACTAGTGCAAGAGAAGAACACAAAGTATCAAGAAGATACAAGGTGTTGTAGCCATAATTTAGTGCACTTGTAACATTTGTTACATACTAATTGTATCCTAGCATACACCAAGTTGATTTTTCTTTTGTGTAGTTTGTGAGTGTAGATCATTGTGATCTTGTTGAGATCTTGGAGATCTCTTGTAGCTTGTGTGCTTGTGTGTTGATCAAGTGGATCAAGGGTAGATCGGGTAGATCTTGTGAAGTGTGTTGATTATGTGATTTAGAAAGGATCGTGTGGATCGTTATAGATTGGTACTAGCTAAGATTAGTACTTGACATTTAGCTTAGAGTCGAAAATAGTGATAAGCGACGTTGTACGGTTTCTCCACCTGAAGGGAGCTTTGTTGACATAGTGCTTAGAACTCTCGAGTTGGGTACTCGGGGAGTGGAGTTGGGCAAAGAAGAACTTCGTAACTGAACCACTATAAATATCCATGTCTCGGTTTGGTCTTTCCATCTCATTTCTTTATATTTATGGTTTATGTTAGATAGTATAGCTTAGTGTTCATATTGGTGTTGATTGATCTCGCAAAAGAATCGAATCAAAGTTTTTCACAAGTAAGTTTTATAACCAACTAAAAACCGGTAAAACTATTCAACCCCCCTTTTTAGTTTTCCACAATTGGTACCAGAGCCACGTCAGGCAAGATTTTAAAATAAATTGTATTTTAAAACTTGAATCGATCAATGGATTTTGACAAATATCAAGAAGGGCAATCTATGCAAAGGCCACCACTTTTTGAAACCGATTGTTTTATATATTGGAAAACAAGATTCGAAACGTATGTGAAATCAAAAGACATTGATCTTCGGCATATTATTACTGAGGGTGACTTTCAACCGATTGAAAAGAATCCGGAAACAAAAAGGGATGACATAGTTCCCTATAATAAACAAAGTGATAACCTTAAAAGAAAACTAGCCAAAAATGATGATGCTAAAATGATGATTTATAATGCTTTGCCGAAAAAGAAATTTGAAATTTTTTTTATGTGTAATGTGAAGTTATAATGAACAACTTTGTGGATCGTTTAGAGCAAGTGGGATAAACAATAATAATGAATAACATGATGCGCAGCGGAATAAACAAACTATCATTATTATTGCTACAAGATTTTTCTCGTCATCATCTCCTAACAGCTACTAACATACAAATAGCCCCAATGCTATGTGATCAAGTATAGCACGGTTACACTCTAACAGGGATCAAAGATCCTTGAGGCTTATACCAAACACTAACCCTAGGCTTCTAACACAGGACTAACGCCTAGGTTTACACACACACCCCTTTATTGGAGTCTCTAATCTCATTATATAATAGAGATTAGGGTTACAAAGACTTTAACATTTAACATAAATAGTCCTTCATCTTTGTCTTCACAAGTTTCCTTCATCTTTCATGTTTTGTCAATATCAACTCAAATATACTTCCCTTAGTTGATAATGACAAAAGCAACTATATACATGAATGATGTCGTCAATCTTCATCCATGCTATATCACCAAGGCTCTACAAGTTGCAATCTTCTATGTAAATATTCTTCCCCTTTTTGTCAACATCAATTAGGGGACAAAAGTATGTAACCTTGATCTTCATAACCACGAACCAGTACCATACTTCAAATTTAGTCTTCCAATGTCTTGAATTGCCCTCCATGTATGAACACCAAAACACTTTCTTTTATAAATGAACCCAAGACAGAAAAATCCCAAATCTTCAGTAAAAATACCAACGAGCAGCCATAAAAACCTTCACCTCGATGTAGCACATAAATGGTTAATCATTTTAACAATAAGCTGCCCCTGAAACCCATATGTTAACCATTTGAAAGAACTTGTCGAATAACTAACCACCACAACAACGAACACCATGTAGTACCATCTATGAACGATCATAGCAGCATGAATATTAATAAAAAATGACTACAATAGAATTCGAAACCAAGCAGTAGTAATCAATAAAGAATAGTTCTTTAACTGGAATCTTCAATTCTGTAAGCTCTATGTAATGATGAAGAAAGCTAAACATTACCAATTTGATGTTGAAGTAGAATAACCCAAACTCGTATCTTAAATATAACTTCGAACGTATACCCAAATTGATGTATAGGGAGACTGCAATCTCTTGACAATAATCACTGAGCACAATAACATAACTCCTTCAAGTGTTTGTCAATTCGTAGAGATAATAAGAACACAAACCCGAATAATTCCACTTCATCGTCAAACAAGCAATAAATAATCTTCTTCGCCAATGAGAATAAATAAATAACGAGCTTTTAATTTGTTAATAACCAAAACCAAAAACCAAGTATCAAATCCAAAAACCTCCTGTGTGTGTGTCTTTCCTCTCTGTGTGTTGGAACCATCTGTTCCAAATCCTACAATCAATGATATACTTCCCCTCACCTCGTGTATCTCATGGTATACTTTCGTGTATCTCGTGCCATTTTACCACTGAGTCGATGAATAAAAAACTTCCTTGGCGACATTATATGAAAGTAGAAAATCAAATATGTAGCCCATATCTTCCATCGAATAAATAAACAGTCACCATGCAAATATTTTCGATATCCCAAAATAATAGAAGTTTTAAACAACCAACCATTTTGAGTTTTAGTAAGAAGAAAGCACCATCCAATGATATTAGAAATTTGATAATATGAAATCAGTAGCATACACTCAAATCGATCCCATAATGTCTTCATATATACAAACTTCCACCGTCCTATAATGTCTTCATATATGCATTCAAATCAATTGATATTAATAAATGATCACCAACTTCTTCTATCACCATCCTATAATGCATGCACATCGACAAAAAAGCATCACAAATCTTTCCTTGTGTCGAACCAGTAAACCAGTATACATGAAGAATGAATGATAGAAGAATCAACACCGTCCCATGTGCATAAACATGCAATCGAATTCTTTGCCACTTTGCCTCATTATATCTTTAAGGCTTTAAATCAGTAGGCACTTCACGTATAACAGCTTCAACCAACCAAAGTAAAAGAACCAATTCAGCACCATATCCAATATTTCGCACATTGAATTTCTTCGACAACTTCGTTGATAACAGTACTAGGGAGGATGACGTATAGTCCGCATTCGGGTCACGAACCCGACCAATGGACGCTACTAACACTCAAGCCCATCACGAATGGGCTCAAGCCAATCACGAATGGGCTATCACGATAACGGTTTGGGCTTACGATGGCCCAAACCCGAAGTTATTTATGGTCTTGATATAGGATATCTCTTATTTATGAGATATGTATCAAACGACCGGTTTGGGCGGGATACGCCGAGGAGTGAGGAACACGAAACCAACAAGGATTTCGTGTGTATATAAAAGGTCTCTCGACTCTCATTAAAGGTACGATCTAAGAACCCTAACTCTTCAACTAAACCCTAAAACCGATTACTTACTCTCACGCCGGAGGATAATCGTGGGAGACAATCCCACGATAAGCCTAACGGTGTCTTTTTGTTTTCTTAGTGCGCAGGTCTCAAGCATTAAGATCTAATTGATACGGAAACAAGGAACGCCCAACTTTTGTATCAACAAGTGGCGCCATCCGTGGGACCCTACACTAAGAACTTTACTAAGAACTAGAATGACGAAGCATGGAAACCAAAATCAGCGGACTCCGCAGGCGAAGAAAACGCATGACGACCTACAGGGGAAGAAGCAGCAAACTGATTCAGCCGCTAAGCAGGCCTCTGGAACAACCAGTGCGCCCAAAAGCCTAGGATCATACTCAGATATGGCTTTTACTCCAGTAGAGCCGCTCACAAGGACTACCCATGCTACTACGATAACCACTAGCGCGGTAGACCTACTGCGCACTCCTTTCACCATGTCAGAATTAGACATCACTGAGCCGCCAAATGCGCCAATCCGAAACAAGGGTCCTGATGTAGAAACAAACATCCTCGCGCTAGAAGGAGTCACGCCTGAACTAGCGCCAAGTGATTTCGTATCTCAAAACTATGAAACCTTGGCTGCGCTTATGCGAGAGGAAGCGAAAAAGAGGTCAAGTCAGAGTCTGCAAGCTCGGCTCAACTTCGACCCTGAGCATGAAGCATCCCCACCACGTTACCGAAAGAAAAAGCGCGAGAAGGAGGGCCACCGACACCCAGTGTTTAATAGGATCGGAAGGAAAGTTGTGGATGATGAAGCAGCCGACTTACAGTCTCTGGAGGAGCATGAAGATGATGGATGGCGCACCAATGTCCACGCTAGACTTGGCAGTCGCAGGATCCACGATAGACTGGGGCGACGATGCTCCCCAAGCGAAAGCCCTTCAAGCTCGGATTCCGAGGATAGTCGGCGTAAGCGCCGCAAAAGGGTAAGCTCATCCTCAAGTGACTCCTCGGACAACGAGGACAAAGAAACATGACATTGGAAGTCCAGGAGAAGATACCGCGACCAGGAGGACGAAGATATGTCTCGTCCCTGGCGCCGCCAAAAGGTTGACGCATTCACTCGGCGCATCAGTGATTTTTCAGAAGATAAGAGAAGGCGCATGCCCGCCAATGTTAAAACTTATGATGGGACAGGTGATCCTGATGACCACCTAAAAATTTTCGAATCAGCAGCAACCATCGAAAATTGGCCACAACCTGTGTGGTGCCACATGTTTAACTCTACTTTAGTAGGGAATGCGCGAAACTGGTTCAGTAAGCTTCCACGTAGAAGCATCGATGGGTTTGAAGAGTTGCGGAAGGCGTTTCGTTTGAATTTTACTTAGAGGAAGAAGTGCGCCAAGAACCCTGTCGAACTCGCTAGGGTGAAACAGCGCCAAGGGGAATCCACAAGCGCTTTTATGGAGCGCTTTAAAGACGAATGCATACATGTCAAGGCATGCCCCGAAATACTAAAAATCTCAGGGTTTATGAACGGAATCAATAACCCAGAACTTATCAAAAAATTAAAGATAGGGTTCCCCAAACCTTTGACGAACTTATGAAGCGCACGAGGTCTTTCATCCAAGGAGAAGCCGCCGCTGCGGACAGTAAGAAAGGCTACTCAAACTATAGGTCACAAGAAGAGCCAAGGAGACAATCCAATGACCAGAGTAGCAATCATAACAAAAGCTACCGCAGTCAAGGCGGCGGACGGGGAAACGACAAGTATACCCCACTAACGAAGACTCCAAGGGAGATATTTGCGACGGAAGGAGCGAACTTTCCGAGACCCCCACCGATGCGCACTCCAGAAGATCGGCGCGTAGGGAATGGATACTGCGAGTATCATGGACAGAAGGGCCACACAACCAATGAGTGTGTCCAATTGCGCCAATTAGTTGATAAGCTAGTAAAAGAAGGCAGATTGGACCATCTAGTTAAGAACATTAAGGATGAGAAAGACAAACAGAAAACTGGGGGCAAGAAAGAAGCGCCTAAGGGCAAGGCTGACACAATCTACATGATACAATCATGGCAGCGAAAGACTAGGCGAAAGGTCAGCCAGAAATTTTTTTACGGAAGCGAAATCTCTTTTCCCACCTTGGCTTCGGACAACGCAGTGGCGAAACCGCTCACCATCGAGATAAATGCGGGGGGTCACGATATCCACCGCATGTATGTTGATGGAGGGGCATCAGCAGACATAATGTATGAGCATTGTTTCAAGAGATTGCAACCTGGGATACAAAGTCAGTTAAGCCCAGCCACGAAGCCGTTGACTGGCTTCACAGGAGAAAAGATATGGCCCATGGGGCAACTACGACTACTAGTTGTTGTCGGTAATAAGGAACACTCCACGGCATCCTGGATGAATTTTATGGTGATTAGGTCTCCTTCGCCATACAATGGCATTATTGGAAGACCAGGAATTTCGGCAATACGTGCAGTACCGTCCACAACGCATGGGATGCTCAAATTCCTAGTAGAAGGCGGCATTGTCACCATCTACAATAATGCTGCGCCACCAAGAGAGTGTAACATGATTACATGTGAGACGACACACACACCAGAACAGAGCGCAGCTAAAGTACCAAATCTGAAGGTTGCAATTCATCCTGATTACCCGGAACAAGAAGTATCGATCGGGGGATCGCTGTCTGATAAAGGCAGAGCAGCCGTGTGCACACTCTTGCAAAGGAATCTGGATATCTTCGCATGGGAACCAAAACACATGACTGGTGTGCCACGCTCGGTTGCAGAACACAAGCTGATAATCCGACAAGGATATTCCCCAGTACGGCAGAAAAAGCGCGGCCAGGCTCCAGAGCGAGCAAAAGCCATTCTGGAAGAAGTACACAAACTTGTGGACGCAGGCATCATGCGAGAAGTCTATTACCATGACTGGCTCTCCAACCCAGTAATGGTCAAGAAGAGCGATGGTAGTTGGCGGATGTGTGTGGATTTCACTGATCTCAACAAAGCATGTCCACAGGACTGCTATCCACTGCCAGAGATAGACTGGAAGGTAGAATCTTTGTGCGGATATCCTTTTAAATGTTTCTTAGATGCATACAAGGGGTACCACCAAATCCAAATGGCCAAGGAAGACGAGGAAAAAACAGCCTTCCACACAAGCCAAGGTGTCTATTGTTATACAAAGATGCCTTTTGGCCTGAAGAATGCGGGCGCCACCTACCAGCGATTGGTAGATAATGCATTTGAAAAGCAAGTGGGCCGCACCCTAGAGGTCTATGTAGACGACCTTGTCATAAAAATCCTTACTGAAGACGAAGTGGTGCGCGACATGGAAGAAACATTTAAAACATTACGAAAGATCAACATGAAGTTAAATCCTAAGAAATGCACTTTTGGCGCTACAGAAGGCATGTTCCTGGGATACTTGATAGAACCAGATGGCATTAAGCCATGCCCAGAAAAAACAGAGGCTGTCATCCAACTCCCTTCACCACGCACGTTGAAAGAAGTTCAGTCTCTGAATGGAAAACAAGCCGGTTTGAACAGATTCCTGTTAAAATCAGCGGATAAGTCACTTCCTCTCTTTAAAACACTCAAGAAGTGTGCAAAAAAGGGAGACTTTCGTTGGACTACGGAAGCGGAAGAAGCTTTCACACAGCTTAAGCAACATATAGCAGCGCTTCCTAAGCTAGTCGCACCCCGACCAGGGGAGGAGTTAATCGTCTACTTATCTGCGACTCATGGAGCGGTCAGCGCAGTGCTACTGACGGATAGGAATTCCGTACAAACACCGGTATATTTTGTAAGCAAAGCACTCAAGAAGACAGAGATTAACTACAGCCCAATGGAGAAGTTGGTCTTGGCGTTAGTATTTGCCGCCAAAAGACTGCGTAGATACTTTCAAGCACACCCAATAGTATGATCACAGACCAACCTATCAAGCAAGTTATCTCTAAACCTAACGCATCGGGCGATTACAAAAATGGAGTGTGCTGTTAGGCGAGTATAATATCTCTTATAGACCACGCACTGCGGTTAAGGGACAAATAATAGCAGACTTCATCATCGAAAAACCAGACACCGATGCTGCACCTCCACTGAGCAAGGTAGAACTACAAGAGCCATGGGTCCTGTTCACGGACGGATCTTCATGCGTAGACGGATCGGGCGCAGGCCTTATCCTTACCAACCCAGAAGGAATGGAATTCACTTACGCACTGCGCTTTGAATTCACAGCCACGAACAACGAGGCAGAATATGAAGCCCTAATCGCTGGATTACGCATTGCAACTCGAATGGGCGTACGCAACCTAGAAGCAAATGTGGATTCTCGATTAGTAGCCAACCATGTGTTGGGCGAATATGTGGCTAAAGAGGATAACATGGTTCAATACCTCGACATGACCAAGTCACTAATCCAAGGTTTTGACAGATTTACCATTAAACAAGTTCCTAGAGGGGAGAACAAAAAGGCGGACGCACTAAGCAAAAGCGCATCTACAAGCTTCACGCACCTGTCAAAACAAGTATTGGTGGAGATCCTAAAAAACAAATCCATCTCGGAGATGGAGATATCTACGGTGATATAAGAGGAGAATCCTACGTGGATGACCCCTATTGTCGAATTTATAAGCAAGGGCAAATTGCCCGAGGAGCAGAAGGACGCTCGACGGATACGGCGCACAGCGCAGAGGTTCGAACTTCGAGATGGTATCCTATATCGGCGTTCATTCCTACAACCATGGCTTAGATGCATTGGACCTCTTCAGGCAGATTACGTACTCCGAGAGATCCACGCCAGTTCATGCAGTATGCACTCAGGACCACGGTCCGTTGTAGTGCGAGCCTTGCGGTCAGGATACTACTGGCCCACTATGCATCGCGATGCGCGTGATGTGATAAAGAAATGTAGCGACTGCCAAGTTCATAGACCCATCCCGCGCAGACCACAACAAGAGCTAACGCCTATCACTTCTCCATGGCCATTCTATAAGTGGGGTATCGACATTGCGGGTCCCTTCCCTGTTGCAGCGGGGGGACTGAAATTTTTATTGTGGCAATAGATAACTTCACTAAATGGATTGAAGCAAAAGTAGTGGCGACAATCACAGGTAATCAAGTAAAACGATTTGTTTGGGAAAATATTGTATGCCGCTTTGGATTACCGGGGAGATCGTTTCGGACAACGGAAAACAATTCTGTGATAACCCGTTCAAAGACTGGTGCGCAGAGCTAAATATCACACAACACTTCGCGTCAGTTAAACACCCACAAACCAATGGTTTAGTTGAGCGCGCAAATCGTAGTCTAGGAGAAGGAATTAAAGCGCGCCTGGACAAACACAAAGGAAGATGGGTGGATGAATTGTCGCATGTCTTATGGGCGCACCGCACGACAATCAAAGTTAGCAATGGAGACACTCCCTTTTCTCTTGTCTATGGGACAGAAGCTGTCATACTAGCTAAAATTGGGATGCCAACTATTCGTACCGCGGAAGTTAATGTCGCAACCAATGACGACGAACGACGTATAGACTTGGACCTTTGGAAGAAAGGCGTGAACGCGCAGCTATACGTGAAGCAAAAGCCAAGTCAAAAATGAAGGGATACTACGATGCTAAAGTTCGAAGCACCTCATTCAGACCAGGCGACTTTGTATATCGCGCTAATGATGCGAGCCACGCAGAAGATACAGGTAAACTTGGACCAAAGTGGGAGGGACCCTATGAGGTCGTTGAAGCACTAGGAAAAGGCGCGT
Organism: Artemisia tridentata subsp. tridentata; assembly: GCA_021014915.2. NCBI lineage: Eukaryota > Viridiplantae > Streptophyta > Magnoliopsida > Asterales > Asteraceae > Artemisia > Artemisia tridentata. The sequence continues at coordinate 268,710,856 of CP139503.1, forward strand.
ACAAGCTGCGTGACATGGATGGCCGTGAGCTACAACGCACATGGAATATTTGCAATCTCAAGAGATGCTATCTTTAGGAAAGGTTACGACCCAACACACGGACACTTCCGCACTTTAGTAAGTGCTCAATAAATATCCGTGTATTTACATTTTGTTTCATTTAGGCAAATGTTTTTCTTTTTTACAAAAACTTGCAAGTATTAATTCAATGTCGCAGTTTCTAGCTAATTCCGCGACACATTTCACTTTATTGTTTACATGTTATTTATGTCTCAATATTGTTGTTACTTTACTTTCTGCCTACATGGCGTGCATGCACTTATTAAAACCCACGATGGTAAAAGGATGAGTAAACCTACTAAAAAACTCGTTGAGTAAGAGGGTTGCAAACCCATCAACATCGGATCACGCATCCTTGTTAAACACCTTACTCTCAAGACGTTGGAGTAAGTTCAATGTACATCCCACGACGGATACACAACAATGCACACTGTGCGCGTTTAACAAATTAGGAGTTAAGACACTTAACTCCTTGATATGATATTTGCAGTACGCTGCATATCAACCTATACACTTGTAAATTTTATGAACTTCATACACGATTATGGATTCTTATAAATTTTCTTAAGTATATACACAACAGTTTGCTTCTTAGACATAAATTAGATGTCTTTTATGCAAAGACAAAAATAACTAAGTGCAAACATTATAACTACAATCACATTTGATACAATATGCGTACAATCGTATTTTTCAAAATCAGCATTTTATTGTGGACTACGAGTTCATATACAGTATAGATTCAACATGCACATGTGAAACAAAAAGTGAACCTATTACAAAACATCACTACATCTAAGCAGCCTATATACTATGTGTGCGTTTAAGCCCTGAACTGCCCACTTGGCGCACCGCACTACCAGCCTCTTCAAGCTTCTTCAATAGGTCAACATCCTTGGGTGACACTGTTGGCACGCTAACGGGCACTCCATCAGACCTTGGAATATGGGCCGCACCAAGACCACAAAGGATGGCTTTCCCCTTCACACCCTTCTTCTTCGCAAGTCTCATCTCATGGGCCTCTAGGGACACCTTCAGAGGAATTTCCTTCTCAAGAGAAAAAGGATTCAAGATATCACGCGGACAAGCAAAGAGGGGTACCTGCAGCTGCGATACATCGGGCTTTAAAAAATAATCAGGCTGCACCTCAGCGTCATCTGCTGTGTGCCTAGCCAAAGTTAACCCCTCCATAATCACACCTATGGGATAATCCTGGTCGCGCTCCAGTTGAGCAATATGAGGAAGCTCCAAAAGTTTCAACTTCTCCATAGCAGCAACATGATCATCATAAGTGTTCTCATTGTAACCCGGTACTTGGGCAGTGGGCACAATCAAGATCTTGTTTGCACACAACTCCTCTTCAGCCTCTGCCTTACCACGTGCCAGTGCACACTGAACAACATCCCCAAAGGCGTCCCTCACCTCTTGAGACTCTAAAGTTTTCAAGGCAGCAAGGCGCAAGCCATGGCTGATAAGCCACCTGCGCTCAGCAATGGTTGACACCGGGTAAGGGTACAACTCTTCATCGTATTCGATGCTGAGCTTGCGCAGCTTGCTCTCCTGTTTCTCCAGCAAACACTCTACGGACTTGCGGAACTCCTCCAAATTGGAGAAGTGCTCATTCTTCCCATTCTCCAAATATTTCAAAACCCAAAGACAAGAAGCCTTGTATTCTTTGAAGTTAGCACGCTCTTGGCTCAGTTGGGCAAACAATGATAGCCTCTCATCAGCAAGTTTCTGAGCGTATACAGTGGTTGACTCTGCTTCAGCCTGAGCATCAACTAACTGCGCCTTCAGTAGCGCAATCTCCCCATCCCTCTGCGCACTTCTGCTACCTTCACCCACATGCCTAGCTTTGAGCTCTGCAACCAATGAGGCTTGATGCGCAGTAGCCAAGCATAACTCCTCAATCAACTGGTCCGTAGGCACATCTTCAGATGCCTTTGTCCCAGATCCTTGGCCCCCCTACGTAAGATGATCAGTAGGCGAGGGATTCGCCTTGGGTGGCGATTTCCCAGCGCGAGCAGCATCCCAACAGCTTCAACACTGCATGTAAATGACGAAGGCCCAAGGTTATTATTGTAATCTCAGCGCAAAATATAAACAAAAATATTGACGAGACAAGTCTAATTACTTACTTGGGGGGAGGAGATTTAGTTGACGACGTATCCTCCTCTGAGGATGATTGCCCGCCAGATATAAGATGGCGCCTTCTTTTGGACGTACCAGCGCCATCATCCCCAGCAGCTTTCTTGCGCTTCACCCCTTGGCCAGCGCCTTCTTGCCCACTTTCAGACATGGCAAACTCCCCACTCTCTGACGAATCAGTCTGCGATAACTCTTCCACAGGGATTTGTACCTCCGGAGTGGGAAAACTACGCAGAGGAGTCGCCTCTAAAACAATTGGGGATGTATCCTCTGACTCCTCCTGCACGATTTCCATCGTACGCCCCGCGGTAGCCTGTAGAACTGGCTCCTCGCCATCTCTCAAAGGGCGCACCCCTACAGTCACTTGTTTCGGCCTCTCCAAGCGAACAACACCAAATAGATCCATGTCTGCGCAACAAACAACAAACAAACAAAAAATGAGTTAGATAAGCTATAAAGGGAAGAACGCTTACAACTAATAAGCGAAGAGGAAGGAAGAGACAAGCACCCACCCCGGCTATTCTCGTCCAAAAAAGTTGGCACCTCCTCCGGACTACCGAAGTAATTGCGACTGATGCCCATGTGCACCAAAAACTCCTCTGGATACGCCTTGATCGGTATGCGATTGGCATTAACCGTCTCCGCATCCTCTGCGCTATACGTTCCGGGGATGGGGCGCTCATCTCTCGGTAATGATTCTTGGGTATAGAACTCAAAAATCCATGGAAAAAATGCACTATCAACCCAAAAGAACTTCTCCCTCCAATTCCTCAGTGCGTCTAACTTTTCCGTATAGCACTGCAGCGGCCCTGCGCGCTTGGAAAAGGACACCCACCCGTTTGACCACGAAGTGTGATAAAACGCGCAGAATAGATGGATTGTGGGTTCAATCGCCAACAGGCGACAATTTACTTCAAAATTGGTTATTTTTGCTGCACCTATACAGTGCAGTTGGGAAATATGAAGACGATAGTGGTTTAGAATATCGCACAAAAATAGGGAAATGGGCACACGTTGGTTAGCGAATTCGAAGAAACGTGTGTATACCCCTACCTTCCCTTGAGGGAAGTTCGCTATTGACGCAGTCACCACCGGAACCACCGGGTGCAATGCGATAGGGATGTAATAATCTGAGGTGAACTGAAGAAGTTCGTACTCAGATATATCGGAAGTAAAGTCGGATAACTGAAGAACCATGGTTAGAATTTAAAGGATTCTGAAGCGCACGCGCTGTTACCTTAGGAGTTCTTGATTTCTTGTTCGCTGTTTAAAGTTTTTAACAATGGCGGCAATGGACGATTTTACTGTGATAAGCACAGTGAAATGGAGATGACACTTTATATAGGGTTACAAGATCGCATGGATGATTGACATATGTCACCCACTTGCTCTAATCGTGTGGCTGGGAGGACAAAAGGTGAAGCACTTTTTCACCCACCCATCACGATTTACAAAGGAGATACAGATGTACTTGGACTAGATTAATTATATTGCTTCTTTAGGCGGGAAAAACTTGAAACTTCTCCGCTACGCATTCCGGAATACCTTTTTGCTACATTTGTTAGTCTAGCATCCGCAGTCGTTACACTACGCATACTAGACTGGGGGGACATGATGACGTATAGTCCGCATTCGGGTCACGAACCCGACCAATGGACGCTACTAACACTCAAGCCCATCACGAATGGGCTCAAGCCCATCACGAATGGGCTATCACGATAACGGTTTGGGCTTACGATGGCCCAAACCCGAAGTTATTTATGGTCTTGATATAGGATATCTCTTATTTATGGGATATGTATCAAACGACCGGTTTAGGCGGGATACGCCGAGGAGTGAGGAACACGAAACCAACAAGGATTTCGTGTGTATATAAAAGGTCTCTCGACTCTCATTAAAGATACGATCTAAGAACCCTAACTCTTCAACTAAACCCTAAAACCGATTACTTACTCTCACGCCGGAGGATAATCGTGGGAGACAATCCCACGATAAGCCTAACGGTGTCTTTTTGTTTTCTTAGTGCGCAAGTCTCAAGCATTAAGATCTAATTGATACGGAAACAAAGAACCCCCAACTTTTGTATCAACAAGGGAGGAGTGTAGCAGTACAAAGTCGATAACGAGCAGTACAAAGTCATGTCCATAGCAGTACTAAGTAAAGTCTGGTAGCAGTACAAATTTATGTTGGCAGTACTAACCAACGAAACAAGTAGTACAAACCAAAAAAACAGTACTAATGAAATACGTGGGCAGTACAAACTTAGAACGATAGCAGTACAAACCAAATGTCTTAGAGCGCCAACAGTACTAACCAAGTATCACAAGCAGTACAAAGTAAGAAACGGGTAGCAGTACTAACTTCGATCTTGGGCAGTACTAAGTGAAGATGGAGAGCACTTCATGAAACAAAAACCAGAACTGATCGAATAAACTAGGGTTAAACGTGTTGGAGTTTTGGATAAATATTAATATTCGTATGACTAGAATCGAACTCGAGACCTTGGGATTGAACACTTTACGAATGAGTATCAAGAAGTAAATAATTAATGTATATTAAATGTTATGTATATATATTTATTATTTGAACACAAGAAAAGGACTAATAATCGTTAGTTGTTAACGGTATGGACTAATTATCATTAAACGCAAAGAAAAGGACTAGATTGTAAATTGGATGACAAGAAGGTTCCGGAATACCCTCTTGGAGAGGTATGGCCGGCCAACCCAACCCAAGGGGCATCCCTTGCCCTAACTTATCTACCAAGATTACAATTAGTATATAAACACATCAAGGGTTCAAGGTTTTGGCTAATCTCTTGCACACACTAAACCCTAAAGTGTTTTTCTTTTCTTCTTTGTTCCATAAACGATCGTACACCCTTTTAGGGTTGTGGGATCGAATTTTGTTCATCAAAATTCTTTACTTGTGTTTTTTACTAGCATAAACTTGATATGGTTTAGTTCGTGTGTACAAGAACGAGGTAATTACTCACTATAGTAATTATCAAGGGATCGATTAACAAAACGGTAAGGGGTTAATCATTGATCCATATAAACCCTTATTAGGGTTCTTCATATTGTTCATGATTTATTGAAGTGCAAAAGGTACGTTCCTATTTAATTTATGTTAATCTATTATGTGTTATAATCGTTCCTACGCTTCCGCATATGTGAATACATGTTTTGTTAATTTATATGATTGTCATGGTTCTCATATTATAACAGTGGTATCACGAGCTTGCTATAACATGTAATTGATTACATAAAACACATAAAAATCGGATCTTTAATGTTTTAGATACATGTTAAGATTGTTTTGAGATCTAGGGCTTGTTAAATTTTGAAACCCTTAATTTTGGGGGGGGGGGGGGGTCGATCACTCCTTTATCCAAATTAGGGTTTGTGGATTCAATATTAAGTGGATTAGTAACCCTAGGTTGTTAACAAGATTTATGTGTTAATTGAACGTATCTTGTGACCTAATTGATAATTGTTTGAGATAGACATGTTCCATGGATCTAGGTTTTAAAAATAAAAATAAAAAAATTACGAAACCCTAACCCTATATTTGGGGGGTACGATTTCCATAAACCCTAATTAGGGTTTGTGGTTTAATTTTTTAATTAATTGGATTAGAAACCCTAGGTTTGCAACGTGTTTATGTGAACTATGTGGTAATTGTTATGCATGAATCCATGACGAAACATGCATGTTAGTCATGGATTGGATTAATTGTTTAATTGTTAGAACTTGTTTTACACATGTAATAATTAGATAATTCTAAAAATTGGGGAAGACTCCAATTATATATTAAAATCAATTAATGTGCAATTTGGTATATGTTTACTATGACTTACGCAATTGACTTTGTCAATGCATGTGGCTCACCTGTGCAAGGTGAAAGTCTTAGTTAAACCATATGCATACTTGACATCTAGATATTGATTTTATTTAGGATTGTTTAAAAGGTTGCATGTGGCTAGATGTTTCACTAACAATTAATTGTTTTTCTTATTAGTTAATTGTTGTTTTCTTTTAAATTACTTGTTTATTGTTTTTTTTATATGTGATATGTTAAAGTAAGCAATAAAAGGGTAATTTTCAAAGAAAATTAAAGTGGACTAATAATGGTGAAACATAAAGTAATAAAGTAAGGATCTTGCAGAGTCTTATGTGCCGCTAGTGGTCCGATTCGCACGGTAATCAGCTCCCAGGCGAGACTAGCAAGATCTAAACTTTGTCACTTAATTTTTAAGATTAAGATCATAAACTTTTGCTTGATTGATGTTTTTGTACAATAGTGTGTGAAAGGCGGACCAAAGATGACAAACTGTGTGGTGGGTTTATATGGAGAGGGGTTTTTTAAGAGATTCGCTCCTACCGGCTCTCCGGGCCCGCTTGTGCGTCAACTGCGACTTACCTATATCACTATCTACGTACACCATCATCTTAAAGGTGATTTACCTCAATTCCATGCGCCACTTTTGTGGCAAATATCCGAATAACATGTAAGAGTAGGATATGTGGACGATAATTGTTGGTACTTCTTTAATTGGTGAACCCAATACCTCAAGTACATAGTTTTGGTTTACTCTTAACTAATTGGTAAATAAAATTGTTTTGAAAATTTATGCTATAAAGATGAGTTCATGCATCTTTATACATGTTTTGATTACACATCAAACTAAATACCCTATAATTTAAGTTACATGCCATCTAACTATAAGGAACACTTGAAGTTAATTTTGGGTATGCGTGAGACCTGGACCAAAATTAATGACAAGGTAAATTTTCGAGTGTGCGTGAGACCACACATGGATGAATTTACAGTTTCTAAGTTAGACAACTTAATTAAGCTGATGCGTGAGACCTAGAGCTTAAGGCATGAGATGGGATGAAACATGCTTACATTGCAAATTGATGAATCAATTTGATGTAAATCCCATAATGATCTAGGAATTGGAAAATTGTTTGCCAATTATTGTTCGACAGATTACCTAGTTGAATACTATCATTACTAGCAGATCAACTGATGTAATGGTACTATGACAATTAGGATCCTAGCTTTAAGAAAATACTATGGTTAATATGAATATTTACCAATGGGTATTTTATTTTCTTAAAGAGTAATTATCGAAAATACTAAAATTGAATTTTGTAAATTCTTTTAAATGTATTGATGCAACGTTAAACCGTAAACAAGGGTTGTACTTTATTAGTAAATTGATCTACACCCGTAGGGGTCTTGGCTAGAGTCAATTTCATTAAAAGAATAAACCTAGTCTCCTTTCATGTGAGAAGCGTGAGACTAAATCCTATTCTTTTTCATGAATGAGAAAGGTATGATAAAAAAAAAAAAAAAAATAGATTGTCTAAATTCTAAATACATAACTCATAGCAAATTTTAATCGTTAAGATTATTGCAAATTTTACGAGTTATTAAGTTAGAAGCTAGACAAGTTACCGCATAATGGTAAAAGACAAGCTAGTATATCTAGTTGTTTTGTTTTGACCATTTGAAGGTACTACATACAATTGTTGGAATTGTAGACCTATTAAGGAAGAAATTGCATGCCAATTTTTCAAGTTAATAGTTTGGAATGTGATGAATCACATTTAGTCTATATGTGGATATTTCGACATATATGTAGTAGAATACATTCTTTTAGTACCTAATTAATTGCTACGAATGGGTTTTCTCAAAGATGTAGGAAACTGAAAAGCAACACTATTATTCTTTCACTGGTTATTGAAACAATTACAATGTTGTCAAATCCAGTGGGAGTATTGTGTTCTTATTACTGAATAAGGGATTATTGTAATGTTCTCTAATTCAGTGGGAGTTACAAGACTTATTGTCTTGAAAGTGACTCAGATTATCTTTTGAATATCTCAAGATAATTACTTTCCAAATATAGACACTAAATTTTCAAGGATAGTCATGTGCGTTTCCTTGATTAATTAAGTAACTCTATATCTACTAAGTTATGCTAATGACACATTCATATTGATCACATTAACAAACGCGTGTAGTGTTGTTTATGTGGTACATGATGTTGTTCCATGCACAAGTGGGAGAAATCTTTATTGTGTGCAAGGTACAACATATAGCAATATGATTTAGTAGCTTCTCTTAACTGCAAGGTAAGAGATTCTAGTTCTTGTATGATTGAACATATCTATTCTAAGAAACACTTAGAGTTAATTTTGGGTATGCGTGAGACCTGGACCAAAGTTAATGACAAGGTAAATTTCCAAGTGTGCGTGAGACCACACATGGAAAATTTATAGTTTCTAAATTAGATACTTATTAGAACATGTGTCAATGTGATAACAAGACTACTTCAACTTTAACATTTGTGTATTATTGGAATAACATAAATGCATGAAGTAATATAATACTACTACGATAATTATGTATTTAGGAATGACATAAATAAATGAAGTAAAGAAAATTAACTTGAAATTAATATTGAAACCATATTGTGGTGTTCGAGAATACTTTAGTTATACATGTTTATATCTTCTTATAAACATGAAGTCTTACAAGACTTATTATAATAAAGTAAGACGTTAACTTGTTGTGTCTTATTTATTAAGACATTTACAAGAAGTCATTGAGATTGATCAATGACTTATAACGTATAGTGGAATTATAACAGTTTATGTTTTCTTGTTGAGGCATGGACATGAAGTGACTTTATTAATAAGTACTTGTGTTATAAAGCATGCAAGGGGTTTGGAAATTCTATTTCACCAATAAGTTGATTTAGTTGGTAAATAGATATGCCAAAAGAAATATGGTTATCTTTCAGATTGTTAGAATATCTAACAATATTAGTCCTAATGAATACTACAAGTTTGTGGTGTGGAGAATAAAACTCTATTGGTATTGTTTGATTAAAGATAACTATGACTTCTTTTCTTCCGGAAATTATTAAGGTTAAAGAATTGAGTATGGATTAAATATACTCAATTAAACTCCTAGAAGATTAATAAGACATTATGAAATGTGATGAATCACATTAAGTCTTGAAATAAAGTTCTGAATTTGTTAAAGCTACTTATGTGTAGGTTATTAACAGTAGAATGTCAGGAACTGTCAATGTGTATTTGTAATGTCCTAAAAAGAAAATTGGATTGTTGCTCTAAATTGCTAAGTATTTATAGATAGTCTATATATTACTAAAAGCAAGTGGGAGTTTATTACAAAATACATAATCTTCTAAAAACACACTAGTCAAAATCATGATGAGGCTTAACATGTAAATGATAAACCTCAAGATGATGGAATTCTCATTCATAGATCCACTTGGATATCATGTTTAGTATGCTGAGGATTATATGATGAAGTATTACCAAATAATGAATTGGGTAAAATCACTCATACTATGAATGTTATAGATGCTGTTCATAAAGATAATCAAATTTTGAAAATTTGGTTTATCTTAATTCTTAATAGTTAGAGAATGGAGATGAGTTTATTCAAAGATTATGTAACCTTAATGGTTTAAATCTTTGTATAAAAATCATATGGACAAAATTGTATACATATTTTAATGCATGACTTATGACAAGATTATTAATCATACTTAAGCAATTAACTATGATTGAATACTCTTTCATAAGTACATTAAAGTTACAAAGATGGTAATTGTCATACTTGTTTTCATAAGTATGAAATTGACAATATCAAACTCTTTCTTTAACGATTACTTAAGCGAGGACGATAAGTAATCAAAAGGAGTTTATGAATTCAAATAAATCTTTGAAAGTATACAAAGTGCAATAATCCATGAATGGATAAATGCATGCATCTAGGAGATTACTCTTATGTTTAATTATTAAATACATGTTTTGATTTATAATTGAAATAAGATAATTTCTAAGTATTTCTGAAAGCTAGTGGGAGTATTATGTTTGATTTACTAAATCATATATGTTGAAGTAACATTCCATATAAGTAAAATGTTAAGTCTTAGTTTGGAATAAAACTTTACTTATAAGATTTAGAAAATAAAACATACAACCTTGGAACAAAAGTTTATTATTTAATAAACATGTGCGGTAAATAAATCTAATAGAATATGATATATCATTTTGAAATACTAAATGAATATATATATATTTGTAAAGATAGAACATGAATAAAAATCTAAGTCTGACTAAAGAATTTTCATGTACATCATATTATTGTTGTATCATGCTTAAATGCTAAATGATTTGACAATATTTGATATCCAATAAAGGTTATTAGATAACTTGTGTAATGAATATTCTGATGGAATATGTTTGGACTTAGAATACACTATCCTCGACCTGGAATTGCTCCTAAATTCTAAGTATAAACAATATGGCAAAAATTGTTGCGTAATTGTTATAGCCAACAAATCTTGAAAGATTGGAAGGCATCGAATTACACAATGGATATTAAGTTTACGGAATAGTTAAAAAGCATATTGTAGTTTTATACAATGATGCTGGTTTGATTGAGATGACACTCAATAACTAGTCATAGTAGGATTTTATCCTTGTTAATGGCCATGTGAACTAGTTGTGCTCTACTAAGAGCATAGTTGCATTATACATTATAGAATTAGAATACTTTAAACTTTAAAACGTTTGAAAGTTTGATTGCCATAAATTGATGGTTGAGGATATCACATCATTTATGAAGTATTGTGTGACTATATCAAGATAGTTGGATACACACATAAAATAATTTTGTTAATTAAATTCTTGAAATAAGTATTCTCAAAATTATTATAGATCAAAGTTAGTTGAAATAAATGCCTTGTCAACAAGTATGATTGTCAGTACTTGAGGCATAGTTGTCAACAAGTCATTACTTGAGACAAAATTCATTAACTAGAATTATCATGCATTGATCTATTTAGTATTTGGATAAAGGACATTAAACAATTATTATTTATAATGAATTAAAGTACTTAGTACGTTTGTTTTCATTAATAATAAATTGTGTCCTATATTTGCATGTTTAAATCCATGAATAACTTATGTTATTCTAAATTGTCCGTTGTCAATTAATGATATGGGAATATCATTAAACTAAGACAAATCTGAGTATTGGTTAGAATATACTTGAAAGTATATTGATGAGTAGACATACCAATTTCACATGATGTTCAATGAATTGAATATAGGACTTATCCCAACTACATGAGTTTACTTTATGGATCTTGTCAGTAAGTAAATCATGAATTTAGTTATCCTCAGACTTGAGATACCAGATAAGTGTCATGGATGTAGTGCATTTCTGTGAAGCAATTTACCGCTTACCGTAACTGGGAGTTATAAGGATTGTTTTCAGAAATGTTGCAAAGTCTATGGGTTATTCTTGTAGTCAAGAAATAATTTGTTCCTTCAAATTCGTTTTGAAGTTTGATACTTCTGGGCCCCTCGTAGGGTTGACAAGGTGTTTGCGTGCGCACGCCCAAAGTCTATCTGGAATACGTTCAGATATTTTGGTAATCTTGTTCAATCATAAACAACGAGAAACAGAATTGTTAATTGAAGAATGACTGAGATCCATATCTTTATTAACATGGTATTAGTAACAAAAGGATAATAATAATGATGAATCATTAAAGTTTTTTTCCAGGAAACCTAGCTCGAGTTGGTGTAGGGGCATTGGCGTGTTGCTAGACGCTAACCAATGTCATTACGCTATTAATAGATATCCAAGTGGGAGCTGTTGGAGTTTTGGATAAATATTAATATTCGTATGACTAGAATCGAACTCGAGACCTCGGGATTGCACACTTTACGAATGAGTATCAAGAAGTAAATAATTAATGTATATTAAATGTTATGTATATATATTTGTTATTTGAACACAAGAAAAGGACTAATGATCGTTAGTTGTTAACGGTATGGACTAATTATCATTAAACGCAAAGAAAAGGACTAGATTGTAAATTGGATGACAAGAAGGTTCCGGAATACCCTCTTGGAGAGGTATGGCCGGCCAACCCAACCCAAGGGGCATCCCTTGCCCTAACTTGTCCACCAAGATTACAATTAGTATATAAACACATCAAGGGTTCAAGGTTTTGGCTAATCTCTTGCACACACTAAACCCTAAAGTGTTTTTCTTTTCTTCTTTGTTCCATAAACGATCGTACACCCTTTTAGGGTTGTGGGATCGAATTTTGTTCATCAAAATTCTTTACTTGTGTTTTTTACTAGCATAAACTTGATATGGTTTAGTTCGTGTGTACAAGAACGAGGTAATTACTCACTATAGTAATTATCAAGGGATCGATTAACAAAACGGTTAGGGGTTAATCATTGATCCATATAAACCCTTATTAGGGTTCTTCATATTGTTCATGATTTATTGAAGTGCAAAAGGTACGTTCCTATTTAATTTATGTTAATCTATTATGTGTTATAATCGTTCCTACGCTTCCGCATATGTGAATACATGTTTTGTTAATTTATATGATTGTCATGGTTCTCATATTATAACAAAATGAACCCTAACAACCACTTTGCTTGAACATCGATCAAACCCCATCACATAAACACTAAGCTTTCAACATCTTTGAAGCATAACAAACAGATCGACAATAGTAGCAAGCGGGGGTTTTCTTTAAACAATAAAAACCAGATCTTAACAAACCCTAACTGTATATATGCACATTCAAAGCTTCTTTCTGTGGTGTATAATTGACAACAAGCATCATATAAACCAACTTTCATGATGAATGCATAAGATTAGAACCAAAATCATGAAGTTGATTCAAGAAAACCTTAAAAATTTGAAATTCAGAAACACCTCTGCAACAGTTTTCAAAAATTCATACCTGACAATCTCCCTCTGGTGAAAATCTTCCTTGATGTATGAAGAATCTCCAGTAAAAATTTCAACCTGATCCAATGGTTAACGAAGGAGTTATTGTCGTTTGAAAATAGCCCTGCAGTGAGTTACGAAAATATAACCGGTTACGAATTTTCTTGTTTTCTTCGATCTTCGACAAACTAAACCTTATGAATCCCTCAATCCTGAGCCCCTAGGCTCTGATACCAATTGTGACGTTATAATGAACAACTTCGTAGATCGTTTAGAGCAAGTGGGATAAACAATAATAATGAATAACACGATGCGCAGCGGAATAAACAAACTATCATTATTATTGCTTCAAGATTTTTTTCGTCATCATTTCCTAACAACTACTAACATACAAAAAGCCCCAATGCTATGTGATCAAGTATAGCACGGTTACACTCTTACAGGGTTCAAAGATCCTTGAGGCTTATACCAAACACTAACCCTAGGCGTCTAACACAAGACCTACGCCTAGGTTTACATACACACACCTTTATTGGAGTTACATCTTGACTTCTGTACCTAAAACTCACGCCTCTAATCTCTTTATATAATAGAGATTAGGGTTACAAAGACTTTAACATTGAACATAAATAGTCCTTCATCTTTGTCTTCATAATTTTCCTTCATCTTTCATGTTTTGTCAATATCAACTCAAATATAATTCCCAACAAGTAGTAACTGGTGGGCTAGCAGTATTAATATTTTTCCCAACAATACTAACATTTGGCTCAGCAGTACAAACTTCATTTGTATTGTCTTAAAGATTCTCTTGTTCTTCAACACCACTTTCTTTGTTTCCATCTTTAGAGCCCTTCTTGTTAGCATCATTAGAAGGTTCAGCAGCCTTTGAAGATGAATCAACACTATTCCATATAGGCATCAGTATGTGATCTTGAACATCCTCTTTTTCCATGCTTGGTTTACATGTATCAACACTATCTTCTGAACCTACAAAATCAGTAGAATATGTTCCTGCAACAACTGGTACATAGTTCATAGATTATGTTAGAGTATCAAGATCAAACAGCCATTTTGGACCTTCACTTGCAACATTAGACTTATTCTCTAAAAATTAAACATGCAGGTTTTCCTCTACTTTCTTGGTTCTTATATTGTATACCCTAAATGCTTTGCTGTTTAATGAGTACCCAATAAAGAAACCCTCATCTGCCTTTCCATCAAATTTTCCCAAATAATCTAAGGTATTGAGAATAGTGACATGACATCCAAATGGTCTTAGAAAACCTAAAGCAGGTGTTCTACCTCTAAATAGTTCATATGGTGTCTTGTTGTGAGATTTGACCACTAAAACCCTGTTTTGCACATAACAAGCAGTATTAATTGCTTCAGCCCAAAAAGTAATGGGCAGCTTAGAATCAGCTAACATGGTCCTAACAACCTCTATTAGTGTCCTATTCCTCCTTTCAGCAACCCTATTCTGCTGAGGAGTTCTAGCTACACTAAACTCTATCTTAATACCTTTTTCTCTACAAAATTCATCCATAACTCTATTTTTAAATTCTGTCCCTTTGTCACACCTAATGATTTTCGCTCTCTCACCAACTAGGTTTTCTATTTCAATTATAAAAGTCTTAAGAATGCTACTTGTTTCATCCTTAGATCCTAGAAAGAAAACCCATGTGAACCTGCTATAATCATCAGTTACAACAAGACAGTATTTTTTTATGCTGAATACTACTCACAGAAGTAGGACCAAAGAAGTCCATATGAAGCATAAATAATCGTTGAGTAATAGAGTTCTGGGTCTTAGGCTTACAAGAAGCTTTGTGTTGTTTGACTTTGAGGCAGGCAACACAAGTTTGGTCATTTTCAAAACGTTTTTGAGGCAAGCCTCTTACCAAACCATCTTTAACAATCTTATTTATGGTTTTAAAGTTAACATGACCAAGTCTCCTATGCCAAAGCATTGACTCATCCAATGTGGCTTTTGCTACAAGACAAGTTAGAGCCTCTTTAGGAACAATTTTCTTCATGTCAACACTGTACATATTGCCCTTTCTAGGAACTTCAAGTAATCCTTGACTTTCATCAGGTAACTTAAAGTCAGGAGAAAGAGCAAGACATTCAGTGTCTGTAAAAAGAACTTTGTTCTTTTTGTCACACATTTGTGAGACACTAAAGAGATTATACTTGAGTTCCTGCACAAAATACACATCTTCAAAGTCAAGTTTACTGGTTTTTAAAGTATCTTTACCAGTAATTCTGCCACCAATTTCTCCCCCAAATGTAACATATCCTCCATCCATAGGTGTAAAGTCTGAGAGGTAGGACATGTTCCCAGTCATGTGCCTAGAGCATCCAATATCAACATATCCTTGATCTTCTTCATCATCTTGTTGTGGATGTCCCTGCACATACAACAAAGGAAATTAGTTTCCTTTGGGGACCCAAGTCATTACTGACTTGGATCTGCCTCGTGCATCAATGTAATCATATTTCTTCATTGTTATTGATGCACCATTGAGTTTGATAGGTCTCCATACCCAACATGCTGATGTCTTAACAACATTTACTCCATTTGCCGTAGCAGTGTTTCTTAGCCTAGCAGTACTAACTGCTGGTCTAGTAGTACAAACTGCTGGCCTAGCAGTTTTAACCTTTTGATTCCAAACTTTGTTATGAAACACTACTTTCTTATAAAGAGGCATGTGGACAGTTTGTTGTGCTATTTTAGTAAAACTTGAAGTTGATTTAGCACTTGAAACTGTTTGTTTAGGGTAAACAGTCTTAATTGGTCTGGCAGTACAAACTGCTGGTCTAGCAGTACAAACTGGTTTAAGGCCAGACTTTATCAAAATTACTCTGGGAGTCATATTACTGTTAACATTAGGGTGAGTTTTTCTTGAAAAACTGTTTATGTTCACCTGATGCGCGTGATGTGTCGTTGCGGTTTAGCAGTTTTAATGCCTACTCAAGTTTTAAATTTATATTTAGCCGACTTATCAATAACACACACACTTAACGAGCAGTGTACCCGGTCAGTATGAAGATAATGGTAAGTAGAGTGTCGATCACTAAGAGTGGAACGTATTATCTAGTTATTCTAATCAGTATTTTAATATCCTAACGCAAGGGGGTTTCAGCCTGAGAGACTGGCACGATTTGTTGCAATTAAATAATAAAATAAACCAATAGGCACGAATCAGCAAGTAGCACACACGTACACAGATAAATACTTGAGACAATAAGAGGGCTGTCCTTATGATTAAGTAGATTGTCACTTGTTTTATTGATAGCTTTATATGAAGTGTATGTAGTTAACCCTTTCTCGTTGGTCCTAATCTTATCGGCGAGTAAACCCTTAATGATTACTTATGTCTTAAAGTTATTCCTAAGTGATCAATTTAGTAATAACCGTGGGAGCCACATTATGTCCCGCAGTCAAATGCCCGCAAGGCACTAATAAACACAGAGGTTATCAATGCACTAATAAGTAGTAACCAAAGACATCAACATATAAACTTTAATTGATGGGAAATCAAGTATTAAAGGGAGTGCAATCTTTCGTTGTCACATTACACAAGCCACCAATCCTGATGAATTAAAGTTTGCTAACACAATAAAACAAAACTACTTAATGAATTAAACACATGCAGCACCTTCTTACAGCTCTTGTATCTTTGATTTGGGTGTGTCTTGTGCTGCCTCCTTGACTGAATTCGTCCTTTGTTTCTCCTGTTCGGACTTCGGTTTTAGGTTTTCCGGAACTTGTAATTCGTCTGGTCTACGGGGTATTTATAGTTTCTGTCTGAGGGAAGATGCGGCGCATCTAGTAAGTAGATGCGGCGCATGTACTTAACTTCGCGTGGGGTCCAAGATTATAATATTCAGGAATATTCGTACACCGCCAGAAGATGCGGCGTAACTCCATGATTGGATGCGGCGCATGTCCTCTTGTATCTTGGATCGTATCTGGTGATATCTTGATAGAGATGCGGCGCATGTCATGAGTGAGATGCGGCGCATCTGGAGCAGATTAGTCTTGATCTTCTTCATTTCAGTAGACTCTTAACTTCTTGCATGTTATGCTCCATAATCAGTCCAAAATCGCTAAGTTTCACCAAATGCTTGTTTTTACCTGAGAATTACAAAAGTAAACGATTAAGTATCAATCCTCATACATAATATAGTAAAACAAGTTAAATTAATAGGATAAATGATAGTAATAAAATGTACTTATTTGAGTTCATCAAATATCCCCCCACTTGAACTTTACTTGTCCCCAAGTAAACCTTAAAATTTCTCTTATGAAAATGTATCCTAAAAGATGTTAGGATTTATTTTTATATTTAAGCATGTATTCGTTCATTTCATAATCACACAACTAAACACTTTAACGAATTAGAAGTAAAATAAAATAAGTCGATAAAAGCAAATCTAATCGTTTAACTGTCCAGTCGCGACGAATATTCTATCATAAGCTTGGCAAGTATACACATCTCCTCCACTAAAGCTAAGGAGTAACAAGTCTAAAGCGGTAAAAAGGGTTTTTTAGGCTTAAGGGTTAATTATTCTCTTTCACTATCGATCTCAAATTCCAGAAAAGGCGACAAAATCACAAATACATGATCGAATCCACGAACACGATACTTGCAATTGCTCAAATCCTTAACTCGAATAGGCTAAAGATAGGTCCAAACTTCACCAATAATAATATATCAAAAAGGGCGACAAAATCATAAATACATAGCCGAATCCACGACTACGATACTTAAGATTGCTCAAATCCCTAATCTCAATAAATCAAAGGTTTGGTTGGATAAAGAATAATAAAGGGCATGGATAACATTTGGGATATAAATTGGTGTAAAATGAAAAATAAACAAAACAAATAAATTAAAATCCTAAGTGTGGTTAATCACTATCCCAACCATCCCATGAATAAGACTCATATCATCGAATAACTCACGCTTTAACACTTGAAACACACGCTTTAGGTAGACACGAATTATACTCAACAAAATCTTAATCAAAGAATAAACCTTAATTGGCGTTCCCATAACTGCCAATTCCCATTCAATCCATAGATATAGTACAACAAATAGTGGTGATATCGACCACTTACATAACTTTACATAAGTTGGTTAAAACTAACTTCCAACTTTTCTTTCTTTCTTTTTCTTTTCTCATTTTTCGATTTTTTTTTTTTTTTTTTTTTTTTTTTTTTTTTTTTTTTTTTTTTTTTTTATTAAACATAAACATAGATGTGTAAAATTTCACCACATCACTATAACTTTCTTTCCGGATAATTTTTCCATACTTTTCATGACTTCAGAAATAATGGTAATAGTGAAAGTAGTAAACACACGAAAAATAAACTCCAAAATATACAATATTTACTTTCACTCCAATTGCATTGTGCAATTTCCCGACCTAACCATAGATAATGAATTACGCACGCGAACACAGGTAATGTAAGGAAACACACTCTGCCTATAGCAATTAACCAACCACGGATTCTAATCTACAGGGTAGGCTAAGGTGTAGGGGTGTAACGAAACATTTTAAACATAGGTGTAAGAAACGAAAGGAATGGCTCTGAGTGTTTTTCTAGGGGTATCTTACTCTAAAAATGAGAGTAACAAAAGGGTTTATACGGGGGTTAACTAACCAGTGTAGTTAGTTAATAACACATAACAAATAATAGGCTATTTGGGTGTAATCCTAGAATTTTACCAATTTAGACAAGTCACTCCAATTATATAAATAATACTTATTATGGTGGTCTCGAATAGTATACAAGCCAAGTTCTAAAGTTTACAAGTCACCGGCACACTCATAGATTTGTGAATTTTGAAAAATCACAATTTTTGAAAATAACGTCATGTGTGCAGTTATGCAACTTAGATCTTAAACAAAAACATGCTAAATTTTTTTTAAGTTTGATATATTAAGCACATTTTAAGCATAATTTTTGAAAAAGTTTAGGACAAGTAATTGTTAAGTGTTCTAATTCTCCAATCCCCCACTTAAGTTAAACAACGTCCTCGTTGTTTGTATAAAAGGTTAAAAACTGGAAAATAAAAGAATTAGAACAGAAAAACTCCCCTGAGATTTGCTCGGTATGATCCTCCATTAGTATAAGAGCAAAAATCAACTTCTTGTGGATTAGAACGTTAAAGCTTCATACTTGATGTATCCACAGGAAATCCAGGAAACTATAATACCACCAACACTTTAAAACACACCTAAGATAAGAAAGGTTCAAGCTTGCATAATACATTAGTAGTTAGATAAAAATAAAACTTAAAAACTAAAACTGAAAATCATCAGGTCAGTCGATGCGCCGTATCTTATGGAAGAAGATACGCCGTATCGAGCCTGGAATAAATACGGATCAGAATAAAGATGCGCCGCATCCTTAACCAGGGATGCGCCGCATTAAAATAAACTGATAAATAGTTTTAAAGTCGAAAATAAAAATGCAGAAAAATAAAATAGGATATGACCATTGCAGGAGATGCGTCGCATCTCAGAATTGAGATGCGCCGTATCCTCATGCGGTCTGAAACAAAAATAAAACAAAATAAAGGATAGGATGCGTCGCATCTGTTTAGGCAGATACGGCGCATGTAGTAACCAAACAGACTGTTAACAGTCTGTTGTAAAATGACTCGTTCCACGGTTTAATCTCATACGTCCTCTCGTACTCTCATGCTGAACTTAATGCCAGTCTTCATCAAACATAACAAGAAATATAAACTGAAACATTAAATATAAACATAAGAATAGCGATTAGTACAATCCAAAAAGTAATAATAATGTGTGGAACAATGTCTATGAAATCAAGAGAGTAAGGTCATGGGTGAGTGTGGTCGTCTGGATGGGTCCCGGAAGTGCTGGCTCCATCAGTCCTCTGGCGGACTCTGCGCTCGTATGCACGTGTCACTCCCGCAACCTCAGTACCATCTGGACGAACGTGTGTAATACCCTGCTGCTCTAATAGTCTGCTCACACTCATGACCACCCACTCTGAGTCTCTCCTCAGGGCCCTCAACTCTCCCTCGACTGCGTCGAGTCTCTGACTCATGGTGCGTGGGGGTACTGGTGCCTGTGGCACCTCCTCGTCGGCAGGAGCAGCAGCCGGAGGTTCCTGAGGTCCTCCCTGCTCCGCCTCTGGCCCTGCAGCTCTGGCGGGCCCTAATGCTGCCCAAAAGTGGCCTCCCGCAGCCACCTGGCAGATCCCGAGTCTAACCAAATAGTCCCTATCGATAACCGGGAGACGGGCCACAATAACCTCCAGCCCCGCTGGGATCTCTACTCCAATAACTCCAAAATGGCGGGCCAGCCTCGAAACAAAATGCCCGCCAGTCATCTGGCTCCTCCGATCTCTCCCTGCAGCAGATCGGTGGAGGTAGTGCGCTAAAAAGTGGGGGATGTTCACCGACAACCCCTCATCCATACTCCTCAAGAGGAAGAGGTCCAGAGTGGTCACCTTCTCAGGTGACTGACCCCTCCCAGCGATGGTGAGTGCAATCAAACGGTGGCATAGCCGCCTCATCGGCTCTCTGATCAATGTGTAGGATGGGGTGGAAGTAACGATGTCACCCATCGAAGAAATCCTAACCCAGTAGTCACTGAATACCCCTCTGTCAGGGACAACCCGTAAACTCTCAGCCCAGTACCTGGCAAACCCAGCAGATCCAATCTCCTCCTCAGTGTGTAGCCCCATGGCCAAAATAAACTGCCTCATCGACATCTGCCTATGCACACCTCCTAACCTGAATACCAGAGTGTCAGCTGTATCAATCTCCAAATCCGTCTCCCTGTAATGAATCGTGCTAAAGAACTCCAGCATGAGCTCCCTAATCAGAGGCTCGTCAATCCTAAATAGTCTCTCCCAAGCACTAGACCTAAACACTGCCTCCTCATCGTCTCCAACAACTACCATCTCCATCCGATGCTGTAAACTAGCAGCTGCATGTCCACCACCGATCAATCCCACATCGTCAAAATTCAAAACCTGGACTCTGAATATTTTCTTGAAGTAAATCGAGTCAAGCCTATGCAAGTAATCCTCTAGAGTGGCAGGAGTAAGTCCCATGTTCTCAAATTGTAGCCACTGATGCCTTAGTGTGACCTCTGGTAATGCCATCTGAAATAGATATTCACAGTCAGTAAACAGTCTGCAAAATAGGTAGATACGGCGCATCTGATTTAATCAGTGCGGCGTATCTGTATAAAGTATAAGAGATGCGGTGCAAGACAATAGATACGGCGTATTGAGATGCGTCGTATCTAGATTAATCAATACGGCGTATCTAGAATTTTATCAATTTTGAAATAGGTCGTTACGCCGCATTAATCAACCTAGATGCGCCGCATCTAAAAGCATATCAGTATAAAATAAAGGGTTAGGCACGTTTTTCAAGAATCCGTATTCGTGACGTAAACTCCCGCATTATATCACAGACCAAATTTACTGAATTGTTCCTATCAAAAACTTCTATCACACTTTCCCTCTAAAATTTAAAAACAATCACCCAAAACCCTATTTTTCGTTCGATTTAATTAGTGCCAAATTCGATGCCCAATTCTAAAATTAACTTAGGGGAAATAATTAATGCCAAGTTCTAATCATATCCCTATATCGTTTAAGCCCTAATCGAATTGGTCATATAAACCCTAATTTATAATTAAACGAAATTAAATCAAAATAGAATAAATTACCTTAATTGTATGATCGGGTGAATGATTATAGATCGGATTAAAGGAGGATTTAAGAAAGATGATCGGATTTCGAGTATAATTTTAGTGCGTGAAAGTTCTTAACTGTGTGTGTTTATGCGGCGCATTCCCGTCGTATTTATAGGGCGACACGATGCGCCGTATTAGAAAATTGGGATGCGCCGTATCTATTTAATTTCGTTGACTAGTCAATAAGTCCTAGTTGGTCAGGGATACGGCGCTTTGGATATTTAGATCCGCCGTATCTCTATGTTAGTTAACGAAATTTAAATGAAGAACGTACCTTGGCCTCCGCAACACAGTTCCTTATACATCAAATTTGGGTTAAACGGCACACCATATGGATGAATTCAAAATAAGAGTAATAGGCATAAACGTTTCACTAATAATTGTAATCTTATTGTTTAGTGGATAAGGATTTATTCCGAGGTTAGGAACAAATATCGTTTTTGAGCATACAAAATTAAGATTACGATTTGAATCAGATGTATAATATGGATAATAAAACTGAGATCATAGTGTAGAGAACTTTCCTTTGGGCAGTTGAATTATCATAGAGTTTACCTGGGATTCTATTTCAAGAATTTAAGAAGTTCAATGTTACCAGTACTGAGTTTTCCTCCACTCTTGTCGTCTTATGTTCGGTCACTTCAGCTAGCGTCTCTTGGTTTGGTTCAGAATGTAATCCTTCTTGGTGATGCTCGAGTCATCATTTATCCTGAAAATAAACAACTTGCAAACGAGAGTAGCTGACCGATCAAGGTAAATATCAAAAATCAACTATATTTATCAAATTATATTCGTCGTATTAACAAAAGTTAATGCGCCGTATTTTCGTTACGTTTAAAAATAAATGATTTTTGATCTAGTAAAATGCGCCGTATCGACAGAGATCGATACGCCGTATCTGTTTAATAATTCGCAAACTGTTTTTAATTAAAATAATAGATACGCCGTATCTGCGAAAGCAGATGCGTCGTATGGCGTTAACGTTTAGAAATTTTTTTTTATTATAAACAGATACGCCGTATCTGCAAAAACAGATGCGTCGTATTACTTTATCGCTTAGAAAAATTTTCTTATTAAAAACAGATACGCCGTATCTTGGGGAAAAGATGCGTCGTATCGAATTAATTAAACGCGTTGTATTTAAAAAAAATTAAACGCAATACGCCGTATCTGAGAGATCAGATGCGCCGTATCGTTTGATTTAGCACAGTACAACGATAGCAGAACAGAAAAATACGAAAAATAAAAACAAAAAAAATTAAACACACAAACAAAAATAAACACACAAAAATAAAAGAAAACAATTAACACACAATACAACAAATATGCAAAATAGTACAATGATGCAATTAATCTAATAAAAAGAAAAACCTAATTAAAATACTAATCAAATTAACAGATAATAACAATTCACACCCCGGCAGCGGCGCCAAAAACTTGATGCGCGTGATGTGTCGTTGCGGTTTAGCAGTTTTAATGCCTACTCAAGTTTTAAATTTATATTTAGCCGACTTATCAATAACACACACACTTAACGAGCAGTGTACCCGGTCAGTATGAAGATAATGGTAAGTAGAGTGTCGATCACTAAGAGTGGAACGTATTATCTAGTTATTCTAATCAGTATTTTAATATCCTAACGCAAGGGGGTTTCAGCCTGAGAGACTGGCACGATTTGTTGCAATTAAATAATAAAATAAACCAATAGGCACGAATCAGCAAGTAGCACACACGTACACAGATAAATACTTGAGACAATAAGAGGGCTGTCCTTATGATTAAGTAGATTGTCACTTGTTTTATTGATAGCTTTATATGAAGTGTATGTAGTTAACCCTTTCTCGTTGGTCCTAATCTTATCGGCGAGTAAACCCTTAATGATTACTTATGTCTTAAAGTTATTCCTAAGTGATCAATTTAGTAATAACCGTGGGAGCCACATTATGTCCCGCAGTCAAATGCCCGCAAGCCACTAATAAACACAGAGGTTATCAATGCACTAATAAGTAGTAACCAAAGACATCAACATATAAACTTTAATTGATGGGAAATCAAGTATTAAAGGGAGTGCAATCTTTCGTTGTCACATTACACAAGCCACCAATCCTGATGAATTAAAGTTTGCTAACACAATAAAACAAAACTACTTAATGAATTAAACACATGCAGCACCTTCTTACAGCTCTTGTATCTTTGATTTGGGTGTGTCTTGTGCTGCCTCCTTGACTGAATTCGTCCTTTGTTTCTCCTGTTCGGACTTCGGTTTTAGGTTTTCCGGAACTTGTAATTCGTCTGGTCTACGGGGTATTTATAGTTTCTGTCTGAGGGAAGATGCGGCGCATCTAGTAAGTAGATGCGGCGCATGTACTTAACTTCGCGTGGGGTCCAAGATTATAATATTCAGGAATATTCGTACACCGCCAGAAGATGCGGCGTAACTCCATGATTGGATGCGGCGCATGTCCTCTTGTATCTTGGATCGTATCTGGTGATATCTTGATAGAGATGCGGCGCATGTCATGAGTGAGATGCGGCGCATCTGGAGCAGATTAGTCTTGATCTTCTTCATTTCAGTAGACTCTTAACTTCTTGCATGTTATGCTCCATAATCAGTCCAAAATCGCTAAGTTTCACCAAATGCTTGTTTTTACCTGAGAATTACAAAAGTAAACGATTAAGTATCAATCCTCATACATAATATAGTAAAACAAGTCAAATTAATAGGATAAATGATAGTAATAAAATGTACTTATTTGAGTTCATCATCACCCTTTCATTTGTATTCTCATGCACCCTTGTATTCCCTGTAACCACCCTTTTCCCTTGATGGTTGTTGCAAAAAGCCTGCAAGTGATCAAAGCTACCACAAGAAAAGCAAGCCTTATTGTACATAACAAACTCATTGCCTAGTTGTTGGAACTTAAGATTGTTCCAGTTTCTCTGGTTTCCCCTAGGGCATTGAGACCTGTTTGTGGACCTATACAACTCAACATATCTAACTGTTGGCCTAGCTTGTTTTACTTGTTTTATAGGTGTAACAGTTTCTACCTTAACCACCTTAGGGACAACAGTTTCTTTTTTCTTTTCTACTTTAGGTTTAGACTCAACCTGATCTACATCATCAGATTCCCAATCTTCAATAATTGGGGCATCTAAGTTCCTCTTATCATCTGACACCTTTTTCTCAAAAAGACAGGTGTCACTAGCACTCTTAAAAGACTCATTAACAATTTTAGGTTTATCAGTACAAACACTTTCTTTAGCCTTAGACCCATATTCAAATTTTGGCTCTTGAAATTCTTCTAAACCTGTGTGTTCTAAGTCAATACTTGGGGGTGAAGGCACTCCTCTATGTGGAGGTGGACATGTGTTGTATCCTAACCCTGACTTAGCTTTATTAACCAGTTGACACTCAATAATTTTATTGACTCATTTAGATGCAAATTCTAGAGTGTCTACACTTAACTGTATGTTATCTTTTGCTTTCTTGATCTTTTCTAACTCAGCTCTAAGCACACTAATCTCAGCATCTTTATGAACCATGTCTCTTTTAAGCACAACAATATCTTCTGAAAAGACAGACTTATTTTTCTTATAAAACAAAATTTGTTCTTCTAAGACAGCTAAACCTCTTTTATGATTTGCTAAATTATAATTAGTTTGGTTTAACTCTACTCTTTGTTCATCATAATGCTTCTTAAGTGTTTCATAAACCTTTAAAGCAGAACAAGATTTTGAACAACTTTTTACTGAGTTTACCCATGAGTCAGAAAATGCCATCAGTGCCATCTCAGTTGGTGCTTCTTCCTCATCAGCCATGAAGCTCCAATCATAACCGAGACCATCAATAGCAACCATTGCCTTGGAAGAAGGCTCTTCCACTTCCACAGCCTTCCTAGTTTCTGGCTTGTTCCCATACCCCTTGCTTTTGTTGTCCTGCTGCTTTGGTCTTCTGCATTCTCTAGCAAAATGTCTCAACTTGTGACAGTTGAAACACTCCACCTTGGATTTATCAAAACCAGCAGTATCATTACCACTGATTGTGATCTTTTTCCCTGTTCTCTGCCAGAATTTCTTGACTCTCATGCTTAGCAGTGCAACCTGCCACTTCAAGTCCATCTCTTCCAGATCATCTTCATCTATCTGTTCAAGATCTTCATGGGATAGCATAGACCCATTGGCTTGACTGGTCAGGAAAGCATAGAATGTAGTATCACTTATGGCAGCAGTACTAGTTGGTAAACTAGCAGTACTAACATTAGGGTTAGCAGTACTAACTCTTGAAGCCACATTCACCTCCTCTGGACTGATATTGCTGGGAGATGACACAAATGCCATGTTCCCAGAACTTGAACTTCAACTTCCAGACTTCTTCACTTCCTATTAAACAATTTTAAAATTGTTGTACAAATGTGTCAATTTCTGGCATGTTCTTCCAGACAACCACATGAGTGTACCAATCAGCAGGTAAACTTCGTAGGAATTTGGAATTCAAGTCTTTTTGGGGGATCTTAACACCTAATACGGCCAGTTGGCTGACTGTCTTCTGCAGCCTGTTGAACATATGATCAAGAGATTCATTGCTAGTATCATTGAAGTTCTCAAAACTCTACTTCAGCAAGGTCTTTTGTGTCTTTTTGGTGGCCTCATTACCACCAAACCTGGTAGTTATTGCTTCAAACAAGGATTTGGCATCCTTGTATTTCCTGAATGTCAGAAGTTGATCATTAGGAATGGTCGCAAGTAACAAACTCCTTGTATTAACATCATTCTTTTTTTGTAAATTTTCTTCTGCAGTAACAGGAGAAGTGTTTACAGTTGTAACCTTTTGACCATCAACTGTTGTTTCAGTTGTTGATGGTTTGAATGAGTTCCCATCCTCTATGATTTCCCAAAGTGCATAATTCTGCACTTGGAAGTACTATTCTATCCGGAGTCTCTACATCTCAAAGTCATTCTGTTTAAGCATTGGTAACTTGGCAGCTGTGCTGGTCTAAGTAGTCTCCATGTCCATCGTCTTTAAAGGGGAATAAATAGTTCTTCTAAAAAGTATCTTCTAAATCAAAGTATCAGAAACCTGGCTCTGATACCACTTGAGAGGATCTAAACACACTTGACTTATGTTGAGGATACTTTGAGCGTATATCAAATAGTATGTAGAATCTACTACTTGATACTTAGAAGATTTTATTGATGTAACAGTAGTTGTATGAACAATGAATATCACCAAACGCTTCAATATTATTAGATATAATACTAGTGATATTGCTTATCACTAGGGTTTACAAACCTTGAAGCTTAAAAAAAAAATACACACTAAACATCTAACCTTGAACCTCCTTTTAAAACATAAGAGTCCTTTACAAGATAACTATGATATTCTAAACATGTAGAATATTCGTATAATTCTAAGTATATAAGATATACACAAAATCTATTCTATACTTACCCTTTTACACGTCAACATGAGAAGTACTATCTTCAGTCTTCAAGCAGTACTATCTTTAGTCTTCAAGCAGTCCAACAGTATTAACTTCTATACTAGCAGTACTAACTCAGTCAGTTAGTGTTGTTAGTTATATCTTCAACAGTCTTCAATTTTAACTCTGGCAGTACTAATATTTACACTAGCAGTACTAACTTCATTAGTAATGTGAGTGTTATTCTTCAGCCGTACTAACTCTTCATTAATAAAACCAAGTCTTGAACATTTAATTCCTAACAACAACCATTGCTGCAGATGCACCTCCAATCGATTCTCCAACAACAGAAGAACAAACTGCTTCCAACAAAAATGATACAGCTGCTGATCAACAAAATTGAGAAGTACCCACCCTTGCTGATTATGACAGAAATGATTTCTTCAATCCATTTGCACCGGCTCCAACTGTTCCTGATATAGCAGAGTCGTCTTCTCGCAATTTGGATCTGTCTAATATGCATACGTTCTACCAACATCACCCTTCGACACAAACTTGGACAAAATATCACCCTTTTGTAAACGTTATTTGGCAACCCCTCAGCTTCAGTCCTGATAAGATATCGACTTCATACCGATGGCGAAACCTGCATTTCTGCTCTCACAGGTAGTCATATTGAACCCAAAAGCATTAAAGAAGCAATGACATATGACAACTGGATCAAATCAATGCAAGAGGAATTAAATCAGTTAAAACGTCTTAAGGTCTGAGAATTAGTTGAATGACCAGATGGAGTCTATTTTATTGAACTAAGCTGGATTTGGAAAAATAAAGTAGACGTTGAAGGTACGGTAATTCACAAAAAGTCTCGATTGGTGGCTTAGGGATTTCGTCGGGAAGAAGGTATCGACTTTAAAGAATCATTCGCTCCAGTGGCTAGACTTGAGGCAGTTCGAATTTTTCTGGCATATGTGGCTCACAAGAACATCACTATCTATCAAATGGATGTGAAGAAAACATTCTCAATGTCGATTACGTGAAGAAGTGTATGTCAGTCAAAAAACCCCCACGAGCATGGTATGATAAGTTGTTAGCTTTCTTGATAGCCAATCATTTTACAAAAGGATCTGTGGATCCAACATTGTTTACTCAACGTCACGGGGAAGACATTTTTAAATTGTTCAAATTTATGTTAACTGACATTATTTTTTGGTTTATCCAAGAAAAATGTTTTCAAATGTTTTAGCCAAACTAACGAAACAAAATTTTGAAACGTTCATGACGGATGAACTAAAGTTCTTCTTAGGACTCCAGGTTCATCCATTACCCCGTGACATCTTTCTCTGTCTGTCCAAATATGCTCTTGATATACTGAAGAAACATGGCATGACCATTTGTGATATATACAATATTTCTATGTCAGCCACACCACCAATGCTAAATGCTGATTTACATAGGAAACTTGTTGACCCTACCAAATACCGCATTATTTTTTGGTCTCTCATGTATCTAGCAGCTAGCAGACAAGACATAGTCTTTGTTGTCTATCTTTGCTCCCATTATCAGTCAAGACCAACTGAACGACACCTCAGTGAGGCTAAAAGGATCCTTCGATACATAAAGAATACCATTCACTTGGGACCCTGGTATCTGAAGGATTCTGTTTTTGGACTAATAGCTTCTTTCAGATAATGATCACGCAGGTTGCTTAGATACTCGCAAAAGTACTTCTGGTGGTCTTCAGTTTCTAGGTGATAAATTGGCATCTTGGCAGTCAAAGAAACGGGATTGCACATCATTGTTTTCCACAAAAGAAGAATATGTAACTATGTTCGCCTGCTGTGCTCAAGCCATCTGGATGAGTACACAACTAATGGACTACGATAACGTATTTGACAAGATCCCGATGTATTGCGACTCCAAAAGTGCATTTGCAATCTCGTGCAACACTGTTCAACACTCCAAGTCGAAGCATATTGCTCTCAGATATCACTTCATCAAGGAGCATGTCGAAAAAGGTACAATTGAACTTTAATTTGTGGGTACTCAATACCAATTGGTGGAATTATTTACCAAAGCCTTGCCTCCGACAAGATTTGCTGAGTTAGTCCATCAGATTGGTATGCGGTGTTTGACTCCAGGTGATCTGGAAAATTTTCTTAAACTAAAATGACCAAGTCAAACACCAAACACTTTGTAAATACTTATTAAAAAAAAAAATCTTTCTTCGTGTGCAAACTTCTTATCTTTAAAACTATGTTCATCCATTAAAATAAATTTTGCTTTGCATTGTCAAAATGGAACATGTTTTGAGGGGGAGAAAATTTTCACAACATCATGAAGTTTGCACACCTTATCATAAGTCTTCAAGAAAATTTGTTTCTTCATCATTCGTATTAAAAACTCATCTTCAAAAGTTCTATGATCTCTCGAATTAAAATGTGCAAAAAGGTTTTACAAAATAAATGCTAATTCGAGGGGGAGAAAAGAAATTTTTCTGCAACAATCCCAAACTAACTATGTTTGGACTTCAAATGAAAAAGTAACTAACCTTTAATGAGTAAAGTACACAAAAGTCTTAAACTTAGGTAAAAAGGACCTTGCATGGAAAATAAAACGGGCTTAGGGACTTCAAGTGTCAAACAGTCAAACTTTACTCTACACTTAGTGACACTAATAAATGTTTCCACAAATGTTCTCAAAAGTATCACACATAATCAAAAACCTCAACGAATCAGACTAACGATTTTTTTGGTCCTCGATTCCTTTTTTCACGATTGCGAGTTTCTAATTTCTTCATGGTTGTTGTCTAATCGTTCCATAAATGTTTCAAATGATTTCAACTGTCAAAACGGGATAATCAGTAACTAGGGCTTATGTAATTATCAATTGGGGCATTTTTTTGATGTGTTTTTTAGTCTAATTAATCAGTTCATATAGCTTTAGAGAACACTAAAGAATGCTAGACTGTAAAACCAAGATCAAGCCCAATCTAGGATTATAGAAACTATGATTATATGCACAGCGGAATAACAATAATAAGAACAATCAAAGTTTCACAAGGTTTTTCTAATAACAAGAACAATGATCCTCTATGGATCTCTATTATTTTTCTCTAAAATTTTTTTCCTGGAGTTGTGTTTTTCTCTCAAGAAGCGTGCTTAATACTAAAGCCTACAGTTCCTTTTATACACAAGGAACCCTAATACAATAATAAATAAAAATATCAATGCATATCACTACCTAAAATAGTTCATGCATATCCTAACAAACTAATAATAAAGATACGGATTCACTATATCCGTAGAAACAAGTCTTCAGCAGGAACACTATGTCAGCAGAAACCATCTATAGCTTCAGCAGGAACCTGTCAGTAGATCTTTATCAGCAGGAACTTCCAAAATTCCCAACAATCCTCCCCTAATCTTGAATTTGACACGGTTAAGTTAAATATTCTTGGTAGATCTTTGACATCCAAAGCTTGAGGATTGACTTGAACACTTGCAACAAATTAAAGTAACCAGCAGCAACAAAGACTCTATGTCAATAGAAACCAGTAACCATCTGTGAAGACCAAGATTCTAGTAACAGCTTGAACCTATCAGCAGCAACCAGAATTAGCAGCAACATGAGTAGATTTGAGGAGCCTTTACCAAGTAGCTACTCACTCTTGGGCTAGCTAGTCCTTTGGTTGAATCATGACATCACCCTGGCGAACTAGGAACTAGTCCAACACTTAGAACTGGAATCATCGGTGTGTTGAAATACCCTAATGATTTTTGGCAAATCATCACAGCCATAAACGGATTTGACATGTCTTTACCTGTAGCCGTTTGTTTAGGACTAGCCAATCCTTTGGTTACCCAATAGGGCAGCAACCATGGTGAATTGATGACCATTTCAACTCTCAGCAATGAAGCATGGGTGAGTTGAGTACCCTATGATTTTGAGCAAACCATTACAGCTATCAACGGAATTGATGTGTCTTTACCAAAAACCGTTTGCTTTTGGACTAGCCAACTCTTTGATGGAATGTCGTCATCATCATGGTGAGTTGATTACCATTTATGGTTTTCCGCAGCCTTTACCACAAGCCATAATCTTGTGGGCTAGCCAACTCTTGTGTCAGTAAGACATGGTGAGTTGATAACCATGTGTTGTGTGGTAATTAACCAACACCAAAACCTGCATACACGAAAGAAAGAAAAACTAGACAAGTACAAGTTAGTTTTTTTTTTTTTTTTTTTTTTTTTTTTTTTTTTTTTTTTTTTTTTTTTTTAATAAAACAAAGAAAGAAATAGAAATACAAAATATGTAAAATATACCATCAATCAGCAGCAGAAACCAAGGAAATATGTAGTGCCAGCACAAGCACTAAGCCTCCCCTTAGGCTTATGAGGATCCAGCAGCTGCAAAAATGGTTAGAATACAAAGAATACAACAATAAGCCTCCCCTTAGGCTTATGCCTCCCCTCAATCAGTGCACCTGACAAGGACTATTGTTCTTGGGTACCCAGAATGAACCTTTCCTTTTATGTGTCCAAGAACAACCTGTTGAGGGCTTAACACCAGTATCCCATCTTGGTTCCCCCATATACCTTGGGTCATAATAACCAGGCCAAAAACCATTCTGAAAGTAAGTGCTAGTAGGTATGTAGAATGGTCTAGCAACATGTCTTTTCCAATGAGCTGGAAAAGATCTACCTGCAGAAACTGGCTTATCAGCAGGATTGGGTCTGCTGGTTTTATGTGTTGCTTGTGGAACATATGGGGGAATATCATTAACATTGGTCCACATTGGTCTAGATCTCTTTTGGTAAGCACACACACCCATTCTCTTCTCATGAAAATCACAATCCTTAATGAGATGAGACTTACTACCACACACAAAACAAGTTTTCTTCTTAACATTACCAGCCTTTTTATTAAAACAACCATTCTTATTAAAAGAAGTCCTAGAATTGTATGTATTCTTATCAGATTTATTACAAGTGAAACTAGGTAAATTTGAACAACAATGGGTTCTTGTTTGGGTGCCCTAACTTTGGATTCAATCTCAACTTTACTCTTGGATGTGGAAACACTAGAAGTAGAAGTAAAGGAGGTAGACTCAGTTGAGATGTACTCTGAGCTTTTAACATTAAAAACACTGGGGGCAGAGACATTGACCTTGGAAGACTTGTC
The DNA here is from genome assembly GCA_021014915.2 of Artemisia tridentata subsp. tridentata. Lineage (NCBI taxonomy): Eukaryota > Viridiplantae > Streptophyta > Magnoliopsida > Asterales > Asteraceae > Artemisia > Artemisia tridentata. Next base: position 268,743,243 of record CP139503.1, read on the forward strand.
ACTTGAATCACATGAGGCATAGTCAGTAGACTTACAATCAGGGTCTGGCAAGTCACTTGACTTTTTGCCATATAGATGGTGTGATCCATCAAAGTCTTTTTGAGGAGAGCTAGGCATAAACTCACCTCTAATAGGTCCAGGGACAGCATGCAATTCTCCTTCTTTAACATAATTTGCTAAGCCTGCTGGTGTAGATTTACCATATCATTCCTAGCCTCTAAACCAACATATTTTTTAAAACCTAAACCTATACTAGAGTTTACAGCTTGACTACCATAAAGACAACTAGCTAAATTATCTCCTGAAATTAACCAATTTTTATGTAAAGCTACTTCTTTATCAAGCTTCTCTTTCAGCACTTGGTTTTCTGAATCTATATTAGCTTTTTCTTTCTCAGTACGCTTTAAATCAATTCTAGTACATTCTAAATCACTTTCTAACACCCTTATCTTTTCATCATAAGCAAGCTGATTCTTTTGAAACCAAATTTTTTGTCTTTCTAAAGTTTTTAAAGCCTGTTTGTAAGCCTCAACTTCTACATAACATTCATTATATTTAGGTTTCAATTCATCATAAGCCTCCTTAAGTTCATTATATTTTTCACTACAACCAAAGACACAATTATGTACCTGAGAAGGGAGTCCCATCAGTGCAAATTCTTCAGTCTTGGATATAATGCAAGCTTCCTTTCTCATCTTCTTGGATTCAGGCTTTCCACCATACCTTGCTTTGAGTGCCTCCCATATAACACTTGCATCATCCATATAACTGAAATCTGCTATATGATCAACAGGAATAGATTGAAGCAAGGTAGCTCTTGCCTTTGACTCTCTGTGGACAGCTAGTGCTTCATCAGCAGTTGTTGGAGGGTGAATAAAGACTTTTCCATCATGATCTCTTCCATACCTTTTCGGGCTATTTCCATTTTGAATCACCTTCCAGATATTCATATCATTTTTCGTGATCCAGTGTTCCATCTTCCTAGCCCATACCTCGTACTCATCATCCATCAAATAAGGAAACATTACATCATCACTTTCATTATCAAATTCTGCCATTTTACAAACGAGTAGCAGAAACAAGTGAAATCACCAAAGCAATCAGTAGCAACACGAATTCAACTTTGACAACACTTGATACCCCAATCAGTACGAATCAATGACAGCAATATTGATGACTGACCCACCAACCAATGATTCAACAAATGCAACTCAGACCCACTACTTCTTTCTCGTGACCTTTTTTGACTAATCACAAAGGCAATACCCTCACAGTAACCAATAATCGAAAAGCTTAAATCACAACACTATAAACAAATTGACCCTATAACCTCGAAAGTGACAACACATCAATTAATTGGAATAGCCCTTTGTCGCCACCAAACAAAACAATCTTTTTATATCGATCCCCTATTAAATAATAATCAACAGCAGCAGCTACACTAAGACCAATTTAATTTACTCATCACAACTTGACAAGAACAATTATTATCACACCGATCAGTAGCTATCAATGAAATTCGACCCCACAACTGATATATAATATTCGAATCTTTAAAAACAAACAGCCCCACCTTCACGTTTTTAATAAGGATACATATACCTCACGACAAACTAGATTAGCAGCAGCAATTTCGACCAATCACCAATCAGAGAAAATTATCACCGATCCACAATTAAATATGTAGTATGAATAGCGCTGACCAATTAATTACCAAACAATTAAACAAGGTTACCTTTTAATGAATCAGCCAATCACTTGCACTTCCTTTTGTCGTAACACAATAAACAACGATCGATTATAAAGAAAACGATTATATCTTCTTTCAAAACTGCTTTCTTCAAACTGCTTTTTGCCCATAAAACACGAACATCAAAACCTTGAAACCCTAGATATCAAGAGCCCCCTCTCTGATACCAGTTGTAGAACCAAGATCAAGCCCAATCTAGGATTATAGAAACAATGATTATATGCACAGTGGAATAACAATAATAAGAACAATCAAAGTTTCACAAGGTTTTTCTAATAACAAGAACAATGATCCTCTATGGATCTCTATTATTTTTCTCTAAAATGTTTTTCCTGGAGTTGTGTTTTCCTCTCCAGAAGCGTGCTTAATACTAAAGCCTACAGTTCCTTTTATACACAAGGAACCCTAATACAATAATAAATAAAAATATCAATGCATATCACTACCTAAAATAGTTCATGCATATCCTAACAAACTAATAATAAAGATACGGATTCACTATATCCGTAGAAACAAGTCTTCAGCAGGAACACTATGTCAGCAGAAACCATCTATAGCTTCAGCAGGAACCTGTCAGTAGATCTCTATCAGCAGGAACTTCCAAAATTCCCAACATGCTCGATTGGTATGTTTGCTCGATTAGAAACAACATAGGTTTGAAATCAAGTTATTTAGGGTTTAAGATGTCGATGTCTTTGCTGCTATTACTAGGGCGTTTGTTTGTACAATATTCATGCATTATGATGCTAACATGCGTGCAAACTCTCAAATCATAACCCTAAACCATGGTAATAATTGGAAAATTTCGAGTGAAATAATGAATTAATCTGTGATCTTTTGTGTTAATTTGAGAACTCTAAGCCCTTAGGAAGTTTTAGAATGAGTTTTTGATTCATCTCTATGCTTGTTTGTGCCTGATGCATTTTTCTGTGTGCAAGTACATGTCATCCCATTTAAAGTCAAAATATATTTCGTCAAAATTTCAACTATTGTCAAAATGTTTCTTATGGAACATATTTTGAGGGGGAGAAAAATGGTCAACTTTTACAAAACTATTTCGTTCATGTAGTTGCATATTTTCAAATCGTTGAAAACTTGTGATGCTTATGATCTCTGCTGCACCAATCTCTCGTGAGTGTTTTTCAAAGTATAAAATAACTAGATATTATCGTGCGGTGTTTGAGGTCTTACGTCTCAAATGAGAAAGGTTAAAGGGCTAAATGTGTCAGACGACCAAACTTGAAAAAGGATTCAAATGATGAGAAACGTGTTTTTCAAACTCTACACTCTCGTTTTACACCGGTAAAGCAAGTGTGGAGACCAAAGCATAGTCGTTCAAAACCTTTCAAAATTTCAAAATATGGAATACTTTCATTGCAATATGAGAATGACTCTGCTTTGAACACTCCAAATACCAGAAGATTTCCATTTATCACAAAAACAAATCTTCGAAAAGAACCCATGAGGTTCAACTCTAGATGGAAATCTTCTTCTTCAGATTTTAAAACTCAAAGAGAGACACCGGGTTTCTCAAACAATTTTCAACAGAAAAGGAGTTTTAAATTTCCATGGACTCCACGAGTGTCATTTCAAAATGAAACACCGGTTTTCAGTCCTCGTTGGAATTCAATATCTTCAAATCGGATTGACACAACCTACAAATGGATTTCAAATTTTGGTAAACCCATTGGCGCCATGCTTAAATGGGCTCCCAAGGTTGTTGTCTATTCTGATAATCAAGCGACATCTGTAATAACTCTAAACATTCATTGTAGCATAATACTTGATTGTGTTTTCTAAACCCTTGAGCATAATCATCTCACGAATTCTCAAAAAGTATTTTTTCAAAATACGATTCAAAATTCTGCTCAAGAAAACCATCCCTCGAATAAGTAAAACATTATTTGAAGGGGAGTGTTTTGCTAAAAAGAAAATAAATTTTGTATTAAAACAATGGCTTGTGCACACATAACAGTACACAACCCGTTCTTTGTAAAAAAAAGACCCTGAGGTACGCCTCAGTGCCTCAATCATAATATAAGGAGCGAAGGCTTCTTACTTTTGAGTAGAATTAATGAAAATTTTGATAAGTTTTTAAAAATTCTGTGGAAAACTAGAAGGGGGGTTGAATAGTTTTACGTCTTTTTAAATTATGAAAACTTTTGTTTACTTTTTAAAAACTTCGATTCTATCTTATGTGAATTCAACTCTTGATCAATATGAACAAATATAAACAAATATAGATAAGCAATGCAAGTAAAGTAAATATAATGAAATGAAAGATAGAGATGGAAGGATCAAACCAAAACACGAAGATTTATAGTGGTTCGGCTACAAGGACGCCTTCCTTGCCCTACTCCACTCCCCGAGTCACCTACTCGAGAGTTTTCTTCACTATGTCAACAAACTCCCTTATGGCGGAGAAACCTTACACAACTTTAGCTTACACTGGTTTAACGACACAAAGCTAGATGTCGAGTTCTAATCGTAGCTAGAACCAATCTCACGACTTGTACACAACTTCTACACAACTTAATCACGACTGCTTCACGACGGCTTCACGACTTCTTCACGACTTCTTCACAACTTCTTCTCCACGACTACTTCACGACTACTTCACAACTACTTCTACACTACTTCTTTACAACACAACTAGTTACTTACACTTGGATCTACTTATCACAACTATACAACACTTTACACAACTACAATGATGATATGAGTTAAGCTATAATACTTCTTCTCTAGTTGAAGGAGTATTCTTCTTTTGCACTTTGATGGTGGAAGCTTGGATCACTTGGAAACCAATGCTTAAGAGAATATGATCAAAGGGTTTTTAGAAAGGATTTACAAGATTTAAAACAGAAGGTTTGGGGTGCAAAAGGTGAGAAAAAAATCCAGGGGAAGGCTGGTATTTATAGGCAGAAAACTGGACAGCTGGAAGGCTACTGGAGCGTGGCCGGCCCCCTTAAATAGGGGGGGCGGTCCCCTTAAAATTAAGGGGGCCGCCTTGTATAATTAAGGGGGCCGCCCTCCCTAGCCGTTGCCCAGTTTTGTCTTTTTGTGGGGAAGGTTTTTCTGGAACATTTTTACTGATTTTGGTTGAAAATTTGAATTCGTAAATTTATAATGAATTAAACCTTTTTATTTATTACCAAAAATGTTTTTCTAAAAGATATAAAATGTTTTTGCCATTTTATAAAAAATCTAGTGTTTAAGAAAATGTTCCTTTGATCATATAATGCATTAAGCATTAGTTCATTCATACCTTAAGTGATTTGAGTTGTAGAAATAGATATTTACAACTAAATACTTGTTTACGTCATAATTTTTTGATTAATGATTTTACATTTTGTGATTATCAAAACGTAGAGATATCGAAAAATATTAATAACGTGTTTAGGCATTATTTATATCAACAATCTCCCCCTTTTTGATGATTACAAAATCTAAACTCATTAAATTGAAAAGTTAATTTTTAATCAAGTATTTAGTGAGTTTATATCTATTTCTCCCCCTTTTTGTAGAATAAAAAAGGTTTAGCCGACAAATATTAGTCATGAAAATTTTCGGGACGATGACTCCCCCTAGGTGTGTACTCCCCCTCGTTTGTGTGCATAAATGAATTGATATATGGAATTCTTGCAAGAAAAATATTAGAAGCACAAGCATATATATAGCAAAAAATAAAATAAAATAAGCATGCATATAAAAGAAAGATATTCATTAAAAATGTTGTGTATAAATACACAAACATACAAGATTACATTCAATCCTACATAAGCTAGTAAGTAATGCAATCTACATAATCATTCTAGGAGTACATGATCTTCCATGGGGCTTGCACACAAAATGGTTTTGAAAATTATTTTTAATTAAGCATTGCATATGCTTAATTGGGTGAAAATGGAGGTGGTGGTGGTGTAGTGGGTGAAGATGGTGGAGGTGGTGGTGGTGGTGGGTTGGTAATCATGTGTTCAAGTGATGAAAACATGTAGTGTATCTCATCTCTAAGACCAAAGATTATGGTCCGGTTATGGATGCAACAAAGACAATTGTCACCATGGGCTTCAAGCAATGCCCAAGGTATGGGAAAGAATGGTTGTGGGATTGGTGATGGTGAGAAGTGAGCATCAAGAGGTGTGATGGGTGATAAGGAAATGGCAAGTTGGGTGGATAGAGGTTCTTGAGTGGGAGGTGGTGATGATGCTCTTGGTGGTGATGATGATAGGTGGGAGTTGATTTAGTCATTGATGGATGAAGTGGATGGTATGGAGGAAGAGGATGTGCCATGAGTAGATGGTGTTTTTGATGGTGCATTTGGTGCACTTGGTGATGAACATTGAGGTGGTGGTGATGGAGTTTTGGTGTCATCTTGGGTTAAGTCTATGAAAAGTTGTTTTGGTGGTATGATGACAAGTCTTTGCTTCCTTGGAGGCTTAGAGATGGAGGATTTAGGTGATAACATGGTGATTTGGGATGATGAAGGATGATGGAATGAGAGGTGATTGTTTGGAGGGAATTTATAATATAAAGATGTGGTTAGTTTAGGTAAATTTTTGAGGTTTTGTGGTAAGATTCCAATACCAGTTCGTGCATTAAGAGAAATGGTCGCTGGGGCTAGATAAAAGGGGTCACAAGATGCAAAAGAAAATAGTAAAATTTACTGTCCAGATGGCCGGTCCCCTTAATTGTAGGCCGGCCCCCTTAAAATTAAGGGGACCGCCTAGGGAATTAAGGGGGCCGCCCATCTGATGTTTTCCCAGGCGACCAAATTTGAAAAATTTCCAGAAAAGGGTCATTGTTAGGGTGTATTTGCAGCAAGCTCCATTTGAATCATGTACATGAAGAATGATTAAATAGTGGCATAAACATGTTTAAATAAGCATGTATACATTTAGGCTAAAAATAATCATATTATAGAATAAGCATGTTATTAATCATTAGCAAGCATATTAATTTAAGCATAGCATTCAAGTTCTAATCAAGAAAATAGATACTAACATACTATAACATGCAAGAAACAAAATAAAATGTCTAAACACAATATTGTTCTAATAAGCCAACTTCCACATCTCATCTTTTCTTCTTTCCGAAAATATTCTTGAAAGCTTTCCCTATCGACTTGAAACCACCTCTAACTTCTTGATGCATCTGTTGAGTTGTGTTGAGTAATGCGGTTTGTCGTTCAAATAGGATTTGTTCGGTTTGTTCGGAAGGACGAGGAACTTGATAATCGGAATAATTAAGTTCCGGGAGATTATCCACGAACGTCGTGGGAGATGGAGTACTGACACGTGAGGTGCCTTCCTCCTCCTCATCATCATCTCCCCGATGACATGTGGAACTACGAGGTGCGTAGAGATTAGGGCGTCTAGATTTGCCCTTGTCACTACGAGATCGACGAAGTTGGCTACGAGAGAGAGAGGGCGTAGGAAGGGATGAACGAATAGATAGACATCACTTTCGAGATGAGGGAAATGTTCCATGACATAACGATAGAGACGGGTGAGGAACATGCCATAAGGAAGGTTGGCGTTAGTATTGTTTTTGGCTGACATGATGCGATAGACAAAGAGGTAAGCCAAATTGTATTGTTCTTCTGCCACAATACAATACAACATGTGAGCAATGCTCGCCGTGAGATGATCACGGTGACCACCGGTACCGAACGCATTCTCACGAATGAGTTCTTCCCAACGCTTCATGTCGGGGCTTAGCTCTTTAAAGATGATTTGGTTTGCATAGATTTCAACATTTTTTGACTTGATCTTTCGGCTAGTCGTACCACGTTCTAGCTCGAGAAGTCGACGAATGTCGTTAGGAGAAGGGATATCAGAATAGTACGGACCATTCTGAGGCCGATTTTTCTCAAGAGATGAGAGATCCCATTCATTTGAGAAAACGGCTTGACTGTTGTAAGGAATTTGGAGAATTTGACCAAACTGAGCTAGATTGAGAGTGATAAATTCGTTTTGGATCATAAAGGAAATAAGAATATAGCCATATTGATCGGTTTGTACCGTCACTTGGCTATAGAAGTCTAAAACGAAGCGAGGAATGTTAGGAACACATTCTTATTATTTTTCAAGTCTTGATCAATAGCGATAACATGTTGCTTAATAGGGCTTTATATTAGTGATTAAGGTGCGGTCCATTAGAAGCCCATGGACCGCCCATTTATGTGTTATTCCTTCTAGAAGTAATCATGTAAGAGTTGCCCTAGCAAGTTGCCTATAAATAGAAGGCTAGGGAGCTCATCTGTATTGTTGGTTATTCATGTATGGTGCGTAATCTATGGTCCTTCATCGTATGAATTGAATTCCCATCCAAATCTCTTCTTTTCTTATCTTATTCTTCTTCTCTTATTGCTTATTCTCTTTATCTCTTATCTGTAAAACCCTAAATTCTAAAACATGAAAAATGACCAAATTGCCCCTACAAGTTTAAAAATTTATTTAAAAGCTTATAAAGTATAATTTAATTACAAAAGCTATGAAAATATATCACAAATGACATGAAAAAAATTATGGAGCATCATAAAATAATTGTACAAGCCACAAAAATTATTGTAACACATTACCAAAGCCACTTGAACCGAAAATCTATAAGTATGTAGTTATTTGATATTTAAATTATAATAAACCATGGATAAGTATAAAGAAATTAAGGAAATTAAATCAAAATAAGTGTGATTGATTCTTTCCAAGTTATGGCCGATTATTTTGCTCCTTATACTCCATTTTTCTCGGCCATATCTCCCCATATAATTATACATATGAATTTCCTTCAAAAACTAAAACCGAAAATCCCAAAACACCAAATAAATCACATTCATTCCATCCGAATTTTATGAGGTCCAAGCATATTTTTTCTGGGTTCTTGGTCATGCTAGGAAGCCAAGAAAATTGGTCTTTCGATTTATAGAGGCCTAAATATTTTATTGTCGAATTTTGTTCAAAAGTGAGGTAATATTCCATTTTAATTCTTTTGACTCTTGTAAAATTTATTCTCTATTTTTCCTAAGTCCCTCACATCATATATGACCTGTGAAAATTGGTTTCATGATTTTTAGATCGTTTTTGAAGTCGTGGTGATTTTTGACCCGTTTTGGCGAATCGCGTACAAAAGAATTCGTACACCTCATTCCACCTGTTCAAATCTTGATTTGGTATTTTTATCAGGCCCTATATATGTGAAGAACACCAAATAAAATGTTAAAGTTGATCCATGCATGATCTAACAATTATTTGTGAATTAAATCTTAAAAACGTGTATAAACCCTAAATAATTCAATCCGAATTTTTGAGGCTTCATATTTATTTTATTTGGACTCTATATGATCATATTAATCTGGGAAAAATGCTATTTCGAATTATCAAGGCCTAAAATATTTATTTTCGATTTAATTGTTTTTACCGATTTAAGGAAATTAAGAAGAAAAAGAAATAAAAATGTAATTCGATTAGGGTTTGAGGATTAGGGCTTGTTCTTGGCTATTTAATGAGTATCAAATGATGGTATAATGATGGGGTAATGAATTGTATTTTTAGGGTTAGGGTTTTGGCTAATTAAAGTGTTATACGAGTTGTTTAAATTGTTTTGGGTGAGTTTTGTAACATTTAAAACTCAAGGGTTATTTTTAGAACTTATTTTGGGACATGTACTTACTGTATAAAATATAAGAGGAGGGGGTCTAGTGTCATTTTTGTATTTTAAAGGATTAAAATGTTTTTAGGGTTTAATTTTGGTTCGATTTAGAAAATAATTAAATGGAGGGACTAAACTTGTAATTTCTGGAAAGTTAGTGCTGTTTTGAGTATTTTAATATATTCAGGGGGTTATGTGTCATTTTGATAATGTAATGGCTTAATATGTAATTATTGATAATTAAAGGTTGAAATTGTAAATAAAAGGGTTAAAAATGTAACTTTGATAACTTGAGGGACTTAAAGTGTAAATTATGAAATCTTGAATACCCATTCGTATAAAATATTAAAATAAGGGATCATTGTGTAAAATGGATAAGATAAGGGTTTAATGTGTAATTATGAAACTAAAAAGGTTTAAAGTGTAATTTTGGAAAGTAAAGGGTATAAAATGCAAAGTTATGAGACCCTAAGGACCAAATGTGAAAATATGTTAAAAGATACTTGTTTCCATTAATAATGATTCAACTTACTAATTATGGAAACCTACTAAAAATGGAAAGTTACCTTAAAATGGAAAGACACTTAATTAAGAATGAGTTATAATTCCCTTCTACTCCTCTAGGTGTGAAGAAGGAGAGATCTTGAGCCATTCCCTATTTCTGTGCTTTGTTCTGTTTGTGCTTTCGTCATAAGGTACAGATACTCTGCCCTTGTTTCAGTAAGGGTTCTTATATCCTATGCATTGATTTTGAGTTATGATTCAGTTAAGATTTCCCAAGCCATTGCTATGTTCCCTTCGAGTGAACCTTTGATATTCCTCTTGATTATGATCTGAGCTTCGTATATCTGACCTATGCCTTTGCCAAGTTGCGCTAAAGTTTTGAACTATCCTTGTGAGAAACTAAGATTTTGAAATGGTTTACTAAACTAAGGTTTTGAACTACTTGTTTTGAACTATCTTTTACGAAGACTATTTTAATGATTATCTTTATGAAACCAATTTAAAGACCATTTTAATTAAATAACTTAATTAAGCTTTCTAAAATGAATCTGTTAAATAAAGACTTTGAAGATGGATCCTTTGATACAGACGTTGAACTTTAATTTTGATTCTCTCTGTTTTTAAAACTATGATATGAACTTTGGAAGACCTTGGTGAACCACTCTATTATGAACTATTCGATATGAACCCCTTTCTATGGACCTTGTGATATGATTTTGAGATGCACCTTTTGATATGAACCTTTTTCATATGACTTTGAGATTCACTTCTGATATGACTTTGAGATGAACCCGTTTGCATGACATTGAGACCTGACTCTTAGTTTGATACCCGAGCCACCTTTCTGTTTCCTAGCCAGGAAGGTAACCTGGCCATGTTTGTGATGCACCACTGGCATGACTCCTGTGTGGGGGAGTGATTTCTCACACCGTCCCTTTTATATTATCTGCCATGGCTACTATGATTTTGAGTATGACTTTGAGATTGACTTTGAGTGGGGGCGTATGGATTGCAATCCTAGGCATGTATGTTTAGTGGATTTAACTATGACTTTGAGTATGACTTTGAGGTGACTGGTGCCTGTGTGCTATACACGCCTTTCACGTTTATGGGAGCTGATCACTCCACCCCTTTTGATACATGAGGCCACCCCTCATATTATCTGGTTGCCTGAGAGGTATCCCCTCTGATTGTGAGATCTTGACTTTGAGTATTATGATGTTGAGATATGACTTTGAGTATGGGCTCATGGTGGATGACTATCCTATAAATCTTCTATTTCTTGTTACTTTGATTATACCTTATGACATATCCCTGTACTTCACTATTTTCTGTTTCGTTATCTTTGCTTGTATTATGTATCTGTTCACTGAGCTTTGTAAGCTCAGCCACACGTTTTCTTTTCGTGTGCGGCAGGTTTTAGTTGGAAGGTGGGTATGAGTGAAGAGGCTTTTGGACTTAGAAGACTTGAATATTATTTTAGCCTAGATGCGATTGGAAGTTACTACATTGTTAGAATTTGTATTCGCTTTTGTAACCTTGTAATTTTAGAATTTCATTTGTAACCTTTGAGAATTTCTGTATTATTTGAAATGTATGCTTTGTTTGATCTGATGTGAAACCATTAGTGTGACATCTTTACCCTTATTGGGTTGGGGTGTTACAATTATGGTATCAGAGAGACAGGCTGCGATACGTAATACATTTACCCTTGGCCTGTGTAAGTTAGGACCACTAAGTTTTCCCTGTAGGCGCTCATAAGATAACCTGTAAGAATTGCTTTAGGACTTCCCTATAGAAACGTAAGTTTTGACCAGTGAGGAATGGGTAGACTAAGGCATTTGTTTAAGTATCATTGCTTCCGCATCACTCTGATTCGTGCCTTGCTTTTGGTTAGATCCTGTTGATACCACTTCTGGAAAGTGAAAGCTTATGTTTTGCACCACCTAAGTTTTGAACCTGATTAAATCTTGAAGAGATTGAGAATTACATAATGGCCTGACACTAATTGATCCTTATCTTCAAATCCCTTTTGTTAATCACTCTGATAATGACCCGCATTTCACTCTGATCCTTTTGTTAATCACTTTGACGCCTCTTCAGGCATTCCGAGAATCTCTATGGCGATGACGTACTGGATATGTTTTGTTGATTGTCTTTTGTTTTGATAAGTAACTATGAATCTTCCGATCCTATTTGAGTTTGTTCCACCCATCCATGTCCTGGCGAGAAGTCTTGTAGTTCATAACTACGAGTATAAGGATATTCTCATTTCATTTCCGAATAATAAGATTTGCGTTGCCGATCTGCTTGATTTGAGGATTAATTTTGACCGATTGCTCATTCGATGATATTTTACGTGAATTTCTTGAGTTTCGAGTAAATTTTGACACCTACCGAATTCTAATACCTAGTATCGTTTATGTCATTTTCAGCATGGCACCTCCAGCACGCCGCAAATATAGTTGGACAACTAGGTTCGCCATCGGCCGAAAGAGGACCGGAAAATTGAGGAGGATTGCCAAGAGGATATTGATCCCCACTAGGATGTGGCCGGGCCGGATCGAAGAAAGGAGGACCGTCATGAATATAAGTGGGACGGAAGAACAGCGGCACGTGATGGAAATAACAGATGGAGGGGGCATTGTAACTAGATACCAGGGAAGATGCCCCAGGTTTTCAGAAGAAGGAGGAGTGGTGCGAGTCGAACCTCGCAATTTGTACGGATTTGTGGACCGCATAGAAGATGAAGGAAGAGACACTTATGAGGGTTTTGCAAGTCAACCACTTCCCCAGCCAGAAGGGAACCGGAACGGATGGATCAGCGAGGAAGAGGAGAAGGATTCAGACTTGGAATATACTGCAAGTAAACCAATCTAAGCATGGAGTTAGGAGTCTAGTAGCTGTATTGTTTAGAATTTTATCTCGAATTTCTTATGGTATTAACGTTTCATGTACCTCCGTTGAATTATGAAAATTTTCCCGAATAAGATTTGAGAAATATTTGAAATAAATTTTGTGCGATACGTTCTTCACCTTTGTAAATCTGTTAGGACTCATCTCAGCTATATAAGCCAGAACTTTAACTTTCCACATTTGTTTTGGCATCCCTTACAGATATGTTGTTTCGAGTACTGAAGTTTTCCTAGAAACCATTTCATATTTCAACGACTAAACATTATCTTAGAAGCTTTTGGCGCTTGAACTCTCTGAACATGAGCATTGTATTGAACATTGTTTAGCATCCTGGACCTTTGAATTTGATTCCTGATGGACCACCAAGTTTTGCACCGGAGTAGGAAGTAAGATTTGACATGATTGTCTGGGTATCTAACAAAGACGTCTGTCGGATCATACCTATTGATTTGAAACAAAAAGGGAAGAGCATGGAGGTTATTTTGCACCTTGTTAGAAATCTGATGATCATTTGTGTATTCTGAGAGATTGATGTTGGGTGAGACAACGGTGTTCCTTGCCTGACCTGGAGTTGACGACAACGGAGACTACCCCGGAGAGTGAAGACATTCCTTACAAGACAGAAGTATTGGCGATGCAGAAGAAGAAATTCTAGTCAAGATGGTGAACCTGGAGCTGATGAAGACATACAGTCCCCCTTCCCTATTCATCTTAGTTGTACTGAGATGAATTAAGAGCGGGAGCAGACGGGAGGAAGGAGAGATTTAAAGACCGTGCCAGAAGTCCACGTTGCTCCATCACATTCCAAGGAGAGCTGCAGGAGGCTCGACGAACCAGACACAAGTTCCTGATTTTGGTTTCACTTCCCAACGGATGGACAGCCGAAGACAGATCAACCGGACTTGAAGAGATTAGATGTGTTAAATGAGCAGATTTTGAAACAGACCCTCTATACTTGGAATAATTGATTCTATGAAGGCAGAAGTTTGGCGACTAACTTTCATTTCCGTTGACCCTCTTAAGTTTCGTTATCTAGTATCAAGTTCCTCTTATGATTTAAGTTCCCTAGAAGCACTTCCATTCGTGTTTACCTTGTTTTGAGAGATTTTGGCAACTCGTGGAAGATTCGGTGATGATGCTTGTGACGGCATACCCCACTTCTGCTAGATAATCTGGGATTTTGAGACTCTTGCGAATAGTTTTGGTTTCTCTCTTGACTGTGGCAATTGATTTTGTTGATCTATGAGACTGTAGAAGTACTAGGTGGATTAAGATAGGTGGTTTTGATTACGATTTGAGATAAAGTATGACCATCATGAGGGCATATTTATATGATGCCAGTATTATGACGTCTGGCCAACGTGATAATACTTACATCATATAACGTGCACTTGTTGTGGGCATAGGATATCTTGGGGAGTACCTAAGAAGTTTAGAATTTGATTTCGTTGGATTATCCGTGATTAGTGAGACTTTAGGTTCATTCTACCTATGCGTATACTCTGCTTTCGTTCATTAGATATCTGATTGAGTTGAACTCTCGTTTTGCATTCTGTTGACCTCAGTTATAAATCTTAAACTCTTCGTAGAGCTCTCTACTGTTGAAACAGTTAATTTGATTTGAAATCTTGTTCGTATTCCATATGAGCTTTCTAGAAGATTCGCCTATCGTTCATTTTATGTTGCATGGACCTTTTGATCAGAAATCAACTTATTCTGTTTCCTTCTGAGAAATTTGAACCTACCTCGTTTTGATCTGAGTCATGAGAAACCTATTGTTTTGAAGAGCCTTCTGGGAGAATCTCCCCGGGCGTCAGAATGTTTGTGATGATCTTTTGCGACTTGCTACGACTTCGTCTAGCTTTGCGACTTCAAATTTCGAGGACGAAATTTTTTTTAGAGGGGAAGAAGTTGTAAAACCCTAAATTCTAAAACATGAAAAATGACCAAATTGCCCCTACAAGTTTAAAAATTTATTTAAAAGCTTATAAAGTATAATTTAATTACAAAAGCTATGAAAATATATCACAAATGACATGAAAAAAATTATGGAGCATCATAAAATAATTGTACAAGCCACAAAAATTATTGTAACACATTACCAAAGCCACTTGAACCGAAAATCTATAAGTATGTAGTTATTTGATATTTAAATTATAATAAACCATGGATAAGTATAAAGAAATTAAGGAAATTAAATCAAAATAAGTGTGATTGATTCTTTCCAAGTTATGGCCGATTATTTTGCTCCTTATACTCCATTTTGCTCGGCCATATCTCCCCATATAATTATACATATGAATTTCCTTCAAAAACTAAAACCGAAAATCCCAAAACACCAAATAAATCACATTCATTCCATCCGAATTTTATGAGGTCCAAGCATATTTTTTCTGGGTTCTTGGTCGTGCTAGGAAGCCAAGAAAATTGGTCTTTCAATTTATAGAGGCCTAAATATTTTATTGTCGAATTTTGTTCAAAAGTGAGTTAATATTCCTTTTTAATTCTTTCGACTCTTGTAAAATTTATTCTCTATTTTTCCTAAGTCCCTCACATCATATGTGACCTGTGAAAATTGGTTTCATGATTTTTAGATCGTTTTTGAAGTCGTGGTGATTTTTGACCCGTTTTGGCGAATCGCGTACAAAAGAATTCGTACACCTCATTCCACACGTTCAAATCTTGATTTGGTATTTTTCTCAGGCCCTATATATGTGACGAACACCAAATAAAATGTTAAAGTCGATCCATGCATGATCTAACAATTATTTGTGAATTAAATCTTAAAAACGTGTATAAACCCTAAATAATTCAATCCGAATTTTTGAGGCTTCATATTTATTTTATTTGGACTCTATATGATCATATTAATCTGGGAAAAATGCTATTTCGAATTATAAAGGCCTAAAATATTTATTTTCGATTTAATTGTTTTTACCGATTTAAGGAAATTAAGAAGAAAAAGAAATAAAAATGTAATTCGATTAGGGTTTGAGGATTAGGGCTTGTTCTTGGCTATTTAATGAGTATCAAATGATGGTATAATGATGGGGTAATGAATTGTATTTTTAGGGTTAGGGTTTTGGCTAATTAAAGTGTTATACGAGTTGTTTAAATTGTTTTGGGTGAGTTTTGTAACATTTAAAACTCAAGGGTTATTTTTAGAACTTATTTTGGGACATGTACTTACTGTATAAAATATAAGAGGAGGGGGTCTAGTGTCATTTTTGTATTTTAAAGGATTAAAATGTTTTTAGGGTTTAATTTTGGTTCGATTTAGAAAATAATTAAATGGAGGGACTAAACTTGTAATTTCTGGAAAGTTAGTGCTGTTTTGAGTATTTTAATATATTCAGGGGGTTATGTGTCATTTTGATAATGTAATGGCTTAATATGTAATTATTGATAATTAAAGGTTGAAATTGTAAATAAAAGGGTTAAAAATGTAACTTTGATAACTTGAGGGACTTAAAGTGTAAATTATGAAATCTTGAATACCCATTCGTATAAAATATTAAAATAAGGGATCATTGTGTAAAATGGATAAGATAAGGGTTTAATGTGTAATTATGAAACTAAAAAGGTTTAAAGTGTAATTTTGGAAAGTAAAGGGTATAAAATGCAAAGTTATGAGACCCTAAGGACCAAATGTGAAAATATGTTAAAAGATACTTGTTTCCATTAATAATGATTCAACTTACTAATTATGGAAATCTACTAAAAATGGAAAGTTACCTTAAAATGGAAAGACACTTAATTAAGAATGAGTTATAATTCCCTTCTACTCCTCTAGGTGTGAAGAAGGAGAGATCTTGAGCCATTCCCTATTTCTGTGCTTTGTTCTGTTTGTGCTTTCGTCATAAGGTACAGATACTCTGCCCTTGTTTCAGTAAGGGTTCTTATATCCTATGCATTGATTTTGAGTTATGATTCAGTTAAGATTTCCCAAGCCATTGCTATGTTCCCTTCGAGTGAACCTTTGATATTCCTCTTGATTATGATCTGAGCTTCGTATATCTGACCTATGCCTTTGCCAAGTTGCGCTAAAGTTCAGAACTATCCTTGTGAGAAACTAAGATTTTGAAATGGTTTACTAAACTAAGGTTTTGAACTACTTGTTTTGAACTATCTTTTACGAAGACTATTTTAATGATTATCTTTATGAAACCAATTTAAAGACCATTTTAATTAAATAACTTAATTAAGCTTTCTAAAATGAATCTGTTAAATAAAGACTTTGAAGATGGATCCTTTGATACAGACGTTGAACTTTAATTTTGATTCTCTCTGTTTTTAAAACTATGATATGAACTTTGGAAGACCTTGGTGAACCACTCTATTATGAACTATTCGATATGAACCCCTTTCTATGGACCTTGTGATATGATTTTGAGATGCACCTTTTGATATGAACCTTTTTCATATGACTTTGAGATTCACTTCTGATATGACTTTGAGATGAACCCGTTTGCATGACATTGAGACCTGACTCTTAGTTTGATACCCGAGCCACCTTTCTGTTTCCTAGCCAGGAAGGTAACCTGGCCATGTTTGTGATGCACCACTGGCATGACTCCTGTGTGGGGGAGTGATTTCTCACACCGTCCCTTTTATATTATCTGCCATGGCTACTATGATTTTGAGTATGACTTTGAGATTGACTTTGAGTGGGGGCGTATGGATTGCAATCCTAGGCATGTATGTTTAGTGGATTTAACTATGACTTTGAGTATGACTTTGAGGTGACTGGTGCCTGTGTGCTATACACGCCTTTCACGTTTATGGGAGCTGATCACTCCACCCCTTTTGATACATGAGGCCACCCCTCATATTATCTGGTTGCCTGAGAGGTATCCCCTCTGATTGTGAGATCTTGACTTTGAGTATTATGATGTTGAGATATGACTTTGAGTATGGGCTCGTGGTGGATGACTATCCTATAAATCTTCTATTTCTTCTTACTTTGATTATACCTTATGACATATCCCTGTACTTCACTATTTTCTGTTTCGTTATCTTTGCTTGTATTATGTATCTGTTCACTGAGCTTTGTAAGCTCAGCCGCACGTTTTCTTTTCGTGTGCGGCAGGTTTTAGTTAGAAGGTGGGTATGAGTGAAGAGGCTTTTGGACTTAGAAGACTTGAATATTATTTTGGCCTAGATGCGATTGGAAGTTACTACATTGTTAGAATTTGTATTCGCATTTGTAACCTTGTAATTTCAGAATTTCATTTGTAACCTTTGAGAATTTCTGTATTATTTGAAATGTATGCTTTGTTTGATCTGATGTGAAACCATTAGTGTGATATCTTTACCCTTATTGGGTTGGGGTGTTACATTATCGTAGCTTATTAGTTAAGTAGTAGTACGTATTGTAACTTTCTTATACGTGTGTGTGTTTGAGATATACTCGACCTACAAGTGGTATCATTCGCCAAAGGGATAGTTAGGATTGTGTTTGAGTAGATCTAATCGTATTTAGGTTGGTTTTAAGGATTAAGTAAGGTTTTTTGTGTTTTGTTTCATCGTTAAACTCTTTTTGTTGGAACGTATTCATCATCTAGTCAAAAAGCTCAACAAATCTCATCAAATTTCCATTTACAATGTTGTTGATCTTAAATTTCATCATACTTTGTGGTTTCTAATCGTTAATAATCAAAAACAATCGATTTGTTATTGGTTTTCTAGACGTTTCAGTGAAATCCGGGAAAATAGCGTATTGGAAAAATTGGTGAAAAGTGCATTTTGGCTTTTGGGTGAATAGCGACAAGTTAGGGTTTATCGCAATTCAAATAGTGACAAGTTAGGGTTTCATCGCAATTGGCAGATCCTCAAGTTATCGGCATTGGGACTCAGTATTTTACTTCCTTGTAGGAGAAAGTGAAAATACTTCGACTTGGTTGCTTCTCATCTCTTGTAGGAGAGTTGAGAATTATCGAAATTGGAATTTAGATAAAATTATCGAAATTGCCATAAAATATCGCAATTCTGATAAATTATCGCAAATTGCCTTTTCTATCGCAATTTAAGATAACTTATTCAAATTGTCATTTTTATCGCAATTCCAAGTTTTATCGCAATTTCTATTTTCCTTATCGCTATTTGGAGTTTATCGTAATTGGGTGAACAATACTTATCGCAATTGGGTGAACAGTAATTATCGCAATTGGACAAAAAATCTTCAGTTAACCAAAACCAACTTTACATAACTCATCACACAAATCTTAATTATCTTCAAGATCCAGACATGTCTCAACCACCTCACTTCAATTACTACTATCAGCTACAGCAATATCCTCAACAACAGCAATTTCATCCTCAGTATCAACAACAACAAGCATTCGTGCAACAGCATCAATTTCTCTCTCCACCACAAGTATCCCCACAACAAATCATGCAACAGAATCAAATGCTGAACAATCCATCCTACTCCAGAGAACCACATTGGTTTAACAAGATGTGTGAGGCAATCAGCAGTCAGCAATCCCGACATGAGGCTGGGAATCAGGACACTCCACCTATGCTGACACCTGGTAACTATGTGCAATGGGCTAGTAGATTCCTCAGATTCATTGAACTCCGAAAACCCCATGGGAAATATCTTAAGCAAGCCATTGAAGAAGGACCCTTTCCAATTCCAGTAACTGTTGTTCCAGGAACTACAGAAAGAGAAGAAACATCAACTCCCATTGCTGTCGCTAACTACACAAATGAACAAACACTGCAACAAGAGGCAAATCAATTGGCAATGTCTTACATACTTCAGGGGATTCCCAATCCTATTTACCGAAGTATTGATGCTCAAAAGACTGCCAAAGACATGTGGGAACATGTGCATCTTCTAATGGAAGGGACTGAGTTAAATCAAGAAGATCTTGAGTCAAAGCTTTACATGGAATACAATAATTTCATCATGGAACCAGGGGAGACAATTGAATCATACTACCACCGTTTCACAAATGTTGTAAATGATCTCGATCGTCATGACATCAAGTTACCTAAGATTGCTATCAATTCAAAATTTCTGGGTTGCCTTGGACCAGAATGGCAGAAATATGCAACATTTGTCAGGCAAACTAAGAAGATTGGTGAAGTCAAGTATGGACTAATGTATGACTTTCTGAAACAACATCAATCTGAGGTAGATAAGGAAGTTGCAGCACGAGGCGGGTTCATATCAGCACCAACACCTAACTCACTTGCTCTTGTTGCTCAATCCAACTTTCCACTACCAAACCAGGAATTTGGTCAATCATCTTTCCAACCAAGTTTTCAACCACAACCTTCTAACCAAATCATCCCATATGAAGCACCATCACAATACTCTGACAACCAAATGGTTCCATATAACAACTCAGATTCCATGTTGTACTCAAACGCTGATTATGATGAAGAAGAGGATGCATTCAACTCTCTTAATGAAGCATTTGGATTAATTGCTAAGGCATTTGGCAAGTTCACCAAATCCAACAATCATCTTCGTTCATCATCCAATACCAGGAATCAAGCTGTTATTAACGATGGTAGAGTGGAAATTCAGAATCGGTCTTCGGGCAGATATGGTTCAGGAAACTGTGGAAACTATGGGTCTCAGAGGTTTCAGTCAGGAGGGAACAGGTTCAATTCTACAGGGGGTAACAGCAACAGTATGGGAACTACTCAGAGAAGAAATCAGATGGCTGGGAATGCACAGAAAGGCATTGCAAATACTTCAATCACATGCTACAACTGTGGTGGGAATGGTCACATGGCAAATGAGTGTCCAAAGCCTCGTACTATGGGCAGTGCATATCACAAGGAAGCTCTTCTGATGGCTCTCAATGATGAAAAGGCTGCAGAAATGTTGACACAGAATGAGCAAAGCTTCATGGCCAATGCTGCATATGATGATGAGATGGAAGATCTTGAAGCAAATGCTGCAGTAATGCTCATGGCAAATATGCAGGAGATGAACATGTCCGAGACAGGCCCGGTTTATGATACCGATGGTCTATCTCAGGTACCTGATCCACAATGTCTTATACATGAAATTGCTTCACCATCTGCATCTTCATCTACAAATGACAATTCTGTTCAACATGATTCATCATTCTCATCTCCATCAGATAATCAAATAAACACTGTTGTATCATTTGATGATGATAAAACCTTCATTTCATTTGATGATTCTATTGACGATGAAAGTTATGATCATCTTGAACAAAATGATCCTTTGCCTGATCAAGATTCAGAGCTTCAGGCCTTGTTAATGACCACCCAATCACAAATTGAAAAATGCAATGAAATCAATAAAAATCTGAAAGAAAAAATTGCATTGTTAACGAAGGATAATGAGTGCTATAAACTACAACTTTCAGGATATCAAAAACAAGAAAAACGTGAAAAAGGTTTTGAGATTGCTTTCCAAAAAGAGTACGTCAAAGTTCAAAATTTAGAAAATCAAGTTCGTGAGCTAACCGTTTCTAAGGCTGAGCTCCTCTCTCAAAAAGAAAAGGATCAATTTGAATTCAAAAAAAAAAATTAATTCTTTAAATTCTGAGCTGTTAAAAACTCAATCTGAGCTTTCAACATCTCAAAATAATCTTCTTGAAGAAAAGCAAGCCTCAAGTAAACGCGTCAACTCATATCTTGAAGAAATTGTCACTTTGGAATCCAAACTTAAAGAGTTTCAAACTATTGTCTACAAAAATGGTGAATCCATAACTCAAATTCAAAGGCTATCGGTAAAACCAGTCCCGAAAGGATGTGGATTTGCTATTGGCAGTGACCAACCACGTTTTCTTTCTAAAGCACTCAACAAAAATCCCAAGTTATACAATGCAGAATTATTACTTGATGATACCTTTCAAAGAGTTGTTGTGCTTGGTAATGATGAAGAACTTGAAATTCTTGAACGTCAAAAAGAACTTGATAGTCGACCAAAAACTGACAAAGATTTTTCCAGAATTCATCATGATTATAATGCAAGACGTCAAATCAAATTTTTCCCCTTAAAGGACGAACCAGAACAA
Organism: Artemisia tridentata subsp. tridentata; assembly: GCA_021014915.2. Classification (NCBI taxonomy): domain Eukaryota; kingdom Viridiplantae; phylum Streptophyta; class Magnoliopsida; order Asterales; family Asteraceae; genus Artemisia; species Artemisia tridentata. The sequence continues at coordinate 268,765,074 of CP139503.1, forward strand.
ACGTTTGTTAACACAAACATACATGCTTCTCCTACAATACTTCCTGTTTCCAAAAATGTTGCACAAATCAAGGATTCTTTGACTAAGGATGATGTTGATCCAAAATTACCAGAAAGTAATTTATTTCGATATTTTGATACAATTATGGAAGACATATTTCTTTTAGAAAATGAAATTGAGTTTAATTCTCAAATCGAAGTCTCTACTTTTCTTTCCCCAGTCGCGAAAGAAAAGCGAGATATTCTTCAAAAGAAAATTCTGCCTCATGTCAAACATCTGAAGAAATGTGCAACACAATGGGAACAAGAATTATTCACGGAAGTTGCATCTACGAAAGGAATTTTCAAAGAACAGGACGACAAACTTCAAAGACAAAAACATCAAAAGAAAACTTTGAAAAACGAGAATGATCGACTCTTAGAAAAAGTTCTGTGTTATGACGTTGTTTCTGTGATAATGAATTCGCTTTATGAGTCATACAATGAGTTACTTGTGAAAGATCATGCTGTAAATGTTGAGATGTTGCAAATGGAGATAGAAAATTTGGTCAAAGAGAATGAGGATCTTCGAAAAATCAACAATGATGTGGAAAACAAAGTTTTTAATCTTCAAAAAAGGCTTGATTGGTGTCAAAATCAAAGTGCTGAATTTGAACTAAAATTTCAAAATCTCATAGGATCTTTATCATTTCAAAACAGTCATGTTCCTGAAATTAATAAGGAAACAAAGGCTTTCTTAAGACTTAAACTGTTTGAAAATGAAAAGGAACTGAATGAAATTCTTCAAAACCGAAATGACACAGTCCGCCTCAACAGAAAATTAGATTCAAAAAATCAAGAACACCAACACATCATTGTTGATCTGAAGAAGAAAATTAGAGTTTTAGACAAAGGCAACGCAGAAGTTCATAAGATTGCCCCAGGGATGTATGTAGTAGACAACGCAATTACCCAAGCATCAGACTCAACCACTAATGCAAACACTTCTACTTCCACAAGACTAGATACTATCTCTAAGGCTAGCAGTTCCAAGACTCCTAAGAAACAACAGAAGCGTAGAGTCAGGAAGTCTAGGAATGGATCATCTAAGTCTTCAGAAGTTAGAGAAAGTAGTTTGAATAACACATATGTAATGTCAGGAATAGAATCGACCTTATCTAAGTCTAATTCTAGGAATGATGTAACAGATGTTGAATCTATGAATGTTAATGTTGATGATATGATTGATGCTAGTTGTATTGTTTGTCGTGCTAGTATATTATCTGGTAATCATCAAAACTGCATTGCTAAAACTCTGTTGAAACGAAAAAAGAAATGAACTAGTGGCTCTTCCTCTAGGCTCAAAACTGTTGCCAAGTCCATTTTAAGGAAACCACCACTAGTTGTTTCTGAGCAAACCATTGAAACACCCATAGTCAAACCTAAGACAACCAAATCACCTAGTGCATTCATTAGGAAAAAGGTTGAGACTAGTTGGACATGGCAACATTGGTTACAAAACACTGCAAGCTTTAAATGGGTTCCTAAGATAATTAAATCTTGTGTTACTAACCCAACGGGTCCAACCGTTACCAATTCTCCACCTGTTTCCAATATTTGTGATGCAGGTGATACAAATTGTCCTCTGGATTGTTGATAGCGGGTGCTCCCAACACATGACCGGCAACCTCAAGCTTCTCACAAACTTTATCGCAAAGTTCATCGGAATGGTCAGGTTCGGGAATGATCACTTCGCAGCAATAATGGGCTATGGAGATTATGTTAATGGGAACATCGAGATCAGTCGTGTATACTACGTTGAAGGCCTTGGTCACAATTTATTCTCAGTGGGACAATTCTGTGATGGAGACTTAGAAGTAGCATTTAGGGAGAAGACTTGCTTCATTCGTGATCTTCAAGGAAATGATTTGATGAAAAGAAAATGGGAAACCAGTCTATACACCATATCCTTTGAAGGCATGACAGCTTCATCTCCTATCTGTTTACTCTCCAAGGCTAATCCCACAAAGGCTTGGTTATGGCATAAAAGATTGTCTCATCTCAATTTCAAAACCATGACTGACCTTGCAAGGAATAAATTGGTGGACGGATTACCCAAATTCAGATATGCCAAAGATCATTTGTGTTCTGCATGTGAACAAGGGAAAAGTCACCGTGCTTACTTTCCTCCCAAAACAGAACACAGCACAGATCATGTCCTCCAGTTGCTACATATGGATTTGTGTGGTCCAATGCGGGTTCAAACCATAAACAGGAAAAGGTACATTTTGGTAATAGTTAATGACTACTCACGATGGACATGGGTCTACTTTCTTCGGACAAAAGATCAAGTTCCTTCAATGGTCATCACGTTTCTCACAAAGATTCAAGTTCAAGTCCGTAACACCGTCAGGATTATTCGAACAGACAACGGCACTGAATTTAAGAATCAAACCCTTCGGGAATACACTGATAAGCATGGGATTGTTCATCAATATTCAATTGCTCGCACTCCCGAACAGAATGGTGTAGTTGAAAGACGAAATCGTACGTTTGTGGAAGCAGCTAGAATAATGTTGATCAATGCTCAATTACCAGACTACCTTTGGGCTGAAGCTGTTAATACTGCTTGTTATACTCAGAACCGCGGCATGATCAACAGACGACACAACAAAACTCCATATGAGCTTATTCAAGGCAGAAAACAAAACATCAACTACTTTCATGTTTTTGGGGCACTGTGTTACCCGAAGAATGATAGAGATGATCTTGGTAAACTTAAGGCTAAAGCAGATATTGGGATATTCGTTGGCTACTGTGAGAATTCTAAGGGATATAGAATTTGGAATCGTCGGACCGGGAAATTCAAGAGACTATACACGCCAATTTTGATGAACTCACGGAAATAGCTTCTGAGCAAGACCGCTTAGAACCCGAACATAACCGTCTAAACTTCCCTGAATCTTCGGCTGCACCCTTACCCTTTAATAGGAAAGATCTGGAAGATTTGTTTGCACCAATGTTTGATGAAGTTTGTGTTAGTAGTGCATCAGATGCTTCCACCAGTTCCGCTGCTCAATATGTTCCACATCAAGCACCTGATCAATCTGCAACTACTACTACAGTAGTTGATAACAATGCACCACAACCTGAACCCTCCTCACCCATGGTTCAAACACCTCCACCTGCAGTTGACGATTCTTCCCCCACTTCTAACCAAGTTCCCACACCTTCAGGGTATGACGGGAATGCATTTTTCAATCCATTTGCTCCACCACCAACCATTCCAGAAACTGGGGAATCCTCCTCGAGCAATATGGACCCATCATATCACCATAACAACATTCAACATTTCCCATCCACCCACAAATGGACAAGAGATCATCCCTTAGTAAATATAATTGGAAATCTTGACAATCCAGTCATGAAAAGACAAAAACTTCACTCAGATAGTGAACACTGCATGTATGCACTCACTGTCTGTCAGTCTGAACCTAAAAACATCAAAGAAGCCCTTACATATGACAACTGGATTGAATCCATGCAAGAAGAGCTGGAACAATTCAAAATTTTGGAAGTTTGGGAATTAGTGGAAAGACCAGATGGAGTTTATGTTGTTGGATTGAAATGGATTTGGAAGAATAAGCTGGATGCAGATGGTACAGTGATTCGTAACAAGTCCCGACTGGTAGCAAAAGGGTATAGCCAAGAAGAGGGTATTGACTTCGAGGAATCATTTGCTCCAGTGGCTCGGATTGAGGCAGTTCGAATGTTTCTGGCATATGCAGCCCACAAGAACATCACAGTCTATCAGATGGATGTGAAGACGGCATTTCTCAATGGACAACTCCGAGAAGAGGTGTACGTGTCACAACCAGAAGGTTTCGTGGACCCAGATCATCCTAACCATGTATATCGGCATAAGAAAGCTCTATACGGCCTTAAACAAGCCCCGAGGGCGTGGTACGATAAACTGTCTGCATTTCTCCTTGCTAATCATTTTACCATAGGAACTGTTGACCCGACTTTATTTATACAGAAACACGGGGACGACATTCTCACTATTCAAATTTATGTGGATGATATTATTTTTGGTTCAACCAATAAAAAATATTCAAACGCTTTTTCTAAACAGATGAAACAAAACTTTGAGATGTCTATGATGGGTGAACTTAAATTCTTTCTAGGATTGCAAGTTCATCAGTCACCCCGTGGTATATTTCTAAGTCAGTCAAAGTATGCTCAGGAAATCCTGAAAAAGCATGGTATGACTAGCTGTGACACCTATAATACCCCAATGTCCTCCTCATCCCCGAAGCTAGATGCTGACATACATGGGACACCCATTGATCCTACGAAGTATCGTAGTATGATTGGCTCGATCATGTATCTCACGGCTAGCAGACCGGATGTTGTATTTGCCACATATCTTTGCTCCCGATATCAGTCTAGACCGACTGAACGGCATTTGTCAGCCGTTAAAAGACTCCTTAGATACATAAAGGGAACCATTAATTTGGGGATCTGGTAACCAAAGGATTCTGGGTTTGAACTTGTTGCATTTTCAGATGCTGACCATGCAGGGTGCTTAGACACACGCAAAAGTACATCAGGGGAGTTCAATTCTTGGGTGACAAGCTCGTCTCTTGGCAATCAAAGAAACAAGACTGCACCTCACTGTCGTCAACAGAATCTGAATATGTGGCCATGTCTGCCTGTTGTGCTCAAGTCATCTGGATGCGATCACAACTGATGGACTACAGATACATATTCAACAAGATTCCTATGTACTGTGATTCCAAGAGTGCCATCGCTATTTCATGCAACACCGTGCAGCATTCCAAATCAAAGCATATTGATCTCTGGTACCATTTCATCAAGGAACACGTGGAAAAGGGTACTGTTGAATTGTATTTTGTGGGAACTGAACACCAACTGGCGGATCTATTCACAAAAGCCTTGCCTCATGCAAGATTTGTGGATCTGGTTCACCGGATTGGTATGAGATGTTTGATGCCAAATGATTTGGAAAATTTTCTTAAAAACAATTAACCAAGTCAAACATCTTCAAACTATCTTTGTAAATATATATCCAAAAAAAAAAAAAAAAAAAAATGCAAGTACAAACCCTTATCCAACACGTTGTTCATTTTAAAATGTCACAAATTATTTTTGAACAAGTGTTGAGGGGGAGACATAATCTTTTACACCATTTTTTAAACTTGTACTTGCATGCTTTCAGAAATTTGTTGCTTCACGAAGTTATGGTGATAAAATCTCAAGATGGAAAAATTATGTGCCTTAAATGAAATATTTGAGACTTAGAGTTAGTCACATGGTGGGTTTAGGACAAGGAATATAAAGACTCAAGGTTAGGGGACTATATGTGTAAAAATTGCAAAGTTAATTGATAGATATTTAAAGTCAAGAAAATTAACCGCAGTTAATACACTGACATATCCAACTACCAAATTAAATACCCTCACCCACCATCATCTATGGCTGACCTTCAATCTGATAATCCACTCACGATCATCAAATTTTGTGAGTAATTTTGTGCTTAAAATGTCATTATAACAGATGGTTTTTAACTTTATCATGATCCAACGGTTAAATCTATCGCAATTGTGAATTTTTGATTTAGGGTTTGCGTAAAAATTGGGGATCTTTGAATGAGAATGTTTAGTTGAGAAAAATTGTACAATAATGCTTACATGTTGATAATAAACCAAGATTGTGTGCTTAATTACTCCCAGAAACTTCAAATCTTTAGAATTGTGTTTTAGGGTTTAAGCGACAAATTTGGGGAAATCCGTATATGAGTGTTATTGTGTAATTTGTATGTTGGGATGTTGTTGTTATATGTTTAATTGAATGATTGCATGCTTAGATTGTGCCCAGAAACACATTAAGTGGATTAATTGAGTTTAAGGGCTTAAGAAGAACATCGAACACTAGCAGGTTGAATATTGAATGTTTATGGATGAATATTGTTATAACTTGGACAGATTGTTTAGTTTAGTCATATAAACTGATTAAAATAATCTGTGGTTGAAAAATCTAAGTTATAATGAATTTCGATAAAAATCCACGTGGCTGTTCATCTTCAAAGTTATCGGAAACTCTTGTATGAGAGTTTATCGAGATTGGCAAAATTATCGCAATTGGATAATTATCGCTATTGCATAATTATCGCTATTGCGTAATTATCGCTATTGCATAATTATCGCTATTGCCTAATTATCGCTAATGGATAATTATCGCAATTGCATAATTATCGCAATTGCCATAATTATCGCAATTGTGATATTTTATAGAATTTGATTTATTTCCTTAGGTATATCTTTTATACTTATCAAAATGAATCAAATTTTATAGAATTTGGTAATATCTTGATAAATTCTTTGATCAAGCATGTAACAACCAATCATAAATACAAATGGATGCCATGTGTTGTATCTAGTTTTAACTTATGCTAACAATCATGTATACTGTATATTTGTACTTGATTGTTGCTTCAGATAACATCAATGGCTACATCACAACAACAACCTCTTCCATCAATCACTAAATAAGAAGTTTTTTCAACACGGGTATTCTTTGGAAATTGGGAAAAACAATGCACGAGTAGAGCTTGATAAGATAAAGTGTTCTGACCCAAGCTGCCAGATTGCTGTGGAGATTCTCAAAGCTCATAAGTGCAGAAACCTTCTTGACAGCTCTGACACCATTCCAGAACTGTACATACATCAATTCTGGGATACTTTCACCCTAAGCAGTGATGATAAGTACTTCACAATCCAACTGGATCGTAAAAGGATCAGAGTCACACCTTATCATCTCCGCAAAGCTTTAGACCTTCCAGATGCACCTGAAACCTCCAACCAATTCTACCCGACACCTTCAGAATCTGAAATCATGCAATTCCTTATAGACATTGGGTATGATGTTCAACCAGAAACACCATTAACCAAGATCTCCAAAGTCAACGCTAAATACATACCTCAGCCCTGGAGAACTATCTTCTACATTATAACCCGTTCAATATCCGGTAGAGATAGTGGCTATGAGCACCCAAGACTAAGTCATCTCCAAGTCTTCTGGGGGTTCGTGAACCAGGAAAAGATTGACTTTGCAGCTCTTATATGGGAAGATATACTATTTCAGATGCGGAAAGCCTTCAAACAAATCCTTTTTGTCCGTTACACCAAAGTTCTTATAAGCTATCTGCTTGACTTACATAAGGACATTGATCGACGACCTACCGATCAAGAGGTTCATCCATACATGATGGATAGAACTTTCGGCAAAGTATATTTTCCCAAAGGAAGCACGCAAAAACAAGGGACAAGACTGCCAGAGTTTCTAATGACCGATAAAATAAAAGAAACTCCAGCATATCTTGCATATGATAAGGCATTCCATGAACGTCGAGTGGGACTTTCTAACTTGGTTGAAGGGTCAGGATCCACAAAGACTCGGTCTCGAAGCAGGTCTAACACTGGCAGTGCATCAAGTACCTCACTTCCAAAGAAACAGCATCCAAGATCTCTCAAGAGAACTGTACCTAGTAAACCCCAACCAAAATCTGAACCATATGGGATTATTGATGAAGATACTGACTCTGAATCATCTGAATCAGAAGAGGAGACTCATGTTGTTATGACTGTTGAAGAAGCTGAACTTCAAAATCAGATAAGCTTTGAAAATGCACAAAAGTTGAGTCTAAAGTCAACTAAGGAGGATGAAGAAAGAAGGGCACGATTGGCTGTTGAGCAACAAAGAGAGTATGAAATGAAACAAGGAGCAGGAGGATCAGGCACCGGTCAAGAAGCAGCTTCGATCCACACTAATCCGGTTAATCAACCCGGAGGATCTGGAGTTGCTACATCCAAGATTCAGCCTGATACGGTTATTCAACCCGATAAGGCTGAATCTGTCATTCCTCAGCAACCAAGTTCGGTTAATCAACCCGACTTGGAAGCACAAGCTCAGGGTGAGAAGGAGAATGATCAGGAGAGCAATATAGTCTTAACTGACAAGGAAATCTCAGACTCCATGTTTGATGATGATCAAGGGGTGGAACAACTCCATCAGGACAATATGGACTGGAATCCTGAAGATGAAAAGGAAATTCTTGGCAATAAGACAACTGAAGCTGCTAAGGAACTTGAGGAAGCAATGGCAAGAGAAGAGGAATTAGAGAGGAAGCGTAAGGAAGATGCTCAAGCTGACTTGGAAGCCGATAGCTACATCCGTTCTCCATCAGTTCCTCCAACTGAACTTGCTATGGTTGTCAGTAACCCTCAACAGGAATCACCACCAGTTCAACCCTCACCTGTTTCATCACCTAAAACACCTCCTGGGTCACCTCCCGAGAATCCTACACCTCCTCCTTCATCTCCTAAGGACTCAAAAACTAAATCTGATGAACCAATTCCCTCACTTACTCCATCACTGAAGAAATCACCATCACCAAAAGAAGAAGCAACAGTTTCTGATCGTATCAAACAGGCCTTGAAAGGTAAGCATATGAAAAGAATTGCCCAGGTTACAAAAGTGGAAGTTGTATCTCCTGCTGCAAGAAAAATTAAGGAAGCAGTGAAGCGTTCACAAGTCAAGAAGGACAAACAAACAAGTGTAAAAATGGCTGAGATGGAAAACTTAGTCAAGAACTTGTCTCAAAAAGTGGAAGAGATGCAGCAAACCAAGCTAAAGATGGATGAGTTTCTAGAATCTGATGTTGATGCTAAAATGAAATCAAATAAAAAGCATTACATCAAGAAGTACATTCCTGATCTTCAGAAAATCATTGAAGAGTATGTTGATCCTACATTTGAAGAAAAGATCAAAATTTTGAAGATTCAGCAACAACATCTTCTGGAATATTCTGTTGAAGATCTTCAAGATGCTCTCCACACCAAGTTACTTGTAAAATCTTTTCTCAATTACACTGAACTGTCCATCTTGAATGCTATTCAAGAAAATATGAAATCTTGCAAGGCTTCAGCAGATAAGGGCAAGAGGAAACGTGATGATAATGATGATGAACAAGATCCAGACCCTACTACTAAGAAACAAAAGAATGGTAGCGGATCTGGAATTCACATTGCTAAGCCTACAAGAACCACAACTTCTTCTCCACCTCAACCAAATCCAGAATCTGGTCCTACAGCAACTGAACATCATTTTGAGCATATTCCTGAAGAAAATGTGGAATTTCAAACACAAGAAGATCAACCACAATCACCACCACCATCTCCACCAAAGTCTCAACCTTCCAAATCAAAGCCATCTAGCAGCAAGAAATCTTCTCAAAAACCAGCTGTTGTCACATGGCTTGATGATGATGAAGATGTGAACGGCAATGAATGGTTTGATCAACTTGCCAGTGCTCAGATCCAAGACGATGAAGCTTCTAAAGTTGAAGACAATACGTTTGAATTTACTCACAAAATCAAACATACTCTGAATGTGAAGAAAATGACAAAGAGAGAACTTCGTAGGATCAAAAATGATGCCTTCAATCTTCTTAAAGACAAATCTGCAAATGCGGCTGAGCTGGAGTATCACCTTGAAAACATTGCTCGTGCAATGTCAAGTGAGTTTGACTGGACGAATCCAGACATACTCAGGGTGGGTGGCCGTGACAACAAAAAACGTTCATACATCACAGACTGGACTAAGCCACTACCCGTGATCAGAAAACCACATGGAACTTCAGAAATCCCCTTCCAGTTCTTTTTCAACAAAGATCTTGAACTACTCATGGATGGAGCATCAAGCAAAACGAAGTATGCAACTTCAATTACCTTCACTCCTGCAGCAAGTTACCAAAATCCTGCCATTGAGGAAGCTGCAATTCACCAGAAGATCTTCCTCAAACAGCAAGTGATCTATGATCGTGATGCTAAATTAGGAATCCATCACTGGTATGATAAAAGGAAGACTTGGTACAAGTATAAACTCAGCCAAAAGTCTCGAGAACAAGTTTACAGTGACCTCAGGATCATGGCAGTGATTAGTGTTTCAGGATCGAAGAAGTATGATTACACATTCCTATCTGCAATCACCGTCAGACAACATGACAACCAGATATACTCGTTCTCAGAAGCAGATTTTCCTGAATTGAATCTCAATGATATTGAAGACTTATATCTCATCAAAATACAAGGAAAACTGCAACATCTCTCTAACGATCTTCAGTACGCTTTTAGTTCAACCATCTGCCATTTCATCCGAAGAACGATTATCAAAGAACGAGTAGAAGATCTTCAGTTAGGAGTGGAAAGTTATCAGCAGAAGTTGTATCTCGTTGAGCCCATAATGTTCTTGGAAAACAACCGCGATGCTTAATATACCATGAAGAAATACCTAGTCTTCAGGTTCGTCTACAGAAGTGCAACACATACAAACCATTTCATGTCATTCCACGAGATTCATAAATTCTGTGACGATACGCTGAAGAACGTTAGAGATGGGTTAGTTATTCGAGTTCGAGACCATGAGTTGAAGAAGTCAACAAGGTGGACACATAATGAGCTCAAACAAGTGATGCAGTTCATCTTGAAGATTGAAAGAAGGTTGTACCGGAGGGATCAGATTCAGAGACTTGAGAGTTATGTGGGCGGTCGTCCTCCATTTCCTATCCGACTATATCAAAGGATGGATCCAGACTTCACCAAGTTTAACAAAGGAGGATGATATGAGCATTTGAATTCATTGTTCATAATTCTTTTCCATTATTCTTATTATATGGCCAGTGACATTACGGCTTGTGCACACATAACAGTGTACAACCCGAACCCCAAAGAAAGGACCCTGAGGTACGTTTCAGTGCCTCAATCCTGAAAAAGGAGCAAAAGCTTCTTACTTATGAGCAGAATTAAAACCAGAATGTTTTCTAAAGTTTTTCAAACATTCTGCTCATAAGGACAAGTATTCCCTTGTCAAGGGGGAGTATTTGAAAAAATAATCTTTGTTCATAAAAACAAATGTTCTTGATATTCTTCCCTAAAACTCAAAAACAGCATATTTTAATCATAAAGTTTTCCAAAAACATCATGAGTATGCTATTTTTGAGGGGGAGAAGTAAAAGATGATTAAAATATGGTGTCTCATTTGCTGGAATCTCTTGTGCTCAAACTCAGAATTGACCCTAGAATTGACGATAAGAAAGTCAGTAGTCGAAAGGACATGTCCCGGACGGGTAATAATTTCAAGCCAGTTTATCTGGTGATGTAAGCGTGTCTCGCAAAGGACGTGTCTGAGTAGAATGTACCGATTTCGAGCGATAATCCTTGAATCTGATCTGGACGGGTAATAATTTCAAGCCAGTTTAACTGGTGATGTAAGCGTGTCTCGCGACGATTAGGTTCATTGAAAGTCAATCAATTCAAAAGTGCCAACTGTTTCCGGCATGTGCAAATTTCAAATTAATTACTTATGAGCACATGTTAAGGGGGAGTCTTTCTGAAAATCATCAAACTCTCAAGGTGTCAACAAAATGTTTTTACAATCATCGACACTTTGAGGATTTTCAATGGTTTGGTTTATGGCATCATTAGGATAGTCAAGGAGTTATAAGGTGACTAAGGTTAGGGAAAACCGTCCTACGATCTGTTAGAGCCGGAGGGATCTACCCAAGGACAATACCAATAGTTTAGAACTAGAAATTCCTAGGTATGATATTAAAAAGGAGAAAATGAATGAAAGGAGAAAGAAGGGGTTGAAGAATTAAAAAGAAAAGCAAAGAAAAGGGTGAAAAGAAATAGCCCTCCATTTGTTCAACCTTAGGGCAGACACCGGGTTCAATTCATAATCTACTGGTTGATGAGCATCACCGGTATTGAAGACAAAGACGTCATGGACCCAGTGACGCACTGCACTAAACCTTCTAAGCCACTCAAGTATCTCTCAAAAGAAATTTGTTTCATTCACACGGAGAACCCTTCATAATCTATCGACCTCTCATTACGAGAGTGTTGATATTGAAAAGGAGGCAATCTGCTCCACGCCTCCGACGACCAAACAAATGTGCACTAATTGAGTCTAGAGCCATGAGATTCATCAAAGATCTCTTAGGTACACTTAGAATTACTCTGGTGTTCTACATCATGGGCACCAGTTGTAAATTAGGAAAGTATCCTTCGCAGATCTTAGCAATCTGCCAAGAACATTCATGAGAAAAGTCACAATTGTGATTATCAATGATTGAATGGAAATCCTGCCAGAGCAACATCAAACAACTCTGACAGCAGGTCACTTTGGTAACTCCTTGTGGGTTACGCTTAGTGTTTTGCTCCAAATGGTCTACAGTCGTGGGGTGATCTCCAGCGACTCACTGAATCGTGGGTGCACTTCGGTGTGTCCGTGTTATCCCTTTTGGGGGAATCCGGTTCAGAACGGCCTGGGTTAGGATTTGAGAAAGTCTTCACACTATGCTGTTGACAATCTCAAGTCTAAGCCTATAAGTACCGGTTGGTTCATGCTGATGCTGCTTCTGCTGCTGCTGCTGCTGAGGATCTGGAGCTCAACCATCAAGACTCCATCATGTTCATATATTGAAGAAATGTTCTCTCAAAGACTCAGTAACACCAAAAGTTCAACATATGATATAGTAAAGTCAAAAGTTCAAGCACCTCAACCTTTCTCAAGTTAAAGATTGAAGAGTGAGAACATGTTGCAGAAAACAAGTCAAAGACATATGAACATGATGGGGAAGACAAGAAGATGTTGGAGATTGGCAGATCGAGACAACATCATATCATCCAAAAACAAGAACAAAGAAACAAAGATTATAAAGACATCGGAAGCCAATGAAGCAAAGAAGACGTCGAGCAACATTGATGATCAAGACTTAGGGGGAGATTGTTAGGAACACATTTTTATTATATTTCAAGTCTTGATCAATAGCGATAACATGTTGCTTAATAGGGCTTTATATTAGTGATTAAGGTGCGGTCCATTAGAAGCCCATGGACCGCCCATTTATGTGTTATTCCTTCTAGATGAAATCATGTAAGAGTTGCCCTAGCTAGTAGCATATAAATAGAAGGCTAGGGAGCTCATTTATATGGTTGGTTATTCATGTATGGTGCGTAAGCTATGGTCCTTAATCGTATGAATTGAATTCCCATCCAAATCTCTTCTTTTCATCTCTTATTCTTCTTCTCTTATTGCTTATTCTCTTTATCTCTTATCGCAGCTTATTAGTTAAGTAGTAGTACGTATTGTAACTTTCTTATACGTGTGTGTGTTTGAGATATTAACGACCTACAAGAACGAAGCGAGGAATGATTGGCTCATTAATTTTGAAGAGACAATCGAGACGAACATTTGAGAACATTCGCTCGATTTGGTCAGATTGATAGAAAGATGGTTCGACAACTCTACCTTCTTGAATGTTTCTACCTTCGATAGGTCGATAGAGACATGCAACTGATGGAGATATGCCGGGAGTTTTGGAGACTTTTGGAATGTAGGCTTTTATTTTGGAGAGATCACCGACTGTAGCTTTAGGCATTTTCACCTATACAAGAAAGCAACAAAGAAAAAAAATAAGAAAATGACATGCATATGTTGTATATGCTACTTATGTGGAACGTAAACATACTTCGACTCTAAAACTTTACTCCTAAGAAGTAGTTTACAATGTTCCTTAATTTTAATTTTTAATTCGCTTAAAATGTATTTTATGATGTTAAAGAGTAGTTGTAGGGATATTATGATAAGAAATCAAAAACATCCAAACGTTCCTTTATGTATCATAAGCTACTTTGAAATGTGGCTAGATAAACATTAGATTGTATATCTAGTTATTTCTTACGAGTATTTATGTTAAATGAGATGAAAATGTAGATTTTGACTCAAAAATTTCTTTCAAAATGTTATGCCAAACGCTCCCTTAATTATCAAAATAACTACTAATATTTCAATATACATATGAATTATGTATCTTGATGACTCAAAACAACTAGTTGTGTGTTTATAAACTTGGCAAGTAGTTGTGAATTTTATTGCGATTCAATTTCAATGACTCTAGCTCTAAATCCAAACACTCTCTTATATTCAACAGAAACATTTTTTATGAGTCGAAAAATATATTTTTAGGATTAAGAAGTTGTGATACAATAATGTGATTAGTTTTAACAAGTGTTTATGGCATAATTCAACAATGTATAACAAGTTGAGAGTGTTTGGTTTTTCAAAATTTTGACATGAGGGTTTCTAATTATTTAATTTTTAAGCATACTAATCCTATGGGGAGCATTTGATTATAACATTCCTAGACTCAATTTCAACAAAAATTCGGATTTGGAAAAATTAAGTAAAAGACCTAATTATGATTAGACTCAAAATTGGATGAAATGTATATTGGAAAACTTACAAAGTATGTTGCTAAACAAGATATAAGTGTTTGCCCTTTGCGAAATTAGCCCGAAATGATGATTTGGTGAGTGGTTTTGGGGTTGCAGCTCGTTCACAGCAGAGGGAGTGAGAGGTGTGTTTGAAAAATGGGGTGTTTGGCAAAGATTTTTGAAGGAAAAACGTTTTTGGAAGTAACAGTAGGCCGGTCCCCTTAATTATTAAGGGGGCCGCCCCCGTTTTCAAGCCGGTCCCCTTAAAATTAAGGGGGCCGCCGGCCCAAAAATTGGATTTTGTCAAATTTTATTTCTGATAGCAAAATATTTTTATGTATATAGATAGATTTATTATATATATTAAAAATTCGTTAGGTTTTATTAGCACGAAGAGGGAATACTTGATGCATTTTATTAACATTTCATTAGCAAAATATATCTTGAGAATTTTGGATAAAATAATCAAGACGTCAAGCTGACAAAGGTGGATTTAAGAAATGAAAAGAGAATGTGTGTGTATATATATGTGTGTATATATATATATATATATATATATATATATATGTTAAGGTGGGATGTTGAATGATGTTGAGGAATAATGAGGAAAGGACGGAGATGGGTGCTGACGACGATGGGAGTTTGTTACATAGTTTTCTTGTTCGAAGGTTCGGCTCCGACTTCTATGTTGATCCACTCAACTCACTTCTCTTCATCACCATGAGTTTTGCGAGAGAGGACATAGAAGATTTTCATGTTGAACGTTATAGTCCAAAAGAGGCAAAGGGGAAAGAAAAGGTTCGAGGACGAACAATTTCTTTTAGTTCTAGATAGTCAACAAATGACGTATCTAGGTTATGAGAGGATATGTATATATATATATATATATATATATATATATATATATATATATATATATATATATATATATATATATATATATATATATATATTTTATAGTAATATAGGTATATAAGAAGATAACTTACTAACAAACACATAAGTATTTATTAAACTAAGCATTTAAGACTAAAGGGGGCATGCAATAGGCTAGTTTATTAATCTACGCATATAGTGGTGAGCATGAAAGAGAGGCATACCTTTTTGTCTTCAACATGTGGTCTTCAAATACTTCAAAGAGTATTGACTTATAAAAGCCAATTACGAAAGAGATTTCGACTTTCCCGATGAGTTGAAATTCTAGCCACTTGGTCCCCATGGTCTGATTGGTCCATAGTTGTTTGAACCAAACATGGTTTGCAATTGAATCGGATGCATATATGGTGGAAGTATTCCCCAAGGATTAAAAATTGGTGGATTTGGATAATTCCACATTGGGTGACTATTATTTTGACGGTTTGGTCTATTTTGATTTCTTCTAGGTTGAGGAGTTTTAGACCGAGGGTGAGGACTAGGTGGTCTTCTAGGAGGAGGTGTTTTTGACCTTAACTTTGGTTTAGAGTGTTCTACGTCATTTTTTAAAGATGGTTTATAAAAGGTTTTTACATCCTCATTACTAGCTATGGGTATTTTTCTATCTTTCATAAGTATATACTTAGGTTTTGACTCCAAAGGTTTTTGCTCACTAGTTTCACATTCAAACTTTACATTTTTAGTTTCACTATTTGAATCCTTAGTTGAATTAAATCCTAATCCGGTTTTATCTCCTGATATCCTTTGAATACTTATTATTTCCCTAAGTGAATTACTACTATTTTCGAATTTGTTAAGTTTACAAATTTCTTTCTTAAGTATTTCGTTTTCATTTTTAGTTTCTTGACATGTTCTACATTCAAAAACTTCTTTCCCTTTTTTTAAGTTATGTAGTTTAATTTTTAATTCTAGTATTTCCTTTTCAAATTGGTTATTTTTATGTTTTAGTGATTTATTTTTACTCATTACTTTTTGACCTAGTTTGCATAATTTATTATATTCGCTATTTCCTCTGTAATACCTGAAATTCTATAACATGTAAAATGACCAAATTGCCCCTGGGATTTTAAAACCTAAATAAAACATATGTAAAGCACAAAATAAATTCCAAACTTCTAGCAATGAACAAGTTATGATCCCAAATAATTTTAACAACTTCATTTAACTTTTATACAAGCCATGAAAATTACTAAAATGCCCTTGGGCGCCTAATATAATTTAAATTCAAATTCTATGATTTAATTAGGAAATTAAAAGTAATTAAAAGGGCATTTAAGATAATAAATCAAAGCAATCAATTTTCTAGTCAAAGTTCCGAAATTTATTGGTCATTATCTCCCTTAGACTCGGTCATTGCTAATTTTTATAACTTGCACAATTCTTTCTTCCAAAATCCTAAAACCGAATAAACCCTAATCCACAAAATAATTCTCTCATCATCCATTCGAATTTCTGGAAGTGAGGCACCATTTTTCCTGTGTTCTTAAGGATCTCAAGAAGCCTAGAAAAATAGCTTTTCGAATTTTAGAGGTCGGGATTGCAAGTTGTCGAATTTTCCTCTTCTATTCCACTCGATAGGTAACAATTCCATTTTATTTAATTCGATCAATGTAAAATTCATTCTCCATTTTTCTCACGTCCCTCACATCATGTATGGTCTGTGAAAAATGATTACAAGGTCGTGGAGTGGCTGTGGTGATCGTGGTGAATTCTTTGGTGTCGAGCACTAGATCCGATAGGTCCAAATTTAATACGCCCTATCCACTCGTCCTATAAATTATCTGGTGTGAAGAGGGAGTAGTCTTGTGCTCTTGATCATCTTTTCAGTATTTTCCGTTATCAGCAATAAGGTACAGATATTCTGCCCTTCTTTCGTAAGGTGCCTTCGTCTCATTTCGATTTCTGATTCACTGCCATGTTCCTTGTTTCTGTGAACCTTTGATATTGACCTACTGATACTGAACCTTTCTTATATTGAACCTACTGTTATTGACCCTTCTGTTACTGAACCATCTGATATGAACTTTCTGATATACTGAATTGGATATTGACCTATGAAACTAAACTGAATACTGAATACTGATACTTGACCACTGACCCACAGTTTGATACTACGAGCCATAACTAGTCATGAGGGTTTCATGACCATGTCATTGATGCACCGATGGCATGACTCTAGGGCAGGAGAGTGATGACCTGTTCCGTCCCTGACTGTATTTTATTTGGTGTGTTGGGAGGTTTATGGCCACCTGGGGCGTATGGATGCATCCTAGAACTGTTACTGTTACTGTTACTGTTACTGATTACTGATTACTGTATTACTGGTGACTGATGGTGTGTGCGATACACGTCTTTCACATACTGGGAGCTGATCACTCCACTTACTGTTTGAGGACTCCCCTCATAATTACTGGTTTACTGAGAGGTCTCCCCTCTATATGATTATATGGTTACATGATTTCACTGATTACTGTTACTGATTACTGATACTGGGCTCGTAGAGGATTACTGTTTTCCTACACCTTTACTCTTTATCTTTTATTCCTGCTACTTCACATTGATGCTTAACCCTGATTTATTCATACTGTATTATTATTCCTTATTCTACTGCTTGTTATCGTTATATCTATTCACTGAGCTCTAGTAGCTCAGCCGCGTTTCTTTTCCCGCGGCAGGTAATTAAGCTAGGAGTTGGGCATGGCTTTGGGGTTGAGTGCACTTGAGTGGAGCTTGTTCCTTATAGCTTATCTACCATTTGATTTTCTTAGACATTATGTTGCCATTGTTTAGGCATTGAACTTATGTACTTCCTTTATTTCCTTTCATTTTGGATATAAGTCATGTTGACTTATTGTTGGATTATGTATTTGACTTCCGCTATTTTGGTTTATGGATACTATGTTGTTCTGATATGAAACCATATATTTGTGATATCTTTACCCTTGTCGGGTCGGGGTGTTACAATTTATGGTATCAGAGACAGGTTTCCGAAACCCGTTGGCTTAGGCCTTTGACCTGTGAGGATTGGGTAGACATTAGGTTTTCCTTTCGCGTACTCTTTTCCTTATTCTGCTCTGTCATATTTTGCTTCACCTTACTAATCGTCTTCATAATTCTATAGATGGTTAACACTCGTCACCAGGAGTATAACAGTGGAGGAGATGCTGAAATCCCCAATCTGGAGGCTATGGTGGCTAATGCTATAGCCAATCTGTTACCGGGCCTTAACACTGATGCGGTGATCAACCGGCTTATTAATGGTGGGGCTGGTCCATCTGGGGGTGCTGGCAGTTCTTCTGGTGGTGGGGGCCGACCCACTACCATTAATGGGTGGCTGGAGAGTTTCAATAAACTCAAGCCGTTATCCTTCACTTCTGCTGCTACTCCTCATGCAGCAGAAGACTGGATCACCCACATGGAGAAACTGTTCGAGGTGTTAGGTTGTGAGGACGAGTTCAAGACTCGTCTGGCTGTTTTCAAGTTAGAGGGTGACGCGCTCAACTGGTGGAAAGCGCACAAAGAAGCTAAGGGTGGTGATGCATATGTTCTTGGTTGTTCATGGGCTGATTTTCGTACCACGTTCTATAATCGGTACTTCCCTGTTTCCGAGCAGCAGAGATTCATTAGGGAGTACAACACTATCTCTCAGCTTGATTCTGAGAATGCTGGGCAGTATCTGGAGCGGTTTCAGAGATTAGTGAGTTTTGTGGGTCCGCTTGCTGGGGATGCTAAGCAGCAGGCTAGACAATTCAAATGGGGACTCAAGAGGTTAGTAACCTATTTAAGTTGATGGTTGGTACCAATAGACATTAATACATTTTCTTCTGCTATTGTATTAGGTGGGTACTAGACCGCATACTTAATGATGAGTTTCGAGACCCGGCAGAATGTTGCGACGCAGCTCGCAATATTGAGATATTTCATCAGGGATCTGGGTATAAGAGGAACAGAGATGGGGATAGGATTCAGACTCAGGGTCAGAGCAGGGATTTTAGGGGCCGAAATGACAGGAGTTATGATTCTCGTGGACAGGGGGATCGACGATACGACCCTCAGGGTCAGACTGGCAGGAATTATGATCAGAGGAGGCCTGATGCGAGAAGCCAGAGTTTCGGGGTCACTACTAGGCAGGGAGATGATCGCTCAGGACGCAACAACGGTCAGAAATAGTGGAGAGACCAGACGGTTAGGGGTAATTAGCAGAGCAGGGCTTCGGGTTCTAGTTCTCAAGGAGGTGTGTCTGGGGGTTCTTATTCTTTTCCTATTTGCACTACTTGTGGGAAACGTCATGCTGGGGCTTGTCGTGTGGCTACTGGGGCATGTTTTAGATGCGGGTCTACGGAGCATAGAGTGAAAGACTGCCCTAAACACCCGGAGGCAGCCGGGAACTATTTGAAACCTCCCCCTCCACCTAACACTGGCCGTGTATATTCTATGACTCGGGATCAGGCGGCACAGTCTTCAGGTACGATTACGGGCGTTTTATATATTGGTGAATACGCTATTTTCACACTTTTTGATACTGGAGCTACACACTCGATTATATCTTTGAATCTGGTTAAGAAACTTAAAATATTACCAACACCACTAAGTAATCAAGTATCCCTCTCCACTCCCATGAAACTCAGTACTCTTATTGATCATGAATATGTAAACTGTCCTATACGATTCGATGACCGAATCCGTTCGGCAAACTTACTTCCTCTGGACATGACTGATTTTGACGTTATCCTGGGCATGGATTGGTTATCTTTTCATAGAGCCACCATTGACTGTCATGCTCGAAAAGTAATCTTTGGTAATCTAACTCAGCCTGAATTTGTCTTTCATGAAACACGCTCTCTGAAATCTGTGAAAATTATCTCTGCTATGAAAGCAAGAACTCTAATATCTCATGGTTGCCAAGGTTATTTGGCCTCTGTTAAGGATTCATCTGTCGAGGGTTCTGATATTAATACTGTTCATATTGTTCGAGAGTTTTCTGATGTTTTCCCTGAAAAACTTCCTGGTCTTGCTCCGGCCAGAGAGGTTGAATTTAGTATCGATCTGATTCCCGGCGCTGAGCCTATCTCTATGGCTCCGTACTGGATGGCACCAGTGGAACTTAAGGAGTTAAAGGAGCAGCTTGAAGAGTTATTGGACTGTGGATTTATTCACCCGAGTGTGTCACCATGGGGTGCTCCTGTACTTTTTGTAAAGAAGAAAGATGGGTCTATGCGGTTGTGTATCGATTACCGGGAGCTAAACCGCATCACTATTCGAAACCGTTATCCGCTACCTCGCATCGATGACTTGTTCGATCAGTTGCAGGGAGCTAAAGTATTCTCCAAAATTGACTTGCGATCTGGTTATCACCAGTTGCGGGTTAAAGAGCAGGACATTTCTAAGACTGCTTTCCATACTCGGTATGGACATTATGAGTTTTTAGTTATGCCTTTTGGGTTAACAAATGCTCCTGCAGTATTTATGGACTTAATGAACCGGGTTTTCCATGAATTTCTTGATAAATTCGTCATCGTTTTCATTGATGATATTCTGGTATATTCTAAGTCGGCAGAAGAGCACGAGCAGCATTTGCGTACTGTTTTGAGTATTCTGAGGCAGCAGAAATTATACGCTAAATTTTCCAAGTGTGAGTTCTGGTTGGACCGAGTTGCTTTCCTTGGTCACGTCGTGTCTGCAGATGGGATTACCATGGATCCAGCTAAGGTCGAGGCTATCACAAAATGGCCAAGACCTACCACGGTAACCGAAGTCAGGAGTTTTCTGGGGTTAGCTGGCTACTATCGACGTTTTGTTGAGGGTTTTTCGAAGTTGGCTTTACCGTTGACTCAGTTGATGAGAAAAGGTGAAAAGTTTGTGTGGACGGATGAGCGTGAGCAAAGCTTTGAGGAGTTGAAACGACGACTAGTGTCTGCACCTATTTTGACTTTACCGTCGGGTTCGGGAGGATTCCAGATTTATAGTGACGCTTCCAAAAAGGGTTTAGGTTGTGTTCTCATGCAGAACGGGAAAGTAATTGCCTATGCTTCAAGGCAGTTAAAACCCTATGAGGAAAACTATCCGACCCATGATCTAGAGTTGGCAGCTGTGGTATTTGCGTTGAAAATATGGAGACATTACTTATACGGTGAATCATGTGATATCTTCACGGATCATAAGAGTCTCAAATACATATTTACTCAGAAGGAGCTCAACATGAGGCAGAGGAGATGGTTGGAGCTTCTGAAAGATTACGACACTAATATCCAGTATCATCCCGGCAAGGCGAATGTTGTTGCCGATGCACTCAGCAGGAAATCGGGTATGATTGCTAGTATGAATATCGAGCCTCGTATTCTTCAGGATTTAGAGCGGTTAGAGGTTGAGCTATGTGTAAAGGGCGTTAGTGGTTATTGGGCGAGTTTGAAGGTGGAATCAAACTTGATGCTGCGGATTAAGGAAGCCCAGAAGGACGATGGTGAACTCTGGGCTATTGTGCAGAATGTCGAGGAAGGTAAACAGTCTGAGTTTCGGGTCGATGATAGTGGTATTGTATGGTATGGAGATCGATTATGTGTTCCTAATGATTCTGATCTACGTGAGGCTTTGTTGACTGAGGCTCATAATTCTCCTTTCTCTATCCATCCTGGTTCTACCAAGATGTATCGGGATCTGAAGCAACACTTCTGGTGGAACGGCATGAAGCAGGATGTGGCATCGTTTGTAGCTAGATGTATGACCTGTCAGCAGGTCAAGATTGAACACCAGAGAGCTAGTGGGTTATTGCAGCCTTTGGAGATTCCAGTTTGGAAGTGGGATGAAATATCCATGGATTTTGTTTGTGGTTTACCGTTGACTCGTAGGAAACATGATGCGATTTGGGTGGTCGTTAATCGGCTAACTAAATCCGCTCATTTCTTACCCATCCGTATGAGCTACAGTGTTAGTAAGTTGTCAGAAATTTTCACGCAGGAGATTGTTAGATTGCATGGCACTCCTTCTTCTATCGTTTCTGATCGTGATCCTCGTTTTACTTCGCGCTTCTGGAAGGGATTACATAAAGTTTGGGGTGTTCGTCTTAAGTTCAGTACCGCTTTTCATCCCCAAACTGATGGTCAGTCGGAGAGGACCATCCAGACATTAGAGGATATGTTACGGGCATGTGCGTTGGAATGGACGGGTAGTTGGGACGATTATCTGTGTCTGGTAGAGTTCGCTTATAATAACAGTTGGCACACGAGCATCGATATGGCACCTTTTGAGATGTTATATGGGCAAAAGTGCAGAGCACCGGTATGTTGGAATGAAGTAGGGGAACGTCTTCTTGAAGGACCTGAGATGATTGAGGTCACAAATGAAAAGGTTGCTACGGCTAAGGAGAAATTAAAAGAGGCACGAGCGCGTAAAAAGAGTTATGTGGATAAGCACCATCGGGATCTAGAGTTTAATGTCGGCGACCGGGTATTTCGTAAAGTATCTCCGTTCCGAGGCGTCAAACATTTTGGTATAAAGGGCAAGCTCAGCCCTCGGTTTATTGGACCTTTTGAAATTCTGGAGCGTATCGGAGAAGTATCGTATCGTCTAGCTTTACTACCTCAGTTGGCTCATGTTCATAATGTATTTCATGTATCTCTTTTGAGGGGATACAACTATCATCCTCTACATGTGGCTTCTTATCCGTTTGATCAAATCCGTTCCGATATGACCTTATCTGAAGAACCGGAAGCGGTGTTAGAGCGTCAAGAGCGCGTTATGAGGAATAAGGTAATTCCTTTTATAAAGATTCTTTGGCGGAATCACCCAGCGCGCGAGGCAACCTGGGAGACCGAAGAGTCAATACGAGCGAGTTATCCTCATTTCATGTTTTGATCTGGTATGTTCCGTTTCGTTTCTGTCAGGTTTTCCTTCTTATGTCCTTGCAAATTTCGAGGACGAAATTTTTCTGTTAGTGGGGAAGAAGTTGTAATACCTGAAATTCTATAACATGTAAAATGACCAAATTGCCCCTGGGATTTTAAAACCTAAATAAAACATATGTAAAGCACAAAATAAATTCCAAACTTCTAGCAATGAACAAGTTATGATCCCAAATAATTTTAACAACTTCATTTAACTTTTATACAAGCCATGAAAATTACTAAAATGCCCTTGGGCGCCTAATATAATTTAAATTCAAATTCTATGATTTAATTAGGAAATTAAAAGTAATTAAAAGGGCATTTAAGATAATAAATCAAAGCAATCAATTTTCTAGTCAAAGTTCCGAAATTTATTGGTCATTATCTCCCTTAGACTCGGTCATTGCTAATTTTTATAACTTGCACAATTCTTTCTTCCAAAATCCTAAAACCGAATAAACCCTAATCCACAAAATAATTCTCTCCTCATCCATTCGAATTTCTGGAAGTGAGGCACCATTTTTCCTGTGTTCTTAAGGATCTCAAGAAGCCTAGAAAAATAGCTTTTCGAATTTTAGAGGTCGGGATTGCAAGTTGTCGAATTTTCCTCTTCTATTCCACTCGATAGGTAACAATTCCATTTTATTTAATTCGATCAATGTAAAATTCATTCTCCATTTTTCTCACGTCCCTCACATCATGTATGGTCTGTGAAAAATGATTACAAGGTCGTGGAGTGGCTGTGGTGATCGTGGTGAATTCTTTGGTGTCGAGCACTAGATCCGATAGGTCCAAATTTAATACGCCCTATCCACTCGTCCTATAAATTATCTGGTGTGAAGAGGGAGTAGTCTTGTGCTCTTGATCATCTTTTCAGTATTTTCCGTTATCAGCAATAAGGTACAGATATTCTGCCCTTCTTTCGTAAGGTGCCTTCGTCTCATTTCGATTTCTGATTCACTGCCATGTTCCTTGTTTCTGTGAACCTTTGATATTGACCTACTGATACTGAACCTTTCTTATATTGAACCTACTGATATTGACCCTTCTGTTACTGAACCATCTGATATGAACTTTCTGATATACTGAATTGGATATTGACCTATGAAACTAAACTGAATACTGAATACTGATACTTGACCACTGACCCACAGTTTGATACTACGAGCCATAACTAGTCATGAGGGTTTCATGACCATGTCATTGATGCACCGATGGCATGACTCTAGGGCAGGAGAGTGATGACCTGTTCCGTCCCTGACTGTATTTTATTTGGTGTGTTGGGAGGTTTATGGCCACCTGGGGCGTATGGATGCATCCTAGAACTGTTACTGTTACTGTTACTGTTACTGTTACTGATTACTGATTACTGTATTACTGGTGACTGATGGTGTGTGCGATACACGTCTTTCACATACTGGGAGCTGATCACTCCACTTACTGTTTGAGGACTCCCCTCATAATTACTGGTTTACTGAGAGGTCTCCCCTCTATATGATTATATGGTTACATGATTTCACTGATTACTGTTACTGATTACTGATACTGGGCTCGTAGAGGATTACTGTTTTCCTACACCTTTACTCTTTATCTTTTATTCCTGCTACTTCACATTGATGCTTAACCCTGATTTATTCATACTGTATTATTATTCCTTATTCTACTGCTTGTTATCGTTATATCTGTTCACTGAGCTCTAGTAGCTCAGCCGCGTTTCTTTTCCCGCGGCAGGTAATTAAGCTAGGAGCTGGGCATGGCTTTGGGGTTGAGTGCACTTGAGTGGAGCTTGTTCCTTATAGCTTATCTACCATTTGATTTTCTTAGACATTATGTTGCCATTGTTTAGGCATTGAACTTATGTACTTCCTTTATTTCCTTTCATTTTGGATATAAGTCATGTTGACTTATTGTTGGATTATGTATTTGACTTCCGCTATTTTGGTTTATGGATACTATGTTGTTCTGATATGAAACCATATATTTGTGATATCTTTACCCTTGTCGGGTCGGGGTGTTATATAATTTATTATATTCGCTATCTAAGTCTTTTTCATCTAATGATAAATATTCATCACTAAAGTATTCGGTTTCGGAATGTACCTCACTTGATGTCTTAGCCATAAGACATTTCTCCTCCTTTGTGGTTTCTTTCTCGTCTTCGTCACTATCACTCCATGCTCCTCCAACGAACGCCTTTTGGTTTTGCTCCTTTGACATCATAGGACATCTTCCGATGAGATGATTTGGATCACCGCATTTGAAGCTATCCTCGTCACTTGATGCTTTCCTAGCTTTCAACGCGATTGACTTGCTTTGCTCTTTCTTTCCTTTGACCATCTCGGAGTCTTTCTTGATTATTGCTTCGTAGACCTTCAAGTTGCCAATCAACTCGTCAAGTTGAAGAGTTGACAAGTTCTTTGATTCTTCAATCGCCGTAACTTTAGCTCGCCATTTTGGATGAAGAGCCCTAAGAAATTTCCTAACAAAATTCTTACTAGAAAAACTCTCATCAAGTGCCTTTAAACTTGTGATGATTGTGTTAAACCTAGCAAAAGCATTATCAATTGATTCCTCTTCCGGAATCGTAAATTGTTCATATTGTTGAACAAGAAGATCTATTTTATTGTCTTTGACTTGACTATTTCCTTGGTGAGTTATTAGTAACGAGTTCCAAATTTCTTTTGCGGTTTCACACATAAAGATCCTTTCGTATTCTTAACGTGGTAACGCATTATAAATAACCGTTTTTGCCTCATTATTTTTAGAAAGCTTTCTTTTTAAATCATCACTTTGTTTTTCAAAAGGTACTATTTCATCCTTTTTAGTTTCAAGATTATGTTGAATAGGTAAAAAATCACCATTAGTAATAACATGCCAAAGATCTAGATCTTTTGATTTCACATAAGTTTCGAATCGATTTTTCCAATAAGGAAATCCATCACTTTCAAATAGTGGTGGTCTTTGCATAGATTGCCCTTCTAAATATTTTTCAGATTCCATAGATCGTTTCAAGTTTTAAAATACAGTTTATTTTAAAAATCTTGTTTGACCTGGCTCTTGATACCAATTATGGAAAACTAGAAGGGGGGTTGAATAGTTTTACGTCTTTTTAAATTATGATAACTTTTGTTTACTTTTTAAAAACTTCGATTCTATCTTATGTGAATTCAACTCTTGATCAATATGAAAAAATATAAATAAATATAGATAAGCAATGCAAGTAAAGTAAATATAATGAAATGAAAGATAGAGATGGAAGGATCAAACCACAACACGAAGATTTATAGTGGTTCGGCTACAAGGACACCTTCCTTGCCCTACTCCACTCCCCGAGTTACCTACTCGAGAGTTTTCTTCACTATGTCAACAAACTCCCTTATGGCGGAGAAACCTTACACAACTTTAGCTTACACTGGTTTAACGACACAAAGCTAGATGTCGAGTTCTAATCGTAGCTAGAACCAATCTCACGACTTGTACACAACTTCTACACAACTTAATCACGACTGCTTCACGACGGCTTCACGACTTCTTCACGACTTCTTCACGAGGTGATGCCGGTATTGAAGACAAGACCTCATAGATCCAGTGACGCTCTGCACTTAACCTTCTAGCCACTCAAGTATCTCTTAAAAGATACTTGTTTCATTTCTCACGGAGAACATCGTATAATCTATCGACCTCTCACTCCGAGATGTGTTGATATTGAAAAGGAGGCACTCTGCTCCATGCCTCCGACTACTAAAACCAAAACGCACTTAATCAAGTCTAAAGCAACGAGATTCATCAAAAGATCTCTTAGGATACACTTTCCATAACATACAATTATGTTCGCCCACAAGAACACAAGATGTAAGAATCTTTTATGAGATCTTTGGATCTTGCCACTAAAATCATGATGGTTGTTACTATGTTTTAAACGGTGTACAGTCGTGGAGTGTTACTTCGGTATATGTTGTTCCCTTAACACGCTTAGAGTTAACTAAAGAGTTAATCTATTAGTGTTTATGACTGATACAATGTTATTGATTAATTACAAGTTATAAGTAAAACGTAAATATAAAAACACAATGTTTTTCAATGTTTAAATTCTTATTAGAAATCAATCATAGAATCTATTACCCAAGTGTTTTGAGGAACAAACACTTGGGATTGAATAGACAAGGTATGGTGTCCCCTATCTAAACTTAAGTTATGCTTAAGTGGTAACAATTTCGACCCACTGAGCTATCTCAGGGATTGTTTACTCTTTGTAGGAGAAAAGGGGTATTGTAAAAGTCCAAGCTTTAATTGCACAAAATACCTAACCCACTTTTCTCCATTTGTTTGCTATTTATAGGCAAACATGTTAAGAGTACTGAAGATATAAAATACAAAAACAATGGAAGGCGTGTCTGACAACTACAAAAGTAATTGTCATTTCCAAGAACCAATAGGATTGTGCCAAAAAGTTTTCGAGTGTCAGTCCTGACACTTCTTGACTTTTAGCCGCTTTAGGGATGGTTTGTTTCTGACCCCGATAAGACTTGTTCTTATCTCTTCAAAACCTTCCCCCTTAATCCCGCCTTTTATTCAGGCTTTAGGTTCTTCAGTCATTCGCCTTCAGTCTTCAGTCTTCAGTTATTGTTGTTGAGGAGACTGGGGTTCAGTGAGTTCTTGTCCAACACTCACTGAACCCATTACCTTCTTCTTTGGCTCAAGTAACACTTCAGGGAGTACCGCCTCACTATGTGGTGAATCTTTCTTCTTTAGATTCGTCCTGAGCATCTTGAAGGTAACTCACTGAGTGACTGTTCACTCAGTGACTTAATGGTGTTTTCGGTTGATTAACACTTAGCGTAATTTGTATTCAAATCCTGTTTTAAGGATCCTTGGGTACTGAAGGACCCAACAATCTCCCCCTATTTGGATATAAATTATGCTTAAGTGTTTTGATCAGTTATGAGTGAGCTAATGACTTCTGCTCATACTGAATGTACTAGAAAGTAAATAAGGACACTGATATAACTAAACATTCATCATTTTATTTATATCTTTACAAAGGTCCTAATTTATTTCATAATACTAAGGGTTCTTGAAAGTAACCCATGAGTTCTAGTTTCGCCTTCTTCGACACTAATACCTCCTTGTCAGTTCGTTCACTCATCATTCTATCCAGCAGCCTGAAAAACTCCTCATTTTTAGGACTCTTTACTCGAAGCGCCATTAGCTTGTACGCAAGGAGAGTTGTCGTTTCCACTAGATTAATGTCACTAACTTTTTGGAATGCTTGCTGATCAAATTCATCAACAAAGAAGATACCTTACTCAGGCTCCTTGATGACTCGGTTAGGTACGAACATGACTCCCTGAGGGGGAATCCTGTTGCAGTGAAGAGCAGCTATGAATTGTTCAGGTTCCTGACCCACAGCTTTTTTTTCCTCCCGGTCTTCTGAGTAGGTTCAGGGATTGCCAGTCCCTAAGAAGCAAGCGCCTTCTCATGATCAATTCCTAGACTCTTAGCTACCCTTTCAAGTTCTTCATATTTGGAGTTCAGGGTCTTGATAAGAGATGGGGCAGTCTTGCTTTGTGTCTTCTTCCTCAGGATGGGCATCATCATATCCCATTCCCTTAGCCCAAAGTCTGAGAATTTGAAAGGCTGGTAAACCTCAGACTTTCTTGGTCCCCTGTGTATCGTTATGCTTAAGGGCTTGGTGGGGGTAATGGTTATGTCAGTGATTGTGCCTTCTCCCTTGGTTTTTGTCATATGCCACATGTACCTCTCATAGGTTCTTTTCCTCCTTTCTTCTTTCAGCTTGGCTTGCTGATTATGTTCCTGAAGAAGTTCAGCCTGAAGCTTGAGGAATTCATCTCCCTGGATGTTCTTTTCAGACTCCTTGATCACCTCCTTAGCAACCTCAACAATAATGGGCCTGTTGAGTTGCTTGTCCTTTTCTTTGGCCCTTCTGAGGTCTTGTTGATGCAAGACTTCGGCCACTTCAGTTGGTGTCCCAAAGAAGGTCCTTCCTCCATCCAATTCAACCATAAAAGGTGCATCAGGATCTGCACGCACCAATTGTGCTTGAGGAGAACTGTCAGTCACCATGATTCCCTTCCCTTTGTCAATGGGAGGGGGTTGACTGGTGGAAGTTTCAGGGAAAACCACCATTGCAGATGAAGGATCAGGAGTTGGTTCAATTTTCTCCCCCTCAGCAGATACTGGAACTTCAGTGGATGTACCTGCTGACTGAGGAGGTGGGGTAACTTGAGAGGCCTGAAGAATGGAGAGGATGCTGGAGACCATTGTCTTTGTTTCAGAGGTCTCATTCTTCAGCGTGGTTATTTCAGCAGCCATTGCATTTTGGGTGGTGGTGAGTTCAGTGACATGGGTGGTATAGTGGGTGATCAGCTCATTATGTTTTGTTGAGAGCTGATCAAAGGCTGAGGATATTTTGGTTAGGTGCTCCCTGGTATCAACGTTTTCCTGATGAATTGAATCTTGCTGCGACCTGATAGTTGTGAGATCCACCCCCTGAAGAAGCTTGAGAAGCTCAGTAATAGAGGTGGAGGTGGTCTTCTGAGTATCCATGTACTCATCCAGTCTTTTGATCAGGGTGGGATCATCTCCGAGTTCTTCCTCAACAGATTCAATAGCCTTGAGAATGTTGGAGAGTTCCTTGAGCTGTTCAGTGCCCATTTCATCAATAGACTCTCTCAGGTCGCCGAGTTTTTTTTTAGTAAGTTTGGCGACCTGAAGCACTTTTCCCTGAGATTCTTCAACAGAAGCCCTGAAGTCGGCATAGGATACTGTCGCTTCAGTGTACTGAATCCATTTTTCGTCCATGAGTTCATCATATAGACCCTGGTTGGCTTTGCGGAGCAATTTAACCAGTTGTCTTTCTGTTAGTGGAAGAACATTGTCATATTTCTCCAACCACTCAGGAGTAGCGGGAGTAGAAGCACCTGATGATGATAATGATGTTGTTGGGGGGTTGGGTTGTTGATCCTCAGGGGGAGGAGAAGATTGTTGTTGCTCAGAGTGCTGAGGAGAGTGTATTTCAATCTCTATTTCCTCAACACCAAGAATGTCTTCATCACCCAAATCCATAATTTCCTCCTCTGACCCATCATTCAGTAGGATTTCAAGTTCAGCCAGAGAAGGAACCTTCAGGGAATCTGGCTCCCCCTCAAAAGAGGGCTCACCTTTGTTATGGCCAGGTCCTGACCCCGCCATAATAACTGAGTGGGTTTTCTCAGCCTGGCTAGCCATAATAACTGAGAGGGTTTTTTCAGCCTGGCTTTTGGGGTCAGTTCCCGAGAGATTGGATTGGGTGGTGGGTTCTGTATCAGTGGGTGGTTTTAATCCCTCTGAGTCTTTGTCCCCCTTTGCGCCTTCAAGTAATGACGGGTGTTTTCCAGCACTAACATGAGGCACACTTTGTAATGGTTGGTGGACCCCCTTCCCATCAGGGTTGTGCTGCCCTTTTGGGGATTTAGGGTCCTTGACTCCCTGAGACCCTGAGTGTGATTTCTCAGGGCCGTAAGCAAGATGTGATTGGGTGTGGGTCCCCTTCTCAGTAGAGTAGTGCTGCTCTACCGAGGATTTAGGACCCTTTTCTCCCTCAGGCACTGATTGTGATTTGTCAGTGCCTTCATCAGGATGTGATTGGGTTGAGGTTCCTGACCCTAGTGACTTGTGTATGTCAGTAGAGCCATGAGGAAACTGGGGTTTGCCCGAGGACACTGAGGATGATTTATTAGTGACCTCCGTTGGCATTTGTTTTAGGGTCAAGAGGCTCTCAATGATGGGTATCTCTGAGGTCTTGGCCATTGTTTCCCCTTCTGAGGGTTCTGAGGCAGAAGATCCAAGGGTGAATGATTTGGGTTTAACCACCTTCTTGGTCCCTGCCTTCTTTTTCTTCTTCTCCTGCTTTTCAAGAGAAGGAATGGGTGAGACAGCTTTGTCACCCTGAATGACTACCAGCATGTAGTTGGTCAGGGCAACTGGTTGTACCTCTGTTATGCCACTGGAATAATTGGCCTTGTGTAGGACGTCAGGTTTAGAACCTTGAGCGTCAGGCCTAATATAGTCAGGGCCAAGTAAGTCCTGAAGCACACAGGAAATGAACCTAGGGTAAGACATGTGTCTTTGCCTAGATTTCCCTGAGAGCTTGGCGACGAGGTCACGGAAGATTATTCCTCCGATGTCAATTTTTCTACCCTCCAGGAGACTGAACACCATCAATTGTTGTGATGAGTTCAACTGCTCCGTGGAGGATTTATTACCTCCAAGGACCTGAATGAAAAAAGTCATCAAGATCCTCTAGATAGGTGGGAACCAAGTTTTAATTATTGGTGCCTTTGCCAATAATGAACCTGGGGCCACTTCAGGTTGTTTGGGGTCATGTGGCCCTAGAAAAAGCAATTCTGCTTTAACTTCTTGGTAAGTGGGGTTGGGCGTAAAATTCTCAGCGAAATCAAGACCAGTGTCCTTGATGAAGGTTGAGTAATCAAGGGAGAGGGTCCTTCTCCCATTCATCACTGAGAAAGTGATAATAGAGTCTTTGGTGTCCTCAGGGCTAGTTGCCACTGCTGTACACCAAAATTCCCTCAGGTAGTCATGGTATATGACTGAGGGGGTCTTTGTAAATGCCGTAGCAAGAAAGTAGTTTTGTAGATACTTAACTACATTCTTGTACGCCCAAAACTTTTGGGGA
This sequence comes from Artemisia tridentata subsp. tridentata, assembly GCA_021014915.2. NCBI lineage: Eukaryota > Viridiplantae > Streptophyta > Magnoliopsida > Asterales > Asteraceae > Artemisia > Artemisia tridentata. Next base: position 268,796,920 of record CP139503.1, read on the forward strand.
TAGGCAAAATTACCTACCACATTGTTCTTGGTCATGTCTATGCCCTCCATGAGGAATTCCACATTTGGGGCGTATGTAATAGCATTAGAAGAAGCCATTTTTGTTGGGTAAGTCTGGGTAACAAAGATGGTTGGGGTTTCTAAAAGCTAAGAACACACACACAAAATTTTGTTTTGAAAGAAAAGGGGCAAGAATTTGCTTAGAATTTTCTAAAAAACGTGTGTGTGTTTTTTGTTTGGGAGGTATTTATAGGGAAGTGAAGTGGAGGGTATTTTAGGCATTTAGCGATTTAATATCTCAAAAGATATTTTTTGAAACCCGTTTTGAATAAAACTTTTGGGATCCGCATTAAATGCTTAACCACTCCACTATCCCTGTTTGTGCAACTGTCAAGGCAAACAGTTGTGCCGTCTGCAAAAAGTAAAACTTGCAGAGTTGAGTCATCACATATCTGTTATGTGATTGGAGAGGCATTAAATGCCAAGTGGGAATGTGGTGGCCCATGAGGTGCATGCCAGAAAGGCAAAAGAACAAATATTCTTATATTAAATAAGAATTCAGTTACCAACCTTGGACATTTACTAACTAGATACTTAGAGCATTTAAGTTACCATTGAATGTCATCTGAGGGCCCTGAATGACTCTTCATTCAGTGAACCTGCTTGTTCAGGACTTGGGTTTAGTTCCTGATGGTTCAAAGGTTCAGGAACTTGGGTTTAGTTCCTGAGGTTAAAGGGTTCAGGAACTTGGGTTTAGTTCCTGAGGTTCAGTGATCCTTTTTTTTCACTGAGGAACACATTGAGTCAGGGACCTAGGTTTTTCAGAATTTACACTTGGTTGGATGGATTCAATCAGTGGACTGAATCTCAATATCCAACATTCCTAATTCAGCTTTCAGTATTGTGAAAGTTGGTTCATCCAATGGTTTGGTGAATATATCAGCTAGCTGATATTCAGTAGGAATGAAGTGTAATTCAATGTCACCATTCATGACATGGTCCCTGATGAAATGATATCTAATATCAATGTGTTTTGTTCTCTGATGAAGAACAGGGTTATTTGAGATGGCAATTGCACTTGTGTTATCACAAAAAATGGGAACCATCTTGTACTGAATTCCATAGTCACTGAGTTGACTTTTCATCGAGAGTACATTTGCACAACAGCTTGCTGCTGCAACATATTCAACTTCAGCTGAGGACATGGCAACTGATTGTTGCTTCTTAGCACTCCAATAGACTACTTTCCCACCAAGGATTTGGCAGGAGCCTAAGGTGCTTTTTCTGTCCATGTTGCATCCAGTATAGTTAGAGTCTGAGTATCCTTTGAGATCAAAGCCTGAATATTTTGGATAGTATAATCCAAGGTTTGGAGTACCTTTCAGGTACCTGAGTATCCTTTTCACAGCTGTGAGATGAGATTCTCTTGGGTCAGATAGATATCTGGCACATAAGCACACTGAAAATTGGATGTCAGGCCTTGATGCAAGTAGATACATCAGTGAACCTATCATTCCTCTGAAGAGAGTTTGATTCACTGGTTTACCAGTAAGGTCAGGACCAAGGTTGTTTGGTGGTACCATGGGAGTTTTGACTGAGGCACAGTCACTGAGATCATACTTCTTAAGTAGGCTCCTGACATACTTCTCTTGACTGATAGAGGTTCCTTTATCAGTCTGCTTGATTTGCAGTCCAAGGAAGTAAGTCAGTTCTCCCATCATGCTCATTTCAAATTTCTTTGCCATCAGTTTTTCAAACTGTTTGCAAATTTTATAACTTGTTGAGCCAAAGATGATGTCATCAACATATACTTGTACAAGTATGACATCATTATTTGTCCTATAGATAAACAATGTGTTGTCTATCTTGCCTCTGGCAAATTTGTTTTGGATCTGGAAGGCTGAGAGAGTTTCATACCATGCCCTGGGAGCTTGTTTCAGTCCATAAAGGGCTTTGTTAAGCTTGCAGACATAGTCAGAAAACTCATGGCTTTCAAATCCAGGAGGTTGCTGAACATAAACTTCTTCTTTCAGTGACCCATTTAAGAATGCACTTTTAACATCCATTTGGTACACCTTGAAGTTCATGTAGGTAGCAAAGGCAAGGAAGATCCTGATGGCTTCCATCCTTGCCACTGGTGCAAATGTTTCTTCATAGTCAATGCCTTCTTGTTGGTTATAGCCTTTGGCTACAAGTCTGGCCTTGTTTTTAATGACTATGCCATTTTCATCAGATTTTTTTTGAATACCCATTTCATGCCAATGACTGAAACATCTTTAGGACACTTGACCAAGGTCATTACCTTGTTTTTGTCAAATTGTTCCAGTTCATCATGCATGGTCTGAACCCAACTTGGATGATTAAGTGCTTCCTTGACACTTTTGGGTTCAATTGTGGAGATGAAGTCCACAAATAGGCATTCATTGGCTGAGGCTGCTCTCAGTTTTGTAGCCATGCTTCTAGTGAGCATGCCTTCAGTAGGCTCACCAATTATATTGACAAGTTCTATATTCTGAGACCTAGTCCAACTGTCCTGAGGTCTTGGAAACTGATTAGAACTTGTAGAGGCCTGATGGGTAGGGTCAGGATCAGACACATGATGATCTTCAGTATCATGAGTGTCTGAGTGGGTTGACTCATCACTGTGATTGTTTGGTTCCTGAGCATTTTGTTCAGACTGAATGATTGCATCAGTATTTCTTTGTGCTTCAACAAACTCAGTGGTGGTTGGGTAAGGTAGGTTGTGAGGGATGATGTAATAGGAGATGTCAGCCTTTGTTTGGTACTGAGTAGAAGGACCATTTTTAGGATGATGTTCATCAGGAGGGTATCTTGATGAATCATCAATGCCTATCTCTTCCATTGAGGTGTTAGAGACACTAATTGCATCAGTGCTCTCATTAAAGGTAACATGGAATGTTTTCTCAGTATGCTGTCTCCTAGTTTTGAACACCCTGAAGGCCTTTGAGACAAGTGAGTATCCTAGGAAGTATCTAGCATCAACTTCGACATCAAATGTTCCTAAGTAATCCTTGTGATTATGAATAAACACAGGACACCCAAAGACATGAAAGTAGCTGATGTCAGGGATTCTTCCCTTGAATAACTTATAAGGAGTTTTGCTATGTCTCTTGACAATGATGGATCTGTTTTGTGTATAACAGGCAGTTTTGACTGCTTCAGTCCAAAAGTGTTTGGAAAGGACTGATCCATTTAGCATTGTCCTGGCTGCTTTAATGAGTGTTCTATTTTTCCTTTCAGCCACACCATTTTGTTCAGGTGTGTAAGGAGAGGAAAATTTTTGGGAAATTCCTTTCTCATCACAGAAACATTCAAGTTCATAATTTTTGAACTCTGTTCATTGTCAGTCCTAATCTGTTTGACCTTGATGTCATTTTGATTTTCAATGTTCCTGACAAAGGACATGATTGTTTCAGCTGCCTGACTCTTTTTGATCAGGAAGTATACCCAAGTGTATCTTGAGTACTCATCCACAATGACCAGAGTATACTTCTCATGGTTAATGGATCTAGGACTTATGGGTCTAAAGAGATCCATATGGAGAAGATGAAGGCAGTTCCTGATGGAAAAGTTTGTTTTGGTTTTAAAGGATGCTCTATGATGTTTACCTTTTTCACAGGCAGAGCATGGTTTATCCTTTGAAAACACAAGTGATGGTAGGCCAAGGACCTTGTTTTGTTTTAAAAGGTTGTTTATGTTTTTGAAGTTCAGGTGGGAGAGTCTCTTATGCCAAAGCCAGTTGAGGGTTTCAGTGGCCTTAGTAAATAGACAAGTTCCATTCTGAGTTAGACTGGACATGTCCAACACAAAAACATCATGTCTTCTTGGTGCAATAAGGACAACTTCCTTATTAGCATTGAAGATGATTCCTTGCTTATCATCAAATTGAACTATGTATTTTGCATCACATAGTTGACTAACACTGATCAAATTGTACTTAAGGCCATTTACATAAGCTATCCTAGTAAAAACTATACCATTACAGTTTACTGAACCATAACCTTCAGTGAGACATGATGAGTTATCGGCAAATATCACCTTGGGTCCTGATTCTTTTACAAATTTGTGCAGATATTCTTTCACACCAGTCATGCTCCTTGAACATCCTGTAACACCCCAACCCGGCAAGGGTAGAAGTATCACACTAATGGCTCCATATCAGATCAAACAAAGCATACAATCAAAAGTAATACAATGGTTCTCAAAGGTTACAAATGAAATCTTGCAATACAAAGGGTTACAAAGGAAAATAAAAGCTGCCTATCAAATCCATAAGTACATCTCTTCTAATGGCTTCTACTCAAAGTCTTCTAGGTCCAAAGTCTCTTCATTCTTACCCAGCTTCCAACTAAAACCTGCCGCACACGAAAAGAAAACGTGCGGCTGAGCTTTAAAAGCCCAGTGAACAGATATAACATAACAAGCAATAGCATAATGAATAATAACATGAGTAAAAGGGAATGGAAGCATGAATACATGGTATCAAGATGAAAGGTAAGAGTACATGGTATCATAAGGAAGGGTGAAAGGGTACATGGTAAAGGAAGTCAGAAATCCACTACGAGCCCATAACATAACATGAATCATAATCATAATCATAATCGTAACCATGCAGAGGGGAGACCTCTTAGTATCCTGTGAATATGAGGGGTGTCCTCAATCATGGGTATCCTGTAAATATGAGGGGTGTCCTCAATCATGGGTTGGAGTAGCTAGCTCCCAGAGTGTGAAAGACGTGTATCGCACACACCATCAGTCACCATGAATAACATAACATAACATGAACATGAACAAATCTAGGATGCATCCATACGCCCCCGGTGGCCATAATCTGCCTCTACGTAAACATGAATCATAAACATAACATGCAGGGACGGGACAGGTCATCACTCTCCTGCCCTAGAGTCATGCCATCGGTGCATCGACTGACATGGACATGAAACCCTCATGCCTAGTGAGTGGCTCGTAGTATCAAACTGAGGGTAAAGGTCAAGTATCATGAATCATGTTTTTAGTTTACTTGCATAGGTCAATATCATGTTTCATAAGTTCATAATCACGGTTCATAATCATGGTTCATAATCATGGTTCATAAGCAAAGGTTCATAAGCAAAGGTTCATAAGCAAAGGTTCATGGTCAAGGGTTCATAATTAAAGGTTCATGAATGAAAGGTTCATAATCATAAAAGGTTCAATATCATGATGGTTCAAAAGGTCGGAGTTCATGAATGAAGGGAACATAGCAATGGTATAGGGAAACCCTAATACGAGTCATAATCAGAGAATGAAGGCCTCTTATTAAAGAAGCAGAATATCTGTACCTTATTCCAGCAAAGCACAATACACAAAGAACAAGATGGAATGAACTTAGTTCTCCTCCTTCTTCACACCTAGAGGGGTAGACAAGTGTTACAACACTTTCCATTTTAAGTAACTTCCCATTTTAGGTAGGTTTCCATATTTAGTAAGTTTCTGTTTTTAGAAAGTTTCCATATTTAGAAAGTTTCCATATTTAGAAAGTTCCCATATTTAGTAATATTTCCATATTCTCGATTAGGTTAAGACATTATTAGGTCATATCATGGCTTAAGGGTGTATTTTAACAAGTTGCAAAAGTTTAGGGTTAAATATGACAAGTTTTTATATTCTAGGGTTTAATGTGTAATTATAAATACCATAAGGTTTAAAATGTAATTTATGTAACTACAAGGGCATAAAATATGAATTATGAAACTTAAGGGGCTAAATGTGTAATTCTGATAACATGAACAGTAAGATGAGTTAATTATGATATTTTCACTTTAAACCTTCTGAAATTCTATAACATGTAAAATGACCAAATTGCCCCTGGGAATTTAAAATACATTAGGCGCCCAAGGGCATTTTAGTAATTTTCATGGCTTGTATAATTGTTAAATGAAGTTGTTAAAATTATTTGGAATCATAACTTGTTCATTGTTAGAAGTTTGGAATTTATTTGGTGCTTTACATATGTTTTATTTAGATTTTAAATTCCCAGGGGCAATTTGGTCATTTTACATGTTATAGAATTTCAGGTATTACACATCCACTATCTAGATGCCAAACAGGTTCCCTGGTATGTTTCTGCACAAACAGTAAACTGAATTAGTTCTTTCTAGGATGCTACCTTTTGGTAGGTTTGACTTGATTAGCCTTAATGATTGATGCATGGTTAGTGGTTGAATGGGCTGAGCTACCACAAATTTTGCATTTCATTGCAGAGGTGGACTCAGTGGACTGAGAGGATGGTTTGGGGACTCCTCTTCTATTTTGAATGACCTTCTCATGTCCTAAGGTGTCATGAGTGGGATCTCCACATATTTCAAAACAATTGTCCATTAGACAATCCTCAGGGAGATGGTCATTAAAGCCACAGTGAGGGCAAGGTGCAAAAGGCTTTTCCTTTTGTTTCAGTTTCTGCTTTGAATCAGATGGATACTTAAGAGCTTGAGCTTTAAAGTTTGCCATCTTGGTTGTGGCTGTGTATGATAGGTGATCAGAGGTCCTGTGATCTTCCTCTTTGCATATCTTGCAGTAAAGGATTCTAAAACAATCATCAGAGGAATGATTGGTATAGTGACACAGCTCACACTTTAGCAGAGGTTTTGAGGGTTTGGGTTAGGGTTTGGTGGTACTTGAGGAAGCTGATTTGGGTTCCTTCTTGGATTGAGAAGGTTTCTCAGAAGATTCAATCTTCTCACTCAGCTTCCTGACCATTTCAGCCAACTGATCAATTTTTGAATCAGGGCTTTCAGCTTTTACTTTAGAAGGGACTGAAGTTGATGAGTCATCAGTATTTTCTGAGACTTCAAGGGTTTGCCTTTTCAGGATGGTTTTTCCCAATCCTGGATTCTCCTTTGGAGAATACTGAGAGTAGACCAATGGTGGGAGGTCTGAGCTTGGAGCAGCACCCTGAAGGATATTTAGTGGTGGGAGTGGTGGATATGATTCTGATTCAGACTCATTTACTGACTCAGTATTACTGGGTTGGTCAGAGAGTCCAAGCATATTTTTCAGAGCCTGACTTTCAGGAAGCAAGATTTTTCCAGTCTCAAAGTTTGGTAACTTACTGACTGGGTTGTCCCTGACAATCCAGTCATTTGACTTGGGTTGCATTTCTTGCTAAAATGATATGCCAGCTGGAATAAAGGTCATTTCACTGTGACTCTCACTGGGGGTTTCGGTGAGATGGTCAATTCCTATTGTTTTCTTAGGAATTAAACCCATAGTATCAAAGACCTTGGGGTTCTTTTTAGTCCAGCCTTGTATGACAACCTTTTCTTTGTTAAGTTCATGTTGTAGGGCTTGGTTTTGTTTCAAAATTTCAGTGTTTTGAATTTGTAGAGTAATAGTTTCTAACTTGGCTTGTTTCAGTAAAAGCAATTCATCTCTACACTTATTCAATTCTGACACAAGATTGTTATATTTTGAAAACAAGTTAAGCCTTTGTTCTTCAAAAAACTTAAGATCTACACAAATATAATTCATATAGGACTGCCAATCAGAATTATCATCCATAGAAAGTAAAGTGTTTACCTTCTTCATGGTTATGTTCACCCACTCTCCATTCCTAGCATGGCTTTTTCCAACAGCCACCTGATCACCTTCAGAAAGTGCCATCAGTGCACTCACACTAATTTCCTCATCTTCTGAGGAGACCTCTTCTTCATCCCAGTCATAAGCTTCTGCTACAAGAACCTTGTTCTTTGTCTGAACAGGTTTGGATGTTTGAGCAGCCTGAGACATTGGGGGATTAGTTTCAAGAAGTGCAAGTTTAGCCTTAGCTTTCCTATATTTTGCTTCAAAGTCTTTTTGACCCTTATTATTTTGAAATTGTTGGGTCGACTGAAGCATTCTAGGTTGAAACTTACGAGTCCCTGAGGAACTGTTTCCTGAAAATTTGTAAGAGGGTTCTGAGATGGTTTTAGAATAACAGTCTCTAGCAAAATGACCCTTTTTACCACAATTAAAGCATTCAGTGGTTTCATTTGCTTTTGCTTTTGAAAAGTTGGACTGATTTCTTTTGATAAAACATTTTGAACTAGCAAGGAGTGCCCTTTCTTGGAATTCCAAGTTTAAATCATTTAGGTACTCATCACTAGTCCTTTCATCAATTTCATCTTCAGAATCCTCTTGAAAATCCTGCACAACACCATTAGTATAAAAGGCAGTTGATATGGGTGTGGAGGTCAAGGCCTTCTTGGTCTCAAGAGCTATTGAGTCTGGGTATCTCCTTAAGATTAAATTGTCTTCATAGACAAACTTCCCATAGATCTCAGGGAGCTCAAGTGTCTGAATGTGATTAGCATTCCTGAGGCCTTGTGAGAAGTTTAGCCACTTCTCAGGGAGACTGTTGACAAAGCCAACATTTGTCTCATGCTTAGACAACACTACACCCTCATTTGATAGCTCGTTTATCAAAGTCTTGTATCTGGTATAAGTTTGAGAGAGACATTCAGAGTCCTTTGCCCTGAAAGTATTGTACTCAAGATTCAGGTCCATGACCCTGTTTTCCTTGGTATCTGAGGGACCCTCAAAGCTATTGACCAAGTCATCCCAAGTTTGCTTGGCTATTGAACAGTTGATGACCGATTCCATTATATCGTCCGGAAGACAAGATATAATGATGCTTTTAAGGCATTGGTCTTGATTGAACACCCTCCTCTCATCAATGGTCCATTGAGCTTCAGGCTTGTTTAGCCCTTCAACAGTCATTGGGACATAGGGACCATCTTTAACACAAGTGATATAGTATGGTTCCATACCAGTCAAGTAGCAAAGCATTCGCTTTTTCCACTTGCTAAATTTACCAGCTTCAAGTCTTGGGGCAACAGCTGAAAAGCTTCCACCCTTTTTATCGACTAGCTAGGGCACATTAATATCAACCATAGTAGGATCTTGGTTTTTAAAAACCTTGAGCACTCTTGATTATTTTTGAAAGATTTTATAAACCAGAGGCTCTGATACCACTTGTTGTTCCCTTAACATGCTTAGAGTTAACTAAAGAGTTAATCTATTAGTGTTTATGACTGATACAATGTTATTGATTAATTACAAGTTATAAGTAAAACGTAAATATAAAAACACAATATTTTTCAACGTTTAAATTCTTATTAGAAATCAATCAAAGAATCTATTACCCAAGTATTTTGCGGAACAAACACTTAGGATTGAATAGACAAGGTATGGTGTCTCCTATCTAAACTTAAGCTATGCTTAAGTGGTAACAATTTCGACCCACTGAGCTATCTCAGGGATTGTTTACTCTTTGTAGGAGAAAAGGGGTATTGTGAAAGTCTAAGCTTTAATTGCACAAAATACCTAACCCACTTTTCTCTATCTGTTTGCTATTTATAGGCAAACATGTTAAGAGTACTGAAGATATAAAATACAAAAACAATGGAAGGCGTGTCTGACAACTACAAAAGTAATTGGCATTTCCAAGAACCAATAGGATTGCGCCAAAAAGTCTTCGAGTGTCAGTCCTGACACTTCTTGACTTTTAGCCGCTTTAGGGATGGTTTGTTTCTGACCCCGATAAGACTTGTTCTTATCTCTTCAAAACCTTCCCGCTTAATCCCGCCTTTTATTCAAGCTTTAGGTTCTTCAGTCATTCGCCTTCAGTTATTGTTGTTCAGGAGACTGGGGTTCAGTGAGTTCTTGTCCAACACTCACTGAACCCATTACCTTCTTCTTTGGCTCAAGTAACACTTCAAGGAGTACCGCCTCACTGTGTGGTGAATCTTTCTTCTTTAGATTCATCCTGAGCATCTTGAAGGTAACTCACTGAGTGACTGTTCACTCAGTGACTTAATTGTGTTTTCAGTTGATTAACACTTAGCGTAATTTGTATTCAAATCCTGTTTTAAGGATCCTTGGGTACTGAAGGACCCAACAGTATACTTTAGCGGCTCACATGAATCATTGATATACTTTGGTATATCTGTGTAAGCCCTCTTGGGGTATCCGGTTCAGGAACAACCTTGGCAAGGATTAAAGAAAGTTTTCACACTATGCTGTTAATGATCTCGAAGTCCAAACCTATAAGTGCTGGATACTTTATTGCTAACTGTTTTCATGAAGGTACTTATGGAGACCGGGAGTTCCACTACCACCATTACCATCATCGACATTACATTAGTTTCCACATGCTCATACAAACATCACAAAAAAGGTTCTCACTATGATAAAAGCAAAGCAAAGTTCAGAGAAAGATTCTACGTCACAAAGAAGAATCTACAAAGTTAAAAGACAAAGATCAAAGCTATGAAATGAGAACTCTACAAGTATGAAGATTCAAAGTCAAAGGAAGTATGAGCATGTTGGAGAAAGACGTAAAGACAACAAAGTTAAAGACGTTGATGAATGTAAGGCGAACCAACATAAGATTACAACAACAAGAACAAAGAACAAAGAAGTAAAGACGTCTCAAGCAAAGAAAGTCAAACATCAAGAAAACAGATAAAGACCTCAGACGACCTAAGTATTGAAATAACCAACCCTTAGGGGGAGATTGTTGGGATTGCGTGTAATCATTATAAAGTGTCGGTCATTTAGTATATGTAATAGGTCGTAAACTATAAGGCTTTATATATTAGTTACAAGGCCCGCTCATGAAGCAAGCCCATGAGCGGCCCATTCAGTGAACTAGGGCAACGCCCATCTACTTGTAAACACTATAAATACCCCCTCCCTTAAACGAAGAGGGTGTTGGTTCTTGGTTATTTCATTTTCATTTCTCTTAAACAAGTTCCATACCACACTCTCTCTACTTACTTTTTCTCTCTAGAATATGTGTCTTGTGTGATTAATATGCTGACCTAACACTTAGTCTATAAAAGGAGGTCATAGGGCATAGAGATTTATATATATTCCTTGAGTCATAGAGTTATAGCTTCAAGGTTGTAAAACCCTAATACTGTAGAGTATTCGTATTGTAGTCAGTAATATTGAAGTGTTTTGTTTGATATAATTGTGTTCTTTGTTTACTGTTACATTGTTACAAAGTTCTTATTAAGATTACTTACAAGATTCCGCATTGTATTTGATAAACTCAAAGACAATTTCTATACTTAGTTGTGTTGAATTTATTCAAGATAATTAAACCTTTACAAGCTAAGGGATTCGACCAAGTACATAACTGGGTTCAACAAATGGTATAAGAGCTTGTGATCTTGAAGCTGTGATCAAGTAGAACCTGTTTAAACTCGAGATTGTTTAGACCTTACTAAAGACATGGATTCAGAGTCTACACATATGATTGCTGCATCAAAGGTACCAATGCTCAAGCCTGGTGAGTATGAGCTCTGGAAAATGAGAATCGAGCAGTATATTTAGATGATTGACTACTCTCTGTGGGAGGTCATAGAGATAGGTGATAGCTTACCAAAAACTGAAACATCTGCTGCTGGTGTTGTGACTATTGTGCCTATTAAAACTGCTAAAGAAAAGGCACAAAGAAAATTGGAGGTTAACGCTAGAAGCACTCTCATGATGGGCATTCCTAATGAACATCAGTTGACTTTTAATTCTATCAAGGATTCTAAGTCTTTGTTAGCAGCTATTGAGAAGAGATTTGGAGGGAATGCTGCTACTAAGAAGACAAGGCAGAATCTTTTGAAGCAACAATATGAGAACTTTGCTGCTTCAAGTTTTGAGAATCTTGATCAGACCTTTGACAGACTTCAGAAGCTTGTCAGTCAATTAGCACTTTTGGGAGAAACAATTCCCCAAGAAGATATAAATCAGAAGTTTCTAAGAAGCTTGTCACTAGAGTGGCATACACATACTGTGGTGTGGAGAAATAAGGATAATCTAGACACAATGAGTATGGATGACCTTTACAACAATCTTAAAGTGTATGAACCTGAACTTAAAGGGTCATCTAGCTCATCCTCAAGCTCACAAAACTTGGCTTTTTTTTCCTCCTCCAATAATAGTTCTGGTAGTACTAGTGAAGCATTTAAAACTGCTCATGGAGTTACTACTGCTGGCACTCAAGTTAATACTGCAAGTTCTACAAACTTTGACAACTTGAGTGATGCTGTTATCTATGCTTTCTTGGCTGGTCAATCAAATAGTTCTCAGATTGTGCATGAGGACTTGGAACAGATTCATCTAGATGATCTTGAAGAGATGGACTTGAAGTGGCAGATGGCTATGTTGACAATGAGGGCAAGGAGATTCTTGAAGAGTATAGGAAGGTAGGTCAAAGTCAATGGGAATGATAACATGGGATTTGATAAGTCAAAGGTAGAATGCTACAACTGTCACAGAAAGGGACACTTTGCAAGAGAGTGCAGGGCACCAATGAGCCAAGACTACAAGAATAGAGTAAGCTCAAGGAAAACTGTGTCTGTGGAACCTACATGTATCTGAAGGTGTTAACAAGATAATAGAATTCCAACTTATGAGGAAAGGTAGTGGCATAGGCTAAAATAAGGTTCCCCCTCCTAGTAATGCTAAGTTTAATGAGGAAAAGACTAAAGTTGAAAAGAAGTATACTGATGCACCAATTATTGAAGATTAGGTGTCTGATGATGAGGATCAGGTTAAGTTTATACCTAAGGTTGAAAGAAAAACATTCAGGCCTAGTGTGGAAAAGACAAATTTTGCTAAACCTAATTCTCATGAAGAAAATGCTAGGAGAACTATTGAGCAACCTAGTATACACACTAACAGGCCTAGAGGGAACCAAAGGAATTGGAATGATATGATGTCTCATAGGTTAGGAAGTAACTTTGAGATGTTTAACAAAGCTTGTTATGTTTGTGGTAGTTTTGAACATTTGTAGGATAATTGTTATTACTATCAAAAACCTGTGTGAAACTATGCTCAGAGGGTGAATCACCAAAGTTTTGCTAAAAAATCTCACCCCTTTGCTAAAAGAAACATAGTTCCAAGAGCAGTACAAATTAGGTCTAGTTTAGTATCAGTTAATACTGCCAAGCAAAATGTTACTAAACCGGAATTATTAATTAATACTGTTAGATCAGTTAGTGTTGCTTCCACAAAAAGAAAAGTGAATGGTGCTAAGTCAATATCACAGTTTTCAAAAAGAGCACATTCAACTATAAACAAGCCCATTTAATGTAATACAGTTGTTAATGTTGCTAAGGCAAAAGCAGTAGTTAATACTGCTAAGCCAAAAGCAGTGATTGATACTATTTTGGGCGATCATTTTTATGCTATTAAGGCTTCAGTTTGTTGGATCTGGAAACCAAAAGTTAAAGTTTTAGATCATGTTTCCAGACACAACAGTGCATCAATAGTTTTAAAGAAATATAATTACGTTGATGCACAAGGCAGATCCAAGTCAGTAATGGCTTGGGTCCCCAAGAGAAACTGATTTTCTTACTTTATGTGCAGGGCAATCCACAGGTGGAGTTACAGGATCAAGGAGTTGTTGACAGTGGATGCTCAAGGCACATGACAGAAAACATGTCCTATCTCACAGATTTTGAAGGAATTGATGCAGGATATGTTGCCTTTAGGAGTAATCCAAAAGGAGGGAAGATCACAGGCAAAGGTACAATCAAAACTGGTAAATTACATTTTGATAAAACCTTTTGAACTAGCAAGGAGTGCCCTTTCTTGGAATTCCAAGTTTAAATCATTTAGGTACTCATCACTAGTCCTTTCATCAATTTCATCTTCAGAATCCTCTTGAAAATCCTGCACAACACCATTAGTATAAAAGGAAGTTGATATGGTTGTGGAGGTCAAGGCCTTCTTGGTCTCAAGAGCTTTTGAGTCTGGGTATCTCCTTGAGATTAAATTGTCTTCATAGATAAACTTCCCATAGATCTCAGGGAGCTCAAGTGTCTGAATGTGATTAGCATTCCTGAGGCCTTGTGAGAAGTTTAGCCACTTCTCAGGGAGACTGTTGACAAAGCCAACATTTGTCTCATGCTTAGACAACACTACACCATCATTTGATAGGTCGTTTATCAAAGTCTTGTATCTGGTATAAGTCTGAGAGAGACATTCAGAGTCCTTTGCCCTGAAAGTATTGTACTCAAGTTTCAGGTCCATGACCCTGTTTTCCTTGGTATCTGAGGGACCCTCAAAGCTATTGACCAAGTCATCCCAAGTTTGCTTGGCTATTGAACAGTTGATAACCGATTCCATTATATCGTCTGTTTGACAAGATATAATAATGCTTTTCAAGCGTTGGTTTTGATTGACCACCCTCCTCTCATCAATGGTCCATTGAGCTTCAGGCTTGTTTAGCCCTTCAGCAGTCTTTGGGACATAGGGACCATCTTTGACACAAGTGATGTAGTATGGTTCCATACCAGTCAAGTAGCAAAGCATTCGCTTTTTCCACTTGCTAAATTTACCAGCTTCAAGTCTTGGAGCAACAGCTGAAAAGCTTCCACCCTTTTTATCGACTAGCTAGGGCACATTAATATCAGCCATAGTAGGATCTTGGTTTTAAAAACCTTGAGCACTCTTGGTTATTTTTGAAAGATTTTATAAACCAGAGGCTCTGATACCACTTGTTGTTCCCTTAACACGCTTAGAGTTAACTAAAGAGTTAATCTATTAGTGTTTATAATTGATACAGTGTTATTGAGTAATTACAAGTTATAAGTAAACCGTAAATATAAAAACACAATGTTTTTCAACGTTTAAATTCTTATTAGAAATCAATCAAAAAATCTATTACCCAAGTGTTTTGCGGAACAAACACTTAGGATTGAATAGACAAGGTATGGTGTCTCCTATCTAAACTTAAGCTATGCTTAAGTGGTAACAATTTCGACCCACTGAGCTATCTCAGGGATTTTTTACTCTTTGTAAGAGAAAAGGGGTATTGTGAAAGTCTAAGCTTTAATTGCACAAAATACCTAACCCACTTTTCTCCATCTGTTTGCTATTTATAGGCAAACATGTTAAGAGTACTGAAGATATAAAATACATAAACAATGGAAGGCATGTCTGACAACTACATAAGTAATTGTCATTTCCAAGAACCAATAGGATTGCGCCAAAAAGTCTTCGAGTGTCAGTCCTGACACTTCTTGACTTTTAGCCGCTTTAGGGATGGTTTGTTTCTGACCATGATAAGAATTGTTCTTATCTCTTCAAAACCTTCCCGCTTAATCCCGCCTTTTATTCAGGCTTTAGGTTCTTCAGTCATTCGCCTTCAGTTATTGTTGTTGAGGAGACTGGGTTTAGTGAGTTCTTGTCCAACACTCACTGAACCCATTACCTTCTTCCTTGGCTCAAGTAACACTTCAAGGAGTACCGCCTCACTGTGTGGTGAATCTTTCTTCTTTAGATTCGTCCTGAGCATCTTGAAGGTAACTCACTGAGTGACTGTTCACTCAGTGACTTAATTGTGTTTTCAGTTGATTAACACTTAGCGTAATTTGTATTCAAATCCTGTTTTAAGGATCCTTGGGTACTGAAGGACCCAACAGTATACTTTAGCGGCTCACATGAATCATTGATATACTTTGGTATATCTGTGTAAGCCCTCTTGGGGGTATCCGGTTCTGGAACAACCTTGGCAAGGATTAAAGAAAGTTTTCACACTATGCTGTTAATGATCTCGAAGTCCAAACCTATAAGTGCTGGATACTTTATTGCTAACTGTTTTCATGAAGGTACTTATGGAGACCGGGAGTTCCACTACCACCATTACCATCATTGACATTACATTAGTTTCCACATGCTCATACAAACATCACAAAGAAAGTTCTCACTATGATCAAAGCAAAGCAAAGTTCAGAGAAAGATTCTACGTCACAAAGAAGAATCTACAAAGTTAAAAGACAAAGATCAAAGCTATGAAATGAGAACTCTACACGTATGAAGATTCAAAGTCAAACGAAGTATGAGCATGTTAGAGAAAGACGTAAAGACAACAGAGTTAAAGACGTTGATGAATGCAAGGCGAACCAACATAAGATCACAACAACAAGAACAAAGAACAAAGAAGTAAAGACGTCTCAAGCAAAGAAAGTCAAACATCAAGAAAACAGATAAAGACCTCAGACGACCTAAGTATTGAAATAACCAACCCTTAGGGGGAGATTGTTGGGATTGCGTGTAATCATTATAAAGTGTCGGTCATTTAGTATATGTAATAGGTCGTAAACTATAAGGCTTTATATATTAGTTACAAGGCCCGCTCATGAAGCAAGCCCATGAGCGGCCCATTTAGTGAACTAGGGCAACGCCCATCTACTTGTAAACACTATAAATACCCCCTCCCTTAAACGAAGAGGGTGTTGGTTCTTGGTTATTTCATTTTCATTTCTCTTATACAAGTTCCATACCACTCTCTCTCTACTTACTTTCTCTCTCTAGAATATATGTCTTGTGTGATTAATATGCTGACCTAACACTTAGTCTATAAAAGGAGGTCATAGGGCATAGAGATTTATATATATTCATTGAGTCATAGAGTTATAGCTTCAAGGTTGTAAAACCCTAATACTGTTGAGTATTCGTATTGTAGTCAGTAATATTGAAGTGTTTTGTTTGATATAATTGTGTTCTTTGTTTACTGTTACATTGTTACAAAGTTCTTATCAAGATCAAGTACAAGAATGCTAAGTCTTTGTTAGCAGCTATTGAGAAGAGATTTGGAGGGAATGCTGCTACTAAGAAGACAAGGCAGAATCTTTTGAAGCAACAATATGAGAACTTTGCTGCTTCAAGTTTTGAGAATCTTGATCAGACCTTTGACAGACTTCAGAAGCTTGTCAGTCAATTAGCACTTTTGGGAGAAACAATTCCCCAAGAAGATATAAATCAGAAGTTTCTAAGAAGCTTGTCACCAGAATGGCGTACACATACTGTGGTGTGGAGAAATAAGGATGATTGATGAACTCAAATAAGCACATTTTATTATCATCATTTATCCTATTTATTTGACTTGTTTTATTATATTATGTATGAGAATTGATACTTAATCGTTTACGTTTGTAATTCTCAGTTAAAAACAAGCATTTGGTGAAACTTAGCTATTATGGACTAAAAATGGAGAAAAATGATCAAGATTGGAAAAGGCTGCTGAAATGAAGAGATTGAAGACCATTGCCTGACTTTGAAGAATGCACGCATGCAATTTTGTCATACGTTGCATATGAAACTTTGGTCAACAAAGAAGAACCAACCTGTTCTACTCCAGATGCGCCGCATTATACTTCTTACATACGGCGCATCACTATCAAGATTTCACCAGTTTCGATCCAAGATACAAGAAGATATGCGCCGCATACAGTTATGAAGATACACCGCATCTCAAGGCGGTGTACGAATATTCTGGAATATAATAACCTTGGACCCCACGTGAAGTTAAGTCAATGCGCCGCATCTACTTATTCAATGCGCCGCATCTTACCTCAGACAGAAACTATAAATACCCCAAGGCCAGACGAATTTAAAAGACTTTTGACGTACGTGCCATATATCCCTAGATGAGCGAACGAATTCAGACGAATAGGTAGCACAAGACACAACCGAACGAAGATACAAGAGCTGTAAGAAGGTCCTGCATTTGTTTAATTCATTAAGTAGTTTTGTTTCATTGTATTAGTATACTTTAATTCATCAGGATTGGTGGCTTGTGTAATGTGACAACGGAAAGGTTGCACTCCCTTAAAACTGCTTTCCCATTAATTAAAGTTTATATGTTGATGTCTTTGGTGACTTTTATTAGTGCATTGATAACCTCTGTGTCTATTAGTGGCTTGTCGTATGTGACTACGGAAGATCATATTGCTCCCACGGTTATAACTAACTTGATCACTTGGGAATAACTTTTAGACATAAGTAATCATTAAGGGTTTACTCGCCGATAAGATTAGAGCCAACAAGAAAGGGTTAATTACATACACTTCATATAAAACTAGCAATAAAACAAGTGACAAGCTACTTAATTATCAGGACAGGTCTTCTTATTGTCTCAAGTATTTATCTGTGTACGTGCGTGCTTATCGCTGATTCGTGCTCATTAGTTTAGTTTATTATTTAATTGCAACCAAAACGTGCCAGTCTCTCAGGCTAAACCCCCTTGCGTTAGATTAGGTTGTATAATTGACTTAAGATATTAAAATACTGATTAGAATAACTAGATAATACGTTCCACTCTTAGTGATCGACACTCTACTTACCATTATATTCATACTGACCGGGTACACTGCTCGTTAAGTGTGTGTGTTATTGATAAGTCGGCTAAATATAAATTTAAAACTTGAGTAGGCATTAATACTGCTAAACCGCAACGACATATCACGCTCCATCAAGTTTTTGGCGCCGTTGCCGGGGAGTGAATTGTTATTATCTGTTAATTTGATTAGTATTTTAATTAGGTTTTTCTTTTTAATTTTTAAATTTTAACCGCTAACCGTGTTGTGTATTAGATTAATTGCATTCATTGTATTATTTGCATATTTTCTGTTTTGTGTGTTATTTGTTTTCTTTTATTTTTGTTGCTTTTCGTTTGTGTTTATTTTTGTTTTTATTTTTCTGTATTCTGCTATCGTTGTACTGAGCTAATTCAAACGATACGGCGCATCTATTTTCATAGATACGGCGTATTGCGTTTAATTTTTATAAAATACAACGCGTTTAATTAATTCGATACGACGCATCTTTCCCCAAGATACGGCGTATTCTGTTTTTAATAAAAAATTTTCTAAACGATAACGCCATACGGCGCATCTGATTTTACAGATACGGCGTATTTATTATTTTAATTAAAAACAGTTTTCGAATTATTAAACAGATACGACGTATCGATCTTTATCGATACGGCGCATCTTACTGAATCAAAAATCTTGTATTTTGAAACGTAACGAAAATACGGCGCATTAACTTTTGTTAATACGAAACATTTAATTTTAATTTAGATATGTTGATTTTTGATAACTTAATACTGATACGGCGCATTCTAGATTCTAAGCGGCGTATCTATTTTCTGAGTAAAAGTCTGATTAAATTTTA
Organism: Artemisia tridentata subsp. tridentata; assembly: GCA_021014915.2. Lineage (NCBI taxonomy): Eukaryota > Viridiplantae > Streptophyta > Magnoliopsida > Asterales > Asteraceae > Artemisia > Artemisia tridentata. The sequence goes on from CP139503.1 coordinate 268,815,924, forward strand.
ACGATTATAAGATACGGCGTATCCAACTTTTTGGATACGGCGCATCGTCTGCAGATATCAGTAACTTTTATTTTTCGTATTCCGTTTTCGTTGTTAATTTTCTGATATATTACTTTCTTGAGCATACCCGACTGATGTTTTTGTGTTGATTTCAAGAAGTGCATGACCAGGAGTTCTACTAAAAACTTGATTCAACCTTTCGAAGATCCTGAACGAGCCTTTCATTCGCTTAAAAGGCTTTTCAACACAAAAAGCTTTGATATTTCAAGTTCATTCGAGCTTGATTATTTTTCTGAAGAGAAAGATGAAGAAGAAACAGAAGCAATGGGCGAAAACACAACTATGGAGGAATACATGAACTGTACCCGTGCTGATTACAGTTCAGGAGTTGCTAGACCAAAGTTTGATGATAAGTCAAAGTTTGAGTTGAAGGGTCAGTTTCTCAAGGAGCTAAGAGAAAATGCTTTCAGTGGATCGGAACATGAAGATGCTAATGAACATGTTGAAAAGGTCCTCGAGATTGCAGATTTGTTTACTACGGAAGGAGTCACTGACGATCAACTTATGCTAAGAATCTTTCCAATTTCGCTTAAAGGAGCTGCTAATAAGTGGCTAAGGAATGAACCTGCTAGTTCAATCACAACATGGGAAGATTTGAAGAGCAAATTCCTGAAAATATATTGTCCACTTGCTAAAACTTCTAAAAAGATGGAGGCTATCAACAGTTTCAAGCAAGAGCCTGATGAAACTCTTTATCAAGCTTGGGAATGATTTAAAGACCTACTGGTGAAATGTCCTCAACACTATTTAACCCCAATGCAGGAGATAATATTGTTCTATCAAGGATTGGACGTGCCTACTAGACAAATCTTGGATGCTAAGGGAGCTGTGCCTCAAATGAGTGTAGCCAATGCTAGGAAAGCTATCCAAGAAGCTGCTGATCATTCTCAAAAATGGCACGATGGGACCTCTACTAGATCTAAGAGCAGCACTAATTTTGACGGGTTTGTTGCTATTCAAGCTCAATTGGACAAAATTAGTAGAGAGATGAAGAAGCGTGATGAAAAAGTGTATGCTGCCCAAGTTGGATGTGAAAAATGCGAAGGACCTCACTACACTAAAGATTGCCCGAATAAGAATGAAAGTGAGACTTTTGAAGAAGCATACTACACACAATTTGGACAACCATTCCGACCTTCAGGAAGATTTAGGGAAGCTACTCCGGGATTCTATCAAAAGAATAACTTTAATCCCACTTATCAAGAAAGGAGGCAGACTTTAGATGACACTCTAAAGCAAATTATGGCCGATGCTGGTAAAAGACATGACGAGAATACTGCTATGATCAAAGAAATCCGAGCTTCAACGGATACTATTACAAGAAATCAAGGAGCTTCGATCAAAGCATTGGAACAAAAAATTGGACAAATGAGCAAAGTTCTTCAAGAAAGGGGATATGGAAGTTTACCTAGCTCAACTGAAACCAACCCAAGAGATCATGTCAAGGCCATAAGCACCACTGAAGAAGTCACTCCTAACATTCCTTTTCCTAGAAGACTGATGAATGGTAATGATGGTGCAAGACCCGAATTTTTCTTTAATTCTTCAATCAGTTTAAGGAGACTATTAAAAGAGAAGACAAAGATTGAAGAGGAGATCAAGGCTATAATTAAAGAAGAGAGCTCTGCAACCGACTTACATGCCTTGCCTCATAAAGAAAAAGACCCAGGAAGTTTTACTTTACCTTGTTCAATTAATGATATATCTTTCAATAATGTGTTAGCTGACTTAGGAGCTAGCGTTAGTGTAATGCCCCTTAAGACATTCACTACCCTAGGACTAGGAAAATTAGCACCAACTAAGTTACTTATTGAATTGGCTGATAAAACGGTAAAACAACCTGAAGAGATTGCTAATAATGTGCTAGTTAAGATTGAGAAGTTTGTTTTTCCTGTAGACTTTGTTATATTAGATATGCCCGAGGATGTTAAGATTCCTTTAATCCTTGGAAGACCGTTCTTGTCTACCGCCCGTGCTAAGATTGATGTGTTTAAAAGAAAAATCTCATTAAGGGTAGGGAATAATAAACTAGTCTATAAATGCCAAAATCCTACTAAAAGCATGATTAGATGCGTCTATGTGCTAGGATTAAGAGAATGTATGGACCTCGATTTAGAAGCTAGGCTTATGGGAGAAACATTGATTCAAAACAACTCAACTAATCCCAATCATGCGAACTTTGAGGAATTTATTGACCTTAATGTACCTACCGAACTTAGGCGCGATGTTGTTAATGATTCTGATGATGAGTGGTATGATTGCGTAGTAATTAACAAACGTAGGAGGATAGTTGAGGATACAAATTTGAATAATGATGTGTTTATTGAACTACCACCCCACCTTGCATATTTGTGCCTATTTAATAATAAGAATTTCCCATCTATCATTTTGTCATCTCTGCCCGAAAGGGACAAAACTTTTTTTACACAGATATTAAAAAAGAATGGCATGGAAATTAAGGACGAGGAAGGAGTGTTCAATATTAGTGGACTGGCAATGAGGGAGCGCGATGCTTCCGACTCTTTCAATGATGGATATTAAGGAGTTGAACGTGAGTCTAACTTGAAGACTCTGGAATAAAGACAAGTGCTGACCGGGAGACAACCCGGAGAAATTTTTTATATTCTGTTCTGTGTCGAGTCAGTCAGGCCGCAGAAGATACGGCGCATCTCAATCCTGAGATGCGACGCATCTCCTGCACTGGTCATATCTTATTTTATTTTCTGCATTTTTATTTTTAACTTTAAAACTCTTTGTCAGTTTATTTAATGCGGCGCATCCCTGGTTAAGGATGCGACGCATCTTTTATTCTGATTCGTATTTATTCCAGGCTCGATACGGCGTATCTTCTTCCATAAGATACGGCGTATCGACTGACCTGATGATTCTCATTTTTATTTTTTATGTTTTATTTTTACTAACTACTAATGTATTATGCAAGTTTGAACTTTCTTAACTCAGGTGTGTTTAAGTCTTGATGGTATTATAGATTCCTGCATTTCCTGTGGATACATCAATTATGAAGCTTAAACGTTCTCATCCACAAGAAGTTGATTTTTGCTCTTATACTAATGGAGGATCATACCGAGCAAATCTCAGGGGAGTTTTTCTGTTCTAATTCTTTTATTTTCCAGTTTTTAACCTTTGATACAAACAACGAGGACGTTGTTTAACTTAAGTGGGGGGATTGGAGAATTAGAACACTTACTTGTCCTATACTTTTTCAAAAATTATGTTTAAAATATGCTTAATTTATCAAAAATTAAAATTTTTAGCATATTTTTGTTTAAGATCTAAGTTGCATAGCCGCACACATAACGTTATTTTTAAAAATTGTGATTTTTCAAAATTCACAAATCTATGAGTGTGCCGGTGACTTGTAGACTTTAGAACTTGGCTTGTATACTATTCGAGACCACCATAATGAGTATTATTTATATAATTGGAATGACTTGTCTAAATTGGTAAATTTCTAGGATTACACCCAAATAGTCTTTATATGTTATGTGATATTAGCTAACTACACTGGTTAGTTAACCCCCGTATAAACCCTTTGTTACTCTCATTTTTAGAGTAAGATACCCCTAGAAAAACACTCAGAGCCATTCCTTTCGCTTCTTACACCTTTGTTATAATGTTTCGTTACACCCTTACACCTTAGCCTACCCTGTAGATTAAAATCCGTGGTTAGTTAATTGCTTTAGGCAAAGTGTGTTTCCTTACATTACCTGTGTTCGCGTGCGTAATTCATTATCTATGGTTAGGTCGGGAAATTGCACAATGCAATTGGAGTGAAAGTAAATATTGTATATCTTTGAGTTTATTTTTCGTGTGTTTACTACTTTCGCTATTACAATTATTTCTGAAAGTATAAAGAGTATGGAAAAATTATCCGGAAAAAGAGTGATAGAAAAGTTGTGAAATTTTACACAATATATGTTGATGTCAAAAAAAAAAAAAAAAAAAAAAAAAAAAAAAATCGAAAAAATGAGAAAAGAAAAGAAAAAAAAAGAAGGAAAAGTTGGAAGTTTGTTTAACCAACTTATGTAAAGTTTTGTATTAAGTGGTCGATATCACCACTATTTGTTATATATTATATTTATGGATTGAATGGGAGTTGAACGTTATGGGAACGCCAACTAAGGTTTATTCTTTGATTGAGATCTTGTTGAGTATAATTCGTGTCTACCTAAAGCGTGTGTTTCAAGTGTTAAAGCGTGAGTTATTCTATGATATGAGTCTTATTCATGGGATGGTTGGGATAGTGATTAACCACACTTAGGATTTTAATTTATCTGTTTTGTTTATTTTTCATTTTACACCAATTTGTATCCCAAATATTATCCATACCCTATATTATTCTTTATCCAAACCTTTGATTTATTGAGATTAGGGATTTGAGCAATCTTAAGTATCGTAGTCTTAGATTCGGCTATGTATTTATGATTTTGTCGCCCTTTTTGATATAATATTATTGGTGAAGATTACTTGGTCCTATCTTTAGCCTATTCGAGTTAAGGATTTGAGCAATTGCAAGTATCGTGTTCGTGAATTCGATCATGTATTTGTGATTTTGTCGCCTTTTCTGGAATTTGAGATCGATAGAGATTAAGAAGAATGATTAACCCTTAAACCTCAAAACCCTTTTTACCGCTTTAGACTTGTTATTCCTTGGCTTTAGTGGGGGAGATGTGTATACTTGCCAAGCTTATGATAGAATATTCGTCACGACTGGACAGTTAAACGATTAGATTTGCTTTTATCGAAATATTTTATTTTCTTCCTAATTCGTTAAGTGTTTGGTTGTGTGATTATGATAAAACGAATACATGCTTAAATATAAAAATAAATCCTAATATCTTTTAGGATATATTTTCATAAGATTAATTCTAAGGTTTACTTGGGGACAAGTAAAGTTCAAGTGGGGGGATATTTGATGAACTCAAATAAGTACATTTTATTATCATCATTTATCCTATTTATTTGACTTGTTTTATTATATTATGCATGAGAATTGATACTTAATCGTTTACTTTTGTAATTCTCAGTTAAAAACAAGCATTTGGTGAAACTTAGCTATTATGGACTAAAAATGGAGAAAAATGATCAAGATTGGAAAAGGCTGCTGAAATGAAGAGATTGAAGACCATTGCCTGACTTTGAAGAATGCACGCATGCAATTCTGTCATGCGTTGCATATGAAACTTTGGTCAACAAAGAAGAACCAACTTGTTCTACTCCAGATGCGCCGCATTATACTTCTTACATACGGCGCATCACTATCAAGATTTCACCAGTTTTGATCGAAGATACAAGAAGATATGCGCCGCATACAGTTATGAAGATACGCCGCATCTCAAGGCGGTGTACGAATATTCTGGAATATAATAACCTTGGACCCTACGTGAATTTAAGTCAATGCGCCGCATCCACTTATTCAATGCGCCGCATCTTACCTCAGACAGAAACTATAAATACCCCAAGGCCAGACGAATTTAAAAGACTTTTGACGTACGTGCCATATATCCCTAGACGAGCGAACGAATTCAGATGAATAGGCAGCACAAGACACACGCGAATGAAGATACAAGAGCTGTAAGAAGGTCCTGCATGTGTTTAATTCATTAAGTAGTTTTGTTTCATTGTATTAGTACACTTTAATTCATCAGGATTGGTGGCTTGTGTAATGTGACAACGGAAAGGTTGCACTCCCTTAAAACTGCTTTCCCATTAATTAAAGTTTATATGTTGATGTCTTTGGTGACTTTTATTAGTGCATTGGTAACCTCTGTGTCTATTAGTGGCTTGTCGTATGTGACTACGGAAGATCATATTGCTCCCACGGTTATAACTAACTTGATCACTTAGGAATAACTTTTAGACATAAGTAATCATTAAGGGTTTACTCGCCGATAAGATTAGAGCCAACGAGAAAGGGTTAATTACATACACTTCATATAAAACTAGCAATAAAACAAGTGACAAGCTACTTAATTATCAGGACAGGTCTTCTTATTGTCTCAAGTATTTATCTGTGTACGTGCGTGCTTATCGCTGATTCGTGCTCATTAGTTTAGTTTATTATTTAATTGCAACCAAAACGTGCCAGTCTCTCAGGCTGAACCCCCTTGCGTTAGATTAGGTTGTATAATTGACTTAAGATATTAAAATACTGATTAGAATAACTAGATAATACGTTCCACTCTTAGTGATCGACACTCTACTTACCATTACATTCATACTGACCGGGTACACTGCTCGTTAAGTGTGTGTGTTATTGATAAGTCGGCTAAATATAAATTTAAAACTTGAGTAGGCATTAATACTGCTAAACCGCAACGACACATCACGCGCATCAATGATCTAGACACAATGAGTATGGATGACCTTTACAACAAGCTTAAAGTGTATGAACCTGAACTTAAAGGGTCATCTAGCTCATCCTCAAGCTCACAAAACTTGGTAGTACTAGTGAAGCATTTAAAACTGCTCATGGAGTTACTACTGCTGGCACTCAAGTTAATACTGCTAGTTCTACAAACTTTGACAACTTGAGTGATGTTGTTATCTATGCTTTCTTGGCTGGTCAATCAAATAGTTCTCAGATTGTGCGTGAGGACTTGGAACAGATTCATCTAGATGATCTTGAAGAGATAGACTTGAAGTGGCAGATGGCTATGTTGACAATGAGGGCAAGGAGATTCTTGAAGAGTACAGGAAGGTAGCTCAAAGTCAATGGGAATGATAACATGGGATTTGATAAGTCAAAGGTAGAATGCTACAACTGTCACAGAAAGGGACACTTTGCAAGAGAGTGCAGGGCACCAATGAGCCAAGACTACAAGAATAGAGAAAGCTCAAGGAAAACTGTGTCTGTGGAACCTACAAATTCCACAGCTTTGGTGTCTTGTGATGGTTTGCGTGGATATGATTGGAGTGACCAAGCAGCAGAAGGACCAAACTTTGCACTCATGGCTTATTCTTCTTCATCAAGTTCTGACTCTGAGGTATCTAATGATTCTGGTTCTTCTTATAAATCTTGTTTAGATACTGTTGAGTTGCTTAAGGTTAGGAATGATAAATTAATTAAAGATTTATAGAAGTCTGAGTTAGATAATTTAGGCTATAAAGTAGGTTTAAAGTCTGTTGAACAAAGACTTGAATTCTTTAAGCAGAATGAGACTGAGTATGTAGAGAAGGTTAATGTTTTAGAAAGTAAACTTTATGTCAAAGAAAACATTATTAAAGAGCTTACTAAGAGACTAGAACAGACTCAAAATGAAAAGGATGTAGTTCAACAAGAAAAAGAGGGCATTCAATTTAAAGTGAATAGGCTTGAACATGCATCTGAAGGTGTTAACAAGATAATAGAATGCCAACTTATGAGGAAAGGTAGTGGCATAGGCTATAATGAGGTTCCCCCTCCTAGTAATGCTAAGTTTAATGAGGAAAAGCCTAAAGTTGAAAAGAAGTATACTGATGCACCAATTATTGAAGATTGGGTGTCTGATGATGAGGATCAGGTTGAGTTTACACCTAAGGTTGAAAGAAAAACATTCAGGCCTAGTGTAGAAAAGACAAATTTTGCTAAACCTAATTCTCAGGAAGAAAATGCTAGGAGAACTGTTGAGCAACCTAGGATACACACTAACAGGCCTAGAGGGAACCAAAGGAATTGGAATGATATGATGTCTCATAGGTTAGGAAGTAACTTTGAGATGTTTAACAAAGCTTGTTATGTTTGTGGTAGTTTTGAACATTTGTAGGATAATTGTTATTACTATCAAAAACCTGTGTGAAACTATGCTCAGAGGGTGAATCACCAAAGTTATGCTAAAAAATCTCACCCCTTTGCTAAAAGAAACATATTTCCAAGAGTAGTACAAATTAGGCCTAGTTTAGTATCAGTTAATACTGCCAAGCAAAATGTTACTAAACCAGAATTATTAATTAATACTGCTAGATCAGTTAGTGTTGCTTCCACAAAAAGAAAAGTGAATGGTGCTAAGTCAATATCACAGTTTTCAAAAAGAGCACATTCAACTATAAACAAGCCCATTCAATGTAATACAGTTGTTAATGTTGCTAAGGCAAAAGCAGTAGTTAATACTGCTAAGCCAAAAGCAGTGATTGATACTGTTTTGGGCGATCATTTTTATGCTATTAAGGCCTCAGCTTGTTGGATCTGGAAACCAAAAGTTAAAGTTTTAGATCATGTTTCCAGACACAACAGTGCATCAATAGTTTTAAAGAAATACAGTTGTTAATGTTGCTAAGGCAAAAGCAGTAGTTAATACTGCTAAGCCAAAAGCAGTGATTGATACTGTTTTGGGCGATCATTTTTATGCTATTAAGGCCTCAGCTTGTTGGATCTGGAAACCAAAAGTTAAAGTTTTAGATCATGTTTCCAGACACAACAGTGCATCAATAGTTTTAAAGAAATATAATTACGTTGATGCACAAGGCAGATCCAAGTCAGTAATGGCTTGGGTCCCCAAGAGAAACTGATTTTCTTACTTTATGTGCAGGGCAATCCACAGGTGGAGTTACAGGATCAAGGAGTTGTTGACAGTGGATGCTCAAGGCACATGACAGAAAACATGTCCTATCTCACAGATTTTGAAGGAATTGATGCAGGATATGTTACCTTTAGGAGTAATCCAAAAGGAGGGAAGATCACAGGCAAAGGTACAATCAAAACTGGTAAATTATATATTGAAAATGTGTACTTTGTAAAAGAACTTAAGTTTAATCTCTTTAGTGTCTCACAAATGTGTGACAAAAAGAACAGTGTTCTTTTTACTGACACTGAATGTTTTGTCTTGTCTCCTGATTTTAAGTTAACTGATGAAAGTCATGTTTTGCTTAAGGTTCCTAGAAAAGACAATATATAAAGTGTTAATTTAAAGAACATGGTTCCCAAAGGAGGTTTGACTTGTCTCTTTGCAAAGGCCACATCTGATGAATCTAAGCTTTGGCATAGAAGGCTTGGACACTTAAATTTCAAAACAATGAATAAATTGGTTAAAGGAAACCTTGTTAGAGGTTTACCTTCTAAAGTTTTTGAAAATGATGAAACCTGTGTTGCTTGTCAGATGGGAAAGCAACACAGAGCCTCTTGTAAGACCAAAGTAGTGAACTCTATAAATCAGCCTTTACATATGTTGCACATGGATTTATTTGGACCAACATTTGTGAAAAGTTTAATGAAGAAGATGTATTGCCTAGTTGTCACAGATGAATTTAGCAGGTTTACTTGGGTTTTCTTTTTAGCAACTAAGGATGAAACCAGTGGCATTCTTAAGACTTTCATAACCAGGATTGAAAACCTAGTTAATCATAAGGTTAAGGTGATAAGATGTGACAATGGAACTGAATTCAAGAATAGGGATATGAATCAGTTTTGTGAGATGAATGGTATTATGAGACAGTATAGTGTAGCTAGGACTCCTCAACAGAATGGTGTTGCTGAGAGGAGAAATAGGACACTAATTGAGGCTGCTAGAACAATGTTAGCCGATTCTAAGTTACCTACTACCTTTTGGGCAGAAGCAGTTAATACTGCTTGCTATGTGCAAAATAGAAGTTTAGTAGTTAAGCCTCATAACAAGACCCCTAATTAACTTTTACATGGTAGAACACCAATGTTAAGCTTTTTAAGACCATTTGGGTGTCCTGTTACTATCCTCAATACCATAGATCACTTAGGCAAGTTTGATGGAAAGGCTGATGAAGGTTTTTTTGTTGGATACTCACTGAATAGCAAAGCTTTTAGAGTGTTCAATAGTAGAACCAGGAAAGTGGAAGAGAACTTGCACATTAAGTTTAGTGAGAGTACACCTAATGTTGCAGGTAGTGGTCCAGAGTGGCTGTATGATATTGATGCCCTAACCAAAATAATGAATTATGAGCCAGTTGCTGCCGGTACACAGTCTAATGAGTTTGCAGGTCCAAAATCTAATACTGATGCATGTACACAAGCTAGAAAGGAGACATAATCTGCACAAAAGTACATTTTGTTACCTATATGGACTGCTGATACACTTATCTCAACCCAAGATCCAAAGAGTTCACAAGAAGATGATCAAGATGAAGATCCAAAAGATGATAAATAAGATGGTGTTAAATCTTCAAGTGAGGAAGAAAAACAGAATGATGAATCTCTAAGAAAAGAAACTGAAGAACAAGTGCAGGATGATAATGTTAGCAATTCTAATGATGTTAATGCTGCTAATGATGGTAACAACACTAACAGTACTAACAATGATCAAACTATTAATACTGCTGACAAGGAAGGCATTGCTGTTGATGAAGATGAATATACAATTGATCCAAACATGCCTCCTTTGGAAAATATCTATGCTGATACTGATGATGAAGAAGTTGGTGCAGAGGCTGACATAAACAACATGGATGATACTATCCCTGTCAGTCCTATTCCAACTACCAGAATTACCAAGCATCATCCTCAAGAACAAATCATTGGAGATGTGAAGTCAGCTGTTCAAACAAGAAGAATGGCAAAAGATTTGAAGGAACAAGGTTTCTTTGCTAGATCCCTTAATCAAATAAACAGTCATAAAGACCTTCAAAACTGTTTGTTTTCTTGTTTTCTATCACAAGTAGAACCCAAGAATGCACATAAAGTATTACAGGATCCAAGTTGGGTGGAGGCTATGCAGGAAGAGCTTCTACAATTCAAGCTACAAGAAGTTTGGAATCTGGTAGATTTAGCAAATGAGAAGAGAGCTATTGGTACTAAATGGGTTTTCAGATGCAAAAAGGATGAAAGAGGCATTGTGATAAGAAACAAGGCAAGATTGGTAGCTCAGGGATACACTCAAGAAGAAGAGATTGACTATGATGAAGTCTTTGCCCCAGTTGCAAGAATTGAAGCTATAAGGTTGTTCTTGGCTTATGCTTCATACAAAGATTTTGTGGTGTATCAGATGGATGTGAAAAGTGCTTTTCTTTATGGGACAATTGAAGAAGAAGTATATGTCTCTCAACCACCTGGATTTGAAGATCCTGACTTTCCTAATAAGGTATACAAGGTGGAAAAAGCACTTTATGGTTTACATCAAGCTCCCAGAGCTTGGTATGACACATTGTCAACATACCAGTTGGACAATGGTTTTATTAGAGGGAAGATTGACAAGACCTTGTTTATCAGAAGACACAAAGATGATATTCTGCTGGTTCAAGTTTATGTTGATGATATTATATTTGGATTCACAAACAAGGTGTTATGCATTGAATTTGAGACAATGATGCATGAAAGGTTTCAGATTAGTTCTATAGGAGAATTCACATTCTTCTTAGGGTTACAAGTCAAGAAAAAGGAGGATGGAATATTTATCAGTCAAGATAAGTATGTGGCTGATATTTTGAAGAAGTTTGGGTTTACTGATGTGAAGTCTACAAAGTTAACAATGGAAACTTCAAAACCTTTGCTCAAGGATGAAGATATTAAAGAATTTGATATACACTTATATAGATTAATGATTGCTTCATTGATGTATCTTATAGCTTAAAGACCTGATATTCTGTTTGTAGTGTGTGCATGTGCAAGATAGCAAGTTACACCAAAAGTTTCACATCTTAATGTTGGGAAAAGAATTTTTAGATACTTGATAAGTCAACCTAAATTGGGCCTTTGGTATCCAAAAGATTCACCTTTTGATTTGGTAGCATACACTAATAGTGATTATGCTGGAGCAAGCTTGGATAGGAAATCAACAACAGGAGGTTGTCAAATTCTAGGATGTAGGTTGATTTCATAGCAATGCAAGAAACAAACTGTGGGTGCTAACTCTATAACAAAAACTTAGTATCTGGCTGCTTCAAGTTGCTATGGACAAGTGCTCTGGATTCAGAATCAATTGCTAGATTATGGGTACAATTTTATGCATACCAAAATCTTTATTGATAATAGTAGTACTATGTGCATAATTAGAAATCCTATTTATCACTAAAAAACAAAGCATATAGAGATAAGACACCATTATATAAGAGATTGTTATGAAGAGAAATTAATTCAAATAGTTAAAATTCATACGGATAATAATGTTGCAGATTTGCTCACAAAAGCTTTTGATGTTGGTAGATTTCAAATTTTTATTGCCAGTATTGGAATGTTAAATCTTTAAACTCTCTTATCTCTTTGTGTTTTTGTAAAGTTTTGTAAGGATTAGTACTGTTACTTAAGTCAATAAATTGTTTCTGCTGCTAAGTATACTTAGTGTTGCTAGTTATACTTAGAAATGATGTGTTAATGTTGCCAGTTATACTTAAAACTGCTAAGTATAATTGATAATGTGATAATTGTGCATTGTGTTATTGCTTGTGTTTTTGTGTTTTTGGACTAATCTTTTGCAGGATAAGCTAAGACAAGTGTTGGAATGATGATACATAAGCTGTTTGGAGTGGAAACAGACTTAGTGCTGCTAAGCATAAGTTAGTGCTGCTAGGCCTAACTTAGTGCTGCTAGGTTTCTGTTGCTAAGTTTGAGAGTGCAGGGTACTGTTTTAGAACTTTGAACGATTAAGGGTTTATATCCTTCAATCATTCAAAAAAGTGTTTTTATCCGATCAAAACCTCTCTCAAACTAAACCCTAACTTGTTTTTATCGTTTAATTGCAAAACCTAGCAAAACCCAACACGATTTTTCAAAATTACACAATGTCGACTTTCTCTTTTGCTGACCAACACAACATGGTTACATTTTTGCAAAAACCCAAAGAGTCAGAAGGGTTTACTGAAATCATTGATTTCTTAAATGCAAGTCATATTAGATTTGCATTAACAGTAAACCCTACTATATATATTTCCCAAATTAAATAGTTTTGGTCTACTTCAAAGGTCAAAACTATTGATCGGGAAGAACAAATACATGCCAGAGTCGATGGGCAGGAAATTCTCATTATTGAGACATCTGTTAGGCAAGTTCTTAACCTAGCAGATGCTAATGGAATTGAGAATCTTCCTAATTCTACTCTTTTTAAAAACCTTGCACAGATGGGGTATGTAAGGAAAAATGATTCTCTAAAATTTTCAAAAGGATCCTTCTCCCCTCAGTGGAAATTCTTGATTCATACCATCTTATAGTGTCTTAGTCAAAAGACAACTGGCTGGAATGAGTTTAGAAGCAATGTAGCTTCTACCATAGTCTGCTTGGCTATAAACCAAAAATATAATTTTTCAAAAATGATTTTTGGTGGTATGGTCAAGAACTTAGATAAATCTGCAAGCAAAATTTTCTTATATCTAAGGTTTTTACAATTACTTATGGACAAACAGTTTTCTGAAAAGAAAACTCACAAAAAGGTTTATGAGGCTCCCTTTCATACAAGAAAACTTTTTGCAAAAATGAAAAGGGAGGAAAAAGATTTTTCAGGCATAGTAACACCATTGTTTCAAACAATGTTGGAACTAAGTCAGGGTGAAGGTTCAGTAATTCCAACTGAGACCCATCACACACCCACTGTTTTACAATCCACATCTCAACCAAAAAAGACCTATACCCATAGGATCACAAAGAAAAAGGGCACTGAGCTTCCTCATGCTAGTGCTGGTATAGATGCAGATGTGGCTACCAATAAGGTGTGAGAAGGTAGTTTAAAAAGGGTTGCCACTACTGCTTCTAGCTTAGAAGAAGAGCAGGTCAGTGGTAACATCACTAAGACCCAATCTAAGGCAACATCTACTGAATCAAGTTCCCATGGAACTGATTCAGAGGATGGAATCCCCAAGTGCCAAGAAACCAAGGGGGCACAAGTGCTTATTCTAGGGATGAGGCTATGTCTAACATGCCCAGTGATCCACCTCTTGGGATAGGTAACATAATCCGAAGTGGTGAGGGCAGTATGGAACTTTTAAATGAATTGATGGCAACCTGTACAAAATTGTCAAAAGAAGTTCTTAACCTCAAGCAGCTTACAACTTCTCAAGGTGATGAAATCAAAAGGTTGAAGAGAAGGGTTAGATATCTAGAAGGAAGACAGAGGTCAAGAACATAAAAGTTCAAAAGATTGCATAAAGTGGATACTACTTCCAGAATTGAATCTTTTGATGAAGCACAAAGTTTGGCGGAGGATGCTCCCAAACAGGGGAGGAATACAAGCAAAGCTTCAGGGGAGGAAACTGGGGTAGAAAATGAAATGTGGATTGATGCACAATTGGTGGATGAGGAGATTGATACTGGTGCTGAGTTTGTGATTCAAGACAAACAAGGCAATTTGGCTGCCATTGATGCTGTTGATATGGTTCAAGATGATGAGGCTAGAATTACCTTTGTAGGTGTTGAAGATACTGTGGAAGAGCAGGTGGATATAGTTAAAACTGTTGGTATTGAAAAGTTGGTTGAAGTGGCCAAGTTGATGGTTAATGCTGCTGATAATGATGCTTCTAGTGTTGAAATTTGAGTTAGTGCTGCCAGTGAAACTGTTGATCCCAGTTATGCACTTGATCGAATTCTTTAGCTTGTAAGGGTTAGTTATCTTAGATAAATCTAAAACAACTAAGTATAGAAATTGCCTTGAAGTTTATCAAACACAATGCGGAATCTTGTATTTGATCTTAAGAAGAACTTTGTATATCAAACAGTAAACAATAACACAAGTATATCAAACTAAACACTTCAATATTATTGATATAATACGAATACTCAAAATTATTAGGGTTTACAACCTTGAAGTTCTATGAAAAATCGTATGTGTATATATCTCTATGCCCTAGGACCTCCTTTTATAGACTAAGGAGTCCTAGTCGGCTTACAATGACTTTCTATACAAGATAAATCGTTATAGAATCTTTTCTACACTTATCTAGGCATACTATACAAGATAACCGACTCTAATACTCCAGCAACACTAATAATGAATCAGTAGCACTAACTCTTTGTTCTGACAGCATTAAATCTCTAGCAGCATTAACTCTTTGTTCTGGCAGCGTTAACTTAGTACTAGCAGTACTAAGTTTCCTTCTAGCAGCATTAACTACTTAGAGTATTTTTCTTGAAATCTATCAGCAGTCTTAACATTCATTAGCAGCATTAATCTTCATAACTAGTAGAAGTAATGACTTAGAGCATTTTCCTTGTAATACCTCAGCAGTCTTAATCACATGAGCAACATTAACACCTTGGAAGCTTTAATTCCCAATAATCCTCCCCTAAAGTTGATATTTTCTACTAAAATCATCAAGTTTCCTTCAAAGCTGTGGAAAACTAGAAGGGGGTTGAATAGTTTTCCTATTTTTAATTCGTTTTAAAACTTTACTTGTGAAAAACTTTGATTCGATTCTTTTGTGAAATCAATCAACACTAATATGAACACTTGACAATACTAACTAATATAAACATTAAATATAAAGAAAAGAGATGGAAAGATCAAACCGAGACAAAGAGATTTATAGTGGTTCGGTCACGAAGCTCTTCTTTGCCCTACTCCACTCCCCGAGTACCACACTCGAGAGTTCTAAGCACTATGTCAACAAAGCTCCCTTCAAGCGGAGAAAACCGTACAACGTCGCTTATCCTTATTTTCGACACTAAGCTAAATGTCGAGTACTAATCTTAGCTAGTACCAATCTACCACGATCCACACGATCCTTTCTACTTCACACAATCAGCACACTAGACTCGATATACCCGATCTACCCTTGATCCACTTGATCAACTCACAAGTCCACAAGTTACAAGGGATCTCCAAGATCTCAACACGATTACAATGATCTACTCTTACTTGACTCGATCTACCCGATCTACCCTTGATCAACTTGATCAACTCACAAGCTCACAAGCTATAAGAGATCTTCAAGATCTCTACAAGATTACAATGTACTTGGAGTATGCTAAGATACAACAAGTATGTAACAAGTGTTATAAGTGCACTAACTATAACTACAACACTTTGTATCTTCTTTGATACCTTGTGTTCTTCTCTTGCACTAGTAGAGGAACGAAGGTGATCACTTGGTTGGATGATTGGATCACTCTTTAAACAAAAGAATACTAAACTAAATGATCAAAAAGAAAAAAAGTGATAAGAGTTTTGAACTCAGAAAGTTGTGTGTGAAAAAGGATACCAAAAAACTGTGAAGTGGGATGGTATTTATAGGCAGAAAAATTCTGACCGTTATAGAGACACAACACCACTAAATTTCACACGGTACCACTAAATTTAGTAGTACCGTGCCAGACAAGAACACTCCATTTTTTGTTTTTAGTGGTGAAAGTTTATTTTGGGAAGTTTGGAGCTGATTTTGAGGGGAAAAATAGTTGTTATGATATTTAAACTTATTTTTCCAATAAAACATTTTTTATAATTCAAAAATAATTTGTAAAGTATATTTTTGAAAGAAATGTTTTGTCACATTAAAAATGTGAAGTTTGAAAAACAAATTCACTTCTTTGATCATTTGTCAAGTTGTAAATTTGTTTGTTCATACCTCGAGTGATATACGTAGAAATGGGATCTTTCGACTAAAAACTTGTTTACTTTAATTTTAACATAAAGTTTTTTCACATTTTGTTATCATCAAAACGTGAAGTTATCAAAAGATATAAATAACATTTTTAGAACATTATTTGCATCAATAATCTCCCCCTTTTTGATGATGACAAAACATAAACTCATTTTTGGTTAAAAATTAATTTTAACAAGTTTTTAATGAGTTTATATCCCATTTCTCCCCTTTTTTATCGAAACAAAAAGGTTGCTAAGGCTCCCCCTTGATGTATACTCCCCCTCGTTTGGAGGACACCAAGGAATCGAGCAATGGTTCTTGCTACAAAACAAAGTTAGATGACACATATACAATATCTAACATGTAGTAAGCAAGACAAATATCCAACCATAAGCCTAGAAAAGGGCTAAAAAGCCAAAAACTATAAAAAATAAATCAACCACATAATAAGCCCATCCATTGATAAAAAGAAATGTCATACATGAAGTATGACTACACCATAAACATAAAAACAAACAAAAAAAAGAACATAAAAAGCTTTAGTGACAAGAGGCCCTAGGATTAGCTTCATTTCCAAAAGGGATCCTAAGTTTTTATTAATGGAAACTAAACATGAATATGTTTAGTTAAATAGGCTAGTGCGAGGTGGAGAGGGTGACATGATTGGAGGTGGTGGTGGTGTCAAGAGATGCTCCACATAGGAGAACATGAAGTGTATCTCATCTCTCAAAGAGAAGATGAGGTTGCGGTTGTGAAGGCAACATAAGCAATTAGCACTATGTATGTCAACCTGATGAGGTTGGATAGGTTGGCCCATGATTGGAGAAGGAGGTGGTGGTGAGTGTGTAGGTGATGGGGTTGGCATGGCATAATCCAATGGAGTGATAGGTGATGGTGTGTAATCTATGGAGGATGGCATGGTGTTCAAAGAAAGAGATGATAAAGATGTTGTTCTAGTAGATGATGTTTTGGAAGGAGCATTAGGTAGAGATGGTGAGTTAGGAGTGGCTTGGGAAGGTGGTGGAGTGACTTCATCATCTTTTGTGAGATCAAGAAAGAGAGGTTTAGATGGTGGTCTTATGGTTTAGTGAGACTTTTGATTTATGGTGCCGTGATCTGCTGGGATGAATTTTTGTCCCATTTTGATTTATGATGAATAAGTCTCGCTGTTTTAGTGAGACTTTTTGACACGAGGAAAAAATTTATACCTAATAAATTCTTTTGACGAGGAGACCTAGACTAGACGAAAAGAGATGACTTTAATATTTCCAGTGAAATATTTAAGTCGTCATACGAGGGATGTGAAGAATGACTCAATATTTCCAGTGAAATATTTAAAGAGTCACGAGACGAGACACACGAGATGACTTCAATATTTCCAGTGAAATATTCAAGTAGTCATAAGAGGGGTACGAGGGATGACTTTAATATTTCCAGTGAAATATTCAAATAGTCATAAGATTTATGGAATATGTTCCATCATTTCTAGACCTAGACGAAGATAGTTAAAGGATTCTCGTTTGAGAGGTTTGGTTAAGATGTCGGTGACATTGTCTTGAGAGGGAACTTTCTCAATAGAAATGTTTCATTTTTGGACGTTATCGCGAAGGAAGTGGTGACAAATTTCTATGTGTTTAGTAATAGAGTGTTGAACGGGTTTTTTTCTCAAGTCAATAGCACCTTTGTTATCACACATAGTAGGGACATCGTCTAGATGGATTTCGTAGTCAATAAGAGCTTGTTTCATCCATAGTGCTTGTTGACATGCCTTTCCGGCGCTTACGTACTCGGCTTCGGTCGTGGAGATAGCAAGAGCCGTTTGTTTCTTGGAGAACCAAGAAGTTAGACAACAACCCATGAAGGTACAAACGCCACTCGTACTTTTTCGATCCACATAATCTCCCGCATGATCAGAGTCGGCATAGAAAATAGTTTCTACACCGGTCCCCTTGGGATAGAATAATCCCAAGTGTATAGTGCCTTTAATGTATTGGAAGATACGCTTAACCGCTATACTTAGTGCTACTTGCCGTGAGGTATAGTAAACTTCCTATCATACCTCTATACTTAGTGCTATCCACGGACTCACCTTCTTCATCTTTCGTGAGTTTCGTTTCCGTGGACATGGGAGTTTTCATGGGCTTAGACTCTTCTAAACTAAATTTCTTAAGCATCTCCTTACTATACTTAGATTGATTAAAGAAGATACCATCTTCCATTTGTTTTATTTGTAGACCAAGGAAGAAATTTAATTCGCCCATCATGCTCATCTCAAACTCGTCACGCATGATCTTAGAGAAATCATCGCATAGTTCTAGACAAGTTGAGCCAAATATGATGTCGTCGACATATATTTGAACAATGATGTGATGTGAATTTTGTTTCTTCGTGAAAACTGTGTTGTCAACCATTCCCATGGTATATTCATGCTCAATCAAGAATGCTTTTAGCCTATCGTACCAAACTTTAGGAGCTTGTTTGAGACCATAGAGTGCTTTCTTGAGTTTATAAACATGATTCGGTTTCTCGAAATCAATGAATCCCAGAGGTTGTGCAACGTATACCTCCTCGTTGATATAACCATTTAGGAATGCACTTTTCACATCCATTTGGTATAACTTAAAGTCTAAGGCGCAAGCATAGGCTAGGAGTATCCTAATAGACTCTAATCTAGCTGCGGGTGCATAAGTTTCATCGTAATCTATTCCTTCTTGTTGGTTATAGCCTTGTGCTACCAACCTTGCCTTATTCCTATTACGACGCCATTTTCGTCGAGTTTATTTCTAAACACCCACTTAGTTCCTATCATGGTTTGATTCTTAGGTGGAGGTACTAGATCCCAAACTTGGTTTGCGGTGAATTGATTTAACTCTTCTTGCATGGCAACTACCCAGCTTTCATCCTTAATCGATTCACTGACATTCTTAGGTTCAACGGTTGATATAAAACAAAAGAAATTACTTTTGTTTTGTGCTTGTGACCTAAGGGTTCGTTGGTTTAGGTTTTCTATGACATTTTCAATAGGATGGTTCTTGGATTCCTTAATGTTGACAACTTCGTAAACTTCAACTATTTCATCCTCAATGTCATTATCTAGGGTTTTCTTGCCATTGACCTTAATGGCTTCTTCCTCATCTAAGTCATCATCCACCAAGGGTGATGTCTTAGTTGGTGGAGGACTTTCATCGAATGTCACGTTGAGTGATTCTTCGACTTTCATTATTTCCTTGTTTAGGGCAATGGTATGTGTTAAATTACACATACCTTTTACCTAATAAAATGGACCAAATAGACCAAAAACTAACAAAATATGCCAAATATATTGTGTTTTTGTGTTTGTGAATGTGCAGGTAACGGATATCATGAAAAAGGACAAAATCAAGTAAAAACCGGCAAAACCGAGCACGAGAAATGGAAAGAGTATTTAAAGCCAAAGCCGGGAAGCAATTTACCCAAGTGATCATATCTTTGCTCAAGTTTTCAAAAGAGGCCCTTAGAAGTACTTTTCAAAACTGTCAGAAATGGTCCTTGGATTTTATCATATTACAACTTTGGTCCTTATGATTTATAAAAACCTAAAACTAAAAACCAAACTAAATCCCAATCCTATATCCTGATCCTTAAACAAGCTCAGCCCAATCCATACAACCTAACCCGGTTCCCCATTTTGACCCGAACCCTACCCAAGTCAACAAACAATAACACCCGATCAAATCCAAAACCATTTACCCGCCAGTTACTGTACAGCCCTGTCACTCTCACCCCTGCTCCAAGACAAAATCCAATTCACCTTTGGTCCCCCCTCCTTCACATGTTTCCCAGCCGCCTCATCAATCCAAGTGACTAAAACTATCCTATGGCTGTGATTAAAAGAAGTGGAGGCCAAGTTTTGATCAAGGGCTGTGATGAAGCAAGAGGAAGCACAATGCTGGAACTCTCTCACACAACAAACACAAGACAAGAGGAAGAAACCCTAGACCTCTCTCAGCTGCTATAAATACAGAGCTCACCACCCACACACAGGCTGTCCAATTTTTCATGTATTTAGAAGAATTTAGGCCAATTTACTTAATGCTTATTTCCTTTCAGTAATTTTGATTAAAAGCTTTGCATGCTATTTTCAGTATTGTAATTCACTCTTTAATTAATACAATTATAAGTTTCCATTTAAATTCCTTGTCGAATTTACATTTTTTAAGCATTTTTATTGTTTCAAAATAGTTCTTAAGCTTTCCATTCTGTTTTCATAAGCTCATATAAGCTTGTTTTAGCTTTTGTTAAAGTTAATTGGTTTAAATTCAGTCTTAATTTCAAAAAGTAAAAAAAGTCAATAAAAGTAAAAAATAGTCAAATAAGTTGTTGTGGATGATAAGCCAGTAAGGAAAGAGCTTATTGTTGTTACAAGCTTGTCCTTTGACAAGCTAGAGCTTGTAGAGTAGCTCCTCGAGCCTATTTTGCCCTGTTTGTGCAAGGGTGTTTGTAAGTTTCCATTTTAAGTATATTAGCTTATTTTCTGCTTAATTTAGTGCTTGTTTGCCTTATTTGTGCTTATTTGTTCTTTTTGTTGCCTATTGATGTTATTTTGCTAGTTAGTGTAAGCTCTATTTACTTTTGTCCTTAAAAACCTCAAAAAACAAAAAAATAGGTTAATATAGGAGTAGCTTATTTAGTGCTTATTTCCAGTTAAAATAGTGTTCATTAGGGCTTAATTAACTTAGATAATCATTTGTGTTTCAAGATCATAGCTTAAATTGGTACTTATTAGCTTAGAATTCTCAAACAGCCCCATAAGGGAGTGTTTGGCATTAGGGGTTAAAGTAGGTGAAATTTGAATTTACTGTTCATTTGCACTAGGGGTAAGTTTGATCTAGCTTAATTTAGTTTAAATAAGTTAATTGTAGGTTGATTTGATCTGTTTTGAAGGATTTGATAGCATTAAGTTTGATTTTTCTAGATTTAGGTTCTTAAATGCTCATATGTGCTTATTATATGAGTAAGTTGATTTAGTGCTTAATTTTGCTATTTCTGTGTCCAATATAGGTAGTTAAGTGGATAATATAGAGTTGGACTTGTTTCATTTTTATTTGAGTAGCTTTAGTCCCATTTATGTTAGCCACATCAGTAGCATACTGTCCTGATCAGTTTTGTTCTTGTTTTCCAAGTCAGTTCTAAGTGTCCATTTGAGATCACTAGTGCTTATTTCCTTTAGTTCTAGAGAGGTTGCTTATTGTTCTGTGCTTATTCCTATTTTTCAGATCTTATCTCATCTCTTTTAGTGCTTTTTGAAAGCCTCAAAAACTAGCGCATCAGTACATCTGAACTGATATATTAGTTATGATGTTTTGACCCACCATTTTTTAGGCGAACAAATAAGCTACTAAATAAGCTTTGATTGGTTTGAAATTTGTCCTATTAATTCTTTAGTGTATAAACTTTATTTGCCTTAAGTTTTAGAGTGTTAGCTTATAGCTTATTAGCTTGTCTCCTAGTTTAAAACTGCCTCAGTAGGCCATTTAAACCTGCATATCAGTAGTTTTTTTTTTCTTTTTTTTTTTTTTTTTTTTTTTTTTTTAAACCTGCATATCAGTAGCTTTTTTTTTCTTATTTTGATTATTTAGTGCTTAATTTCTTAAATGTGTTGCTTATTCTGTTCCCATAGTTCTTTTTGGTTACTCTCAGCCTACTTTAGCTTATTTTAAGTCTTCCTTGTAGCTTAAATGCTTATTTGCTAGTTTCCATATTTGTCTAGTAACTTTTATGTCCTATTTGTTCTGAATTTCAGTTGCTTATTCTGTTCTTATTGTTAAGTTTTCAAAAATAGTTGTAGGTATAAAAAGTACTTATTTACTAGTGCTATTTAAGTTTTAAAAAGAAAATTTAAAAAAATAAAATAAAAGGAAAAAGTGCATGACCAGGGATTTGAACCCTGGTCTGCACACTCAGACCTCACACCACACACCCCTAACCAAAAGTGCCCTTGGGACTTCTCAGTTCCATTCTTCTTCTTAAATTCTTTTATACCATTTTAACCTTTTTAGCTTATTACTTTTATTCTGCTTATAACTGCTTATTAGGATTAGCTTTTTCTTCCATTTTATTGTTCTTTCCTTTCTTATAGTATAAAGTAATTTCTGTTAAAAATTCAGATTTTTCTAAATTGTTTTAATATTTTTAATCATTTAATTAGTTAAAATTAGTTTTTAATTCATAATAATTAAAATATGAATAAAAAAAATAAATTTCATTTTTCTAAAATTTTCTTTTATCATTTAGGACTTAGGAAAATTAATTTTACATACCTAGGGTTAATATCTCTTAGATTTCACTTTTAAAGCTCGGGATTAGCCCGAGCGTGCGCGTTTTTAGGTTTTTCTTTTCGTTTTGGCTTAGGTGTGCTTTGCTTATTTGTTTTTCTTGCTTAATTACTTGTTTTTAGTTCATGTTTATAATTTTTAGCTTAATAATTCAAAATCTCTCAATTTTCACTATTCACGACACGTTTCACGACCCGAATTCACAAAATTTCATTCATCCTTCGACGGAGAAAACGACCCGGGTTTACATATTTCCTGTGTAATCCTTGGAGAAAATATATACTATAATTGAAAACCAATCAAGCAACATAGGCTTTACTATTTTGGGAGTAACCTAGGAAAACACCTTCGTAAGACTTTGGGTCAAACTTGGTGAGGTAAGCTTTAGTATTTAGTATGAAGCACTTGCATCCAAACACTCTAAAGTAATCTAGAGTAGGTTTTCTACCTTTTAAGATTTCGTATGGCGTTTTTCCTAAGATAGGTCTAATTAGAATCCTATTAAGTATGTAAGTTGAGGTGTCCACCGCATTACACCAAAACTTTTGCGGAATTGATTGTTCATTCAACATCGTTCTACTAATCTCTTGTAGAGTACGATTTTTCCGCTCAACTACCCCATTTGATTGTGGAGTGTGTGGAGCTGAGAAATTGTGTTTAATACCATTAGCATCACAATATACTCCAAATTGCACTTCATTATCAAATTCCCGACCATGATCCGTCCTAATTGAGACTATTATACACCCTAGTTGATTTTGGACCTTATTACTAAAGATTTCGAATTCCTCGAAAGCTTGTGTCTTATTCTTAAGAAATCTAGTCCAAGTATACCTAGAGTAGTCATCAACTATTACTAAGGTGTAGTAATTTCCTCCGTAGCTTCGTACGGGGGATGGACTGAATAAGTCCATGTGAAGGAGTTCTAGGAATCTAGAGGTCGAGACCATATTCTTAGCTTTGTGACTGGAATGAGCTTATTTTCCAACTTTACAAGCGTCACAAAAGTGTTTATCAAACTTAATCTTAGGTAGGTTTCTAACTAGCTCCTTAGACACCAATGATTGTATCAAACGCATATTGGCGTGACCTAGTCTCCTATGCCATAGAGTAGAGTTGTCATCTATAGTTGCTAGAAAAATCTTATCCTGAGGCTTATTTCCTATTTTCATAACAAATAAGACATTCTTCCTAGCTCCTTTGCCTATGTTTTTACCATTCTTAGTGATCTCACTACCTTCTTCGGAGAATATGACTCTACACTTATTGTCTACCATTTGACTAATGCTAAGCAAGTTAAATCCTAAGTTATCTACATGCTCAACATTTTTAATAGTGAGGGAGTTTTGAGTAATTGTACCTTTGCCTATGGTCTTTGCATAGATTGCCCTTCTTGATATTTGTCGAAATCCATTGATCGATTCAAGTTTTAAAATACAATTTATTTTAAAATCTTGCCTAACCTAGCTCTGATACCAATTGTGGAAAACTAGAAGGGGGGTTGAATAGTTTTCCTGTTTTTAATTCGTTTTAAAACTTTACTTGTTAAAAACTTTGATTCGATTCTTTTGTGAAATCAATTGATGAAGCGAAAAGTGTACCGCTTTTAAGGGGTCATTTAAGCCTTAAATCGTATTTATTTGATCAAATATTGCCCTAAATCGTTCCTTTTGTCATTTTAGGTACTTTTGAGGAGAAATCTGGAAAAGGAGGCATTTTGGACGTTTTTGGAGCATTAAAGTGAAGAAAACGGCAAAGTCTCAAGAATCGGCTAAAAGTTACTCTTGACGGCGTCAGACTTTACTCTGGACGGCGTCATGACTTGGCAAGAAAAGTTGGATGTGAAATTTACTCATGACGGGCCAGTGAAAATAGCATGTGAATTCTGACGGCGTCACGCTTTAACTTGATCAAGGGCGTCACGGCTTAAATCATAAGGGGACGGCGTCACGTTCATGGTTAGACGGCGTCAAGCCTTGATAAGCCAGAATGGATTTTTGAAGAGCTAAAGAGGGACGGCGTCAAGAAGGTCATCCGGGAACCCTAAAAGCGGCGAGGTGACGGCGTCACACTCCATAAGGTGACGCCGTCAGATCCAAAAATCTATATATAGTTTTCTAATTTTTTGTCATTAAGGGAGAGTTTAGTGTGTGGAATTTTGGGAGAAAACCCTAAGACGATTTTAGCTACTTTTTCAGGGCTTTTTGCCTTGAGATCTTCCATGTTTCATTGAAAGATAAGTTATCAATTAATCATTCAATATGTCTATGTGTTGTTTGATTCTATCTTATTCTTGTCTTTTGTTTAACATGTTAGGCTAAATTTATCTTGTGTTTGCTTAGATCTAATGAAACCTAGCTATTGATTATTGGTTGTTAGTGTGTTATTAGTTGTATTGGATGATTGTTTATCTATGTTAGGCTTAAGAAAACTGGCTAACTTCCTATTCGGTAACTTGCTTGAACGTCTTAAGAAACATGAACCAAACGCGTACTAAAGGTTTTTATGGTTGTATTTAATGCACAAGCGAATTCTAGTGATCCCATGTTAGGAGCTTCCTAGCCGGCTCGACATAAGAGTGAAGTAGGAGCTTGTAGAGTTGGGGAAGTAAGTACGCCACCCCACGAATGGTATTAAGGAATACACCCGTCATCCACGCGACTAATACACACTAATTAACCGGTAAAAGATAGTTAGGGAGTAAGGAAATCTAAGTAAACACATTTCTCTACACATAAGTTTCTCACCACATTTTATTTTTAGTTATTTATTTTATTTGCATTCGTAGTAAATTGGGTTAGTTGACTAGCAACTAATTCCGCCCACTCTATCAAAACCGAGATTTTACTTGCTTTCATAAAAATATAAAAACATAAAAAGAATCTTCCTCAACCCTTAGACCTAATTAGAGTAGCCTTTCATACCTAACGAACACTATTCCCTGTGGAGAACGATCAATCCCCCGTACTTACCACTACACTATACTACATCGGTCAGGTACACTGCCTGGTGGGGTTGTAAGCCTCTTGAGATCCCTCGAGAGGTAAAACCTGTTGTAAGGTTACAAAACCACGCAATCAAGTTTTTGGCGCCGCTGCCGGGGAATAGTTATTGTTTAGGTTGAATTTTTATTTCTATTAGGTCTACTCACTAGATTCCTTTCTAGTGAGATTTTTATTTTCTTTTTCTAGGTTTTCTTTAGTCTATCTTATTTCTTTGTACTTTTGTTTGTGATACCTTCCACTTACCGCATGAGTAACATTGGTCATTTGATCCCTGTTATTCGTGTTTTTCGCCATGCAAATTTTCAACTACCCGTTCCCGCCCCCATAGTAGCAAACAACAACCTTTCACCCGACCACCACTTTGGTAACAATTCTGAGATGGAGGAGTCTGACCATGAGAATGACTATGTTAGTCCATTTTACTACTCAGACTCCGATGAGGATATCGGTAATGGAGAAGTAGTTAACGAGGAATGGGGAAAAGAGGAAATTGATCCCTTTAAGTATGTTGACCCTAGGACTAAGATCGAAAAGGATAGCCTCTTTAACATGCAATTCCCGTGTAAAATTGGTTATCATGATTTTTATGCTTATCTTAACTCATCTTTGCCTATGAACATTATCTCTCGCGCTAATTATAATAAAATCATGGTAGATGAGCTTGAATATCAAGGAGATAACATTGTTGCTAGGATTAAGCCACTACACGTGTTCGTAGGAAGTTTTGTGTATTTGGTGGATTTTATGGTTATGGAGAATTTAGGAGAATTTATCGATGACAAATTAACCCAAGTCATTTTTGGAGAACCCTTCAAAAGGTTGACCAACCTTGACGAAAAACTTGTGGACGGGTTAATTACATTCTCGGATGGGGATGAAGATTTTGTCTATCAAATGCCCCGAGCACATCCTAGGTTTAAGAACTACCCCATTGAGTCTTGCAATAGAATTATGCCTATCGACTTGTTAAGTGAGAATGATAAGAGGAAGGGGCTCAAATATCCACATGAGAAAAATAAGAGATATTATCATGGATGTTTGGAGCTAAATGATGAATACAAGAAAGATGAGGCAACAATTAGATGGCTCACACTCGGGTACGTGAGCATAAGCGACACTAGATAGATGGACTTAGAGTCTAGCTACAAGACTCGTTAATAAAGAAAAGCGCTTCTTGGGAGGCAACCCAAGCTTTATTTGTTCTATTTGCTATGTGTGTTTATTTATTTGTTTGTTTGATTTTATTTGTTTCCGTATGTGTGTTTAATTTTTATTATTATTGATTCATGTTAAAAACTAATTTGTGAAAATGCTTTATGTTGTTTTTAACTTCGTCTTAACTACATATAAAGGTATTTTGCAAAAGATAAGTGTAAGGGAAATCTAAATCGGTTTATTAGAACACAAATTAACATGAATCGTAATAGTAATAAATTAACATACATATCCGTATTTGTTTGAGTCAAATGCTTGTATCGAGTCATAATGATGTTTTGCAGGATTTCCAGGAAGTAAGGTAAAGGTTTTTCCAGAAATTTTCCGGAAACTTAAAATGAAATTTTTTGTCAGGTCATTTCTGACGGCGTCAGGGGTTATAACCTGACGGCGTCAGATTTAATTTCCAGAAATTTTTGAAAGTTTTGTTTTCATAAAAAGTTTTTATTAAATCTCCAACTTATAATCTCCAGGAATCTGCAAAATTATCAGTCCACAAGCATTATATCCTTATATATAGATTTTTCCCGCCGATGTTATGCAGGTTTTCGTGTTTGTTTTCTCAGGTTTAACAGGTTATTTTGGACAAGGAGATGTTTATGGAATCAAGCTTATGGCGATGCATTAGTCATGGAGCTTCAACATTCTCTTTGGAGGAAGATTTAACCGTGTAATTTCATTATCCACCGAGCGAATCAGGGGAGTATTTGATTTCATTCTTTTACTCTATGCTTTTACATCTTGTTATTTGAACATTGGGGACAATGTTCATCTTAAGTGTAAGGGGAGGGTAAAAGTACGATTTTAGAGAATACCATTACGCTTGATTTTTGTTTGTTTAATAGTAGATGTGTAATAAAACTGAGAGAAATACTTGTTAAGGTAATTTTAGTGCCAAATTTAAAATTTTTTACAACATATAGGAGTGAAACTTTGATCTTAATGAGCGTCTCACGGATAGGAGTTATATGACTAGCACAAAAACCGTACCACTAAAAAATTTTCCACCCCCAAATATGTGAGGTTCGCCCCTAGAATTGGTAGGAAAAGCATTTATGCTATGATGTGTGTACCGGTAGCACTTAGATTCTAGAACTTGGGTTACGACCATTCCAAGGCCACAAGTGAGACTACATTCGTGTAGTTAGATTTACTACATGATAAGAGGCATTAGGATTAACCCATTGTTTTACACCTGTGTTTTTGTTATAATTACATTGGCTACATTAGTCAAGTAATTCTCCCACACCCTTTGCGTTGTACTCATTTTTAGTACACGATACCCCTAGTACACCCCTCAGAGCCTATCTTTTCGTTTCGACCTTTAAGCATTTTACTTAAAGGAAGAATTTGTTACACCCCACTAAAATGTACACCCAAATCGCCTTAGCCTACCTTGTATGCACTCATTTTTAGTGCATTATTGTGACAACATTTGTTTAAACCCAAGTTAATTATCTAATTGATTACATGGTTGCTAAGTCGAGTCATATCCTTGTACATATTGTTTTGGGACGATTGGGACTCATGGGTAAAGTACTAGTGTAATGGAGTAATGGGAAAGAACATCATTTATTACCCCCATATGTGCTAAATGTTTTAAAAGTACTCCAAGTTTTTCAATTATCTTAATTCGAGTCATTAGAATAATTTTTTGTAAAGTTATGTAAAAATTCAAGTGTAAGGGGAATGCAATGCCCCTATGATGTATTATTTTGGATGGTAGGGCAAGAGTGTATAAAAAAATAAAAAAAAAAAAAAAAAAAAAAAAAAAAAATCAAGAAAAACATAAAAAAATGAGAAAATGAAAAATAGAAAAAACATACGGACTACCATCCCGTTTTATTTTATGTTTATTTTATGTTTTTGTTATTTTGTTTTTAGCTTAAGATCGAGTCTAGTCTTGGCTTAGCAACATTGTATAGTACATGTAATTGATCAAGATCTTTAACTCGCCACCAGTAAAATATCCTTTATCCAACCAAACCGTGTTTTCCTTTTCCCTACACCTAACGTTATAACCCATTTAAAATCCCTCTTTGATAGTTTATCTTAGGTGCTTACACCTAGTGGAGGAGGTTTTCGATCCTTTCCCAAGCCTATGGTAATCTATTTGCTATGACAGGTAGTGAGAGATATTTTCCGTTTTCATTTATGAGATTTATTTTGATGACACTTGAGAGATGTGAGTATCTAAACACTACTTGTGAGGTGCTAGTATGTAATCTCCGTGCTTATTATGATTGAAGTGGAACGATTAATTGTTGTAATTACTTTTATGTTAGCATTAAATGACCCCTAACTTGTATTTTAATTAGAATAAAAGCACATTTGCTTGAGGACAAGCAAATCTCAAGTGTAAGGGTATTTGATGAAGCGAAAAGTGTACCGCTTTTAAGGGGTCATTTAAGCCTTAAATCGTATTTATTTGATCAAATATTGCCCTAAATCGTTCCTTTTGTCATTTTAGGTACTTTTGAGGAGAAATCTGGAAAAGGAGGCATTTTGGACGTTTTTGGAGCATTAAAGTGAAGAAAACGGCAAAGTCTCAAGAATCGGCTAAAAGTTACTCTTGACGGCGTCAGACTTTACTCTGGACGGCGTCATGACTTGGCAAGAAAAGTTGGATGTGAAATTTACTCATGACGGGCCAGTGAAAATAGCATGTGAATTCTGACGGCGTCACGCTTTAACTTGATCAAGGGCGTCACGGCTTAAATCATAAGGGGACGGCGTCACGTTCATGGTTAGACGGCGTCAAGCCTTGATAAGCCAGAATGGATTTTTGAAGAGCTAAAGAGGGACGGCGTCAAGAAGGTCATCCGGGAACCCTAAAAGCGGCGAGGTGACGGCGTCACACTCCATAAGGTGACGCCGTCAGATCCAAAAATCTATATATAGTTTTCAAATTTTTTGTCATTAAGGGAGAGCTTAGTGTGTGGAATTTTGGGAGAAAACCCTAAGACGATTTTAGCTACTTTTTCAGGGCTTTTTGCCTTGAGATCTTCCATGTTTCATTGAAAGATAAGTTATCAATTAATCATTCAATATGTCTATGTGTTGTTTGATTCTATCTTATTCTTGTCTTTTGTTTAACATGTTAGGCTAAATTTATCTTGTGTTTGCTTAGATCTAATGAAACCTAGCTATTGATTATTGGTTGTTAGTGTGTTATTAGTTGTATTGGATGATTGTTTATCTATGTTAGGCTTAAGAAAACTGGCTAACTTCCTATTCGGTAACTTGCTTGAACGTCTTAAGAAACATGAACCAAACGCGTACTAAAGGTTTTTATGGTTGTATTTAATGCACAAGCGAATTCTAGTGATCCCATGTTAGGAGCTTCCTAGCCGGCTCGACATAGGAGTGAAGTAGGAGCTTGTAGAGTTGGGGAAGTAAGTACGCCACCCCACGAATGGTATTAAGGAATACACCCGTCATCCACGCGACTAATACACACTAATTAACCGGTAAAAGATAGTTAGGGAGTAAGGAAATCTAAGTAAACACATTTCTCTACACATAAGTTTCTCACCACATTTTATTTTCAGTTATTTATTTTATTTGCATTCGTAGTAAATTGGGTTAGTTGACTAGCAACTAATTCCGCCCACTCTATCAAAACCGAGATTTTACTTGCTTTCATAAAAATATAAAAACATAAAAAGAATCTTCCTCAACCCTTAGACCTAATTAGAGTAGCCTTTCATACCTAACGAACACTATTCCCGGTGGAGAACGATCAATCCCCCGTACTTACCACTACACTATACTACATCGGTCAGGTACACTGCCTGGTGGGGTTGTAAGCCTCTTGAGATCCCTCGAGAGGTAAAACCTGTTGTAAGGTTACAAAACCACGCAATCATCAATCAACACCAATATGAACACTAAACAATACTAACTAATATAAACAATAAATATAAAGAAAAGAGATGGAAAGATCAAACTGGGACAAAGAGATTTATAGTGGTTCGGTCACGAAGCTCTTCTTCGCCCTACTCCACTCCCCGAGTACTACAATCGAGAGTTCTAAGCACTATGTCAAAAAAGCTCCCTTCAAGCGGAGAAAACCGTACAACGTCGCTTATCCTAATTTCCGACACTAAGCTAAATGTCGAGTACTAATCTTAGCTAGTACCAATCTAACAGGATCCACATGATCCTTTCTACTTCACACAATCAACACACTAGACTCAATCTACCCGATCTACCCTTGATTCATTTGATCAACTCACAAGCCCACAAGTTACAAGAGATCTCCAAGATCTCAATACGATCACAATGATCTACTCTTACTTGACTCGATATACCTGATCTACCTATGATCAACTTGATCAACTCACAAGCTCACAAGCTATAAGAGATCTTCAAGATCTCTACAAGATTACAATGATCTACTCTCACAAACTACTCAAAAGAAAATGTACTTGGAGTATGCTAAGATACAACAAGTATGTAACAAGTGTTACAAGTGCACTAACTATAATTGCAACACTTTGTATCTTCTTTGATACCCTGTGTTCTTCTCTTGCACTAGTAGAGGAATGAAGGTGATCACTTGGTTAGATGATTGGATCACTCTTTAAACAAAAGAAAAATAAACTAAATGATCAAGAAGAAAAGAAGTGATAAGAGTTTTGAACTCAGAAAGTTGTGTGTGAAAAAGGATACCAAAAAAACTGTGAAAAGGGCTGGTATTTATAGGCAGAAAAATTCTGACCAATATGTAGATATGCATATCATCCATTGTCAATTCAAGAAGTCCACATGTATCTATCAACCTCCAGCTTATCACCTTCTGGTTATAGAAAGGTCTTCTCTATACTTCATCTTCTACATGAGGTTCAAAGATATTCTTTAAATCACCCCACAAAATATAATCTTGATCAGTCACCGGTTGCTTCAATGGTCTTGTTGGTCCATACTTCTCCTTAACAAGCTTCTAAAGAGTCTCCAAATCCTCTCTGTTAAAACTTATTAACACTTAAACCTGAAGAATATATAAAACTTTACATCATCTCTTTTGATTTCATATACTACTTTCTTTATTCCATCTTTATATATTCTCCAACCAACAATATCTGGAAGTTTTGTAGCCAAAGGTACAACATCAATAGTTGGCTCTTCATCATCATCAGAAACCACTGTTATATACTGCTTAGTATCTTCTTCTGTACCTTTGTCATCATAAGCCTTTTGTTTATTATCAACTGATTGCATTTGCTTTGTCTGCTCATCAATTTTCTGCTTCTTGCTGCTATCAGGTTCTATTTCATCTCCTGTTCTCTTAGAACCTCTTATCACCTCATCTTCATTTATAGCAATGAAAGTATTTACCCTTTTGAATACCTTGTCAAACTGATCTTTTATCATTTCAAAACTAAGATTCATCAACTGACTAGGTATCCAATTATCCATGTTTTTCAGATATGTACTCATTACTTTCCTTTGTTCAGCTTTGGAGGGTGGTTTGTTTCTCTTTGCTTCAGTCCTCTTCTGAGCAAAGAACTTCTTTTGCTTGGCTAAGAATTCCATGAAGAGCTTTGATTTTTCTTCTAAGGATAGCTCTTCCTGTTCATCTTGCCACATCCTCTAGGCTAACATGTGATCTGCTTCACACTTTTCTTGTATGTCATCCCAGGAATTTATTTCTGCAAGGCTAGCCTCTTCTTCTTCTCTAGCCTTCCTTTTTCTTTCTTCCCGTATTCTTTTATCTTCAGCATCATACTCTTCTTGATGTTTTCTGGCTATTTCTTCATCTAAGAGTATCTGTTTTGTCTTTGAAAGAGATTTCTCCACAGGTTCTTCAATTACGATTCCCTCGCCTTTACCATGTGAAGGTGGTTGTGATTGTTTGGTTGTTGTTGATATGGGTTCTTGAATGACAACACCTTTAGTTGGTGGTTTTGATGTCTTCAACTTAATTATAGCTTGTGCTAAAACAGTTTCATTATTCATCAAATCAACACTAGCAGCATAAACTATTTTTGTACCAGCAGCATTAATATTTTTATTAGCTGCACTAACTGGTACTTCAGCAACATTAACATCACCAACTCCCATAGCAGCATCAACTTCAGTATCCTCCCCTGCAACCATGCTCTCATTCCCCCTTGTTTGGGAGCATCCTCTTTTAAAACCTTGAGAACATCTTTAGAACTAGAGGATTCCACCCTTTGAATTGTACCCACCTTCTTCAATCTTTTAAATATATGTGCTCTTAACCGCTTTTTCCCTTCCAAATATTTAACCCTGGCCTTCAACCCCTTGATTTCAGCACCTTGAGAAGTTGTAAGTTGTTGGAGGTCAAGAACATCTTTTGTTAATTTGGCACATTTAGCCATCAATTCCTTTATAAGTTTCATGTTGCCCTCATCACTTCGGAGTGTGTTACCTCTCTCGAGTGGTGAATCATTGGGCAAGTTAGGCATAGCCTCAGACCTAGTCTGAGCATCTACACCCCCCATGTTTTCCATTTGGCTGGGACCTTTACCTGAATCAGTTCCATGGGAACTTGATTCATTAGAAGTTGCCTTAGATTGGGTCTAACTTATGTTACCACTGTCCTGCTCTGCATCTAAGCTAGCAGCAGTAGTGGCAGCCCTTTCTAAACTATGACCCCTCTCCTTATGCACAGCCTCATCTGCAGCCATACTAGCACTAGCCTGAGGTGGCTGAGTGCCCTTTTTGGTGAACCTACGGGTATAGGTCTTTTGAATTGTTGATGTAGATGATAAAATTGTGGGTGTGTGATGGGTATCAGCTGGGATTGCTGAACCTTCACCCTGAATTTGACTTAGTTCCAACATTGTGTGAAACAATGGTGTAACTATGCCTGAAAAACCCTTTCCCTCTCTCTTCATATTAGCAAAAATCTTTTTAGTATGAGAGAGTGCAGGATAAACCTTGTTATGAACCTTTTTAGTTGTAAATTGTTTGTCCATAAGAAGTTGCAAAAACCTTGGATATAAGTAGTATTTGTTTGAAGAACTATCCAAGCCATTAACCACACTATCAAAAATTAATGTTGAAAAATTGAATCTTTGATTGTTAGCTAAGCAGATAATGGCAGAAGCCATATTACTACTGTACTCATTCCAACCAGTAGTCTTTGGACTAAGACACTGTATGATAGTGTGTATTAAGAATTTTCACTGTGGAGAGAAGTCACCTTTTGAAAATTTTAAAGAATTACTTTGCCTTTCATACCCCATCAGTGCAAGGTTTTCAAAAATTGTAGACTTTGAAAGATTTTCAATACCTTCAGCATCTACTAGATGAAGAACATCCCTAACAGCAGCCTCAGTAATGATAATCTTCTGTCCATCCACAAGGGTATGAATTTGTACTTCCTCATAAATATTTTTTACCATAGCAGTAGCCCAAATCTGTTTGATGTTGGAAATATATATGGTAGGATTTACTGTTAATGCATACCTAATATGAGTAGCATTAATAAAATCAATGATTTCAGTAAACCCTTCACTTTCTCTAGGTTTTTGCAAAAATGCAATCATGTTATGTTGGTCTGCAAAAGACAGAGTCGACATTGTAAATTTTGAAAATTTTTGGGTAGGGTTTTGCTGGGATTTGCAATTAATGGATAAAAAGGAATTAGGGTTTATGTTTGAGAGAGTTTTGATCAGATAACAACACTTGTGTGAATGATTGAAAGATATTAACCCTTAATCATTCATATTTCAAAAACAGTACCCTGTACTCTCAAACATAGCAGCAGAAACCTAGCAGCACTAAGTTAGGCTTAGCAACACTAACTTATGCCTAGCAGCATGAACTCAATTTCCACTCCTAACAGCTTATTAATCAGCACTCTAGCACTTTTCTCAGCTTATCCTGCAAAAGATTAGTCCCAAAAACACAAAACCACAAACATAACACAATTTACAATAATCACATCATCAATTAGACTTAGCAGAACTAAGTATAACTGGCAGCATTAACACAGCAGTTTTAAGTAAACTAGCAACACTAAGTATACTTAGCAACATAAATAATTTATTGACCTAATAACAGTACTTATCCTAGCAAAACTTTACAAAAACACAATGAGATAAAATTTTTTGAAGATTTATCATTCCAATACTGACAACCAAAAATTGAAATCTACCCACATCAAAAGCTTTTGTGAGCAAATCTACAACATTATTATCAGTGTGAATTTTAACAATCTATATTAACCTCTTTTCATAACAATCTCTTATAAAATGATGCCTTATCTTCATATGTTTTGTTTTTGAGTGATAAACAGGATTTCTTATAATGCACATAGTACTGCTATTGTCAATATATTTATTTGTATGCATAAAATTGTACCCATAATCTAGCAATTGATTTTGAGTCCAGAGCACTTGTCCACAGCAACTAGAAGCAGCCACATACTCAGCTTCTGTTGTGGAATTTGCAACCACAGTTTGTTTCTTGCACTGCCATAAAATCAACCTACATCCTAGAAACTGACAACCTCCTATTGTTGATTTTCTATCCAAGCTAGCTCTAGCATAATCACTATCAGTGTATGTAACCAGATCAAAAGGGGAATCTTTTGGATACCAAAAGCCCAATTTAGGTTGACCTTTCAAGTATCTAAAAATTCTCTTCACAGCATTAAAATGTGAAACCTTTGGTGTAACTTGATATCTGGCACAAGCATACACTGCAAAGATAATGTCAGGTCTTGAAGCTGTAAGATACATCAATGAGCCAATCATTGATCTGTATAAATGAACATCAACTTCTTCACCATCTTCATCTTTTAACAGGGGCTTGGAAGTTTCCAGTGTTGTCTTTGCAGGCTTCACATCAGTAAACCCAAACTTCTTCAAAATTTCAGCTACATACTTATCTTGACTGATAAATATGACATCCTCCTTCTGCTTGACTTGTAATCCTAAGAAGAATGTGAGTTCACCCATAGAACTCGTCTGAAATCTTTCATGCATAAGCTTCTCAAATTCAACACATAAAACCTTGTTTGTTGATCCAAAGATAATATCATCAACATAAACTTCAACTAGCAAAATATCATCTTTGTGTCTTCTAATAAACAAAGTCTTGTCAATCTCCCCTCTACTAAAACCATTATTCGAAAGATATTTTGACAATGTGTCATACCAACCTCTAGGAGCTTGATGTAAACCATAAAGTGCTTTCTCCACTTTGTAAACCTTGTCAGGAAAATTGGGATCTTCAAAACCAGGTGGTTGAGAGACATAAACTTCTTCATCAATTGTCCCATATAGAAAAGCACTTTTCACATCCATTTGATACACTACAAAGTCTTTGTATGAAGCATAAGCCAAGAATAACCTTATAGCTTCAATTATTGCAACTGGAGCAAATACTTTATCATAATCAATACCTTCTTCTTGAGTGTTTCCCTGAGCTACTAACCTTGCCTTGTTTCTAATCACAATACCTCTTTCATCCTTTTTGCATCTGAAAACCTACTTAGTACCAATTTCCCTCTTCCCATTAGGCAAATCTACCAGAGTCCAAACTTCTAGAATCTTGAATTGTAGAAGCTCTTCTTGCGTAGCTTCCACCCAGCTTGGATCATGTAATGCTTTATGTGCATTCTTGGGTTCTATTTATAATAGAAAACAAGCAAACAAACAGTTTTGAAGGTCTTTGTGTCTGTTTCTTTGATGAAGGGATCTAGCAAAGAAACCTTGTTCCTTCAAATCCTTATTCATTCTTCTTGTTTGAACAGCAGATTGTGGCTCTCCAATGATTTGTTCTTTAGGATGATCCTTGTGAATTCTTGTAGTTGGTATAGGACTGACAGGAACTACATCTTCCATATTGTTTAAGTCAGCCTCTTCACCAAGTACATTATCATCAGTATCAGGATATATTTCTTCCAATGGAGGCATGTTAGGATCATGTGGATATTCATCCTCATCAAAAGTAAAGCCTTCCTTGTCAGCAACATTAACACTTGGCTTAGCAGTATTAACAGAGTTAGTACTACTAGTGTTATTTTCTTCATTGGCAATATTATCTGATACATCACACTTTACTTGTTCATCTGTCTGCTTTTCTTCATTAACCACTTTATCATAATCAAAAGATTTTACACCATCTTCTTTAGCATGTGTTGGATCTTTAGCAAGATCATCTTCTTGTAAACTCTTTGACTCTTGGGTTAAGAAAGGTGGATCTGCAGTCCATATGGGTAGCAAAATGTACTTCTTTGCAGGTTCAGTCTCCTTCCTATCTTGTGTACCTGCATCAGTATTAGCTTTTGTACCTGCATACTCATTAGATTGATTACCTGCAACAACTGGCTCATAATTCATTGCCTTGGTTAGTGAATCAATATCAAACAGCCAGTTTGGTCCACTCCCTGCAACATTAGGTGTACTCTCACTAAACCTAACATGCAAGTTCTCTTCCACTTTCCTGGTCCTACTATTGAACACTCTAAAAGCTTTGCTATTTGTTGAGTATCCAACAAAGAAACCTTCATCAGCCTTGCCATCAAACTTGCCTAAGTGATCTCGGGTATTCAAGATAGTAACAGGACACCCAAATGGTCTTAAAAAATCTAACAATGGTTTTCTACCATGTAAAAGTTCATAAGGGGTCTTGTTGTGAGGCTTAACTACTTTACTTCTATTCTGCACATAGCAAGCAGTATTGACTGCTTCAGCCCAAAAAGTAGTAGGTAATTTAG
This sequence comes from Artemisia tridentata subsp. tridentata, assembly GCA_021014915.2. Classification (NCBI taxonomy): domain Eukaryota; kingdom Viridiplantae; phylum Streptophyta; class Magnoliopsida; order Asterales; family Asteraceae; genus Artemisia; species Artemisia tridentata. Next base: position 268,853,684 of record CP139503.1, read on the forward strand.
AATCAGCTAACATTGTTCTAGCAGCCTCAATTAGTGTCCTATTCCTCCTCTCAGCAACACCATTTTGTTGAGGAGTTCTAGCTACACTATACTGTCTCTCAATACCTTTCAACTCACAAAACTGGTTCATATCCCTATTCTTGAACTCAGTTCCATTGTCACATCTTATCACTTTAACCTTATGATTAACTAGGTTTTCTATCCTGGTTATGAAAGCCTTAAGAATGCCACTGGTTTCATCCTTAGATGCTAAAAAGAAAACCCAAGTAAACCTACTATAATCATCTGTGACAACTAGACAATACATCTATTTCATCAAACTTTTCACAAATGTTGGTCCAAATAAATCCATGTGCAACATATGTAAAGGCTGACTTATAGAGTTCACTGCTTTGGTCTTACAAGAAGCTCTATGTTGTTTCCCTTCTGACAAGCAACACAGATTTCAGTATTTTCAAAAACTTTTGAAGGTAACACTCTTACAAGGTTTCCCTTTACCAATTTTATTAATTATTTTGAAATTTAAATGTCCAAGCCTTCTATGCCAAAGCTTAGATTCATCAGATGTGGCCTTTGCAAAGAGACAAGTTGTTGGGAATGCGTGTAACTAGTATAAAAGTCTTGGTCATTATTTTATGTAATAGGTTGCTTAAGTTATAGGCCTTTATGTTTGATTTAAGGTTCAGCCCTATTCGAAGGCCTATGGGCCGTGAGCCTTGTTTAGCTTCTAGAAAGAATGCACAAGAGCGTTGCCCTAACACTCTTGTCCTATAAATACCCATGTAAACATACTCTTTATTTCTTTGGTTATTTCATATATACAAGCAACCTTTTGTTATTCTCCCTTATTAAGTGATCGACCACTCTTTCATCTCTTTCTCTCATCACTATCTTTATTATACTTGTGTTATATCATTATGGTGACCTAACTAGTGGTATCAATCGCCTAAAGATCATTGAGTAGTGTGTTTTAGTGTAGTTCGTGCCTTTTACTAGTTTATACGAGTTGGTTTTGTGGTTATTAAGTGACAAAATCTCATTTCTAGCACTTCACCTTTGTGCTTGTAAAGTGTTAAGGTTTCTATAGTGTTTAGGAGTTTGATTTAATGTCAAAAGTTAAGTTCTTTTCGATTTACACTAGTTCTTATCTTCGTTTTTCTTATTTCCACTTCATCGAAATTGCTCAAATTTATTTTAAAACGTTAAAACTTTGAACTTTATTATTATTTAGGAGTTTTTAAAGGTTTTTGATCATACTAAACAGTTTTTAAAGTTGTTTTACATTGAAAAAATGAGCCTTTTGGAAACTGTTCTCTTCTCGGAATTGGAGAAAATGGTTTATCGGAATTGGACATAAGGGTTTATCGGAATTGGAAAAAAAAGGGTTTATCGGAATTGGACATAAGGGTTTATCGGAATTGGAAGAAAAAGGGTTTATCGGAATTGATACTCAGTAGATTCCTTGCTTGTACAAGCTTGTGAAAATACTTTGACTTTGTGGAAATCTCCTATCATGTATAAGTTAGTGAGATATCATCGGAATTGCAAAAGATCCATCGCAATTTAGATAACTTATCGAAATTGCAAAATCCATCGCAATTCAGCTATCTTATCCAAGTTCTGTCGCAATGTAATACAAATTCTATCGCAATTCAGCTATCTTTGTCGGAATTGGATAAATCCATCGCAATTGTAACTTTGTCGAAATTCAGTTAACTCGTCGCAATTAGTAAACTGTGAACAGTGTTTGTCGCAATTGGACGTGAATAGTAATCATCTTAATTCATACTTAACCAAAACCAAACTTCATTACTCACAACACACTTCTCAATTGTCTACAAGATCCATAACAACTCAAGTTAACTAATCACAATCATGTCTCAACCACCTTATTTCAACTACTTTCCACAGCAACAATCCCCTCAACAACAACCATACCTACAACAACCAATGCAATCCTTCCCACTTCCTGCAAAACAACCACATTGGTTTGATCAAATGTGTGAGGCCATCAGTAGCCAACAATCTAGATATGAAACTGGATCACTCGACACACCTCCAATGCTCACTCCTGGCAATTATATTCAATGGGCAAGTCGATTCTTAAGGTTCATAGAACTCAAGAAACCACATGGCAAATATATGAAAAAGGTTATAATTGAAGGTCTATTCCAAATGCCAACTACAACGATTGTTGGAGATGCAACTGCTGCTCCTCCAAGACCTGAAACCGTGACCCCTGTTCCTAAAAATCAACTTACTACAGAGCAAATACTTCATCGTGAAGCAAATGAACTTGCAATGTCATATATTCTTCAGGGAATACCTAATCCAATTTTCCGAAGCATTGATGCTCAGAAAACAGCTAAGGATATGTGGGAATACGTTCATCTCTTAATGGAAGACACTGAACTGAACCAAGAAGACATGAAATCCAAACTTTACCTTGAATATACAATGCTCATGATTGAATCAGGAGAGTCACTTGAGTCTTATTACCATCGGTTCACAAACATCATCAATGACTTTGACAGACGCAACATTGTTTTACCAAGGATTGCAATCAACACTAAGTTTCTCAGCTGTCTTGGTCCTGATTGGAAAAAATATGTCACATTTGTTCGTCAAGCTAAAAATCTACACAATGCATCTTATGGGTTGTTGTATGATTATCTGAAGCACCATCAATCTGAAGTTGACAAAGATCGAGTTCTTCGTAGTTCTTATTCACCTTCTACAACTCCAAATTCATTGGCACTAATAGCTCAATCTCACTTTGCTCCACCTTCACAGTCAAACCATGCTTATGTCCAACAACAACATCACTTTACTTACTCTCAACAAACCCCATCAACCCAGCTCATTCCATATGATTCGACACAACAATCAACTAGTCCCCTATGACAACGCTGACACCATGTTATACACAAATACAAACAATGACGAAAATGATGCATTCAACTCTTTGAATGAAGGATTTGCACTCATTGCTCGTGCTTTCAGCAAGTTCTCTAACAAATCCAACAATCGTCTCCGCACTTCATCTAACACAAGGAATCAAGCTGTTGTACAAGATGGACAGGTTGAAATACAGAATCGTACTTATGGAAGAACTGGATCAGGAGGTTATATGGGAAATTTAGGAAATGGAAAACGGTTTAATGCAGCTAGTGGAAGTTGGAACAATGCAGGTGCTCCTCAGAAAAGGGTTGAACTTGTTGAAACTGGGAATACAGGGACTAGGAATACTATGTTCAAGTGCTATAACTGCAATGGGAAAGGTCATCTGGCTAATGCATGTCCCAAACCTAGAGTCAGAGGCAGTGAGTTTCATAAGCAGGCACTACTTCTAGCTCTAAAGGATGATTCAAGGGGCACTCTCACTGACAAAGAAAACAGCTTCATGGCAAATGCATATTCAGATGATGACATGGAGGATTTGGAAGCAAATGCAGTTGTGATGCTAATGGAAAACATGCAGGAACTTCACATGAGTGACACAGGGCCAGTGTATGACACTTATGGTCTGTCTCAGGTACCTGATCCAACGACATGTCTAATACATAAAATTTTATCACCATCTGCATCTGCATCAGACGATGAGTAAGTTGTTCAAAATGATTCATTCTTATCTCCTCAAGAAGATGAACAAATGAACACAGTTATTATATTTGATGATGATCAAATTAACCCAGTTGTTACATTTGATGATCCAATTGATGACGATAACAATGATCAAATTGAACAAAATGAACCTTCGCTCGGTCCAGATCCAGAACTCATGACCTTACTATTGACCACCAATCCCAATTAGACTCACAAAAATCTCAGATTGATAAATGCAATGAAATCAACAGAACGTTAAAAGAAAAAGTTGCATCATTAACTAAGGACCTTGAGTGTTGTAAAATACAACTCACAAATTTTGAAACAAAAGAAAAACGAGAACAAAGTTTTGAAGATGCATTTCAAAAAGCTTATGTCAAAGAACAAGATTTACAACATCAAATACGAGAATTAGTTGCTTCTAAAAATAACTTGGTTTCTAAAATGGAACAAGAAAAATTAGAATTCAAACAACAGGTTGAACACCTAAATTCTGAACATTCAAAAACACAAACAGAGTTGTCAACTTGTCAAGCTAGTTTTTCTGAACATAAAAAGTGTCTAGGAAACGAATTGATTCTTATCTTGATGAAATCGTAGATTTGCAATGTAAATTAAAAGAGTTTCAAAAAGTTGTTTATAAAACTGGTGAGTCTGTAACAACCATTAAATTTTTTTCCTTAAAGCAAAATCCCCAAGGGTATGTGTTGGTAATTAGATTTGATGATTACAAAACTACATATGCATAAATATGAAACAATAGGGACTGAATATAATAAATAGTTAGCTTCTTGAGAAAGCTAGGTCTTCTTGTAAACCCTATATATAAAGGTTGTTAGGGCGGCTGTAATAGAAATAGAAAAACATAGATCTCTCCAATGAGAGTCTAATAGAAACACGTGTGTGTGTACACGTTAATTAGTTTGTAGTAGTTTATTTATTTAGTATTGAATAAAATGAAGCACGCTTGATTAATAAAAACCTTGTTTAACATTATTGATGTTTGTTAAATCCGTTGTGCGTATCAATGATGTTTGTAAAACATATCCTAGATGGCCTAAAATGATCTTTTACAATTGGTATCAGAGAGGGTGGCTCTCGATATCTAGGATCTACAAGGTTGTTACTATTGGAGATGGAGCAGATTCGAAGAAAAAGATCAGATCTGGTGAAGGTACGAATTGGTCTTCATAAGGTATAAATAGACCTATTTTTGTTTTGGTTTCGATCTGTTATATATATGTGAGAAAGGTGAATTGTTGATCGATTGTTATAAGTGGGGCTGATTTAATTTGTCGCATCTGATTCATTCATGGTCAATACAATTTTACATTGTACTGTTTCGTTATTAAAGACCTCGTATTCATCAATTGGTCGGTAGCCTTTTTGGTTATTCTGTTTGTTGCTGGTCAATTAATGGTTTACCAATTAAGGGGTTTGTCGATTAGTGGTTGTGGGGCTGTGATAAAATCGATTTGTCACATGTGATCAGTCTATTCATAAAAATTGGTCGGTGATTGTTCTATGGTCAATGTCAGATGCAATTAATCATGGGTCAGCGATGTCAATAATGGTTTGTCGCCTACTGATTCTTGGTTGGTTAATTAATTGGTGAGTGTGAATTGACGGCATGAATTGAACTGGTCGGTCATAGTGGAAGTACTGCTCAATGTTTTTAATTCTGCTGCTGCGCATATCATTAATTCTGGTTGCTGGTGATTAATACTGGTGATTAATTCTGGTCAGTAATGATTAATTCTGGTCAGTGGTGAATTAATTCTGGTCTGGTTGTTTGTACTACTCTTGGTTATTGTTAAGTCTGTTCTACACCAGACTTAAATAATACTGCTCTTCGAATGTTAATACTGCTCAAGTTAGCAGTTAATACTGCTTGGCTTTCGTGTTTGTACTGCTGGCTCAAGATGGATCGCGGACAGAACTTTATTTTTATGGCTCGTTTTGGGGATTATTTGAAGAAGATAATTGAATATTGCTTATTTGATGTTGTAGTTAAGTTTCACAGGTGCGTGTTCTTATCATATCTCAAATGGGTAATGGCATTTGGAGATAACTTGTTTGTGCGTTAATGCGGTGACAAAGACTTTATGAATCTAGCAAAAGTGTGTGATCTACAATCTAGTGTGCTTAATGGTCACATTTGCTATCACTTTAAGGAGTTACATTATAGTGCTCAGTGTCTCATATAGTTGAGGATTTGTCAAGAGGTTGCGACCTACTTCTAGTATGAGTTTGGAGTCACGTGGAAAGTACAAGATATAAGACACAAGTTTAGGAAATTCAACTTCTTCATCAAATTCGTTATACTCGGTTTTCTTCATCAGTGATCATTTCATAAAGCCTATAGAGTTCGTGATTCAAGAGATGGTAAACATATTGGTTTCAGGGGAAGTTTATTGATTAAATGTTTAACCATCTACATGCACCACTTAAGGGGAAGTGTTTCGATTCAAGTTGCATGGAAGACCCCTATTCGATGATTACAAAAAGGGGAAGATGATTGATATGCAGCTTATCGCGTGTGGTGGCATGTTCAAGAAAACCTCAAAGAAGCATTGAAGATTGTTTCATGAAGATAGTTTTTTAATGTCAAATAGGGGAAGATTGTTGGGAATTAGATTTGATGATTACAAAACTACATATGCATAAATATGAAACAATAGGGACTGAATGTAATAAATAGTTAGCTTCTTGAGAAAGCTAGGTTTTCTTGTAAACCCTATATATAAAGGGTGTTAGGGCGGCGGTAATAGAAATAGAAAAACATAGATGTCTCCAATGAGAGTCTAATAGAAACGTGTGTGTGTGTACACGTTAATTAGTCTGTAGTAGTTTATTTATTTAGTATTGAATAAAATGAAGCGCGCTTGATTAATAAAAACCTTGTTTAACATTATTGATGTTTGTTAAATCCGCTGTGCATATCAATGATGTTTGTAAAACATATCCTAGATGGCCTAAAACGATCTTTTACAGTATGGTCTTGCTATTGGTGATGACAAACCACGTTTTCTACACAAAGCACTCAAGGAAAACCCAAAATTGTATAGTGCAGACCAGCTCTTTGATGATTCTATTATGCGTGTTGTTGAATATAACTGTGAGGAAGAACAGGAACAGGACAAAGAGAGTCGATAAAAAATGAGCAATGTTAAGTTCAATAAACCATTTGATTATTCAAAAGTACCTCATATTTCTGAAACCTTCGTTCCTCAAAAAGATAAAACAGAACAACCATGGTTTGTAATGCAAATTAATGAATCTTCTTTTGATGTTGGTTCTGTTAAACCAGTGGCACAAATAAATGGCAGAATTGCATATATATCTCTCCTAAAGTGAATAATTGCATATATATCCTTTGTACAAGTTTTTTCCGCACATAGTACAATGGTTTTTATGCATGCTTTGGATATATATTCAATTATGCATTTTCGGAAGGATATATATGCAAAAATCCCCAAATAAATGGTCCTTTACCAACTTCTGGAGTAATTGCACCATTACCTAAACGATGTCTTGTACTTAGATACTTTGATACGTTTATGGAAGACATCAACTTTTTAGAACAAGAAATTGAACGTAACTCTGGGATAAAAGTTTCCACTTTTCTATCTCCTTACGAAAAAGAAAAGAGAGAAATTTTTCAAAAACAATTTTTACCATACGTTAAACATTTGCGTCTTTGTACTACACACTGGGAACAGGAACTCCAAACAGAAGTAACATCCATGATGAACACTTTCAGTGCAACAGAAAATTCGATCTCAAAACAAAAAGGTCAAAACAAAGTTTTACAAAAAGAAGCTGATCGACTATTGGAAGATGTTCTAAGTTCTAATATTATCTCTGTGGTTATGAATTCGATTTATGAGTCTTGCAATGCAATGCTTGTTGATGATCACACTGCTGAAACTGAAATGTTGAGACACGAAATTGAAACTTTAAAAAGAGAAAATGAGAGAATCATTAAACACAATGATGACGTGCAAAGTAAACTTTCAAAAGAATTTTTTCAACTTAATCAGAAGCTACAATGGTGTCAAACTCATAGTTTTGATTTTGAATTAAAATTGCAAAGTCAAAATGAAACAATGTCCTTTCATAACAGTCACACATCCAAAGTTGAGAATCTTGAAGATGAAAATGCTGTTTTCAAAAGTCAAAATTTCAAATATGAAAAGGAAATCGATGAAGTTTGTCAAAATCGTAATGACACCGTTCACTTAAATGGACAACTCGATTCAAAAATTCAACAAAAGAATCACATCATCATTGAACTTAAAAAGAAAATAAAGTCACTAGAAAAAGGAAATTTTGTTAACACAAATGTGATTGCACCAGGAAAGTACAAAATGGACACAACACCTAGGCAAACATCCCCTCAGACTACTAATTTGAATCCTTCCACTTCTACAGGAATAGTCCCCACTACTAGCATTAGCAGATCAAAGCGTAAGAGCAACAAACAGAAGAATAGGATCTGGCAACGTAGAAGCGGAAAACTAGAAGCCCAAGAAGTAGAGGATCAACTTAGGAATTTGAATAACACGCATGTTGCGTCTGAGTTAGATTCGAACTTAAAAAATTGTAATTCTAATATCGATGTAATGAATGCTCAGACTTTGAATATTTTGAATGTTAATGCATCTTGTGTGTTTTGTCATAAAAGAATGTTATCTGTTGATCATATGAAATGTGTTGCAAAATCTCTTTTAACTCGTAACAAGAAACGTACATCTGGCATTCCCTCTAGGCCCACTATTGTTTCTAAGTCTGTGCTAGGAAAACCGCCAAGTGTAGTTTCTAAAAATGCCTTAGACACACCCATAGTTGCGAATACAACTCCTAAGACAATCCCATCACATAGCGAAATCACTAAGAAGAAAGCTAAAACTAGTTGGACATGGGAACATTGGTTACGAAAGAAACCTAGTTTTACATGGCTACCTAAAGTTATTAATAACTGTGTTACTAACCTAACGGGTTCTACCATTACCATCACTCCATATTCATCGTCTTCGTATGATGCAGGTGGTATAAATTATTCTATGGATTGTTGATAGTCGTTGTACCCAACATATGACAGGCAATCTCAAACTGTTAGTAAACTTTGTTGCAAAGTTAATCGGCACTGTCAGATTTGGGAATGATCATTTTGCTGCTATCATGGGCTATGGAGATTACGTCAATGGCAATATCAAAATTAATCGTTTGTATTATGTCGAAGGCCTTGGTCACAATCTTTTCTCATTCGGTCAATTTTGTGATGGGGATTTGGAAGTAGCATTTCAAGAGAAAACTTGTTTCGTTCGTGACTTACAAGGAAATGATCTAATGTCGGGCACTCGTGGAACTACTCTTTACACCATCTCAATGTCTGATATGATTGCTTCTTCTCCTGTATGTCTGCTCTCCAAAGCACATTCGACAAAATCATAGTTATGGCACAAACGACTGTCTCATCTGAATTTCAAAACCATGACTGAACTTGCACGCCACAAACTAGTCAATGGTGATCTTCCACGATTTTGATATTCAAAAGATCACTTATGTCCAGCTTGTGAACAAGGAAAAAGTACTCGTGCACATTTCCCTTCAAAAACAGAACTTAGTACAAATCACGTTCTTCATCTACTTCCTATGGATTTGTGTGGCCCTATGCGTGTTCAAACGATAAACGATAAACGCTACATTCTAGTAATTGTCGATGACTACTCCAGATGGACTTGGGTCTATTTTCTTTGAACCAAAGATCAAGCTCCTTCAATGATGATCACCTTTCTCACAAAAATTCAAGTTCAGCTTCGTAATACTGTTAGAAAAGTTAGAACAGACAATGGAACTGAATTCAAAAATCAAACTATTCGATCTTATTTTGAGAAAGTGGTAATTGAACATCAAACATCTATTGCAAGATGTCCAGAACAGAATGGGGTTGTCGAAAGACGCAACAGGACGTTAGTGGAAGCTGCAAGAACGATGCTAATCAATGCTCAATTACCAGATTACTTATGGGCCGAAGCTATATCAACTGCTTGTTATACCTAAAACCGTTGTATGATCACCAAACGGCATCACAAAACTCTTTATGAGATTGTTCACAACCGCAAACCAAATATTCAATACTTTCATGTATTTGGTGCTCTTTGATGTCCAAATAATGATCGTGATGACTTTGGAAAGCTCAAAGCAAAGGCTGACATTGGTATCTTCATTGGATATTGTGAGAACTCTAAAGGTTTTCGAATCTGGAATCGTCGTACTAGCGAAATTCAGAAGACTATTCATGCTAATTTCGATGAGCTTACAGAAATGGCTTCTGAGAAAAACAACTTAGGACCAGTAACCAACCGTCTAAATTTTCTAGATCAATCAGCTGCACATCTTTCACTTAACCGTAAAGAATTGGAAACCTTGTTTGCTCCACTGTTTGATGATTCCTTTGCATGTCATGCACCAAATGTATCATCAATTTTCGCTGCACAACCTGATAATAATCCAACACCTGATACACCTGCTACTACAAAAACAACCGTTGCTACAGATGCACCTCCACTTAAATCTCCATCAACAGCAAAACAAACCGCTTCCAACACTGACAATGCAGCTGAAGATCTTCAACAACAACCAGTATCCGAACCTGCAGATTATGACCCAAATGCGTTCTTTAATCCATTTGCACCGACTCCAACCGTTCCGATTATGGCAGAGTCATCCACTTGCAATTTGGACCCGTCTAATCTGCATACGTTCTATCAACATTACCCTTCAACACATCATTGGACTAAAGAACACCCCTTAGTAAACATCATTGGCAATCCTTCAACTCCAATTATGACAAGACGAAAACTCCACACCGATGCTGAAAACTACATTTACGCACTCATAGTTTGTCAAGATGAACCCAAAAACATCAAAGACGCACTAACATACGACAACTAGATAGAGTCAATGCAAGAAGAACTCGACCAATTCAAAAGACTAGAAGTGTGGGAGTTAGTTGAAAGACCAGATGGGGTCTATGTCATCGGACTGAAGTTGATTTGGAAAAACAAGTTAGATGCAGAAGGCATAGTGATTCGTAACAAATCGCGTCTGGTAGCTAAAGGATTCACTCAGCAAGAAAGAATTGATTTGGAAGAGTCCTTTGCTCCAGTTGCTAGGCTTGAGGCTGTCCGTATCTTTCTGGCATACGCTGCACACAAAAATATGGTTCTTTATCAAATGGATGTGGAAACAGCATTTTTGAACGATCAATTACGTGAGGAAGTGTATGTTAGTCAACCAGAAGGATTTGTCGATCCAGAGCATCCCAATCATATGTACAGACTCATGAAGGCCCTTTACGGACTTCAACAAGCCCCAAGGGCATTGTACGATAAACTTACTGCTTTCTTGCTTGCCAATCATTTTACTAAAGGTTCAGTGGATCCAACTTTATTTATTCAAAAACACGGGGAGGACATTTTAATTGTTCAAATCTATGTCGATGACATTATTTTTGCATCAACAAACAAAAAATATTCAAATGCTTTTGCAAGATTAATGAAACAAAATTTTGAAATGTCCATGATGGGCGAACTTAGGTTCTTCTTAGGACTCCAAGTTCATCAATCACCCCGTGGGATTTTTCTAAGTCAGTCCAAGTATGCTCTTGAGATTTTAAAGAAACTTGGCATGACAAGTTGTGATACTTATAACATACCTATGTCTCCATCATCCCCAAAGTTGGATGCTGATTTACATGGTACACTTGTTGACCCTACAAAATACCGTAGTATGATTGGGTCCCTCATGAATCTAACAGCCAGCAGACCAGATATAGTTTTTGCTGTATACCTATGCTCCCATTATCAGTCACGACCAACTGAAAGACACCTATCTGAGGTTAAAAGAATCCTTTGATACATAAAGGGAACCATCCATTTAGGGATCTAGTATCCGAAAGATTCTGGTTTTGAACTAATAGCATTTTCAGATGCTAATCATGCAGGATGTTTAGACACACGCAAAAGTACATCTGAGGGAGTGCAGTTTCTAGGAGAGAAACTTGTATCTTGGCAGTCAAAGAAGCAGGATTACACTTCATTGTCATCTATAGAATCGGAATATGTAGCCATGTCAGCATGCTTTGCTCAAGTCATTTGGATGCGATCACAGTTGATGGACCAGGGTTACATATTCAATCAGATTCCCATGTACTGCGACTCCAAGAGTGCCATTGCCATCCCATGCAACACGGTTCAACATTCAAAGTCAAAACATATTGCACTTCGATACCATTTCATCAAAGAGCATGTTGAAAAGGGTACAATTGAATTATACTTTGTGGGTACTGAATACCAATTAGCGGACTTATTCACCAAAGCCTTGCCCCATGCAAGATTTGTGGAATTAGTTCACCAAATTGGTATGCGGTGTTTGACTCCAGATGATTTGAACAACTTTCTTAAACACAACTAAGAAATTCAAACACCAAAACCTTTTTCGTAAATATCTCATTCAAAAACATAAAAAGATTTTTCATTTTTCTTTTCTTTATTAAAAAAATGCGAGTACACAATTTCCGTCAACACTTTGTTCTTTAAAACAAATTAACCATTCTTTCCGAACAAGTGTTGAGGGGGAGGATGAAATTCAAATTTTAATATTTTCCATAAAATTTGTACTTACATATTTCCAAAAAGATGTTGTTTTAACATATGTTGGTAATATTATTCCCGTGATACCCTCCTTGTTCGTAAAATGTTTTCTCATATTACTATGTCAAGGGGGTGTATTAAAATTGTTCTTGTCAATTTATGTCAAGTCTTGTTAATCTTTTGTGAGAATTGGACTAACTGTGCAGAATCTTAAGTTAAACGACCAAATGTGATAAGTTTGAAATTAAAATATTATAACCAAAACAAAAATCCCATTACATTTACTGCACTTGACATTTCACATTTACTCCTCACCAAACTAAATCAACGACCACAAATCACTCTTTGAATCCGTTCAAGATTTCTCAAAACTGTGAGTGTTTATACAATCTTTTGATAATTATAAGAAATGGTTTTCAATGATTTTGTGATCAAACTGCTAATTTGTTCGCAATTGTTAATTATAGATTTAGGGTTTAGTCGAATTCGGAGATAAGTGATTTTGAGTGTTTGAGCTTAATTTGTGTGGTGGGATATGGTCGGAATCATGTTCTGATCATGTTATGAGTGTTTAATTATTCCCAAAAACATCAATTTTTTCAATATTTAGATTTAAGGTTTATGCGTTAATTTGGGGAAACCCAATTGTGAATATTTTGGTCCAAAGAAATGGGTGGAATAGTGCTCTTATGAGTTGTGAAACGTGATTTGATCAACAAATCATACCCAGAAACACTTTTGAATTAAATTAGACGATTAGGGTTTATAATGAACACGTTCAGATCCCAACTTCTTTTTCTATGGTTGAAATGTGTTTAAATTCATTCCATTGTACTTTGAAACATCATAGGAATCTATTGGAATTAAACAATCAAACATCTAACATGTTAAATTGAATTTTGATAATTCTGAGTTTAGGGTCTATCGGAATTGCAAAAATTCGCATTCAATTTAGATAGACTGTTCTTAGACTTGTCTAGAATTAGTTTTCAATCATGTTTTAACTCGTGATTTGATTTAAATTGGGCAGGAAAAGAATTTCGATAAAGATTCACAAGAAAATGTACGTCTATAGTGTTATCAGAATTTCTTGTATAAAAAATTGTCAAAATTGTAAAATCCAACGGAATTGGATAACCTTGTCGGAATTTCGAAATTTTTGAAATTGCAAAATCCATCGGAATTAGGTAACCTTGTCGGAATTGCTTCAAATTTTTCAAAATTCAATATGTTATCGCAATTGGGCAAAGTTATCGCAATTCAAAATTTTCATCGCAATTGGGCATGGTTTATCGTAATTCAATTTTTTCGTCGCAATTTGAAAATGTTTATCGGAATTCAAAATGCATCGCGATTGGTCAAAACTTGTCGGAATTCAAAAATTCATCAGAATTGGCCAATTTCATCGCAATTGACTTTGTCCATCTCAATTCACATTAATTGTCGCAATTGGGTCTAATTATATCGAAATTCAAATAATGTCGCATGTTGTCGAAATTGAATGATAGTCAACAAAAGTGAATCTTTTTAATTGGAAATTCAGACAATGTCCAAAGATGATAATTGGAATGTTCATAATCTTAAGACATGTAAAATCAATGATACAACAAAATGGTCACATGAATGATAATAAGTTTAACAATGTGCTAACTTTCATGTATCCTGCATATTTGTGTCTTTGATTGATGTTTCATAATTCACTAATGGCTGCTCAATAATCACTTCCCATGCTCATAAAAGAAAACACCTTTCCACAGACTATAATGTGGAAATTGGCAAGAATAATGCACGTGTTGAATTTCACAAGATCAAGTGTGCAGAACCATCATGTCAAATAGCTATTGAAATTCTCAAACTACACAAGTGTAGGAGCATGCTGGATAAGTCTACATCCATTCCCGAGTTCTACATTCACCAGATGTGGCACGTAATCAAGTTGGATATGGGAAAAACCTCATTCACCTGCACACTGGACAGAAAAGAAGTCACTATTGATGTTAACTATCTTTGTAAAACCTTACTTCTGCTAGAAGCTCCTGCACCAACCAAGAAGTTTCATCCTACTCCATCAGAAGAAGTCGTTCTCAACTTCCTTTTGGAAATTGGATATGATGTAAAACCAAACAAGCCACTGAAATCATTTTCCAAGGTCGAAGCCAAGCTTATTCCACAACCATGGAGAACCATTTACTACATCTTGGCTAGATCAGTCTTCGGAAGGGACAGTGGTGATGAAAATCCTCGTCTTTCTCACTTGCAAATATTCTAGGGAATATTGAATCAGAAACAAATAGACTACGCCCAACTAATCTGGGATGACATAGTCTTTCAGATTCAGATTCACTACCTAAAACCATTCACCAAAATCCCTTTTGATAGATATACAAGTCTTACATCACCAACTCTTGGACAAATTGCAATTTATGATGCTATCCGGGCAAATATATCAAAGGAGTAATGCAAAGCTGATGCTGACAAAGGAAAACGACCAAGAGATGATGAAGACCCTGACCCGAAATCACAAGCTAAGAAACCAAAGAATGTCGGCGGCTCTTCTTCTCAACATCAAGAACCTGTCAAACCATCAGCAACTACAACAACAGTCAACCAACCGCCAAAGCCTTCTGGCTCCGGGCCAATAGCAATGGAACATCATTTTGAGTTAACTGAAGATAATGAGTTTCAACAACAGCAAGATCAACCAGACTCTCTACCACAGTCGAAAGCAAAAAAGTCTAAGCAAGGAAAGAAGTCAACGAGCAAAAAGACAATGGTTGTCTTATGGCTTGAAGAAGACATGACTGAAGGGAACGAGTGGTTTGATAAACTCGTCAGTGCTCAACCATATGTCAACGATGACTCCATGATCGAAGGACGCACACTTGAGTTCACACAAAAACTCAAATGTGATCAACGAATCAAGAAGCTTAAAAAAGGAGAACTTCATCGCATAAAGAATGATGCGTTCAACTTGCTGAAAGATCGGTCCTCTAGCGCAGCTGAGCTCGAATATCACTTGGAAAACATTGCACGAGCAATGTCTACTGATATCAGCTGGACAAATCCGGACACGTATGTGATTGATAATACTTCTCAACACAAACGACCATACGTTACGGATTGGACAAAGCCTCTGCCGGTAATTGGAACTTCTGACCAACCTGCTATTCCATACAGCTTCTTCTTCAACAATGATCTAGAACTTCTTGTACACGGCAACAAGTATCAACCTAAGTATGCAACGTCAATAACCTTGATTCCTGCTGCAAGTTATCCACAACTGGCCATCGAAGAAACAGCAACAAGACTCTTCATTACAAACAGAGTGCTGTACGATCAAGATCCGCATCTGGGAATATACCACTGGAATGTGAAAAGGAGATCCTGGTACAAAAGCAAACTTACAAAAAAGTCTCCAACTCCGGTGATGAGCGATCTCAGGATAATTGGTATGGTTAGCATTGAAGCAGAAAAGAGGAATGATTATACCTTTTTACATAAAATTAGGGTTAGAAGACAAGATCAGAAGATTTACTCATTCTCAGAAGCAGACTTCCCGTATTTGAACCTCAACGATCTTGAAGACATGTATGTCATCAAGGTTCGAGAGAAGATGCATCATTTCTCAACTGATCTTACATACACATTCAACACTTCATTGCTATACCACATCAGAAGAAAGATTATTCAGGAACGCGTTGAAGACTTGTAACTTGGGGTCAAGAGCTATCAAAGGAAGCTTAACTTAACCGCACCACTTGTACACCTTCTTGAGATCAACCAAGAACCCCAGTACACCATGAAGAAAGACCCAACCTTTGGGTTCGTCTACAAAAGTGATCTCTCCATCAACTGTTTCATGGGATACAAGGAGGTTCATAAGTTCTGCGACCACACTCTCAAGAAAGTTTGAGATGGGTTTGTGATTCGGGTAAGAGATCGGGAGTTGTACAAGACTAGCTGGTAGACAGCTCCTCAACTACGAGAAGTTCATCAATTTATCCTGAAGATTGAAAAAAGGCTTGTTCTCAGAGGTCAGATGAGGAGACTTGAAAGCTACGTTGGAGGCAGACCATCATTTCCAATCAGGAATTTTCAATGACTTGATCCAGTATTCACGGTTTTCTGAAACACTGATTGATGTAAGATTTGGGTATTCTTATGATTATATTTGCTTGTGAAACATTATGGCTTGTTCACATACAATAGGGCATAACCCGATCTTTGTAAAGAAAGGACCCTGAGGTACGCTTCAGTGCCTCAATCCTAATATAAGGAGCGAAAGCTTCTTACTTTTGAGTAGAATTAATCAAATGTTTATAAGTTTTTCATAATTCTACTCAAAAGAACAAGTATTCCCTCTCGTAATTAAAACCTCAAAAAAGTTATTTCGCTTATTGAGGGGGAGTACTTGAAACAAATCTTTGTTCAAAACAAAAAGTTCTTGTTGAATTCTTACCGTAAACCTCAAAAAGTATATTTTAATCTAACGTTCTTAAAAAACAACATCGATATGCTATTTTTGAGGGGGAGAAAGAAAAATGTAATTAAAATATGGTGTGAAGTATGGAATCTCGCATGAGCTTGACTCAGATATAACCAATGAATTGACGAAACTTAACTGTCATTAATCGAAAGGACTTGTCCTGGACGGGTAATAACTTCAAGCTGGTCTGACCAGTGATGTAAGCGTGTCTCGAATAGGACTTGTCTGAGTAGAGTGTACCGTTTTGAGAGATTTTCCTTGAATGTGACTAGGACGGGTAATAATTTCAAGCTAGTCTAACTAGTGATGTAAGCGTGTCTCGAATCGGTCATGTTCACTGAACATCAATCAATTCAAAAGTGCAAACTCCACCCGACATGTGCAAATTTATCTTAAAAACTTATGAGTACATGTGAAGGGGGAGTATTTTGGAAAAAGCAAAACTCTCAAGGTGTTAACAAAATATGTTTTATAATCATAAACACTTTGAGATATTTTTTCAAATGAATGGTTTATGGAAACATAGGATAGTCATGGAGTTATAAGGTGACTAAGGTTAAGAAATACGTCATATGATCCACCAGAACTGGAGGGATCTACCCATGGACAATACCAATAGTTTAGTACTAGAAGTCCTTAGGTATGATTGAAAAAAAAAGAGAAAAGAAATGAAGGGAGAAAGAAGGGGTTGAAGAATTAAAAAGAAATGTAAATGAAAGGGTGAAAAGAAATAGCCCTCCAAATGCTCAGCCTTAGGGCAGAAACCGGGTTCAATTCATATGCTACTGGGAGTTACTAAGGTCACACCTGTCACAACTCGTAATTTCAGGTCATTTTCCAAACCTCGACAATTTACTATTCATGAGTTACTATTCATCGATCACTATTCATCATTTCACTATTCATCATTTTTGAATTCAGTTTGAGACTTTGAGAAGTCGTCAAAAAATTTACTATTCATATGACACTATTCATTCCCGGAGGGAAATCACTATTCATGGGCATCATTCATCATGTCGTAAACCAGGTTTACGGGTATTCAAATGCGCGTAATCAGTTAGGTTTTGCTGCGTATCCATGCATCATCAGTAAAGGCATATCATACAGACTAGAGTAGTCTGCATATCATTAGTAACATTATTATCATTTCAGTTCATGCACGGGTTTGTGTGATTTTCATTAAGGTATGCTTAATTATTTAATTAACGTTACCACCCAGTCATTTGTACTAACATTATACCCAATACTCCCGACAATGATCCTAATACATTTTCAAGCTAATTATAATGATATAGAGATTATATTATTACTTTACCCGGTGTTTTTAAACCAATCGCTATATTTTTCGTTTGACGCTTATAACTCCGTCGGTTTACAAAATTTCAATCCGATTATCATTCTAACACCCGATTCTTGCAAGGAACATGATTTTACAATTTTTACAACTTCGTCGTATCTCATTTCACCTCGTCACGAGTTATTTCTAGTTAACTCGGTACCCGATAACACTCAATGTATTCACTAAACTAGCTAATATCTAATTAAATGGAGAGAATTGCATTAATAAACATCACATCCTCTTCTTTTAACCCATGTGTGCCGCCCCCCCTCCTCATCCCCCTAATTCTCTATACTAATTGATTACTAGTACACAAGCATTAATTGAATTTCCTTGATTTAATTTCACTTCCACTAGCACAAACACATAACACATAACATTTAGCTAACAAGAAAGATCAAACCCTCTCTTTTCTCTCTACCCCATTCGGCCAAGCTCAAGAACACACCAAAAATTCATCAATTTTTCAAGAACAAATCATAAACATACTCCATTTACCTTCCTAGTTATGAATTTGTGATCAAACCTCAAGTTTATTGCTCATTTCTTATCAAAACTCATCCAATCATCAAGTAAGTTTCAAGAACATGTTTTGATCATTTTTATACTTTCATTTGATATATATATATTCATGTATTTTCAAGTTATATTAATCATCCATGCAAGTTACTTATGTTTTACATACCACATTTGAACATAAACTATCTAAATCACTAGATCTATAAGTTTCACTAATGATCTCATGAAATCCACCAAGGTTGGTGATGTTTAGGACCCCATGACACCCTAAGAAGGTGTATGGTAGGATTTGCGAACTTGTGGAGTTGATTTGAGTTAGTATGATCATGTTTAGAACCAAGAAAGTGAGTTTTTAACAATCTAAAATAGGTTCTGTCCAAAAACGTGTAAACTGGAAAACTCAGTAACTTTTGGCATATTTTGGCCTTCAGATTTAGAAATATCTTTCAAAAACGAAACCGTGGCCGCAAGAATCACTAAAAACCAACTTATAACGAAGGAGATATGATTTTTCGAAGTTAGGCGACGAAAACTAATTTTCTGAAAATAAGCGTGCTGTTAGCCGAACTTTAAAGGACCAAACGAGGCGTTAGACATGATCTAGGAGAGCCGAGCTACTGAGATTATGTTAGCTCATGTTGTGAGAATCCGTGGATATAAAGAACGTAGAAACCGAGCTTGTAACGGCCGAGTTATTCACGTTTAAAGCCGACGAACTTTAGTTTGTTTTGACAGCCACTATTAGAAAGTGTTTTAAATATTAAAACTAGTGTTTTTGCGAAACATAACGTTGTTAGCCGATTTTCTAATTGATCGAGGCGTGTACAACCGGAAGTTAAAGGAAACGACATTTATACATGGTTACAAGATTTTCAAAAATGTCGAGTTTGATCAACTAACACGTAACGTGCAATATTTCACGACTAGTTTCACGAAGCCATTTTGGACATATTTTCACAAGTTATGAAAAGTGTTGTTTTACGATGAAAGCATTATATTTGCTAATAGAACACCAAACAAGGATCATGGAGTACCGTTTCAACGTGTTTACGCGAAAAGTAGTTTATAACTTAGCGAGACGTCAAAGGTGTATTTTTCGTCGATAAAAGCTATTTTCAAAACTAACAAGTGGTATCGTTAACATACGTATTTGCATGTGTTGCATTGTATCATTGCTTACATTAGATCATATCATCATAATAGGTCGCGGTTAGAGACCGAGCCTCATCTCATCATATCCATTGTTATCATTGTTGCTATCATAGCAGGTGAGTTTTCATAGCCCCGTTTTAAATTTATTATTTGATTTCTAAATTCTCGGGGGAGAATACATTGCGCCATTTTTATATGCGGACCAAAGTATACAAACTCATTTACATTTCTTAAGTTACATCATTGCCAATTTAAAGTCCCCTTTTATTTATCATGGACCGTTAATTGTGAGCAAGCGAAGGTGAGTGGATAGATCTATTGAGGGTGACGCCTCCGTTTGGGTTGGTAGCACCAACTGGTCAAACGAACGCATTTCATTTCATACATTCAGAGTGTTTGGCAAAACACTCCCTTTTGGGGCATTTATATCAGTCTAGCTTCGGGGTCATGAGCTTAAGAGCTAATGTATCATTTTTATGTGGCATTGTTTTGTCATACACTATATACTTGTGGTATCCGTACAACATTTCATTTACATAAACCTATGAACTCACCAACATTTTTGTTGACCATTTTTAGCAATGTATTTTCAGGTAATTAAGGTATCGCATGTTGGCTTGCATATGGACACATCATGGAGTCGCGGAGTCGACGCGTCTCACTTTACATTTTTATGCACTTATCCATCGTTTGAATTGTATGAACTTGTTTTATGAAAACTTGTTTAACCTTTTGGGACCTAGCCTTATAACTCTGAATGTTTTAAATAATCAAACGATGTATTTTCTAAACGACACTTTAGGTCGTTCAATATAACTGCAACTTTGGTGCTATGACCAGTCGTGCCCCTGAATGACTTATTTCGCTGCAAGTCACGAAATTTGGGGGTGTGACAGATTGGTACCAGAGCAAAGGTTATAGCGAACTAGGTTGTATCATTGACCCTAGTCTATAACTACATCATCATAGCATCTCACCATTTCATCATAAGTGCATATTCACTATACATGCGGTTTCATACATACATCATTTCATCATAACTCGCATAATGTGAGGAGTTATTTACTTTTATTTCACATCGGTTGTCACACAGATGTCTTCACCCAACCACCCTATTATCATTCTAGCAAACTCGGAGATCGAGGACGCTTTTTCATCCACTTGTACACCTACCTCATCACACTCACCATTGTTGGATGATAATTTCCACCTATTGGAGGTATTAGCACTACCTGATCCGGACTTAGGAGATACTACCAGATATAACACCGAAACTTCTGAGATTCAGGGAACTGCCCTTGCCTTCCCACCACCACCATTGTCATTCCCCATTTCCATTTCCACATATCGGGAATTGGATGACACCTTGTGGATAATACCCGGATCACTGACTCAACAGGAACATCAGCAGATTCCTCAAGAATGGTTTGGAATCTACACTATCTCGGACATGATCGATGTACTACTCCAGACCCCACATCAGGACTCATCCCGACCCCAAGATGCCACAACCCTGGATTCACTCAGAGGAGCACTAGGGAATCCCTAGACTAGACTTATATCTTTACTAGCTTTTACTATTATCATAGCCACGGGATGTGTGGTATGGTTCAAAGAAACTTGTAGTATTTTGATTGTTGTACAATGAAATCACCAAGTATCGACTTACTATATGGATATGGTTGTGCTATCTATGATATCGGTCCATGTAAGACCGAAATTTTCATTTCAGATATCCACGTGTGTTATGGTTACAAATATGACATTTCACGATTTCATCTTGTCGCGATTTCACCCCACTTATACATGTCATGGTTACGTATATGTGAGTATGATGATCTTTATCACCTATAAATTCTCATGGTCTCTTGTGATGTTGAAGCAGTTAGGTTAAAGCAAGCCACTCCAGACATGACACAAGCCATATCCTTCGCCAAAAACCTTACCCATGAGAAATTTATGGATTGCAACCCCATACCTTTAGCGGAACTGAAGGAGCGAATGAAGTTTACAAATGGTTCGAAGAAGTAGAAACGATATTTCGGTGTGGCGACTGTCGCAAGGAAGACAAGGTCAAGTTCGCCACTTGCACTTTTCGAGATCATGCCCAGGAATGGTGGACTAAACATGTTCATATAGTAGGGGTCGACGCTGCTTACTCAATCTCTTGGGAGAAATTAAGAAGGATGATGACTTTAGAATATTGTTCAAGAAGCGAACTACAAGCACTAAAACAGGAAATCCTCAACTTTACCATGGTAGGAGATGATGTTGTCAAGTACAATACTCAGTTTTACGAATTAGCACGACTAGGCCCAACAATGGATGAACCGGAAAGCAAGAAACTTGAGAGGTATATCG
Source organism: Artemisia tridentata subsp. tridentata (assembly GCA_021014915.2). Taxonomy (NCBI): domain Eukaryota; kingdom Viridiplantae; phylum Streptophyta; class Magnoliopsida; order Asterales; family Asteraceae; genus Artemisia; species Artemisia tridentata. The sequence goes on from CP139503.1 coordinate 268,875,807, forward strand.
GGGGACTCTCCCCTGAAATTCGCATGTTGGTTGCCGCATTAGAACACGATACCATGCTTAAGGCTATCCATATGGCGCTCGAGGCAAAGGAACACATAGCTCATACCCAGGCCGTAGGAAACAATATGGACAACAGACAAAAATGGAACAACAACAACAACAAGAGAAAACGGGATAACAACCAGGGTGATAATGCTACCCAACAACCACCAAAGCGACAAGAAGTTGCTGAGGCCTATGCAGCAGGCCCGACTGACAAGAAAGGTTACAAAGGTACCCTACCCAAATGCAACAAGTGTCAAAGTCATCATAAACCTGGGCCTTGTCTTAATCCTTGTGGTAACTGTAAGAGAATTGGACATTCGACTAGAGAATGCAAGTTCCCAATCATTGCCGGAAATCAGAAACCTCCAGTGACATGTTTTGGCTGTGGAGAGATAGGACACTACAGGAAGGGATGTCCAAGACAAGGGAATCAAAGTACTTTCTTGTAACCTCGTTGTATCATGTACTCTTCTATCTAATGTAATCCCTATCTTTTAGCATCGCCACCGTGATCACAATCTTCGTTTATTTCATTTCCTATTTCGATTATGCGATTTTCAACCATTTCACAACAACACACCACTATCCTAGAAGGGGGTTAAGTAAGGATTCATCTCCAACTATAGGCTATTACCATTCCGTAAGGTGTTCCACACGTCCCATAACCCGTTCAACAGATTTTGTTGCAAGATATTTTGATACCGCTTATTAAAAAATGTCTCACCTAACCCTACTTTAAGCTATTTTACTAGCATCTCAGGGAGTTATTTCACAACATTTCCAAAACAAGTTATGTTACTATAGCCTTATAAATTGGCTTTCTGCCATCCTACCAACTATTTACTATCATTTTACCAAACATCACGTTGAGCACCATCTAAAACTTTTGAGAAATACAAGGCTATTTTGACCAAACTAAGCATCGCATTATTTGCCCTCAATTATACATAGCCTGATCAACTATGTCTAATTCAGGAAAGATTATGCCATGAAGGAAACAATTATCTTTTCAAGATTTCTAACAACAATTTTCATTCAAAACATCCCAAGAAAGAAAGGCTTTGTAAACAAGTAAACTCTTCATAAACATCCTTATCGGCCAACTCTCTCTGAGTACCTACTCCACCTGTCACTCACTTAACCGTTAAGTTGGGTTTTCACCGCTGACTTTTCTAGGAAAGGTTTTCTACCTACGAGGAAAATTTCACGACATAAGAAAAAAACGAAAGGGGTTTTGGAACCACAAACAAGGACTAGAAATATACAGCCTGTTTATTCGTATCGCAACGGAAAACATAAGATCTCATGAGGCAATCCAAATCACTATCTCTGGCATAGTCACCAAATTCTATCAATTCAGAAGTACTAGTTAGACCAGGTAGGACAACGGACCTAAGTCATGATCCAGATTAGAAAGGATCAAGTAAGTTGGATATGTATACCCACAAGTCTTACTTAAGATTAACCGATAGGCATTATTCAACCCTAGAAACGAAATGATAGACATTTACACATTCAGACAGACATACCTACCCGACTACTTTATCATGTTTGATGCTTCCAATTCAAAGGAATTCCCTTTAAAGAGCGTTTATACAACTCATATACCTTGTAGGAAAGTAATTATCTGATATGTCTGTCTTGACAAATAAATCCTTTATGGTCAGCCTTTAACAAAACTACTAAGCACTAAGAAAAGTATAACACCAAACTTTGCTAAAACATTCCTACCCACATCATGTCAAAACCTATCCATAAAATCTTGGGTCGTATTTGAAAACCAACCACCATACTACGACACGTCATACAATTAGGATCTTGTGATTGACAAACAATGTCATGGAAAAATTTTTGACAAAGGAGATCTAGGGAAAAACTATTAAACAGCACAAATTTTGGCTATAAAGACCAAGCATCTTAGGTGGAAAGGAGGCTCATATCTTGACATCAGTTATAGCAAGACGCAAGGAATCAGAAACCATTACCGTAGCTTTGTTCTTCGATAACCCATCTCCAACAAACCTACCGTTGTAGGAGTAGTCATGAGACACGTTGTACAAATTTCAAAGGCTCCTAATAAAGGATAGACCATGCACCTCAAACTTCTGACAATCCCCTTAAGATATTTTCTTTCCAATTAGTTATACACACGCTCTACCATCTTTTGACCAATAGGCAATTAAGAAAGCTAATGTTGTGGCAGATGCCCTTAGCCGGAAGGAAAGACTCAAGCCTTTGAGAGTAAGACCATTGAGAATGACAATCATACCACCTAGACTATAGCTGGAAAACCTTTACCCTCACGAATTCTCGAGGCTCAAGCCGAGGCACACAAGGAATAAAACTGACAGAACGAAAAACCCCATAGTATGCCAAAGGATGCAAATGGTTTAGTAATGAGGTCAGACGGAGTATTATGCTCGGATTGCACAAGTCAAAGTAATCAATTCACCCAGGTTCTGATAAGATGTGCCAGGATCTCAAGAGACTTTATTGGTGACCGAATATGAAAGCAGAAATCGCTACGTATGTTAGCAAGTGTCTTACTGGTGCTAAAGTAAAAGCCGGATACCAAAAACCATCAGGAAATTTTCAACAACCAGAAATCCCCTAGTGAAAGTGGGAACGCATTACAATGGACTTTGTCACCAAACTACCCAAAACATCAGGAGGTTTCAGTGCTACTTGGGTAATCGTTTATTGACTCCCTAAACCAGCCTATTTCATCCCAATCAGAGAAACTTATTCTATGGACCAACTAATCAGACTTTATGTCAAGAAAATAGCCTCAAAGCACGGTGCACCAATTTCTATCATTCCGACCGAGATAGTCGCTTTACTTCAAACTTTTGACAGTTATTACAAGATTCATTTGGAAGCAAATTAGACATGAGTACTGCCTATCATCCTCGGACCGATGGTCAGAGCTAGAGAACGATTCATACATTGGAAGACATGCTTAGAGCATGTGTGATTGACTTTGGAAATGGTTGGGCTAACCATTTGCCATTAATCGAGTTCTCTTACCACAATAGTTATCACGCGAACACTTAGATTGCACCTTTTAAGGCACCCTATGGTCGAAGTACCAATTACATAGTGACAGACCGAAATCGGAAGGTCAAGTTCACTGGTCTAGAACGCAATTGTGAAGCAACAAAGGAAATGGTACAAGTCAAGAATCAGTTACAAGTAACAAGAGAACAATAGAAAAGTTAGGTCAGTTCAGGATGCAAAATCATGGGGACTAGGTATCCCTAAGTAGTAAACCATTGGGACCCGAGTTGTAGAACAAGCTATGTTGAAAGCCTTGCCCTGGAAAGGCATAATACAATTTTTGAAAACCCGGGAAAACCGAACCCTAGGCATATTGGACCATTTAAGATTCTAGCTAGAATCGGCCGACTGGCATACAAACTTGAGCTTCCGTCAGAGCTCAGCAGCATACACTACCCATTTCATATTTCAAACCTCAGGAAGGGCCTTCTAAACGAATCACTCGTGGCATATTTCATTTCATTCCATTAGAAGAAATTCAGATCGAAGATAAGCTTAACTTTGTGGAAGAACCAGCAGAAATTATGGACCGAGAGGTCAACCAGTTGAAGCAAAGTTGAATTCCTATCGTCAAAGTTCGCTGGAATTCTCGCAGAGGTCCTGAGTTTACTTGGGAACGGGAAGATCAGATGCGACTCAAATACCCACATCTTTTCACCGAGACCACTCCAGAGACCAACATCAACTGAATTCAGGGACTGAATTCCTTTTAGGGTGGAAGACTGTCACAACTCGTAATTTCAGGTCATTTTCCAAACCTCGACAATTTACTATTCATGAGTTACTATTCATCGATCACTATTTATCATTCACTATTTATCATTTTTGAAGTCAGTTTGAGACTTTGAGAAGTCATCAAAAATTTACTATTCACATGACACTATTCATTCCCAGAGGGAAATCACTATTCATGGGCATCATTCATCATGTCGTAAACCAGGTTTACGGGTATTCAAATGCGCATAACCAGTTAGGTTTAGCTGCGTATCCATGCATCATCAGTAAAGGCATATCATACAGACTAGAGTAGACCACAACATTATCACATCACACAGAACAAGAACAAAGAACAAAGATACTAAAGACATCAAAGCCAAAGAAGTAAAGAAGACGTCAAGCAACCTTGATGACCAACCCTTAGGGGGAAATTGTTGGGAATGTGTGTAACTAGTATAAAAGTATTGATCATTATTTTATGTAATAGGTTGCTTAAGTTATAGGCCTTTATGTTTGATTTAAGGTTCGGCCCTATTAGAAGGCCTATGGGCTGTGAGCCTTGTTTAGCTTCTAGAAAGAATGCACAAGAGTGTTGCCCTAACACTCTTGTCCTGTAAATACCCATGTAAACATACTCTTTATTTCGTTGGTTATTTCATATATGCAAGCAACCTTTTGTTATTCTCTCTTATGAAGTGATCGACCACTCTTTCATCTCTTTCTCTCATCTCTATCTTTATTATACTTGTGTTATATCATTAAGGTGACCTAACACAAGTCAAACCTCTTTTGGGAACCATGTTCTTTAGATTAACATTGTATATGTTGTCTTTTCTAGGAACCTTAAGCAAAACATGACTTTCATCAGTCAACATAAAGTCAGAAGACAAGACAAAACATTTAGTGTCAGTAAGAAGAACACTGTTCTTTTTGTCACTCATTTGTGAGACACTAAAAAGATTAAACTTAAGCTCTTTGACAAAGTACACATTCTCAAAATCTAGTTTACCAGTTCTTATTGTACCTTTGCCTGTGATTTTCCCTCCTTTAGGATTACTCTCAAAAGCAACATATCCTCCATCAATTTCTTCAAAATCTTCAAGATAGGACATGTCTCCTGCCATGTGCCTAGAACATCCACTGTCAAAAACTCCTTCATCCTCAAATTCCACCTGTGGATTGCCCTGAACATAAAGTAAAAAAATCAGTTTCTCTTGGGGACCCAAGCCATTATTGACTTGGATCTGCATTGTGCATCAATGTAATTGTATTTCTTTAAAACTATTGATGCACTGCTGATTCTAGAAACATGATCTAAAACTTTAACTTTTGGTTTCTAGACCCAGCAAGCTGAGGCCTTAACAGCATAAAAATGATTTCCTAAAACAGTATCAGTTACTGCTTTTGGCTTAGCAGTAGAAACTACTACTTTTGCCTTAGCAGTACTAAATGTTGTATTCTTTTGAAAGGGCCTTTTTACAAATGAATGTGCTGTATTTAAAAAGTGTAACCTTTAATTAGTACCATTCACTGTTCTTTCTGAGTTAGAAGTACTAACTGATCTAGCAGCATTAGTTACTACTACTGGTTTAGAAATATTTTGTTTGGCAGTATTAACTGATACTAAATCAGATCTCATTTTTACTACTGTTGGAACCATGTTTCTTTTAGCATGTGGGTGAGTATTTTTAGAAAAACTTTGATGATTCACCCTCCTAGCAAAGTTCCAAACAGGCTTTTGATAATAAAAACAATTTTCCTGTAAATGCTCAAAACTGCCACAGTGATAACAAGCCTTGTTAAACATCTCAAAGTTACTCCCTAACCTTTGTGACAATATGTTATTCCAATTTCTTTGGTTACCTCTAGGCCTGTTAGTAAACATCCTAGGTTGCTCAAAGAAATCAACAGTTTTCCTGGAAAACTTTTTACCAAAACTAGGTTTGACAAACTCAACTTGTTTAACACTAGGTTTAACTATTTTACCTTCTAACTTAGGTGTAGACTTCACCTGTTCCTCATCATCATCAGAAACCCAATCTTCAATGATAGGTGCATCAGAATATTTCTTTTCAACCTTAGGTTTCTCCTCATTAGACTTACTATACTCACCTAAAGACTTATCATCAGACTCAACTAAACAAGGCAATTCAGGTATAGTAGGTACATACTTTCCTATTATTGAAGGAGGAACTTCATTATATCCTATACCACTACCTCTCCTCATAAGTTGACACTCAATTGTCTTATTTACACTTTCAGATGCAAATTCAAGCTTATTTACTTTAACTTGATGTTTTTCTTTTTCCTGATAAGCTGCATCTTTTTCTTTTTGAGCCTTTTCTAACCTTTTAGTAAGTTCATTAATGACATTTTCTCTAACATAAAGCTTACTTTCTAGAACATTAACCTTCTCAACATACTCTGTCTCATTCTGTTTAAAGAATTCAAGTCTTTGTTCAACAGATTGTAAGCCTACTTTATAGCCTAGATTATCTAACTCTAACTTCCTTACATCTTCTATTAGTTTTTCATTCCTAGCCTTAAGTTCCTCAATAGTATCTAAAGACACCAAAGCTGTAGAATTCTTAGGTTCCTCAGACACAGCTTTCCTTGAGCTCTCTCCATTCTTGTAGTCTTGGCTCCTTGGTGCCCTGCATTCCCTTGCAAAGTGTCCCTTCCTGTGACAATTGTAGCATTCAATCTTGGATTTATCAAAACCCATGTTATCCTGCCCATTGACCTTGAGGTTTCTTCCAGTCTTTTTCAAAAATCTCCTTGCCCTCATTGTCAACATTGCCATCTGCCACTTCAAGTCCATCTCTTCAAGATCATCTGGATGAATCTGTTCTAAATCCTCATGCATAATCTGAGAATTTGTAGATTGACCAGCTAAGAAAGCATAGATAACAGCATCAATCAAGTTATAAAGGGTTGTAGACCCAACATCATTAACTTGTGTGCCAACAGTACTAACTCCATGAGTAGTATTAACTGCTTCATTAGTACTACCAGAACTGTTATTTGAGGAGGATACAAAAGCTAAGTTCTATGAGCTTGAGGATGAGCTAGATGACCCTTTGACTTCAGGTTTATACACTTTTAGATTGTTATACAAATCATCTAAACTCATTGAATCAAGATCAGCCTTGTTTCTCCACACTAAAGTATGTATGTTCCATTCTGGTGACAAGCTTCTTAGAAACTTTTGATTTATATCTTCTTGAGGAATTGTTACTTCCACAAGTGCTAGTTGACTAATAAGTTTCTGAAGTCTGTCAAAGGTCTGATCAAGATTCTCAGAACTAGGAGTAGCAAAATTCTCATATTGTTGCTTCAAAAGGTTCTTCCTGGTCTTCTTGGTAGAAGCAATTTAGCATCCTTGATGTGATTGAAAGTCAACTGATGGTCATTTGGAATGCCCATCATGAGAGTGCTTCTTGCCTTAACTTCCAATCTTCTTTGTGTCTTGCCTTCAGCAGTTTTAATAGGCAAGATAGTGATAACACCAGCATCAGAAATTTCTGTTTTAGGTAAAGTATTGCCAGTCTCTATTACCTCCCACATAGAATAATCAACCATCTGAATATACTGCTCTATTCTCATTCTCCATAGCTCATACTCTCCAGACTTGAGCATTGGTACCTTTGATGCAGTAATCATGTGTGTAGATTCTGAATCCATGTCTTCAGTAAGATCAGAATAGTCTTAAGTCTAAACAGGTTCTTTTTTATCACAGCTTCTAGATCACAAGCTCAGATACCACTTGATGATCCCAGTTATGCACTTGATCGAATTCCTTAGCTTGTAAGGGTTAGTTATCTTAGATAAATCTAAAACAACTAAGTATAGAAACTGCCTTGAAGTTTATCAAACATAATGCGGAATCTTGTATTTGATCTTAAGAAGAACTTTGTATATCAAATAGTAAACAATAACACAAGTATATCAAACTAAACACTTCAATATTATTGATATAATACGAATACTCAAAAGTATTAGGGTTTACAACTTTGAATTTCTATGAAAAATTGTATGTGTATATATCTCTATGCCCTAGGACCTCCTTTTATAGACTAAGGAGTCCTAGTTGGCTTGCAATGACTTTCTATACAAGATAAATCTTTATAGAATCTTTTCTATACTTATCTAGAAATACTATACATGATAACCGACTCTAATACTCCAGCAACACTGATAATGAATCAGCAGCACTAACTCTTTGTTCTGGCAGCATTAACTCTCTGGCAGCATTAACTCTTTGTTCTGGCAGCATTAACTTAGTACTAGCAATACTAAGTTTTCTTCTAACAACATTAACTACTTAGAGTATTTTCCTTGAAATCTGTTAGCAGTCTTAATGTACTCTAGCAGTCTTAACTTTCATCAGCAGCATTAATCTTTATAACTAGCAGCAGTAATAACTTAGAGCATTTTCCTTGTAATACCTGAGCAGTCTTAATCACATGAGCAGCATTAACACTTTGGAAGCTTTAATTCCCAACCGAAACAGTTAACGCTGCTGAGCCAAATGTTAGTACTATTGGGAAGGAAACAGAAGAAGTTAATGCTGTTGCAACTACAGATATTGATGATGAAGAGCTCACTTTGGCTCAGGCTATGATTGATCTAAAAAAAGCAAAACACCAGTCAAAGAGAGTTCAACGCCATCAATAAAAGGAGTTGTGAATAGAGAACCAACATCAACATCAAAACCAACAAACACACAATCATCAACTTATAAAGGCAAAGGTATTCTGATTGAAGAACCTAAAGAAAAGCCTTTTTCAATGAGGGCTACACAACAACAGCTCATAGAAGATGAAGAGCTAGCTAGACAGGTGCAAGCTGAGCTTATTACTGTAGAAGAAAAAGAAAGAAGAGAGAAAGCTCAAAAGGAAGAAGATGCTAGTCTTGCATTGATTGACACATGGGAAGACATTCAAGCACATTGTGAGGCTGACCATATGGTAGCTCAAAGAATGTGGCAAGTTGAACAAGAGGAGCCGTCCTTAGAAGAAAAGTCAAAACTCTTTATGCAGTTCTTATCTCAGCAGAAGAAATTCTTTTCACAAAAGAGGGCTGAAGATATGAGAAATAAACCACCTACCAAAGCACAGCAAAAGAAGATAATGCAAACCTACTTGAAAAACATGGATGGATGGAAGCCTGCTCAATTCAAAGGCATGAGCTATGAAAGGATTAAAGATCAGTTTGATAAAGTTTTCAAGAAGGTCAACCCCTTTATTGCTATGAGTACTAAAGAGGTAGTGTGGGGTTCTAAGAAAGTAGAAAAAGAGCAAGAGAAGAGTTCAAAGAGAGTTGGTGATGAGATTGAGAAGGGAAGCACTAAAAAGCAGAAGATGATGAGCAATCAGAGCAAGAGCAGAAGGAAGGTAATGACAAAGGTTTAGAAGAGATTAAACAATACATTGTGATTGTTTCAGATGATGAAGAAATTCCAATAGACTGTGAACCTTTGGTTACAAAACTGCCTGATATTGTTGGTTGGAGAATATACAATGAGAGTCTAAGGAAAATAATTTATGAAATTACAAGAGCTAATGGACAGACTTATGTATTCTCAAGGTTTAATCAGATGCTTAGAAGCTTTGATAGAGAAGATTTAGAGACTCTGTGGAAGCTTGTCAAAGAAAAGTATGGACCAACAAAATCATTGAAGCAACCAGTATCAGATCATGACTATGTCTAGTGGGGTGTCTTGAAGACTATGTTTGAACCTCATGTTGAAGATGAAGCGTGGAGAAGACCTATCTATAATCAGAAGTTGATAAGCTGGAGGTTGATAGATACTTGTGGGGTTCATGAACTAACAATGGATGCTATGCATATCTACATGTCGGTCGAGAAGAAATATCCACTCATAAAAACAACATTAGGAATGATGCTGGACAGTAAACTTCAAATGGAGCATGACATGAATGAAAGCATGGCAGATGAGCTTATTTGGTTTATCATATGCTTGAAGAATGGCTGGTAAGGTATTTGAAAGCATCCTCCCAGTAAAGGTTCAACATTTGAATGAAACTTGATGATTTTAAGAGAAAATATCAAGTTTAGGGGAGGATTGTTGGGATTTAAAGGCTTCAAGGGGTTAATGCTGCTCATGATGTTAAAACTGCTCACATGATTAAGACTGTTCAGGTACTTAAATGAGATTGTTGGGATTTAAAGGCTTCAAGGTGTTAATGCTGCTCATGATGTTAAAACTGCTCACATGATTAAGACTGCTCAGGTACTTAAATGAAAATACTCTAAGTATGTTTCTACTACTGGTACAAAGATTAAGACTGCTAGTGTATATTACTACTGCTGGTAATGTTGCTGAACTTCAAAGAAATACACTAAGTATGTTAGTGCTGTTAGAAGAAAAGTTAGTGTTGCTAGTTCTAACTTACTACTGCTGAAGTATTAATGTTGCCAGAGTTAAAGTTTAGTGCTGCTGGAGTATTGATTAGTGCTGCTGATGTATTAAGTCGGTTTATGTGTAAAATAAGTACAGTAATACTGTGTAACACGTTTAGATAAATATAGAAAAGATTTATCTTGCATAGAAAGTTATTGTAAGCCGACTAGGACTCCTTAGTCTATAAAAGGAGGTCCTAGGGCATAGAGATTTATATATATTCATTGAGTCATAGAGTTATAGCTTCAAGGTTGTAAAACCCTACTGTTGAGTATTCGTATTATAGTCAATAATATTGAAGCGTTTTGTTTGATATAATTTTGTTCTTTGTTTACTGTTACATTGTTACAAAGTTCTTCTTAAGATCAAGTACAAGATTCCGCATTGTATTTAATAAACTCAAAGACAGTTTCTATACTTAGTTGTGTTGAATTTATTCAAGATAACTAAACCTTTACATGCTAAGGGATTCGATCAAGTACATAACTGGGATCAACACTATTACTAAGGTGTAAAGATTTCCTCCGTAGCTTCGTACGGCGGAAGGACCGAAAAGATCCATGTGAAGGAGTTCTAGACATCTAGAGGTTGAGACTATATTCTTAGGTTTACGGCTAGAGTGAGCTTGTTTTCCAACTTTACAAGCGTCACAAAAATGTTGGTTGAACATAAGTTTAGGAAGATTTCTAACTAAATCCTTAAAAGCTAATGATTGCAACAAATGCATATTTGCGTGACCTAATCTTCCATGCCACAAAGTAGAGTTATCGCTAACCGTAGCCAAACATGAAACACCCCGAAATCGGATCAGCGGAAGCATACAAGTTGTGGGGTGTTATTCGATAGTTTTCACAATCACAAGGTACAAAGAACGGTTTTGCTTAAACCGTTTTAGAAGAAAATTCATAATAATAAATATTTAAATTACATCATGTAAAAATAGTGTGGAAAATATAGGTTTAAAAAGGATTTTAAGCGGTCCCAAATAATTTTTAGAGTCTTCTATGACCATGCCATGCCCTTCTCCTAGCTCCTCCAAAACTAGATATGCAGCGAAAAAGATCTAACACCTGAAATAAACATGTTAAAAGTCAACACAAAGGTTGAGTGAATTCATAGGTTTAAAGTAAAGCAGTTGATCACAATATTTCAAGTTTCCAAAGAAATGGGCCACGTTGTTATACGCCCGAAAGTTATTACCACTGCACTAAGCTCATGACACTCAAAGAGTTAACCGGCACCAATAATCCTGGCGTAAGTCGACAGTAACCGCGGAATTTTATAATCATCATATTTTCCCCCAAAGTAGGTATCTTGCCAAATACCTAGGTAACTCAATTATAGTACATCACATGCTGATCGACCTTAGTCAACATGACGGGATGGTCAAATCCTATAGGCCTATAAACTATAATCGCGCTCACCCGCAGGTGATTAATGGTTTATGATTGAGGGACATGCTTTTGGCAAGGGCGGTACTTAGTGCTTATCAGATGTTTCGCAAGGTAGCTACCAGAAAAGTATAAATGTTGTTCTAGTTGAAATAAAGTTTCAGAAAGCAGAAAGCATAGTTTTTAGTTCAAAGTATAGTTTTCAAACAATTGTGATCATATTCAAAACAATAGCATGTATCTCACCCCAAGTAGCTTATAAAACTATTTAAGCAAGTAAAAAGTGGGGCTACGAACTCACCTCAGTATGCAGCAATGCAAGACATCACAAATACACAACTGGCATCAAGTAGTAAAGCATAACAGCATTCAGAAAGTACAAGCATACGGTACTGGATCGGCACAACCTAACAAGTAACATGTTTTAGAAATAATACTCAAGTAATTTATGAAGTAGCGTTCGATGAATACTTGTGTTATTATAAAAAGGTTTAGTTTTCAATGGCGTTTGAAAGAAAAGATACGTTTAAGTCTCGTGTGGAAGACAAGAAAGGTAAAGAGATAACAAGTCGGCTAATACGAAAGAAAACTCAAAGAAGACGAGAGGAGAAGAAGAAAGGAATATGAAAGAAAGAATAAGATTAGAAAAAGAATAAATAAACAAATAAACAACATCGATAGATAGTTTCGGTTTTTCCCCATGTTCCCAAAATAGATGTTATATTCGTTAAAACATAAGAGTTTTGAAAAGATTTTAGGACATTTAATAAATCATAAATAGTTTGAGTTTATAAAATATTTTACGAAATTTTGGCATGAAGTGCCCGTTTATAAGACATTCCCAAGTCATACGACTTATTTGAATAGTTTAATTATCGAAAAGTTTTACAAGTTTTAATATATAGTTGGACATATCATTCGCGTGAATATTAGTTGTTTAGTTTTATCGACCATTTTGTATAGTTCGGGTCCAGATTGGTTAAGCTCTTATGAGTCTAACGTATCCTTCCGTCTCGTGTACCAAAGGGTCTATAATATTCCAATCAACCAATACCGTATATCCAATACGTCCAATCCTTGCCCAACAATGTTACATCATCACAATATTATTCAAGTCCAATCGATAAATATTAAATATCTCATATGTTGCAATTTTAACCCATAATGTTTTCAATATTCCAAAACTCTCATATCGATAACAAACGAATAAATAATAACTAACGTCTAACCTAAATATAACACGACTCAACAATCAATAAAATAAAACTAGAAAATAATTAACAACTAACTAATAATCACGACTCAATGAAAATAAATAATAAACGACGACAAATAAATTAAATACGACTTGACCAGAGTAAATTAATAAATAAACAACGACGAGTTATTTAAACTTGGCCGTGACTCGCCACGAATCACGGCTCGACTCAATCCGAGCCGTTGAGGCTCTCGGCCACAATTTTATCCGACACCAACACAACCATATCCACACTATCTAACTCCTAAACCAATCCGCAACATCTAACCCTATGTCGCAAATAAAATTCCATTCGACCAAATAACCAAATCCGCAACACAACAATTTATTCCAATCTAATCCTAACAAATCTTATACTAACTCTTTTAATAAAATCCAAACGACACAAACAAAACTGAAACTGTCGACATAATTAATTCCAACGCCAATATCCAAAGTCAAACACAACATCAAAATAACTAATCCTACCTAGTCTCAACTCGCCGTGATTCACGGCTCGACTATATGCCAACTGCCGAAACAATAACCAACCAAACAAACTCCAAATTAATATTCAATCTCAACAAACAATACCACGTCAAAAGAAATAACAAAAGAACAAATAAATATCAAAATAATCAAACCCGGTTGACTCGGTGAGTTGACCGAGTTGACTGAGTCACACCGAGAAGAGGGAGGGGAGGTTCCACACGAGGGTTTGCACAATTTTTATAACCATTTTTATTATTAAAACATATTTAGTATTAAATCGGATTTAAAAATAATATTTAAAATTAGGGTTTTGAAAGCATATTAAAAATAATAGAAATAAGGGCGGGTGGGTTTTTACCAAGAAGAAGACGGCGAGGGTGTGTGGTGGTGGCTCGGTGGTGAAGGCAGCGGCGGTGGTGGCGCGTGAGGGTGGTTGTGGTGGGAGCCAAAGGCTCAAACTTTCCAGAAAGGGGTGAAAACGGCCGATCTATCGATTCGGCTAAGAAAATGATTTGCCGGAAAATATTCCGGTGGCCGGAATATTGCCGGCAGTGTTGGTGATTGCCGGACGGAGGAACGACGGCGAGTAAAGAGAGTGGGAAGAGAGAGAGTGAATGAATAGTAAATGGGAATTATTATTAATTGTTGGGTATTTATATTTTTGAGGGAGGGACTAAAATGAAAATATGAAAATGAGGGGTGTGAAATGTAAATATGGGGCGGAGGGACTGTTCTTGTCACTTTGGCTATTCTTTTGCAATAAAAACTGCGGGACCTATTCGACATACCAAACGGACTCGAAAATCAACGAAACTTGCGCCATTGTTCACGAAATAATTTTTCCAATAAAAACGAGTATAAATATGCAATACTTTCACGAAATCAATATATTTGGCAAATACGATACGTTTTGCGCTTTTCTAGGTTGTGTCGGCTCGATAAGGAAATAACACGCACGTTGAACAAGATATTCATAGTTTTCAAACCCCAAACAAGTTCAAAAAAGTTCAAACGCTAAAAAAAATGAGAAGCAAGTATTTTGGCTCGTAAAATAGGTTTAGGAAATTTATCGGGTATTACAAACGTATATTGTTACTAGATTTATTACTTATCTTCATGACATATAGATCACCTTTCCTAATGCCCTTGGCAATGACTTTTCCATCCTTTATGATTTCACTAGCTTCTTCAAAAAAGATTACCTTGCACTTATTGTCACATATTTGACTAATACTTAAGAGATTAAGACCTAAGTTATCTACATGTTCAATATTAGTGATAGTAAGAGAGTTATGAGTGATCGTACCTTTTTCAAGGATATTACCTTTGAGTTTACTACCAAAAGTGGCATTACCTCCGTTGCATGATTGATATGATGAGAATAGCTTACGATTTCCCGTCATGTGAATAGTGTATCCACTATCTTTGTTCCATTCGTTGAGCTCCAAGTCAATTCCCAAGCATATCTAATGATAACATACAAAAATTAAAATATATGGTCCCCAATATCTCATTTGTAAAAAGTTGTTAGCATTAAACATCCCATGCATTTGTTGCATTTGACTAGGATGTTGAAATGGTGAGTAGAAACCTATAGGTAGAAAATTATTCTTCCATTATGTGGGATACATGTTCGGATAATTTTGTTTTCTAGGTTGTCTTGGTCTAGTTTGTCTTTAGGTAAAACTTATTTTCCTAGGTGGTGGAGTTTTTGATCTAGTCGTTGTTTTGGTGAATCCTATTCCAGGTTTTAGTAATGGTTTATAAAAGCATTTAACTTCTCTTATATTAGCAATAGGTACTTTAGTGTTCATTACAGTTAAGTGTTTTGGTGCAGGACCTAATACAGATTTTGGCAAAGTCACAGACTTATCTACTATGGACAGTCCTTTAAATGATGGACGGTCCTTTATATTTTCGAGATCGTCTGGTGCATTTTGGGGACCGTCACCAATAACCTCGACTGCCTGAGATTTTACAAATTTGGTTTGTAATTGTACAATAATTTGCACTACCAGGCCTTGCGATGGTGATCGAAGGATATAAAGGTTATGTGGATAAGCCAAGCTTATTGATAACCTGAAATAAGAAATACAAAGACACTACGTTAAGTGATTGCGCAGGGGGTGGGTGATGAGTGTGTAAATACTCATCATTTTATGCCCATTTTTTGACCATAAAAATACTGAAAATGGCCAAATACACCAAATGTTACTGCAGATATCCTTGGTTTGTGTTTTTATGCGTTTCAGGTATAAAAGGGTAAAAAACAGGGCAAAAACAGACAAAACCGAGCACAAGATTAGAAAAGCGTGAAAAGACGAGGACGGGGAAGAAATTTACAAGTTTGGACCGGGATAGTGCTCAAATTATCAAAGTCAACTTCCAAGAATATTGAAATGACACAAATAGCCCTTGGAGATGATTTTCAGAAAATACAAGATTGGTCCCTGAAGTTTGAAAAGTGGCAAATTTGGTCCCTAAACTTTAACCCAAATCTAACCCTAAAAACTAAATTAACCCTTATCCTGCCTAATCCAATCCATTTAATCCTAATCCTATAAACCCAACCCACCAAGCCCAACTCAAAAACAAAAGCCCAACACCAAAATAACCCAACCCTTTACCCCGTTTCTATTTCAGATAAACACCCTAGTCAACCCGAAAAGTCAAACTTTTCTTCTTCCTCCCACTTGCCCGCCAAACCATACCACCCTCACCCACAACTTTTCTCTGCCAAACCACCCTTATCCCAGACACTCCACCTCCCCCCTCCTCCAATAAGAAACCTTCACAAGTTAACTCCCCCACGTGCTCAGAAGAGGTTAAAAACCCACTTAACTGTTTTTCCAACCAAAAATAGAATTAACGGCTAGGATGAATTGAAGGCAATTAAATGAGTGGGATTTGATCAGGAGTGAGGAGAGAAGCTTCTTGGATATCTATAAAAGGAAATGAAGACACAATGATAGAGTTGTCCCTGCTTTTAGACCATTCGTAGTGTAGAAGTTATTTATTGCTCAATTCCAGTTTCAATTTCAGTTCAAATTGTAATTCAAGATCTTTTAAACTTATTTGCTTTTAAATTAATCAGTATTGTTCTAGTTTCCTTGTTTGTTGAACTTTCAATTTTCCAGTCAGTTAAGTCATTCAATGTTGTTGTTATTTTAGTCTTCTAAGCTTTCACTACTGTTTCAACAAGCTTAAATGAGCTTGTTGTAACTTTTGTTGAAACTAATTTGGTTTATTTCAGTTAATTGTAAAAGACAAAAAAATAGTCAACTAAAGTCAACTTGGTCAAATAAGCAGTTTGAAGAATAAGCTGACTTGGAAGGCTTATTTGGGTTAGTGTTGGCTTGTATAAACAAGCCTGGGTAATATAGTTGCTGGTTCAGATCTGGTTTCACCATAAGTGCTACTGGTAAGCTTTATTGCATCCTTATTCATAGCTCATTTACTGTGCTACTACTTATTCTGTTCACCTTGTGCTTTTTCTGAGTAATCTAGCTTATTTGTTCATTATTTTGATTTTAGAATAGGAATTGTTAGTTGTCACTAGTTTAAATCTCATTTCTCCCAAAATAATCATAAAAAAGCCTAAAATAGTAGAAGTAGCTTAAAGCCTGTTTGGTGCTTATTTTTTGATTAAAAGTTGTTCATTAGTTCATAAGTGAGTTAGTCATTCAGTAGTTAAGTAGATTCATGCTTTAATTTGATGATATCTAGCGTAAAATTGCATAGCAGCTTCAATTAGGGGTGTTTGGTTTAAGCGTCTTTAAAGGGAAAATGAACTGATCACTGTTCATTGACCACTTGATCAGCTTTGATCTTGCATTAAATAGGCTAGATAAGCTGTAGTTACTAGGTTTTTAGAGGTATTGAGTACTTTTGAGGATTAGAGTTCATAAGTTGAAAATTAGAAGCAAAACTGTGACAATAAGCTCAGTATAAGCTGAGCTTATTTGAACCATTACTTTGGTGATTTTTTTGGCTCATTACATCTGTTTAAGTGGGTACACAAAAGTAGGCATTGTTCCATTAAGTTGTGCAAAAATTAAGGGTCATAAACTTACTCTGCTGCATCAGAATCTGTTGTGCAGAACAGCACAACAAGCTGCTGATCTCAGCTTGTTATTGGCTTATCCAATTGAGCCTAGTTCCTGATTTTTGGTTTACAAATAGGTTATAGTACTAGCTTTTAGGATATAATCTGGTATTTCACTTTAGAGCTTATTAATCAGCTTTAATTAGTCTGCAAAAAAGCCCCTTAGAATTGTTTTTAGACTGCAATCAGTTTTTCCTTTAATGACCATCTGATCTAGGTCAAAATTAGAGTTCAATTGGGTTGTAATAATTAGGGCTTTTGGTGTTTTAGTGTAGCCTGTAGTACTAAGAAGCTTTTGCCCCCATAAGTTCCCACTAATCAGCTTAATTGAGTGCTTATTTTTGATCTGCAAGTAGGGGTTTAAGCTGCCTTTTCTGTCTTTATCTTGAATCTGCCAAATTGCTTATTTGGCTTATTCTGTGAGTTAAGCTGTTTGAATTAAGTTTTTTTATGCTTAAATAAGTTGTTTGAACTGTTTCTGAGCTTGTGGTATCTGTTAGTGCTTAAGTGCTTATTTTAGTGCTTATTCCCAACTGCTTATTAGCCCATTTTGCTTATTAGGGTTTAGATAGCTTCTGATTTCATTTTTCCTAGATTCAGAATAATATTTTAGATTTATCTGCAAAGTTTCATATTTTTCTAAAGTCATTTACTATTTTTAAACCTTTTAATTAGTTTCTAATAGTTTTTAATTCATAATAAAAAATATAAAACTCAGAAAAATATAAATCTTTTTTCTAAAATTTTCTTTTGTCATTTATAACTTAGAAAAAATAATTTGGCACTTGTAAGATTAGATTTCCATATATCTTAGTTTTTAGCCCGTTTTAATAATTCCCGTTTCGCGTTTTTAATATAATTTGCTTCAATCTTAATTTTATTTTGAGAATTTGTTTCTCATTATTCAATTAGAATATAATAAAATCAAAATTCCATATTACAATCATCAGTCACTCTAATTCCAAACCTCAAACGGTTGTCCATTCACACCTCGTTGGGATACGACCCGGGTAATCACTTACCTGGTATCACATATATCACAAACGTGAATTTTTGCAAGTTAGCCTTTTTTCTAAAGGGTTGGTTTGTCTTTATTCACGCGTATCCGTCTGATATTATTTATATATACACTTTAGCACGGATCAAATTTTGGCGCCGCTGCCGGGGAGGTTGTATTGCGACAATATCGTTGAGATTTAAAACGATTAGTGATTTGAGATCCTTCCTTGTGAAGTTCCTGTTTCCCATAAAATACAAAAATATTTTTCTTTTCTTATATATATAATATCATATAAAAACAAAAACCCAAAAACATTCTCGTTTTATTGATAAATAAAAGATAAAAGCAAAATCAATATAATATTCCTCAACTTGGAGTATTATCATAATAAGTTCCCAAACATCAGATTTAAAACTTGCCTTTGTGTCGCTTGCGAATTCGGCTCACCTTTGATTGATAAACAAACTCTAACGGAGGTTTCAGGAGGTTTGGCATTAAATTGACAAACCGAAAGGAGCGGGTTTTTAAGGAGCATTTATTGCCCACCTTTGCTCCTCCGGCAGTCTGTGCGTTTTTCTTTCAGAGAGCTACCGTAAGCTTGTTTGATTTAAGGTTTAAGTTTTTTCCAAAAAAAAAAAAAAAATCCAAAAAACAAGAAAAAAAAAAAAAAAAAATTGAAAATCCAAAAAACCCAAAAATATTGTTCTTCTCCCTCTATCCGTTTAATTCTTTTTATTTATGTCTTCATCTTACCACTATGGTTGTCAATGATGTGGAGGTCCTCATAATGGTGGGAATTGTCCCGGTTGTAGCACGGTGGAATCAGGAAACGGGTTTGTTTATGACCAAAATCCTTATTCTTACCATGAAACACCCGACTTTTTCAACCAGCCCCCACACCATGAGATGGAAACATATTCTTGTGAATATTGTGGAGGTCCACACCCAAGTTTTGATTGTCAAGCAGGGAATACGTCTGTCTATGAACAAGATCCATGTAATCAAAACTTCGGGTATGACCATTATCCATATAATTCACCGAATCAGTCACAGCAAACGTATTTTTGTGAGTACTGTGGAGGTCCACATTATAATTCTGATTGTCAAAAAAGGAACCCGCTTGTCTATGAGCATGTCCCTTTGTAACACCCCAACCTGGCAAGGGTAAAAGTATCACATTAATGGCTTCATATCAGATCAAACAAAGCATACATTCAAAAGTAATACAAAGATTCTCAAAGGTTACAAGTGAAATATTGAATACACAAGGATACAAAGGAAACAAAAGTTAAATACTAAGTCTGCAAGTGAAATTCTTCTAATAACTTCTACTTCAAAAAAAACTATCAAGGTCTTCTAAGTCCAAAGGTCTCTTCACTCATACCCAGCTTCCAACTAAAACCTGCCGCACACGAAAAGAAAACGTGCGGCTGAGCTTAAAAAGCCCAGTGAACAGATATATATAACAAACGGAAATGAAAGTAAAAGGAAACGAACATATATAGCATAATGTATAAGGTATAAGCAAAGGTATAAAGAGTAAAGGTTTAGGATAGTTATCCACCACGAGCCCAGAAACTCAAAGTCATAATCTCAAAGTCACATCTCAAAATCATAGTCTCACAATCAGAGGGGATACCTCTCAGGCAACCAGATAATATGAGGGGTGGCCTCATGTATCAAATGGGGTGGAGTAGCTAGCTCCCAGAAATGTGAAAGGCGTGTAATGCACACAAGCACCAGTCACCTCAAAGTCATACTCAAAGTCATAGTTAAATCCACTAAACATACATGCCTAGGATTGCAATCCATACGCCCCCACTCAGAGTCATCTCAAAATCATAATCTCAGAATCATAATGGCCATATCATAATATAAAAGGGGACGGCGTGAGAAATCACTCCCCCACACAGGAGTCATGCCAGTGGTGCATCACAGACACGGCCAGGTTACCTTCCTGGCTAGGAAACAGAAAGGTGGCTCGGGTATCAAACTAAGAGTCATATCTCAAGGTCATCTCAAAGTCATATATCAGAAATGCATCTCAACGTCATATAAAAAGGTTCATACATAAGGAAACATAGAAATGGCCTGGGAAATCTTAACTGAATCATAACTCATAATCATAATCAAGGTTCATCTCAAAAGTTCATTTTAAAACTTCCATCAAAGTCCATTTTAAACAATCCTTTATTTGTACTGTTAATAAAACGATTCTTTAAAGTAATTTTCATAAAATATCTTTCAAAACGGTTTTTCATAAAAATTAGTCTTCCAAAATAGCCTTCATAAAAGTTAGTAACATTTATATAAAATGGTTTTGCCTCATTTATAAGCACCCTTTTAAAAATAGTTTTTCCTCAAAACATTTTCAAGATATAATTAGAAAAGGTTTTCATAGCATAGCTTCAGATCAGAATTCATATCAAATGGAGCTCAACTGGGGAGGTTCAAGCAAAGGGAAATCATAGCAATCGAATCAGAAACTAATGGATTCAGAATACGAGAGAGATCATGAGAAACCTTAAAAGAAAGGTCAGAATATCTGTACCTTATTCCAATAAACAAACTGATGAAAGGCGGATCACACAGAACGGAAAGTCACTCCTTCACCGAACCTATCAATTTATACTCATATGTTACTCATAGGCTCGTTTCAAAATCAGATCACATGATTTAGGTTTCTTTTCTATTTTTAGTACCCTTCCAGATTAAGTAATTTTTATGATTAGTAACTTCCCGAAATAGTAATTTAATACTTTAAAGTTATTATTGGCAATTTACAATATTTAAGGGTTAAAATGGCATTAATAATAGTTTAGGGTTAGTCACGCCAATTTAATAAAGTCTATGGTTAAAAGCGTAATTTATCCAATTTAAATATCAACATGTCACAAAAACTGTTTTAAAGCTTAAGATAATTTAGATCCCAACGTCCACATTTTATTCATGCATTATCAACTCAAATTTTAGACCGCTATGACCAATTACTTTATTGTTATAAGTACGACTCTATCGACCCATTTAACGGCACACGTACCCACACAAGGTCACACGTTTGAACTACCAACTCGCTCAAGTCTACTTATTTCATTCGACCCAAAAGAACCCAATACGACCCTCTAGTATACACATTATGTTTTGTTATCCCATGCACAAATAAAACCAGACCATAAAGTTCATTTTTTTTAACATGACAAACCCACATGTAACCCTCTTGTTTGCCAGCCCCAACAACACATTAACAACAGCCAATTAACGCACCCACAACCCCTTATTTTGCCCAGCCATACGATACCCTATGTCGACCCACATAAAATCACAACAACTGATATTCGACAAATGAAAAATCACAGCCCTTTTCCATCCCCATCGATCCCTCAAAACTTAACCCAAACCAGCCCCAATTCGACCACATTCAAACACACTTTTACACGTTCATATTTCCATTTTTCCATGCACACTCAATACACATAACACCACCCTTTTACTCGACATGATGCCATCATTTTATACGTTCCCATTTACAGTTTATGAGCCTTTATATACAAGTATTTTGTCCGTATAACATGCACAATATAAGTCCATTTTCATGCACCTAAGACATGATTTTACAGCCCATAATTTATTGTTATTTCGACAGGTATAAAGTACTGATTCATGTGTCTCGTTCCAGGTTTAGAGTGGTATTGTGGTGATCAAAACATGTTTAAACATCAGGTTCTTAACTTATTTTTTTCATTGAATCAAAAGCAGATTACGACCTTATAACTCGATCTATATCCTCATCATCTGATGTGTTCCAAACCTAATTATTTATAGTTACGTACAACCTTTCATTCGTTAGTATTATAGATCGATCAGGAGTTGGATTATATGTTACATAACTCATGTTCTAGGTGATCATGATGAGAGGAAAACGGGGTCAGGGGAATACCTTGGTGTCGAACGAATTAAGGACAAGGAAATAGAAACAAGGAGGACAAGAAGCAAATCCCAAAATGCCACTTTATTCAAATCAAAACCACCACCTTTGCACCCGCTATGACACACGATCATAACAGCCTCTTGTCACTTCTTGGGTATCACTTTGCACTCGAATGAAGAGGAGAAGGAACTAGTGCCGCCACTCATAAATGTTCTAGGGTTTTTCTATGATTTATTGTTTGTGAAAATTTCGGTTGAAATAATTGAGAAGGAGAAAAATATAAGAGATAGCAGCCGAGTGAAATGGGATTTGGATGAGACCAAATCATTTCTAAATTTGTCAAATTTATTTAATCCTTATTTAAGGCTTAGGTTGTGTACAATTTAAAAGATAATTAGTCCTAGGCATGACCTTCTAGGCGTGTGATATGGACCTATGCATTACTTTTAAATCGTGAGATATAAAACTTATAAGATCAAACATGTGTCAATTTACATTAGTACTTAGGTTATAATTTTAATGTTATATCATTTCTCAAATTATTATGCTTAGTTACTCAGGTTCATATTCGGGTTCAAGGTTCAAGGTTTAAGTTAGTAACGGATTTTAGGAGCCATGTTTTAGGTTATTTTAATTATTTAATTATTTATTTCTATTATATAGTTTATGTGTTCTTGTAAAATTCAAATTAGAGGGGTAATTTAGGAATATTACATGTTTGAGATTTTAGGGTTTTACAACTCTTCCCCTCTAAAAAAAAATTTTCGTCCTCGAAAATTGAAGTCGCAAAGTTAAACGAAGTCGTAGCAAGTCGCAAAAGATCATCACAAACATTCTCACGCCCAGTGAGTTTCTTTCAAAAAGATCTTCAGACCAAAAAGTTTCTCATGACTCAGATCAAAACAAGGTGGGTTCAAATTT
Source organism: Artemisia tridentata subsp. tridentata (assembly GCA_021014915.2). Classification (NCBI taxonomy): domain Eukaryota; kingdom Viridiplantae; phylum Streptophyta; class Magnoliopsida; order Asterales; family Asteraceae; genus Artemisia; species Artemisia tridentata. The sequence continues at coordinate 268,899,127 of CP139503.1, forward strand.
CTCAGGAGAAGACAAATTAGGTTGATTCATAACAAAAGGTCCATGCAACATAAACTGGACGATAGGTGAATCTTCAGAAAGCTCATATAGAATACGAATAAGATTTCAAATCGAATTAATTTCACCAACAGTAGGGAGCTCTAAAAGGAGTTCAAGACTTATAACTGAGGTCAATAGAATTCAAATCGAGAGTTCAAACTCAATCAGATATCTAATGAACGAAAGCAGAGTATACGGATAGATAGGATGAACCTAAAGTCTCACTATTCGCGGATAATCCAACGGAGTTCAAATTCTAAACTTCTTAGGTACTCCCCAAGATATCCTATGCCCACAACAAGTGCACGTTATATGATGTAAGTATTATCACGTTGGCCAGACGTCATAATACTGGCATCATATAAATATGCCCTCATGATGGTCATACTTTATCTCGAGTCGAAATCAAAACCACCTATCTTAATCCGCCTAGTACTTCTATAGTCGTCAAAGATCAACTAAAATCGAATGCCAAAGTCAAGAGGTAAAACAAAACTATTCACACGAGTATTAAAATCCCAGGTTGCCAAACTAAAGTGAGGTATGCCGTCACAAACATCATATCTTCCATAATTCACCAAAATCTCTTAAACAAAGCCCTCATCAAACATACGAAAATAAATACAAACTGAAATGCTTCTAGGGAACTTAGATCATAAAAAGATCTTTTAACGATATAACGAAACTTAAGAGGGTCAACAAAATGGAAGTTAGTCGCCACGAACTTCGGTCTTCATAGAATCAATTCTCCCCAACATGAAAGGTCTGTTTAAAAACTCCGCTCATTCAACACATCCAATCTCTTCAAGTCCGGTAAATCTGTCTTCGTCGGTCAATCAATCGGGAAGTGAAACCAAAATCGGAAACTTGTGTCTGGTTCATCGAGCCTCCTGCAGTTCTTCTTGAAATGCGATAGAGTGTTGTGGATTTCTGGCACGGTTTTTAAATCTCTTCATTATCCAGTCTGCTTCCGCTCTTAATTCATCTTAGTGCAACCAAGATGAATAGGGAAGTGAGGCTGTACGTCTTCATCAGCTCCAAGTTCGCCATCTTGACTAGAATTTCTTCATCGCCAATAACTCTGTCTTGCAAGGACTGTCTTCACTCTTCAGGGTAGCCTCCGTTGTAGTCAACTCCAGGTCTGGCAGTGAAATACTTCTTCTGACGCGCTTCTAGTTGTCTTGATGCATACGCAAAACTTTCTGTGCTGCAATGGAATATAACCGAGTCTCTTTCTACAATGCCCCAAAATTTCATTCCGTCCGAAGATATGGAAGCTAATTTCTATTTCAGCTTTTCCAAAACTCTATTCTCAATTAAACTAAGCTGCTTCTCTCTGTTCCTGAAATTTCTCCATGGTATCATCAGTTGCAATCATCTTTCATAATTCTTCTGCAAGGTTAAAAAAGTTTCCGTTCTCCATTCTGTTATTGGTTTTGACCACTTGGTGATAGTTTTCAACACTTGCGAGATTAAAAGAGGTATCCTCGATTAAGAACATCGTTGTCTCAAAAATATCGAACTCTCAGAATGTACTAACGATCGACGAATTTCCTAGCAAAGTGCAAAGATGATTTTCATGCCCTTCCTCGTTTCCGATCATACTATTAAGTCATACAATGACCATTAGCCCAGTACTTACGAGGAGACATCATTTATCAAACTCACAAAACAGTCAGAGCTTTAGCTAATACCATTAGCATCACTAACCGTCATAGCGGTTGTTTACGAATATGGAAAATGATTCCAAGAATAAAATTAATTCATACTTTCATCTGAAGGAAACTTCGTGCTCTGGAATTAAACAAACACATAGTCGTTTCAGGGTGGAGGAATATTGGCTTCTAACAGTATTTTGATTCAACTTCCTGTAATCGATACATATCTCCAGTCACCATCCTTCTTTATCGCGAACGAAACTAAAACACGCCCAGAAAATACACTTAAGTAAACTCACTTCCTGGTTTTCGGTTGCTACTCTTCCCGGTTGCCTCAATCAATTGGTATGATCCGAAAGACATCTTTGTTAGGTGACTAGACAATCTCTCGGCATTATGTCAAATCTTACTTCATACCCCGATGGAAAACTTGGTGGTTCAACCGGAATCAAATTCAAAAAATTCAGGGTGCCAAGTGGCGTTCAATACAAGGTTCATGTTCAGAAAACTCAAGGTGCCAAAAGCTTCTAAGATAAGGTTCATTCTTTTGTGTACGAAATGGGTTCTAGGAAAAACTTCATAACTGCGAAAGTAACACACGAGTCTCCAGAGTAATGGTGATAGCAAGGGGTCTAACAATCGGTAATCGTAGTAGGGAGTTCAAAATTGTTTCAAACGCCAAAAATGAGACATAGGAGGATAGTTGTAAATATTTGAATGATCAATCAACCAAATCCTTGTCAGAAAGAAATTGAAGTTAACTATCCCAAGATAGACGGATCGCAAATCAACTCTTTATCTTTCAAAAGTGAGGGGGGAAACATTCTTATACTCGTGGTTACACACCACAAGGCTTCTTATCACGGCAGAGATGGGTGAGACGGAATTAAATAGTGTCGGAAGATTCATAGATGTTTATCAAAGCAAAAGACGAATATCAAAATGCATCGAGTACGTCATCGCCATGGAATTTCTCAAGGTGCCCGAAGAGGCGTCAAAATAATTAACAAAAGGATCAGAGATCGGAGTCAAAATCTGAAGATAAGGATCAAATAGTGTCAGGCAATTTTTATGAAATTCTCAATGCCTTCAAGACTTAATTGGGTTCAAGTCTTAGGTAGTGCAAGGAGTAAGCTTTCAATTTCCAAAAGTGATATCAACAGGATCTAACCAAAAGCAAGGCACGAATCAGAGTGATGCGGAAGCAATGATACTTAAACAAATGCCTTAGTCTACCCATTCCTCACTGGTCAAACTTACGTTCCTATAGGGAAATCTTAAAGCAAATCTTCAAAGGTTGTCCTACGAGCGCCTACAGGGAAAACATAGTGGTCCTAACTTACACAGGCCAAGGGTAATTGTATTACGAATCGCAGCCTGTCTCTCTGATACCATAATTGTAACACCCCAACCCGGCAAGGGTAAAAGTATCACATTAATGGCTTCATATCAGATCAAACAAAGCATACATTCAAAAGTAATACAAAGATTCTCAAAGGTTACAAGTGAAATATTGAATACACAAGGATACAAAGGAAACAAAAGTTAAATACTAAGTCTGCAAGTGAAATTCTTCTAATAACTTCTACTTCAAAAAAAACTATCAAGGTCTTCTAAGTCCAAAGGTCTCTTCACTCATACCCAGCTTCCAACTAAAACCTGCCGCACACGAAAAGAAAACGTGCGGCTGAGCTTAAAAAGCCCAGTGAACAGATATATATAACAAACGGAAATGAAAGTAAAAGGAAACGAACATATATAGCATAATGTATAAGGTATAAGCAAAGGTATAAAGAGTAAAGGTTTAGGATAGTTATCCACCACGAGCCCAGAAACTCAAAGTCATAATCTCAAAGTCACATCTCAAAATCATAGTCTCACAATCAGAGGGGATACCTCTCAGGCAACCAGATAATATGAGGGGTGGCCTCATGTATCAAATGGGGTGGAGTAGCTAGCTCCCAGAAATGTGAAAGGCGTGTAATGCACACAAGCACCAGTCACCTCAAAGTCATACTCAAAGTCATAGTTAAATCCACTAAACATACATGCCTAGGATTGCAATCCATACGCCCCCACTCAGAGTCATCTCAAAATCATAATCTCAGAATCATAATGGCCATATCATAATATAAAAGGGGACGGCGTGAGAAATCACTCCCCCACACAGGAGTCATGCCAGTGGTGCATCACAGACACGGCCAGGTTACCTTCCTGGCTAGGAAACAGAAAGGTGGCTCGGGTATCAAACTAAGAGTCATATCTCAAGGTCATCTCAAAGTCATATATCAGAAATGCATCTCAACGTCATATAAAAAGGTTCATACATAAGGAAACATAGAAATGGCCTGGGAAATCTTAACTGAATCATAACTCATAATCATAATCAAGGTTCATCTCAAAAGTTCATTTTAAAACTTCCATCAAAGTCCATTTTAAACAATCCTTTATTTGTACTGTTAATAAAACGATTCTTTAAAGTAATTTTCATAAAATATTCTTTCAAAACGGTTTTTCATAAAAATTAGTCTTCCAAAATAGCCTTCATAAAAGTTAGTAACATTTATATAAAATGGTTTTGCCTCATTTATAAGCACCCTTTTAAAAATAGTTTTTCCTCAAAACATTTTCAAGATATAATTAGAAAAGGTTTTCATAGCATAGCTTCAGATCAGAATTCATATCAAATGGAGCTCAACTGGGGAGGTTCAAGCAAAGGGAAATCATAGCAATCGAATCAGAAACTAATGGATTCAGAATACGAGAGAGATCATGAGAAACCTTAAAAGAAAGGTCAGAATATCTGTACCTTATTCCAATAAACAAACTGATGAAAGGCGGATCACACAGAACGGAAAGTCACTCCTTCACCGAACCTATCAATTTATACTCATATGTTACTCATAGGCTCGTTTCAAAATCAGATCACATGATTTAGGTTTCTTTTCTATTTTTAGTACCCTTCCAGATTAAGTAATTTTTATGATTAGTAACTTCCCGAAATAGTAATTTAATACTTTAAAGTTATTATTGGCAATTTACAATATTTAAGGGTTAAAATGGCATTAATAATAGTTTAGGGTTAGTCACGCCAATTTAATAAAGTCTATGGTTAAAAGCGTAATTTATCCAATTTAAATATCAACATGTCACAAAAACTGTTTTAAAGCTTAAGATAATTTAGATCCCAACGTCCACATTTTATTCATGCATTATCAACTCAAATTTTAGACCGCTATGACCAATTACTTTATTGTTATAAGTACGACTCTATCGACCCATTTAACGGCACACGTACCCACACAAGGTCACACGTTTGAACTACCAACTCGCTCATGTCTACTTATTTCATTCGACCCAAATGAAACCAATACGACCCTGTAGTATACACATTATGTTTTGTTATCCCATGCACAAATAAAACCAGACCATAAAGTTCATTTTTTTTAACATGACAAACCCACATGTAACCCTCTTGTTTGCCAGCCCCAACAACACATTAACAACAGCCAATTAACGTACCCAAAACCCCTTATTTTGCCCAGCCATACGATACCCTATGCCGACCCACATAAAATCAAAACAACTCATATTCGACACATGAAAAATCACAGCCCTTTTCCATCCCCATCGATCCCTCAAAACTTAACCCAAACCAGCCCCAATTCGACCACATTCAAACACACTTTTACACGTTCATATTTCCATTTTTCCATGCACACTCAATACACATAACACCACCCTTTTACTCGACATGATACCATCATTTTATACGTTCCCATTTACAGTTTATGAGCCTTTATATACAAGTATTTTGTCCGTATAACATGCACAATATAAGTCCATTTTTCATGCACCTAAGACATGATTTTACAGCCCATAATTTATTGTTATTTCGACATGTATAAAGTACTGATTCATGTGTCTCGTTCCAGGTTTAGATTGGTATTGTGGTGATCAAAACACGTTTAAGCATCAGGTTCTTAACTTATTTTTACATTGAATCAAAAAGCAGATTACGACCTTATAACTCGATCTATATCCTCATCATCTGATGTGTTCCAAACCTAATTATTTATAGTTACGTACAACCTTTCATTCGTTAGTATTATATATCGGTCAGGAGTTGGATTATATGTTACATAGCTCATGTTCTAGGTGATCATGATGAGAGGAAAACGGGGTCAGGGGAATACCTTGGTGTCGAACGAATTAAGGACAAGGAAATAGAAACAAGGAGGACAAGAAGCAAATCCCAAAACGCCACTTTATTCAAATCAAAACCACCACCTTTGCGCCCGCTATGACACACGATCATAACAGCCTCTTGTCACTTCTTGGGTATCACTTTGCACTCGAATGAAGAGGAGAAGGAACTAGTGCCGCCACTTATAAATGTTCTAGGGTTTTTTTGTGATTTATTGTTTGTGAAAATTTCAGTTGAAATAATTGAGAAGGAGAAAAATATAAGAGATAGCAGCCGAGTGAAATGGGATTTGGATGAGACCAAATCATTTCTAAATTTGTCAAATTTATTTAATCCTTATTTAAGGCTTAGGTTGTGCACAATTTAAAAGATAATTAGTCCTAGGCATGACCTTCTAGGCGTGTGATATGGACCTATGCATTACTTTTAAATTGTGAGATATAAAGCTTATAAGATCAAACATGTGTCAATTTACATTAGTACTTAGGTTATAATTTTAATGTTATATCATTTCTCAAATTATCATGCTTAGTTACTCAGGTTCATATTCGGTTCAAGGTTCAAGGTTTAAGTTAGTAACGGATTTTAGGAGCCATGATTTAGGTTATTTTAATTATTTAATTATTTATTTCTATTATATAGTTTATGTGTTCTTGTAAAATTCAAATTAGAGGGGTAATTTAGGAATATTACATGTTTGAGATTTTAGGGTTTTACACCCTTGTAACAATTACGACTATTCTTGTCATGACCAACCTCCACAGTATCAAATAAATCAAACACCACCTCAGCCAATTCCACAAGAAGTTCTCCATGATCTTCTTGATTCAATAAAATATTTTAAGGCTTTGGTGATTAAACTTCCCGAAGAAGATCCCCATCAGAAAACTTATGGAGGACTTCTAGCTGAAGAACAAACAGCTAGAATAAGTTCCAAATATCGTCAAACTTTCATTTGCGATGACGATGATGAAGATTCTATGTGGGGAGTTTGCAAGAATTCGTCAGCTGCAATCACACCTGTCCAGAAAAGGCAGGAAGACAAGAGTATTGCGGAATTGCTAGCAGAAGAGCAAATGGAACGTATAAAAGCCATTTATGCTTGCAATATTGATGAGGAGGAAGACGAGGAGAGTATTATTCCTTTGAGTGATATCATTTCTCAACTCCCTCAGTCTATAGCAATCACACCCATCTTACATTCTGTGGACTCCGAGGACTCTCTTATTATGGGGGATGAGCATATTAGCACTATTCCTGAAAAGGAATCGGACGAATTCATAAAGTCTAGTGCTGAGAACCTTATCCCAATCCCAAGTGAGTCTGAGGATATTTCCGACAGTGAAAGTGATGGTTCTTTTCGTAGTGATCAACCTCTTGACACTACTGATGATGATTTTTTCGGGACGTTTTCTAACCCTCTTTTCAATTCAAACGATGATTTTTCCTCTAGTGATGACGAATTACTTTCTAATGAGGACGTTCAAAATGAAAGTTTCAAAGTCTATTCGAATTCTCTTTTTGAATTTGACGATGAGTACTTTTCTAGCAAAATAAATCCTCTCTTTGATGAAGAGTTAGAAAACGATGAGGTCAAGGACTCTATTATTCATAAACTTGATGATGTGACCTCAACTCTTAATCCCGATATTGATCTTTCTCCGACATATGTGACATTTCCCGTTGAGGATCGCCATTATATTGACTTCACATATGTCGTTCGAGTTTTTCTACCTTTCTGTGCTTATAAGGTAGCTTGTCCTTTCCCTCACTCGTTTGGGAATGAGGACAAAGTTTTTGACCCCGGCATCTCCATTTATCATCCTTTTGAGCCGGGTGTATCTCATCGGAGTGGAACTTTCATGAAATTCAATGTTTATCCAAACATCTTGAATGAAAGTCCGATGGAGATTTTCTTTTCCACATGCTCCCCCAAGAACAAATGAATTCAGGGTCGAGTCAAGCTAGTGACTCGGTTAACAAAAACATTAGCATTGCATGGGTAAACACCCATGTTCTGACTTCTTTCTATTTTCTGACACTAAGTGTGGGGGGATTCCTCTACTGTGCTATGTTTGTGTGTTGTTTGCTCTTGTTTGCAGGTTTCCCTTAGATCGTGATGATTGATGCGCCTGTTTTCAATCCAGCCGCCCAATATCCGATCTTGTTGCTAACGATTATTTAGGGATATCTTTTTAATCAAAAATCGGCTGAATTGGCCGATTAATCGTTAATCGGCCCAGTACCTTGTAGAATAGTGAAAATCGGCCAAAAAATCGGTCAGGAAAAAAAATCGGCCAAAAATCGGCCGAATCGGCCAAATCGGTCAGTTTTAAAAAAATGAAAATTTAGGCATTCTACTTAATTTGGGGATCGTTTATTTCACTTATAATGCACAATGAGCCTCATAATCAGAATTGGAGCCTTTTATTGAGGTTTGAAAACATAGTAGGCTTGTAATCAGTTACGATCTTTAGTTTGGTCTCTAGAAATACCCAAAACATGCAAAAAATGCCAATCCGATTAATCCCGCCTTGGCCGATTACTCGCTGCAGGGTGGTCGACCGCCCGGCTACCGATTCACGATTTTTGCAACATTGCCTGTTTGTGAAAATAGAGATTTCTTTCACACACTTGGCTATTAGTCTTACCTTTTTACATTCTAAGTGTCGGCATAATAGCCGGTACTTTGAATATTGAGGGCAATATTCAATTCTAAGTGTGGGGGGGGGGGGGGGGGGAATTCTCGCGAATTTTGTCACATTGTACCTTCTAGTGCCCTAGTACCCCCGTTTTGGCCAAAATTTTAAAATTTTTTCGTTTTTGAATAAGAAATTACATGAAAAAGATGTGCTTTGCACCCAAAAAAAATAATAATAATAAAAAAAAAAAAAAAAAAAAAAAGGTGTTTAGTCTTGATTAGGTTAGAACAAAGGGCATCCCGACTCTGCCAGAGTAATGATCTGGCTGCTTCCTTAACGATTAGACTAAGATTTTACGATATGTGCAAATGAAAATGCTAAGCGTAGAATAATGGTTTTCTTTAGAGCTTATATAAGTAATCTATGGCTTTTCCTCCTAGAAGATAACTAATCTGATTAAATGCGTGCTGTTTTCAAACGTTTGAACGTTAAAATCATGTTGTTATGCAAAATGAATTTTTATACAATTTTGATATAGAGCCCGAGTTCAACTTCTTATTTTAATTTTTGGGAAAGCATATATGTAAATATATATTTAAAAAAAAAAATGATGATGAAAAAAATGAAAAAATGAAAAAGAAAAATAAGAAAATGGAATGATATTGCAAAATGCAATAAGTTTTGATGTTGCAAAAATAAAAGATGTATATGTTGTTTATATGAATAAATGTAGGAAAATTGCTTTCTCTTAAATTTAAATCGGAACTTGAACTTGGATTCGTCAATTTTGTATAAAGGTTAAACGGTAATTTAGTAGATTGTTGATTTCAAAGATCCCGAAAGCTCCGATATTATTCTCTGTGAGGTGTCAAAAGCCTGGTCACCTAAAACCAACTGGTTTGGGATGTGCCGAGAAGTAATCCGTTACATGGAGTGATCTCATCTTTGAGTCTCTAATCTCTAAATGATCGTTTGTTGTTATCTATTTAAGTATTTTAGTACTAGGTTAGTGGGAATATCTTAAATCTTTGAAATCGAAATTCCGCTGATTCCGGTACTATTCTCTGTAAGGTGTCAAAAGCCTGGTCACCTAAAACCAACTGGTTTGGGATGTGCCGAGAAGAAAGCCGCTACATGGAAAAGGCCCTTTTCGATCCATAGATTTTCGAGGTTCCCGGTAAATTAGTATTTGACTTAAACAAGTAACAACCATAATAAATGTCGATTTTTGTTATCAAAATTTTGAAAATGAGCACAGTCACCTAAACTTGAATATATGTGGGAGTGAAAAGTTAAGTTTCGACTTACATAGATTATTGATATAAGTAGTGTTAGCATTTTTACAAAAGCATTTGCACATTGAGTTTAAGCTTAGTTGTGAGTATAAAAAGAGGATGACGAATTCAATTCCCTGGAGACACCCATTTTGTGTGAATCCCGTTCCATGTTACCATTTTTGGAAATCAAGCGTGTTATATATTTTTGTTCTAAGTTTAAATTTCTGGCATTATATAGAAAATCAAAACGGGGTATACTTGGTATTCTTTTGATCCTTTCATTACTTTATATGATCGGATTGCTAGGGACTAGCAATAGCTTAGTGTGGGGGATTGATGAGTGTGTAAATACTCATCATTTTATGACATTTTAGACCATAAAAATACTAAAAACAGCCAAATACACCAAATATTACTGCAGATATCCTTGGTTTGTATTTTTATGTGTTTTAGGTACAAAAGGGTCGAAAACAGGGCAAAAATAGACAAAACCGAGCACAAGATTGGAAAAGCGTGAAAAGCCGAGGACGGGGAAGAAATTTACAAGTTTGGACCGGGATAGTGCTCAAATTATCAAAGTCAACTTCCAAGAATATTGAAATGTCACAAATAGCCCTTGGAGATGATTTTCAGAAAATACAAGATTGGTCCCTGAAGTTTGAAACGTGGCAATTTTGGTCCCTAAACTTTAACCCAAATCTAACCCTAAAACTAAATTAACCCTTATCCTGCCTAATCCAATCCATTTAATCCTAATCCTATAAACCCAACCCACCAAGCCCAACTCAAAAACAAAAGCCCAACACCAAAATAACCCAACCCTTTACCCCGTTTCTATTTCAGATAAACACCCCAGTCAACCAGAAAAGTCAAACTTTTCTTCTTCCTCCCACTTGCCCGCCAAACCATACCACCCTCACCCACAACTTTTCTCTGCCAAACCACCCTTATCCCTGACACTCCACCTCCCCCCTCCTCCAATAAGAAACCTTCACAAGTTAACTCCCCCACGTGCTTAGAAGAGGTTAAAAACCCACTTGACTGCTTTTCCCGCCAAAAATAGAATTAACGGCTAGGATGAATTGAAGGCAATTAAACGAGTGGGATTTGATCAGGAGTGAGGAGAGAAGCTTTTTGGATAGCTATATAAGGAAATGAAGACACAATGATAGAGTTGTCCCTGCTTTTAGACCATTCGTAGTGTAGAAGTTATTTATTGCTCAGTTCCAGTTTCAATTTCAGTTCAAATTGTAATTCAAGATCTTTTAAACTTATTTGCTTTTAAATTAATCAGTATTGTTCTAGTTTCCTTGTTTGTTGAACTTTCAATTTTCCAGTCAGTTAAGTCATTCAATGTTGTTGTTATTTTAGTCTTCTAAGCTTTCACTACTGTTTCAACAAGCTTAAATGAGCTTGTTGTAGCTTTTGTTGAAACTAATTTGGTTTATTTCAGTTAATTGTAAAAGTCAAAAAAATAGTCAACTAAAGTCAACTTGGTCAAATAAGTAGTTTGAAGAATAAGCTGACTTGGAAGGCTTATTTGGGTTAGTGTTGGCTTGTATAAACAAGCATGGGTAATATAGTTGCTGGTTCAAACCTGGTTTCACCATAAGTGCTACTGGTAAGCTTTATTGCATCCTTATTCATAGCTCATTTACTGTGCTACTACTTATTCTGTTCACCTTGTGCTTTTTCTGAGTAATCTAGCTTATTTGTTCATTATTTTGATTTTAGAATAGGAATTGTTAGCTGTCACTAGTTTAAATCTCATTTCTCCCAAAATAATCATAAAAAAGCCTAAAATAGTAGAAGTAGCTTAAAGCCTGTTTGGTGCTTATTTTCTGATTAAAAGTTGTTCATTAGTTCATAAGTGAGTTAGTCATTCAGTAGTTAAGTAGATTCATGCTTTAATTTGATGATATCTAGTGTAAAATTGCATAGCAGCTTCAATTAGGGGTGTTTGGTTTAAGCTTCTTTGAAGGGAAAATGAACTGATCACTGTTCATTGACCACTTGATCAGCTTTGATCTTGCATTAAATAGGCTAGATAAGCTGTAGTTACTAGGTTTTTAGAGGTATTGAGTACTTTTGAGGATTAGAGTTCATAAGTTGAAAATTAGAAGCAAAACTGTGACAATAAGCTCAGTATAAGCTGAGCTTATTTGAACCATTACTTTGGTGATTTTTTGGCTCATTGCATCTGTTTAAGTGGGTACAAAAAAGTAGGCATTGTTCCATTAAGTTGTGCAAAAATTAAGGGTCATAAACTTACTCTGCTGCATCAGAATCTGTTGTGCAGAACAGCACAACAAGCTGCTGATCTCAGCTTGTTATTCGCTTATCCAATTGAGCCTAGTTCCTGATTTTTGGTTTACAAATAGGTTATAGTACTAGCTTTTAGGATATAATCTGGTATTTCACTTTTGAGCTTATTAATCAGCTTTAATTAGTCTGCAAAAAAGCCCCTTAGAATTGTTTTTAGACTGCAATCAGTTTTTCCTTTAATGACCATCTGATCTAGGTCAAAATTAGAGTTCAATTGGGTTGTAATAATTAGGGCTTTTGGTGTTTTAGTGTAGCCTATAGTACTAAGAAGCTTTTGCCCCCATAAGTTCCCACTAATCAGCTTAATTGAGTGCTTATTTTTGATCTGCAAGTAGGGGTTTAAGCTGCCTTTTCTGTCTTTATCTTGAATCTGCCAAATTGCTTATTTGGCTTATTCTGTGAGTTAAGCTATTTGAATTAAGTTGTTTTATGCTTAAATAAGTTGTTTGAACTGTTTCTGAGCTTGTGGTATCTGTTAGTGCTTAAGTGCTTATTCCCAACTGCTTATTAGCCCATTTTGCTTATTAGGGTTTAGATAGCTTCTGATTTTATTTTTCCTAGGTTCAGAATAATATTTTAGATTTATCTGCAAAGTTTCATATTTTTCTAAAGTCATTTACTATTTTTAAACCTTTTAATTAGTTTCTAATAGTTTTTAATTCATAATAAAAAATATAAAAATCAGAAAAATATAAATCTTTTTTCTAAAATTTTCTTTTGTCATTTATAACTTAGGAAAAATAATTTGGCACTTGTAAGATTAGATTTCCATATATCTTAGTTTTTAGCCCGTTTTAATAATTCCCGTTTCGCGTTTTTAATATAATTTGCTTCAATCTTAATTTTATTTTGAGAATTTGTTTCTCATTATTCAATTAGAATATAATAAAATCAAAATTCCATATTACAATCATCAATCACTCTAATTCCAAACCTCAAACGGTTGTCCATTCACACCTCGTTGGGACACGACCCGGGTAATCACTTACCTGGTATCACACATATCATAAACGTAAATTTTTGCAAGTTAGCCTTTTTTCTAAAGGGTTGGTTTGTCTTTATTCACGCGTATCCATCTGATATTATTTATATATACACTTTAGCACGGATCAGTGGGCCCTGCGAATCACCTCCGGCATATGAATAAGTATGTGATATGGTAAATATGTAAGGTTAAGAGGATATGTATGTATTTAGTGAACGTACCATACTCAATAAACCGTCCAAGTTATTTATAGGAGAGGAAAATAGGTCTTGGAGAGTTCTATGCTCAATCTGCGGAAATCATGGGGGCGTCCCATGATTTATGGTGACTGCTAGGGTTTAAACGAATATCATGGGGGAGTCCCATGATAATAGCTAAAGTTTTGGGCAGAGATGGGGATGTCCCATGATTACCGCCTTATCACAATCTCTTTCTTGGCGGGAAAGCACAAGGGATAGATCGCATACTTCATCTCTCTAATATCTTCGCAGGCTTTACCCCGAAGGGCTTAGGCCTTCGATCAGCGAGTTCCCAAATGGTAATCGTATCACGAATGAATGGTTTGATGCCAATGAAGATACTAGGAGGCTATCTTGGACCTTCGGGAAGAAGGTTTTGTACAGGCTCAAATAGGTGTCCTTCGACCAGTTCGGAGGGTACATCATCAAGCCCCCTAGTCAAAAGTGATAGACACGCACAAGGGTGTATTGCTTTTGACTCTATCAAACATGTGCAATATTTATTTTTGTCGCATGAGTTGGTACGAAAAAAGGGAAAGTGTCTTTACTAATGACGCATTTAATGCGCCTAACCAATACCCCATCCACTTGTAACATGGGCCATAACAGTTATTATCTCGGTAATCCCCAAACATCTTTTCAAATTTCAAAAGTTTTTTGACGTCTGGATAAGTGTCAACATAATGGAAACGTGTATGGACGAGATGGAAAGGGGGGGGGGGCGGTATAAATACACATCATTGTAAACCCTTAATCACTTTCCACCTTTACGCGCCCAAAATTACTATAACTACATATGCTCTCGTTCATTCTTCCAATCAAAAGGTAACACTCTCTTCTTGAATTTCTCTGTTTATCGCTTCGGTAACACCATGAGTAGAGATGCGAAACACATTATTAGGTTGCAAAAATGTATTTTGTCTAGGAAGGCACTTCATGATTTCTTAGAGCAATACCCTATCCCTAAGGAATTTAAAATCATGTTACCGAATAAAAACCAAAACATCTTTGATGCTCCCGTAGGATACATTGGGTTGTACACTCATGCCTTTACCCAGTCTTATCTAAGAATACTACTTCATCCTCTGTTCCGTGAATTACTCCAATACTATAATTTCCATATCTCGAGGTTTAACCCGTTCGGTTTAGCAAAGCTGACCACTTATATCGTAATGTGCAAAGCTTATGGCTATGAGCCTACACTCCTAGTGCTTAGGGGGTTCTTGAACCTCTATCCTGGTGGAGATTGGCTTACTTTGGCCAAGAGGGGTGAGTCTGGCATGCCCCATTTGATTCTTAAGCCTTTTACGAACATAAGGGATTGAAAATGGAGCTTTTTCTATATTCAAAACACAATTGTACCTGCCCAATATCCTGCTTTGCTTGATGAACAATTTAAGTATGATGAGAAGCATTTTAATGACCCTCTACCTTATCAAGTTCGAAGAAACCCTCTGTATCAGCGTCTTTTCGGATATCCTGTGGATGTCCAAACCTTTCCTGAACCTATTCTCTTCATGGCTAGAATCATTGATCGCTGGGATGGTTCTCCGATGCTTCCTGAGATTAGATCTAATGGAGAGAGTATGTACATTCCTATTTGCTTATGTTATCTAACTTATCTGCTGATATTTATCTTTTCCTTTCTATGTTCTCAGGAATGGCCTTTCGAAACTTTGTTGGTGCTGGATTAAGCAAGGAGGTGACCTTCATCCCAAAAGAACCTAAAGAAGGCAGTTATGGGGTTGGGTCGCCATCGGTTTCTGTCAACAAGTATGCTAATGTTGTCCCTGCGATACCACTTTCATCAACAGGCCCTTTTGATCCTGCGAAGGCAGAGAGTACAATGCAGCTAGTTGAGAATGTTGCGGATTTGGATGATCCTCCCTCAGTAGATGAACAAGCAATGCTGTTGGGATCTTCTGGCATTGCTAATAGAGTCCGAAGTAGGAAGGGAACTACTGCTAAAGCTGTGAAACCTCCTCCCAAAAGGAAACTTTTGCTGCCTACTCCTCCGACCAGGACTACTAGACAAAAGGGAGTGAAAGGCAAGAGTGTTTTCAAATCTGCTGTCGAGCGTCCTGATGAAGATGATGAGGATATCCATGGTGTGTAGTATTTCATTTTATTGTTGTTGTGATGTTGTCTATATTCTGATCCTTTTTTTGTTGTTGTAGGTCTTTCTAACACCAAAGAGCTTCCTAATGCTTTTGCGTGCCATCAACTTGTTGAGAAGGTGACTCCTGTGAGTTGGAAAGGTATCCTGGAAAGCATGTCCATTGAGAAGCTATGTGATCTTCATGACAAGAGCTACACCATGCAGGTTGTGTTGGATAATCATCTTAATGCCCGTATAAGAGAGCTGATTTAGACTTTGAAGAATGCAAAGGAAGAGGTGGGGGTTATCGTAGCCAGGGAGAAGAGTAGGGAGCTCCAATATGCTGAGCTAAAGGCTACATGTAAGGAAGCTATGGAGGACTTTGAGAAGAGTCCTCTGGTACAAGACCTTCGAACCAAGATCCAAGATCTCAAAGCCCAACTGAAAGATAGTTATGCTGAGTGTGGCAAGTTGAAGATGGTGAAAGTAAAGGTCATGGGGTACAAGGGAAGGATACCCACTCTAGAATCCAAGTGTACCAGTTTTGAGGCTAAGTGAACTAGGCTAGGGGAGCAGGAGATTAAACTTCGACAAGAGGTAGATAACTTGAACCTCGAATGTAAGAAACTATAGAGAGATAGGGCTGATGTGGTGTCTAAGGTTGTTCCTTATATAGCCATGGAGTTGTACCATAGTGATGAGGCGGGAAGATTGTGGAAAATCTGGTGGATGCAGCTATATTCCATGGAAAGTGTTTGGCGCTAGAGGAGGCTGTGGAAACAGGTGAGCCTGTCGTCCTGTCCAACGTGCCTTACTATCACTCTACTTCCGAGTAGGAATATGATGATGCTGGAAATGCTTATTCCACCGCAGAGTATCCCTTCTTTGCCGAAGAAACAATGGACCCATCAGCTCTACTTGAAGATCTTCTCTCCAAGAAGCCTCAAAAGATTCGGCCTCCATCTCCCAGCAAAAAGACTCCTTTTCTCCCTATCCCTCAGCTTAATCCTAACTCATCCTATAATGAGTAAAGACTGCCATGTTGGTAGGTATTTGACCCCAAGGGTGGTGTGTACCCTTTAAAAAATTTGGTTTCATGCTTCTATTGGCTGCTGCCTATGTAAAACAATTTAAACTAGTGTTATCTGGGGTTTCTGCCTCATGTGTAGGCTCTGGCCTCCCCTAGAAAATACTTTATTTAGTCTTTTGGGCTGCGGCCATATACTGTGTATGTCAGCACTAATGTTTACTAATGAGAGACTATGTATCATTTTTGCTTATTATGCTTTCTTCTCCTACTTTACTTACAACGCTTTTAGTATTTTACAACTTAAGGCTATATTAAATAGATAGCCTTATTGTGTGTAAATTATGCACCAAGAATATAGCAATCATATAATTTGACTGCTGACAGAGGGTTGCGACCCACTCCGTCTTTGTCTTTAAGGTTCATAAGGCGTAAAAACCCCAAGACCTTTAGGAAAGTTAATGCGAAAATGCATAGGTGTTATTCTTTTTACGTTGAGGCTTATGTATGCTCCACCATCGACTTTTCAACATTGGAACTTGAAAACGACTTGGCTGAACAAATATTTTTCATATAAAATGAAACAAGAGATTTGTGGGAAATGTGTTATATCATTAATTGGGTAGGGAGGATTACATCATTTTTGAAATGAAAACTAGGACGCCTACCATTAATGATTCTTTCCCAAAAACGAAAATAATGCAATACATGAATTAAAAGGTAAATTTCTTGAGCATAGGATCGCCGAAGAGGGTTTCGAGCTTGTAGGCTCCCCTTCCGTAGGCTTCTGATATGACGTAGGGTCCTTCCCATGTTGGTCCTAATTTTCCTTGATATTCAGTTTTCCCTGCGCTGTTTAATCGAAGGACATACTCACCCGGCTTGAATGTCGAAGGCCGGACTCTATTGTTGTAGTATTTTTCAAACTTTTGTTTGTAAATGGCTTCTCTTATTGAAGCTATTTACCTCCGTTCCTCAAGTAGGTCAAGGTTTTCTTGAAGCCGTTCTTCATTTTCTGATACTTCGAAATTCATAATACGCTCTGTTTCGACGCTTACTTTCGAAGGTATAACATCTTCTATTCCAAACGTTAGGCTAAACGGAATTTCCCCATGACTAGACTTGGGGTGTGTCCTATGTGCCCATAGGACTTGGGGTAGTTCATCTACCCATCCGTGATTGCTTCGGCCTAACCGTCATTCAATTCCTTTAATGATATCCCTGTTTGTGACCTCAACTTTTCCGTTACCTTGAGGGTGGTAGACAGATGTGAACGACTGTTTGATTTTTAATCCTTTGGAAAAAGTTAGGAATATTCCCTCAACAAATTTCTTCCCATTGTCCGATATGATGATGTGAGGAACCCTAAATCGGCATATGATGTGTTCCCATGTAAACTTTTCCATGTGCCTTCTGGTTACTGATGCCAAGGGCTTGGCCTCAACCCATTTTGTAAAGTAATCAATGGCTACGACCAAGAATTTAACTCTTCCTGGGGCCACTGGTAAAGTTCCTACTATGTCAATACCCCACTGACAGAAAGGCCATGCGGAAGTCATGAAAGTCATATCTTGTTTTGGAAGTCTTGGAACTTTGGCATGAATTTGGATGGCTTCACATTTTTGCATTATCTCCACTGCGTCTCTGTGCATTGAAGGCCAATAGTAAGCTAACTTTGTTATTTTTGAGACAACAAATCTGGGTCGTACGTGTAGGCTGCAATACCCTTTATGAATCTTGCGAATGATGTTCGAAGCTTGTTTGGGTCCTACACATCGGAGCCATGGGGACAAAAAGGACCTTCTGTACAAGTTATCTCCCATAATCCTGTATTGAGGAGCCTTGATCCTGACCTTTCGTGCTAGTTTTGGATCTTTTGGTAGGATGCCGCTTATTAAGTATTCTCTGATTGGGATCACCCAGTTGGGACCTTCTTCGAGTATGACATCAGAGACTTCGCTTCGTATGATTGACCTTTCAGCTAATACTTCAACTAGGACCTCCTTCGTGAGGTAGGCGAACGCCATTGAAGCCAGTTTGCTCAACACGTCTGCTTTTTTGTTTTGGTTTTTGCGGACGTGCTCCATGACATAGGAATTGAATCCTTCGAGCATCTCCTTGGCCTTATCCAGCTATTGCTTGATAACAGACTGTCTTGCTTCATAGGAGCCCTTAATTTGGTTTGCTACTAATTGTGAATCGACAAAGATGGACTGGTCGCTAACTTCTATGTCCTTAGCAAGCCGAAGACCTGCTAATTATGCTTCGTACTCTACCGCGTTATTCGTAGCATTAAATTCGAAACGAAGTGCGGAAGTGTACTCCTTTCCTTCCGGGCTAACCAGCATTAAACCTGCTCAGGAACCATTGGAGCTTGAGGCTCCATCAGTATATAATTTCCACCTTACTCCCACTTTCGAGGGTTTTTGCTTCGGGCATTCCTTGTCTTGGGGTGGTCCCGATGGTGTTTATGCCAGGAAGTCTGCAAGTATTTGCCCTTTGATGGAGTTTCGACCATTGTACTCTATCTCATGTTCTCCTAGCTCGATAGCCCATTTGGCTAATCTTCCTGATTTTTTAGGTTTTGACAATATCTGTTTGATTGGTTTATCAGTTAACACTGTGATAAGGTGAGCTTGGAAATATCTTCTAAGGCATCTTGCAGCGTGAACTAAAGCTAAACCTAGCCTTTCTAGTTCTGGGTAATTTAAATCGGCTCCTTGAAGAACCCTACTAACAAAGTAGATGGGGATTTGCTTCTTTTCCCTTTCTACCAGCAGTACAGCATTGATACTTTCGAAGGAGGTTACGATATACATGAACAACACTTCGCCTTTGATTGGGTAGTGATTGTACAAATAATTGCACTACCAGGCCTTCGATGATGATCAAAGGATTATTGGGGTGTTGAGGTTGAGCCAAGCTTGTCTTTAACCTGAAATAAGAAATACTAAAACACTACGTTAAGTGATTGCGCAGGGGATGGACCCTGCGAACCACCTCCGGCGTGCGAGTAAGTATGTGTAATGGTAAGTTGAGAGAATATGGTTGAGATTCAGTTAACATACCATGGTTATGGCCCGTCTAATGCTATTTATAGGGGAGAAATAGGCTTTAGAGGGTGGTTGCACTTTGTTCGGAGATCATGGGGGAGTCCCATGATTTGTGGTAACCGCTAGGGCTTTGTAGCCCACGATCTCTGTTTTGGCGGGAAAGCCTAAAGGAAGAGGAGGCGTGGGTATGACCAGGTCAAGGTAGCTCTCCGTTGTAGTTCCTTCGTAGGAGATACCCCGAAGGGCTTTAGGCTTCGATTGGCGGATTCTCACATGGTAACCACTTCATGGATGAATGGTTTTAAGCCAATGAAACGTGTTAAGAGATTAACCTGGGCCTCCGAAGAGAGGGCTTTGCACAGGTTCGAAGGGGAGTCCTTCGACCCGTTCGGAGGGTACATCATCAAGCCCCCTAGTCGAAAGGGATATATACGTACGAGTATAAATTGCATTCGACTCAAAAAATAAACATACGCTCTATCCTCCTTGTTACAAAAGCAAACAACAAAAAGGATAAACCTTTAACTGAAGTCCGCATTAAATGCAACTTCATAATTATCCGCCCCTTTGCTTCACAGCCATAATGGCTATGTTTTCGGTAATCGCAAAATGTCTTTTCAAAATTTTACCATCCATTGGAAATTTGTAAAATCCACAAAGATGGTATACACGTGTGCGACCAGGATTAAAATCCCCATGAGTATATAAACCCATATTAGTAAAAAAACCCTAGCTTATTTTACCTTCCGCCCAAAATACACAAACACCCTTCTGTGCTTTTGGTGCTTCCGTTGAGCGTAGAGGTAACTTTCCATCATATTTCTTTAATTTCTTACTCTTTTAATAGCGACATGAGCATGGCTGCTAAAAGAATAATTAAACAACAAACATGTACTTTGTCGAAAGAAGCGTTATCCGATTTTCTTTGTTATTACCCCATACCAACAGAGTTCAAAATCATGCTTCCAAGAAAGAAGCAAAATATTTTTGATGCTCCCTCTAGATATGTAGGTTTATATGTGCATGCATTTACTCAATCAAACTTTAGGATTCCCATACATCCTTTGATTTTGGAGTTTCTGCAATATTACAAAGTTCATATCTCTAGGTTTAATCTATTTGGTCTAGCCAAGTTAACCACCTATATCGTAATGTGCAAAGCATACAGTTTTGAGCCTACATTGACTGTGCTTAGAGGCTTTGTCAACTTATATCCTGGTGGGGATTGGATAACCATTGCTAAGAGGGGTGAGCATGATGTGCCACACCTATTGACTAAACCCTTCTCGAACATTCAAAATTGGAAAGGTCAATTTTTTTATGTTGAGAGCACAATCATACCTTCTGAGTATCCAGCTTTGTTAGATGAAGCGTACATGTTTGATGAGAAAAGAAACAATGACCCCCTACCTTATGAGATAAGAAGTGTTCCTATGTACCAACGTCCTGCACGCCATCCAGTGGATGTACAAACGTTTCCTGAGCCCATCTTGTTTATGGCTGTCATTATGGACCATTGGGAAGGGTCTCCATCAAAGCCTGAAATTATTTGTGAAGGAAAAAGTATGTACATTTCCTATTTACATAAAATAAATAACTTACCTGCTGATATTCATCTCTTTTTCTTTTGTTGGTGCAGAAATGGCTTTTAGGAACTTTGTGGTATCTAGAGGTGCCAAAGAAGTGAGCTTTATACCAGAAGATCCCAAAGATGTTAGTTATGGAGTCGGTTCCCCATTTGTGTCCGTGAACAACAATGATGTTGATGCTTCCCCCGTTAAGCCTCTGGCTGTGCTTCCTCCTGTCAATCCTTTGAATACTGAGGAAGCCGCCCAGTTTGTAGAGAATATTGCTGAGTCTGATGATCCTCCCTCTGAGAGTGACCAGGTAAAGATCGTAGGGTCTTTCGGCATTGCTGATAGGGTTCGAACCAGGAAAGGAACAAGTGCGAAGGTTGCAAAGGCTGCCCCCAAGAGGAAATTGAACATCCCCACTCCTACATCCAGAACCACCAAGCAGAAGACAGATAAGTCTCGTGGTAAAGCAATTATGTATTCACCAGAAGAGATGGCTAATGATGATGACATCCACAGTAAGCACAAGTTTCTTCAATTCCCCTTATCCTAATGTACTTCGTATCTGATTGATATTTTTTGTATAGGGCTACCGAACACCAAGGAACTACCAAATGCTATCACTTGCCACCTAATGGTTGAGAATGTCACTCCTGCTCCCTGGAGAAAGTCTTTGAGTGACCTGCCTATTGAAAAGTTTTGTGATCTACATGATAAGAGCTACACCAGGCAAGCCATGCTGGACAACCACTTGAACACCCTGATGAAGCGATAAGTGTACCGCTTTTAAGGGGTCATTTAAGCCCTAAATCGTATTTATTTGATCGAATATCGCCCTAAATCGTTCCTTTTGTCATTTTAGGTACTTTTGAGAAGAAATCTGGAAAAGGAAGCATTTTGGACGTTTTTGGAGCATAAAAGTGAAGAAAACGGCAAAGTCTCAAAAATAGGCTGAAAGTTACCTTTGACGGCGTCATATTTAACCCTGGACGGCGTCATGGTTTGGCAAAAGTGGTGGATGTGAAATTTACTCACGATAAGCCAGTGAAAATTGCATGTGAATTCTGACGGCGTCACCCTTTGGAGTGATCAAGGTCGTCACGGCTTAATTTAGAGAGGGACGGCGTCACGTTCAAGGTCTGACGGCGTCAAGCCTTGATAAGCCAGAACGGATTTTGGAGAGCTAAAGAGGGACGACGTCAAGAAGGCCATCCGGGAACCCTAAAAGCGGCGAGGTGATGGCGTCACACTCCATAACGTGACGCCGTCAGATGTAAAAATCTATATATAGTTTTGCAATTCTTTGTCATTAGGGTGGAACTTATTGGGGAACTTTGTGTGTGAAAACCTTAGGACGAATTTGGCAGCTCTTTCAAGGCTTTTTGCCTTGAGATCTTCCATGTTACATTGAAGATAAGTTATCAATTAATCATTCAATATGTCTATGTGTTGTTTGATTCTATCTTATTCTTGTCTTTTGTTTAACATGTTAGGCTAGATTTATCTTGTGTTTGCTTAGATCTAATGAAACCTAGCTATTGATTATTGGTTATTAGTGTGTTGTTAGTTGTATTGGATGATTGTTCATCTATGTTAGGCTTAAGAAAACTAGCTAACTTCCTATTCGGTAACTTGCTTGAACGTCTTAAGAAACATGAACCAATGCGTACTAAAGGTTTTTATGGTTGTATTTAATGCACAAGCGAATTCTAGTGATCCCATGTTAGGAGCTTCCTAGCCGGCTCGACATAGGAGTGAAGTAGGAGCTTGTAGAGTTGGGGAAGTACGTACGCCACCCCACGAATGGTATTAAGGAATACACCCGTCATCCACGCAACTAATACACACTAATCAACCGGTAAAAGATAGTTAGGGAGTAAGGAAATCTAAGTAAACACATTTCCCTCCACATAAGTTTTCACCAACATTTTCATTTTCTGTTATTTTATTTTATTTGCATTCGTAGTAATTTGGGTTAGTTGACTAGCAACTAATTTCGCCCACTCCTTCAAACCCGAGATTTTACTTGCTTTCATAAAAATATAAAAACATAAAAAAGAATCTTCTCTCACCCTTAGACCTATTAGAGTAATTTTTCATACCTAACGAACACTATTCCCTGTGGAGAACGATCAATCCCCCGTACTTACCACTACACTATACTACATCGGTCAGGTACACTGCCTGGTGGGGTTGTAAGCCTCTTGAGATCCCTTGAGAGGTAAAACCTGCTGTAAGGTTGCAAAACCACGCATCAAGTTTTTGGCGCCGCTGCCGGAGAATAGTTATTGTTTAGGTTTGAATTTTTATTTTATAGGTCTACTCACTAGATTCCTTTCTAGTGAGATTTTTATTTTCTTTTTATAGGTTTTCTTTAGTCTATCTTATTTCTTTGTACTTTTGTTTGTGATACCTTCCACTTACCTCATGAGTAACATTGGTCATTTGATCCTGTTATTCGTATTTTTCGCCGTGCAAACTTTCAACTACCCGTTCCCGCCCCCATCATAGAAAACAACAACCTTTCATCCGACCACCACTTTGGTAACAATTCTGAGATGGAGGAGTCTGACCATGAGAATGACCATGTTAGTCCGTTTTACTACTCAGACTCCGATGAGGATGCCGGTAATGGAGAAGTAGTTAACGAGGAATGGGGAAAAGAGGAAATTGATCCCTTTAAGTATGTTGACCCTAGGACTAAGATCGAAAAGGATAGCCTCTTTAACATACAATTTCCGTGTAAGATTGGTTATCATGATTTTTATGCTTATCTTAACTCATCTTTGCCTATGAACATTATCTCTCGCGCTAATTATAATAAAATCATGGTAGATGAGCTTGAATATCAAGGAGATAACATTGTTGCTAGGACTAAGCCACTACACGTATTCGTTGGAAGTTTTGTGTATTTGGTGGATTTTATGGTTATGGAGAACTTAGGAGAATTCATTGATAACAAATTAACCCAAGTCATTTTTGGAGAACCCTTCAAAAGGTTGACCCACCTTGACGAAAAACTTGTGGACGGGTTAATTACATTCTCGGATGGGGATGAAGATTTTACTTACCAAATGCCCCGAGCACATCCTAGGTTTAAAAACTACTCCATTGAATCTTGCAATATACTTGTGCCTCTTGATTTGTTAAGTGAGAATGATAAGAGGAAGGGGCTCAAATATCCACATGAGAAAAATAAGAGATACTATCATGGATGTTTGGAGCTGAATGATGAATACAAGAAAGATGAGGCAACAATTAGATGGCTCACACTCGGATACGTGAGCATAAGCGACACTAGATGAGCCTTACTTTGAGTCTAGCTACAAGACTCGTTAATAAAGAAAAGCGCTTCTTGGGAGGCAACCCAAGCTTTATTTGCTTTGTGTGTTTAATTATTTGTTTGTTTGATTTTATTTGTTTCCGTATGTATGTTTAATTTTTATTTTTATTGATTCATGTTCAAAAGTAAATTGTGAAAATGCTTTATATTGTTTTTAACTTCGTCTTAACTACATATAAAGGTATTTTGCAAAAGTTAAGTGTAAGGGAAATCTAAATCGGTTTATTAGAACACAAATAAACATGAATCATAATAATAATAAATTAACATACATATTAGTATTTGTTTGAGTCAAATGCTTGTATCGAGTCATAATGATGTTTTGCAGGATTTCCAGGAAGTAAGGTATAGGTTTTTACAAAAATTTTCCGGAAACGTAACATGAGAATTCTGTCAGATCATATCTGACGGCGTCAGGAGTTACAACCTGACGGCGTCAGGTTTAATTTTCTGAAAATTTTTGAAAGTTTTGTTTTCATAAAAAGTTTTTATTAAATCTATAACTTATAATCTCCAGGAATCTGCAAAATTATCATTCCACAAGCATTATATCCTTATATATAGATTTATCCCGCCGATGTTATGCAGGTTTTCGTGTTTGTTTTCTCAGGTTTAACAGGTTATTTTGGACAAGTAAATGTTTTTTGGATCAAGCTTATGGCGATGCATTAGTCATGGAGCTTCAACATTCTCTTTGGAAGAAGATCTAACCGTGTTACTTCATTATCCACCGGACGAATCAGGGGAGTATTTGATTTCATTCTTTTACTTTATACTTTTACATCTTGTTATTTGAACATTGGGGACAATGTTCATCTTAAGTGTAAGGGGGGGGGGTAAAAGTACGATTAGAGAATACAATTGCGCTTGATTTTTGTTTGTTTAATAGTAGATGTGTAATAAAACTGAGATAAATACCTGTTAGGGTAATTTTAGTGCCAAATTTAAAATTTTTTACAACATATAGGAGTGAAACTTTGATCTTAATGAGCGTCTCACGGATAGGAGTTATATGACTAGCACAAAAACCGTACCACTAAAAAATTTTCCACCCCAAATATGTGAGGTTCGCCCCTAGAATTGGTAGGAAAAGCATTTATGCTATGATGTGTGTACCGGTAGCACTTAGATTCTAGAACTTGCGTTAGGGCCATTCCGAGGCCACAAGTGAGACTACATTCGTGTAGTTAGATTTACTACATGATAAGAGGCATTAGGATTAACCCATTGTTTTACACCTGTGTTTTTGTTATAATTACTTTGGCTACATTGGTCAAGTAATTCTCCCACACCCTTTGCGTTGTACTAATTTTTAGTACACGATACCCCTAGTACACCCCTCAGAGCCTATCTTTTCATTTCGACCTTTAAGCATTTTACTTAAAGGAAGAATTTGTTACACCCCACTAAAATGTACACCCAAATCGCCTTAGCCTACCTTGTATGCACTCATCTTTAGTGCATTATTGTTACAACATTTGTTTAAACCCAAGTTAATTATCTAGTTGATTACATGGTTGCTAAGTCGAGTCATATCCTTGTACATATTGTTTTGGGACGATTGGGACTCATGGGTAAAGTACTAGTGTAATGGAGTAATGGGGAAGAACATCATTTATTACCCCCATATGTGCTAAATATTTTAAAAAAGTACTCCAAGTTTTTCAATTATCTTAATTCGAGTCATTAGAATAGTTATTTGTAAAGTTATGTAAAAGTTCAAGTGTAAGGGGAATGCAATGCCCCTATGATGTATTATTTTGGATGGTAGGGCAAAAGTGTATGCAAAAAAAAAAAAAAAAAAAAAAAAAAAAAAAAAAAAAAAAAAAAAAAAAGGGAAAAATCAAGAAAAATACAAAAAAAATGAGAAAAAGAAAAGTAGAAAAAACATACGGACTACCATCCCGTTTCATTTTATGTTTATTTTATGTTTTTGTTATTTTCGTTCATTAGCTTAAATCGAGTCGAGTCTTGGCTTAGCAACATTGTATAGTACATGTAATTGATCAAGATCTTTAACTCGCCACCAGTAAAATATCCTTTATCCAACAAAACCGTGTTTTCCTTTTCCCTACACCTAACGTTATAACCCATGTAAAAGCCCTCTTTGATAGTTTATCTTAGGTGCTTACGCCTAGTGGAGGAGGTTTTCGATCCTTTCCCAAGCCTATGGTAATCTATTTGCTATGACAGGTAGTGAGAGATATTATCCGTTTTCATTTATGAGATTTATTTTGATGTGTAACACCTAAAATCCGAAAAGCATGTAAAATGACCATAATGCCCCTATAAGTTTAAAAATTAATTAAAAGCTGGTAAAGTATCAAATAAATCCCGAACTTCTGACAATGCACAAGTTATGCTTCCAAATAATTTTAAGAACTTCAATTAACATTTATACAAGCTGTGAAATTACCAAAATAACCCTATGAAGGCCGAATAGTATTTAAATGTGTTTATATGTATTTTAAATATTATAAAATCATGTAAATATGGCAAATTTGAAATCAAATCAATCCTAAACTAATTCCAGCCCATGATTGCCAAGATTTCTGGTCAAAGTCCTCCCCTATGACTCGGCATTCCTTATTAAACACCAATCCATATCTTTCCTTCCAAACCCTAATTACCGATTGATAAGAAAACACACAAAGAAATTCCATAGCCTCCATCCGATTCTCTAAAATTACCAAAGCAATTTTCTGAGCTTGAACATCATCTAAGGAGTCCTAGAAAAATCAGGTTGAGTTCGTTTGTGGCCTGGTTCGTTCGTTGTGGAATTATTCTTATCGATATATCACTTTTAAGGTATAATTCGTATCAATTCAACCAAGCTTCATAAAATTCGTTTCTTATTTTTCCTGAGGTTCTTATATCATATGTGATCTGTGAAAAATGTGTACAAGGTGATTTGATCCCATTTGGAGTCGTGGTGAATTCTTTCTTGTCGAGTAACCATCCGAGAAGCAACAAAATTGTGCAGCCTTGTTCACTCGTTCTAAAAATATTATGGTATTTTTCCCAGCCTCTAATAATCGTATATATCATTAGAAAAATAATCAAAATAGCCCATGCATCATGTATGCTTCGTATGGTAATTCTTGTATTTTTAAACCCTAAATCGAACTAAATTCTATAAATCATGCATGCGAATTTTCTTGACCAGGCTATTATTTTTTGTGGCCCCTATGATCATCATACAACACCAGAAAAATGCTCATTGGAATTGTTGAGGCTTAAAACTATTTTTGGTGAAATTACTTTATAATCGGCAAAAGGAAATAAGAACAAAAAAATACCTAGCGAGAAAACTAGGGTTCAAAAATGATAAGATCTGATTATAAATGAACATTAATGATGTGGGAATGATTACATAATTATTGGGATCGATTAGGGTTTTATTTTGTTAAAAATGGTGTTTAACGATTTGGTAATTAAATATAAAGGGGATGTTTTGTAAATATTAAAACTCATGGGCTATTTTTGTCATGTTCTATAGATCATGTATGACCTATAAAAATTATAAAATGAAGGGCCTATATGTAAAATATGTGAGATAATGAAATTAGTTGAAGTTGTTGGTTCGAATTGGAAAGTGAATAAATATAGGGACTAAATATGAAATTTCTGAAAAGTTGAGGTCGACTTGTGTTATGAATGATATTCAGGGGCTAATATGTAAATTTGGATATTTATTGGACTAATGTGTAATTATTATAAATTAAAGATTGAAAATGTAAACTTTAAGGTTAATTATGTAAACTAATTAAATGGAGGGACCTATTGTGTAAATATTGAATAATTGGAGGTTAAATCGTATATCTTATTAAAATGAGTACTCATTGTGTAAATTTGATAAACCAAGGGTTTAATGTGTAATTATGCATGTTTGAAGGTTTAAAATGTAACTTTGGAAATACAGGGGTGTAAAATGTAAATTGTGAAAACATGAGGACCAAAGGTGTAAATATGCTAAAGATACCTTATTCCCAGCTAATATTGATCTAATTAAGCTATGTGCTCAATACTTCTAAAAATGGAAACCTTCTAATTATGGAAACTTTCTAAAAGTGGAAACTTACTAAAAAGGGAAAGTTACTTAAAATGGAAAGATGGTTAATTAAGAATGATTTGTAATTCCCTTTTAATCCTTTAGGTGTGAAGAAGGAGAGACTTTGAGCTGTCCCCTGTTTCTGTGCTTATTTCTATTTGTGCTTTCTTCATAAGGTACAGATACTCTGCCCTTTTTCAGTAAGGGTTCTTATATTCTTATACATTGATTTTGAGATATGATTCAGTTAAGATTTCCCAAGCCATTGCTATGTTCCCTTGAATGAACCTTTGATAATACTTGTGATATGACCTTGAGATGCACCTTTTGATATATGACCTTGAGCTATGATTTTGAGACATGACTCTTAGTTTGATACCCGAGCCATTTTTGTACTTTCCTAGCCAGGAAGGTAACCTGGCCATGTCTGTGATGCACCATTGGCATGACTCCTGTGTGGGGGAGTGATTTCTCACACCGTCCCTTTTATATTATCTGCCGGCTATTGACTTTGAGATTGACTTTGAGTTTGGGGGGGCGTATGGATTGCAATCCTAGATTTGTTTGTTTAGTGGATTTAACTATGACTTTGAGTATGACTTTGAGGTGACTGGTGCTGTGTGCAATACACGCCTTTCACATTTTTGGGAGCTAGCTACTCCACCCCTGTTGATACATGAGGACACCCCTCATATTATCTGGTTGCCTGAGAGGTATCCCCTCTGATTGTGAGCTTGTGACTTTGAGACTGTGATGTTGAGATTATGACTTTGAGTTTGTGGGCTCGTGGTAGAAAACTATCCTATATTTCCTTATTTCTTTTGCTTTGATTATACCTTATGATATTTCTCAGTGCCTCATTATATTTCGGTTTCGTTATCCTTGCTTTGTATTATGTATCTGTTCACTGAGCTTTGTAAGCTCAACCGCACGTTTTCTTTTTCGTGTGATGCAGGTATCTAGCTGGGAGATGGATCTTATGCTTGGGATGAGAGTTAGTTGAAGCTTTTTCCTTAGATGATGTCCTACCCTAGTCTTGCCAGTTGTTTAGACATTTTGATTATGGATTCATTTCGTTATGTATTTCCTTTGGATTATTTCGTTATCTTGTGAGACTTTTGTATTGGATTCAAGTCATGTTGACTTGGCTTATTTATTTATGATGTTTTATGGCTTCCGCTGTGTATATGTATGAATGCTTTGTAATGTC
Organism: Artemisia tridentata subsp. tridentata; assembly: GCA_021014915.2. NCBI lineage: Eukaryota > Viridiplantae > Streptophyta > Magnoliopsida > Asterales > Asteraceae > Artemisia > Artemisia tridentata. Next base: position 268,928,855 of record CP139503.1, read on the forward strand.
GCCATAATGTGATATCTCTACCCTTGTCGGGTTGGGGTGTTACATGATGACACTTGAGAGATGTGAGTATCTAAACACTACTTGTGAGGTGCTAGTTTATAATCTCCGTGCTTATTATGATTGAAGTGGAACGATTATTTGTTGTAATTACTTTTATGTTTGCATTAAATGACCCCTAACTTGTATTTTGATTAGAATAAAAGCGCATTTGCTTGAGGACAAGCAAATCTCAAGTGTAAAGGTATTTGATGAAGCGATAAGTGTACCGCTTTTAAGGGGTCATTTAAGCCCCAAATCGTATTTATTTGATCAAATATCGCCCTAAATCGTTCCTTTTGTCATTTTAGGTACTTTTGAGAAGAAATCTGGAAAAGGAAGCATTTTGGACGTTTTTGGAGCATAAAAGTGAAGAAAACGGCAAAGTCTCAAAAATAGGCTGAAAGTTACCTTTGACGGCGTCATATTTAACCCTGGACGGCGTCATGGTTTGGCAAAAGTGGTGGATGTGAAATTTACTCATGATAAGCTAGTGAAAATTGCATGTGAATTCTGACGGCGTCACCCTTTGGAGTGATCAAGGTCGTCACGGCTTAATTTAGAGAGGGACGGCATCACGTTCAAGGTCTGACGGCGTCAAGCCTTGATAAACCAGAACGGATTTTGGAGAGCTAAAGAGGGACGGCGTCAAGAAGGCCATCAGGGAACCCTAAAAGCGGCGAGGTGACAGCGTCACACTCCATAACGTGACGCCGTCAGATGTAAAAATCTATATATAGTTTTGCAATTCTTTGTCATTAGGGTGGAACTTATTGGGGAACTTTGTGTGTGAAAACCCTAGGACGAATTTGGCAGCTCTTTCAAGGCTTTTTGCCTTGAGATCTTCCATGTTACATTGAAGATAAGTTATCAATTAATCATTCAATATGTCTATGTGTTGTTTGATTCTATCTTATTCTTGTCTTTTGTTTAACATGTTAGGCTAGATTTATCTTGTGTTTGCTTAGATCTAATGAAACCTAGCTATTGATTATTGGTTATTAGTGTGTTGTTAGTTGTATTGGATGATTGTTCATCTATGTTAGGCTTAAGAAAACTGGCTAACTTCCTATTCGGTAACTTGCTTGAACGTCTTAAGAAACATGAACCAATGCGTACTAAAGGTTTTTATGGTTGTATTTAATGCACAAGCGAATTCTAGTGATCCCATGTTAGGAGCTTCCTAGCCGGCTCGACATAGGAGTGAAGTAGGAGCTTGTAGAGTTGGGGAAGTACGCACGCCACCCCACGAATGGTATTAAGGAATACACCCGTCATCCACGCAACTAATACACACTAATCAACCGGTAAAAGATAGTTAGGGAGTAAGGAAATCTAAGTAAACACATTTCCCTCCACATAAGTTTTCACCAACATTTTCATATTCTGTTATTTTATTTTATTTGCATTCGTAGTAATTTGGGTTAGTTGACTAGCAACTAATTCCGCCCACTCCTTCAAACCCGAGATTTTACTTGCTTTCATAAAAATATAAAAACATAAAAAAGAATCTTCTCTCACCCTTAGACCTATTAGAGTAATTTTTCATACCTAACGAACACTATTCCCTGTGGAGAACGATCAATCCCCCGTACTTACCACTACACTATACTACATCGGTCAGGTACACTGCCTGGTGGGGTTGTAAGCCTCTTGAGATCCCTTGAGAGGTAAAACCTGCTGTAAGGTTGCAAAACCACGCATCACACCCGCACAAGGGAGTTGATTAATATGGTGAAGGATGCAAAGGAGGAGGTAGTTGTTATCGTTGCCAAGGAGAAAGACAGGGAGAAGAAGTATGCTGAGTTAGAGTCTAGGTGTGATGAGGCTATGGCGGACTTTGAGAAGCATCCCAGGTATGAGGCCCTTCATGCCAAGATGGACAGTCTCGAAGGACAGCTTAAGGAGTTGCAAGGTAAGCTTAAGATGGAAGAGGCCAAGATTTCAGGATATGAGACACAGGTTACAATACTTGAGTGTAAATGCACTAGTCTTGAGGCTGAGAGAGTTAGGTTAGTGGAAAAGGAGGTCAAGCTTTGCCAGGAGATGGATGGATTAAAACTCAAGTGCAAGAGTTTAAAGAATGATAGGGCTGAAGTGGTGTCGAAGGTTGTCCCTTACTTTGCGATGGAGTTGTACCATAACGATGAGGTGGGAGCTGTTGTGGGAAAGCTTGTGAAAGCCTCCATATTCTACGGTAAATGCACAACTCTAGAGGAAATCGCCGAAACCAAGAAACCAGTGGTGTTGTCAGAGGTGCCTTATTACCGTCCGAATTCCGAGCATGAATATAATGAAGCTGGTAATGCATACACAACAGCGGAGTACCCGTTCCTTGCCGAAGCAACCAGGGACCCCTCAGCCTCAATTGAAGATCTCCTATCCAAGAAGCCAAGGAAAATACAGCCTCCCTCTCCTACCAAAAGAACCCCATCTGTGAAGCTTCCATCCCTATATCAGCAAAAGGATTCGAATTCCTCAAAGAATATTTGAAGGTTGCCTATGTTGGCAATAATTTGGTCTTTAAGGGTGGCATGTACCCTGTTGATCAATTTCTTATGATGGTTTGCTAGGCCTGTGCCTAGTTGTTTGAACAATTTATCTTTGTGCTTCTGGGCTTCGACCCAGTTTTTAGACAATTTGTTTTGATGCTTTAATGTTGGCTTATGACTATATGTAGCCTTTTTAATGCCAGTTTAGGGGGCTATGTCCCGCTTTTGATATCATGCTTATCTTCTCTTACGCTTATATACAAACGTAAATATACAACCTAAGGTTATGACCTTATTGTGTGTATTTTGGACCAAGATTTTCAGCAATCGTATAGTTTGACTGCGACAGAGGGTCGCGACCCACTCCGTCTTTTATCCTTAAGTTGCGAAGGGCTTAGAATACCCTAAGACTTTATAGGAAAGTTAATGTGAATTGTAATGGATGTTATTTTCATACAAGACATGTGTCTTGCTTCATCCTTCGACATTGAAACTTGTAAAGTACTTGGCTGATCAAATCTTTGTTGTATAGAACGAAACAAGAGATTTTGAGGGAAATGCGTTATATCATTAAGTGGGTAGGGAGGATTACATCATTTTAAGAAATGAACACTAAGACATCTACCATTAATGCTTCTTTCCCAAGTGAGAAGAATGCGTTACATGAAATTGAAAAACAAGCTACGTGCTTTAAAAAGAGTAAGTCTTATATGTTAAACATACGAAAGTTAGTATCATCTCCATTCTTGTCCGTGACATTTCTTCTCCTTTGTTGCCGCAGCCTTCCGACCTGTCGTTGGGCCCTTCGAATGTTGGCCTTGGCTTTGCTTGTGCTGTTTTATTCAAAGGACATATTCCTATATGTCCACAGGACTTGGGGTAGTTCGTCTACCCACTCATGCTGGTGTCGCACTAACCTTACCTCGATTTCCATGACAATGTCCTTGTCAACACAAGTGAACATTTGCTTTATGTTTAGGCCTTCACAGAAAGATGGGAATACCCCTTCGACGAATTGCTTCCCTTTGTAGGAGGTGATAATTTGCGGGACTCCAAATCGGCAAATTATGTACTCCCATGCAAACGTTTCCACATGCTTTCCTGTTATTGATGCCAAAGTTTTGGCTTCGACCCATTTGGTGAAGTAGTCTATGGCTATTACCAAGAATTGTACCCATCCAAGAGATACTGGCAGAGGTCCGATTATGTCGAATCCCCATTGGCCAAAAGACCTTGCTGATTTGATAGGGTTTTCGTAATGCTCTGGTAAACTTGGAACTTTTGAGTGTGCCAGACATGCTTCACACATTTGTGGTATTTTAGTTGCGTCCTCCAGCATTGATGGCCAGTAATACCCCAACTTCTCTATTTTCGAGGTGATGACCTGAGGATCCGTGTGCATTCCACAAAATTCTTCATGAGCATCATAGATGATGCTCGCAGCCTGCTTTAGTCCCACACAATGAAGCCATGTAGATAAGAAGGATCTCCTGTAGAGATTATCCCCAATAAGTCTATATTGGGGTGCCTTGACCCTGACCTTTCGTGCTAACTTTGGGTCTTCAGGAAGGATACCGCTGATCAAGTATTCCCTTATTGGGGTCATCCAATTTGGGCCTTCGTCAAGTATGATATCAGATACTTCGCCTCTTTTTATTGACCTGTCAGCCAATACTTCTATCAAGACTTCCTTTGTCAGATGAGCAAATGCCATCGAAGCTAGCTTGCTCAAGGCATCTGCTTTCTTGTTTTGATTTCTGCGAACATGTGCTATCTAATAGGATTCGAACCCTTGAAGAAGTTCTTTAGCTTTATCCAAATATTGTTTGATGGTGGGCTGCCTTGCTTCATAAGAGCCCTTGATTTGGTTGGTGACTAGCTGCGAGTCCACAAAAATGGAGAGGTTTTGAACCTCCATCTCCTTTGCAAGTCGAAGACCGGCTAACAAAGCCTCGTACTCAGCTACATTATTGGTGGCTTCGAACTCAAAACGTAATGCATAAGTATACTCCTTCCCTTCCGGACTGACCAGCATTAGACCTGCTCCCGAACCGTCGGAGCTTGAGGCTCCATCTGTGTATAGTTTCCACCCCTCCTTCGTCTTTGGGGGCTTTTCTTTTGGGATTTCCTTGTCTTGGCTAGGCCCGGAGGGTGTTTCAGCAAGAAAGTCTGCAAGTATCTGGCCTTTGACGGAGTTTCGACCCTTGTACTCTATTTCATGCTCCCCCATTTCGATGGCCCATTTAGCCACTCTACCCGATTTCTTCGGCTTTTCCAATATCTGTTTAATTGGCTTGTCGGTTAATACTGTGATGGGATGAGCTTGGAAGTACCTTCGTAGACGCCTTGCGGCATAAACCAAAGCTAAGATCAGCTTTTCCAACTCCGGATAGTTCAATTCGGCCCCTTGCAGGACCCTGCTAACAAAGTAAATCGGGACTTGTTTCTTATCCCTTTCTGCCAAAAGAACAGCACTGATGCTTTCGAAGGATGCCGCAATGTACATGAACAACACTTCGCCTTTGATTGGGGCTGTAAGTGTTGGTAGGATTTCCATAAATTCCTTCAGCTTTTGGAAAGCGGCTTCTGCATCACAACTCCATTCGAAAGTATTTTTATCCGTGCACCCCTTGAGTGTTTTGAAAAATGGTAAAGAACGATCTGCCCCTTTCGACAGGAATCTGCTGAGTGCTGCGAGCTTCCCATTCAGGCTCTGTACTTCTTTCAATGACTTTGGAGCTTGTAGATCAGTGATGGCTTTGACTTTCGAAGGGTTAGCTTTGATCCCTTGCTTTGTAATCAGATGCCCCAAGAATTGTCCTTCTTCTACGCCGAAGGAGCATTTTTTTGGGTTAAGATTCATGTTGATTGCCCTTAATTGATCGAAAGTTTCTTGAATGTCAGAGAGTAGGTCTTCCTCAGTCCTACTATTTATTACCATGTCATCAACGTAGGCTTCCAAGTTCCTTCCTATTTGCTTGTGGAAGGCTTTGTCTACCAAACGTTGATAAGTTGCCCCTGCGTTCTTTAGACCGAAAGGCATTTTCTTGTAGCAATAGAGACCGTTTCCTGTGTAGAAGGCTGTCTTCTCCTCATCTTCCTCCGCCATTTGTATTTGGTGATACCCCTTGTAGGCATCAAAAAAAAATTTGAAACGGAAACCCGAGAGGGATTCGACCTTCCAATCAATTTCTGGCAGGGGGTAGCAGTCCTTCGGGCAAGCTTTGTTGATGTCGGTGAAGTCAACACACATTCGCCACCCTCCGTCACTCTTCTTTACCATAACTCGATTGGCTACCCAGGTTTGGTATTTCACTTCCCTGAGAATTCCTGCTCGTACAAGTTCATCCACCTCTTTACAAGCGGATGCGCTCCTTTCAGGTGCCAGACTTCGTCGCTTTTGCTTAATTGGTTCAATGTGCTTGAACTCATTAAGCTTTTGTTCTATGCTGAAGGGCTTGCCATCGATCATAAGAGTCCGAGGAACCCCCGTCATATCTGAGTACGTCCATGCGAAGACGTCTTTGTTGGCTTTGAGTAGCTTCTCCAAGTCTGCTTTAAAGTTAGCAGGGAGTTGTTTCCCGATTACCACCGTTTGCTCTGGATAGAGCTCATTTACCACAATACGTTCTTCGGCATATGTACAACTTGGAATGGCCTTCGGAGGCTCTTCGGGACTTTCCTTGATCTTCTTGCCAATATCTCCGGTCTTCCCCTGATTGTAACTGGAGAACACGGTACCTATCCCATAAGGTGTGTGGAATTTGACCGCTGCATGTATGGTGGAGACTACGATACCCATCTTTTGCATGGCGGTCCTTCCTATCAATAGGTTGTAAGGAGAATCGGACCTTACGATGGCAAATGTGAGGGTTTCTGTCCTTGCGAGCTTGCCTTCTCCTATTGTAATATCCAATGGCACTTCTCCCAGAGGCCAAGAATGCTCACCGGAGAACCCTACCATTGGTATCTTCGAATCAACCCGTTGCGATCTGATCGAAGGCTTGAGCTTAAGAAAACAATGCTCGTATATGATTTCGCAGGAGCTTTCGCAGTCCATGTAGGCTCTGTTTACTTCTCGGTTGAAGACTAGAACTTTGATAACCACTGGATCATTTGAAGGGACTTGGCCTGTAATAGGAGGAAATGTTACCTCCCCTAATTCGTTTACCCCCTGCTCCGTTACCTTTCTTTTTAAGCCGGCTTCGCCCCAATGAACCATGAGTATTGGGGATTCGAGAGGAGTAGTATCTTTAGCCAATTGAGTGTCAGACATTTTTTCCTTTCCCTTCTTTATACCCTTCCCCAGATGTGCCAATTGCCCGAACTTTACAGCCTCTTCTATATGTTTCTTTAGCTCCCTGCAACTGTTCATATCATGGCCATAATCTTCATGAAAATGACAATACTTGCTTGTATCCTTGTTTTTACCCTTGCTTGTCATGCGAGGGGGTGCTTCGAAGGCCTTAGCAGCCCTCTCCAGAGCAAGTATTTCTTTCGGAGACTTAGTTAAACTTCCCAGCAAACCGTGATTAGGACCTTTATACGGAGAAAACATGTCACTGCCTTTGTTCTTGTTCTTGGATCCTTCCCACACAGAATGCTTTGAGAACTTCTTGTTGTTGTCTCTATCAACCGGAGCACCATTAGTAGATACTTCTTTTGCTTCAATCCAAGCATACGTCTTTTCCATTAACCCCTTGTAAGTTGTCAGGAGGTCGGTGGATAAGAATTCCACCAAACTTCGATTTCGAAGACCATGTACGAAACCCGAAATGCGCTGATCTTCATGAAGACCAAAGATCTGTAAAGTTTCATTGGTGTACCTAGTAACGAAAGCCCTTGTGCTCTCGTTTTCTTTTTGCTTGATGTTGTGCACCAATAGATAGGTCCTAGTAAACTTCTTTTGCTGACTGAAGTGTGATCGAAACTTAGCCTTGAGATCATCAAGATTGACAATGCTGCCAGGCTTTTGCCCATTCCACCAAATACGGGCAGAATCCCGCAGGGTATAAGTAAACATGTGACAGGCCACAGGCATAACTCACTTTTGCATCTTAATAGCCCTGATTGAACAAATATTTGCCAACCAAGCCTTCGATGATGATCAAAGGAATAATGGGGTGTTGAGATTGCGCCAAGCTTGTTCTTAACCTGAAAATAAGAAATACGAAGACACTACGTTAAGTTAACTTTTGAGAGTGAAGTTAACTTTGAGATAACATTGAGATTACTTACTTTGTTCTTGCCCGACTAAGCTATTTATAGGGGAGAAATAGGCCTTAGTGGGCGGTTGCACTTATTTCGGAGATCATGGGGGCGTCCCATGATTTGTGGTAACCGCTAGGGCTTTGTAGCCCACGATCTCTATTTTGGCGGGAAAGCCAAGGGAAGAGGGAACGTGGGTTTGACCAGGTCAGGATGGTTCTTCGCTCTTGGTTCTTGTCGGAGGTAAGGCTCCAAGCGGTAACGGAGGCCAGGCTCTGATCATTGACGGAGGTCAGGCTCCAAACGGTAACAGGAGGCCAGGCTCCGAACGGTGGCAGAGGCCAGACTCCGAACGTTGACGGAGGCCAGGCTCCGAATGTTGACGGAGGCCAGGCTTCGAACGTTGACGGAGGCCAGACTCCGAACAGTGACGGAGGCCAAGCTCCGAACATTGACAGAGACCAGGTTCTGAACCGCGACGGAGGCCAGGTTCAGAACCGTGACGGAGGCCAGGTTCTGAACCTCGACAGAGGTTAGACACTATGAGTGCCTTGGGTGAAGATTGACCTGGGCCTTCGAAGAGAAGGCTTCGTACAGGTTCGAAGGGGAGTCCTTCGACCCGCTCGGAGGGTACATCATCAAGCCCCCCAGTCGAAAGTGATATATACGTACGAGTATATATTGCTTACGACTCAAAAAACATGCTACACTCTATTCCTTTCGTCACAAATTCATACGAGTAAAGGATAAGTGCTTAAACAAACTTGTGCAATAAATGCGGCTAATGAATATGGAACTTCCACACCTTACGCCACACACTATCCCTTTCATCACAAATTCGTCACTTAAGTATTCCAACCCCCTTCGTATCTCAGCATCCCGAACATGCCTTTTGCGAGCCCTTAAGAGGGATTCCAACGCTTTGTGATTGCCTTCGACAAAGGCTGGGCTAATAACAGGTTCCGAATTGGCTGATCTCGAAGCATGATGGTTGGGTGCTACTTCTGGGTGAGAACATGTTGTGAACGTGGAAGCGGTTATTGGGGGAAGGTTGTTGGAGTCGTTGACTGGGATTGGAGCCAAGGTCGAGAAACCCGGTGGGGGAGTATCTTCTCTTCCTTGATCCATGCCGGATATATAGTGAAAGTAGTTCCAATTGGTTATAATCTTGGAAATAACGAGACTTATTGTTGCGGGTCCCACGGATGGCGCCACTGATTGAACAAATATTTGCCAACCAAGCCTTCGATGATGATCAAAGGAATAATGGGGTGTTGAGATTGCGCCAAGCTTGTTCTTAACCTGAAAATAAGACATACGAAGACACTACGTTAAGTGATTGCGCAGGGGTTGGACCCTGCGAACCACCTCCGGCGTGGCGAGTAAGTATGTGTAATGGTAATGTAGGTCGTAAATTTTGAGAGTGAAGTTAACTTTGAGATAACATTGAGATTACTTACTTTGTTCTTGCCCGACTAAGCTATTTATAGGGGAGAAATAGGCCTTAGTGGGCGGTTGCACTTATTTTGGAGATCATCGGGGCGTCCCATGATTTGTGGTAACCGCTAGGGCTTTGTAGCCCACGATCTCTATTTTGGCGGGAAAGCCAAGGGAAGAGGGAACGTGGGTTTGACCAGGTCAGGATGGTTCTTCGTTCTTGGTTCTTGTCGGAGGTAAGTCTCCAAGCGGTAACGGAGGCCAGGCTCTGATCATTGACGGAGGTCAGGCTCCAAACGGTAACAGGAGGCCAGGCTCCGAACGGTGGCAGAGGCCAGATTCCGAACGTTGACGGAGACAGGCTCCGAAAAGTCGAAGGTGGGGCTTCCGAACAGTGACGGAGGCCAGGCTCCGAATGTTGACGGAGGCCAAGCTTCGAACGTTGACGGAGGCCAGACTCCGAACAGTGACGGAGGCCAGGCTCCGGACGTTGACAGAGACCAGGTTCCGAACCGCGACGGAGGCCAGGTTCTGAACCTCGACAGAGGTTAGACACTATGAGTGCCTTGGGTGAAGATTGACCTGGGCCTTCGAAGAGAAGGCTTCGTACAGGTTCAAAGGGGAGTCCTTCGACCAGCTCGGAGGGTACATCATCAAGCCCCCCAGTCGAAAGTGATATATACGTACGAGTGTATATTGCTTACGACTCAAAAAACATGCTACACTCTATTCCTTTCGTCACAAATTCGTACGAGTAAAGGATAAGTGCTTAAACAAACTTGCGCAATAAATGCGGCTAATGAATATGGAACTTCCACACCTTACACCACACACTATCCCTTTCATCACAAATTCGTCACTTAAGTATTCCAACCCCCTTCGTATCTCAGCATCCCGAACATGCCTTTTGCGAGCCCTTAAGAGGGATTCCAACGCTTTGTTATTGCCTTCGACAAAGGCTGGGCTAATAACAGGTTCCGAATTGGCTGATCTCGAAGCATGATGGTTGGGTGCTACTTCTGGGTGAGAACATGTTGTGAACGTGGAAGCGGTTATTGGGGGAAGGTTGTTGGAGTCGTTGACTGGGATTGGAGCCAAGGTCGAGAAACCCGGTGGGGGAGTATCTTCTCTTCCTTGATCCATGCCAGATATATAGTGAAAGTAGTTCCAATTGGTTATAAGCTTGGAAATAACGAGACTTATTGTTGCGGGTCCCACGGATGGCGCCACTGATTGAACAAATATTTGCCAACCAAGCCTTCGATGATGATCAAAGGAATAATGGGGTGTTGAGATTGCGCCAAGCTTGTTCTTAACCTGAAAATAAGAAATACGAAGACACTACGTTAAGTGATTGCGCATGGGTTGGACCCTGCGAACCACTTCCGGCGTGCGAGTAAGTATGTGTAATGATAATGTAGGTCATAAATTTTGAGAGTGAAGTTAACTTTGAGATAACATTGAGATTACTTACTTTGTTCTTGCCCGACTAAGCTATTTATAGGGGAGAAAATAGGCCTTAGTGGGCGGTTGCACTTATTTCGGAGATCATGGGGGCGTCCCATGATTTGTGGTAACCACTAGGGCTTTGTAGCCCACGATCTCTATTTTGGCGGGAAAGCCAAGGGAAGAGGGAACGTGGGTTTGACCAGGTCAGGATGGTTCTTCGTTCTTGGTTCTTGTCGGAGGTAAGGCTCCAAGCGGTAACGGAGGCCAGGCTCTGATCATTGACGGAGGTCAGGCTCCAAACGGTAACAGGAGGCCAGGCTCCGAACGGTGGCAGAGGCCAGACTCTGAACGTTGACGGAGGCCAGGCTCCGAATGTTGACGGAGGCCAGGCTTCGAACGTTGACGGAGGCCAGACTCCGAACAGTGACGGAGGCCAGGCTCCGGAACGTTGACAGAGACCAGGTCCGAACCGCGACGGAGGCCAGGTTCTGAACCGTGACGGAGGCCAGGTTCTGAACCTCGACAGAGGTTAGACACTATGAGTGCCTTGGGTAAGATTGACCTGGGCCTTCGAAGAGAAGGCTTTGTACAGGTTCGAAGGGGAGTCCTTCTACCCACTCGGAGGGTACATCATCAAGCCCCCCAATCGAAAGTGATATATACGTACGAGTGTATATTGCTTACGACTCAAAAAACATGCCACACTCTATTCCTTTCGTCACAAATTCGTACGAGTAAAGGATAAGTGCTTAAACAAACTTGCGCAATAAATGCGGCTAATGAATATGGAACTTCCACACCTTACGCCACACACTATCCCTTTCATCACAAATTCGTCACTTAAGTATTCCAACCCCCTTCGTATCTCAGCATCCCGAACATGCCTTTTGCGAGCCCTTAAGAGGGATTCCAACGCTTTGTGATTGCCCTCGACAAAGGCTGGGCTAATAACAGGTTCTGAATTGGCTGATCTCGAAGCATGATGGTTGGGTGCTACTTCTGAGTGAAAACATGTTGTGAACGTGGAAGCGGTTATTGGGGGAAGGTTGTTGGAGTCGTTGACTGGGATTGGAGCCAAGGTCGAGAAACCCGGTGGGGGAGTATCTTCTCTTCCTTGATCCATGCCGGATATATAGTGAAAGTAGTTCCAATTGGTTATAAGCTTGGAAATAACGAGACTTATTGTTGCGGGTCCCACGGATGGCGCCACTGATTGAACAAATCTTTGCCAACCAAGCCTTCGATGATGATCAAAGGAATAATGGGGTGTTGAGATTGCGCCAAGCTTGTTCTTAACCTGAAAATAAGAAATACGAAGACACTACGTTAAGTGATTGCGCATGGGTTGGACCCTGCGAACCCCCTCCGGCGTGCGAGTAAGTATGTGTAATGGTAATGTAGGTCGTAAATTTTGAGAGTGAAGTTAACTTTGAGATAACATTGAGATTACTTACTTTGTTCTTGCCCGACTAAGCTATTTATAGGGGAGAAATAAGCCTTAGTGGGCGGTTGCACTTATTTCGGAGATCATGGGGGCGTCCCATGATTTTGGTAACCGCTAGGGCTTTGTAGCCCACGATCTCTATTTTGGCAGGAAAGCCAAGGGAAGAGGGAACGTGGGTTTGACCAGGTCAGGATGGTTCTTCGTTCTTGGTTCTTGTCGTAGGTAAGGCTCCAAGCGGTAACGGAGGCCAGGCTCTGATCATTGACGGAGGTCAGGCTCCAAACGGTAACAGGAGGCCAGGCTCCGAACGGTGGCAGAGGCCAGACTCGAACGTTGACGGAGGCCAGGCTCCGAATGTTGACGGAGGCCAGGCTTCGAACGTTGACGGAGGCCAGACTCCGAACAGTGACGGAGGCCAGGCTCCGGACGTTGACAGAGACCAGGTTCCGAACCGCGACGGAGGCCAGGTTCTGAACCGTGACGGAGGCCAGGTTCTGAACCTCGACAGAGGTTAGACACTATGAGTGCCTTGGGTGAAGATTGACCTGGGCCTTCGAAGAGAAGGCTTCGTACAGGTTCGAAGGGGAGTCCTTCTACCCACTCGGAGGGTACATCATCAAGCCCCCCAGTCGAAAGTGATATATACGTACGAGTGTATATTGCTTACGACTCAAAAAACATGCCACACTCTATTCCTTTCGTCACAAATTCGTACGAGTAAAGGATAAGTGCTTAAACAAACTTGCGCAATAAATGCGGCTAATGAATATGGAACTTCCACACCTTACGCCACACACTATCCCTTTCATCACAAATTCGTCACTTAAGTATTCCAACCCCCTTCGTATCTCAGCATCCCGAACATGCCTTTTGCGAGCCCTTAAGAGGGATTCCAACGCTTTGTGATTGCCCTCGACAAAGGCTGGGCTAATAACAGGTTCTGAATTGGCTGATCTTGAAGCATGATGGTTGGGTGCTACTTCTGGGTGAAAACATGTTGTGAACGTGGAAGCGGTTATTGGGGGAAGGTTGTTGGAGTCGTTGACTGGGATTGGAGCCAAGGTCGAGAAACCCGGTGGGGGAGTATCTTCTCTTCCTTGATCCATGCCGGATATATAGTGAAAGTAGTTCCAATTGGTTATAAGCTTGGAAATAATGAGACTTATTGTTGCGGGTCCCACGGATGGCGCCACTGATTGAACAAATCTTTGCCAACCAAGCCTTCGATGATGATCAAAGGAATAATGGGGTGTTGAGATTGCGCCAAGCTTGTTCTTAACCTGAAAATAAGAAATACGAAGACACTACGTTAAGTGATTGCGCATGGGTTGGACCCTGCGAACCACCTCCGGCGTGCGAGTAAGTATGTGTAATGGTAATGTAGGTCGTAAATTTTGAGAGTGAAGTTAACTTTGAGATAACATTGAGATTACTTACTTTGTTCTTGCCCGACTAAGCTATTTATAGGGGAGAAATAAGCCTTAGTGGGCGGTTGCACTTATTTCGGAGATCATGGGGGCGTCCCATGATTTATGGTAACCGCTAGGGCTTTGTAGCCCACGATCTCTATTTTGGCAAGAAAGCCAAGGGAAGAGGGAACGTGGGTTTGACCAGGTCAGGATGGTTCTTCGTTCTTGGTTCTTGTCGTAGGTAAGGCTCCAAGCGGTAACGGAGGCCAGGCTCTGATCATTGACGGAGGTCAGGCTCCAAACGGTAACAGGAGGCCAGGCTCCGAACGGTGGCAGAGGCCAGACTCCGAACGTTGACGGAGGCCAGGCTCCGAATGTTGACGGAGGCCAGGCTTCGAACGTTGACGGAGGCCAGACTCCGAACAGTGACGGAGGCCAGGCTCCGGACGTTGACAGAGACCAGGTTCCGAACCGCGACGGAGGCCAGGTTCTGAACCGTGACGGAGGCCAGGTTCTGAACCTCGACAGAGGTTAGACACTATGAGTGCCTTGGGTGAAGATTGACCTGGGCCTTCGAAGAGAAGGCTTCGTACAGGTTCGAAGGGGAGTCCTTCGACCCGCTCGGAGGGTACATCATCAAGCCCCCCAGTCGAAAGTGATATATACGTACGAGTATATATTGCTTACGACTCAAAAAACATGCTACACTCTATTCCTTTCGTCACAAATTCGTACGAGTAAAGGATAAGTGCTTAAACAAACTTGCGCAATAAATGCGGTTAATGAATATGGAACTTCCACACCTTACGCCACACACTATCCCTTTCATCACAAATTCGTCACTTAAGTATTCCAACCCCCTTCGTATCTCAGCATCCCGAACATGCCTTTTGCGAGCCCTTAAGAGGGATTCCAACGCTTTGTGATTGCCTTCGACAAAGGCTGGGCTAATAACAGTTTCCAAATTGGCTGATCTCGAAGCATGATGGTTGGGTGCTACTTCTGGGTGAGAACATGTTGTGAACGTGGAAGCGGTTATTGGGGGAAGGTTGTTGGAGTCGTTGACTGGGATTGGAGCCAAGGTCGAGAAACCCGGTGGGGGAGTATCTTCTCTTCCTTGATCCATGCCGGATATATAGTGAAAGTAGTTCCAATTGGTTATAAGCTTGGAAATAACGAGACTTATTGTTGCGGGTCTCACGGATGGCGCCACTGATTGAACAAATATTTGCCAACCAAGCCTTCGATGATGATCAAAGGAATAATGGGGTGTTGAGATTGCGCCATGCTTGTTCTTAACCTGAAAATAAGAAATACGAAGACACTACGTTAAGTGATTGCGCAGGGGTTGGACCCTGCGAACCACCTCCGGCGTGCGAGTAAGTATGTGTAATGGTAATGTAGGTCGTAAATTTTGAGAGTGAAGTTAACTTTGAGATAACATTGAGATTACTTACTTTGTTCTTGCCCGGCTAAGCTATTTATAGGGGAGAAATAGGCCTTAGTGGGCGGTTGCACTTATTTCGGAGATCATGGGGGCGTCCCATGATTTGTGGTAACCGCTAGGGCTTTGTAGCCCACGATCTCTATTTTGACGGGAAAGCCAAGGGAAGAGGGAACGTGGGTTTGACCAGGTCAGGATGGTTCTTCGTTCTTGGTTCTTATCGGAGGTAAGGCTCCAAGCGATAACGGAGGCCAGGCTCTGATCATTGACGGAGGTCAGGCTGCAAACAGTAACAGGAGGCCAGGCTCCGAACGGTGGCAGAGGCCAGACTCCGAACGTTGACGGAGGCCAGGCTCCGAATGTTGACGGAGGCCAGGCTTCGAACGTTGACGGAGGCCAGACTCCGAACAGTGACGGAGGCCAGGCTCCGGACGTTGACAGAGACCAGGTTCCGAACCGCGACGGAGGCCAGGTTCTGAACCGTGACGGAGGCCAGGTTCTGAACCTCGACAGAGGTTAGACACTATGAGTGCCTTGGGTGAAGATTGACCTGGGCCTTCGAAGAGAAGGCTTCGTACAGGTTCGAAGGGGAGTCCTTCGACCCGCTCGGAGGGTATATCATCAAGCCCCCCAGTCGAAAGTGATATATACGTACGAGTATATATTGCTTACGACTCAAAAAACATGCTACACTCTATTCCTTTCGTCACAAATTCGTACGAGTAAAGGATAAGTGCTTAAACAAACTTGCGCAATAAATGCGGCTAATGAATATGGAACTTCCACACCTTACGCCACACACTATCCCTTTCATCACAAATTTGTCACTTAAGTATTCCAACCCCCTTCGTATCTCAGCATCCCGAAAATGCCTTTTGCGAGCCCTTAAGAGGGATTCCAACGCTTTGTGATTGCCTTCGACAAAGGCTGGGCTAATAACAGGTTCCGAATTGGCTGATCTCGAAGCATGATGGTTGGGTGCTACTTCTGGGTGAGAACATGTTGTGAACGTGGAAGCGGTTATTGGGGGAAGGTTGTTGGAGTCGTTGACTGGGATTGGAGCCAAGGTCGAGAAACCCGGTGGGGGAGTATCTTCTCTTCCTTGATCCATGCCGGATATATAGTGAAAGTAGTTCCAATTGGTTATAAGCTTGGAAATAACGAGACTTATTGTTGCGGGTCCCACGGATGGCGCCACTGATTGAACAAATATTTGCCAACCAAGCCTTCGATGATGATCAAAGGAATAATGGGGTGTTGAGATTGCGCCAAGCTTGTTCTTAACCTGAAAATAAGAAATACGAAGACACTACGTTAAGTGATTGCGCAGGGGTTGGACCCTGCGAACCACCTCCAGCGTGCGAGTAAGTATGTGTAATGGTAATGTAGGTCGTAAATTTTGAGAGTGAAGTTAACTTTGAGATAACATTGAGATTACTTACTTTGTTCTTGCCCGACTAAGCTATTTATAGGGGAGAAATAGGCCTTAGTGGGCGGTTGCACTTATTTCGGAGATCATGGGGGCGTCCCATGATTTGTGGTAACCGCTAGGGCTTTGTAGCCCACGATCTCTATTTTGGCGGGAAAGCCAAGGGAAGAGGGAACGTGGGTTTGACCAGGTCAGGATGGTTCTTCGTTCTTGGTTCTTGTCGGAGGTAAGGCTCCAAGCGGTAACGGAGGCCAGGTGTAAAACCCGAAAACCTAAAACGTATTAAAAGACCAAAATGCCCTCATAATTTAAAACTTAATTAAAGTTTATGTAACTAATAATTAAATTGCAAAACCTATAAAACTAAACCGTAAATGGCATAAATTATTTGCGAGACACCAAGTAATATTTGTATAAGCCACCCAAAATGTTATAACACATTATAAATTACATAAGGACCGAAAATTCTTATTATTTATGTTATTTGATTTTTAAAACTATTAAAGAAAGGATAATGTCAATTAAAAAGGGAAATCTATCAAAATTAAGTTGTGATTGATTTGGGTATTCTTTTGGGCCGATCCATACTTGTTTCCCCCTCCTAAATGTCGGCTAAACATCCCTACAAGTTAGCCTATCTCTTTTGTTCCTTCACACAAAATACCGATCTTCATATTGTACTCAAGAAACCCTAAAAGCTCTAGTTTCTGCCGCCTTTTTCTGCTGCTGTGTCGACCCATAGAAGCCACAAAAAGTCTCCATCTTGATCTCGTTCTAAGTTATACACATAATACTATATCAATATACGATTCTACGAATCAAAAACTAATCAAAAAGAACGTGTTTTGCTCTTGTTTTGTGGCTGTCGTGCGACCCAAAGGAAGAAGGAGGGGAGAAAAGTTTTCGTGTGGTGTTGATCTCTTGTTACCGTGTTCTTCGTGGTCTATGAGGGTATTTTATTCCTTTACACGATTCTTGTTCTCATTTAAATGTTCTATTCGAATCTTGGATTGAAAACATGCCACATAAAATCATAGAAACAATGAAAACCCTAAAAACTAGAACATGTGATCGACCTACTGTTTTGAGTGGTGAATAATTCGATTTGGATGGGTAATAAACTGATATGATATGACCTAAATGTGTTTTGGACTCACCCAAAGTCGTTTGGTATGAAGAGTTAATGAATGGGATTAAGAAAACCCTAGAAATTACATGTTATTATAAAAACTGCTACTGATGTAAAACTTTACTCGATTTTAACCGGCTGTGGATTGATGATATGAACGTATATTTTCATGTTTCTGGGGTCTAGATTGTAGTTCAATGAAATAGCTACCTGGATCAATTTAGTTTGTAATTTTTAGAGGCTTGTAAGGTCACTTTTTGATTTTTGGAAAATCATGTGTCCAGTCGTGTTTAAAAGTCTGGAAAATCCGTTCGGGTTTTTGAATTTTAATTTCCAAACCGTGTCGAGTTAGAAAGAGCCCTTTGACCTGGGTAAAATTTGGGATGTTTATTAGTAGCTGGAATTTTTTTATATTTTTTTGAATTTTTCTGAAGGGGTAATGAAGTGATAACTTATCGGGTGTTCCATCAGACATGTTTCTGGGACAGGTTGTAAAAATGGATTTTTCATTCGTACCAAACCAAATCAATAAAATATGGAAAAATTGTGATAAATACTAGGAATATTTAGGAATCTCTGTGAATTTTTGTAGATTTGAATTCAGAGTTTTACTATGATTCTATAATTATATAAAACAGTTCCAGAACATGATTAAAATCCGAAAAAGTGCATTTTGTTGTTTTAAAAGTGTTAAGTGTTTACATTCAAACATTTGAGGGTCTATATGGTTATTTTGATTATACTAGAGGACTAAAATTGTAAGAACCTGTAACTTGAAAATAATTACATATTGTACCCTAACCGTATGATAATTACACAATTGGTCCTTCAACTTATCCTAAATACTTAATAAACCCTTAAAGGATTAAAACTACCATAATAACCTTATGAACCTTGAACTACCTAAAATGAAAAGACAAACTAAACATGAAGTTAAGAATCATTTGTAATTCTCTTCTAATCCTTTAGGTGTGAAGAAGGAGAGACCTTGAGCCGTTCCTTGTTTCTGTGCTTTGTTCTATTTGTGCTTTCGTCATAAGGTACAGATACTCTGCCCTTTTTCAGTAAGGGTTCTTATATTCTATACAATGATTTTGAGTTATGATTCAGTTAAGATTTCCCAAACCTTGGCTATGTTCCCTACGCTTTGATTCGTTTGTTTGATTCGTTATTGATTGCGTGGTTTTGTAACCTTACAACAGGTTTTACCTCTCGAGGGATCTCAAGAGGCTTACAACCCCACCAGGCAGTGTACCTGACCGATGTAGTATAGTGTAGTGGTAAGTACGGGGGATTGATCGTTCTCCACAGGGAATAGTGTTCGTTAGGTATGAAAGGCTACTCTAATTAGGTCTAAGGGTTGAGGAAGATTCTTTTTTGTGTTTTTATAGTTTTTATGAAAGCAAGTAAAATCTCGGTTTTGATAGAGTGGGCGGAATTAGTTGCTAGTCAACTAACCCAATTTACTACGAATGCAAATAAAATAAAATAACAAAAATGAAATGTGGTGAGAAACTTATGTGTAGAGAAATGTGTTTACTTAGATTTCCTTACTCCCTAACTATCTTTTACCGGTTAATTAGTGTGTATTAGTCGCGTGGATGACGGGTGTATTCCTTAATACCATTCGTGGGGTGGCGTACTTACTTCCCCAACTCTACAAGCTCCTACTTCACTCCTATGTCGAGCCGGCTAGGAAGCTCCTAACATGGGATCACTAGAATTCGCTTGTGCATTAAATACAACCATAAAAACCTTTAGTACGCGTTTGGTTCATGTTTCTTAAGACGTTCAAGCAAGTTACCGAATAGGAAGTTAGCCAGTTTTCTTAAGCCTAACATAGATAAACAATCATCCAATACAACTAACAACACACTAACAACCAATAATCAATAGCTAAGTTTCATTAGATCTAAGCAAACACAAGATAAATTTAGCCTAACATGTTAAACAAAAGACAAGAATAAGAAAGAATCAAACAACACATAGACATATTGAATGATTAATTGATAACTTATCTTTCAATGAAACATGGAAGATCTCAAGGCAAAAAGCCCTGAAAAAGTAGCTAAAATCGTCTTAGGGTTTTATCCCAAAATTCCACACACTAAGCTCTCTTCAATGACAAAAAATTAGAAAACTATATATAGACTTTTACATCTGACGGCGTCACCTTATGGATTGTGACGCCGTCACCTCGCCTCTTCTAGGGTTCCCGGATGACCTTCTTGACGCCGTCCCTCTTTAGCTCTTCAAAAATCCATTCTGGCTTATCAAGGCTTGACGCCGTCGAACCTAGAACGTGACGCCGTCCCCTTATGATTTAAGCCGTGACGCCCTTGATCAAGTTAAAGCATGACGCCGTCAGAATTCACATGCTATTTTCACTGGCTTATCATGAGTAAATTTCACGTCCAACTTTTCTTGCCAAAGCATGACGCCGTCTAGAGTAAATCTTGACGCCGTCAAGAGTAACTTTTAGCCGATTTTTGAGACTTTGCCGTTTTCTTCACTTTAATGCTCCAAAAACGTCCAAAATGCCTCCTTTTCCAGATTTTCTCCTCAAAAGTACCTAAAATGACAAAAGGAACGATTTAGGGCAATATTTGATCAAATAAATACGATTTAAGGCTTAAATGACCCCCTAAAAGCGGTACACTTTTCGCTTCATCAAATACCCTTACACTTGAGATTTGCTTGTCCTCAAGCAAATGCGCTTTTATTCTAATCAAAATACAAGTTAGGGGTCATTTAATGCAAACATAAAAGTAATTACAACAAATAATCGTTCCACTTCAATCAAAATAAGCACGGAGATTATAAACTAGCACCTCACAAGTAGTGTTTAGATACTCACATCTCTCAAGTGTCATCAAAATAAATCTCATAAATGAAAACGGATAATATCTCTCACTACCTGTCATAGCAAATAGATTACCATAGGCTTGGGAAAGGATCGAAAACCTCCTCCACTAGGCGTAAGCACCTAAGATAAACTATCAAAGAGGGCTTTTAAATGGGTTATAACGTTAGGTGTAGGGAAAAGGAAAACACGGTTTTGTTGGATAAAGGATATTTTACTGGTGGCGAGTTAAAAATCTTGATCAATTACATGTACTATACAACGTTGCTAAGCCAAGACTAGACTCGATCTTAAGCTAGAAACGAAATAACAAAATAACAAAAATATAAAACAAACATAAAATAAAACGGGATGGTAGTCCGTATGTTTTTTCTATTTTTCTTTTTCTCATTTTTTTGTATTTTTCTTGATTTTTTCGATTTTTTTTTTTTTTTTTTTTTTTTTTTTTTTTTTTTGCATACACTTTTACCCTACCATCCAAAATAATACATCATAGGGGCATTGCATCCCCCTTACACTTGAACTTTTACATAACTTTACAAATACTAATCTAATGACTCGAATTAAGATAATCGAAAAACTTGGAGTACTTTTAAAATATTTAGCACATATGGGGGTAATAAATGATGTTCTTCCCCATTACTCCATTATACTAGTACTTTACCCATGAGTCCCAATCGTCCCAAAACAATATGTACAAGGATATGACTCGACTTAGCAACCATGTAATCAACTAGATAATTAACTTGGGTTTAAACAAATGTTGTAACAATAATGCACTAAAGATGAGTGCATACAAGGTAGGCTAAGGCGATTTGGGTGTACATTTTAGTGGGGTGTAAACAAATTCTTCCTTTAAGTAAAATGCTTAAAGGTCGAAATGAAAAGATAGGCTCTGAGGGGTGTACTAGGGTATCGTGTACTAAAAATGAGTACAACGCAAAGGGTGTGGGGGAATTACTTGACCAATGTAGCCAAAGTAATTATAACAAAAACACAGGTGTAAAACAATGGGTTAATCCTAATGCCTCTTATCATGTAGTAAATCTAACTACACGAATGTAGTCTCACTTGTGGCCTCGGAATGGTCCTAACGCAAGTTCTAGAATCTAAGTGCTACCGGTACACACATCATAGCATAAATGCTTTTCCTACCAATTCTAGGGGTGAACCTCACATATTTGGGGGTGGAAAATTTTTTAGTGGTACGGTTTTTGTGCTAGTTATATAACTCCTATCCGTGAGACGCTTATTAGAACTAAAGTTTCACTCCTATGTGTTGTAAAAAAATTTTAAATTTGGCACTAAAATTACCTTAACAAGTATTTCTCTCAGTTTTATTACACATCTATTATTAAACAAACAAAAATCAAGCGTAATTGTATTCTCTAAAATCGTACTTTTACCCTCCCCTTACACTTAAGATGAACATTGTCCCCAATGTTCAAATAATAAGATGTAAAAGCAAAAAGTAAAAGAATGAAATCAAATACTCCCCTGATTCGCTCGGTGGATAATGAAATTACACGGTTAGATCTTCTTCCAAAGATAATGTTGAAGCTTCATGACTAATGCATCGCCATAAGCTTGATTCCATAAACATCTCCTTGTCCAAAATAACCTGTTAAACCTGAGAAAACAAACACGAAAACCTGCATAACATCGGCGGGATAAAATCTATATATAAGGATATAATGCTTGTGGAATGATAATTTTGCAGATTCCTGGAGATTATAAGTTGGAGATTTAATAAAAACTTTTTATGAAAACAAAACTTTCAAAAATTTCTGGAAATTAAATCTGACGCCGTCAGGTTATAACCCCTGACGCCGTCAGAAATGACCTGACAAAAATTTTCATTTTAAGTTTCCGGAAAATTTCTGGAAAAACCTTTACCTTACTTCCTGGAAATCCTGCAAAACCTCATTATGACTCGATACAAGCATTTGACTCAAACAAATACGAATATGTATGCTAATTTATTATTATTACGATTCATGTTAATTTGTGTTCTAATAAACCGATTTAGATTTCCCTTACACTTATCTTTTGCAAAATACCTTTATATGTAGTTAAGACGAAGTTAAAAACAACATAAAGCATTTTCACAAATTAGTTTTTAACATGAACCAATAATGATAAAAATTAAACACACATACGGGAAATAAAATCAAACAAACAAATAAATGAACACACAAAGCAAATAAAACAAATAAAGCTTGGGTTGCCTCCCAAGAAGCGCTTTTCTTTATTAACGAGTCTTGTAGCTAGACTCAAAGTCACGTACATTACGTGATTCCATCATTCATAATGACGTATCCCTGATAGATATGATCCTTGTTATCATGGTGGTGGTGTCTCAATCGCTCGACATTTGCGGTCACTTCACCTCCTCCTTTGCTGGTCAAGCTTACTATCCCATCTTGTTGTAAACCTTTAATTGTGAATGGTCCGTACCACCAGGGACTTAGTTCATTAGTAGGTGCTTCTGTTTCTGAATGCCTTAGGAGCACTGAGTCTCCTTTTGTAAATTCAACGGGGTCATTGATTTGCTCATCAGCCTCAATATAATTGTTATTTCTACCCTTACATTCTCTAATCTCATTTTCCATATAACTCTTAATCCTTGCCTCCCATGCAAGAATTTTCTCTCGAACATTACCACGGACTACATTAGTGTTAGCCTCCATCTTCTTCTGCAGAGCAATATCTCGTATATGTCGTGGGATCGTTGGGAAGTTTATTGTTTTCTTCCCCTTCTTCATTTGGATGGTGCTATTTTCGTAATTGATTTGTGCTCTAGTGGTAGCGAGAAAGGGTGCCCCAAGGATTATTGGCATATTCATATCATTTCTCTCAATGATCATGAAGTCGACCGGATACAGGAATCCGGCAACGTTGACCAACACATCTTCTGCAATTCCTAGCGGATACTCATAAGAATGCTTTGCAAAGGAGAGTTTAATATATGTGATGGATGGCAACTCATCGGTTAACTGAACATAAACGGATAAGGGCATCAAATTTACGTCGGAACCTTGGTCAGCTATCGCATCCAGATACTTGTGTTTTCCAATGCTGCATGGTATTTCAAAGACCCCGTAGAATTTCTGCTTTTCCACTAACTTTTGTCCTATGAGGCATTCATACAATTGCCCACCGGGTAATGTGTCAGATTTATCATCCGGTTCCACCTTCTCGGACTTCTTGTTGGGTAGATGAATACGTCGATAGTTTCTCACCCAATCGTTTATGGTCTCCTTGTTTATTTCGTGCTTCAAGTAATGCTTCACTTGTTGTGACACTGGCGGTTCAACCAATTGGCGCTCCTCAGAGGGCGCCTCCTCTCCTTTGTCGGAATCGCATTTGTACGCATTGGTGTTTCCATTATTAAGTGGGATGAGGTCAATTTTGTTAACTTCCATAGTTATGGATTTCCCTCTTCCATCATTTCCGCCCTCTTGGACGACGGAGGTGGCCTTGACAAATTTAGTGTTAGGAACATCAACGTCATTCCTCACCAACACTTTTGCAGGGGCTTTTGTATTTGTGTATTCTTTCAAAAGATTCATCATCTCCACCATCTTCTCCTCCATTTCCTCCTTCTGCTTGTAGACGGCTTCCTCAAATTTTGCCAACCGTTCGGAGTGTTTTGACATGTACTCTCTCATTCGAGCTTCGAATGTTGGACTAAGTTCCTGAGGTGGTGAGTTGGGTGGGGCGTGCTTATGGAAGGGTTTAGTATTTTCCCTACAGGGTGATTCGGACAATGGTATTTGCTTAACGCTTGAGACTGAGTTAATTGTTGCTTTTTGTGGACTTAAGGGTCTCTTTTGCTTTTCCATAAGATATGCAACCCTTTTCTCAAGTTCACTAACGCTTTCCTCAGTGATTTGATTGGCGGTATCGGGCGATGAATATGTCTTGACTGCCGAGCGCACGTCGTGGGAGACTTGCCACAATTCATCATCGTCGGATGCAAGCTCATCAATGATCTCCCATGATTCCTCGGCGCTTTTGTCGCGCAATCTGCCCCCGGCGGCTCGATCGATGGCACGCTTGGTGTGGTAATCAACATGGTCATAGAAGATTTGGATTTGAAGCCATAGATTTATGCCATGGTGAGGGACTTTTTGAAGTAAGTCCTTGAATCGAATCCATGCCCCGTAGAGGGTTTCGCCTCGACGTTGTTCAAACATCAAGATATCCTTCCTTAGCTTGGTAGTTCTCCCCGGTGGGAAAAACTGAGCAAGGAAACGAGTAGTGAGATCATCCCAAGAGGTGATGGATCCTGCGGGTTGACGTTCTAGCCACTGACTAGCTTGGTCCCGCAAAGAGAATTGGAAGAGACGCAATCGGGTCGTCTCTCGAGTGGCAACATCAAGGTCTATAGAATCAATGATTTTAAGAAAGTCCTTGAGATGTTGATTAGGATCTTCAGAACGAAGTCCATGGAATGCGCATCCGCTTTGCACCAACCGGATGGTGTCGGATCGCAAGGGTGTGATATTGGCTCCTTGAGTGAGCTCAATGGTGTTTCGATAGCCATGGTGGCTAGGACGGGAATACTCTCCTAAAGTACGGGTTCTAGGAGGTGGTTGTGGTTGTTGTGGTGGTGGGTTGTGTGGGTTAAGGATATTACCATCTTCCATAATGTCGGATGGTATGGTTACGAACAAAGACACGAAGAAAATAGATAGACTAAAGAAAACCTAGAAAAATAAAATAAAAATCTCACTAGAAAGGAATCTAGTGAGTAGACCTAATAGAAATAAAAATTCAACCTAAACAATAACTATTCCCCGGCAGCGGCGCCAAAAACTTGATTGCGTGGTTTTGTAACCTTACAACAGGTTTTACCTCTCGAGGGATCTCAAGAGGCTTACAACCCCACCAGGCAGTGTACCTGACCGATGTAGTATAGTGTAGTGGTAAGTACGGGGGATTGATCGTTCTCCACAGGGAATAGTGTTCGTTAGGTATGAAAGGCTACTCTAATTAGGTCTAAGGGTTGAGGAAGATTCTTTTTTGTGTTTTTATAGTTTTTATGAAAGCAAGTAAAATCTCGGTTTTGATAGAGTGGGCGGAATTAGTTGCTAGTCAACTAACCCAATTTACTACGAATGCAAATAAAATAAAATAACAAAAATGAAATGTGGTGAGAAACTTATGTGTAGAGAAATGTGTTTACTTAGATTTCCTTACTCCCTAACTATCTTTTACCGGTTAATTAGTGTGTATTAGTCGCGTGGATGACGGGTGTATTCCTTAATACCATTCGTGGGGTGGCGTACTTACTTCCCCAACTCTACAAGCTCCTACTTCACTCCTATGTCGAGCCGGCTAGGAAGCTCCTAACATGGGATCACTAGAATTCGCTTGTGCATTAAATACAACCATAAAAACCTTTAGTACGCGTTTGGTTCATGTTTCTTAAGACGTTCAAGCAAGTTACCGAATAGGAAGTTAGCCAGTTTTCTTAAGCCTAACATAGATAAACAATCATCCAATACAACTAACAACACACTAACAACCAATAATCAATAGCTAAGTTTCATTAGATCTAAGCAAACACAAGATAAATTTAGCCTAACATGTTAAACAAAAGACAAGAATAAGATAGAATCAAACAACACATAGACATATTGAATGATTAATTGATAACTTATCTTTCAATGAAACATGGAAGATCTCAAGGCAAAAAGCCCTGAAAAAGTAGCTAAAATCGTCTTAGGGTTTTATCCCAAAATTCCACACACTAAGCTCTCTTCAATGACAAAAAATTAGAAAACTATATATAGACTTTTACATCTGACGGCGTCACCTTATGGATTGTGACGCCGTCACCTCGCCTCTTCTAGGGTTCCCGGATGACCTTCTTGACGCCGTCCCTCTTTAGCTCTTCAAAAATCCATTCTGGCTTATCAAGGCTTGACGCCGTCGAACCTAGAACGTGACGCCGTCCCCTTATGATTTAAGCCGTGACGCCCTTGATCAAGTTAAAGCATGACGCCGTCAGAATTCACATGCTATTTTCACTGGCTTATCATGAGTAAATTTCACGTCCAACTTTTCTTGCCAAAGCATGACGCCGTCTAGAGTAAATCTTGACGCCGTCAAGAGTAACTTTTAGCCGATTTTTGAGACTTTGCCGTTTTCTTCACTTTAATGCTCCAAAAACGTCCAAAATGCCTCCTTTTCCAGATTTCTCCTCAAAAGTACCTAAAATGACAAAAGGAACGATTTAGGGCAATATTTGATCAAATAAATACGATTTAAGGCTTAAATGACCCCCTAAAAGCGGTACACTTTTCGCTTCATCAGTTATCCATAATTCGCTATGATACTTTTGATTATGATCTGAGCTTCGTTTATCTGACCTATGCCTTGCCAAGTTGCTCTAAAGTTCTGAACTATCTTTGTGAGAAACTAAGACTTTGGAATGATTTGTTAAACTAAGGATTTTGAAATGGTTTACTAAACTATGGTTTTAAACTACTTGTTTTGAACTATCTTTTACGAAGACTATTTTAATGACTATCTTTATGAAACCAATTTAAAGACCATTTTAATTAAATACCTTGATTAAGCTTTCTAAAATGAATCTTTTGAATAAAGACTTTGAAGATGGACCTTTGATAAAGACTTTGAACTTTAATTAAGATCCCCTTTGTTTTTAAAATTATGATATGAACTTTGGAAGACCTTGGTGAACCACTCTATTATGAACTATTCGATATGAACCCTTTTCTATGGACCTTGTGATATGACTTTGAGATGCACCTTTTGATATATGACCTTTTGTGATGACTTTGAGACCTGACTCTTAGTTTGATACCCAAGCCAATTTTCTGTGTACCTAGCTAGGAAGGTAACCTGGCCATGTCTGTGATGCACCACTGGCATGACTCCCGTGTGGGGGAGTGATTTCTCACACCGTCCCTTTTATGATTATCTGCCATGGCTACTATGATTTTGGGATGACTTTGAGTTTGGGGGCGTATGGGTTGCAATCCTAGATTTGTATGTTTAGTAGATTTAACTATGACTTTGAGTTATGACTTTGAGGTGACTGGTACTGTGTGCAATACATGCCTTTCACATTTTTGGGGAGCTGATCACTCCACCCTTTTGATACATGAGGACACCCCTCATATTATCTAGTTGCCTGAGAGGTATCCCCTCTGATTGTGAGATTATGACTTTGAGACTATGATGTCGGGATTATGAATTTGAGTTTATGGGCTCGTGGTAGATGACTATCCTATATTTTTCCTTCTATTCTTCTGCTTTGATTAGGCCTTATGATATTTCCAGTGCTTCATTATATTTCTGTTTCGTTATTCTTTGCTTTGTATATGTATCTGTTCACTGAGCTTTTTAAGCTCAGCCGCACGTTTTCTTTTCGTGTGCGGCAGGTAATAAGCAGGACGACGGGTTTTGGGTATGAGTGAAGAGACTTTGGACTTAGAAGACTTTGATAGTTATTCTGAAATAGAGACCATTAGAAGGAGTTGCTTTTGCAGACTTAGTAATTAGCTTTTGTTTTCCCTTGTATCCTTGTGTATTCAGTATTTCATTTGTAACCTTTGAGAATCTTTGTATTACTATTGAATGTATGTTTTGTTTGATCTGATATGAAGCCATTAATGTGATACTTCTACCCTTGCTGGGTTGGGGTGTTACACCAGGCTCTGATCATTGACGGAGGTCAGGCTCCAAACGGTAACAGGAGGCCAGGCTCCGAACGGTGGCAGAGGCCAGACTCCGAACGTTGACGGAGACAGGCTCCGAAAAGTCGAAGGTGGGGCTCCGAACAGTGACGGAGGCCAGGCTCCGAATGTTGACGGAGGCCAGGCTTCGAACGTTGACGGAGGCCAGACTCCGAACAGTGACGGAGGCCAGGCTCCGGACGTTGACAGAGGCCAGGTTCCGAACCACGACGGAGGCCAGGTTCTGAACCGTGATGGAGGCCAGGTTCTGAACCTCGACAGAGGTTAGACATTATGAGTGCCTTGGGTGAAGATTGACCTGGGCCTTCGAAGAGAAGGCTTCGTACAGGTTCGAAGGGGAGTCCTTCGACCCGCTCGGAGGGTACATCATCAAGCCCCCAGTCGAAAGTGATATATACGTACGAGTATATATTGCTTACGACTCAAAGAACATGCTACACTCTATTCCTTTCGTCACAAATTCGTACGAGTAAAGGATAAGTGCTTAAACAAACTTGCGCAATAAATGCGGCTAATGAATATGGAACTTCCACACCTTACGCCACACACTATCCCTTTCATCACAAATTCGTCACTTAAGTATTCCAACCCCCTTCGTATCTCAGCATCCCGAACATGCCTTTTGCGAGCCCTTAAGAGGGATTCCAACGCTTTGTGATTGCCTTCGACAAAGGCTGGGCTAATAACAGGTTCCGAATTGGCTGAACTCGAAGGATGATGGTTGGGTGCTACTTCTGGGTGAGAACATGTTGTGAACGTGGAAGCGGTTATTGGGGGAAGGTTGTTGGAGTCGTTAACTGGGATTGGAGCCAAGGTCGAGAAACCCGGTTGGGGAGTATCTTCTCTTCCTTGATCCATGCCGGATATATAGTGAAAGTAGTTCCAATTGGTTATAAGCTTGGAAATAACGAGACTTATTGTTGCGGGTCCCACGGATGGCGCCACTGATTGAACAAATATTTGCCAACCAAGCCTTCGATGATGATCAAAGGAATAATGGGGTGTTGAGATTGCGCCAAGCTTGTTCTTAACCTGAAAATAAGAAATACGAAGACACTACGTTAAGTGATTGCGCAGGGGTTGGACCCTGCGAACCACCTCCGGCGTGCGAGTAAGTATGTGTAATGGTAATGTAGGTCGTAAATTTTGAGAGTGAAGTTAACTTTGAGATAACATTGAGATTACTTACTTTGTTCTTGCCCGACTAAGCTATTTATAGGGGAGAAATAGGCCTTAGTGGACGGTTGCACTTATTTCAGAGATCATGGGGGCGTCCCATGATTTGTGGTAACCGCTAGGGCTTTGTAGCCCACGATCTCTATTTTGGCGGGAAAGCCAAGGGAAGAGGGAACGTGGGTTTGACCAGGTCAGGATGGTTCTTCATTCTTGGTTCTTGTCGGAGGTAAGGCTCCAAGCGGTAACGGAGGCCAGGCTCTGATCATTGACGGAGGTCAGGCCCCAAACGGTAACAGGAGGCCAGGCTCCGAACGGTGGCAGAGGCCATACTCCGAACATTGACGGAGGCCAGGCTCCGAATGTTGACGGAGGCCAGGCTTCGAACGTTGACGGAGGCCAGACTCCGAACAGTGACGGAGGCCAGGCTCCGGACGTTGACAGAGACCAGGTTCCGAACCGCGACGGAGGCCAGGTTCTGAACCGTGACGGAGGCCAGGTTCTGAATCTCGATAGAGGTTAGACACTATCAGTGCCTTGGGTGAAGATTGACCTGGGCCTTCGAAGAGAAGGCTTCGTACAGGTTCGAAGGGGAGTCCTTCGACCCGCTCGGAGGGTACATCATCAAGCCCACCAGTCGAAAGTGATATATACGTACGAGTATATATTGCTTACGAATCAAAAAACATGCTACACTCTATTCCTTTCGTCACAAATTCGTACGAGTAAAGGATAAGTGCTTAAACAAACTTGCGCAATAAATGCGGCTAATGAATATGGAACTTCCACACCTTACGCCACACACTATCCCTTTCATCACAAATTCGTCACTTAAGTATTCCAACCCCCTTCGTATCTCAGCATCCCGAACATGCCTTTTGCGAGCCCTTAAGAGGGATTCCAACGCTTTGTGATTGCCTTCGACAAAGGCTGGGCTAATAACAGGTTCCGAATTGGCTGATCTCGAAGCATGATGGTTGGGTGCTACTTTTGGGTGAGAACATGTTGTGAACGTGGAAGCGGTTATTGGGGGAAGGTTGTTGGAGTCGTTGACTGGGATTGGATCCAAGGTCGAGAAACCCGGTGGGGGAGTATCTTCTCTTCCTTGATCCATGCCGGATATATAGTGAAAGTAGTTCCAATTGGTTATAAGCTTGGAAATAACGAGACTTATTGTTGCGGGTCCCACGGATGGCGCCACTGATTGAACAAATATTTGCCAACCAAGCCTTCGATGATGATCAAAGGAATAATGGGGTGTTGAGATTGCGCCAAGCTTGTTCTTAACCTGAAAATAAGAAATACGAAGACACTACGTTAAGTGATTGCGCAGGGGTTGGACCCTGCGAACCACCTCCGGCGTGCGAGTAAGTATGTGTAATGGTAATGTAGGTCGTAAATTTTGAGAGTGAAGTTAACTTTGAGATAACATTGAGATTACTTACTTTGTTCTTGCCCGACTAAGCTATTTATAGGGGAGAAATAGGCCTTAGTGGGCGGTTGCACTTATTTCAGAGATCATGGGGGCGTCCCATGATTTGTGGTAACCGCTAGGGCTTTGTAGCCCACGATCTCTATTTTGGCGGGAAAGCCAAGGGAAGAGGGAACGTGGGTTTGACCATGTCAGGATGGTTCTTCATTCTTGGTTCTTGTCGGAGGTAAGGCTCCAAGCGGTAACGGAGGCCAGGCTCTGATCATTGACGGAGGTCAGGCCCCAAACGGTAACAGGAGGCCAGGCTCCGAACGGTGGCAGAGGCCATACTCCGAACATTGACGGAGGCCAGGCTCCGAATGTTGACGGAGGCCAGGCTTCGAACGTTGACGGAGGCCAGACTCCGAACAGTGACGGAGGCCAGCTCCGGACGTTGACAGAGACCAGATTCCGAACTGCGACGGAGGCCAGGTTCTGAACCGTGACGGAGGCCAGGTTCTGAACCTCGATAGAGGTTAGACACTATCAGTGCCTTGGGTGAAGATTGACCTGGGCCTTCGAAGAGAAGGCTTCGTACAGGTTCGAAGGGGAGTCCTTCGACCCGCTCGGAGGGTACATCATCAAGCCCACCAGTCGAAAGTGATATATACGTACGAGTATATATTGCTTACGAATCAAAAAACATGCTACACTCTATTCCTTTCGTCACAAATTCGTCGAGTAAAGGATAAGTGCTTAAACAAACTTGCGCAATAAATGCGGCTAATGAATATGGAACTTCCACACCTTACGCCACACACTATCCCTTTCATCACAAATTCGTCACTTAAGTATTCCAACCCCCTTCGTATCTCAGCATCCCGAACATGCCTTTTGCGAGCCCTTAAGAGGGATTCCAACGCTTTGTGATTGCCTTCGACAAAGGCTGGGCTAATAACAGGTTCCGAATTGGCTGATCTCGAAGCATGATGGTTGGGTGCTACTTTTGGGTGAGAACATGTTGTGAACGTGGAAGCGGTTATTGGGGGAAGGTTGTTGGAGTCGTTGACTGGGATTGGAGCCAAGGTCGAGAAAACGGTGGGGGAGTATCTTCTCTTCCTTGATCCATGCCGGATATATAGTGAAAGTAGTTCCAATTGGTTATAAGCTTGGAAATAACGAGACTTATTGTTGCGGGTCCCACGGATGGCGCCACTGATTGAACAAATATTTGCCAACCAAGCCTTCGATGATGATCAAAGGAATAATGGGGTGTTGAGATTGCGCCAAGCTTGTTCTTAACCTGAAAATAAGAAATACGAAGACACTACGTTAAGTGATTGCGCAGGGGTTGGACCCTGCGAACCACCTCCGGCGTGCGAGTAAGTATGTGTAATGGTAATGTAGGTCGTAAATTTTGAGAGTGAAGTTAACTTTGAGATAACATTGAGATTACTTACTTTGTTCTTGCCCGACTAAGCTATTTATAGGGGAGAAATAGGCCTTAGTGGGCGGTTGCACTTATTTCGGAGATCATGGGGGCGTCCCATGATTTGTGGTAACCGCTAGGGCTTTGTAGCCCACGATCTCTATTTTGGCGGGAAAGCCAAGGGAAGAGGGAACGTGGGTTTGACCAGGTCAGGATGGTTCTTCGTTCTTGGTTCTTGTCGGAGGTAAGGCTCCAAGCGGTAACGGAGGCCAGGCTCTGATCATTGACGGAGGTCAGGCCCCAAACGGTAACAGGAGGCCAGGCTCCGAACGGTGGCAGAGTCCATACTCCGAACAGTTGACGGAGGCCAGGCTCCGAATGTTGACGGAGGCCAGGCTTCGAACGTTGACGGAGGCCAGACTCCGAACAGTGACGGAGGCCAGGCTCCGGACGTTGACAGAGACCAGATTCCGAACCGCGACGGAGGCCAGGTTCTGAACCTCGACAGAGGTTGACACTGTGAGTTAGCCTCTTGGGTGAAGATTGACCTGGGCCTTCGAAGAGAAGGCTTCGTACAGGTTCGAAGGGGAGTCCTTCGACCCGCTCGGAGGGTACATCATCAAGCCCCCAGTCGAAAGTGATATATACGTACGAGTATATATTGGTTACGAATCAAAAAACATGCTACACTCTATTCCTTTCGTCACAAATTCGTTCGAGTAAAGGATAAGTGCTTAAACAAACTTGCGCAATAAATGCGGCTAATGAATATGGAACTTCCACACCTTACGCCACACACTATCCCTTTCATCACAAATTCGTCACTTAAGTATTCCAACCCCTTCGTATCTCAGCATCCCGAACGTGCCTTTTGCGAGACCTTAAGAGGGATTCCAACGCTTTGTGATTGGCCTTCGACAAAGGCTGGGCTAATAACAGGTTCCGAATTGGCTGATCTCGAAGCATGATGGTTGGGTGCTACTTTTGGGTGAGAACATGTTGTGAACGTGGAACGGTTATTGGGGGAAGGTTGTTGGAGTCGTTGACTGGGATTGGAGCCAAGGTCGAGAGAAAAACGGTGGGGGAGTATCTTCTCTTCCTTGATCTATGCCGGATATATAGTGAAAGTAGTTCCAATTGGTTATAAGCTTGGAAATAACGAGACTTATTGTTGCGAGTCCCACGGATGGCGCCACTGATTGAACAAATATTTGCCAACCAAGCCTTCGATGATGATCAAAGGAATAATGGGGTGTTGAGATTGCGCCAAGCTTGTTCTTAACCTGAAAATAAGAAATACGAAGACACTACGTTAAGTGATTGCGCAGGGGTTGGACCCTGCGAACCACCTCCGGCGTGCGAGTAAGTATGTGTAATGGTAATGTAGGTCGTAAATTTTGAGAGTGAAGTTAACTTTGAGATAACATTGAGATTACTTACTTTGTTCTTGCCCGACTAAGCTATTTATAGGGGAGAAATAGGCCTTAGTGGGCGGTTGCACTTATTTCGGAGATCATGGAGGCGTCCCATGATTTGTGGTAACCGCTAGGGCTTTGTAGCCCACGATCTCTATTTTGGCGGGAAAGCCAAGGGAAGAGGGAACGTGGGTTTGACCAGGTTAGGATGGTTCTTCGTTCTTGGTTCTTTCGGAGGTAAGGCTCCAAGCGGTAACGGAGGCCAGGCTCTGATCATTGACGGAGGTCAGGCTCCAAACGGTAACAGGAGGCCAGGCTCCGAACGGTGGCAGAGGCCAGCTCCGAACGTTGACGGAGGCCAGGCTCCGAATGTTGACGGAGGCCAGGCTTCGAACGTTGACGGAGGCCAGACTCCGAACAGTGACGGAGGCCAGGCTCCGGACGTTGACAGAGACCAGGTTCCGAACCACGACGGAGGCCAGGTTCTGAACCGTGACGGAGGCCAGGTTCTGAACCTCGACAGAGGTTAGACACTATGAGTGCCTTGGGTGAAGATTGACCTGGGCCTTCGAAGTGAAGGCTTCGTACAGGTTCGAAGGGGAGTCCTTCGACCCGCTCGGAGGGTACATCATCAAGCCCCCCAGTCGAAAGTGATATATACGTACGAGTATATATTGGTTACGAATCAAAAAACATGCTACACTCTATTCCTTTCGTCACAAATTCGTACGAGTAAAGGATAAGTGCTTAAACAAACTTGCGCAATAAATGCGGCTAATGAATATGGAACTTCCACACCTTACGCCACACACTATCCCTTTCATCACAAATTCGTCACTTAAGTATTCCAACCCCCTTCGTATCTCAGCATCCCGAACATGCCTTTTGCGAGCCCTTAAGAGGGATTCCAACGCTTTGTGATTGCCTTCGACAAAGGCTGGGCTAATAACAGGTTCCGAATTGGCTGATCTCGAAGCATGATGGTTGGGTGCTACTTCTGGGTGAGAACATGTTGTGAACGTGGAAGCGGTTATTGGGGGAAGGTTGTTGGAGTCGTTGACTGGGATTGGAGCCAAGGTCGAGAAACCCGGTGGGGGAGTATCTTCTCTTCCTTGATCCATGCCGGATATATAGTGAAAGTAGTTCCAATTGGTTATAAGCTTGGAAATAACGAGACTTATTGTTGCGGGTCCCACGGATGGCGCCACTGATTGAACAAATATTTGCCAACCAAGCCTTCGATGATGATCAAAGGAATAATGGGGTGTTGAGATTGCGCCAAGCTTGTTCTTAACCTGAAAATAAGAAATACGAAGACACTACGTTAAGTGATTGCGCAGGGGTTGGACCCTGCGAACCACCTCCGGCGTGCGAGTAAGTATGTGTAATGGTAATGTAGGTCGTAAATTTTGAGAGTGAAGTTAACTTTGAGATAACATTGAGATTACTTACTTTGTTCTTGCCCGACTAAGCTATTTATAGGGGAGAAATAGGCCTTAGTGGGCGGTTGCACTTATTTCGGAGATCATGGGGGCGTCCCATGATTTGTGGTAACCGCTAGGGCTTTGTAGCCCACGATCTCTATTTTGGCGGGTGATGATGTACCCTCCTAACGGGTCGAAGGACTCCCCTTCGAGCCTGTAGAAAGCCCTCCCTTCGGAGGCCCAGGTTAACCTTCTAATACATTTCATTGGCGTAAAACCATTCGCCTGCGAATGGTTACCATGTGGGAATCCGCCAATCGAAGCCCTAAGCCCTTCGGGGTATTCCTGACGAAGGGACTAACACGAAGGATCATCCAGACCTGGTCAAACCCACGTCTCCTCTATCCTTTGGCTTCCCGCCAAAACAGAGATCGTGGGCTACAAAGCCCTAGCGGTTACCACTTTCCATGGGACGCCCCCATGATCTCCGAACTATGTGCAACCGCCCACTATGTCCTATTTCTCACCTATAAATAGCATAGTCGGGCCAAGAACAATGTAAGTAATTTTCAAGTTAACCTCACTCTCTAAATTTACGACCTACATTACCATTACACATACTTACTTGCACGCCGGAGGTGGTTCGCAGGGTCCAACCCCTGCGCAATCACTTAACGTAGTGTCTTTGTATTTCTTATTCTCAGGTTAAGAACAAGCTTGGCGCAATCTCAACACCCCATTATTCCTTTGATCACCATCGAAGGCTTGGTTGACGAATATTTGTTCAATCAGTGGCGCCATCCGTGGGACCGCTACAATTGGTCTCGTTAATTCCGAGCTTTTAACCTACCAACCAATTTCACTATTATTCCGGCATGGATCAAGGGAGAGAAGATACTCCCCCGCCGGGCTTCTCTACCTTAGCACCAATACCAGTCGACGACCCTAACAACCTTCCCCCAATAACCGCCTCCACTTTCACAACACGTTCTCACCCAGAAATCACGACCAACAATCATACTTCGACATCAGCCAACCCAGAACCTGTCATTAGCCCAGCCTTTGTCGAAGCCAACCATGAAGTGTTAGAAACCCTTTTAAGGGCTCGCAACAGGCAAGTCAGGAATGCTGAGGTACGAAAGGAGTTGGAATACTCGAGTGAAGAGTATGATGAGGAAATGGAGATGGAACCTAGGCCTCCGACCCAAGGACCAACCCTATCTGCCTTAAGGATTGGTTCTCCAGTTGGCCGAAGGCTAAGCAAAAGGTCTGTTGGTTTCGAAGGAGTCCCCGAGAGGGCTCCGACAAGACGAGAAGGGGCGGTTGCTGAAGGCTCTAACGGTAGGAGTCAGCTTAGGGAAGAAAGGGGGATGACTTTACCTCCATTACTAGCCGCTCATCTTGGGAGAACTGAAGCCATGGTTCCGGTGCAGCCTTCTCACGCGTCAGGCGTAGAAGGCAATCCGTCTACAATCAATATGGGAGGAAATCTTCCTCCCAATGGTATGTACCCCCTGTTCCAAACTCAGTCTTATCCTCAAAATTTATATCCTCCCGTGAATGGACAACCTAATAACCCAAGCTTCCCTCAAAATTATGGGAGCATGCCCTTCGGCCACCCTATGGCGTACCCTCCATACGCCATGGGAAACAGTTACCCGTTTGCCATGAACACACCTTATCAGTCCTACCCTGGCCAAACTCCTATGGGAATGCCCCCAAACAGCAATCCATACAATACAGTCCCCATGTATGCACCACCTTATAATTGTCTATATTCAGACCCTATGGGTTCAGCTACACCCTTCGTTAGATGGATAGAAGATTACCCATTGCCTGATGGTCTGAAAATGCCTTCACATGTCGGGACTTATGATGGGAAAGGGGATCCGGACAATTTCTTACACTTGTTCGAAGGGGCTATCAAAATGCAAAAGTGGGTTATGCCGGTGGCCTGTCACATGTTCACATACACCCTTCGGGATTCTGCTCGTATTTGGTGGAATGGGCAAAAGCCCGGTAGCATCGTCAATCTTGATGATCTCAAAGCTAAGTTCCGGTCACACTTCAGTCAGCAAAAGAAATTCACAAGGACTCATTTAACGGTACACAACATCAAGCAAAAAGAAAATGAAAGTACCAGGGCCTTCGTTACTAGGTACACCGATGAGACTTTGCAAATTTTGTGTCTTCATGAAGATCAACGTATTTCTGGTTTCGTACATGGCCTTCGGAATAGGAGTTTGGTGGAATTCTTGTCCACCGACCTTCCGACAACTTACAAGGGCCTGACCGAGAAGACATACACTTGGATCGAAGCCAAAGAGGTATCCACTAATGGGGCTCCGATAGATAAAGATAGCAACAACAAGTTTTCGAAGCATTCCACGTGGGAAGGGTCCAAGAACAAGAACAAGAACAGAGATAGGTTCTCTCCGTACAACAAAGGCCCCAACCATGGTTTGTTGAGCAATCTATCGAAGTCTCCAAAAGAAATACTTGCTACAGAGAGGGCGGCCAAAGCTTTCGAAGCACCTCCACGTATGACGAGTAAGGGTAAAAACAGGGATACCAGCAAGTACTGCCACTTCCACGAAGACAATGGCCACGATACGAACAGTTGCAGGGAATTAAAAAAACAAATTGAAGAGGCCATAAGATCTGGGCAGTTGGCACACCTGGTAAAAGGAATCAAGAAAGGCAAAGAAAAGATGACTGACACTCAAATGGCCAAGGATACTAACCCTACCGAAGCCCCCATACTAATGATACACAGAGACGAAACCACTTTGAAAAGGAAGGTACCGGAGTCGGAAGCAAACAAGATAAGGGATGTAACGTTTTCCCCTATCTCAGGCAGGATCCCTTCGAACGATCCAGTGGTTATCAAAGTCCTAATTTTTGGCCAAGAAATAAGGGGAGCCTACATGGACTGCGGAAGCCCTTGCGAAGTCATATATGAACATTGCTTTCGAAAGCTCTCGTCGGCGGTCAGGTCTCAAAGGGTCAATTCGAAGAGGCCTTTAGTAGGGTTTTCTGGTGAACGTTCGTGGTCCCTAGGGGAAGTTCCGCTGGAAATAACAATCGGAGAAGGCAGGATCGCAAGGACAGAAACCCTCATGTTCACTATCGTAAGGTCCGACTCTCCTTACAACTTGTTGATAGGGAGGACCGCTATGCAAAAGATGGGTATAGTAGTCTCCACTATACATGCAGCGGTAAAGTTTCACACACCCAACGGAATAGGGACGGTATTCTCTGAGCATAGTCCGAAGGATAGCAAGAAAAAGATGGAAGGCTCTAAAAAGCCTCCGAATGATGTTATTGGAAGTGCGGATGAGGAAGAAGATATCGTCACAAAAAAGCGTCGTGCAGAACGAAGAATGAAGCAATATCCAAATAGTTTCACAGCAGAATTGGAGAAGCCACACAAAGCCGAAGGGAAGATCTTCGAGGGGATACGTCCTAGGAGCACCAGAACTCCTCCGACACCGAGAACTGATGACAAGCTCTATGGCAAGGGTTATCGACTCAAGGGATTCAAATCCACTAAGTCGACAGAGCAAGAAGTCAAAA
Organism: Artemisia tridentata subsp. tridentata; assembly: GCA_021014915.2. Taxonomy (NCBI): domain Eukaryota; kingdom Viridiplantae; phylum Streptophyta; class Magnoliopsida; order Asterales; family Asteraceae; genus Artemisia; species Artemisia tridentata. The sequence goes on from CP139503.1 coordinate 268,967,356, forward strand.
TCAATCCTTCGAAATTCAAAGCAGCTATTGACCTGCCTGCTCCAGGATCATCAAAAAAACGTGATAACCCAAGCTCCACCAAGAGGCAAACTTTCGCAGAAGTCCTCAACGAAACCCCTTCCGGACACAGCCCAAATGGAGAAACTCTCCCAGCAGCGGCGGAAGAATGGAAATTATTTACCGACGGAGCCTCAAGCTTCAATGGTTTCGGAACAGGGTTAATCCTAATAAATCCGGAGGGAAAGGAGTACAGTTATGCGCTACGTTTTGAATTCAAGGCCACGAAAGACGAAGCAGAGTACGAAGCCTTGCTGGCTGGCCTTCGACTCACAAAGGGTCTCGAGGTTCATAACCTCTCCATTTTCGTAGGCTCGCTTTTAGTCGCTGGTCAAATCAAGGGTTCTCGCAGAGCAAGGCAGCCAATAATCAAGGAGTACTTGAACGAGGTTAAAAAAGTCCTTCAGGGTTTCGAAAGATACAAAGTAAAAAATGTCCACACAAGCCAAAATAAGAGGGCGGAGGCCCTAATCAAATTAGCATCGACTGCTTTTGCTCATCTACCCCGTGAGGTTTTAGTAGAAGAATTGGCCACCAGATCAATTGCAAGAAGTGAAACATTTGATGAAGGCTCCAGCTGGATAGAACCAATCAAAATGTATTTGATAAGCGGCATTTTGCCCGATAAGTCAAAATCGGCACGAAGAATCAAAGTCAAAAGTCCACAGTACAGGCTCATAGGCAATAATCTCTACAAAAGGCGTCTTTCATCTCCTTGGCTCCGCTGTATCGAGTTAAAACAGGCTTCGATCATTCTCTGCAATGCTCATGAAGAGTTCTGTGGAAGACACACAAGCCCTAGAGCCATCGCCGCAAAGGTAACAAAATGGGGTTATTACTGGCCAACCGTACTAGAAGATGCAAGGGAAGCAATCAGAACATGCACGGTATGTCAGACACACTCCAAAGCCCATAACCTGTTAGAGTATGATGCGACACCTAGCATGACTGTAAGACCCTTCGATCAATGGGGAGTCAGCATAATTGGACCCTTACCATTAACTCCCGGAGGGGTACAATTCTTGGTCATAGCCATCGATCATTTCACCAAGTGGGTCGAGGCCAAGCCGTTGGCATCAACAAAAGGAAGAGATGTGGAAGAGTTCATGTGGGAACACATAATATTCAGATTTGGAATTCCACAAGTTATCACCTCTTACGAAGGGCCACACTTTGCTGAAGGAGTGTTCCCTTCTTTCTGCAAAAGCCTGAACATGAAGCAAAGATTCATTTGTGTTGACAAGGAGATTGTCACCGAAATTGAGACGAAGTTAGGGCTATATCAGCATAAATGGGCAGATAAACTTCCCAAAGCCTTGAGGGCATATAGGAAGTTGTCCTTCGAATAAAAGCAAACGAAGCCAAACGAAAGAGCCCAGCGTCAAAGAAGAATTACGGTGACAAAAAAGACGTGGAAGCTCGAAGGGTGGAAAACAAAAGATGTCGTGAACAAGTTTGGACATGATACAAGCTCTCGTAAGTCTTACATATAAGAACTTACCTTCCTTTAAAAACATTTAGTTGTTTTCAATTTCATGTAACGTAGTCTTCTCACATGGGAAAAAAGCATTAATGGTAGGTGTCTAGTGTTCATTTTTTCAAATGATGTAATCCTCCCTACCCACTTAATGATATAGTATGTTTCCCTCAAAATCTCTTGTTTCGTTTTATACAACATAGATTTATCCAGCCAAGTACTTTACAAGTTTCAATGTCGAAGGATGAAGCAAGACACATGTCTTGTATAACATTAACATCCATTACAATTCACATTAGCTTTCCTATAAAGTCTTAGGGTATTTGAAGCCCTCTGTAACTTAAGGATAAAGACGGAGTGGGTCGCAACCCTCTGTCGCAGTCAAATTATACGATTGCATAAAATCTTGGTCCAAAATACACACAATAAGGTTATAACCTTAGGTTGTATGTTTACGTTCTAGTAATGAGCGTAAGAGAAGATAAGCATGGCATTAAAAAAGGAGGATACTCCTTCAAATTAAGAGTCATAAAGACTACGCACAGGCGAAGCCGTTTTCAAAAAAGGACAGTTGTTCAAAGTTATGGGACGAAGCCCAGAACAAACATTCAAACAGGCACTAGCCTGATAAAAGCACGCTAAATTGTCTTAAAGAAAGGCATCAGCCTTTAAGCACAAACAAATTGTTTCAAAGGGTACACGCCACCCTTACAGACTAAATTACTGCCAACATGGCAGCCTTCATTTGTTGATGGAAGAGTTTGGATCTTCTTGATGAGTCGCAGACTTAGGTTTCTCGGACAAGGTTCTTTTAGTTGGAGACGGAGGCTGTATACTCTTGGGTTTTTTGGAGAGGAGATCTTCGATGGAGGCTGAAGGATCTTTGGTTGCTTCGGCAAGAAAGGGGTAAACTGCAGTGGTAAAGGCATTACCAGCTTCATCATACTCCTGAACGGAATTTGGACGATAGTAGGGCACATCTGAAAGCACAACGGGTTTCTTAGTTTCGGAAATCTCTTCCAAAGTTGTGCATTTGCCATGGAATATGGCTGCATTCACCAGTTTACCCACAACCACTCCCACCTCATCGCTATGATATAATTCCATAGCAATATAGGGAACAACCTTCGATACGACCTCAGCCCTATCTTTTTTCAACCTTTGACATTCAAGCTTCAACCTATCAACCTCCTGACAACGTTTAGCATCCTGCTCCACTAGTCTAGTTCTCTCAACCTCCAACCCAGTACACTTGGATTCCAGGGCACTCACCTGGTTCTCATAGCCTACGACCTTAGCCTCCTCAAGAATTAACCTACCACATTCTGCCTATGACTCCTTAAGCTGTTTTTCAAGACTATCAATCCTGTCTTGAAGAGCCTCATACCTTGGATGTTTCTCAAAGTTCTCCATGGCTTCATCGCATCTCTTCTCCAATTCAGCATAATTTTTCTCCCTCTCCTTTTCTCTGGCAACAACAGCAGCAACCTCCTCCTTCGCTTTCTGGACCCTGTTAAGCAATCCCCTGGTGCGAAAGCTCAGATGACTATCCAGCATTGCTTGTCGGATATAACTTTTGTCGTTGAGATCACATAGTTCTTCAATGGACATTTCATTCATTTTCTTCCTCCATGAGGCAGGAGTAACATTCTCAACAAGCAAGCGGCAGGATAGAGAGTTGGGCAATTCCTTCGTATCTGGCAAACCTTTAAGACGAAAGCAATATAAGCCAAACACGCAATATTACGGAAAGGAAAAAAGGCTGGAAGAATTTCTGCTTACCGGATATATCATCTTCATCGACCAGTCCTTCCGGAGCATACATGATGGTCTTCCCACGAGACTTCTCTGTTTTTTGCTTGGTGGTTCGGGAAGTCGGGGTAGGAATGTTCAATTTTCTCTTGGTAACAGCCTTTGCAGCCTTGGCACTAGTACCCTTTCTAGTCCGAACTCTATCAGCGATGCCGGAGGACCCCACAATCCTGAGCTGATCACCTCCGGAAGGGGTATCATCAGAATCACCAATGTCCTCCACTACCTGGGGGGCTTCCTCAGTACCAACTGCTTTGACTGGGGGAAGCACAGCAAGGGGCTTGGGTGGAGAGATATCAACATCATTATTATTAACAGAAATGGAAGGAGATCCCGCTCCGTAACTTGTATTTTGAGGGTCCCTTGGCATAAAGCTAACTTCTTTGGCACCTCCAGCCACGACAAAGTTTCGAAAAGCCATTTCTGCACAAGACAAAGGAAAAGAGATGAATATCAGCAGATAAGTTATTTATTTATGAAATAAGAAATTATACATACTTTCTCCTTCACAAATAATTTCAGGAAGCAATGGAGACCCTTCCCAACTCCTAGCAATGCCAGCCATGAATAAGATGGGCTCAGGAAACGTCTGTACGTCCACTGGATGACGTGCAAGACGTTGATACATAGGTTCACTTCTCACCTCATAAGGTAATGGGTCATTGTATCGTTTTTCATCAAACCTATTCCCTTCGGCCAACAGCTCAGGATATTCGGGGGGTATGATGGTACTCTCAATATAAAAAAATTGACCTTTCCAATTTCGAATATTCGAAAAAGGTTTAGTCAATAAGTGTGGGACATCATACTCACTCCTTTTGGCAATAGTTACCCAATCTCCACCAGGGTAGAGATTGGCAAAGCCTCTAAACACAGTCAATGAAGGCTCAAAACCATACGCTTTGCACATCACAATATAAGTTGTCAACTTGGCTAAACCAAATGGATTAAACCTTGAAATGTGCACCTTGTAATATTGCAAAAACTCCAAAATAAGAGGGTGGATGGGAATCCTAAAGTTTGATTGCGTAAACGCATGCACATATAAGCCTACAAATCCTTTCGGAGCATCAAAAATACTTTGCTTTTTACTGGGAAGCATGATTTTATATTCCAAGGGTATGGGATAATCATTCAGAAAATCAGACAATGCTTGTTTCGACAAGGTACATGTTTGTTCTTTAATTATTCGTTTTGCAGCCATACTCGTAAATAAAGTAAGGAGAGCAAAGAAAATGGCTGAATTTTACCTTTTAGATTCCAATGGAAGCAAAATGACACAGAGTTGTGTATATTTTGGGCGGAGGTAAAAGTGTTCTAGGGTTTAACATGCCGAAGATTAAATACTCGTGAAATCTTTGATCATAACCGAACACGTGTACACTTTCTTTACTATCTAAACGGATTTCAAATGGATGCCAAATTTGAAATAACGTTTTGCGATTACCAAAGAAGTAGCAATTAAGAGTTTGCAAGTGGCCGGATAATGATGGTTCGCATTTAATGCGGAATTCAGTTAGACATATTCCTTTTTATTTTTTAAAAATCAGAAGGATAGAGTACTGCTTCTTGCATTTGAATTTATCTAAAGCACTTATCTTCATTTCGTCCGAATTTGTGATAAATGGGATAGAGTGTATAAGGTTTTTTGAGTCGAAAGCAATTTATACTCGTACGTATATATCGCCTTCGACTGGGGGGCTTGATGATGTACCCTCCTAACGGGTCGAAGGACTCCCCTTCGAGCCTGTAGAAAGCCCTCCCTTCGGAGGCCCAGGTTAACCTTCTAATACGTTTCATTGGCGTAAAACCATTCGCCTGCGAATGGTTACCATGTGGGAATCCGCCAATCGAAGCCCTAAGCCCTTCGGGGTATTCCTGACGAAGGGACTAACACGAAGGATCATCCAGACCTGGTCAAACCCACGTCTCCTCTATCCTTTGGCTTCCCGCCAAAACAGAGATCGTGGGCTACAAAGCCCTAGCGGTTACCACTTTCCATGGGACGCCCCCATGATCTCCGAACTATGTGCAACCGCCCACTATGTCCTATTTCTCACCTATAAATAGCATAGTCGGGCCAAGAACAATGTAAGTAATTTTCAAGTTAACCTCACTCTCTAAATTTACGACCTACATTACCATTACACATACTTACTTGCACGCCAGAGGTGGTTCGCAGGGTCCAACCCCTGCGCAATCACTTAACGTAGTGTCTTTGTATTTCTTATTCTCAGGTTAAGAACAAGCTTGGCGCAATCTCAACACCCCATTATTCCTTTGATCACCATCGAAGGCTTGGTTGACGAATATTTGTTCAATCAGCGGGAAAGCCAAGGGAAGAGGGAACGTGGGTTTGACCAGGTCAGGATGGTTCTTCGTTCTTGGTTCTTGTCGGAGGTAAGGCTCCAAGCGGTAACGGAGGCCAGGCTCTGATCATTGACGGAGGTCAGGCTCCAAACGGTAACAGGAGGCCAGGCTCCGAACGGTGGCAGAGGCCAGACTCCGAACGTTGACGGAGGCCAGGCTCCGAATTTGACGGAGGCCAGGCTTCGAACGTTGACGGAGGCCAGACTCCGAACAGTGACGGAGGCCAGGCTCCGGACGTTGACAGAGACCAGGTTCCGAACCGCGACGGAGGCCAGGTTCTGAACCGTGACGGAGGCCAGGTTCTGAACCTCGACAGAGGTTAGACACTATGAGTGCCTTGGGTGAAGATTGACCTGGGCCTTCGAAGAGAAGGCTTCGTACAGGTTCGAAGGGGAGTCCTTCGACCCGCTCGGAGGGTACATCGTCAAGCCCCCCAGTCGAAAGTGATATATACGTACGAGTATATATTGCTTACGACTCAAAAAACATGCTACACTCTATTCCTTTCGTCACAAATTCGTACGAGTAAAGGATAAGTGCTTAAACAAACTTGCGTAATAAATGCGGCTAATGAATATGGAACTTCCACACCTTACGCCACACACTATCCCTTTCATCACAAATTCGTCACTTAAGTATTGCAACCCCCTTCGTATCTCAGCATCCGGAACATGCCTTTTGCGAGCCCTTAAGAGGGATTCCAACGCTTTGTGATTGCCTTCGACAAAGGCTGGGCTAATAACAGGTTCCGAATTGGCTGATCTCGAAGCATGATGGTTGGGTGCTACTTCTGGGTGAGAACATGTTGTGAACGTGGAAGCGGTTATTGGGGGAAGGTTGTTGGAGTCGTTAACTGGGATTGGAGCCAAGGTCGAGAAACCCGGTGGGGGAGTATCTTCTCTTCCTTGATCCATGCCGGATATATAGTGAAAGTAGTTCCAATTGGTTATAAGCTTGGAAATAACAAGACTTATTGTTGCGGGTCCCACGGATGGCGCCACTGATTGAACAAATATTTGCCAACCAAGCCTTCGATGATGATCAAAAGAATAATGGGGTGTTGAGATTGCGCCAAGCTTGTTCTTAACCTGAAAATAAGAAATACGAAGACACTACGTTAAGTGATTGCGCAGGGGTTGGACCCTGCGAACCACCTCCGGCGTGCGAGTAAGTATGTGTAATGGTAATGTAGGTCGTAAATTTTGAAAGTGAAGTTAACTTTGAGATAACATTGAGATTACTTACTTTGTTCTTGCCCGACTAAGCTATTTATAGGGGAGAAATAGGCCTTAGTGGGCGGTTGCACTTATTTCGGAGATCATGGGGGCGTCCCATGATTTGTGGTAACCGCTAGGGCTTTGTAGCCCACGATCTCTATTTTGGCGGGAAAGCCAAGGGAAGAGGGAACGTGGGTTTGACCAGGTCAGGATGGTTCTTCGTTCTTGGTTCTTGTCGGAGGTAAGGCTCCAAGCGGTAACGGAGGCCAGGCTCTGATCATTGACGGAGGTCAGGCTCCAAACGGTAACAGGAGGCCAGGCTCCGAACGGTGGCAGAGGCCAGACTCCGAACGTTGACGGAGACATGCTCCGAAAAGTCGAAGGTGGGGCTCCGAATGTTGACGGAGGCCAGGCTTCGAACGTTGACGGAGGCCAGACTCCGAACAGTGACGGAGGCCAGGCTCCGGACGTTGACAGAGACCAGGTTCCGAACCGCGACGGAGGCCAGGTTCTGAACCGTGATGGAGGCCAGGTTCTGAACCTCGACAGAGGTTAGACACTATGAGTGCCTTGGGTGAAGATTGACCTGGGCCTTCGAAGAGAAGGCTTCGTACAGGTTCGAAGGGGAGTCCTTCGACCCGCTCGGAGGGTACATCATCAAGCCCCCCAGTCGAAAGTGATATATACGTACGAGTATATATTGCTTACGACTCAAAAAACATGCTACACTCTATTCCTTTCGTCACAAATGCGTACGAGTAAAGGATAAGTGCTTAAACAAACTTGCGCAATAAATGCGGCTAATGAATATGGAACTTCCACACCTTACGCCACACACTATCCCTTTCATCACAAATTCGTCACTTAAGTATTCCAACCCCCTTCGTATCTCAGCATCCCGAACATGCCTTTTGCGAGCCCTTAAGAGGGATTCCAACGCTTTTTGGTTTTCTTCGACAAAGGCTGGGCTAATAACAGGTTCCGAATTGGCTGATCTCGAAGCATGATGGTTGGGTGCTACTTCTGGGTGAGAACATGTTGTGAACGTGGAAGCTGTTATTGGGGAAGGTTGTTGGAGTCGTTGACTGGGATTGGAGCCAAGGTCGAGAAACCCAGTGGGGGAGTATCTTCTCTTCCTTGATCCATGCCGGATATATAGTGAAAGTAGTTCCAATTGGTTATAAGCTTGGAAATAACGAGACTTATTGTTGTGGGTCCCACGGATGGCGCCACTGATTGAACAAATATTTGCCAACCAAGCCTTCGATGATGATCAAAGGAATAATGGGGTGTTGAGATTGCGCCAAGCTTGTTCTTAACCTGAAAATAAGAAATACGAAGACACTACGTTAAGTGATTGCGCAGGGGTTGGACCCTGCGAACCACCTCCGGCGTGCGAGTAAGTATGTGTAATGGTAATGTAGGTCGTAAATTTTGAGAGTGAAGTTAACTTTGAGATAACATTGAGATTACTTACTTTGTTCTTGCCCGACTAAGCTATTTATAGGGGAGAAATAGGCCTTAGTGGGCAGTTGCACTTATTTCGGAGATCATGGGGGCGTCCCATGATCTGTGGTAACCGCTAGGGCTTTGTAGCCCACGATCTCTATTTTGGCGGGAAAGCCAATGTAAAACCCGAAAATTTAAAACATGCAAAACTTACCAAATTACCCCTGAAATTTTAAAATTTAATTAAAGCTTAATTAAAGTACCGAATTAATCCCGAATCTCTGGAAACGAACTACAAATCAAGCGAGATAATTTTGAGGCAAGCTCCAAATAATTTTGCAATGTACAAAACTGTATTATTATACAAATAAAATATATGGGCCGAGTTTTATGATTTAATTTCATAAGTTATAATAACTAATTATTTAAAAACAATTTAAATTACAAAAGTAATTAGGTAAATTCCTTAATTATAGCAAATTGATTCTCCTAATCAATAATTCCGGTTTTCTAGTCATTCCCTTCCCCATATAGCTCGGTCAATCACATTACATAATCACTCCATGATTTTGAATCCCCTTTAACCCTAAAAAAATATAGCCGACAATCACAAATAAATCACCAACACCTCCATACGAATTTCTGGATCCAATCTAGCATTTTTTTGGGGTTGTTCATCATCTAAAGAGGCTGAGAAAAATGGGCTTGGGGTAGTAGAGTCGCTGGTTTGGTCGTGGTCATTTTCTTGTCGTATTTTCCCATCCGAGAGGTATAATTCGTGAACCTTGTTTTCATACATTCTAAAATTAATCTAATATTTTTCACAGGTTACTTACATCATATAAGACTTAAGAAAATTGTTTAATTCGAATCATGCAAAGTTTTTAGGTCGCTTTGAATTATATGAGTTAAAGCACACGTAAATTCCAAATATGTGTTATGAATTTTTTTGGGTGCCATATTTATTTTATTTAGACCTAATATGATGTGTATGATCTGGGAAAAATGATGGAATGATTTATTGAGGCCTAGATGAGTCGTTGTAATTATTGGGGTTTAAAACATACCTAAAATAAAATATATTCTATGCGATTTTTCTGAGTTTGTTTTATAATTTTTATGAGTTCTATATACATCTTATAACCTGGGAAAAATGTTGGTTTGAATTTAGGAAGCTTATACGAATTATGGGGAATTGTTTGTTAAACCGGGTTTTAGAAAATAAAGATAGAAAAAAGAAATAAAAAGGCAATTGATCTAGGTTTTCTGATTAGGGTTTGGTTCTGGTCTTCTAATGATGTTATAATGATGTTCAAATGATGGCTTAATGATTGGTTTAATTAGGGCTTGTAACTTCATTTTAAAAAGTATATACGATTTGGAAATTAATTAAGAAGGGTGTGTTTTGTAATTTTCCAAACTTGTGGGTCATTTTTATAAATCATCCTAGATCTGGGAGAATGTGTAAAAATTATAATATGGGGTCCTTATGTGTAAATATTGCAAGAAAATAAATAAATGGTAATTAAAGGGTATGATTGGTAATTAATTAAACTAGAGGGACTAAAAGTGTAAATTCTAGAAAGTTAAGGTTTTCCTGAGTAAATAATGATATTAAAAGTGTTTTGGGTAAATTTGAGTATTTATGGGCTTAATATGTAATTAATATGGAATTGTGATTTAACTTATAAGTTTTGTAAACTTAAGGGACTAAATGTGTAATTTCTGAAACTTGAGGGGCTGGATTCGTGCAATAAGTAAATCTGATGTGTCATACTGTATTGTGATAAAATATGAGGCATGTTTGGTAATTATGGATAAGATAAGGATTTCAGGTGTAAGATTATGAATTAAGGGGTTTAAATGGTAATTTTGTAGACTAAGGGGTATAAAATGTAATTTTTGGTAAACCTGGAGTATTGAAGTCTTACATTCTGAATAAATGAAGGATTAAAAAGAATGAATGTGGTAATTACCTGTTTGACCTTTAACTTTGAAAGAATTACATTTGAAACCCTAAAGTATGGAACTTGCCAAAGAAGGAAACCTGACTAAAATGGAAAGTTACTTAAAATGGAAGTTATAAGGAACAGTTTGTAATTCTATTCTTCTACTCCTTTAGGTTCGAGGAGGAACTGATTTGGCTTTCTGTCAGTGATCGCTTTTGTTTTAGCTTGCTAATAAAGGTACAGATATTCTGCTCTTCTTGTAAAGAGCCTTCGTCTCATTTCTGATTTCTGATTCATTGTTATGTTTTGGATCCTTCATCTCACTTTCCTAAATTCTGACTCTTGGTTATGTTCTTATTTGTGAATCCTGTTTGTTCTTATATGATATTGTGAATCTTAATTGATTCCTTGTTTGAACCTTTGTTTTGATAAATTGTTTGAAACTCTTGTCTTGATTTTGTGTTGAAACTCTTGTCTTGATTCTTTGATTTGAACTTTGCTTAGGTTACTTTGTTCTGGACCTTGTCATGAACCATGTTATGTTATTTTGATACTTGGACCAACCTATTCATCACGTGGTAATCTGGATAGTTGTGACTCTAGGCTACATTGAAGGTTCATTAGATTTTATAACTGAATGTTCAAAACTCTTTTAAATTACATGTGACTTATCTTATGAAAACTGCTTTTTGAGATCATTTTTATAAAGACCATCTTAAAGGATTTCTTTTGAAACTATGATATGAGCTTTTAAATGAAAAACCTTTGTTATGAACCTTGAATAAATTGTTATGAACCTCCTGATTTTGATACTTGCTCTCCTAATGTTTGATCCCCTGATATTTGATCTCCAGATATGTGACTTTCTGATATTTGATATTGACCTCTAGTATTTGAACCTTGATGTTTGACCTCCTGATTATGAACCCTGTATTTGTCTCCTGTCTTGATTCTTGATGTGAACCTTGATATGATCCTGATATGTGTCTAATGTGAACCTTATGTGAACCCTGAGACCTGAACCCTGTGATTTGACACCTTAGACTTGATACATGACCCTAACCCACAGTTTGAGACTACGAGCCATCTACTAGGCATGAGGGTTTCATGTCCCTGTCATTGATGCACCGATGGCTTGACTTTAGGGCAAGGAAGTGATGTCTTGCCCCGTCCCCGGACTCTTGTTTCTGATTTATTATGTAGTGGAAGACCTTGTGGCCTGCGGGGGCGTATGGATGCATCCTAGTCATGTCTTGATTTGCTTGTACTTGTATATCTTGGTGACTGATGGTGTGTGCGATACACGTCTTTCACACCCTTGGGAGCTCATGACTCCAACCCTTGGAGGTATCCCCTCATTTCTTGGTACGAGGTCACCCCTCCGTACACCTTGGTATCCTGATATGTGATCTGGTTCGATATGTGATTTGGTTCGGGCTCGTAGAGGATTTCTGTCACCCTACACCTTAACCTTTAATTGCCATTACTTGTTCCATATGTGCTATAATTTGATATATGACTTGCCATGTGATCTGATCTGATTAGACCTGGACTTGTGGAAGATTTTGATTTGGTTATCTTGAGATTTGACTTGACATGATTTGACCTGGATTTCTGGTTTGTTTACTTTGATTCTTGACTTGGCATTTTGGACGTGATACTGGACTAGACTTGGTATGACTTGGGATGTGATGGGTTATTTGTTTACTTTGACTTTGATATCTGTTTCATGATTCCTGATATTTCTATATACTTTTGTATATCCCTTCCTGACTCATGTCATCCTGGTATTGTATCTTTCACTTCTCTATACGTTATTACTGCTTTGTTTCCGTTATATCTGTTCACTGGGCTTTTTAAGCTCAGCCGCACGTTTTCTTTTCGTGTGCGGCAGGTTTTAAGCTAGGAAGCTGGGTTTGGCTTTGGGATGAGAGCAACTTGTGTGAAGTTTAGACCTTGTCATTCTAGTGTGACCATTTGGATATTATTTATGTTATGCCATTGTTTGGGCATTTTGGTTTCTGTTTTATACTTCGTTATTTCTGTCTTGCACTTGATATAAGTCGTGTTGACTTATTTTCCTTTGGATTCTAATGTAAAGGCTTCCGCTATTTTATCTCTTGAATGCTTGTATCTGATATGAAACCATGTATTTGTGACATCTTTACCCTTGTCGGGTTGGGGTGTTACAATTTATGGTATCAGAGACAGGTTTCAGAAACCCTTAGAGCTTAGGCTCGTGACCTGTGAGGATTGGGTAGACATTAGGTTTCCTTTCGCGCACTCTCTTTTCCTGTTTTGCTCTGTCATATACTCTTGATCTGCTCTGTCATATTCTACCTGAGTTGCTAATCCTTTTTGTGATCGTTCAGATGGTGAACACGCGCTTTAACGAGTATGATGCTCCAGATTTTCAGGCCATGATAGCCGCTGCTGTGGCTGCTGCTATTCCTCAAGTGGTGACTCAAGTCACCAATAACATCAGGAATGGGGCAAGTTCTTCTGGTGGTGGTGGTGGCGATGCTCCACCCACTACTCCACCCACTGCTCCACCCGCTGCTCCCCCAGCTGGTATCCACGTGTGGATCGAGAGGTTCAACAAGCTTAAGCCTCTCTCTTTCAGGTCCGCTGCTACTCCCCATGAAGCGGAGGACTGGATCACACACATCGAGAAGTTGTTTCGTGTTTTGGGATGTGCTGACGAGTTTAAAACTCGGTTGGCCACATTCAAATTTGAAGGTGATGCCCAAAATTGGTGGACTGCTCTTGTTCAGGCGAAAGGGGATAATTTTGCTGAGACTTGTTCGTGGGCGGATTTCATCGAGGTGTTTTATAGACAGTATATTCCTATGTCGGAGCAGCTAAGGTATGAAAGGGAATACGGGTCGATTCGTCAGGGTGATCAGGAGTCGTCAGGAGAGTTTATGCAACGGTTTCTGCGTCTGGCCAGTTTCGTTGGACCAGAGGTCACTGGTGATGCTATGCGGCAGGCTCGTCATTTCAAATGGGCTTTAAAGAGGTGGGTGTTAGACCGGATTGTTAACACTCCGTTTGAGGATGTGGCTGGAGTTCAGGACGCCGCGCGTAACATCGAGTTGTTACATGCGGACAGGGATTCTAATAAGCGGGATAGGGACGGTAATCGAGTACATTCCAGGGGACAGAGTCAGCTGGACCAGAGTAAGGATTATAAGAGTCATCGGGACCAGAATTTCGAGCGGAAGGGGCAATCTAGTAGGGGTTTAGAATCACGAGATCGGACGGACCGTGGTCATGAGCAGCGAGGTCGGGATTCAAGGTCAGCTTCTAGGCAGGATGGCGAACGTCGGGGGCGCAGCGACAGTCAGGGGTCAGCCAGTTGTCCTCAGTGTGGGAAGAATCATTCGGGATTCTATCATACAACTTCGGGTGCTTGTTTTGAATGTGGTTCTAGGGAACATAGGTTGAAAGATTGTCCTTCGAAAGCTCAGCAGGGATCAGTTGGTTGTCCTCAATGTGGGAAGAACCATACGGGATTTTGTCGTACGACTTCGGGCGCTTGTTTTGAATGTGGCTCTAAGGAGCATAAGTTGAAAGACTGTCCTAGGCGAAATCCGGAACCACTTGAGAAATATCTTGGTCCTCCTTCTCCTATTCCTAGTACCGGTCGTGTTTTCATGCTTTCTCGTGACCATACCGATAAGGCATCTGGTATGTCTTTGTTTTGTTTTCTGCTCTATTTTCCGTTCTGCTTTCTGCAAATTTCGAGGACGAAATTTTTGTTTAAGAGGGGAAGAGTTGTAAAACCCGAAAATTTAAAACATGCAAAAATTACCAAATTACCCCTGAAATTTTAAAATTTAATTAAAGCTTAATTAAAGTACCGAATTAATCCCGAATCTCTGGAAACGAACTACAAATCAAGCGAGATAATTTTGAGGCAAGCTCCAAATATTTTTCCAATGTACAAAAGTGTATTATTATACAAATAAAATATATGGGCCGAGTTTTATGATTTAATTTCATAAGTTATAATAACTAATTATTTAAAAACAATTTAAATTACAAAAGTAATTAGGTAAATTCCTTAATTATAGCAAATTGATTCTCCTAATCAATAATTCCGGTTTTCTAGTCATTCCCTTCCCCATATAGCTCGGTCAATCACATTACATAATCACTCCATGATTTTGAATCCCCTTTAACCCTAAAAAAATATAGCCGACAATCACAAATAAATCACCAACACCTCCATACGAATTTCTGGATCCAATCTAGCATTTTTCTGGGGTTGTTCATCATCTAAAGAGGCTGAGAAAAATGGGCTTGGGGTAGTAGAGTCGCTGGTTTGGTCGTGGTCATTTTCTTGTCGTATTTTCCCATCCGAGAGGTATAATTCATGAACCTTGTTTTCATACGTTCTAAAATTAATCTAATATTTTTCAAAGGGTTACTTACATCATATAAGACTTAAGAAAATTGTTTAATTCGAATCATGCAAAGTTTTTAGGTCGCTTTGAATTATATGGGTTAAAGCACACGTAAATTCCAAATATGTGTTACGAATTTTTCTGGGTGCCATGTTTATTTTATTTAGACCTAATATGATGTGTATGATCTGGGAAAAATGATGGAATGATTTATTGAGGCCTAGATGAGTCGTTGTAATTATTGGGGTTTAAAACATACCTAAAATCAAATATATTCTATGCAATTTTTCTGAGTTGGTTTTATAATTTTTATGAGTTCTATATACATCTTATAACCTGGGAAAAATGTTGGTTTGAATTTAGGAAGCTTATACGAATTATAGGGAATTGTTTGTTAAACCGGGTTTTAGAAAATAAAGATAGAAAAAAGAAATAAAAAGGCAATCGATCTAGGTTTTCTGATTAGGGTTTGGTTCTAGTCTTCTAATGATGTTATAATGATGTTCAAATGATGGCTTAATGATTGGTTTAATTAGGGCTTGTAACTTCATTTTAAAAAGTATATACGATTTGGAAATTAATTAAGAAGGGTGTGTTTTGTAATTTTCCAAACTTGTGGCTCATTTTTATAAATCATCCTAGATCTGGGAGAATGTGTAAAAATTATAATATGGGGTCCTTATGTGTAAATATTGCAAGAAAATAAATAAATGGTAATTAAAGGGTATGATTGGTAATTAATTAAACTAGAGGGACTAAAAGTGTAAATTCTAGAAAGTTAAGGTTTTCCTGAGTAAATAATGATATTAAAAGTGTTTTGGGTAAATTTGAGTATTTATGGGCTTAATATGTAATTAATATGGAATTATGATTTAACTTATAAGTTTTGTAAACTTAAGGGACCAAATGTGTAATTTCTAAAATTTGAGGGGCTGGATTCGTGCAATAAGTAAATATGATGTGTCATACTGTATTGTGATAAAATATGAGGCATGTTTGGTAATTATGGATAAGATAAGGATTTCAGGTGTAAGATTATGAATTAAGGGGTTTAAATGGTAATTTTGTAGACTAAGGGTATAAAATGTAATTTTTGGTAAACCTGGAGTATTGAAGTCTTACATTCTGAATAAATGAAGGATTAAAAAGAATGAATGTGGTAATTACCTGTTTGACCTTTAACTTTGAAAGAATTACATTTGAAACCCTAAAGTATGGAACTTGCCAAAGAAGGAAACCTGACTAAAATGGAAAGTTACTTAAAATGGAAGTTATAAGGAACAGTTTGTAATTCTATTCTTCTACTCCTTTAGGTTCGAGGAGGAACTGATTTGGCTTTCTGTCAGTGATCGCTTTTGTTTTAGCTTGCTAATAAAGGTACAGATATTCTGCTCTTCTTGTAAAGAGCCTTCGTCTCATTTCTGATTTCTGATTCATTGTTATGTTTTGGAGCCTTCATCTCACTTTCCTAAATTCTGACTCTTGGTTATGTTCTTATTTGTGAATCCTGTTTGTTCTTATATGATATTGTGAATCTTAATTGATTCCTTGTTTGAACCTTTGTTTTGATAAATTGTTTGAAACTCTTGTCCTGATTTTGTGTTGAAACTCTTGTCTTGATTCTTTGATTTGAACTTTGCTTAGGTTACTTTGTTCTGGACCTTGTCATGAACCATGTTATGTTATTTTGATACTTGGACCAACCTATTCATCACGTGGTAATCTGGATAGTTGTGACTCTAGGCTACATTGAAGGTTCATTAGATTTTATAACTGAATGTTCAAAACTCTTTTAAATTACATGTGACTTATCTTATGAAAACTGCTTTTTGAGATCATTTTTATAAAGACCATCTTAAAGGATTTCTTTTGAAACTATGATATGAGCTTTTAAATGAAAAACCTTTGTTATGAACCTTGAATAAATTGTTATGAACCTCCTGATTTTGATACTTGCTCTCCTAATGTTTGATCCCCTGATATTTGATCTCCAGATATGTGACTTTCTGATATTTGATATTGACCTCTAGTATTTGAACCTTGATGTTTGACCTCCTGATTATGAACCCTGTATATGTCTCCTGTCTTGATTCTTGATGTGAACCTTGATATGATCCTGATATGTGTCTAATGTGAACCTTATGTGAACCCTGAGACCTGAACCCTGTGATTTGACACCTTAGACTTGATACATGACCCTAACCCACAGTTTGAGACTACGAGCCATCTACTAGGCATGAGGGTTTCATGTCCCTGTCATTGATGCACCGATGGCTTGACTTTAGGGCAAGGAAGTGATGTCTTGCCCCGTCCCCGGACTCTTGTTTCTGATTTATTATGTAGTGGAAGACCTTGTGGCCTGCGGGGGCGTATGGATGCATCCTAGTCGTGTCTTGATTTGCTTGTACTTGTATATCTTGGTGACTGATGGTGTGTGCGATACACGTCTTTCACACCCTTGGGAGCTCATGACTCCAACCCTTGGAGGTATCCCCTCATTTCTTGGTACGAGGTCACCCCTCCGTACACCTTGGTATCCTGATATGTGATCTGGTTCGATATGTGATTTGGTTCGGGCTCGTAGAGGATTTCTGTCACCCTACACCTTAACCTTTAATTGCCATTACTTGTTCCATATGCGCTATAATTTGATATATGACTTGCCATGTGATCTGATCTGATTAGACCTGGACTTGTGGAAGATTTTGATTTGGTTATCTTGAGATTTGACTTGACATGATTTGACCTGGATTTCTGGTTTGTTTACTTTGATTCTTGACTTGGCATTTTGGACGCGATACTGGACTAGACTTGGTATGACTTGGGATGTGATGGGTTATTTGTTTACTTTGACTTTGATATCTGTTTCATGATTCCTGATATTTCTATATACTTTTGTATATCCCTTCCTGACTCATGTCATCCTGGTATTGTATCTTTCACTTCTCTATACGTTATTACTGCTTTGTTTTCGTTATATCTGTTCACTGGGCTTTTTAAGCTCAGCCGCATGTTTTCTTTTCGTGTGCGGCAGGTTTTAAGCTAGGAAGCTGGGTTTGGCTTTGGGATGAGAGCAACTTGTGTGAAGTTTAGACCTTGTCATTCTAGTGTGACCATTTGGATATTATTTCTGTTATGCCATTGTTTGGGCATTTTGGTTTCTGTTTTATACTTCGTTATTTCTGTCTTGCACTTGATATAAGTCGTGTTGACTTATTTTCCTTTGGATTCTAATGTAAAGGCTTCCGCTATTTTATCTCTTGAATGCTTGTATCTGATATGAAACCATGTATTTGTGACATCTTTACCCTTGTCGGGTTGGGGTGGTAACCGCTAGAGCTTTGTAGCCCACGATCTCTATTTTGGCGGGAAAGCCAAGGGAAGAGGGAACGTGGGTTTGACCAGGTCAGGATGGTTCTTCGTTCTTGGTTCTTGTCGGAGGTAAGGCTCCAAGCGGTAACGGAGGCCAGGATCTGGTCATTGACGGAGGTCAGGCACCAAACGGTAACAGGAGGCCAGGCTCCGAACGGTGTCAGAGGCCAGACTCCGAACGTTGACGAAGGCCAGGCTCCGAATGTTGACGGAGGCCAGGCTTCGAACGTTGACGGAGGCCAGACTCCGAACAGTGACGGAGGCCAGGCTCCGGACGTTGACAGAGACCAGGTTCCGAACCGCGACGGAGGCCAGGTTCTGAACCGTGATGGAGGCCAGGTTCTGAACCTCGACAGAGGTTAGACACTATGAGTGCCTTGGGTGAAGATTGACCTGGGCCTTCGAAGAGATGGCTTCGTACAGGTTCGAAGGGGAGTCCTTCGACCCGCTCGGAGGGTACATCATCAAGCCCCCCAGTCGAAAGTGATATATACGTACGAGTATATATTGATTACGACTCAAAAAACATGCTACACTCTATTCCTTTCGTCACAAATTCGTCGAGTAAGGATAAGTGCTTAAACAAACTTGCGCATAAATGCGGCTAATGAATATGGAACTTCCACACCTTACGCCACACACTATCCCTTTCATCACAAATTCGTCACTTAAGTATTCCAACCCCCTTCGTATCTCAGCATCCCGAATATGCGTTTTGCGAGCCCTTATGAGGGATTCCAACGCTTTGTGATTTCCTTCGACAAAGGCTGGGCTAATAACAGGTTTCGAATTGGCTGATCTCGAAGCATGATGGTTGGGTGCTACTTCTGGGTGAGAACATGTTGTGAACGTGGAAGCGGTTATTGGGGGAAGGTTGTTGGAGTCGTTGACTGGGATTGGAGCCAAGGTCGAGAAACCCGGTGGGGGAGTATCTTCTCTTCCTTGATCCATGCCGGATATATAGTGAAAGTAGTTCCAATTGGTTATAAGCTTGGAAATAACAAGACTTATTGTTGCGGGTCCCACGGATGGCGCCACTGATTGAACAAATTTGCCAACCAAGCCTTCGATGATGATCAAAGGAATAATGGGGTGTTGAGATTGCGCCAAGCTTGTTCTTAACCTGAAAATAAGAAATACGAAGACACTACGTTAAGTGATTGCGCAGGGGTTGGACCCTGCGAACCACCTCCGGCGTGCGAGTAAGTATGTGTAATGGTAATGTAGGTCGTAAATTTTGAGAGTGAAGTTAACTTTGAGATAACATTGAGATTACTTACTTTGTTCTTGACCGACTAAGCTATTTATAGGGGAGAAATAGGCCTTAGTGGGCGGTTGCACTTATTTCGGAGATCATGGGGGCGTCCCATGATTTGTCGTAACCGCTAGGGCTTTGTAGCCCACGATCTCTATTTTGTCGGGAAAGCCAAGGGAAGAGGGAACGTGGGTTTGACCACGTCAGGATGGTTCTTCGTTCTTGGTTCTTGTCGGAGTTAAGGCTCCAAGCGGTAACGGAGGCCAGGCTCTGATCATTGACGGAGGTCAGGCTCCAAACGGTAACAGGAGGCCAGGCTCCGAACGGTGGCAGAGGCCAGACTCCGAACGTTGACGGAGACAGGCTCCGAAAAGTCGAAGGTGGGGCTCCGAATGTTGACGGAGGCCAGGCTTCGAACGTTGACGGAGGCCAGACTCCGAACAGTGACGGTGGCCAGGCTCCGGACGTTGACAGAGACCAGGTTCCGAACCGCGACGGAGGCCAGGTTCTAAACCGTGATGGAGGCCAGGTTCTGAACCTCGACAGAGGTTAGACACTATGAGTGCCTTGGGTGAAGATTGACCTGGGCCTTCGAAGAGAAGGCTTCGTACAGGTTCGAAGGGGAGTCCTTCGACCCGCTCGGAGGGTACATCATCAAGCCCCCAGTCGAAAGTGATATATACGTACGAGTATATATTGCTTACGACTCAAAAAACATGCTACACTCTATTCCTTTCGTCACAAATGCGTACGCGTAAAGGATAAGTGCTTAAACAAACTTGCGCAATAAATGCGGCTAATGAATATGAAACTTCCACACCTTACGCCACACACTATCCCTTTCATCACAAATTCGTCACTTAAGTATTCCAACCCCCTTCGTATCTCAGCATCCCGAACATGCCTTTTGCGAGCCCTTAAGAGGGATTCCAACGCTTTGTGGTTTCCTTCGACAAAGGCTGGGCTAATAACAGGTTCCGAATTGGCTGATCTCGAAGCATGATGGTTGGGTGCTACTTCTGGGTGAGAACATGTTGTGAACGTGGAAGCGGTTATTGGGGGAAGGTTGTTGGAGTCGTTGACTGGGATTGGAGCCAAGGTCGAGAAACCCAGTGGGGGAGTATCTTCTCTTCCTTGATCCATGCCGGATATATAGTGAAAGTAGTTCCAATTGGTTATAACCTTGGAAATAACGAGACTTATTGTTGTGGGTCCCACGGATGGCGCCACTGATTGAACAAATATTTGCCAACCAAGCCTTCGATGATGATCAAAGGAATAATGGGGTGTTGAGATTGCGCCAAGCTTCTTCTTAACCTGAAAAGAAGAAATACGAAGACACTACGTTAAGTGATTGCGCAGGGGTTGGACCCTGCGAACCACCTCCGGCGTGCGAGTAAGTATGTGTAATGGTAATGTAGGTCGTAAATTTTGAGAGTAAAGTTAACTTTGAGATAACATTGAGATTACTTACTTTGTTCTTCCCCGAGTAAGCTATTTATAGGGGAGAAATAGGCCTTAGTGGGCGGTTGCACTTATTTCGGAGATCATGGGGGCGTCCCATGATTTGTGGTAACCGCTAGGGCTTTGTAGCCCACGATCTCTATTTTGGCGGGAAAGCCAAGGGAAGAGGGAACGTGGGTTTGACCAGGTTAGGATGGTTCTTCGTTCTTGGTTCTTGTCGGAGGTAAGGCTCCAAGCGGTAACGGAGGCCAGGCTCTGGTCATTGACGGAGGTCAGGCTCCAAACGGTAACAGGAGGCCAGGCTCCGAACGGTGGCAGAGGCAAGACTCCGAACGTTGACGGAGGCCAGGCTCAGAATGTTGACGGAGGCCAGGCTTCGATTGTTGACGGAGGCCAGACTCCGAACAGTGACGGAGACCAGGCTCCGGACGTTGACAGAGACCAGGTTCCGAACCGCGACGGAGGCCAGGTTCTGAACCGTGACGGAGGCCAGGTTCTGAACCTCGAC
The DNA here is from genome assembly GCA_021014915.2 of Artemisia tridentata subsp. tridentata. NCBI lineage: Eukaryota > Viridiplantae > Streptophyta > Magnoliopsida > Asterales > Asteraceae > Artemisia > Artemisia tridentata. Next base: position 268,988,695 of record CP139503.1, read on the forward strand.
AGAGGTTAGACACTATGAGTGCCTTGGGTGAAGATTGACCTGGGCCTTCGAAGAGAAGGCTTCGTACAGGTTCGAAGGGGAGTCCTTCGACCCGCTCGGAGGGTACATCATCAAGCCCCCCAGTCGAAAGTGATATATACGTACGAGTATATATTCCTTACGACTCAAAAAACATGCTACACTCTATTCCTTTCGTCTCAAATTCGTACGAGTAAAGGATAAGTGCATAAACAAACTTGCGCAATAAATGCGGCTAATGAATATGGAACTTCCACAACTTACGCCACACACTATCCCTTTCATCACAAATTCATCACTTAAGTATTCCAACCCCCTTCGTATCTCAGCATCCCGAACATGCGTTTTGCGAGCCCTTATGAGGGATTCCAACGCTTTGTGATTTCCTTCGACAAAGGCTGGGCTAAAAACAGGTTCCAAATTGGCTGATCTCGAAGCATGATGGTTGGGTGCTACTTCTGGGTGAGAACATGTTGTGAACGTGGAAGCGGTTATTGGGGGAAGGTTGTTGGAGTCGTTGACTAGGATTGGAGCCAAGGTCGAGAAACCCGGTGGGGGAGTATCTTCTCTTCCTTGATCCATGCCGGATATATAGTGAAAGTAGTTCCAATTGGTTATAAGCTTGGAAATAACGAGACTTATTGTTGCGGGTCCCACGGATGGCGCCACTGATTGAACAAATATTTGCCAACCAAGCCTTCGATGATGATCAAAGGAATAATGGGGTGTTGAGATTGCGCCAAGCTTGTTCTTAACCTGAAAATAAGAAATACGAAGACACTACGTTAAGTGATTGCGCAGGGGTTGGACCCTGCGAACCACCTCCGGCGTGCGAGTAAGTATGTGTAATGGTAATGTAGGTCGTAAATTTTGAGAGTGAAGTTAACTTTGAGATAACATTGAGATTACTTACTTTGTTCTTCCCGACTAAGCTATTTATAGGGGAGAAATAGGCCTTAGTGGGCGGTTGCACTTATTTCGGAGATCATGGGGGCGTCCCATGATTTGTGGTAACCGCTAGGGCTTTGTAGCCCACGATCTCTATTTTGGCGGGAAAGCCAAGGGAAGAGGGAACGTGGGTTTGACCAGGTCAGGATGGTTCTTCGTTCTTGGTTCTTGTCGGAGGTAAGGCTCCAAGCGGTAATGGAGGCCAGGCTCTGATCATTGACGGAGGTCAGGCTCCAAACGGTAACAGGAGGCCAGGCTCCGAACGGTGGCAGAGGCCAGACTCCGAACGTTGACGGAGACAGGCTCCGAAAAGTCGAAGGTGGGGCTTCGAATGTTGACGGAGGCCAGGCTTCGAACGTTGACGGAGGCCAGACTCCGAACAGTGACGGAGGCCAGGCTCCGAACGTTGACAGAGACCAGGTTCCGAACCGCGACGGAGGCCAGGTTCTGAACCGTGATGGAGGCCAGGTTCTGAACCTCGACAGAGGTTAGACACTATGAGTGCCTTGGGTGAAGATTGACCTGGGCCTTCGAAGAGAAGGCTTCGTACAGGTTCGAAGGGGAGTCCTTCGACCCGCTCGGAGGGTACATCATCAAGCCCCCCAGTCGAAAGTGATATATACGTACGAGTATATATTGCTTACGACTCAAAAAACATGCTACACTCTATTCCTTTCGTCACAAATGCGTATGAGTAAAGGATAAGTGCTTAAACAAACTTGCGCAATAAATGCGGCTAATGAATATGGAACTTCCACACCTTACACCACACACTATCCCTTTCATCACAAATTCGTCACTTAAGTATTCCAACCCCCTTCGTATCTCAGCATCCCGAACATGCCTTTTGCGAGCCCTTAAGAGGGATTCCAACGCTTTGTGGTTTCCTTCGACAAAGGCTGGGCTAATAACAGGTTCCGAATTGGCTGATCTCGAAGCATGATGGTTGGGTGCTACTTCTGGGTGAGAACATGTTGTGAACGTGGAAGCGGTTATTGGGGGAAGGTTGTTGGATTCGTTGACTGGGATTGGAGCCAAGGTCGAGAAACCCAGTGGGGGAGTATCTTCTCTTCCTTGATCCATGCCGGATATATAGTGAAAGTAGTTCCAATTGGTTATAAGCTTGGAAATAACGAGACTTATTGTTGTGGGTCCCACGGATGGCGCCACTGATTGAACAAATATTTGCCAACCAAGCCTTCAATGATGATCAAAGGAATAATGGGGTGTTGAGATTGCGCCAAGCTTGTTCTTAACCTGAAAATAAGAAATACGAAGACACTACGTTAAGTGATTGCGCAGGGGTTGGACCCTGCGAACCACCTCCGGCGTGCGAGTAAGTATGTGTAATGGTAATGTAGGTCGTAAATTTTGAGAGTGAAGTTAACTTTGAGATAACATTGAGATTACTTACTTTGTTCTTGACCGACTAAGCTATTTATAGGGGAGAAATAGGCCTTAGTGAGCGGTTGCACTTATTTCGGAGATCATGGGGGCGTCCCATGATTTGTCGTAACCGCTAGGGCTTTGTAGCCCACGATCTCTATTTTGGCGGGAAAGCCAAGGGAAGAGGGAACGTGGGTTTGACCACGTCAGGATGGTTCTTCGTTCTTGGTTCTTGTCGGAGTTAAGGCTCCAAGCGGTAACGGAGGCCAGGCTCTGATCATTGACGGAGGTCAGGCTCCAAACGGTAACAGGAGGCCAGGCTCCGAACGGTGGCAGAGGCCAGACTCCGAACGTTGACGGAGACAGGCTCCGAAAAGTCGAAGGTGGGGCTCCGAATGTTGACGGAGGCCAGGCTTCGAACGTTGACGGAGGCCAGACTCCGAACAGTGACGGTGGCCAGGCTCCGGACGTTGACAGAGACCAGGTTCCGAACCGCGACGGAGGCCAGGTTCTAAACCGTGATGGAGGCCAGGTTCTGAACCTCGACAGAGGTTAGACACTATGAGTGCCTTGGGTGAAGATTGACCTGGGCCTTCGAAGAGAAGGCTTCGTACAGGTTCGAAGGGGAGTCCTTCGACCCGCTCGGAGGGTACATCATCAAGCCCCCAGTCGAAAGTGATATATACGTACGAGTATATATTGCTTACGACTCAAAAAACATGCTACACTCTATTCCTTTCGTCACAAATGCGTACGCGTAAAGGATAAGTGCTTAAACAAACTTGCGCAATAAATGCGGCTAATGAATATGGAACTTCCACACCTTACGCCACACACTATCCCTTTCATCACAAATTCGTCACTTAAGTATTCCAACCCCCTTCGTATCTCAGCATCCCGAACATGCCTTTTGCGAGCCCTTAAGAGGGATTCCAACGCTTTGTGGTTTCCTTCGACAAAGGCTGGGCTAATAACAGGTTCCGAATTGGCTGATCTCGAAGCATGATGGTTGGGTGCTACTTCTGGGTGAGAACATGTTGTGAACGTGGAAGCGGTTATTGGGGGAAGGTTGTTGGAGTCGTTGACTGGGATTGGAGCCAAGGTCGAGAAACCCAGTGGGGGAGTATCTTCTCTTCCTTGATCCATGCCGGATATATAGAGAAAGTAGTTCCAATTGGTTATAACCTTGGAAATAACGAGACTTATTGTTGTGGGTCCCACGGATGGCGCCACTGATTGAACAAATATTTGCCAACCAAGCCTTCGATGATGATCAAAGGAATAATGGGGTGTTGAGATTGCGCCAAGCTTCTTCTTAACCTGAAAATAAGAAATACGAAGACACTACGTTAAGTGATTGCGTAGGGGTTGGACCCTGCGAACCACCTCCGGCGTGCGAGTAAGTATGTGTAATGGTAATGTAGGTCGTAAATTTTGAGAGTAAAGTTAACTTTGAGATAACATTGAGATTACTTACTTTGTTCTTCCCCGAGTAAGCTATTTATAGGGGAGAAATAGGCCTTAGTGGGCGGTTGCACTTATTTCGGAGATCATGGGGGCGTCCCATGATTTGTGGTAACCGCTAGGGCTTTGTAGCCCACGATCTCTATTTTGGCGGGAAAGCCAAGGGAAGAGGGAACGTGGGTTTGACCAGGTTAGGATGGTTCTTCGTTCTTGGTTCTTGTCGGAGGTAAGGCTCCAAGCGGTAACGGAGGCCAGGCTCTGGTCATTGACGGAGGTCAGGCTCCAAACGGTAACAGGAGGCCAGGCTCCGAACGGTGGCAGAGGCAAGACTCCGAACGTTGACGGAGGCCAGGCTCAGAATGTTGACGGAGGCCAGGCTTCGATTGTTGACGGAGGCCAGACTCCGAACAGTGACGGAGACCAGGCTCCGGACGTTGACAGAGACCAGGTTCCGAACCGCGACGGAGGCCAGGTTCTGAACCGTGACGGAGGCCAGGTTCTGAACCTCGACAGAGGTTAGACACTATGAGTGCCTTAGGTGAAGATTGACCTGGGCCTTCGAAGAGAAGGCTTCGTACAGGTTCGAAGAGGAGTCCTTCGACCCGCTCGGAGGGTACATCATCAAGCCCCCCCAGTCGAAAGTGATATATACGTACGAGTATATATTGCTTACGACTCAAAAAACATGCTACACTCTATTCCTTTCGTCTCAAATTCGTACGAGTAAAGGATAAGTGCATAAACAAACTTGCGCAATAAATGCGGCTAATGAATATGGAACTTCCACAACTTACGCCACACACTATCCCTTTCATCACAAATTCATCACTTAAGTATTCCAACCCCCTTCGTATCTCAGCATCCCGAACATGCGTTTTGCGAGCCCTTATGAGGGATTCCAACGCTTTGTGATTTCCTTCGACAAAGGCTGGGCTAAAAACAGGTTCCAAATTGGCTGATCTCGAAGCATGATGGTTGGGTGCTACTTCTGGGTGAGAACATGTTGTGAACGTGGAAGCGGTTATTGGGGGAAGGTTGTTGGAGTCGTTGACTAGGATTGGAGCCAAGGTCGAGAAACCCGGTGGGGGAGTATCTTCTCTTCCTTGATCCATGCCGGATATATAGTGAAAGTAGTTCCAATTGGTTATAAGCTTGGAAATAACGAGACTTATTGTTGCGGGTCCCACGGATGGCGCCACTGATTGAACAAATATTTGCCAACCAAGCCTTCGATGATGATCAAAGGAATAATGGGGTGTTGAGATTGCGCCAAGCTTGTTCTTAACCTGAAAATAAGAAATACGAAGACACTACGTTAAGTGATTGCGCAGGGGTTGGACCCTGCGAACCACCTCCGGCGTGCGAGTAAGTATGTGTAATGGTAATGTAGGTCGTAAATTTTGAGAGTGAAGTTAACTTTGAGATAACATTGAGATTACTTACTTTGTTCTTGCCCGACTAAGCTATTTATAGGGGAGAAATAGGCCTTAGTGGGCGGTTGCACTTATTTCGGAGATCATGGGGGCGTCCCATGATTTGTGGTAACCGCTAGGGCTTTGTAGCCCACGATCTCTATTTTGGCGGGAAAGCCAAGGGAAGAGGGAACGTGGGTTTGACCAGGTCAGGATGGTTCTTCGTTCTTGGTTCTTGTCGGAGGTAAGGCTCCAAGCGGTAATGGAGGCCAGGCTCTGATCATTGACGGAGGTCAGGCTCCAAACGGTAACAGGAGGCCAGGCTCCGAACGGTGGCAGAGGCCAGACTCCGAACGTTGACGGAGACAGGCTCCGAAAAGTCGAAGGTGGGGCTCCGAATGTTGACGGAGGCCAGGCTTCGAACGTTGACGGAGGCCAGACTCCGAACAGTGACGGAGGCCAGGCTCCGAACGTTGACAGAGACCAGGTTCCGAACCGCGACGGAGGCCAGGTTCTGAACCGTGATGGAGGCCAGGTTCTGAACCTCGACAGAGGTTAGACACTATGAGTGCCTTGGGTGAAGATTGACCTGGGCCTTCGAAGAGAAGGCTTCGTACAGGTTCGAAGGGGAGTCCTTCGACCCGCTCGGAGGGTACATCATCAAGCCCCCCAGTCGAAAGTGATATATACGTACGAGTATATATTGCTTACGACTCAAAAAACATGCTACACTCTATTCCTTTCGTCACAAATGCGTATGAGTAAAGGATAAGTGCTTAAACAAACTTGCGCAATAAATGCGGCTAATGAATATGGAACTTCCACACCTTACACCACACACTATCCCTTTCATCACAAATTCGTCACTTAAGTATTCCAACCCCCTTCGTATCTCAGCATCCCGAACATGCCTTTTGCGAGCCCTTAAGAGGGATTCCAACGCTTTGTGGTTTCCTTCGACAAAGGCTGGGCTAATAACAGGTTCCGAATTGGCTGATCTCGAAGCATGATGGTTGGGTGCTACTTCTGGGTGAGAACATGTTGTGAACGTGGAAGCGGTTATTGGGGGAAGGTTGTTGGATTCGTTGACTGGGGTTGGAGCCAAGGTCGAGAAACCCGGTGGGGGAGTATCTTCTCTTCCTTGATCCATGCCGGATATATAGTGAAAGTAGTTCCAATTGGTTATAAGCTTGGAAATAACGAGACTTATTGTTGCGGGTCCCACGGATGGCGCCACTGATTGAACAAATATTTGCCAACCAAGCCTTCGATGACGATCAAAGGAATAATGGGGTGTTGAGATTGCGCCAAGCTTGTTCTTAACCTGAAAATAAGAAATACGAAGACACTACGTTAAGTGATTGCGCAGGGTTTGGACCCTGCGAACCACCTCCGGCGTGCGAGTAAGTATGTGTAATGGTAATGTAGGTCATAAATTTTGAGATTGAAGTTAACTTTGAGATAACATTGAGATTACTTACTTTGTTCTTGCCTGACTAAGCTATTTATTGGGGAGAAATAGGCCTTAGTGGGCGGTTGCACTTATTTCAGAGATCATGGGGGCGTCCCATGATTTGTGGTAACCGCTAGGGCTTTGTAGCCCACGATCTCTATTTTGGCGGGAAAGCCAAGGGAAGAGGGAACGTGGGTTTGACCAGGTCAGGATGGTTCTTCGTTCTTGGTTCTTGTCGGAGGTAAGGCTCCAAGCGGTAACGGAGGCCAGGCTCTGATCATTGACGAAGGTCAGGCTCCAAACGGTAACAGGAGGCCAGGCTCCGAACGGTGGCAGAGGCCAGACTCCGAACGTTGACGGAGGCCAGGCTCCGAATGTTGACGGAGGCCAGGCTTCGAACGTTGACGGAGGCCAGACTCCGAACAGTGACGGAGGCCAGGCTCCGAATGTTGACGGAGGCCAGGCTTCGAACGTTGACGGAGGCCAGACTCCGAACAGTGATGGAGGCCAGGCTCCGGACGTTGAAAGAGACCAGGTTCCGAACCGCGACGAAGGCCAGGTTCTGAACCGTGACGGAGGCCAGGTTCTGAACCTCGACAGAGGTTAGACACTATGAGTGCCTTGGGTGAAGATTGACCTGGGCCTTCGAAGAGAAGGCTTCGTACAGGTTCGAAGGGGAGTCCTTCGACCCGCTCGGAGGGTACATCATCAAGCCCCCCAGTCGAAAGTGATATATACGTACGAGTATATATTGCTTACGACTCAAAAAACATGCTACACTCTATTCCTTTCGTCACAAATTCGTAAGAGTAAAGGATAAGTGCTTAAACAAACTTGCGCAATAAATGCGGCTAATGAATATGGAACTTCCACACCTTACGCCACACACTATCCCTTTCATCACAAATTTGTCACTTATGTATTCTGATGAACTCAAATAAGTACATTTTATTACCATCATTTATCCTATTTATTTGACTTGTTTTATTATATTATGTATAAGGATTGATACTTAATCGTTTACTTTTGTAATTCTCAGGTAAAAACAAGCATTTGGTGAAACTTGGCGATTTTGGACTAATTATGGAGCAAAACATGCAAGAAGTTAAGAGTCTACCGAAATGTACAAGATCAAGACTATTCTGCTCTAGATGCGCCGCATCTCACTTATGACATGCGCCGCATCACTATCAATATTTCACCAGATACGATCCAAGATACAAGAGGACATGCGCCGCATCTATAAATGGAGTTACGCCGCATCTTCTGGCGGTGTACGAATATTCCTGAATATTATAATCTTGGACCCCACGCGAAGTTACATTGATACGCCGCATCGGACCAATCCGATGCGCCGTATCGGCCATATACAATCCTTACCAAGAATTCAAGAAATCAAGTGAAGATTAGAAGCTTAATGAAGAAGTCAAGATTACAAGTCGACACTTGAAGATGCTTTCGTATTTTGGCCAAAAAATCTTCATCCGGACTCCGTTTTAGGTGATTCAAGCGGCCACGGAAAGAGAAAAAGGAGATCTACCTGTATCTGAAGGAGATGCGGCGCATCTGGTCCTTAGATGCGCCGTATTGGGAGATGAGACGCATCTGGTATTTAGATGCGCCGTATTGGGTCAGTTTCAGACTTGGAGGCTACGTTTACTTATAGATGCGGCGCATCTAACTCTATAGATGCGCCGTATCGACCCAGATTTCAGAATCTATAAATACCGAACTCATTAACGAATTAGGGCATCTTTGGGAACCCTTAGGGTCATTCCCAGACGATCACAACCCCTCCAAACAGCAGAAGATCACCCTAGAAGACCTAATTATCCTTGAAGAGTATCTCTAATCATTGTAACGTATTCATTATGCTTAAATTCATTACGATTATGTTTATGCACTTTGATATAGAGATTATGGGCTAACACCCTTATGTGTTAGCCATGTTTATGATTATTTGATGTTTTGATATGTTTCTAATTCGATTGGTTGCTAAGTCTTCGTTTTAATTATTTATGTTAGTAGTTTGTTTTATTGTAATAGTAAGCTTTAATTCATCAGGATTGGTGGCTTGTGTAATGTGACAACGGAAAGATTGCACTCCCTTTAATATTGCTTTCCCATCAATTAAAGTTTATATGTTGATGTCTTTGGTTACTACTTATTAGTGCATTGATAACCTCTGTGTCTATTAGTGGCTTGTGTAATGTGACAACGGAAAGGTTGCACTCCCACGGTTATTACTAACTTGATCACTTAGGAATAACTTTTAGACATAAGTAATCATTAAGGGATTTCTCGCCGATAAGATTAGAGCCAACGAGAAAGGATTAATTACATACACTTCATATAAAACTAGCAATAAAACAAGTGACAAGCTATTTAAACATAAACACAATTATTAAGCAGCTTTATGTTGATTCCAATGGAATCTAGACTCTAGGTACTAGAGGTAGGATGGACCGCGCCTAGTCTTGAGCACCAATCACTGCAGGTCTTAGAACTTATTAAAACTTAATCATATATGAAACTTGGTTAACACACTCTTCATCTCTTTGGTATTTTCTATTGTTTGTTTATCTTAGTTTAGTTAGAATAAAACCAAACCCATGCCAGTCTCTCAGGCTGAACCCCCCTTTACGTTAGTTTAGGAGAGTCGAATACCTCTAGAATTAGTATATTAGAAATCTCACTCTTAGTTATCGACACCCTACTTACCAACTAGGCTACATTGATCGGGTACACTGCCCGTTAGTGTTGTTATAGGTTAAGTCGGCAAAATATAAATGTAAAACTTGATAAGGAATAATCACCTATACAACGACACATCAAGTTTTTGGCGCCGCTGCCGGGGAGTGAATTTATCTATTTGCTAGTTTTATTGGTATTTTTCTGTTTTTAGTTTATTTTTGTGTGTTTGGTTTATTTGTTTTATCGTTTGTTTGTTGTCTGTGTGTCTGTCTCAGAAGGGAGATACGGCGTATTCTTGTCTGTGAATACGGCGCATCTATCTGTTTCAATACGGCGTATTCTTGTCTGCGAATATGGCGTATTGACGCTCTGTGGGCAAAATTTTTTTTAGTTTGTGTGATTTTTAATTTTAAAATTTTCTAAAAAAAAAATAATAAAAAAAAATAAAATAAAAAATAAATAAAATTTGTTGCAGGAAGCTAATGCGGCGTATCCATTGTCTGTTGGATACGGCGTATTAACTTGTGCCGTATACAGCGTATCCATTATCTGTTGGATACGGCGTATCCATCTTCTGTGACCTAAAAATATTTTTCGTTTTTTATTTTTTGTGTTTATTTAATTTTTATTAGTTTAGTTTTTATTTTTGTTTCGTCTACTGCTGTTCTTGGTTGTTTATCTTTCAGGTAATAATGAAGATGGACAATCCAGACATTACTATGGAAGAATATATGAGACTTGAAGAGGAAAGAGCCTTGAGCAATAATGGGATCTACGATTGGGAAAGAGCAAGATATGGTGCACAAGTCATCGAGGATAAGGAACTCACGATGGAAGAATACTTGTTATTGAAGCAGGAAAAGTCAGGGAAAGAAAGAAACAAATTGCCATTTCGACACACTTGGACTTTATCAAATGATGATGAAGAAGAATCATACGATTTTGGTGCAATTAGGTTTCCGGCAATAGTTATTGATGATGTTATTTCTCCGGAAGTTGCCCAAGATGAAGAAGAGTCACAAGTGTTTGATTTGAATGAGAATCCGGTAATTGTTTACAAAGAAGCTTATTCATCCGAAACTGCTTATGATTTAAATGAAGATGAATATGGGACAATGGTGTATAATGCTATTACTTGTGATTTTCCACCCGAGGTGGAAGATATATTCTCATCATATCAAAAACACCATGATAATATCCCCTCGGATGAAGATAATGAGTATTCGGATATTGAAAAGTTTGATGCTATTGTGTACGATAACATACCGCAATTACCACAACAAACGGAAGTATTTAGGTGTGGAGCGGATGAGCCAGATTATGACCCCACAAAGGATTTTGAAGAAATGTGGGATGACTTATTTGAGGTGGCTATTCGGGATAAAGCTGATATTGCAAGACCACTAGTTGAAGATGGAGATTCACAAGATGAATTGGAATCACTTACAACACAAAGTGGTACAAATTTATTTAATATTATTAATCCCGTTACTAATAATCTTGCTAGTTTTCCTAAACAGGTTGCAAAACAAAAGAATGATGAGTTCAAATTCATTAAACTACCTATTGAAGCACATGAAACACCTGTAACCAACCCGTATTTGGTGGAGCTCGAGGAAGAATTTGGTGATGAGCTCTTAAACATTGCTATGATTGATGAAGATGATGATTTAGACCCTATGAAGTATATAGAGGAACTCGAACTTTTACTAGCCAAAGACCCTTTCTCATCTTCTGCGGAAGTCAAGGGACGCCTTACTACCAAAGAGACTAACCAAGAAGAAACGGGACTCATTTTTCCTCAACGTACTACTCTTTCAGATGAAATGGTTAAGTCATCCAATTTATCAACCAAACCGGGTAAGGATAGGAAAGATGTACATATATTGCCAAGGTATGATTTTTATTTATTTCTTCCATCTTTACTAGCAAATTTACACTCATATAGTGTTTATTGCTACTATCACCCGCACTTGATCCCAAGTGGGGGGAACAACACCCTATTACACAGTAAATAAGGGTAGAGTCAGGCTCGTGACTCGAACAAAAACAAGCGCTTCGTGGGAGGCAACCCATGCTTATCTTTTATTTTCTTTTTAGTTTATTTTACTTTCTTGTGTTTATTTTTATTTGTTTTTTCTGCATGACTGCTGTCGCTGTATTCTGCTAATACAAACGATATGGCGCATCTGTATTCTAGATGCGGCGTATGGCATTTTAATTTTATACACAGCGCATTTAATAATTCGAGTACGGCGCATCTATAGATACAACCTATTCCGTTTTTAATCAGAAAAATTTTAAACCATAACCGACATACGACGCATCTGCCTTAGCAGATATGGCGTATCTAATTATTTATTAAAAACATTCTTCGAATTAATAAAATAAGAAGCGACGCATTAATTTCTATCGATACGGCGTATTATCCCATTGCATGCAGTTTAATATTTCCTACAGGTTGTTGATGCGGCGTATCCAATATTCCATGGATGCGGCGCATCGACACTCTGACCTGTAATTTGTTTATTTATTTTATTTTTCTAACCAATGATTAACGAGATGTTCTCGAGTCTATTTTTCTGTGGTCTCTATATTTTTACAGGTCTGGACGATTGAAGATGTTGATGAACTCCCACATCTTATATGCTCGCATTCTTACATGGAGGATCATACCGAGCAAATCTCAGGGGAGTTTTCCGTTCTAATTCTTTCTATTTCCTGTTTTTAATTTCCAATTAAACAACGAGGACGTTGTTTATCTTAAGTGGGGGGATGGAGAATTAGAACGTTACTTGTCCTTAATTTTTCAAAATATGCTTAAAATGTGCCTAATATATCAAAATTTAAAATTTTTAGCATGTTTTTGTTTAAAGTCTAAATTACATAGCTGCACACATGACGTTATTTTCAAAAATTGTGATTTTTCCAAAATTCACAAATCTATGAGTGTGCCGGTGACTTGTAAACTTTAGAACTTGGCTTGTATACTATTCGAGACCACCATAATAAGTATTATTTATATAATTGGAGTGACGTGTCTAAATTGGTAAATTTCTAGGATTACACCCAAAAAGCCTATATATGTTATGTGTTATTAACTAACTACACTGGTTAGTTAACCCCCATATAAACCCTTTGTTTACTCTCACTTTTAGAGTAAGATACCTCTAGAAAAACCCTCAGAGCCACTCCTTTCGTTTCTTACACCTTTGTTAAAATGTTTCGTTACACCCTTACACCTTAGCCTACCCTATAGATTAAAATCCGTGGTTGGTTAATTGCTTGAGGCAAAGTGTGTTTCCTTACATTACCTGTGTTCGCGTGCGTAATTCATTATCTATGGTTAGGTCGGGAAATTGCACAATGCGATTGGAGTGAAAGTAAATATTGTATATTTTTGAGTTTATTTTTCATGTGTTTACTACTTTCACTATTACCGTTATTTCTGAAGTTATGAAAAGTATGGAAAAATTTTCCAGAATTATCATTATAGTGATGTGGTGAAATTTTACACATCTTTGTTTATTAAAAAAAAAAAAAAAAAAAAAAAAAAAAAAAAAAAAAAAAAAAAAAATCGAAAAAAAAAATAGAAAAGAAAAAGAAAAAGGAGGAGTTGGATGTTTGATTAAACCAACTTATGTAAAGTTATGTAAGTGGTCGATATCACCACTAGTTGTTGTATATTATATTTATGGATTGAATGGGAGTTGGCAGTTAAGGGAACATCAACTAAGGTTTATTCTTTGATTAAGATCTTGTTGAGTATAATTCGTGTCTACCTAAAGCGTGTGTTTCAAGTGTTAAAGCGTGAGTTATTCAATGATATGAGTCTTATTCATGGGATGGTTGAGATAGTGATTAACCACACTTAGGATTTTAATTTATTTGTTTTGTTTATTTTTCATTTTACACCAATTTATATCCCAAATATTATCCATGCCCTGTATTATTCTTTATCCAACCAAACCTTTGATTTATTGAGATTAGGGATTTGAGCAATCTTAAGTATCGTAGTCGTGGATTCGACTATGTATTTATGATTTTGTCGCCCTTTTTGATATATTATTATTGGTGAAGTTTGGACCTATCTTTAGCCTATTCGAGTTAAGGATTTGAGCAATTGCAAGTATCGTGTTCGTGGATTCGATCATGTATTTGTGATTTTGTCGCCTTTTCTGGAATTTGAGATCGATAGAGATTAAGAATAATTAACCCTTAAGCTTAAAAACCCTTTTTACCGCTTTAAACTTGTTATTCCTTGGCTTTAGTGGGGGAGATGTGTATACTTGCCAAGCTTATGATAGAATATTCGTCGCGACTGGACAGTTAAACGATTAAATTTGCTTTTATCGAAATATTTTTATTCTACTTCTAATTCGTTAAGTGTTTAGTTGTGTGATTATGACAAAAATGAATACATGCTTAAATATAAAAATAAATCCTAATATCTTTTAGGATACATTTTCATAAAATTAATTCTAAGGTTTACTTGGGGACAAGTAAAGTTCAAGTGGGGGGATATTTGATGAACTCAAATAAGTACATATTATTACTATCATTTATCCTAATTATTTGACTTGTTTTATTATATTATGTATAAGGATTGATACTTAATCGTTTACTTTTGTAATTCTCAGGTAAAAACAAGCATTTGGTGAAACTTGGCGATTTTGGACTAATTATGGAGCAAAACATGCAAGAAGTTAAGAGTCTACCGAAATGTACAAGATCAAGCCTATTCTGCTCTAGATGCGCCGCATCTCACTTATGACATGCGCCACATCACTATCAATATTTCACCAGATACGATCCAAGATACAAGAGGACATGCGCCGCATCTATAAATGGAGTTACGCCGCATCTTCTGGCAGTGTACGAATATTCCTGAATATTATAATCTTGGACCCCACGCGAAGTTACATTGATACGCCGCATCAGACCAATCTGATGGGCCGTATCGGCCATATACAATCCTTACCAAGAATTCAAGAAATCAAGTGAAGATTAGAAGCTTAATGAAGAAGTCAAGATTACAAGTCGACACTTGAAGATGCTTTCGTGTTTTGGCCATAAAATCTTCATCCGGACTCCGTTTTAGGTGATTCAAGCGGCCACGGAAAGAGAAAAAGGAGATCTACCTATATCTGAAGGAGATGCGGCGCATCTGGTCCTTAGATGCGCCGTATTGGGAGATGAGGCGCATATGGTATTTAGATGCGCCGTATTGGGTCAGTTTCAGACTTGGAGGCTACGTTTACTTATAGATGCGGCGCATCTAACTCTCTAGATGCGCCGTATCGACCCAGATTTCAGAATCTATAAATACCGAACTCATTAACAAATTAGGGCATCTTTGGGAACCCTTAAGGTCATTCCCAGACGATCACAACCCCTCCAAACAGCAGAAGATCACCCTAGAAGACCTAATTATCCTTGAAGAGTATCTCTAATCATTGTAACGTATTCATTATGCTTAAATTCATTACGATTATGTTTATGCACTTTGATATAGAGATTATGGGCTAACACCCTTATGTGTTAGCCATGTTTATGATTATTTGATGTTTTGATATGTTTCTAATTCGATTGGTTGCTAAGTCTTCGTTTTAATTGTTTATGTTAGTAGTTTGTTTTATTGTAATAGTAAGCTTTAATTCATCAGGATTGGTGGCTTGTGTAATGTGACAACGGAAAGATTGCACTCCCTTTAATATTGCTTTCCCATCAATTAAAGTTTATATGTTGATGTCTTTGGTTACTACTTATTAGTGCATTGATAACCTCTGTGTCTATTAGTGGCTTGTGTAATGTGACAACGGAAAGGTTGCACTCCCACGGTTATTACTAACTTGATCACTTAGGAATAACTTTTAGACATAAGTAATCATTAAGGGATTTCTCGCCGATAAGATTAGAGCCAACGAGAAAGGATTAATTACATACACTTCATATAAAACTAGCAATAAAAAAAGTGACAAGCTATTTAAACATAAACACAATTATTAAGCAGCTTTATGCGGATTCCAATGGAATCTAGACTCTAGGTATAAGAGGTAGGATGGACCGCGCCTAGTCTTGAGCACTAATCACTGCAGGTCTTAGAACTTATTAAAACTTAATCATATATGAAACTTGGTTAACACACTCTTCATCTCTTTGGTATTTTCTATTGTTTGTTTATCTTAGTTTAGTTAGAATAAAACCAAACCCGTGCCAGTCTCTCAGGCTGAACCCCCCTTTACGTTAGTTTAGGAGAGTCGAATACCTCTAGAATTAGTATATTAGAAATCTCACTCTTAGTGATCGACACCCTATTTACCAACTAGGCTACATTGATCGGGTACACTGCCCGTTAGTGTTGTTATAGGTTAAGTCGGCAAAATATAAATGTAAAACTTGATAAGGAATAATCACCTATACAACGACACATCATATTCCAACCCCCTTCGTATCTCAGCATCCCGAACATGCCTTTTGCGAGCCCTTAAGAGGGATTCCAACGCTTTGTGATTGCCTTCGACAAAGGCTGGGCTAATAACAGGTTCCGAATTGGCTGATCTCGAAGCATGATGGTTGGGTGCTACTTCTAGGTGAGAACATGTTGTGAACGTGGAAGCGGTTATTGGGGGAAGGTTGTTAGAGTCGTTGACTGGGATTGGAGCCAAGGTCGAGAAACCCGGTGGGGGAGTATCTTCTCTTCCTTGATCCATGCCGGATATATAGTGAAAGTAGTTCCAATTGGTTATAAGCTTGGAAATAACGAGACTTATTGTTGTGGGTCCCACGGACGGCGCCACTGATTGAACAAATATTTGCCAACCAAGCCTTCGATGATGATCAAAGGAATAATGGGGTGTTGAGATTGCGCCAAGCTTGTTCTTAACCTGAAAATAAGAAATACGAAGACACTACGTTAAGTGATTGCGCAGGGTTGGACCCTGCGAACCACCTCCGGCGTGCGAGTAAGTATGTGTAATGGTAATGTAGGTCGTAAATTTTGAGAGTGAAGTTAACTTTGAGATAACATTGAGATTACTTACTTTGTTCTTGCCCGACTAAGCTATTTATAGGGGAGAAATAGGCCTTAGTGGGCGGTTGCACTTATTTCGGAGATCATGGGGGCGTCCCATGATTTGTGGTAACCGCTAGGGCTTTGTAGCCCACGATCTCTATTTTGGCGGGAAAGCCAAGGGAAGACGGAACGTGGGTTTGACCAGGTCAGGATGGTTCTTCGTTCTTGGTTCTTTTCGGAGGTAAGGCTCCAAGCGATAACGGAGGCCAGGCTCTGATCATTGACGGAGGTCAGGCTCCAAACGGTAACAGGAGGCCAGGCTCCGAACGGTGGCAGAGGCCAGACTCCGAACGTTGACGGAGACAGGCTCCGAAAAGTCGAAGGTGGGGCTCCGAACAGTGACGGAGGCCAGGCTCCGAATGTTGACGGAGGCCAGGCTTCGAACGTTGACGGAGGCCAGACTCCGAACAGTGACGGAGGCCAGGCTCCGGACGTTGACAGAGGCCAGGTTCCGAACCACGACGGAGGCCAGGTTCTGAACCGTGATGGAGGCCAGGTTCTGAACCTCGACAGAGGTTAGACATTATGAGTGCCTTGGGTGAAGATTGACCTGGGCCTTCGAAGAGAAGGCTTCGTACAGGTTCGAAGGGGAGTCCTTCGACCCGCTCGGAGGGTACATCATCAAGCCCCCCAGTCGAAAGTGATATATACGTATGAGTATATATTGCTTACGACTCAAAAAACATGCTACACTCTATTCCTTTCGTCACAAATTCATACGAGTAAAGGATAAGTGCTTAAACAAAGTTGCGCAATAAATGCGGCTAATGAATATGGAACTTCCACACCTTACGCCACACACTATCCCTTTCATCACAAATTCGTCACTTAAGTATTCCAACCCCCTTCGTATCTCAGCATCCCGAACATGCGTTTTGCGAGCCCTTAAGAGGGATTCCAACGCTTTGTGATTGCCTTCGACAAAGGCTGGGCTAATAACAGGTTCCGAATTGGCTGATCTCGAAGCATGATGGTTGGGTGCAACTTCTGGGTGAGAACATGTTGTGAACGTGGAAGCGGTTATTGGGGGAAGGTTGTTGGAGTCGTTGACTGGGATTGGAGCCAAGGTCGAGAAACCCGGTGGGGGAGTATCTTCTCTTCCTTGATCCATGCCGGATATATAGTGAAAGTAGTTCCAATTGGTTATAAGCTTGGAAATAACGAGACTTATTGTTGCGGGTCCCACGGATGGCGCCACTGATTGAAAAAATATTTGCCAACCAAGCCTTCGATGATGATCAAAGGAATAATGGGGTGTTGAGATTGCGCCAAGCTTGTTGTTAACCTGAAAATAAGAAATACGAAGACACTACGTTAAGTGATTGCGCAGGGTTTGGACCCTGCGAACCACCTCCGGCGTGCGAGTAAGTATGTGTAATGGTAATGTAGGTCGTAAATTTTGAGAGTGAAGTTAACTTTGAGATAACATTGAGATTACTTACTTTGTTCTTGCCCGACTAAGCTATTTATAGGGGAGAAATAGGCCTTAGTGGGCGGTTTCACTTATTTCGGAGATCATGGGGGCGTCCCATGATTTGTGGTAACCGCTAGAGCTTTGTAGCCCACGATCTCTATTTTGGCGGGAAAACCAAGGGAAGAGGGAACGTGGGTTTGACCAGGTCAGGATGGTTCTTCGTTCTTGGTTCTTGTCGGAGGTAAGGCTCCAAGCGGTAACGGAGGCCAGGCTCTGATCATTGACGGAGGTCAGGCTCCAAACGGTAACAGGAGGCCAGGCTCCGAACGGTGGCAGAGGCCAGACTCCGAACGTTGACGGAGGCCAGGCTCCGAATGTTGACGGAGGCCAGGCTTCGAACGTTGACGGAGGCCAGACTCCGAACAGTGACGGAGGCCAGGCTCCGGACGTTGACAGAGACCAGGTTCCGAACCGCGACGGAGGCCAGGTTCTGAACCGTGACGGAGGCCAGGTTCTGAACCTCGACAGAGGTTAGACACTATGAGTGCCTTGGGTGAAGATTGACCTGGGCCTTCGAAGAGAAGGCTTCGTACAGGTTCGAAGGGGAGTCCTTTGACCCGCTCGGAGGGTACATCATCAAGCCCCCCAGTCGAAAGTGATATATACGTACGAGTATATATTGCTTACGAATCAAAAAACATGCTACACTCTATTCCTTTCGTCACAAATTCGTACGAGTAAAGGATAAGTGCTTAAACAAACTTGCGCAATAAATGCGGCTAATGAATATTGAACTTTCACAGCTTACGCCACACACTATCCCTTTCATCACCAATTCGTCACTTAAGTATTCCAACCCCCTTCGTATCTCAGCATCCCGAACATGCGTTTTGCGAGCCCTTAAGAGGGATTCCAACGCTTTGTGATTGCCTTCGACAAAGGCTGGGCTAATAACAGGTTCCGAATTGCTGATCTCGAAGCATGATGGTTGGGTGCTACTTCTGGGTGAGAACATGTTGTGAACGTGGAAGCGGTTATTGGGGGAAGGTTGTTGGAGTCGTTGACTGGGATTGGAGCCAAGGTCGAGAAACCCGGTGGGGGAGTATCTTCTCTTCCTTGATCCATGCCGGATATATAGTGAAAGTAGTTCCAATTGGTTATAAGCTTGGAAATAACGAGACTTATTGTTGCGGGTCCCACGGATGGCGCCACTAATTGAACAAATATTTGCCAACCAAGCCTTCGATGATGATCAAAGGAATAATGGGGTGTTGAGATTGCGCCAAGCTTGTTCCTAACCTGAAAATAAGAAATACGAAGACACTACGTTAAGTGATTGCGCAGGGGTTGGACCCTGCGAACCACCTCCGGCGTGCGAGTAAGTATGTGTAATGGTAATGTAGGTCGTAAATTTTGAGAGTGAAGTTAACTTTGAGATAACATTGAGATTACTTACTTTGTTCTTGCCCGACTAAGCTATTTATAGGGGAGAAATAGGCCTTAGTGGGCGGTTGCACTTATTTCGGAGATCATGGGGCGCTCCCATGATTTGTGGTAACAGCTAGAGCTTTGTAGCCCACGATCTCTATTTTGGCGGGAAAGCCAAGGGAAGAGGGAACGTGGGTTTGACCAGGTCAGGATGGTTCTTCGTTCTTGGTTCTTGTCGGAGGTAAGGCTCCAAGCGGTAACGGAGGCCAGGCTCTGATCATTGACGGAGGTCAGGCTCCAAACGGTAACAGGAGGCCAGGCTCCGAACGGTGGCAAAGGCCAGACTCCGAACGTTGACGGAGACCAGGTTCCGAATGTTGACGGAGACCAGGTTCCGAACAGCGACGGAGGCCAGGTTCTGAACCGTGACGGAGGCCAGGCTCCGGACGTTGACAGAGACCAGGTTCCGAACCGCGACGGAGGCTAGGTTCTGAACCGTGACGGAGGCCAAGTTCTGACCTCGACAGAGGTTAGACACTATGAGTGCCTTGGGTGAAGATTGACCTGGGCCTTCGAAGAGAAGGCTTCGTACAGGTTCGAAGGGGAGTCCTTCGACCCGCTCGGAGGGTACATCATCAAGCCCCCCAGTCGAAAGTGATATATACGTACGAGTATATATTGCTTACGACTCAAAAAACATGCTACACTCTATTCCTTTCGTCACAAATTCGTACGAGTAAAGGATAAGTGCTTAAACAAACTTGCGCAATAAATGCGGCTAATGAATATGGAACTTTCCACACCTTACGCCACACACTATCCCTTTCATCACAAATTCGTCACTTAAGTATTCCAACCCCCTTCGTATCTCAGCATCCCGAACATGCCTTTTGCGAGCCCTTAGAGTGATTCCAACGCTTTGTGATTGCCTTCGACAAAGGCTGGGCTAATAACAGGTTCCGAATTGCTGATCTCGAAGCATGAGGGACTGGGTGCTACTTCTGGGTGAGAACATGTTGTGAACGTGATGCGGTTATTGGGGGAAGGTTGTTGGAGTCGTTGACTGGGATTGGAGCCAAGGTCGAGAAACCCGGTGGGGGAGTATCTTCTCTTCCTTGATCCATGCCGGATATATAGTGAAAGTAGTTCCAATTAGTTATAAGCTTGGAAATAACGAGACTTATTGTTGCGGGTCCCACGGATGGCGCCACTGATTGAACAAATATTTGCCAACCAAGCCTTCGATGATGATCAAAGGAATAATGGGGTGTTGAGATTGCGCCAAGCTTGTTCTTAACCTGAAAATAAGAAATACGAAGACACTACGTTAAGTGATTGCGAAGGGGTTGGACCCTGCGAACCACCTCCGGCGTGCGAGTAAGTATGTGTAATGGTAATGTAGGTCGTAAATTTTGAGAGTGAAGTTAACTTTGAGATAACATTGAGATTACTTACTTTGTTTCTAGCCCGACTAAGCTATTTATAGGGGAGAAATAGGCCTTAGTGGGCGGTTGCACTTATTTCGGAGATCATGGGGGCGTCCCATGATTTGTGGTAACGCTAGGGCTTTGTAGCCCACGATCTCTATTTTGGCGGGAAAGCCAAGGGAAGAGGGAACGTGGGTTTGACCAGGTCAGGATGGTTCTTCGTACTTGGTTCTTGTCGGAGGTAAGGCTCCAAGCGGTAACGGAGGCCAGGCTCTGATCATTGACGGAGGTCAGGCTCCAAACGGTAACAGGAGGCCAGGCTCCGAACGGTGGCAAGGCCAGACTCCGAACGTTGACGGAGGCCAGGCTCCGAATGTTGACGGAGGCCAGGCTTCGAACGTTGACGGAGGCCAGACTTCGAACAGTGACGGAGGCCAGGCTCCGGACGTTGACAAAGACCAGGTTCCGAACCGCGACGGAGGCCAGGTTCTGAACCGTGATGGAGGCCAGGTTCTGAACCTCGACAGAGGTTAGACACTATGAGTGCCTTGGGTGAAGATTGACCTGGGCCTTCGAAGAGAAGGCTTCGTACAGGTTCGAAGGGGAGTCTTCGACCCGCTGGAGGGTACATCATCAACCCCCCAGTCGAAAGTGATATGTACGTACGAGTATATATTGCTTACGACTCAAAAAACATGCTACACTCTATTCCTTTCGTCACAAATTCGTACGAGTAAAGGATAAGTGCTTAAACAAACTTGCGCAATAAATACGGCTAATGAATATGGAACTTCCACACCTTACGCCACACACTATCCCTTTCGTCACAAATTCGTCACTTAAGTATTCCAACCCCCTTCGTATCTCAGCATCCCAAACATGCCTTTTGCGAGCCCTTAGAGGGATTCCAACGCTTTGTGATTGCCTTCGACAAAGGCTGGGCTAATAACAGGTTCCGAATTGGCTGATCTCGAAGCATGATGGTTGGGTGCTACTTCTGGGTGAGAACATGTTGTAAACGTGGAAGCGGTTATTGGGGGAAGGTTGTTGGAGTCGTTGACTGGGATTGGAGACAAGGTCGAGAAACCCGGTGGGGGAGTATCTTCTCTTCCTTGATCCATGCCGGATATATAGTGAAAGTAGTTCCAATTGGTTATAAGCTTGGAAATAACGAGACTTATTGTTGCGGGTCCCACGGATGGCGCCACAGATTGAACAAATATTTGCCAACCAAGCCTTCGATGATGATCAAAGGAATAATGGGGTGTTGAGATTGCGCCAAGCTTGTTCTTAACCTGAAAATAAGAAATACAAAGACACTACGTTAAGTAATTGCGCAGGGGTTGGACCCTGCGAACCACCTCCGGCGTGCGAGTAAGTATGTGTAATGGTAATGTAGGTCGTAAATTTTGAGAGTGAAGTTAACTTTGAGATAACATTGAGATTACTTACTTTGTTCTTGCCCGACAAAGCTATTTATAGGGGAGAAATAGGCCTTAGTGGGCGGTTTCACTTATTTCGGAGATCATGGGGGAGTCCCATGATTTGTGGTAACCGCTGTCGCTTTGTAGCCCACGATCTCTATTTTGGCGGGAAAGCCAAGGGAAGAGGGAACGTGGGTTTGACCAGGTCAGGATGGTTCTTCGTTCTTGGTTCTTGTCGGAGGTAAGGCTCCAAGCGGTAACGGAGGCCAGGCTCTGATCATTGACGGAGGTCAGGCTCTAAACGGTAACAGGAGGCCAGGCTCCGAACGGTGGCAGAGGCCAGACTCCGAACGTTGACGGAGACACGCTCCGAAAAGTCGAAGGTGGGGCTCCGAACAGTGACGGAGGCCAGGCTCCGAATGTTGACGGAGGCCAGGCTTCGAACATTGACGGAGGCCAGACTCCGAAAAGTGACGGAGGCCAGGCTCTGGACGTTGACAGAGACCAGGTTCCGAACCGCGACGGAGGCCAGGTTCTGAACCGTGATGGAGGCCCGGTTCTGAACCTCGACAGAGGTTAGACACTATGAGTGCCTTGGGTGAAGATTGACCTGGGCCTTCGAAGAGAAGGCTTCGTACAGGTTCGAAGGGGAGTCCTTCGACCCGCTCGGAGGGTACATCATCAAGCCCCCCAGTCGAAAGTGATATATACGTACGAGTATATATTGCTTACGACTCAAAAAACATGCTACACTCTATTCCTTTCGTCACAAATTCGTACGAGTAAAGGATAAGTGCTTAAACAAACTTGCGCAATAAATGCGGCTAATGAATATGGAACTTCCACACCTTACGCCACACACTATCCCTTTCATCACAAATTCGTCACTTAACTATTCCAACCCCCTTCGTATCTCAGCATCCCGAACATGCCTTTTGCGAGCCCTTAAGAGGGATTCCAACGCTTTGTGATTGCCTTCGACAAAGGCTGGGCTAATAACAGGTTCCGAATTGGCTGATCTCGAAGCATGATGGTTGGGTGCTACTTCTGGGTGAGAACATGTTGTGAACGTGGAAGCGGTTATTGGGGGAAGGTTGTTGGAGTCGTTGACTGGGATTGGAGCCAAGGTCGAGAAACCCGGTGGGGGAGTATCTTCTCTTCCTTGATCCATGCCGGATATATAGTGAAAGTAGTTCCAATTGGTTATAAGCTTGGAAATAACGAGACTTATTGTTGCGGGTCCCACGGATGGCGCCACTGATTGAACAAATATTTGCCAACCAAGCCTTCGATGATGATCAAAGGAATAATGGGGCGTTGAGATTGCGCCAAGCTTGTTCTTAACCTGAAAATAAGAAATACGAAGACACTACGTTAAGTGATTGCGCAGGGGTTGGACCCTGCGAACCACCTCCGGCGTGCGAGTAAGTATGTGTAATGGTAATGTAGGTCGTAAATTTTGAGAGTGAAGTTAACTTTGAGATAACATTGAGATTACTTACTTTGTTCTTGCCCGACTAAGCTATTTATAGGGGAGAAATAGGCCTTAGTGGGCGGTTGCACTTATTTCGGAGATCATGGGGGCGTCCCATGATTTGTGGTAACCGCTAGGGCTTTGTAGCCCACGATCTCTATTTTGGCGGGAAAGCCAAGGGAAGAGGGAACGTGGGTTTGACCAGGTCAGGATGGTTCTTCGTTCTTGGTTCTTGTCGGAGGTAAGGCTCCAAACGGTAACAGGAGGCCAGGCTCCGAACGGTGGCAGAGGCCAGACTCGAAGGTTCCGAACAGTGACGGAGGCCAGGCTCCGAATGTTGACGGAGGCCAGGCTTCGAACGTTGATGGAGGCCAGACTCCGAACAGTGACGGAGGCCAGGCTCCGGACGTTGACAGAGACCAGGTTCCGAACCGCGACGGAGGCCAGGTTCTGAACCGTGACGGAGGCCAGGTTCTGAACCTCGACAGAGGTTAGACACTATGAGTGCCTTGGGTGAAGATTGACCTGGGCCTTCGAAGAGAAGGCTTCGTACAGGTTCGAAGGGGAATCCTTTGACCCGCTCGGAGGGTACATCATCAAGCCCCCAGTCGAAAGTGATATATACGTACGAGTATATACTGCTTACGACTCAAAAAACATGCTACACTCTATTTCTTTCGTCACAAATTCGTACGAGTAAAGGATAAGTGCTTAAACAAACTTGCGCAATAAATGCGGCTAATGAATATGGAACTTCCACACCTTACGCCACACACTATCCCTTTCATCACAAATTCGTCACTTAAGTATTCCAACCCCCTTCGTATCTCAGCATCCCGAACATGCCTTTTGCGAGCCCTTAAGAGGGATTCCAACGCTTTGTGATTGCCTTCGACAAAGGCTGGGCTAATAACAGGTTCCGAATTGGCTGATCTCGAAGCATGATGGTTGGGTGCTACTTCTGGGTGAGAACATGTTGTGAACGTGGAAGCGGTTATTGGGGGAAGGTTGTTGGAGTCGTTGACTGGGATTGGAGCCAAGGTCAGAAACCCGGTGGGGGAGTATCTTCTCTTCCTTGATCCATGCCGGATATATAGTGAAAGTAGTTCCAATTGGTTATAAGCATGGAAATAACGAGACTTATTGTTGCGGGTCCCACGGATGGCGCCACTGATTGAACAAATATTTGCCAACCAAGCCTTCGATGATGATCAAAGGAATAATGGGGTGTTGAGATTGCGCCAAGCTTGTTCTTAACCTGAAAATAAGAAATACGAAGACACTACGTTAAGTGATTGCGCAGGGGTTGGACCCTGCGAACCACCTCCGGCGTGCGAGTAAGTATGTGTAATGGTAATGTAGGTCGTAAATTTTGAGAGTGAAGTTAACTTTGAGATAACATTGAGATTACTTACTTTGTTCTTGCCCGACTAAGCTATTTATAGGGGAGAAATAGGCCTTAGTGGGCGGTTGCACTTATTTCGGAGATCATGGGGGCGTCCCATGATTTGTGGTAACCGCTAGGGCTTTGTAGCCCACGATCTCTATTTTGGCGGGAAAGCCAAGGGAAGAGGGAACCTGGGTTTGACCGGGTCAGATGGTTCTTCGTTCTTGGTTCTTGTCGGAGGTAAGGCTCCAAGCGGTAACGGAGGCCAGGCTCTGATCATTGACGGAGGTCAGGCTCCAAACGGTAACAGGAGGCCAGGCTCCGAACGGTGGCAGAGGCCAGACTCCGAACGTTGACGGAGGCCAGGCTCCGAATGTTGACGGAGGCCAGGCTTCGAACGTTGACGGAGGCCAGACTCCGAACAGTGACGGAGGCCAGGCTCCGGACGTTGACAGAGACCAGGTTCCGAACCGCGACGGAGGCCAGGTTCTGAAACACCAGTTGACGAGGAGGCCAGGTTCTGAACCTCGACAGAGGTTAGACACTATGAGTGCCTTGGGTGAAGATTGACCTGGGCCTTCGAAGAGAAGGCTTGTACAGGTTCGAAGGGGAGTCCTTCGACCCGCTCGGAGGGTACATCATCAAGCCCCCCAGTCGAAATGATATATACGTACGAGTATATATTGCTTACGACTCAAAAAACATGCTACACTCTATTCCTTTCGTCACAAATTCGTACGAGTAAAGGATAAGTGCTTAAACAAACTTGCGCAATAAATGCGGCTAATGAATATGGAACTTCCACACCTTACGCCACACACTATCCCTTTCATCAAAAATTCGTCACTTAAGTATTCAAACCCCCTTCGTATCTCAGCATCCCGAACATGCCTTTTGCGAGCCCTTAAGAGGGATTCCAACGCTTTGTGATTGCCTTCGACAAAGGCTGGGCTAATAACAGGTTCCGAATTGGCTGATCTCGAAGCATGATGGTTGGGTGCTACTTCTGGGTGAGAACATGTTGTGAACGTGGAAGCGGTTATTGGGGGAAGGTTGTTGGAGTCGTTGACTGGGATTGGAGCCAAGGTCGAGAAACCCGGTGGGGGAGTATCTTCTATTCCTTGATCCATGCCGGATATATAGTGAAAGTAGTTCCAATTGGTTATAAGCTTGGAAATAACGAGACTTATTGTTGCGGGTCCCACGAATGGCGCCACTGATTGAACAAATATTTGCCAACCAAGCCTTCGATGGTGATCAAAGGAATAATGGGGTGTTGAGATTGCGCCAAGCTTGTTCTTAACCTGAAAATAAGAAATACGAAGACACTACGTTAAGTGATTGCGTAGGGGTTGGACCCTGCGAACCACCTCCGGCGTGCGAGTAAGTATGTGTAATGGTAATGTAGGTCGTAAATTTAGAGAGTGAAGTTAACTTTGAGATAACATTGAGATTACTTACTTTGTTCTTGCCCGACTAAGCTATTTATAGGGGAGAAATAGGCCTCAGTGGGCGGTTGCACTTATTTCGGAGATCATGGGGGCGTCCCATGATTTGTGGTAACCGCTAGGGCTTTGTAGCCCACGATCTCTATTTTGGCGGGAAAGCCAAGGGAAGAGGGAACGTGGGTTTGACCAGGTCAGGATGGTTCTTCGTTCTTGGTTTCTTGTCGGAGGTAAGGCTCCAAGCGGTAACGGAGGCCAGGCTCTGATCATTGACGGAGGTCAGGCTCCAAACGGTAACAGGAGGCCAGGCTCCGAACGGTGGCAGAGGCCAGACTTCGAACGTTGACGGAGGCCAGGCTCCGAATGTTGACGGAGGCCAGGCTTCGAACGTTGACGGAGGCCAGACTCCGAACAGTGACGGAGGCCAGGCTCGGACGTTGACAGAGACCAGGTTCCGAACCGCGACGGAGGCCAGGTTCTGAACCGTGACGGAGGTCAGGTTCTGAACCTCGACAGAGGTTAGACACTATGAGTGCCTTGGGTGAAGATTGACCTGGGCCTTCGAGAGAAGGCTTTGTACAGGTTCGAAGGGGAGTCCTTCGACCCGCTCGGAGGGTACATCATCAAGCCCCCCAGTCGAAAGTGATATATACGTACGAGTATATATTGCTTACGACTCAAAAAACATGCTACACTCTATTCCTTTCGTCACAAATTCGTACGAGTAAAGGATAAGTGCTTAAACAAACTTGCGCAATAAATGCGGCTAATGAATATGGAACTTCCACACCTTACGCCACACACTATCCCTTTCATCAAAAATTCGTCACTTAACTATTCCAACCCCCTTCGTATCTCAGCATCCCGAACATGCCTTTTGCGAGCCCTTAAGAGGGATTCCAACGCTTTGTGATTGCCTTCGACAAAGGCTGGGCTAATAACAGGTTCCGAATTGGCTGATCTCGAAGCATGATGGTTGGGTGCTACTTCTGGGTGAGAACATGTTGTGAACGTGGAAGCGGTTATTGGGGGAAGGTTGTTGGAGTCGTTGACTGGGATTGGAGCCAAGGTCGAGAAACCCGGTGGGGGAGTATCTTCTCTTCCTTGATCCATGCCGGATATATAGTGAAAGTAGTTCCAATTGGTTATAAGCTTGGAAATAACGAGACTTATTGTTGCGGGTCCCACTGAATGGCGCCACTGATTGAACAAATATTTGCCAACCAAGCCTTCGATGATGATCAAAGGAATAATGGGGTGTTGAGATTGCGCCTAGCTTGTTCTTAACCTGAAAATAAGAAATACGAAGACACTACGTTAAGTGATTGCGCAGGGGTTGGACCCTGCGAACCACCTCCGGCGTGCGAGTAAGTATGTGTAATGGTAATGTAGGTCGTAAATTTTGAGAGTGAAGTTAACTTTGAGATAACATTGAGATTACTTACTTTGTTCTTGCCCGACTAAGCAATTTATAGGGGAGAAATAGCCCTTAGTGGGCGGTTGCACTTATTTCGGAGATCATGGGGGCGTCCTATGATTTGTGGTAACCGCTAGGGCTTTGTAGCCCACGATCTCTATTTTGGCGGGAAAGCCAAGGGAAGAGGGAACGTGGGTTTGACCGGGTCAGGATGGTTCTTCGTTCTTGGTTCTTGTCGGAGGTAAGGCTCCAAGCGGTAACGGAGGCCAGGCTCTGATCATTGACGGAGGTCAGGCTCCAAACGGTAACAGGAGGCCAGGCTCCGAACGGTGGCAGAGGCCAGACTCCGAACGTTGACGGAGGCCAGGCTCCGAATGTTGACGAAGGCCAGGCTTCGAACGTTGACGGAGGCCAGACTCCGAACAGTGACGGAGGCCAGGCTCCGGACGTTGACAGAGACAAGGTTCCGAACCGCGACGGAGGCCAGGTTCTGAACCGTGACGGAGGCCAGGTTCTGAACCTCGACAGAGGTTAGACACTATGAGTGCCTTGGGTGAAGATTGACCTGGGCCTTCGATGAGAAGGCTTTGTACAGGTTCGAAGGGGAGTCCTTCGACCCGCTCGGAGGGTACATCATCAAGCCCCCCAGTCGAAAGTGATATATACGTACGAGTATATATTGCTTACGACTCAAAAAACATGCTACACTCTATTCCTTTCGTCACAAATTCGTATGAGTAAAGGATAAGTGCTTAAACAAACTTGCGCAATAAATGCGGCTAATGAATATGGAACTTCCACACCTTACGCCACACACTATCCCTTTCATCACAAATTCGTCACTTAAGTATTCCAACTCCCTTCGTATCTCAGCATCCCGAACATGCCTTTTGCGAGCCATTAAGAGGGATTCCAACGCTTTTTGATTGCCTTTGACAAAGGCTGGGCTAATAAGAGGTTCCGAATTGGCTGATCTCGAAGCATGATGGTTGGGTGCTACTTTTGGGTGAGAACATGTTGTGAACGTGGAAGCGGTTATTGGGGGAAGGTTGTTGGAGTCGTTGACTGGGATTGGAGCCAAGGTCGAGAAACCCGGTGGGGGAGTATCTTCTCTTCCTTGATCCATGCCGGATATATAGTGAAAGTAGTTCCAATTGGTTATAAGCTTGGAAATAACGAGACTTATTGTTGCGGGTCCCACGGATGGCGCCACTGATTGAACAAATATTTGCCAACCAAGCCTTCGATGACGATCAAAGGAATAATGGGGTGTTGAGATTGCGCCAAGCTTGTTCTTAACCTGAAAATAAGAAATACGAAGACACTACGTTAAGTGATTGCGCAGGGGTTGGACCTGCGAACCACCTCCGGCGTGCGAGTAAGTATGTGTAATGGTAATGTAGGTCGTAAATTTTGAGAGTGAAGTTAACTTTGAGATAACATTGAGATTACTTACTTTGTTCTTGCCCGACTAAGCTATTTATAGGGGAGAAATAGGCCTTAGTGGGCGGTTACACTTATTTCGGAGATCATGGGGGCGTCCCTATGATTTGTGGTAACCGCTAGGGCTTTGTAGCCCACGATCTCTATTTTGGCGGGAAAGCCAAGGGAAGAGGGAACGTGGGTTTGACCAGGTTAGGATGGTTCTTCGTTCTTGGTTCTTGTCGGAGGTAAGGCTCCAAGCGGTAACGGAGGCCAGGCTCTGATCATTGACGGAGGTCAGGCTCCAAACGGTAACAGGAGGCCAGGCTCCGAACGGTGGCAGAGGCCAGACTCCGAACGTTGACGGAGGCCAGGCTCCGAATGTTGACGGAGGCCAGGCTTCGAACGTTGACGGAGGCCACACTCCGAACAGTGACGGAGGCCAGGCTCCGGACGTTGACAGAGACCAGGTTCCGAACCGCGACGGAGGCCAGGTTCTGAACCGTGACGGAGGCCAGGTTCTGAACCTCGACAGAGGTTAGACACTATGAGTGCCTTGGGTGAAGATTGACCTGGGCCTTCGAAGAGAAGGCTTCGTACAGGTTCGAAGGGGAGTCCTTCGACCCGCTCGAAGGGTACATCATCAAGCCCCCCAGTCGAAAGTGATATATACGTACGAGTATATATTGCTTACGACTCAAAAAACATGCTACACTCTATTCCTTTCGTCACAAATTCGTACGAGTAAAGGATTAGTGCTTAAACAAACTTGCGCAATAAATGCGGCTAATGAATATGGAACTTCCACACGTTACGCCACACACTATGTAAAACCCCAAAATTTAACACAATCCAAAATGACTAAAATGCCCTCTAAATTTGAATTTTTAGGAATTTATGAAATCGTATGAGTAACATTAAATGGGCTTAACCTAGAGTAATTAAAACCTTATGTTACCTAATAAAATTAATCAAATAAAACCTTACATTATACTTTGGAAATAACAAATAAAAAAAAAAAAAAAAAAAAAAAAAAAATGTTCCATATTGTAAAGCCTATGTAGGCGTTTTTTTTTATCTTTGTGTCACTACACCATATTTTATTCGGCCCAAAAATAAGAAGAGAGATCATGCCTTAAATGTGATTGCTCAAGCCCATAAGGAAATTGATACGTTCCTTATTTGTTACCAATCAACCACACGGTTTCATAAAACTTATAACCGAAATTATTTCAAACCCTAACTCCCTCCTCCCTCTCATTGTCGGCAATCCAAAAAAAAAAAAAAAAAAAAGAATCAAAACCCTAAAACTCCTCAAAAGCTCGACCTTCTGCTGCTGCTGTTCTTGCTCTGCTATTCGGTTTTGATCAAGCACAAAAGGAGGTTCATTCATGGTCTTTTGTGAGCTCGTGATCGTGGACTTGTTGCTGGTTCGATAGGAGTTTTGAACGTGGGTAATTATTTTCTATTTGAAGGCTTATTGTTTGCGGTTTCGGTGTGGTAGTGTCGACGTGCAGTGATATTCGAACCTTGCGTCATTGTGTTCTTCTTGTTTACACGCTACGAGGGTAACCCTTTCGACCTTGTTCAATTCCTCTTTATATGTTTTCTTTTCAGTCGTATATTATGTCTTTCGATCGGCTTAAATCTTATGTCGTTGAATCATGGCGTCCGAGTGAAGTTTGGTTCGTGGCGGACAGTTTGTTTCGGTCTCGTACGTTGGAGGGTCAAGTTCGTGTTCGAGTGTCGATCAAGTTCGTTGATCGTTCGGGTTCAATTTCGATCCCAGCCTCATCTCGACTGTCTTAGAGGTATACCCTACGATTTAGACTCATGTTTTATTTCTGATTATTGTAACTCTACTCCATCTCCACGTCTTAATATGTGCCGCTAAAATGATATAGATAACAAAGAATCAGATAGATAAACATGTTTCATAATACGCATGAATTAACATCTAGAGTGGAACCAAAGAAGATGATCGATCGGTGTATGGATCTTGTTATAAACCTAAGTAGTCGACCTGGTGTAATATGTCACTATAAAACCATGATCAAGTGTCACTAAATACGATAACTTGTCGTCTTAAAAGCATGATGTTGGGACGTAGAACTAGATACCATGGGTTACATGATTTCATAAGTATGAACGTTAGAAAAGAATAAAGAAAGTGTCATGGTTTACTACAAAGCTAGGTTTCGAAGCTTTGCATGAAGCCTACCTGGTTGATATTATATCAGTAGTATGTATTATGAAATCTATACTTATACATATATAAGGATAATAAACCATAATTTACTTTACTATACATCTGTAAGATGGAAGTTATGCAATTCTATACCTCACGTATGGAAGGTAATATATACTCCGCATGATGGTTGGTGCATGCATGGAATAAAATTGATATAGATTTGTTAATGGACTTGTAACACCCCAACCCGACAAGGGTAAAGGTGTCACATCATGGTGACAAATCAGAGCATACATACACATCACACAGCGGAAGTCTTAACATAAATCAAATAAAGAAGTCAATTCAACACAACTTGAAACCAAA
The DNA here is from genome assembly GCA_021014915.2 of Artemisia tridentata subsp. tridentata. Lineage (NCBI taxonomy): Eukaryota > Viridiplantae > Streptophyta > Magnoliopsida > Asterales > Asteraceae > Artemisia > Artemisia tridentata. The sequence goes on from CP139503.1 coordinate 269,020,540, forward strand.
TACATAAGTTCCAAAAGATGAGGAAATAATCCAAAGGAAATAAATAGAAGAAATGAAATCCAAATTAAACAAATGTCAATAATAAAGGTGGTCATCTAAGGTAACAGCTCCAATGAAACTCTAACTCTCATCCCAAAGCAAAAGCCCCAGCTCCTAGCTTAGATACCTGCCGCACACGAAAAGAAAAGACGTGCGGCTGAGCTTAAAAAGCTCAGTGAACAGATACATATAATAAGCAGAAATAATGAAGAACGAATCATGGCAAGGTTAAATGACAACGAAACAGATATAATATATGGTGCAATAGGAAATATCATAAGGTACAGTCAATAAAAGGGAAAGACTAATATAGGATAGTAATCCACCACGAGCCCAGAAACATATCAGATCATATCATATACAGTAACCATAGAGGAGCGACCTCTCAGAAATGTGAAGGGCATGTATTGCACACAGTACCAATCACCAGACAAATCATATCATATCATATACAGTCAAATCCACTAAACAGAACAGATCTAGGATGCATCCATACGCCCCTACCCAATCACATGCAGACCAAATCAAGGGATGGTGTAACCAAATCACTAGGGCTACACACTAGTCATGCCAGTGGTGCATCACAGACACGGCCATGTTACCTTCATGGCTAGGGTCACAAATTTTGGCTCGGGTATCAAACTAAGAGTCAGATATCATATCAAATCAAAGTATCATAATCAAAGGTTCATAACAGATGGTCCATAACAGATGGTTTATAACAGATATATCAGATATAATGCCAAAGATCCAAATCAGAGTTTAACAGATCAAAGTATACAAAGCAAAGGATCATATCAAGGGTTCACAACAAAGGGAAACATAGCAATGGCTTGGGAAACTTAAACGAATCAGAAATCAGAAATCATATCAAGGGATTAAGACGCCCTTACTGAGAAAGGGCAGAGTATCTGTACCTTATTCAAATGCAAGCACAAAGAACAAAAGCAGAAAGTACTGAGACAGATCAGGACCTCTCCCTCTTTACACCTAGAGAAAGTAGAAGACAAATTACTAAGGGGGTTCAAGTTCAGATTACCATCTTTAATTATCTTTTTCATTTTAAGAACTTTCCAGATTTAGCAACTTTCTATTTTTAGCAGGTTTCCGAATTAGCAAGTTCCCATATTTATCAATATTCAAGTGATACGAACTAAGTTAAGTCTTTTGTTAACTTATTATGGAAGGAACGTTCATTTTAACTCATTATACAAATTTAGGATCAAAAATGATAATCTTTCATAGTTTAGGGTTATTAATGCAAATTTACCAAAGTTAAAGGTCCACATTTGAAATCCTATCATTTTACCATTCAAACACTTATACTTTCCAGAATTACATATTTAGCCTTCAAGTTTCATAATTTACAAGTTACCCCCTTTGCTTTATTAATTACAAATTAAACCTTATACTTTTATTATTTACAATTTAATCCTCATCTTAGTTACATTACACATCAAGTCCTTTTATTTATTCAATTTACAAAAAATACCCTTCAATATAAATATGTTACAAACAGCCGTCAAGGTTTCGGTAATATACACTTTATATCCCTTTACTTATCAAAGTTACGAAATGAAACCCTAGATTCACATAGTTTACATTTTAACCCCTCTCATTAGTTTATTAACACATCAAGCATTTTATTTTCCAAGATTATAGAGTGTACCCTCAAATTAACTTATTATACGAATTATACCTTCAAGTTTCATGATTTACAATTTATAACCCTTAGTTTAGTAAAATAACAATTTACAACCTTTTACCTGTCTTGACAGATTTTAAGTATCATCTGGACCCGTTTTACATAATTTATAAACCATATTAAACCTTCGAAATAAAATCTATAAAAATTCACAGACGTTCCCCAGGGTCTTAAGTATTTTATGTAATTTTTCCAGATTTTATTAAGTTGTATAGGTACGAACTAAAAATCCTTTTCCCCAACCTGTTCCAGAACCGGATTAAATAAAAACACCCGATCACTTTTCCTCTGCTTACCCAGTCTAGAAAATTTATAAAATTCTACAAAAATTCCAGTAATTAGCTAACATGTTTTATATTACTCATTTCAAAGGAAATGTCCTAATTTGTTATGGTTTTAAAATGATAAATGAAAAACCCGGACTGTTTTCCCAGACTTCACAAATCCGATCAGACATGTGATTTCCCAAAAATCAAAAAGTAGCCTTCTAGGCCTCTAAAAATTACAAACTAAATTTCTCCATGTAGCCACTTCATAGTACTACGTTCTAGACTCAAGAGTTTCCCAAAAACACTTCGTTAACAATTATTTATAGGCATTCAAAGTCGAATATTTTTCTGGGTCAGAAACAGTTTCATTCTAACGTGTATATACTTAGAGTTTTCGCCATTCCAATCACTAGTTCTTTACTCCAAACGATTTTAGGTGAGTCCATAACACATATAGGTCGACTTTTAACAGATTTACACACATTCTCAACGAATTATTCACCATACAAAATCAGCCCGATTTATAAACATGATTTTTTTAGGGTTTGTTAGTTTATGATTTTATGTGTTATTTTATGTACTATTTCGACTAGAACAAAATACAAAAACAAGGATTGAGCAAGGACGATGCAATACCCTCGTAGATCAACCAAAGAACACAAACACAAGATCAAATACCACACACGAAAACTCTTCTTTTCCTCCTTCTGTTTGGGCGGCGCACAGCAGCAGTCCACGAAAAGAAAACATGGTTTTGGGTTAGTTTTTGATTCACAAAATTCGAATGGATCTTTGTTATGATTATAGGTTACCTTGTTGATGATGAAACACGAATTAGAAACGAGATTCAAGCCTCCTTGGTGGTGTTTTTGGATCGACACAGCAGCAAGGAAAGGAAACAGCCGAAACTTTTGGTGTAGGGGTTTTTAGGGTTTTCTTGAATGAGTTTGTTGCTATATTAATGAGAAAAGCCGGTCATAGGGGGAGGGATGGGCTGGCAAATCACGAAATTTATGGGCACCAAATCAATCACATAGTTTCCAAATTTTAATTTTGCATTTAAATGGTTTTAAAACATATTTATAAGGTTTAATTAAAAATAATAATATTTATTATAATTTTCGGTACATATGGTGTGTCCCAAATAATTTTTAGAATTTCCCAAAATGTCAAATGTAGTATTATAATTAATTTTACTTCATATCATAATCATTACTCAAAGTTTGGAACCCTTTGGTACATTTATAAACATTTTAATCAAAGTTTTAGATTGTAAGGGCATTTTGGTCATTTTACACGTTTTCAGATTTTAGGGTTTTACAACTTCTTCCCCCCTAAAAAAAATTTCGTCCTCGAAATTTGCGAAGAAACTGGAAACGAAACAGAACGGAAAACAACACAAAGACATACCAGATCAGAACACGAAATGTGGATAACTAAAATAGCTCCGATTATGATTTCATAGACGCAGAGATAAGGATACGATTAGTTAATGATGTTGGTTTCAGATTAAGCTTCTTGGCAAACGGATTAGATATGACGAAATGATGCAAGGACAAAACGTTCACAAATGAAAAGAAAGCCGGTAATGGTACCTGATGAGTCCTCCGCATGATCACGAGTGTAAGCATAAACTCGTCCCAAAGTGGGTGCTGGCTTATCCGAGTCCGTCGGTACAGTATACTTCTTCCTGGGACAGTCCTTCACCCGATGATGAGTAGAACCGCATGAGAAACAACCGCCGGTAATCTTAAAGCAAGTACCAGGATGCGCCTTCCCGCAAGTAGCACATAGGGGTGGAGGAGGCAAAGCCTCGATAGTCCTCCTCTGTCCGCGACGATCACCATCCTGCCTAGAAGCTGACCTCGAATCCCTACTTCGCTGATCACGACCATGGTCCGCCCGATCTCGTTCCTCATAACTCCTATACTCTCGACTCTGGCCCTGACGGCCCTGCTCCCTGGAGTTTACCCGATTACCGTCCCTATCCCGCTTATTAGAATCCTCCTTTGCATGTAACAACTCGATGTTGCGGGCAGCATCCGCCACAGCAGCCACATCCTCGTGCTCAAAGTTCACGATACGATCTAATACCCAAGTCTTTAATGCCCACTTAAAATGACGAGCCTGACGATGAGCATCCCCAGTAACCTCCGGCCCAACAAAACTGGCCAAACGTATGAATCGCTGCATAAACTCACCCGAAGACTCACGATCTCCCTGACGAATCGTCGCATACTCTCTCTCGTATCTTTGCTGCTCCGATAATGGAATATACTGCCTATAGAACACCTCAATGAAATCCGCCCAAGAACAGGTCTCAGCATAGTCATCTCCTTTTCTTGAGTAAGAGCAGTCCACCAATTAAGAGCGTCACCCTCCAGCTTGAATGTGGCCAAACGAGTTTTAAACTCGTCAGCACATCCGAGAACCCTGAACAATTTCTCGACATGGGTGATCCAGTCCTCTGCCTCATGGGGAGTGGCAGCGGACTTGAAAGAGAGAGGCTTGAGCTTATTAAACCTCTCGATCCAGACGTGGATACCAACTGGTAGAGCAGCGGGAGGAGCAGTGGGTGGAGTCTCGGGTGGAGTACCACCACCACCACCACCAGAAGGACCTGCACCGTTCCTGATGTTATTAGTGACCTGAGTCACCACTTGAGGAATAGCAGCAGCCACAGCAGCGGCTATCATAGCCTAAAAAATCAGGGGCTTCCCCTCCACCATTCCCATCAGTGTACTGAGTAAAGCGTGTATTCACCATCTGAACGATCACGGAAATGATTAGCAAAATATAGGAAGAATAAGCACGAAAGGAAAGACAGAACAGAATCCTAATGTCTACCCAGAACCTCACCAGTCAAATCTCAATCCTAAGGGTCAAATCCTAGGGTCCATAAGACTCACAGGCCATGACATATGTACGACAGGTCGCAACCTGGCTCTGATACCATAATTGTAACACCCCAACCCGACAAGGGTAAAGGTGTCACATCACGGTGACAAATCAGAGCATACATACACATCACACAGCGGAAGTCTTAACATAAATCAAATAAAGAAGTCAAGTCAACACAACTTGAAACCAAATACATAAGTTCCAAAAGATGAGGAAATAATCCAAAGGAAATAAATAGAAGAAATGAAATCCAAATTAAACAAATGTCAATAATAAAGGTGGTCATCTAAGGTAACAGCTCCAATGAAACTCTAACTCTCATCCCAAAGCAAAAGCCCCAGCTCCTAGCTTAGATACCTGCCGCACACGAAAAGAAAAGACGTGCGGCTGAGCTTAAAAAGCTCAGTGAACAGATACATATAATAAGCAGAAATAATGAAGAACGAATCATGGCAAGGTTAAATGATAACGAAACAGATATAATATATGGTGCAATAGGAAATATCATAAGGTACAGTCAATAAAAGGGAAAGACTAATATAGGATAGTAATCCACCACGAGCCCAGAAACATATCAGATCATATCATATACAGTAACCATAGAGGAGCGACCTCTCAGAAATGTGAAGGGCATGTATTGCACACAGTACCAATCACCAGACAAATCATATCATATCATATACAGTCAAATCCACTAAACAGAACAGATCTAGGATGCATCCATACGCCCCTACCCAATCACATGCAGACCAAATCAAGGGACGGTGTAACCAAATCACTAGGGCTACACACTAGTCATGCCAGTGGTGCATCACAGACACGGCCATGTTACCTTCATGGCTAGGGTCACAAATTTTGGCTCGGGTATCAAACTAAGAGTCAGATATCATATCAAATCAAAGTATCATAATCAAAGGTTCATAACAGATGGTCCATAACAGATGGTTCATAACAGATATATCAGATATAATGCCAAAGATCCAAATCAGAGTTTAACAGATCAAAGTATACAAAGCAAAGGATCATATCAAGGGTTCACAACAAAGGGAAACATAGCAATGGCTTGGGAAACTTAAACGAATCAGAAATCAGAAATCATATCAAGGGATTAAGACGCCCTTACTGAGAAAGGGCAGAGTATCTGTACCTTATTCAAATGCAAGCACAAAGAACAAAAGCAGAAAGTACTGAGACAGATCAGGACCTCTCCCTCTTTACACCTAGAGAAAGTAGAAGACAAATTACTAAGGGGGTTCAAGTTCAGATTACCATCTTTAATTATCTTTTTCATTTTAAGAACTTTCCAGATTTAGCAACTTTCTATTTTTAGCAGGTTTCCCGAATTAGCAAGTTCCCATATTTATCAATATTCAAGTGATACGAACTAAGTTAAGTCTTTTGTTAACTTATTATGGAAGGAACGTTCATTTTAACTCATTATACAAATTTAGGATCAAAAATGATAATCTTTCATAGTTTAGGGTTATTAATGCAAATTTACCAAAGTTAAAGGTCCACATTTGAAATCCTATCATTTTACCATTCAAACAATTATACTTTCCAGAATTACATATTTAGCCTTCAAGTTTCATAATTTACAAGTTACCCCCTTTACTTTATTAATTACAAATTAAACCTTATACTTTTATTATTTACAATTTAATCCTCATCTTAGTTACATTACACATCAAGTCCTTTTATTTATTCAATTTACAGAAAATACCCTTCGATATAAATATGTTACAAACAGCCCTCAAGGTTTCGGTAATATACACTTTATATCCCTTTACTTATCAAAGTTACGAAATGAAACCCTAGATTCACAAAGTTTACATTTTAACCCCTCTCATTAGTTTATTAACACATCAAGCATTTTATTTTCCAAGATTATAGAGTGTACCCTCACATTAACTTATTATACGAATTATACCTTCAAGTTTCATGATTTACAATTTATAACCCTTAGTTTAGTAAAATAACAATTTACAACCTTTTACCTGTCTTGACAGATTTTAAGTATCATCTGGACCCGTTTTACATAATTTATAAACCATATTAAACCTTCGAAATAAAATCTATAAAAATTCACAGACGTTCCCCAGGGTCTTAAGTATTTTATGTAATTTTTTCAGATTTTATTAAGTTGTATAGGTACGAAATAAAAATCCTTTTCCCCAACCTGTTCCAGAACCGGATTAAATAGAAACACCCGATCACTTTTCCTCTGCTTACCCAGTCTAGAAAATTTATAAAATTCTACAAAAATTCCAGTAATTAGCTAACATGTTTTATATTACTCAGTTCAAAGTAAATGTCCTAATTCGTTATGGTTTTAAAATGATAAATGAAAAACCCGGACTGTTTTCCCAGACTTCACAAATCCGATCAGACATGTGATTTCCCAAAAATCAAAAAGTAGCCTTCTAGGCCTCTAAAAATTACAAACTAAATTTTTCCAGGTAGCCACTTCATAGTACTATGTTCTAGACTCAAGATTTTCCCAAAAACACTTCGTTAACAATTATTTATAGGCATTCAAAGTCGAATATTTTTCTGGGTCAGAAACAGTTTCATTCTAACGTGTATATACTTAGAGTTTTCGCCATTCCAATCACTAGTTCTTTACTCCAAACGATTTTAGGTGAGTCCATAACACATATAGGTCAACTTTTAACAGATTTACACACATTCTCAACGAATTATTCACCATACAAAATCAGCCCAATTTATAAACATGATTTTTTTAGGGTTTGTTAGTTTATGATTTTATGTGTTATTTTATGTACTATTTCGACTAAAACAAAATACAAAAACAAGGATTGAGCAAGGACGATGCAATACCCTCGTAGATCAACCATAGAACACAAACACAAGATCAAATACCACACACGAAAACTCTTCTTTTCCTCCTTCTGTTTGGGCGGCGCACAGCAGCAGTCCACGAAAAGAAAACATGGTTTTGGGTTAGTTTTTGATTCACAAAATTCGAATGGATCTTTGTTATGATTATAGGTTACCTTGTTGATGATGAAACACAAATTAGAAACGAGATTCAAGCCTCCTTGGTGGTGTTTTTGGATCGACACAGCAGCAAGGAAAGGAAACAGCCGAAACTTTTGGTGTAGGGGTTTTTAGGGTTTTCTTGAATGAGTTTGTTGCTATATTAATGAGAAAAGCCGGTCATAGGGGGAGGGATGGGCTGGAAAATCACGAAATTTATGGGCACCAAATCAATCACATAGTTTCCAAATTTTAATTTTGCATTTAAATGGTTTTAAAACATATTTATAAGGTTTAATTAAAAATAATAATATTTATTATAATTTTCGGTACATATGGTGTGTCCCAAATAATTTTTAGAATTTCCCAAAATGTCAAATGTAGTATTATAATTAATTTTACTTCATATCATAATCATTACTCAAAGTTTGGAACCCTTTGGTACATTTATAAACATTTTAATCAAAGTTTTAGATTGTAAGGGCATTTTGGTCATTTTACACGTTTTCAGATTTTAGGGTTTTACAGGACTGGTCCTTCAGTTTGGGTAAATATGGGTGTACGACTGAATGATAAGCCACGTATAATCATACATAAACTATTAAGTTATGCGCCCTCTTAAATCTGTTTTGGTGTCATGGGGTTGTGGCCTATTTGATGTTTTGTTTTTCAGTTTGAGTAAGCTTGACACAACTCATGACCAAGCTCTAAAAACTGTCTTCTAGGATCCTTAATAAGATGACTAAATATAGAAAGTAACTAAAAATGGAAAGCCGACTAAAATAAGTAATCTGATTTAAAATAAGTTATTAATCAGACGATCATAAATTCGTGTAGATTCGCTGAAGATGGAGTTACTTCCGATCTTTTCGTTTCTGGTTGTGTTTTCACTTGCGGTCTAAGGTACGGATACTCTACCCTTTTTAGTAAGGGTGTCTTATCACCTATGCATTGATGTTGAGCTATGATTTAAACCTTTGCCATGAACCTTTTGACATGAACCTTTTGATATGATCTTGAGATATACTTTCTGATTATGACCTTGAGATACACTTTGATATGACATTGAGACCTGACTCTTAGTTTGATACCCGAGCCATTTTTGTCCTTTCCTAGCCAGGAAGGTAACCTGGCCATGTCTGTGATGCACCACTGGCATGACTCCTGTGTGGGGGAGTGATTTCTCACACCGTCCCTTTTATATTATCTGCCATGGCTACTTGACTTTGAGATTGACTTTGAGTTTGGGGGCGTATGGATTGCAATCCTAGGCATGTTTTGTTTAGTGGATTTAACTATGACTTTGAGTATGACTTTGAGGTGACTGGTGCTTGTGTGCAGTACACGCCTTTCACATTTCTGGGAGCTGATCACTCCACCCTTTTGATACATGAGGACACCCCTCATATTATCTGGTTGCCTAAGAGGTATCCCCTCTGATTGTGAGATTATGACTTTGAGATATGATGTTGAGATTATGACTTTGAGTTTTGGGGCTCGTGGTAGATGACTATCCTACTCTTCTCTTATTATCCATTTATTTCTTTTATACCTTATGACATTCCCATTGCCCATATTATATTTCTGTTTCGTTATTCTTTGCTTTGTATATGTATCTGTTCACTGAGCTTTTTAAGCTCAGCCGCACGTTTTCTTTTCGTGTGCGGCAGGTAATAAGCAGGACGACGGGTTTGGGTATGAGTGAAGAGATTTTTGGACTTAGAAGACTTTGATAGTGTTCTGAAGTAGAGACCATTAGAAGGAGTTGCTTTTGCAGACTTAGTGTTTAGTTTTGTTTCCGTTGTAACCATGTAAATTTCAGAATTTCATTTGTAACCTTTGAGAATTTCTGTATTACTTGAAATGTATGCTTTGCTTTGATCTGATGTGAAACCATTAGTGTGACACTTCTACCCTTGCTGGGTTGGGGTGTTACAATTATGGTATCAGAGAGACAGGCTGCGATTTCGTAATACATTTACCCTTGACCTGTGTAAGTTAGGACCACTAAGCTTTCTCTGTAGGCACTCGTAAGTCAACCTTTGAAAATTTCTTTAGGATTTCCCATAGGAACCTAAGTTTTGACCGGTGAGGAATGGGTAGACTATAAGGCATTTGTTTAAAGCATCATTGCTTCCGTATCACTCTGATTCGTACCTTGCTTTTGGTTAGATTCTGTTGATATCACTTTTGGAAAGCGAAAGCTTATGTTTTGCACCACCTAAGATTTGAACCTGATTAAATTTGGAAGGCATTGAGAAATTTCATAATAATTGCCGACACTGTTTGGATCCTTATCTTCAGATTTCTTTCATTAATCATTTTGATAAAGGCCCACGTTGCACTCTGATCATTTTGTTAATCACTTTGATGCCTATTCGGGCATTCTGAGAACCTTCATGGCGATGACGTATTGGATATGTTTTGGTTATTTGTCTCTTGCTTTTGATAAGTATCTAAAAATCTTCCGACACTATTTGATTTCGTTTCACCCATCTCTGTCCTTATAAGAAGCCTTGTGGTGTGTAACCACGAGGATAAGAATGTTTTCCCTCTCACTTTTAAATGATAAAGATTTGACTTGTGATCCGTCTATCTTGGGATAGTTAACTTTAATTTTATTCTGACAAGGAATCGGCTGATTGAGCATTCAAATATGGACAATTTCCCTTCTATGTCTCACCTTTAACGTTTGCAACAATTTTGAACTCCCTACCATGATTACCGATTGATAAACCCACTGCTATCACTATTACTCTGGAGTCTCTTGTGTTAGTTTAGCGTGTATGAAGTTTTCCTAGAACCCATTTCGTACGCTAATGAATGAACCTTATCTTGGGAGCTATTTGGCACTTGAATCGTCTGAGCATGAACCTTGTATTGAACGCTTTTGGGCACCCTGAATTTTCTGAAACACGATTTCTGATTGAACCACCAAGTTTCCCACCGGAGTGTAAAGTAAGTTTGCTTAAGTGCATTCTCTTTGCGTAACTCATTTTTGTTCGCAATAAAGAAGAATGATGACATGAGATATGTATTGAATTCTGAAAGCTGAATCGTAATACTGTTAGGAACCAATATTTCTCCACCCTGAGACGACTATATGTTTGTTTAAATTCAGAGTGCAAAGTTTTTCCTTTCGGATGAATTGATCTTATTCTTGAAATCACCTTCCGTATTCATAAACGACTGCTATGACGGTTAGTGACGCTAATAGTATTAGCTAAAGCTCTGACGATCTTGGTAAATTTGATAGATGATATTTTCTTATGAGTACTGGGCATATGGTCATTGTATGACTAAATGGTACATTCAGAGACGAGGAAGAACATGAAAATCATTTTTGCACCTTGTTAGAAATTTGACGATCATTTGTACATTCTGGGAGATTGATATTGTTGATAACTGCGGAGGCTACCCGAAGAGTGAAGACATTCCTTTCAAGACAGAAGTGTTGGCGATGCACAAGAAGAAATTTTGGTCAAGATCGCGAACCTGGAGCTGATGAAGACATGCAGTCTCACTTCCCTATTCATCTTGGTTGTACTAAGATGAATTGAGAGCGGAAGCAGACTGGATGATGAAGAGATTTAAAGATCGTGGCAGAAATCCACATTACTCCATCGCATTCCAAGAAGAACTGCAGGAGGCTCGACGAACCAGACACAAGTTCCCGATCGTGGTTTCACTTCCCGGCTGATGGACAGACGAAGACAGATTAACCGGACTTGAGGAGATTGGATGTGTTGAACGAAAGAAAATTTGAAACAGACCCTTTATGCTTGGAAGAATTGATTCTATGAAGGCCAAAGTTCTGACGGCTAACTTTCATTTCCGTTGACCCTCTTAAGTTTCGTTATATCATAATAAGAACCTCTTAAGATTTAAGCTCCCTTGAAGCATTCAGTTCGTATTTATCTTTTTGTATGTTCGGTGATGGCTTTGTTTTGGAAGGATTTGGCAAATTGTAGAAGATATGATGCTCGTGACGGCGTACCACACTTCTGCTAAGCAATCTGGGATTTTGATACTCTTACGAATAGTTTTGTTTTTCTTTTTGACTATGGCAATTGATTTTGTTGATCTATGAGACTGTAGAAGTACTAGGTGGATTAAGATAGGTGGTTTTGATTACGATTTGAGATAAAGTATGATCATCATGAGGGCATATTTATATGATGCCAGGATTATGACGTCTGGCCAACGTGATAATACTTACATCATATAACGTGCACTTGTTGTGGGCATAGGATATCTTGGGAAGTACCTAAGAAGTTTAGAATTTGAACTCCGTTGGATAATCCGCGAATAGTGAGGCATTAGGTTCATTCTACCTGTGTGTGTACCCTGTTTTCGTTCATTAGATATCTGATTGAGTTTGAACTCTCGATTTGAACTCTGTTGACCTCAGTTATAAGTCCTGAAACTCCTTTTAGAACTTCCTACGGATGATGCGATTAATTCGATTTGAAATTCGTGTTCGTATTCTATATGAGCTTTCTAAAGATTCACCTATCGTCCAGTTTATATTGCATGGACCTTTCGATCAGAATCAACTTATTTTGTCTCCTTTTGAGAAATTTGAACCCACCTCGTTTTGATCTGAGTCATGAGTAACTTTTGGTCTGAAGATCTTTTTGAAAGAAACTCCCTGGGCATAAGAATGTTTGTGATGATATGTTGCGACTTGCTACGACTTCGTTTAACTTTGCGACTTCAATTTTCGAGGACGAAAATTTTTTTTTAAGAGGGGAAGAGTTGTAAAACCCCAAAATTTAACACAATCCGAAATGACTAAAATGCCCTCTAAATTTGAATTTTTAGGAATTTATGAAATCGTATGAGTAACATTAATTGGGCTTAACCTAGAGTAATTAAAACCTTATGTTACCTAATAAAATTAATCAAATAAAACCTTACATTATACTTTGGAAATAACAAATAAAAAAAAAAAAAAAAAAAAAAAAAAAAAAAAAAAAAAAAAAAAAACAATGTTCGATAATGTAAAGCCTATGTAGGCGTTTTTTTTTTTTATCTTTGTGTCACTACACCATATTTTATTCGGCCCAAAAATAAGAAGAGAGATCATGCCTTAAATGTGATTGCTCAAGCCCATAAGGAAATTGATACGTTCCTTATTTGTTACCAATCAACCACACGGTTTCATAAAACTTATAACCGAAATTATTTCAAACCCTAACTCCCTCCTCCCTCTCATTGTCGGCAATCCAAAAAAAAAAAAAAAAAAGAATCAAAACCCTAAAACTCCTCAAAAGCTCGACCTTCTGCTGCTGCTGTTCTTGCTCTGCTATTCGGTTTTGATCAAGCACAAAAGGAGGTTCATTCATGGTCTTTTGTGAGCTCGTGATCGTGGACTTGTTGCTGGTTCGATAGGAGTTTTGAACGTGGGTAATTATTTTCTATTTGAAGGCTTATTGTTTGCGGTTTCGGTGTGGTAGTGTCGACGTGCAGTGATATTCGAACCTTGCGTCATTGTGTTCTTCTTGTTTACACGCTACGAGGGTAAACCTTTCGACCTTGTTCAATTCCTCTTTATATGTTTTCTTTTGAGTCGTATATTATGTCTTTCGATCCGCTTAAATCTTATGTCGTTGAATCATGGCGTCCGAGTGAAGTTCAGCTCGTGGCGGACAGTTTGTTTCGGTCTCGTACGCTGGAGGGTTAAGTTCGTGTTCGAGTGTCGATCAAGTTCGTTGATCGTTCGGGTTCAATTTCGATCCCAGCCTCATCTCGACTGTCTTAGAGGTATACCCTACGATTTAGACTCATGTTTTATTTCTGATTATTGTAACTCTACTCCATCTCCACGTCTTAATATGTGCCGCTAAAATGATATAGATAACAAAGAATCAGATAGATAAACATGTTTCATAATACGCATGAATTAACATCTAGAGTGGAACCAAAGAAGATGATCGATCGGTGTATGGATCTTGTTATAAACCTAAGTAGTCGACCTGGTGTAATATGTCACTATAAAACCATGATCAAGTGTCACTAAATACGATAACTTGTCGTCTTAAAAGCATGATGTTGGGACGTAGAACTAGATACCATGGGTTACATGATTTCATAAGTATGAACGTTAGAAAAGAATAAAGAAAGTGTCATGGTTTACTACAAAGCTAGGTTTCGAAGCTTTGCATGAAGCCTACCTGGTTGATATTATATCTGTAGTATGTATTATGAAATCTATACTTATACATATATAAGGATAATAAACCATAATTTACTTTACTATACATCTGTAAGATGGAAGTTATGCAATTCTATACCTCACGTATGGAAGGTAATATATACTCCGTATGATGGTTGGTGCATGCATGGAATAAAATTGATATAGATTTGTTAATGGACTGGTCCTTCAGTTTGGGTAAATATGGGTGTACGACTGAATGATAAGCCACGTATAATCATACATAAAATATTAAGTTATGCGCCCTCTTAAATCTGTTTTGGTGTCATGGGGTTGTGGCCTTTTTGATGTTTTGTTTTTCAGTTTGAGTAACCTTGACACAACTCATGACCAAGCTCTAAAAACTGTCTTCTAGGATCCTTAATGTAACACCCCAACCCGACAAGGGTAGAAGCATCACATTATGGTGACAAATCAAAGCATACATAATAGCACAGCGGAAGTCTTAAACAAATACATAAGAGAAAGTCAAGTCAACACGACTTGAATAATACATAAGTTCAAAGAAAGGAAATAATCCAAAGGTACGAATACAAAGGAAATCATGTCCAAACAAAGTCATAAAATAAAGGTGGTCATCTATGGTCAAAGCTTCATCTAACTCTCATCCCATCCAAAGCATAATCCAAAAGCTCCTACCTTAGATACCTGCCGCACACGGAAAGAAAACGTGCGGCTGAGCTTAAAAAGCCCAGCGAACAGATATATATAATAAACGGAAACGAAACAAATGAAACATGATGAAAGAGATATAGATAGGGTACAAGAGTAAAGGTTAGGACAGTCATCCACCACGAGCCCATATCATATCATAATATATCATATCATAGCATATCATAATCATATAGAGGGGATGCCTCTCAAATAAGCCGATAATATGAGGGGTGTCCTCATGTACCAGTTGGAGTGATCAGCTCCCGTATTTTGTGAAAGGAGTGGATTGCACCCATCCCCAGTCACCATATCATATCATAACAAAACATATCATAACATATCTAGGATGCATCCATTCGCCCCCCAAACAAATCATATTGGCCATATCAAATCATATCATAGTGAGCTCATATCATATCATAATGGGGACGGTGTAACCAAATCACTAGGGCTACATACTAGTCATGCCATTGGTGCATCAATGACACGGCCATGCTACCTTCATGGCTAGGAAACATATTTTGGCTCGTAGTATCAAACTGGGGTCAGAGGTCAAAGGTTCATATCAAAGCAAGGGTTCATATAGTCATAGTCCAAATCTCAAAGTTCAAATCAAATGTTCATATGTCAAAGGTTCAAATGCCAAAGGTTCATATCATAGGTTCAAATCAGAAATCAAGAGGTCGAAGGCACCTTATTAAAAGGGCAGAATATCTGTACCTTATTTCAACAGCAACACAACCAGAAATGAATAAGACGGAAGGATCAGGTCCTCTCCTTCTTCACACCTAGAGGGGTAGAAAAGAATTACAAACTTTCCCATTTTAAGTAACTTTCCATTTTTAGCAGGTTTCCATATTTAGTAAGTTTCTATTTTTAGAAAGTTTCCACAATTAGTAAGATTTCCATATTCTCATCTAGGTTAAGTCGTTATTAAATCATATTATGGTTTTAGGGTGTATTTTGACAAGTCACAAAAGTTTAGGGTTATTTATGACAACTTTACATAAATTAGGGTTTTAATTATACTTATATCAAAGATAAGGTTCAAATATGAAAATATCCCAATTAATCTGTTTTGAATCCATATTTATCAAGTTACCAATTTCAGCCCCTCAAGTTTCCCAATTTTACACTTTACACCCTTAAGTTATATAATTTACATTTTAAACCTTATAATATCCATAATTACACATTAGGCCCTTAGTTTATCAAAATTACACAATGGACACTTATTTCATCATATTATACGAATTTACCCTTAAGTTTTCATAAATTACACATCAAGTCCCTCAAGTTATCAAAATTACATATTTAACCCTTAATTTACATTTTCAATCTTTAATTATCAATAATTACATATTAAGCCATTAAATTACCAAAATGACACATAACTCCCCAATTATAATTTAATACTCAATTCAACCCTAAGTTTCCAGAAATTACATATTTAGTCCCTCAATTTTAAATATTTACAATTCGAATTACAAATTAATAATAAAGACATTTTAACCCTTTAAATTACAAAAATGACACTAGACCAGCTCCTTTTATATTTTATTCAGCAAGTACATGTTCTAAAATAAGTTTTAAAAATGACCCAAAAGTTTTAAAATTTACGAAACATACCTTTAACTTTAATAATTAAACCGATTAACCCTTAATTATATCAAAATTACATAAAATACCCTCCTTATTATTTTTATACGATTTGCAGCCCCATTTTACTGTTTACAAAAATAACCCTTAAGTTTCAATAATTACAAAACAACCCTTTTACTTATTTATTATCCAATCGGTAATCATATTTTCTATTAAAATCAAAACCCTAATTATCCAAATCATTTAGCAATCATCACAACATCATTACTATGCAATAAAAGTACAGATTCAAATACCCAAACCCTAATTCGAAAGATCCTAGGGTTTTCATAATTTTATTCCTTTATTTCCATTAAATCCGGTTAATCAAATAATTCGAACACAAGGTTTTTAGGCTTCAACAAATCGAACAAACATTTTTGTGGTGTTGTATGATGAATATAAAGGCCACGAAAAATATCCAACATGTCCAGAAAATTCGCATATAATATATTAAGTTTTATACGTATTTTATTCACTTTAATTCAAACGATTTGTTTAAGGTTGCATGGATCGAATCTTATATTTTATATACGGCTTATATGATGTAAGGAACATAGGAAAATTACCAAATCGAATTTAGAACGCGTGGTAAGGCTGCACGAATTTTAGTCCTTCGGATGTATTGCTCGACAAGAAAGAATTTCCCACGGCCAAACGAGCGATCTACAAATCTTGTAGATATTTTTCCCAGGTCATATATCATATGAGGATCAAGAGAAAAATGAACAACGAATTTTACAAGAGTCGAATGAATTGATTTGGAAATTACCTTCGGATTGTATTTAGCGACAAGAATATTAGCTAGCGATCAAATGAAAGACTCCCACGACCTAAACCCAATTTTCTTAGCTTCCTTAAATCACGTACAACACCAGAAAAATAGCCTTGGATTTCCAGAAATTCGTATGAAGGAATGGTGAAATTATTTGTGTGTTTTCTCTTGATCGGCAATTAGAGAAAATAGGGTTTGATGAGATAATTTTATTTGGAGATATGGGAGCGTCCTAGGGGAGGGAAATCAGTCCCAAAATCACGGAAATCTTATGGCCCATCAATGTGATTAATTTTCCCATTAAGTGTAATTTTATTTCCTTTTAAAATCCCATTAATTTGTTATTTATTCTAATCGGTTATGACAAGGGTATTTTGGTAATTTCGTAACTTGTATAAATATTATTCAAAGTTGTCAAAATTATTTTACATCATATCTTGTTCTTTTCCAGAAGTTTGGGATCGATTCGGTACTTTATAAGCTTTTAAATAATTTTATAATTTGTAGGGGCAAAATGGTCATTTTACACGTTTTGGATTTTTAGGTGTTACAACTTCTTCCCCTCTAATAGAAAAATTTCTTCCTCGAAATTTGCAAAAAGGTACAGATGAAATGAAACAGAAGACAAGACAAGGACATACCAGATCAGAATACAAAGTGAGGATAACTAGTTCGAATAGACTCCTCGGTCTCCCAGGTAGCTTCCCGCTCTGGGTGGTTCCGCCAAAGAATCTTAACGAACGGAATTACTTTACGTCTCATAACTCGCTCTTGGCGATCCAGAACTGCTTCCGGCTCCTCCGGAAGAGACATATCCGGCTGAATCCGATCGAGAGGATAAGATACTACATGAAGAGGATGATAGTTGTATCCCCGTAGAAGAGATACATGGAATACATCATGTACATGCGAAAGCTGGGGAGGTAGAGCTAAACGGTAGGAAACCTCTCCGATACGTTCCAGGATCTCGAATGGTCCGATGAATCGAGGACTCAGCTTGCCCTTGATTCCGAAACGTTTAACTCCTCGAAACGGTGAAACCTTAAGGAAAACCCGATCGCCAACCTGAAACTCCAAATCACGACGGTGCTTATCCGCATAACTTTTCTGGCGTGCCCGAGCTTCTTTTAACTTCTCCCTAGCAACATCTACCTTCTCATTCGTGATCTGAACCAACTCCGGACCCTCAATAGCACGCTCTCCCACTTCGTTCCAACAAATGGGTGCTCTACATTTCCGCCCATACAACATCTCGAAAGGAGCCATCCGAATACTAGCATGCCAGCTGTTGTTATAAGCGAACTCTACCAAACAAAGATACTCGTCCCAACTACCCGTCCATTCTAGTGTACACGCCCTCAGCATATCCTCCAATGTCTGAATGGTCCGCTCTTACTGACCATCTGTCTGAGGGTGAAAAGCCGTACTGAATTTAAGTTGTGTACCCCAAGCTCTATGCAGTCCTTTCCAAAACCGGAAAGTAAAACGTGGATCCCTATCTGAAACAATAGCAGTAGGCATACCGTGCAGTCTCACTATCTCCTGCTCAAAAATCTCTGCCAGTTTGCTGACACTATAATCCATACGAATGGGTAGAAAATGAGCCGACTTGGTTAGCCGATCAACGACCACCCAAATCGCATCATGTTTCTTTCTGGTAAGTGGCAAACCCGATACGAAATCCATAGAAATTTCCTCCCACTTCCAGGTCGGAATATCTAGCGGCTGTAATAATCCACTGGCTCTCTGGTGCTCGATCTTGACCTGCTGACAAGTCAAACACCTAGCTACGTAAGACGCCACATCATGTTTCATGCCGCTCCACCAAAAGTGCTGCTTCAAATCTCGGTACATTTTGGTGGAACCCGGATGTATAGTAAAGGGAGAACTATGCGCCTCTGACAAAACAGCCTCTCGCAAATCAGGATCGTTAGGAACACACAGACGATCCTCGAACCATACCACACCAAACTCATCAACTCGAAACTCAGATTGCTTCCCATCTTCCACATTCTGCACAATGGCCCAGAGTTCACCGTCATCTTTCTGGGCTTCTTTAATCCGCAGTATGAGATTAGACTCAACCTTTAGGCTAGCCCAGTAACCGTCACAACCCCGAACACAAAACTCAACATCTAGAATCTCCAAATCATTTAGAATCCGAGGCTCAAAATTCAGACTAGCAATCATACCCGACTTCCGGCTCAGAGCGTCGGCAACAACATTTGCCTTGCCGGGGTGGTACTGGATGTTGGTGTCGTAATCTTTCAGGAGCTCCAACCATCGCCTCTGTCTCATATTTAGCTCCTTCTGCGTGAAAATATATTTAAGGCTTTTGTGGTCGGTGAAAATGTCACGTGACTCGCCGTAGAGATAATGCCGCCATATTTTAAGAGCGAAAACCACTGCAGCCAATTCCAAATCGTGCGTCGGATAATTTTCTTCGTACGGTTTCAGTTGCCTCGAAGCATAGGCGATGACTTTCCCATGCTGCATTAAAACGCAACCCAAACCCTTTTTAGATGCGTCACTATAGATCTGGTAACCACCCGAACCAGACGGAAGAGTCAGAATAGGTGCCGACACTAATCTCTGCTTAAGCTCCTCAAAACTGTTCTCCCTCTCCTCAGTCCATACAAATTTCTCCCCTTTTCTCATCAACTGTGTCAACGGCAAAGCCAGCCGCGAGAAACCCTCAACAAAACGACGATAATAACCAGCGAGTCCCAGAAAACTTCTCACCTCAGTCACATTTGTAGGTCTAGGCCATTTAGTGATAGCCTCGACCTTCGCTGGATCCATAGTGATACCCTCCGCAGAAACAACGTGACCTAGAAAAGCGACCTGACTTAACCAGAATTCACACTTAGAAAACTTCGCGTACAACTTCTTCTGTCTAAGAATTTCCAACACAGTCCGAAGATGCTATTCGTGCTCTTCCTTAGATTTCGAATAGACAAGAATATCATCGATGAAGACAATGACAAATTTATCGAGGAACTCATGGAAAACCCGGTTCATAAGGTCCATAAAGACGGCCGGAGCATTGGTCAAGCCGAAAGGCATAACCAGGAATTCGTAATGACCATAGCGGGTGCGAAAGGCAGTCTTGGGAACATCTTGTTCCCTCACACGAAGCTGATGGTATCCCGATCTCAAATCAATCTTAGAGAAGTGCTTTGCCCCTTGCAATTGGTCAAACAAATCATCGATGCGCGGAAGGGGATAGCGGTTACGGATAGTAATGCGGTTGAGCTCACGGAAATCAATACAAAGGCGCATACTACCATCCTTCTTTTTCACGAATAGCACAGGAGCGCCCCAGGGAGAAACACTCGGACGAATAAAACCGTTCTCCAATAACTCCTCTAATTGCACTTTCAATTCTTTGAGTTCAATGGGAGCCATTCGGTACGGAGCCTTAGAGATAGGCTCAGCACCGGGAACTAAATCAATACTGAATTCAACTTCTCTGGTGGGAGGAATACCAGGAAGTTCTTCGGGAAAGACATCAGCGAACTCCCGAACAATGGGAACACTACTAACATCAGGTCCCTGAGAAGACGTATCTTTAACAGAGGCCAAAAACCCTTGGCAACCATGAGAGATTAGAGTCCGCGCTTTCATAGCAGAAATGAGTTTAACAGATTTCAAAGGCTGAGAACCGTGATAAACAAAATCCGGATGATGGATATCACCAAATCTTACACATCTGGCATGACAGTCGATAGAGGCCTTATGGGAAGACAACCAGTCCATACCCAAAATTATATCAAAATCAATCATATCGAGAGGAAGCAAATTAGCCGGACGAATACAATCATCAAATCTTAGCGGACAATCTACATACTCACAATCGATGGTGACTTTGGTTTTCATAGGAGTAGAGATAGATATAAGATTATTCAATGGTGTTGGAGTTACTTTTATTTTCTTGGCAAGCGTATTAGATATTATAGAATGCGTAGCACCGGTGTCAAATAAAACAAAAACAATATGATCTCCAACATAAAGATAACCGGTAATGGTACCTGACGTGCCTGCCGCCTGATCACGTGTGAGAGAATAAACCCGACCAGTAGTAGGAGCTGGCCTACCCGAACCTGATGGAACAACCTGCTTTCCCTGTGGGCAGTCCTTCACCCGATGAGCAGTAGACCCACAAGCAAAGCAACCCCCGGTAGCCTTGTGGCATGGCCCCGGATGAGGCTTTCCACAAGTGGGACAAAGCGGTGGAGGAGGTAACACTTCATTAGTCCTCCTCTGCCCAGAAGAACCTGACTGATAACCTGACTGAGCACCCGAGTAGTCTGATCACGATACTGACGTGGGTTGTTGTTGTTGTTGTACCCACTCCTCCCAGAAACCTGCCGATCATAACCCCGAGAATCCTGTCGCCTCTGACTGTAGTCCCGGTCCTGGCGACCATGCTGATCATACCTATGGTCCTGTCGACCTCTCTGCTCGGATGCCTGATCCTGTCGACCTCTGAAATCCTGACCCTGTCCTTGCTGACTCTGTCCCCTGGAATGCACCCGGTTACCATCCCTATCACGCTTATTAAAACCACTGCTATCACTATGCAACATCTCGATGTTGCGAGCGTCGTTTGCAACCGCAGCCACATCATCATAAGGCGTATTCACGATACGATCCAATATCCATTTCTTTAATGCTCACTTAAATGTCTTAGCTTGACGGTAAGCATCTCCCGTAATCTCTGGCCCAACGAAACTGGCCAGCCTCATAAATCGCTGCATAAACTCCACAGTCGTCTCTCGGTCCCCCTGACGGATGTTACCATACTCTCGCTCATATCGCTGCTGTTCCGCCACTGGAATGTACTGCTTATAAAAGATACCCATGAAATCCTCCCAAGTACAAGTCTCCTCAAAACTCTGCTCCTGAGCCTGGACATAAGCGGTCCACCAGCTCTGTGCATCGCCTTCAAACTTAAACGCAGCCAATCTAGTCTTAAACTCATCTGGACAACCCAAAACCTTAAATATCTTTTCCATGTGGATAATCCAGTCTTCTGCCTCAGTGGGGACGGCAGCTTTACGGAAAGAGAGGGGTTTGAGCTTGTTAAACCTCTCAATCCAGACATGGATACCAACTGGTCCACCACCACCTGGACCTGAACCTGCACCACCACCTCTGGAAGGACCTGCCCCATTCTGAATATTGTTGGTGACTTGAGTCACCAAATTAGGAAGAGCGTTGGCCAAAGCTTCTGCTATCATGGCCTGAAAATCAGGGGTCGCTCCATTATATTCCTGATGCCGAGTATTCACCATCTGAATGATTTCGAAAACGATTAGCAACAAAATAAGAGGATAAGCACGAAATGGAAGACGAAACAGAACCTATGACTACCCAAAACCTCACCAGTCAAAGCTTAAGCCTTAAGGGTCAAATCCTAGGGTCCATAAGACTCACAGGCCATTACTTATGTACTACAGGTCGAAACCTGGCTCTGATACCATAATTGTAACACCCCAACCCGACAAGGGTAGAAGCATCACATTATGGTGACAAATCAAAGCATACATAATAGCACAGCGGAAGTCTTAAACAAATACATAAGAGAAAGTCAAGTCAACACGACTTGAATAATACATAAGTTCAAAGAAAGGAAATAATCCAAAGGTACGAATACAAAGGAAATCATGTCCAAACAAAGTCATAAAATAAAGGTGGTCATCTATGGTCAAAGCTTCATCTAACTCTCATCCCATCCAAAGCATAATCCAAAAGCTCCTACCTTAGATACCTGACGCACACGGAAAGAAAACGTGCGGCTGAGCTTAAAAAGCCCAGCGAACAGATATATATAATAAACGGAAACGAAACAAACGAAACATGATGAAAGAGATATAGATAGGGTACAAGAGTAAAGGTTAGGACAGTCATCCACCACGAGCCCATATCATATCATAATATATCATATCATAGCATATCATAATCATATAGAGGGGATGCCTCTCAAATAAGCCGATAATATGAGGGGTGTCCTCATGTACCAGTTGTTGTGATCAGCTCCCGTATTTTGTGAAAGGAGTGGATTGCACCCATCCCCAGTCACCATATCATATCATAACAAAACATATCATAACATATCTAGGATGCATCCATTCGCCCCCCAAACAAATCATATTGGCCATATCAAATCATATCATAGTGAGCTCATATCATATCATAATGGGGACGGTGTAACCAAATCACTAAGGCTACACACTAGTCATGCCATTGGTGCATCAATGACACGGCCATGTTACCTTCATGGCTAGGAAACATATTTTGGCTCGTAGTATCAAACTGGGGTCAGAGGTCAAAGGTTCATATCAAAGCAAGGGTTCATATAGTCATAGTCCAAATCTCAAAGTTCAAATCAAATGTTCATATGTCAAAGGTTCAAATGCCAAAGGTTCAAATGCCAAAGGTTCATATCATAGGTTCAAATCAGAAATCAAGAGGTCGAAGGCACCTTATTAAAAGGGCAGAATATCTGTACCTTATTTCAACAGCAACACAACCAGAAATGAATAAGATGGAAGGATCAGGTCCTCTCCTTCTTCACACCTAGAGGGGTAGAAAAGAATTACAAACTTTCCCATTTTAAGTAACTTTCCATTTTTAGCAGGTTTCCATATTTAGTAAGTTTCTATTTTTAGAAAGTTTCCACAATTAGTAAGATTTCCATATTCTCATCTAGGTTAAGTCGTTATTAAATCATATTATGGTTTTAGGGTGTATTTTGACAAGTCACAAAAGTTTAGGGTTATTTATGACAACTTTACATAAATTAGGGTTTTAAGTATACTTATATCAAAGATAAGGTTCAAATATGAAAATATCCCAATTAATCTGTTTTGAATCCATATTTATCAAGTTACCAATTTCAGCCCCTCAAGTTTCCCAATTTTACACTTTACACCCTTAAGTTATATAATTTACATTTTAAACCTTATAATATCCATAATTACACATTAGGCCCTTAGTTTATCAAAATTACACAATGGACACTTATTTCATCATATTATACGAATTTACCCTTAAGTTTTCATAAATTACACATCAAGTCCCTCAAGTTATCAAAATTACATATTTAACCCTTAATTTACATTTTCAATCTTTAATTATCAATAATTACATATTAAGCCATTAAATTACCAAAATGACACATAACTCCCCAATTATAATTTAATACTCAATTCAACCCTAAGTTTCCAGAAATTACATATTTAGTCCCTCAATTTTAAATATTTACAATTCGAATTACAAATTAATAATAAAGACATTTTAACCCTTTAAATTACAAAAATGACACTAGACCCCCTCCTTTTATATTTTATTCAGCAAGTACATGTTCTAAAATAAGTTTTAAAAATGACCCAAAAGTTTTAAAATTTATGAAACATACCTTTAACTTTAATAATTAAACCGATTAACCCTTAATTATATCAAAATTACATAAAATACCCTCCTTATTATTTTTATACGATTTGCAGCCCCATTTTACTGTTTACAAAAATAACCCTTAAGTTTCAATAATTACAAAACAACCCTTTTACTTATTTATTATCCAATCGGTAATCATATTTTCTATTAAAATCAAAACCCTAATTATCCAAATCATTTAGCAATCATCACAACATCATTACTATGCAATAAAAGTACAGATTCAAATACCCAAACCCTAATTCGAAAGATCCTAGGGTTTTCATAATTTTATTCCTTTATTTCCATTAAATCCGGTTAATCAAATAATTCGAACACAAGGTTTTTAGGCTTCAACAAATCGAACAAACATTTTTGTGGTGTTGTATGATGAATATAAAGGCCACGAAAAATATCCAACATGTCCAGAAAATTCGCATATAATATATTAAGTTTTATACGTATTTTATTCACTTTAATTCAAACGATTTGTTTATGGTTGCATGGATCGAATCTTATATTTTATATACGGCTTATATGATGTAAGGAACATAGGAAAATTACCAAATCGAATTTAGAACGCGTGGTAAGGCTGCACGAATTTTAGTCCTTCGGATGTATTGCTCGACAAGAAAGAATTTCCCACGGCCAAACGAGTGATCTACAAATCTTGTAGATATTTTTCCCAGGTCATATATCATATGAGGATCAAGAGAAAAATGAACAACGAATTTTACAAGAGTCGAATGAATTGATTTGGAAATTACCTTCGAATTGTATTTAGCGACAAGAATATTAGCTAGCGATCAAATGAAAGACTCCCACAAACTAAACCCAATTTTATTAGCTTCCTTAAATCACGTACAACACCAGAAAAATAGCCTTGGATTTCCAGAAATTCGTATGAAGGAATGGTGAAATTATTTGTGTGTTTTCTCTTGATCGGCAATTAGAGAAAATAGGGTTTGATGAGATAATTTAATTTGGAGATATGGGAGCGTCCTAGGGGAGGGAAATCAGTCCCAAAATCACGGAAATCTTATGGCCCATCAATGTGATTAATTTTCCCATTAAGTGTAATTTTATTTCCTTTTAAAATCCCATTAATTTGTTATTTATTCTAATTGGTTATGACAAGGGTATTTTGGTAATTTCGTAACTTGTATAAATATTATTCGAAGTTGTCAAAATTATTTTACATCATATCTTGTTCTTTTCCAGAAGTTTGGGATCGATTCGGTACTTTATAAGCTTTTAAATAATTTTATAATTTGTAAGGGCAAAATGGTCATTTTACACGTTTTGGATTTTTAGGTGTTACACTTAATACGATGACTAAATATAGAAAGTAACTAAAAATGGAAAGCCGAATAAAATGAGTAATCCGATTTAAAAGAAGTTATTAATCAGACTGTAACACCCCAACCCAGCAAGGGTAGAAGTATCACATTAATGGTTTCATATCAGATCAAACAAAGCATACATCCATAGTAATACAAGAATTTCAAAGGTTACAAATGAAGTACTGAAAATACAAAGTTACAAATGAAACTAAAGCTAAATACTAAGTCTGCAAATGCAAGTCCTTCTAATAGTCTCCACTTCAGAATACTATCAAAGTCTTCTAAGTCCAAAGGTACTCTCCACTCATACCCAACTTCCAACTAAAACCTGCCGCAGGAAAAGAAATGCGGCTGAGCCTAAAAAGCCCAGTGAACAGATATATATATAATAAACGAAAACGAAGACAAATGGAATTGAACAGATATAGCATAATGAATAAGATATAAGTAAAGGTTTAAAGAGTAAAGGTTTAGGACAGTAATCCACCACGAGCCCATATCATAACATATCACATATCATATCATATCATATCTTCATAATCATATAGAGGGGAGACCTCTCAGATAATCAGATAATATGAGGGGTGTCCTCATTCTTCAAATGGAGTAGCTAGCTCCCGAACTTTGTGAAAGGAGTGGATTGCACCCATCCCCAGTCACCATATCATATCAAAACGAACTGTCCACGAACACGGACACGAACCTAGGATGCATCCATTCGCCCCCTCGAACAAATCATATTGGCCATAACAAAACATATCATAGTGTGCTAGCATATCATAATCAAAATGGGGACGGTGTAACCAAATCACTAGGGCTACACGCTAGTCATGCCAGTGGTGCATCACAGACACGGCCATGTTACCTTCATGGCTAGGAAACGAACTTGGCTCGGGTATCAAACTGGGGTCAAATGTCAAAGTCCAAATCAAAGCAAAGGTCCATGTAGTCATAGTCCAAATATCAAAGTCCAAATCTCAGGGTTCATATCAAAGGTTCAATGTGTCAAAGTTCAAATGTCAAAGGTTCATATAAGAGGTTCAGAAATCAAGGTTCATATCAAAGTGTAGAGAACGTAGCAATGGTATAGGGAACCCTAATACAAATCAAATAAGAGACCGAAGGCTCTTTATATAAAGAGCAGAATATCTGTACCTTATTCAACAGCAAAAGCAAACAAAGATAGATGGATAACAAGACACAAGATCACCCCCGCTTCATGGAACCTATACGGATCAATAACCAAGTATTACATTAAGTCCAATTGAATTAGGTTACTCTTTTAGTATACTTTCCCTTTTTAGTAACTTTTCCGATTTAATAACTTTTAGGGTTAAACGACAATTAAATAACTTTTAGACTTAATGTGACCAACACTATAGTTTAGGGTTAATTATGTCAATTTAGTAAAGTTTAGGGTCAAAATGTAAATTATCAAAATTAGATATTAAAATGTCAAATAAAATTATTTTAAAGTTTATGTTATAATTTTATATTAAGATAATAATTTTAGACCCAGTCGCTCATAATTTATTAACATATTTTTGACATTAATTTTTAGACCGCGACGACCAAAATATGTTATTATCCCATGCATAAACACATGACTCGCGACTATCCTTCAAAACATTTTGTATAAGCATTTTATGACTACCATACTCACACACATGCACATCTTTATGCTAATCGTACTTATCGAGACACAATACTTCACGAGACTCAACTAGATCCAAATAACCCTTAATGCCCTGTATTAAAACTCATTTCTTTTATGTGATTGATGAACTCAAATAAGTACATTTTATTACTATCATTTATCCTATTAATTTGACTTGTTTTACTATATTATGTATGAGGATTGATACTTAATTGTTTACTTTTGTAATTCTCAGGTAAAAACAAGCATTTGGTAAAACTTAGCTATTTTGGACTAATTAAGGAGCAAAACGTGCATAAAGTGAAAGTCTACTGACATGGACAAGATCAAGTCAATTCTGCTCCAGATGCGCCGCATCTCACTCTCAACATGCGCCGCATCTCTATCAAGATATCACCAGATACGATCCAAGATACAAGAGGACATGCGCCGCATCTAATAAAGAGTTACGCCGCATCTTCTGGTGGTGTACGAATATTCCTGAATATTATAATCTTGGACCCCACACGAAGTTAAGTACATGCGCCGCATCTACTTAGTAGATGCGCCGCATCTTCCCTCAGACAGAAACTATAAATACCCCGTAGACCAGACGAATTAAAGAGTTCCAAAACCCTAACACCGAAGACCGAACAGTAGGAACAAAGGACGAATTCAGTCAAGGAGGCAGCACAAGACACACCCAAATCAAAGATACAAGAGCTGTAAGAAGGTGCTGCATATGTTTAATTCATTAAGTAGTTTTGTTTTATTGTGTTAGCAAACTTTAATTCATCAAGATTGGTGGCTTCTGTAATGTGGCAACGGAAAGATTGCACTCCCTTAAAACTGCTTTCTCATTAATTAAAGTTTATATGTTGATGTCTTTGGTTATTACTTATTAGTGCATTGATAACCTCTGTGTTTATTAGTGGCTTGCGGGCATTTGACTGCGGGACATAATGTGGCTCCCACGGTTGTTTCTAAATTGATCACTTAGGAATAACTTTTAGACATAAGTAATCATTAAGGGTTTACTCGCTGATAAGAATAGGACCAACGAGAAAGGATTAACTACATACACTTCATATAAAGCTATCAATAAAACAAGTGACAATCTACTTAATTATAAGGACAGCCCTCTTATTGTCTCGAGTATCTATCTGTGTACGTGTGTGCTACTTGCTGATTCGTGCCTATTGGTTTATTTTATTATTTTAATTGCAACAAATCGTGCCAGTCTCTCAGGCTGAAACCCCCTTGCGTTAGGATATTAAAATACTGATTAGAATAACTAGATAATACGTTCCACTCTTAGTGATCGACACTCTACTTACCATTATCTTCATACTGACCGGGTACACTGCTCGTTAAGTGTGTGTGTTATTGATAAGTCGGCTAAATATAAATTTAAAACTTGAGTAGGCATTAAAACTGCTAAACCGCAACGACACATCACGCGCATCAGTGATTATATATATACCATTTCTATAACTATTTCTTTACTGATTTGTTCACAAATACTCAACTTATTAAAAGCTACAACTTGTAATATCGTGCATGTTCTTTTTTTTTTATAGTTTTTCAAATGACCTGATGTAGCCATACAAAATTAGATATGAATGACCACGTTGACATCAGAATATACATGTGACATGTTTAGTTATTCAACCTTGTGTAATTAGTTATTTAATGAAATAAAAAGACCAGGTGCTCGATCATATACAAGTTGTGTTCAATATATTTACGTGACAATGAATTTACTTCTCGTGTATCTTTCATTAACGAAATTAAAGCAGGTTGTGTAGTCATATATACGCTGAAGAACATGTTGGACAAATTACACGAACATCAAAACGGACTAGGGGATACCTCAAGGAGAATTTAACGGAACGAATGAGGAACACAAGCACCAAGGCTAAACTCTTTCGAGCCAAAACCAAACCAAACCCTCTACACACGCATGAACGAAACGCGACCTGATCCGAACTAGCACTCCATTCCATGAACATAAGATTCAATGTGCACGATCAGCCACACGTACAAATCACAACCACCATCTGGACTCGAATGTACTCGAGTAACACCAACGCGAACCGAAACTCAGCACAAAAATAGGACTCAAACACCACCCAATGATTACAACCCTCATGCGATCCCATACCACGATCACACAAGGTTAGAACACCAAGAAGAAACTGATCACCCACCTTCTGTTGGACCTTCGCACACTTCCCTTGCGCCATCTTTTATTCGGATCAAAGAAGGAGGAGGCTGCTGCCCTAGGTTGTTATTTAGGGTTTCTGTGTGGAGATACAATGAGGTATTCGGTTGTGATATATGTGAAGAATGAGAAATGGGTGGGTTTTTACTGATATGTTTATAACGTCCCATAAGATGGACCATTCGCTAGATCAGCCCACTCTTCTCCTTTGTCTCTTCCTTGATTCCTCTTGAGAAAATCATGTATTTTTAGAGTTTTACGTGTGAAGTGCTAAGTGATAGGCGAGTTCAAAATAATAAGAAAAATGAGGGCCACTTTCAGATTTTTATGGGAGAAGGTAAATATATGGTTTAGTGGAACATGGCCTTGTGCGCATGGATGTGTAGAAAAAAAAATGCTATGTCCCATGAGTTGTCAAAACGTGTAGGTAAAACATGCAACTTGTGGTGTTCAAAGGAAAGTCGTGTGTGTTTAAATGGAGGTTATGATTTATCCGAAAATCATGGGTGATGAGCCTAATTTTATGGGATGTGATTAAGATTATGATTATCAATTTTATTGCTTCCATATTTCAATTATTGTTTGGCAAATCTTAAAATGTAATGTTGTGTACAAAATTTTTAAATATATTCGGTCCATTAAGGAATATTTTAGACGTGCCACATGTTAATCATAGAGTCTTGGTATCACTTCGTATTTTACTTTAGGTTATAGGTTCGTATTGTGTGATCTCGAATCATGACACGTTATATAACTCAAATTTTAATTTATAGCGTATTTTATAAGTCCTTAAAATTTCAAAATTTGAGGGTATTTTGGCCATTTCGGATTGTTGTAATTTTGGGGTTTTACAATTCTTCCCCTCTAAAAAAAAATTTCGTCCTCGAAAATTGAAATACGAAGACGTCGTAGCAATTCGCAAAAAAAATCGTCACAACATTCTCACGCCCGGGGAGGTTCTTTCAAAAAGGATCTTCACACCAAATAGTTCCTCATGACCCAATCAAAACAAGGTGGGTTCAAATTTCTCAGAAGAAGACAATTTGGGTTGTTTTTGATCAGAAGGTCCATGCAATCATAAATGGATGATGGGTGAATCTTCAAGAAAGCTCATACGGAAATACGAACTAAATTTCGGATCAAATTAACTGTATCAACAGTAGAGAGTTCTTCAAAGAGTTTAAGATTCATAACTGAGGTCAACAGAATGCAAATCGAGAATTTCAACTCATCCAGATATTCAAGAACGAAGGCAGAGTATACACATAACGGTGAAAGCAGATTAAACGCGTAGGTGGAATGAACTTAAGTCTCACTAATCACGAATAATCCTACAGAGATCAAATTCTAACTTCTTAGGTACTTCCCAAGATATCCTATGCCCACAATGAGTGCACGTTATATGGTGTAAGTATTATCACGTTGATCAGGCGTCATAATACTAGCACCACATAAATATGCCTTCATGATGATCATACTTTATCTCAAGTCGTAATCAAAACCACCTATCCTAATCCACCTAGTACTTCTACATTCTCAGAGGTCAACCGAAATCAAATGCCATAGCCAAGAGGGAAAACAAAACTATTCGCAAGAGTATCAAAATCCCAGATTTGCCTAGCAGAAGTGAGGTACGCAGTCACAAGCATCATATCTTCCACAACTCGCCGAAATTTCTCAAACAAAGCCATCACCGAACACACGAAAAATGAACACGAACTGAAATGCTTCTAGGAAATTTAAATCATCAGAGGATCTTATACTTTATAACGAAACTTAAGAGGATCAACGGAAATGAAAGTTAGGCGCCGAGAACTTCGGCCTTCATAGAATCAATTTTTTTCAAACATAAAGGTTCCGTTTCAAAAATCCGTTCATTCAACACATCCAATCTCCTCAAGTCCAGTTAATCTGTCTTCGTTTGTCCATAAATCTGGAAGTGAAACAAAATCGTGTACTTTTTTCTGGCTCATCAAGCCTCCTGCAGTTCTTCTTGGAATGTGATGGAGTAATGTGAATTCCTAGCACGATCTTTAAGTCTCTTCATCATCCAGTCTGCTTCCGCTCTTAATTCATCTTAGTACAACCAAGATGAATAGGGAAGAGAGGCTGCATGTCTTCATCAGCTCCAGGTTCGCCAGCTTGACTAGATCCTCTGCGTCGCCAACACTTCTACCTTGTAAGGAATGTCTTCACTCTTCATGGTAGCCTCCATTGTTGTCAACTCCAGGTCAGGCAGTGAAATAATTCTTCTGATATGTTTCTAGTTGTCCTGATGCATACGAAAAACCTTCTGTGCTGGAAGGGAGTATAATCGAGTCTCTTTCTGGAATGCCCCAAAATTCGTTCCGCCCGAAGATATGGAAGCTAATCTCTATTTCAGCTTTTCCAAAACTCCATTCTCAATCAAACTAAGCTGTTTCTCTCTGTTCACGAAATTTCTCCATGGTATCATCAGTTGCAAACATCTTCCAGAATTCTTCTGCAAGGTTCAAAAGGTTTCAGTTCTCCGTTCTGCTATCGGTCTTGACCAATTGGTGACAGTTTTCAAAACTTGCGGAATCTAAAGAGGTATCCTCAAATAAGGACATCGTTGTCTTTACAAATATCAATCTCTCAGAATGCAAAAATGATCAACGAATTTCCTAGCAAAGTGCAAAGATGATTTTCATGCTCTACCTCGTTTCCGATCATACTATTAAGTCATACAATGACCATTAGCCCAGTACTTACAAGGAGACATCATTTATCAAACTCACAAAACAGTCAGAGCTTTAGCTAATACCATTAGCATCACTAACCGTCATAGCAGTCGTTTACGAATATGGAAAGCGATTCCAAGAATAAAATTAATTTATCAGAAGGGACTTTGCGCTCTGAATTGAAACAAATGCATAGTCGTTTCAGGGTGGAAGAATATTGGCTCCTAACAGTAATACGGTTCAGCTTCCATACATATCTCCAGTTACCATCCTGCTTTATCGCGAACGAAACTAAAACATGCCCAAAAGATACACTTAAGTAAACCCACTTCCTGGTCTTCGGTTGCTGCTCTTCTCGATTGCTTCAATCAATTGGTATGATTCGAAAGGCGTCTTTGCTAGGTGACTAGACAATCTCTCGGTATCATGTCAAATCTTACTTCATACTCCGGTGAAAAACTTGGTGGTTCAACAGGAATCAAATTCAAGAGATTCGGGGTGCCAAATAACGTTCAATACAAAGCTCATGTTCAGAAAACTCAAGGTGCCGAAAGCTTCTAAGATGAGGTTCATTCATTGGTGTACGAAATAGGTTCAAGGAAAACTTCATAATCGCGAAAGTAATCACTCGTGTCTCCAGAGTAATAGTGATAGTAAAGGGTTTAACAAATCGGTAATCGTAGTAGGGAGTTCAAAATTGTTTCAAACGCCAAAGGTGAGCCATAAGAGGGTAGTTGTCAATATTTGACTGATCACTCAACAAAGTCCTCGTCAGAATAAAATCGAAGTTACCTATCCAAAGAAAGACGAATCAGCATAGCAAAACTTATCGTTCAAAAGTGAGAGGGAAACATTCTTATACTCGTGGTTACAACCACAAGACTTCTCATAGGGACGGGGATGGATGAAACGAAATCAAATAGTGTTGGAAGATTTATAGACGTTTACCAAAGCAAAAGACAAATAACAAAATGCATCAAGTACGCCACCGCCATGGAGGTTCTCAGAATGCCTGAAGAGGTATCAAAATGATTAACGAAAGGATCAAAGATCAGAGTCAGAATCTGAAGATGAGGATCAAATAGTGTCAGACAATTATTATGAAATTCTCAATGCCTTCAAGATTTAATCAGGTTCAAATCTTAGGTGGTGCAAAGCATAAGCTTTCAATTTCCAAAAGTGATCTTGATGCGCGTGATGTGTCGTTGCGGTTTAGCAGTTTTAATGCCTACTCAAGTTTTAAATTTATATTTAGCCGACTTATCAATAACACACACACTTAACGAGCAGTGTACCCGGTCAGTATGAAGATAATGGTAAGTAGAGTGTCGATCACTAAGAGTGGAACGTATAATCTCGTTAATCTAATCAGTATTTTAATATCCTAACGCAAGGGGGTTTCAGCCTGAGAGACTGGCACAGTTTTGTTTGCAATTAAATAATAATATAAACAAATAGGCACGAATCAGCAAGTAGCACACACGTACACAGATAGATACTAGAGACAATAAGAGGGCTGTCCTTATGATTAAGTAGTTTGTCACTTGTTTTATTGATAGCTTTATATGAAGTGTATGTAATTAACCCTTTCTCGTTGGTCCTATTCTTATCGGCGAGTAAACCCTTAATGACGACTTATGTCTAAAAGTTATTCCTAAGTGATCAATTTAGAAACAACCGTGGGAGCCACACCTTGTCCCGCAGTCGGGTGCCCGCAAGCCACTAATAAACACAGAGGTGGTCAATGCACTAATAAGTAGTAACCAAAGACATCAACATATAAACTTTAATTGATGGGAAAGCAAGTATTAAAGGGAGTGCAATCTTTCCGTTGTCACATTACACAAGCCACCAATCCTGATGAATTAAAGTTTGCTAAAACAATAAAACAAAACTACTTAATGAATTAAATACATGCAGCACCTTCTTACAGCTCTTGTATCTTCGATTTGGGTGTGTCTTGTGCTGCCTCTTGACTGAATTCGTCCTTCTCTTCTGTTCGGTCTTTAGGTTTTCGAACTTCCGAATCTCTTTAATGCGTCTGGTCTACGGGGTATTTATAGTTTGTGTCTGAGGGAAGATGCGGCGCATCTACTAAGTAGATGCGGCGTATGTACGTAACTTCGCGTGGGGTCCAAGATTATAATATTCAGGAATATTCGTACACCGCCAGAAGATGCGGCGTAACTCTTGATTAGATGCGGCGCATGTCTTCTTGTATCTTGGATCGTATCTGGTGACATCTTGATAGAGATGCGGCGCATGTTGATAGTGAGATGCGGCGCATCTGGAGCAGATCAGTCTTGATCTTCTTCATTTCAGTAGACTCTTCACTTTATGCACGTTTTGCTCCATTATTAGTCCAAAATCGCCAAGTTTCACCAAATGCTTGTTTTTACCTGAGAATTACAAAAGTAAACGATTAAGTATCAATCCTCATACATAATATAGTAAAACAAGTCAAATTAATAGGATAAATGATAGTAATAAAATGTACTTATTTGAGTTCATCAAATATCCCCCCACTTGAACTTTACTTGTCCCCAAGTAAACCTTAGATTAAATCTCATGAAAATGTATCCTAAAAGATGTTAGGATTTATTTTTATATTTAAGCATGTATTCGTTTATTTCGTAATCACACAACTAAACACTTAACGAATTAGAAGTAAAATAAAATAAGTCGATAAAAGCAAATCTAATCGTTTAACTGTCCAGTCGCGACGAATATTCTATCATAAGCTTGGCAAGTATACACATCTCCACCACTAAAGCTAAGGAATAACAAGTCTAAAGCGGTAAAAAGGGTTTTTAGGCTTAAGGGTTAATTATTCTCTTTTCACTATCGATCTCAAATTCCAGAAAAGGCGACAAAATCACAAATACATGATCGAATCCACGAACACGATACTTGCAATTGCTCAAATCCTTAACTCGAATAGGCTAAAGATAGGTCCAAACTTCACCAATAATAATATATCAAAAAGGGCGACAAAATCATAAATACATAGCCGAATCCACGACTACGATACTTAAGATTGCTCAAATCCCTAATCTCAATAAATCAAAGGTTCGGTTGGATAAAGAACAATACAGGGTATGGATAACATTTGGGATATAAATTGGTGTAAAAATAAAAATAAAAATAAACAAAACAAATAAATTAAAATCCTAAGTGTGGTTAATCACTATCCCAACCATCCCATGAATAAGACTCATATCATTGAATAACTCACGCTTTAACACTTGAAACACACGCTTTAGGTAGACACGAATTATACTCAACAAAATCTTAATCAAAGAATAATCCTTAATTGGCATTCCCATAACTGCCAATTCCCATTCAATCCATAGATATAATACAACAAACAGTGGCCATATGAACCACTTACATAACTTTACATCGTTGGCTTAAAATAAACATCCAACTCTTTTTTCTTTCTTTTTCTTTTCTCATTTTTTTTTTTTTTTTTTTTTTTTTTTTTTTTTTTTTTTTTTTTGAAACATAAACATAGATGTGTAAAATTTCACCACATCACTACAACTTTCTTTCCGGATAATTTTTTCATACTTTTCATAACTTCAGAAATAATGGTAATAGTGAAAGTAGTAAACACACGAAAAATAAACTCTAAAATATACAATATTTACTTTCACTCCAATTGCATTGTGCAATTTCCCGACCTAACCATATATAATGAATTACGCACGCGAACACAGGTAATGTAAGGAAACACACTCTGCCTATAGCAATTAACCAACCACGGATTCTAATCTACAGGGTAGGCTAAGGTGTAAGGTGTAACGAAACATTTTAAACATAGGTGTAAGAAACGAAAGGAATGGCTCTGAGGGTTTTTCTAGGGGTATCTTACTCTTAAAATGAGAGTAACAAAAGGGTTTATACGGGGGTTAACTAACCAGTGTAGTTAGTTAATAACACATAACATATAAAGGCTATTTGGTGTAATCCTAGAATTTTACCAATTTAGACAAGTCATTCCAATTATATAAATAATACTCATTATGGTGGTCTCGAATAGTATACAAGCCAAGTTCTAAAGTTTACAAGTCACCGGCACACTCATAGATTTGTGAATTTTGGAAAAATCACAATTTTTGAAAATAACGTCATGTGTGCAGTTATGCAACTTAGATCTTAAACAAAAACATGCTAAAAAATTTTTAAGTTTGATATATTAAGCACATTTTAAGCATAATTTTTGAAAAAGTTTAGGACAAGTAATTGTTAAGTGTTCTAATTCTCCTATCCCCCCACTTAAGTTAAACAACGTCCTCGTTGTTTGTATAAAAGGTTAAAAACTGGAAATAAAAAGAATTAGAACGGAAAAACTCCCTGAGATTTGCTCGGTATGATCCTCCATTTGTATATGAGCAAAAATCAACTTCTTGTGGATTAGAACGTTAAAGCTTCATACTTGATGTATCCACAGGAAATCCAGAAAACTATAATACCACCAACACTTTAAAACACACCTAAGATAAGAAAGGTTCAACTTGCATAATACATTAGTAGTTAGGTAAAATAAAACTTAAAAAATAATTAAAACTGAAAATCATCAGGTCAGTCGATGCGCCGTATCTTATTGAAGAAGATACGCCGTATCGAGCCTGGAATAAATACAGATCAGAATAAAGATGCGCCGCATCCTTAACCAGGGATGCGCCGCATTAAAATAAACTGATAAATAGTTTTAAAGTCGAAAAATAAAAAATGCAGAAAAATAAAATAAGATATGACCATTGCAGAGGATGCGTCGCATCTCAGGACTGAGATGCGCCGTATCTTCGTGCGGCCTGGACTGACTCGACTCAGAAAACAGAATAATAAAAGATAAATCCGGGTTGTCTCCCGGTCAGCACTTGTCTTTATTCCAGAGTCTTCAAGTTAGACTCACGTTCAGCTCTTTACTCTATTACGTCGGGCTCAAACTCCACCACCTCGCTCTCATTATCCTCAATTTTATTATCAAAGTATTTCTTTACACGTTGCCCGTTTACTTTGAATATATAACCATTTTTATCGCATATTTCAATGGTTCCGTATGGATATACTTTCTTGACAACGAACGGACCCGTCCATCTTGATTTAAGTTTACCAGGATACATCTTTAATCTAGAATTAAATAGTAGCACTTTTTCTCCGATAGCAAAAGTTTTATCTCCACGTAACCTCGAGTCATGCCATCTTTTAGTTCTTTCTTTGTAGATTTTAGTATTTTTGTAGGCCTCATCTCTTAGTTCATAGAGTTCATTAAGCTCCATGAAACGGTTCTTCGTTGCAGCTTCCATATCCATATTACAATTCGTTAAAGCCCAATATGCACTTTGTTCAATTTCGACCGGCAGGTGGCATGCTTTTCCGTATACAAGACGGAATGGAGTGCATCCCGTTGGTGTCTTATAGGCTGTACGGAATGCCCATAAAGCATCATTCAACTTGTCAGACCATCCTTTAGGATTATAACCAGTCGTTTTTTCAAGAATTCGTTTTATAGCTCTATTGGTTACTTCAGTTTGACCATTTGATTGAGGATGGTATGCGGTGGAAACCCTATGATACACTCCATATTTTTGCAAGGCTCTTCCAAGATGGTGATTACAAAAGTGTGTTCCCCTATCACTAATCAATGCCTTAGGAATTCCAAACCTAGAGAACAAACCTTGTAAAAATTTAAGAACTACCTTGCTGTCGTTTGTTGGAGATGCTTGTGCTTCGACCCATTTTGATACGTAATCAACAGCAACCAAAATATATTTATTACCTTTAGATTCAGGAAACGGTCCCATGAAGTCTAATCCCCATATGTCGAAAACTTCACATACCTGGATATAGTTTTGCGGCATTTCGTTTCTTGATGTAATATTTCCGGATCGTTGACACGCATCACATCCTTTTATATAATCTTTCGCATCCTCCAACATAGTGGGCCAATAAAATCCCGCGTCAAGGATTTTTCTTTTTGTGACTACTGCACCGTGATGTCCCCCTGTTGGCCCTGAATGGCAATGTGCCAATATTGCTGGAATGTCATCACCATCTACGCATCTTCGTATAATATTGTCAGGACATAATTTAAAGGCATAAGGTTCATCCCAAATATACTCGCTAGAGCGAGTTATAAACCTCCTTTTCTCGTCGGATGTTAGCCCTTTTGGAATTTCATTTGCAACAATAAAGTTTATAAAGTCGGCATACCATGGTCCATTATTATTACTCTTAATTCCTACCATCATAAGGTGTTCATCAGGAAAGTCATCAGCTATTTCCCTTTCGTCAAGCACCTCCATATCAGGATTTTCAAGTCTAGATAAGTGGTCAGCAGCTAGATTCTCGGCACCCTTTTTATCTTTAATTTCAAT
Organism: Artemisia tridentata subsp. tridentata; assembly: GCA_021014915.2. Lineage (NCBI taxonomy): Eukaryota > Viridiplantae > Streptophyta > Magnoliopsida > Asterales > Asteraceae > Artemisia > Artemisia tridentata. Next base: position 269,059,469 of record CP139503.1, read on the forward strand.
ATCGAATCCTTGGAGCAATAAAACCCACCTAATAAGCCTAGGCTTGGCATCCTGTTTATTGAACAAATACTTCAAAGCAGAATGGTCAGTGTAAACCATAGTTTTTGACAATATAAGATATGATCTAAATTTATCGAATGCAAAAACTACTGCTAAAAGTTCTTTTTCCGTGGTGGTGTAATGTTCTTGGGCATTATTTAAAGTTTTGCTAGCATAGTAAATTGGCTTAAATTTCTTATCTATCTTTTGGCCAAGTACAGCTCCAACAGCATAATCACTAGCATCACACATTAATTCAAAAGGCAAATTCCAATCCGGCGAAATTATAATAGGTGCGGAAGTTAGTTTTTCTTTAAGTATATTAAATGCCTTTTTGCAATCGTCAGAAAAATCAAACTTCGCATCTTTTAGCAATAATTGGGTCATAGGCCTAGATATTTTTGAAAAATCTTTTATGAACCTACGATAAAATCCAGTATGCCCTAAAAAACTTCTAACACCTTTTACATTAGTGGGGTAAGGTAGTTTGGCAATTACATCAATTTTAGCTTTATCGACTTCTATACCTTTCCCAGAAATCTTATGTCCTAATACAATTCCCTCTCTAACCATAAAATGACATTTTTCCCAATTAAGAACAAGGTTAGTTTCTTCACACCTAGCAAGCATTTTATCAAGTTTAAAGAGACAATCACTAAATGAGTTACCGAACACCGAGAAGTCGTCCATGAAGACTTCCATAAAGTCTTCTACCATATCATGGAAGATAGCCGTCATACAACGTTGGAAAGTAGCAGGGGCGTTGCATAGTCCGAACGGCATTCTCCTATAGGCGAAGGTTCCATAAGGGCAGGTGAAAGTCGTCTTCTCTTGATCCTCGGGGGCAATGGGTATTTGGAAGAAACCTGAAAAACCATCCAAAAAACAATAATAATCATATCCTGATAGTCTTTCTAACATTTGATCAATAAATGGAAGAGGGAAGTGATCTTTTCGCGTAGCATCATTGAGTTTGCGGTAGTCAATGCAAACTCTCCATCCGGTAACGGTTCTTGAAGGGATTAGCTCATTGTCGTCATTGAGTACTACTGTCATTCCTCCTTTTTTCGGTACAACGTGGATAGGACTGACCCACGAGCTGTCGGAAATTGGGTAGATAAGTCCGGAGTCAAGTAACTTTACGATTTCATTTTTCACCACATCTTGGACTTTTGGATTCAAACGCCTTTGAGGTTGGATAGTTGGTTTGAATTCATCCTCCATAAGGATTTTATGTGTACAAAATGACGGGCTAATTCCCTTAATATCAGACATACTCCACGCTAATGCTCCTCTTCGTTTATATAATACCTGCAAAAGAGACTCTTTTTCTTTTGGCGTTAAGTCAGATGCAATAATAACGGGTGAATTAGTATTTCCGTTTAAATAAGCATATTCTAAAGTAGAAGGAAGATCCTTAAGCACAGGCTTAACATTATCAATCTCAGTAGCACTAGCGGAATAAACCTGTTCTTTAATTATATCGCTGCTGTCATCGGATAGATGCGCCGCATCGAGGTTTTCGATGCGCCGCATCGCGTTATATACAGCAGAATCAGCAGCAAAATTATAATCAATAGTATTCTCATCAACTTGATCTTCTATAGCAATAGTGTTTTCTAAATTTTTAAGCAGAAAAGAATCAAGCAAATTATTTTTTAACAATCTCTGAGTAAATTGATTAATCGTGTCATCAGAAACATCGATGTTATAGCATTCATCATCATCGGAATTATCTTTACTCATAGATTGTTCCATGTTAAACTCAACCTCATCTTTTCCTATGGTAAGAGTTATTTTTTTATTAAAAACATCAATCATGGCCCTAGCAGTGGCCAAAAATGGTCTTCCTAATATTATAGGAGTTCTAGAATTTTCAGGCATATCAAGGATAACGAAGTCGATAGGTAATTCAAATTTATCAACTTTTATTAATATATTTTCCGCTATTCCTAATGGGTATTGTATGGACCTATCAGCTAGTTCTAAGCACATCCTAGTAGGTTTTGGTTCACCAAGACCTAATTTATCATACATAGAAGAGGGCATAAGACTTATACTAGCTCCTAGGTCGGCTAAAGCATTTTCAATATGCAAATTTTTAATCTGACAAGGAATAGTGAAACTCCCTGAATCTTTTTCTTTTGATGGAAGGTTGTTGAGCAACGCCGCTGAGCTTCTTTTCCCCATTGTTATGGTGCAAGCCTCTTCGAGTTTAGACTTGTTTGTAAGCAAGCTCTTCAGATATTTAGCATATTTTGGCATTTGCACTAGGGCTTCCATAAATGGTATACTAAGCTGCAGCTGCTTGAGATTCTCCAGGAATTTCTTTTGATAGGCATCTTCTTTCTCTATCCTTTCCCTGTGTGGGAAAGGTGGTGTTGATCGTTTAGGTTCAACAGAAGGTTCTTTTCTAGTCACAGGTTCTGGATCAGTCTCTTTAGGTTGCTCTTGCTCAGGTGATAAAGATTCAGGGGAAGTTTTGTTTGTACTGTCATCCTCGGGCGTCTCTCCGATTTGAAAGGTTGACTTTCCGCCTCTAGTTGTAATTCCTTTCAGATCGTGCCTTACCAAAAGAACCTTGTTAAGCACCGTTGACAATTGGTGCACTTCAATTGCCAACCCATTGATCATATTGTTTTGTTCCTTTAGTAACAGCTCATGACTGCCTTTGAATTCAGTGATAAAGTTTCTTGCTTCATGATGTTCTTTTTCATTGGCTTCAGCGATTAGTAGTGCAAACTCTTCCATAGTGAGGTTTCTTTGGGCCTTTCCGAACCAGTTTGGGAAAATATCGAACATCGTTCCTGAAAATTAAGGACAAGAAGATTTCAAAGTAAAAGTTTCCAGGTATAAGGGTAAGTCGGAGTATTTTCCGTTCGGAAATTAGAAAAATAAAAGTTGCTGATATCTGCAGACGATGCGCCGTATCCAAAGAGTTGGATACGCCGTATCTTATGATCGTTAAAATTAAATCAGACTTTATTCAGAAAATAGATACGCCGCTTAGAATTTATGAATGCGCCGTATCGAATTAATCAATCAAAAATCAATTTATCTAATTAAAATTAAATGCGTCGTATTAACGAAAGTTAATGCGCCGTATTTTCGTTACGTTTAAAAATAAAAGATTTTTGATTCAGTAAGATGCGCCGTATCGACGGAAATCGATACGCCGTATTTGTTTAATAATTCGCAAACTGTTTTTAATTAAAATAATAGATACGCCGTATCTGCGAAAGCAGATGCGTCGTATGGCGTTAACGTTTAGAAAAAATTTTTTATCAAAACAGATACGCCGTATCTACAAAAGCAGATGCGTCGTATTACTTTATCGCTTAGAAAAATTTTCTTATTAAAAACAGATACGCCGTATCTTGGGGAAAAGATGCGTCGTATCGAATTAATTAAACGCGTTGTATTAAAAAAAAATTAAACGCAATACGCCGTATCTGAGAGATCAGATGCGCCGTATCGTTTGATTTAGCACAGTACAACGATAGCAGAACAGAAAAATACGAAAAATAAAAATAAAAATTAAACACACGAAACAAAAATAAAACACACAAAAATAAAAACAAATAAAAGCAAAAATAAAAGAAAACAAATAGCACACAATACAACAAATATGCAAAATAGTACAATGATGCAATTAATCTAATAAAAAGAAAAACCTAATTAAAATACTAATCAAATTAACAGAAAATAACAATTCACTCCCCGGCAACGGCGCCAAAAACTTGATGCGCGTGATGTGTCGTTGCGGTTTAGCAGTTTTAATGCCTACTCAAGTTTTAAATTTATATTTAGCCGACTTATCAATAACACACACACTTAACGAGCAGTGTACCCGGTCAGTATGAAGATAATGGTAAGTAGAGTGTCGATCACTAAGAGTGGAACGTATAATCTCGTTAATCTAATCAGTATTTTAATATCCTAACGCAAGGGGGTTTCAGCCTGAGAGACTGGCACAGTTTTGTTTGCAATTAAATAATAATATAAACAAATAGGCACGAATCAGCAAGTAGCACACACGTACACAGATAGATACTAGAGACAATAAGAGGGCTGTCCTTATGATTAAGTAGTTTGTCACTTGTTTTATTGATAGCTTTATATGAAGTGTATGTAATTAACCCTTTCTCGTTGGTCCTATTCTTATCGGCGAGTAAACCCTTAATGACGACTTATGTCTAAAAGTTATTCCTAAGTGATCAATTTAGAAACAACCGTGGGAGCCACACCTTGTCCCGCAGTCGGGTGCCCGCAAGCCACTAATAAACACAGAGGTGGTCAATGCACTAATAAGTAGTAACCAAAGACATCAACATATAAACTTTAATTGATGGGAAAGCAAGTATTAAAGGGAGTGCAATCTTTCCGTTGTCACATTACACAAGCCACCAATCCTGATGAATTAAAGTTTGCTAAAACAATAAAACAAAACTACTTAATGAATTAAATACATGCAGCACCTTCTTACAGCTCTTGTATCTTCGATTTGGGTGTGTCTTGTGCTGCCTCTTGACTGAATTCGTCCTTCTCTTCTGTTCGGTCTTTAGGTTTTCGAACTTCCGAATCTCTTTAATGCGTCTGGTCTACGGGGTATTTATAGTTTGTGTCTGAGGGAAGATGCGGCGCATCTACTAAGTAGATGCGGCGTATGTACGTAACTTCGCGTGGGGTCCAAGATTATAATATTCAGGAATATTCGTACACCGCCAGAAGATGCGGCGTAACTCTTGATTAGATGCGGCGCATGTCTTCTTGTATCTTGGATCGTATCTGGTGACATCTTGATAGAGATGCGGCGCATGTTGATAGTGAGATGCGGCGCATCTGGAGCAGATCAGTCTTGATCTTCTTCATTTCAGTAGACTCTTCACTTTATGCACGTTTTGCTCCATTATTAGTCCAAAATCGCCAAGTTTCACCAAATGCTTGTTTTTACCTGAGAATTACAAAAGTAAACGATTAAGTATCAATCCTCATACATAATATAGTAAAACAAGTCAAATTAATAGGATAAATGATAGTAATAAAATGTACTTATTTGAGTTCATCAGATCTCAACAAGCTTTAACCAAAAGCAAGGCACGAATCAGAGTGATGCGGAAGCAATGATACCTAAACAAACGCCTTATAGTCTACCCATTCCTCACTGGTCAAAACTTACTTTCCTATAGGGAAATCTTAAAGCAATTTTCAAAAGTTGTCTTACGAGCGCCTACAGGGAAAACTTAGTGGTCCTAACTTACACAGGCCAAGGGTAAATGTATTACGAATCGCAGCCTGTCGCTCTGATACCATAATTGTAACACCCCAACCCAGTAAGGGTAGAAGTATCACATTAATGGTTTCATATCAGATCAAAAAAAGCATACATCCATAGTAATACAAGAATTTCAAAGGTTACAAATGAAGTACTGAAAATACAAAGTTACAAATGAAACTAAAGCTAAATACTAAGTCTGCAAATGCAAGTCCTTCTAATAGTCTCCACTTCAGAATACTATCAAAGTCTTCTAAGTCCAAAGGTACTCTCCACTCATACCCAACTTCCAACTAAAACCTGCCGCAGGAAAAGAAATGCGGCTGAGCTTAAAAAGCCCAGTGAACAGATATATATATAATAAACGGAAACGAAGACAAATGGAATTGAACAGATATAGCATAATGAATAAGATATAAGTAAAGGTTTAAAGAGTAAAGGTTTAGGACAGTAATCCACCACGAGCCCATATCATAACATATCACATATCATATCATATCATATCTTCATAATCATATAGAGGGGAGACCTCTCAGATAATCAGATAATATGAGGGGTGTCCTCATTCTTCAAATGGAGTAGCTAGCTCCCGAACTTTGTGAAAGGAGTGGATTGCACCCATCCCCAGTCACCATATCATATCAAAACGAACTGTCCACGAACACGGACACGAACCTAGGATGCATCCATTCGCCCCCTCGAACAAATCATATTGGCCATAACAAAACATATCATAGTGTGCTAGCATATCATAATCAAAATGGGGACGGTGTAACCAAATCACTAGGGCTACACGCTAGGCATGCCAGTGGTGCATCACAGACACGGCCATGTTACCTTCATGGCTAGGAAACGAACTTGGCTCGGGTATCAAACTGGGGTCAAATGTCAAAGTCCAAATCAAAGCAAAGGTCCATGTAGTCATAGTCCAAATATCAAAGTCCAAATCTCAGGGTTCATATCAAAGGTTCAATGTGTCAAAGTTCAAATGTCAAAGGTTCATATAAGAGGTTCAGAAATCAAGGTTCATATCAAAGTGTAGGGAACGTAGCAATGGTATAGGGAACCCTAATACAAATCAAATAAGAGACCGAAGGCTCTTTATATAAAGAGCAGAATATCTGTACCTTATTCAACAGCAAAAGCAAACAAAGATAGATGGATAACAAGACACAAGATCACCCCCGCTTCACGGAACCTATACGGATCAATAACCAAGTATTACATTAAGTCCAATTGAATTAGGTTACTCTTTTAGTATACTTTCCCTTTTTAGTAACTTTTCCGATTTAATAACTTTTAGGGTTAAACGACAATTAAATAACTTTTAGACTTAATGTGACCAACACTATAGTTTAGGGTTAATTATGTCAATTTAGTAAAGTTTAGGGTCAAAATGTAAATTATCAAAATTAGATATTAAAATGTCAAATAAAATTATTTTAAAGTTTATGTTATAATTTTATATTAAGATAATAATTTTAGACCCAGTCGCTCATAATTTATTAACATATTTTTGACATTAATTTTTAGACCGCGACGACCAAAATATGTTATTATCCCATGCATAAACACATGACTCGCGACTATCCTTCAAAACATTTTGTATAAGCATTTTATGACTACCATACTCACACACATGCACATCTTTACGCTAATCGTACTTATCGAGACACAATACTTCACGAGACTCAACTAGATCCAAATAACCCTTAATGCCCTGTATTAAAACTCATTTCTTTTATGTGATTATATATATACCATTTCTATAACTATTTCTTTACTGATTTGTTCACAAATACTCAACTTATTAAAAGCTACAACTTGTAATATCATGCATGTTCTTTTTTTTTTATAGTTTTTCAAATGACCTGATGTAGCCATACAAAATTAGATATGAATGACCACGTTGACATCAGAATATACATGTGACATGTTTAGTTATTCAACCTTGTGTAATTAGTTATTTAATGAAATAAAAAGACCAGGTGCTCGATCATATACAAGTTGTGTTCAATATATTTACGTGACAATGAATTTACTTCTCGTGTATCTTTCATTAACGAAATTAAAGCAGGTTGTGTAGTCATATATACGCTGAAGAACATGTTGGACAAATTACACGAACATCAAAACGGACTAGGGGATACCTCAAGGAGAATTTAACGGAACGAATGAGGAACACAAGCACCAAGGCTAAACTCTTTTCGAGCCAAAACCAAACCAAACCCTCTACACACGCATGAACGAAACGCGACCTGATCCGAACTAGCACTCCATTCCATGAACATAAGATTCAATGTGCACGATCAGCCACACGTACAAATCACAACCACCATCTGGACTCGAATGTACTCGAGTAACACCAACGCGAACCGAAACTCAGCACAAAAATAGGACTCAAACACCACCCAATGATTACAACCCTCATGCGATCCCATACCACGATCACACAAGGTTAGAACACCAAGAAGAAACTGATCACCCACCTTCTGTTGGACCTTCGCACACTTCCCTTGCGCCATCTTTTATTCGGATCAAAGAAGGAGGAGGCTGCTGCCCCTAGGTTGTTATTTAGGGTTTCTGTGTGGAGATACAATGAGGTATTCGGTTGTGATATATGTGAAGAATGAGAAATGGGTGGGTTTTTACTGATATGTTTATAACGTCCCATAAGATGGACCATTCGCTAGATCAGCCCACTCTTCTCCTTTGTCTCTTCCTTGATTCCTCTTGAGAAAATCATGTATTTTTAGAGTTTTACGTGTGAAGTGCTAAGTGATAGGCGAGTTCAAAATAATAAGAAAAATGAGGGCCACTTTCAGATTTTTATGGGAGAAGGTAAATATATGGTTTAGTGGAACATGGCCTTGTGCGCATGGATGTGTAGAAAAAAAAATGCTATGTCCCATGAGTTGTCAAAACGTGTAGGTAAAACATGCAACTTGTGGTGTTCAAAGGAAAGTCGTGTGTGTTTAAATGGAGGTTATGATTTATCCGAAAATCATGGGTGATGAGCCTAATTTTATGGGATGTGATTAAGATTATGATTATCAATTTTATTGCTTCCATATTTCAATTATTGTTTGGCAAATCTTAAAATGTAATGTTGTGTACAAAATTTTTAAATATATTCGGTCCATTAAGGAATATTTTAGACATGCCACATGTTAATCATAGAGTCTTGGTATCACTTCGTATTTTACTTTAGGTTATAGGTTCGTATTGTGTGATCTCGAATCATGACACGTTATATAACTCAAATTTTAATTTATAGCGTATTTTATAAGTCCTTAAAATTTCAAAATTTGAGGGTATTTTGGCCATTTCGGATTGTTGTAATTTTGGGGTTTTACAATTCTTCCCCTCTAAAAAAAAATTTCGTCCTCAAAAATTGAAATACGAAGACGTCGTAGCAATTCGCAAAAAAAAATAGTCACAACATTCTCACGCCCGGGGAGGTTCTTTCAAAAAGGATCTTCACACCAAATAGTTCCTCATGACCCAATCAAAACAAGGTGGTTATAAGCTTGGAAATACCGAGACTTATTGTTGCGGGTCCCACGGATGGCGCCACTGATTGAACAAATATTTGCCAACCAAGCCTTCGATGATGATCAAAGGAATAATGGGGTGTTGAGATTGCGCCAAGCTTGTTCTTAACCTGAAAATAAGAAATACGAAGACACTACGTTAAGTGATTGCGCAGGGGTTGGACCCTGCGAACCACCTCCGGCGTGCGAGTAAGTATGTGTAATGGTAATGTAGGTCATAAATTTTGAGAGTGAAGTTAACTTTGAGATAACATTGAGATTACTTACTTTGTTCTTTCCGACTAAGCTATTTATAGGGGAGAAATAGGCCTTAGTGGGCGGTTGCGCTTATTTCGGAGATCATGGGGGCGTCCCATGATTTGTGGTAACCGCTAGGGCTTTGTAGCCCACGATCTCTATTTTGGCGGGAAAGCCAAGGGAAGAGGGAACGTGGGTTTGACCAGGTCAGGATGGTTCTTCGTTCTTGGTTCTTGTCGGAGGTAAGGCTCCAAGCGATAACGGAGGCCAGGCTCTGATCATTGACGGAGGTCAGGCTCCAAACGGTAACAGGAGGCCAGGCTCCGAATGGTGGCAGAGGCCAGACTCCGAATGTTGACGGAGGCCAGACTCCGAATGTTGACGGAGGCCAGGCTTCGAACGTTGACGGAGGCCAGACTCTGAACAGTGACGGAGGCCAGGCTCCGAACGTTGACAGAGACCAGGTTCCGAACCGCGACGGAGGCCAGGTTCTGAACCGTGACGGAGGCCAGGTTCTGAACCTCGACAGAGGTTAGACACTATGAGTGCCTTGGGTGAAGATTGACCTGGGCCTTCGAAGAGAAGGCTTCGTACAGGTTCGAAGGGGAGTCCTTCGACCCGCTCGGAGGGTACATCATCAAGCCCCCCAGTCGAAAGTGATATATACGTACGAGTATATATTGCTTACGACTCAAAAAACATGCTACACTCTATTCCTTTCGTCACAAATTCGTACGAGTAAAGGATAAGTGCTTAAACAAACTTGCGCAATAAATGCGGCTAATGAATATTGAACTTCCACACCTTACGCTACACACTATCCCTTTCATCACAAATTCGTCACTTAAGTATTCCAACCCCCTTCGTATCTCAGCATCCCGAACATGCCTTTTGCGAGCAATTAAAAGGGATTCCAATGCTTTGTGATTGCCTTCGACAAAGGCTGGGCTAATAACAGGTTCCGAATTGGCTGATCTCGAAGCATGATGGTTGGGTGCTACTTCTGGGTGAGAACATGTTGTGAACGTGGAAGCGGTTATTGGGGGAAGGTTGTTGGAGTCGTTGACTGGGATTGGAGCCAAGGTCGAGAAACCCGGTGGGGGAGTATCTTCTCTTCCTTGATCCATGCCGGATATATAGTGAAAGTAGTTCCAATTGGTTATAAGCTTGGAAATAACGAGACTTATTGTTGCGGGTCCCACGGATGGCGCCACTGATTGAACAAATATTTGCCAACCAAGCCTTCGATGATGATCAAAGGAATAATGGGGTGTTGAGATTGCGCCAAGCTTGTTCTTAACCTGAAAATAAGAAATACGAAGACACTACATTAAGTGATTGCGCAGGGGTTGGACCCTGCGAACCACCTCCGGCGTGCGAGTAAGTATGTGTAATGGTAATGTAGGTCGTAAATTTTGAGAGTGAAGTTAACTTTGAGATAACATTGAGATTACTTACTTTGTTCTTTCCCGACTAAGCTATTTATAGGGGAGAAATAGGCCTTAGTGGGCGGTTGCGCTTATTTCGGAGATCATGGGGGCGTCCCATGATTTGTGGTAACCGCTAGGGCTTTGTAGCCCACGATCTCTATTTTGGCGGGAAAGCCAAGGGAAGAGGGAACGTAGGTTTGACCAGGTCAGGATGGTTCTTCGTTCTTGGTTCTTGTCGGAGGTAAGGCTCCAAGCGGTAACGGAGGCCAGGCTCTGATCATTGACGGAGGTCAGGCTCCAAACGGTAACAGGAGGCCAGGCTCCGAATGGTGGCAGAGGCCAGACTCCGAATGTTGACGGAGGCCAGGCTCCGAATGTTGACGGAGGCCAGGCTTCGAACGTTGACGGAGGCCAGACTCCGAACAGTGACGGAGGCCAGGCTCCGAACGTTGACAGAGACCAGGTTCCGAACCGCGACGGAGGCCAGGTTCTGAACCGTGACGGAGGCCAGGTTCTGAACCTCGACAGAGGTTAGACACTATGAGTGCCTTGGGTGAAGATTGACCTGGGCCTTCGAAGAGAAGGTTTCGTACAGGTTCGAAGGGGAGTCCTTCGACCCGCTCGGAGGGTACATCATCAAGCCCCCCAGTCGAAAGTGATATATACGTACGAGTATATATTGCTTACGACTCAAAAAACATGCTACACTCTATCCCTTTCGTCACAAATTCGTACGAGTAAAGGATAAGTGCTTAAACAAACTTGCGCAATAAATGCGGCTAATGAATATTGAACTTCCACACCTTACGCCACACACTATCCCTTTCATCACAAATTCGTCACTTAAGTATTCCAACCCCCTTTGTATCTCAGCATCCCGAACATGCCTTTTGCGAGCAATTAAGAGGGATTTCAACGCTTTGTGATTGCCTTCGACAAAGGCTGGGCTAATAACAGGTTCCGAATTGGCTGATCTCGAAGCATGATGGTTGGGTGCTACTTCTGGGTGAGAACATGTTGTGAACGTGGAAGCGGTTATTGGGGGAAGGTTGTTAGAGTCGTTGACTGGGATTGGAGCCAAGGTCGAGAAACCCGGTGGGGGAGTATCTTCTCTTCCTTGATCCATGCCGGATATATAGTGAAAGTAGTTCCAATTGGTTATAAGCTTGGAAATAGCGAGACTTATTGTTGCGGGTCCCACGGATGGCGCCACTGATTGAACAAATATTTGCCAACCAAGCCTTCAATGATGATCAAAGGAATAATGGGGTGTTGAAATTGCGCCAAGCTTGTTCTTAACCTGAAAATAAGAAATACGAAGACACTACGTTAAGTGATTGCACAGGGGTTGGACCCTGCGAACCACCTCCGGCGTGCGAGTAAGTATGTGTAATGGTAATGTAGGTCGTAAATTTTGAGAGTGAAGTTAACTTTCAGATAACATTGAGATTACTTACTTTGTTCTTGCCCGACTAAGCTATTTATAGGGGAGAAATAGGCCTTAGTGGGCGGTTGCACTTATTTCGGAGATCATGGGGGCGTCCCATGATTTGTGGTAACCGCTAGGGCTTTGTAACCCACGATCTCTATTTTGGCGGGAAAGCCAAGGGAAGAGGGAACGTGGGTTTGACCAGGTCAGGATGGTTCTTCGTTCTTGGTTCTTGTCGGAGGTAAGGCTCCAAGCGGTAACGGAGGCCAGGCTCTGATCATTGACGGAGGTCAGGCTTCAAACAGTAACAGGAGGCCAGGCTCTGAACGGTGGCAGAGGCCAGACTCCGAATGTTGACGGAGACAGGCTCCGAAAAGTCGAAGGTGGGGCTCCGAACAGTGACGGAGGCCAGGCTCCGAATGTTGACGGAGGCCAGGCTTCGAACGTTGACGGAGGCCAGACTCCGAACAGTGACGGAGGCCAGGCTCCGGACGTTAACAGAGACCAGGTTCCGAACCGCAACGGAGGCCAGGTTCTAAACCGTGATGGAGGCCAGGTTCTGAACCTCGACAGAGGTTAGACACTATGAGTGCCTTGGGTGAAGATTGACCTGGGCCTTCGAAGAGAAGGCTTCGTACATGTTCGAAGGGGAGTCCTTCGACCCGCTCGGAGGGTACATCATCAAGCCCCCCAGTTGAAAGTGATATATACGTATGAGTATATATTGCTTACGACTCAAAAAACATGCTACACTCTGTTCCTTTCGTCACAAATTCGTACGAGTAAAGGATAAGTGCTTAAACAAACTTGCGCAATAAATGCGGCTAATGAATATGGAACTTCAACACCTTAAACCACACACTATCCCTTTCATCACAAATTCGTCACTTAAGTATTCCAACCCCCTTCGTATCTCAGCATCCCGAACATGCCTTTTGCGAGCGATTAAGAGGGATTCCAATGCTTTGTAATTGCCTTCGACAAAGGCTGGGCTAATAACAGGTTCCAAATTGGCTGATCTCGAAGCATGATGGTTGGGTGCTACTTCTGGGTGAGAACATGTTGTGAACGTGGAAGCGGTTATTGGGGGAAGGTTGTTGGAGTCGTTGACTGGGATTGGAGCCAAGGTCGAGAAACCCGGTGGGGGAGTATCTTCTCTTCCTTGATCCATGCCGGATATATTGGGGGAAGGCAGAGGCCAGACTCCGAACATTGATGGAGACAGGCTCCGAAAAGTCGAAGGTGGGGCTCCGAACAGCGACGGAGGCCAGGCTTCGAATGTTGACGGAGGCCAGGCTTCGAACGTTGACGGAGGCCAGACTCCGAACAGTGATGGAGGCCAGGCTCCGGACGTTGATAGAGACCAGGTTCCGAACCGCGACGGAGGCCAGGTTCTGAACCGTGACGGAGGCCAGGTTCTGAACCTCGACAGAGGTTAGACACTATGAGTGCCTTGGGTGAAGATTGACCTGTGCCTTCGAAGAGAAGGCTTCGTACAGGTTCGAAGGGGAGTCCTTCGACCCGCTCGGAGGGTACATCATCAAGCCCCCCAGTCGAAAGTGATATATACGTACGAGTATATATTGCTTACGTCTCAAAAAATATGCTACACTCTATTCCTTTCATCACAAATTCGTACGAGTAAAGGATATGTGCTTAAACAAACTTGCGCAATAAATGCGGCTAATGAATATGGAACTTCCACACCTTACGCCACACACTATCCCTTTCATCACAAATTCGTCACTTAAGTATTCCAACCCCCTTCGTATCTCAGCATCCCGAACATGCCTTTTGCGAGCCCTTAAGAGGGATTCCAACGCTTTGTGATTGCCTTCGACAAAGGCTGGGCTAATAACAGGTTCCGAATTGGCTGATCTCGAAGCATGATGGTTGGGTGCTACTTCTGGGTGAGAACATGTTGTGAACGTGGAAGCGGTTATTGGGGGAAGGTTGTTGGAGTCGTTGACTGGGATTGGAGCCAAGGTCGAGAAACCCAGTGGGGGAGTATCTTCTCTTCCTTGATCCATGCCGGATATATAGTGAAAGTAGTTCCAATTGGTTATAAGCTTGGAAATAACGAGACTTATTGTTGCGGGTCCCACGGATGGCGCCACTGATTGAACAAATATTTGCCAACCAAGCCTTCGATGATGATCAAAGGAATAATGGGGTGTTGAGATTGCGCCAAGCTTGTTCTTAACCTGAAAATAAGAAATACGAAGACACTACGTTAAGTGATTGCGCAGGGGTTGGACCCTGCGAACCACCTCCGGCGTGCGAGTAAGTATGTGTAATGGTAATGTAGGTCGTAAATTTTGAGAGTGAAGTTAACTTTGAGATAACATTGAGATTACTTACTTTGTTCTTTCCCGACTAAGCTATTTATAGGGGAGAATAGGCCTTAGTGGGCGGTTGCGCTTATTTCGGAGATCATGGGGGCGTCCCATGATTTGTGGTAACCGCTAGGGCTTTGTAGCCCACGATCTCTATTTTGGCGGGAAAGCCAAGGGAAGAGGGAACGTGGGTTTGACCAGGTCAGGATGGTTCTTCGTTCTTGGTTCTTGTCGGAGGTAAGGCTCCAAGCGGTAACGGAGGCCAGGCTCTGATCATTGACGGAGGTCAGGCTCCAAACGGTAACAGGAGGCCAGGCTCCGAATGGTGGCAGAGGCCAGACTCCGAATGTTGACGGAGGCCAGGCTCCGAATGTTGACGGAGGCCAGGCTTCGAACGTTGACGGAGGCCAGACTCCGAACAGTGACGGAGGCCAGGCTCCGAACGTTGACAGAGACCAGGTTCCGAACCGCGACGGAGGCCAGGTTCTGAACCGTGACGGAGGCCAGGTTCTGAACCTCGACAGAGGTTAGACACTATGAGTGCCTTGGGTGAAGATTGACCTGGGCCTTCGAAGAGAAGGTTTCGTACAGGTTCGAAGGGGAGTCCTTCGACCCGCTCGGAGGGTACATCATCAAGCCCCCCAGTCGAAAGTGATATATACGTACGAGTATATATTGCTTACGACTCAAAAAACATGCTACACTCTATCCCTTTCGTCACAAATTCGTACGAGTAAAGGATAAGTGCTTAAACAAACTTGCGCAATAAATGCGGCTAATGAATATTGAACTTCCACACCTTACGCCACACACTATCCCTTTCATCACAAATTCGTCACTTAAGTATTCCAACCCCCTTTGTATCTCAGCATCCCGAACATTCCTTTTGCGAGCAATTAAGAGGGATTCCAACGCTTTATGATTGCCTTCGACAAAGGCTGGGCTAATAACAGGTTCCGAATTGGCTGATCTCGAAGCATGATGGTTGGGTGCTACTTCTGGGTGAGAACATGTTGTGAACGTGGAAGCGGTTATTGGGGGAAGGTTGTTAGAGTCGTTGACTGGGATTGGAGCCAAGGTCGAGAAACCCGGTGGGGGAGTATCTTCTCTTCCTTGATCCATGTCGGATATATAGTGAAATTAGTTCCAATTGGTTATAAGCTTGGAAATAACGAGACTTATTGTTGCGGGTCCCACGGATGGCGCCACTGATTGAACAAATATTTGCCAACCAAGCCTTCAATGATGATCAAAGGAATAATGGGGTGTTGAAATTGCGCCAAGCTTGTTCTTAACCTGAAAATAAGAAATACGAAGACACTACGTTAAGTGATTGCACAGGGGTTGGACCCTGCGAACCACCTCCGGCGTGCGAGTAAGTATGTGTAATGGTAATGTAGGTCGTAAATTTAGAGAGTGAAGTTAACTTTCAGATAACATTGAGATTACTTACTTTGTTCTTGCCCGACTAAGCTATTTATAGGGGAGAAATAAGCCTTAGTGGGCGGTTGCACTTATTTCGGAGATCATGGGGGCGTCCCATGATTTGTGGTAACCGCTAGGGCTTTGTAACCCACGATCTCTATTTTGGCGGGAAAGCCAAGGGAAGAGGGAACGTGGGTTTGACCAGGTCAGGATGGTTCTTCGTTCTTGGTTCTTGTCGGAGGTAAGGCTCCAAGCGGTAACGGAGGCCAGGCTCTGATCATTGACGGAGGTCAGGCTTCAAACAGTAACAGGAGGCCAGGCTCCGAACGGTGGCAGAGGCCAGACTCCGAATGTTGACGGAGACAGGCTCCGAAAAGTCGAAGGTGGGGCTCCGAACAGTGACGGAGGCCAGGCTCCGAATGTTGACGGAGGCCAGGCTTCGAACGTTGACGGAGGCCAGACTCCGAACAGTGACGGAGGCCAGGCTCCGGACGTTAACAGAGACCAGGTTCCGAACCGCAACGGAGGCCAGGTTCTAAACCGTGATGGAGGCCAGGTTCTGAACCTCGACAGAGGTTAGACACTATGATTTGCCTTGGGTGAAGATTGACCTGGGCCTTCGAAGAGAAGGCTTCGTACATGTTCGAAGGGGAGTCCTTCGACCCGCTCGGAGGGTACATCATCAAGCCCCCCAGTTGAAAGTGATATATACGTACGAGTATATATTGCTTACGACTCAAAAAACATGCTACACTCTGTTCCTTTCGTCACAAATTCGTACGAGTAAAGGATAAGTGCTTAAACAAACTTGCGCAATAAATGCGGCTAATGAATATGGAACTTCAACACCTTAAGCCACACACTATCCCTTTCATCACAAATTCGTCACTTAAGTATTCCAACCCCCTTCGTATCTCAGCATCCCGAACATGCCTTTTGCGACCCAATTAAGAGGGATTCCAATGCTTTGTGATTGCCTTCGACAAAGGCTGGGCTAATAACAGGTTCCAATTGGCTGATCTCGAAGCATGATGGTTGGGTGCTACTTCTGGGTGAGAACATGTTGTGAACGTGGAAGCGGTTATTGGGGGAAGGTTGTTGGAGTCGTTGACTGGGATTGGAGCCAAGGTCGAGAAACCCGTGGGGGAGTATCTTCTCTTCCTTGATCCATGCCGGATATTTGGGGGAAGGCAGAGGCCAGACTCCGAACATTGACGGAGACAGGCTCCGAAAAGTCGAAGGTGGGGCTCCGAACAGCGACGGAGGCCAGGCTTCGAATGTTGACGGAGGCCAGGCTTCGAACGTTGACGGAGGCCAGACTCCGAACAGTGATGGAGGCCAGGCTCCGGATGTTGATAGAGACCAGGTTCCGAACCGCGACGGAGGCCAGGTTCTGAACCGTGACGGAGGCCAGGTTCTGAACCTCGACAGGGTTAGACACTATGAGTGCCTTGGGTGAAGATTGACCTGTGCCTTCGAAGAGAAGGCTTCGTACAGGTTCGAAGGGGAGTCCTTCGACCCGCTCGGAGGGTACATCATCAAGCCCCCCAGTCGAAAGTGATATATACGTACGAGTATATATTGCTTACGTCTCAAAAAATATGCTACACTCTATTCCTTTCATCACAAATTCGTACGAGTAAAGGATATGTGCTTAAACAAACATGCGCAATAAATGCGGCTAATGAATATGGAACTTCCACACCTTACGCCACACACTATCCCTTTCATCACAAATTCGTCACTTAAGTATTCCAACCCCCTTCGTATCTCAGCATCCCGAACATGCCTTTTGCGAGCCCTTAAGAGGGATTCCAACGCTTTGTGATTGCCTTCGACAAAGGCTGGGCTAATAACAGGTTCCGAATTGGCTGATCTCGAAGCATGATGGTTGGGTGCTACTTCTGGGTGAGAACATGTTGTGAACGTGGAAGCGGTTATTGGGGGAAGGTTGTTGGAGTCGTTGACTGGGATTGGAGCCAAGGTCGAGAAACCCAGTGGGGGAGTATCTTCTCTTCCTTGATCCATGCCGGATATATAGTGAAAGTAGTTCCAATTGGTTATAAGCTTGGAAATAACGAGACTTATTGTTGCGGGTCCCACGGATGGCGCCACTGATTGAACAAATATTTGCCAACCAAGCCTTCGATGATGATCAAAGGAATAATGGGGTGTTGAGATTGCGCCAAGCTTGTTCTTAACCTGAAAATAAGAATACGAAGACACTACGTTAAGTGATTGCGCAGGGGTTGGACCCTGCGAACCACCTCCGGCGTGCGAGTAAGTATGTGTAATGGTAATGTAGGTCGTAAATTTTGAGAGTGAAGTTAAACTTGAGATAACATTGAGATTACTTACTTTGTTCTGGCCCGACTAAGCTATTTATAGGGGAGAAATAGGCCTTAGTGGGCGGTTGCACTTATTTCGGAGATCATGGGGGCGTCCCATGATTTGTGGTAACCGCTAGGGCTTTGTAGCCCACGATCTCTATTTTGGCGGGAAAGCCAAGGGAAGAGGGAACATGGGTTTGACCAGGTCAGGATGGTTCTTCGTTCTTGGTTCTTGTCGGAGGTAAGGCTCCAAGCGGTAACGGAGGCCAGGCTCTAATCATTGACGGAGGTGAGGCTCCAAACGGTAACAGGAGGCCAGGCTCCGAACGGGTGGCAGAGGCCAGACTCCGAACGTTGACGGAGACAGGCTCCGAAAAGTCGAAGGTGGGGCTCCGAACAGTGACGGAGGCCAGGCTCCGAATGTTGACGGAGGCCAGGCTTCGAACGTTGACGGAGGCCAGACTCCGAAAAGTGACGGAGGCCAGGCTCCGGACGTTGACAGAGACCAGGTTCCGAACCGCGACGGAGGCCAGGTTCTGAACCTTGACGGAGGCCAGGTTCTGAACCTCGACAGAGGTTAGACACTATGAGTTCCTTGGGTGAAGATTGACCTGGGCCTTCGAAGAGAAGGCTTCGTACAGGTTCGAAGGGGAGTCCTTCGACCCGCTCGGAGGGTACATCATCAAGCCCCCCAGTCGAAAGTGATATATACGTACGAGTATATATTGCTTACGACTCAAAAAACATGCTACACTCTATTCCTTTCATCACAAATTCGTACGAGTAAAGGATAAGTGCTTAAACAAACTTGCGCAATAAATGCGGCTAATGAATATGGAACTTCCACACCTTACGCCACACACTATCCCTTTCATCACAAATTCGTCACTTAAGTATTCCAACCCCCTTCGTATCTCAGCATCCCGAACATGCCTTTTGCGAGCCCTTAAGAGGGATTCCAACGCTTTGTGATTGCCTTCGACAAAGGCTGGGCTAATAACAGGTTCCGAATTGGCTGATCTCGAAGCATGATGGTTGGGTGCTACTTCTGGGTGAGAACATGTTGTGAACGTGGAAGCGGTTATTGGGGGAAGGTTGTTGGAGTCGTTGACTGGGATTGGAGCCAAGGTCGAGAAACCCAGTGGGGGAGTATCTTCTCTTCCTTGATCCATGCCGGATATATAGCGAAAGTAGTTCCAATTGGTTATAAGCTTGGAAATAACGAGACTTATTGTTGCGGGTCCCACGGATGGCGCCACTGATTGAATAAATATTTGCCAACCAAGCCTTCGATGATGATCAAAGGAATAATGGGGTGTTGAGATTGTGCCAAGCTTGTTCTTAACCTGAAAATAAGAAATACAAAGACACTACGTTAAGTGATTGCGCAGGGGTTAGACCCTGCGAACCACCTCCGGCGTGCGAGTAAGTATGTGTAATGGTAATGTAGGTCGTAAATTTTGAGAGTGAAGTTAACTTTGAGATAACATTGAGATTACTTACTTTGTTCTTGCCCGACTAAGCTATTTATAGGGGAGAAATAGGCCTTAGTGGGCGGTTGCACTTATTTCGGAGATCATGGGGGCGTCCCATGATTTGTGGTAACCGCTAGGGCTTTGTAGCCCACGATCTCTATTTTGGCGGGAAAGCCAAGGGAAGAGGGAACGTGGGTTTGACCAGGTCAGGATGGTTCTTCGTTCTTGGTTCTTGTCGGAGGTAAGGCTCCAAGCGGTAACGGAGGCCAGGCTCTGATCATTGACGGAGGTCAGGCTCCAAACGGTAACAGGAGGCCAGTCTCCGAACGGTGGCAGAGGCCAGACTCCGAACGTTGACGGAGGCCAGACTCCGAACAGTGACGGAGGCCAGGCTCCGGACGTTGACAGAGACCAGGTTCCGAACAGCGACGGAGGCCAGGTTCTGAACCGTGACGGAGGCCAGGTTCTGAACCTCGACAGAGGTTAGACACTATGAGTGCCTTGGGTGAAGATTG
Organism: Artemisia tridentata subsp. tridentata; assembly: GCA_021014915.2. Lineage (NCBI taxonomy): Eukaryota > Viridiplantae > Streptophyta > Magnoliopsida > Asterales > Asteraceae > Artemisia > Artemisia tridentata. The sequence continues at coordinate 269,079,514 of CP139503.1, forward strand.
ACCTGGGCCTTCGAAGAGAAGGCTTCGTACAGGTTCGAAGGGGAGTCCTTCGACCCGCTCGGAGGGTACATCATCAAGCCCCTTCGAACAAATGTAAGAAATTGCCCGGATCCCCCTTCCCATCATAAGTCCCAATATGCGAAGGCATTTTCAACCCATCAGGAAAAGGGTAATATTCTATCCACCTAACGAAGGGTGTGGCCGAACCCATAGGGTCCGAGTATAGACAATTATAAGGTGGTGCATACATGGGGACAGTACTGTAAGGATTGTTGTTTGGGGGCATTCCCATAGGATTTTGGCTTGGGTAGGACTGATAAGGTGTGTTCATGGCGAACGGATAACCGTTTCCCATGGCATACGGAGGGTACGCCATAGGATGCTCGAAGGGCATATTCCCATAAGGTTGAGGAGACTCGGGTTATTAGGTGATGACATCAAATAACGACATATTATTAGCATCATTTATCCTATATATATTGCTCGTTTTATATTGTTTTATATGAAATTTGATACTTAATCGTTTACTTTTGTAATTCTCAGTATAAACAAGCATTTGGTGAAAGTTAATGATTTCGGACGGAAATTGGAGCAAAATGAATCAAGTTGGAAAAGTCTGCTGAATTGAAGAGATTAAAGACCATTGCCTGACTTTGAAGCATGCGCCGCATCTGATTTTATCATGCGTCGCATATGAAACTTTGGTCAACGAAGAAGAACCAACTTGTTCTACTCCAGATACGCCGCATCGGACCAATCCGATGCGCCGTATTGGCCATACACAATCCTTACCAAAGAAATCAAGTGGAGGTTAGAAGCTTAATGAAGAAGTCAAGATTACAAGTCGACACTTGAAGATGCTTTCGTATTTTGGCCATAAAATCTTCATCCGGACTCCGATTTAGTTGATTCAAGCGGCCACGCGAAGAGAAAAAGAAAATCTATCTGAATCTGAAGGAGATGCGGCGCATCTGGTCCTTAGATGCGCCGTATTGGGAGATGAGGCGCATCTGGTCTTTAGATGCGCCGTATTGGGTCAGTTTCAGACTTGGAGGCTACGTTTACTTATAGATGCGGCGCATCTAACTCTATAGATGCGCCGTATCGACCCAGATTTCAGAATCTATAAATACCGAGCTCATTAACGAATTAGGGTATCTTTGGGAACCCTTAGGGGCATTCCCAGACGATCAAAGCCTCTCCAAACAGTAGAAGATCAATATTGAAGACCTAATCATCCTTGAAGAACATCTCTAATCATTGTTATATTACTTAATCATTCGGTTAGCGTATCGTATTCATTATGTTTCATACTTTATTCGTTATGATTATGTTTATGTACTTTGTTACAGAGATTATGGGCTAACACCCTTAGGTGTTAGCCATGTTTATGAAGTTTTATTAGTTTTTATGATTTTGTCGATGTGTTTGCTTTGTTATTGGATTGGGTGCTTGTCGATAAAAACTCGTTTATTGCTTATAACTAGTAGAAGTCTATGTAACTAGGTTATGATCCTTATAACTTTAATTGATGTGACTTAACTACCTGTAATTGTGGTTGCTTTGGTTGAGTTATATGTGTGTTAACCCGAATCTCTATTAGGAATCATTGTTTGGCATAAACGGAACGTGTCTACAACCTAATAGGACTAGTAGCGTGTAATACCGAACTAGGTTAGATGGTTTAAAGCAATAAGTTAGTATTGATGCTAGATGAGTCACTATGATCTTTCGTCATATCCGCCCCGAGGGCTAGTTACTTAATTGTGACAGAATTTCGTAATTGATATGCCGATTAACAATTGAATGAATTAAAACAAGTAGACATAAGCATGTATAACTATAAAATGGATTAGACTTGGCTAACCGGTTCTTCCTATCTTTGGTGTCTTCATACTTGTATTGTTTGTTTATCTTAGTTTAGTTAGAATAAAACCAAACCCGTGCCAGTCTCTCAGGCTGAACCCCCCTTTACGTTAGTTTAGGAGAGTCGAATACCTCTAGAATTAGTATATTAGAAATCTCACTCCTAGTGAACGACCCTTGCTTACCTAGAAACTATCTACATTGACCGGGTACAATGCTCGTTAGTGTTTAGAGTCTATAGGTTAGTTCGGCAAAATATAAATTTAAAACTTGGTAGTTTATTATAGACCTAAAAAAACACATCATTAGGCTGTCCATTTACTGGAGGATATAAACTTTGAGGATAAGATTGAGTTTGAAATGAAGGGTACATACCATTGGGAGGAAGATTTCCTCCCATATTAATTGTGTAAAACCCGCAAATTAATATAATCCGAAAGGACCAAAATACCCTCAAATTTGAAATTTTAAGAACTTATAAAACCATATAAGTAACATCATTTGATCTTAACCTAAAGTGATTAAAACCCTAAGTGAATAAGCAAATTAAGTCAACGTAAACTATACACAATGTAAATAAGAAGTAACAAATAAATAAAATCCTACATTGTACATGCTAGGCGAAATTTATTTAATTTATGTACCTATGATCTTCCAATATTTGGCCCAAAGAACTAGAAACAAGAAAAGTAACTAAGGTTTGTCTAGCCCATTATGAAGGTCCATTCTTTCCCTTATTTGGCCCATTTAGAAAACTCGGTATTCTTTTTTTTTTCTTAAAACCGATCTTCACAAACAAACCACCAAAGAAAACCCTAATTTTTCCCTACTCAAAAAAATTCGGCTTCCTCCTTCTTTCCTGCTGCCATTCGATCCAAACAAGACACCAAAGAGACTTGATTCTTGTTCCATTCGTGTGTCATCTATCATAAGGTAAACATGTTGTTCTTGTATCAAATCCATGCGAATTGTTCTTAGCGAAAACCCTAAATTATATATGATTCTGTGAAGAACTGCTACTGATCCGAAAATTAGTTCAACTTTAATCGATTGTATAAAAATAATGGTAAGGTGTTTTTGGGTCTAGAATTAAGTTCAGGAAGAGAGGGTTCTGGGAAAATTGGTCTTGTAATTTTTAGAGGTCGGGAAGGCACTTTTTATGAATTTACAAAATTGAATGTCAAAACGTATTCGTATGTCTGGAAAAATGGTCTGGGTTTATGAATTTTAATTTGCAAAATATGTCGAACTGGAAGATGTCCTTTGAACTGGGTGATATTTGATATGTCTATTAGTCACTGGATTTTTTTCAGATTTTTATAAATTTATTTGATAGGTCTGCTAACTGCTTACTTTTCGTATGTTAAAAGTTATCAGAAATCTGGACGACCTGAAGTAAATGATTTTTAGACCATAGCTATACTTAATAATAAATTCTGGAAAAATTTGGGAAAGTTTTTAAGACTTATGGGAGCTTGTGTGAATTTTGGGGAATTTTTATTCTGAGTTCTAATAGGGAAGAAAAATCGTACAAAACAGGTCTGAATTGAATGTAGAATCTGAGAAAAGTTTTCAAGGTGTTAAAAAGGTATTAAAGTGTTTATTTTGCAAACTAAAGGGGTTAAATGGTTATTTTTCTAAAATGGAAGGGCTTAACTTGTAGAAACATGTACCTTAATAATATTTACACTTTATACCCTAATCTTATCATAATGACACTTCAGCCCCTAAACTTGTGATAATTACATAAGGAACCCTGAAATTATGAAAACTACTTTATTAACCCTAAAATTTTGTAAAAGACATTATGAACCTTGAACTATGAATATGATCATCTGTAATACTTTAAATTGGCATACGGGAATGTTATAACTTAAAGTTACCTAAGATGGAGAGAAACTAAAATGAAGCCGTATGATTAAGAAACTAATAAACTATGAAAACTTATAAGTACACTTATAATTCGTGTAGATTCGCTGAAGCGGGAGTAATCCGGTGTCTCGTGATCTGTCTTTGGTTTGTTTTGCTATCGAATAAGGTACAGATATTCTGCCCTCATTGTATAGGGTGCCTTCGTCTCACTTTCCTGATTTATGACTCTTGGTTATGTTCTTATTTGTGAATCCTGTTTGTTCTTATATGATATTGTGAATCTTAATTGCTTCCTTGTTTGAACCTTTGTTTTGAGAAATTGTTTGAAACTCTTGTCCTGATTTTGTGTTGAAACTCTTGCCTTGATTCTTTGATTTGAACTTTGCTTAGGTTACTTTGTTCTGGACCTTGTCATGAACCCTGTTATGTTATTTTGATACTTGAACCAACCTATTCATCACTTGGTAATCTGGATAGTTGTGACTCTAGGCTACATTGAAGGTTCATTAGATTTTACAACTGAACGTACAAAACTCTTTTAAATTACATGTGACTTATCTTATGAAAACTGCTTTTTGAGATCATTTTTTTTAAAGACCATTTTAAAGGATTTCTTTTGGAAACTATGATATGAGCTTTTAAATAAAAACCTTTGTTATGAACCTTGAATAAATTGTTATGAACCTCCTGATTTTGATACTTGCTCTCCTAATGCTTGATTCCCTGATATTTGATCTCCAGATATGTGACCTTCTGATTTTAATATTGACCTCTAGTATTTGAACCTTGATGTTTGACCTCCTGATTATGAACCCTGTATTTGTCTCTTGTCTTGATTCTTGATGTGAACCTTGATATGATCCTGATATGTGTCTGATGTGAACCTTATGTGAACCCTGAGACCTAAACCCTGTGATTTGACACCTTAGATTTGATACATGACCCTGACCCACAGTTTGAGACTACGAGCCATCTACTAGGCATGAGGGTTTCATGTCCCTGTCATTGATGCACCGATGGCTTGACTTTAGGGCAAGGAAGTGATGTCTTGCCCGTCCCCGGACTCTTGTTTCTGATTTATTATGTTGTGGAAGACCTTGTGGCCTGCGGGGGCGTATGGATGCATCCTAGTCGTGTCTTGATTTGCTTGTTCTGGTATATCTTGGTGACTGATGGTGTGTGCGATACATGTCTTTCACGACCCTGGGAGCTTGCAACTCCAACCCTGGAGGTAACCCCTCATTTCTTGGTACGAGGTCACCCCTCCGTACACCCTGGTATCCTGATATGTGATCTGGTTCGATATGTGATTTGGTTCGGGCTCGTAGAGGATTTCTGTCACCCTACATCTTCACCTTTAATTGCCATTACTTGTTTCCATATGTGCTATAATTTGATATATGACTTGCCATGTGATCTGATCTGATTTAGACCTGAACTTGTGGAAGATTTTGATTTGGTTGTCTTGAGATTTGACTTGACATGATTTGACCTGGATTTCTGGTTTGTTTACTTTGATTCTTGACTTGGCATTTTGGGCGTGATACTGGACTAGACTTGGTATGACTTGGGATGTGATGGGTTATTTGTTTACTTTGACTTTGATATCTGTTCCATGATTCTTGATATTTTTGTATAACTTTTGTATATCTCTTCCTGACTCTTGTCATCCTGGTATTTTCTCGCTCATTCTCTATACTTTACTACTGCTTTGTTTCTGTTATATCTGTTCACTGGGCTTTGTAAGCTCAGCCGCACGTTTCTTTTCGTGTGCGGCAGGTTTTAGATGGAAGATGGGAATAAGCGAAGAGACTTTTTGACCTAGAAGACTTGACAATTATTTTGGCCTAGAAATGAGTAGAAGTTATTTTATTGTTAGAATTTGTATCTGCTTTTGTAACCTTGTAATTTCAGTATTCCATTTGTAACCTTTGAAATCCTATTGTATTATTTAAGTCGTATGTGATGCTTGCCTTTGATATGTCACCATTTACGTGACACTTCTACCCTTTCCGGGTTGGGGTGTTACAAAGTGGTGTCAGAGCCAGGTTTGCGACTTGTAGTACACCTACCCTTGGCCTGTGCAAGTTATGGACCACTAAGTTTTTCCCTGTAGGCGCTCATAAGACAACCGTTGAGGAATTACTTTAGGATCTCCCCATAGGAACTTAAGTATTACCGGCGAGGAATGGGTAGACTAGGACATCTATGTAAGTAGCATTGCTTCCGCATCACTCTGATTCGTGCCTTGCTTTTGGTTAAAGCTTGTTGAGATCACTTTTGGAGATTTAAAGCTTTTGCCTTGCACCACCTAAGTTTTGAAACTTAATAAATCTTGAAGCCATTGAAAATTTCATAGTAATTGCCTGACACTATTTGGTCCTTACTTTCAGATTCCGACTCTGACCTCTGATCTTTTGTTAATTATTTCAATGCCTCCTGGGCACTTTGAGAATCTCCATGGCGAGTAGTTTGGCTTTCCCTCTTGATTTTGACGCTTGATTTTGTTGACCTCCGAGACTGTAGAAGTACTAGGTGGATTAAGGTAGGTTGTTCTGCTTACGACTCGAGATAAAGTATGATCATCATGAAGACATATTTATGTGGTGCTAGTATTATGACGTCTGGCCAACGTGATAATACTTACACCATATAACGTGCCCTCATTGTGGACATAGGATATCTTGGGAAGTACCTAAGAAGTTTAGAATTTGATCTCCGTTGGATTATCCGTGATTAGTGAGATTTTAGGTTCATTCTACCTATGCGTATACTCTGCCCTTGTTCATTAGATGTCTGGACAAGTTTAGACTCTCGTTTTGCGTTCTGTTGATCTCAGTTATAAACCTTGAACTCTTGTAGAGCCCTCTACTGTTGGTACAATTCATTTGATCTGAAATCTTGTCCGTATTTCCATATGAACTTTTCTTTTTGGAAGAACCTCTTCGAGCGTAAGAATGTTAGAGACGACCTTTTGCGACTTGCTACGACTTCTTTTAACTGTGCGACTTCAATTTTCGAGGACGAAAATTTTTTTTGAGGGGAAGAGTTGTAAAACCCGCAAATTAATATAATCCGAAAGGACCAAAATACCCTCAAATTTGAAATTTTAAGAACTTATAAAACCATATAAGTAACATCATTTGATCTTAACCTAAAGTGATTAAAACCCTAAGTGAATAAGCAAATTAAGTCAACGTAAACTATACACAATGTAAATAAGAAGTAACAAATAAATAAAATCCTACATTGTACATGCTAGGCGAAATTTATTTAATTTATGTACCTATGATCTTCCAATATTTGGCCCAAAGAACTAGAAACAAGAAAAGTAACTAAGGTTTGTCTAGCCCATTATGAAGGTCCATTCTTTCCCTTATTTGGCCCATTTAGAAAACTCGGTATTCTTTTTTTTTTTTCTTAAAACCGATCTTCACAAACAAACCACCAAAGAAAACCCTAATTTTTCCCTACTCAAAAAAATTCGGCTGCCTCCTTCTTTCCTGCTGCCATTCGATCCAAACAAGACACCAAAGAGACTTGATTCTTGTTCCATTCGTGTGTCATCTATCATAAGGTAAACATGTTGTTCTTGTATCAAATCCATGCGAATTGTTCTTAGCGAAAACCCTAAATTATATATGATTCTGTGAAGAACTGCTACTGATCCGAAAATTAGTTCAACTTTAATCGATTGTATAAAAATAATGGTAAGGTGTTTTTGGGTGGTTTTTGGGTCTAGAATTAAGTTCAGGAAGAGAGGGTTCTGGGAAAATTGGTCTTGTAATTTTTAGAGGTCGGGAAGGCACTTTTTATGAATTTACAAAATTGAATGTCAAAACGTATTCGTATGTCTGGAAAAATGGTTTGGGTTTATGAATTTTAATTTGCACAATATGTCGAACTGGAAGATGTCCTTTGAACTGGGTGATATTTGATATGTCTATTAGTCACTGGATTTTTTTCAGATTTTTATAAATTTATTTGATAGGTCTGCTAACTGCTTACTTTTCGTATGTTAAAAGTTATCAGAAATCTGGACGACCTGAAGTAAATGATTTTTAGACCATAGCTATACTTAATAATAAATTCTGGAAAAATTTGGGAAAGTTTTTAAGACTTATGGGAGCTTGTGTGAATTTTGGGGAATTTTTATTCTGAGTTCTAATAGGGAAGAAAAATCGTACAAAACAGGTCTGAATTGAATGTAGAATCTGAGAAAAGTTTTCAAGGTGTTAAAAAGGTATTAAAGTGTTTATTTTGCAAACTAAAGGGGTTAAATGCTTATTTTTCTAAAATGGAAGGGCTTAACTTGTAGAAACATGTACCTTAATAATATTTACACTTTATACCCTAATCTTATCATAATGACACTTCAGCCCCTAAACTTGTGATAATTACATAAGGAACCCTGAAATTATGAAAACTACTTTATGAACCCTAAAATTTTGTAAAAGACATTATGAACCTTGAACTATGAATATGATCATCTGTAATACTTTAAATTGGCATACGGGAATGTTATAACTTAAAGTTACCTAAGATGGAGAGAAACTAAAATGAAGCCGTATGATTAAGAAACTAATAAACTATGAAAACTTATAAGTACACTTATAATTCGTGTAGATTCGCTGAAGCGGGAGTAATCCGGTGTCTCGTGATCTGTCTTTGGTTTGTTCTGCTATCGAATAAGGTACAGATATTCTGCCCTCATTGTATAGGGTGCCTTCGTCTCACTTTCCTGATTTCTGACTCTTGGTTATGTTCTTATTTGTGAATCCTGTTTGTTCTTATATGATATTGTGAATCTTAATTGCTTCCTTGTTTGAACCTTTGTTTTGAGAAATTGTTTGAAACTCTTGTCCTGATTTTGTGTTGAAACTCTTGCCTTGATTCTTTGATTTGAACTTTGCTTAGGTTACTTTGTTCTGGACCTTGTCATGAACCCTGTTATGTTATTTTGATACTTGAACCAACCTATTCATCACTTGGTAATCTGGATAGTTGTGACTCTAGGCTACATTGAAGGTTCATTAGATTTTACAACTGAACGTACAAAACTCTTTTAAATTACATGTGACTTATCTTATGAAAACTGCTTTTTGAGATCATTTTTTTAAAAGACCATTTTAAAGGATTTCTTTTGGAAACTATGATATGAGCTTTTAAATAAAAACCTTTGTTATGAACCTTGAATAAATTGTTATGAACCTCCTGATTTTGATACTTGCTCTCCTAATGCTTGATTCCCTGATATTTGATCTCCAGATATGTGACCTTCTGATTTTAATATTGACCTCTAGTATTTGAACCTTGATGTTTGACCTCCTGATTATGAACCCTGTATTTGTCTCTTGTCTTGATTCTTGATGTGAACCTTGATATGATCCTGATATGTGTCTGATGTGAACCTTATGTGAACCCTGAGACCTAAACCCTGTGATTTGACACCTTAGATTTGATACATGACCCTGACCCACAGTTTGAGACTACGAGCCATCTACTAGGCATGAGGGTTTCATGTCCCTGTCATTGATGCACCGATGGCTTGACTTTAGGGCAAGGAAGTGATGTCTTGCCCCGTCCCCGGACTCTTGTTTCTGATTTATTATGTTGTGGAAGACCTTGTGGCCTGCGGGGGCGTATGGATGCATCCTAGTCGTGTCTTGATTTGCTTGTTCTGGTATATCTTGGTGACTGATGGTGTGTGCGATACACGCCTTTCACGACCCTGGGAGCTTGCAACTCCAACCCTGGAGGTAACCCCTCATTTCTTGGTACGAGGTCACCCCTCCGTACACCCTGGTATCCTGATATGTGATCTGGTTCGATATGTGATTTGGTTCGGGCTCGTAGAGGATTTCTGTCACCCTACATCTTCACCTTTAATTGCCATTACTTGTTTCCATATGTGCTATAATTTGATATATGACTTGCCATGTGATCTGATCTGATTTAGACCTGAACTTGTGGAAGATTTTGATTTGGTTGTCTTGAGATTTGACTTGACATGATTTGACCTGGATTTCTGGTTTGTTTTACTTTGATTCTTGACTTGGCATTTTGGGCGTGATACTGGACTAGACTTGGTATGACTTGGGATGTGATGGGTTATTTGTTTACTTTGACTTTGATATCTGTTCCATGATTCTTGATATTTTTGTATAACTTTTGTATATCTCTTCCTGACTCTTGTCATCCTGGTATTTTCTCGCTCATTCTCTATACTTTACTACTGCTTTGTTTCCGTTATATCTGTTCACTGGGCTTTGTAAGCTCAGCCGCACGTTTCTTTTCGTGTGCGGCAGGTTTTAGATGGAAGATGGGAATAAGCGAAGAGACTTTTGGACCTAGAAGACTTGACAATTATTTTGGCCTAGAAATGAGTAGAAGTTATTTTATTGTTAGAATTTGTATCTGCTTTTGTAACCTTGTAATTTCAGTATTCCATTTGTAACCTTTGAAATCCTATTGTATTATTTAAGTCGTATGTGATGCTTGCCTTTGATATGTCACCATTTACGTGACACTTTTACCCTTTCCGGGTTGGGGTGTTACAAATTGTAGATGGATTGCCTTCTACGCCTGATGCGTGAGAAGGCTGCAACGGAACCCCAGCTTCAGTCCTTCCAAGATGAGCTGCTAACGACGGAAGTAGATTCACCCCCACTTCTTCCCTTCGCTGGCTCCTACCATTGGAGCCTTCTGTAACTACCCTTTCTCTTCTCGTCGGAGCCTTCTCCGGAAATCCTTCGAACCCAACAGACCTTCGGCCTAGCCTTCGACCAACTGGTGACCCAATCCTTAGGGTTGAGAGTGTTGGTCCATGAGCTGGAGGCCTAGGCTCCATTTCCATTTCTTCATCATACTTGTCACTTGAGTATTCCAACTCCCTTCGCATCTCAACATTCCTAGCTTTCCTTTTGCGAGCCCTTAAGAGAGATTCCAACACTTCGTGGTTGGCTTCGACAAAGGCTGGGCTAATAATAGGCTCCGGATTGGCTGATGTCGAAGCATGATGGTTGGGTGTTGTTTCTGGGTGAGAACGTGTTGTGAACGTGGAGGCGGTTATTGGGGGAAGGTTGTTAGAGTCATTGATTGGTATTGGCGCCAAGGTCGAGAAACCCGATGGGGAGTATCTTCTCTCCCTTGATCCATGCCGGAATAATAGTGAAAGTAGTTGGTTGGTTATAAGCTTGGAAATAACGAGACCAATTGTAGCGGTCCCACGGATGGCGCCACTGATTGTACAAATAATTGCACTACCAGGCCTTCGATGATGATCAAAGGATTATTTGGGTGTTGAGGTTGAGCCAAGCTTGTATTTAACCTGAAATAAGAAATACTAAAACACTACGTTAAGTGATTGCGCAGGGGATGGACCCTGCGAACCACCTCCGGCGTGCGAGTAAGTATGTGTAATGGTAAGTTTAAGGTAAGTTGAGAGAATACGGTTAAGATTCAGTTAACATACCATGGTTATGGCCCGTCTAATGCTATTTATAGGGGAGAAATAGGCTTGAGAGGGCGGTTGCACTTTGTTCGGAGATCATGGGGGCATCCCATGATTTGTGGTAACCGCTAGGGCTTTGTAGCCCACGATCTTTGTTTTGGCGGGAAAGCCTAAAGGAAGAGGAGACGTGGGTATGACCAGGTCAAGGTAGCTCTCCATTGTAGTTCCTTCGTAGGAGATACCCCGAAGGGCTTAAGGCTTCGATTGGCGGATTCCTACATGGTAACCACTTCATAGATGAATGGTTTTACGCCAATGAAATGTGTTAAGAGATTAATCTGGGCCTCCGAAGAGAGGGCTTTGCACAGGTTCGAAGGGGAGTCCTTCGACCCATTCGAATGGTACATCATCAGGTAGTAAGCGCAAGTAATACTTATATGAATTCCTTCAGCTTTTGGAAAGCAGCTTCAGCTTCTGAACTCCATTGGAAAGTCTTATTGTCTACACAACCTTTGAGTGTTTTAAATCGATCTGCACCCTTCGACAAGAATCTGCTTAATGCTGCCAACTTTCCATTTAGACTTTGTACATCCTTGAGGGATTTTGGGGCTTGTAGATCTGTTATGGCTTTGACTTTCGAAGGATTGGCTTTAATCCCCTGCTTTGTGATTAAGTGTCCAAGGAATTGACCATCTTTAACACCAAATGAACATTTCTTGGGATTTAATTTCATGTTGATTACCCTAAGTTGGTCAAAGGTTTCTTGGATGTCGGAGAGTAGGTTTTCCTTACTTCTACTCTTGATGACCATATCATCCACGTAGGCCTCCAAGTTTCTTCCTATTTGTTTGTTGAAAGCTTTGTCCACTAATCGTTGGTATGTTGCCTCTGCATTCTTCAAACCGAAAGGCATTTTCTTGTAACAATAAACACCCTTTCCTGTGTAGAAGGCAGTTTTTTCCTTATCTTCCTCCGTCATTTGTATTTGATGATACCCTTTGTAGGCATCTAAAAAACATTTCAAACGAAAACCTAAAAGATAATCGACTTTCTAGTCTATCTCTGGCAAGGGGTAACAATCCTTCGGGCAGGCTTTGTTGATATCGGTGAAATCAACACACATACGGCACCCTCCATCATTTTTCTTTACCATAACTGGGTTTGCAACCCAGGTTTGGTATTTCACTTCTTTAAATATTCTTGCTAGCACAAGCTTATCTACCTCTTTGCAGGCGGTTGTATTCCTTTCGGGCGCTAGGCTTCGTCGCTTTTGTTTTATCGGCTCAATGTGCTTAAACTCGTTAAGCTTGTGTTCTGTGCCGAAAGGCTTTCCATCAATCATGAATGTTCTGGGAACCCCTGTCATGTCTGAGTATGTCCATGCAAAAACGTCTTTGTTAGATCTGAGAAGTTTCTCCAATTCTGTCTTAAGGCTAGTGAGGAGTTGCCTCCCAATAACCACCGTTTGTTTCGAATAGAGATCGTTAATTATGATGCGTTCTTCAGCATATGTACAGCTTAGAATGACTTTCAGAGGTTCTTCTAGATTTTCCTTTACCTTTTTGCCGATATTTTCCGCTTTTCTAACATTGTAGCTAGAAAATATGGTTCCTATTCCATTGGGTGTTTGGAACTTTACCGCTGCGTATATGGTGGAGACTACGATACCCATTTTCTGCATGGCAGTTCTTCCTATCAGCAAGTTGTAAGGGGAATCGGATCTTATGATTGCGAAATTAAGGGTTTCTGTTCTCGCGAGCCTTCCTTCTCCTATTGTGATATCCAACGGTACTTCTCCCAAAGGCCACGAGTGTTCGCCTGAAAAACCTACCAAGGGTATCTTGCAATCAACCCTCTTCGACCTGATCGAAGGCTTAAGTTTTAGGAAACAATGCTCGTATATGACCTCACAAGAGCTTCCGCAATGCATGTAGGCCCTGATTACTTCCCTATTAAATATCAAGACCTTGATAACGACCGGGTCATTTGAAGGGGCTTTGTTCAAAATGGAGGGAAACGTTACTTCCGCCACCCCGTGCAGCTCCTTGTCTATCACTTTTCTCTTTAAACCAACTTCACCCTGATGTATCATTAGTATTAGAGCCTCGGCAGGAGTGGTATCTTTTCCTAATTGGGTATCTGAGGTCTTGTCTTTCCCCTTCTTTATACCTTTTACCAAGTGTGTCAATTTTCCGGACCTCACACCTTCTTCCATTTATTTCTTCAGCTCTCGGCAGTAATTTATTTCGTGACCATAATCTTCGTGAAAATGGCAAAATTTGGATGTGTCCCTATTTTTACCTTTGCTTGTCATTTGGGGAGGTGCTTCGAAGGTCTTTGCGACCCTCTCCGATGCAAGTATTTCTCTTGTGGTTTTTACCAGATTTCCCAGTAGCCCATGGTTGGGAACTTTGTTGTATGGAGTGAACATATCCCTGTTCTTCTTATTCTTTGACTTTTCCAATGAAGGGTGTTTAAAGAATTTGTCGTGATTTTCTTTCTGCTCAATCGGGACCCCATTAGTGGCCACTTCCTTCGCCCCTATCCATGTGTAGTTTTTTTCCATGACACCCTTCTATGTTGCGGGGAGATCGATAGACATATGTTCTACTAGGCTCCGATTTCGCAAACCATGAACCAAGCCAGAAATGCGCTGATCTTCATGTAAACCCAAGATCTATAAAGTGTCATCAGTATACCTAGTGACGAAAGCCCTGGTGCTTTCATTCTCCTTCTGCTTTATATTATGCACCGTCAAATGAGTCCTTGTGAACTTTTTTTGCTAACTAAAGTGTGATCTATTGATCCCAGTTGAACACTTGATCGAATCCATTAGCTTGTAAAGGTTAAGTAATATTGAATAAATCCAATATAACTTATGTAGAAACTGTCATTGATAATATTAAAGTTTATGCGGAATATAAACTTTAATCTTAAGAAGAATTTAACAATCAACATCAAACAAATCACTTTAATATTATTATCAATAATACGAATACTCAACAGTATTAGGATTTACAACATTTAAGTTTTCTAAAGAATCACGTATATATCTCTATGCCCTAGGACCTCCTTTTATAGACTAAGGAGTCCTAGTTGGCTTACAATTGCTTGCTATACAAGATAAATCTTAAAAGAATTTTTTCTATATTTATCTAACCAACTATACATGTTTATCTCATAAGCAGTACTAACTATACACTCTAGCAGTTGTATCTTTAACTCTAGCAGTCTTAACTCTTCAGTAGTAGTAAGTTTGTACTAGCAGTACTAACTTTTCTTCTAGCAGCACTAAACACTTAGAGTATTTTATTTCAAGGTCAATAGCAGTTGTAACTCTAAACTGGCAGCAGTAACTTTATGTCTAGCAGTAGTAACCACTTGGTGTATTTTCTTGAACATCTTCAGCAACACTAGCAGTAGTGAAATACACAAGTAGTTGTAACCTTTAATACTAGCAGCAGCAATGACTTAGAGCATTTCCCATCATCAGTCTTAACCAAACAAGCAGCAACTCTAAAACCCAACAATCCTCCCTTAAACTTGATATTTTCTCCCAAAATCATCAAGTTTCAATCTAAGCTCAAACAAACACTAAGAGGATGCTTCCAAACAATTAAGTCTATTTCTTGTCCTTGGGTCCTAGATACTTTTCCGTCTTCTTGAGCAGTTGATATGCCATTTCATCATAAGGATACTGGAGTTGGAGTCTTCTATTCCCAAATATCATCTAATACAATATCCTTCTAATATTCTAAAGGATAGTCCTTTTCTACAAGCATGTAGATTATTACCCCATGTGCATCCAAAGCATGAACTCCACAACTCTGATAAAATTTCCATTGTAGAATTGTGTTATGCCTTAGACTTTGATGTGCCCGTTTCGAGTGCAAGTTTTAAATTTATAACACGATCTACCATTGATTCAAACAAAACACATACGAGCATGTGTACTCGTCCGTGTGTAGTAAGAGATAATATGGTAAGCCGAGGTCGTTCACTAGGATTTGTTTAGTTTTTGGGATGTGAGTTTTTGAATATAATATCGAGCTTAATTAACGATTCTAATAGCAAGCAAATAATGATGATGTAAATTCAATATATTAAAGCTACACTTGCCTAGACTAGTTTTGCACAATTATCTTGATATGATTATGACAATGGTTCCATTTGATTATGATCAATGAATTAGGTGGTGTTCTAATTCGATTAGTGGGTATACTAATCCTATTGTTTCCAACACTTTCAATCCTCGTCAAGATTTTAAGATGACAAAAACAATATTTAAGATTTGATCAACCAAGACTAACACAACTCATTCACTTGATTCGCTTTCGTTTCACAAGCAATTGACAACCACACTATTTTAGTTTTCCAAGTTTAACCAAGTTACTCATGAAATGGTCAATACATAAGGTAACACCCTCATAGACAAAGGTTTACAACTAATTGACTAACAATGTCTTTTTCAACCCATTACACTATTAGCAATTAACCAAACTTGACAACTCTTTGGTGGAGAAAACTCTTAATAGCACAATTCGATCTTAGTATTAGCTTTTCGTTTAACTAGAACCAATGAGTCATAATCAATCAAGAATCATATAACAAACATCATCTAGGCAAGTGCACAAGGCACTTAGCCACTCATGGCAAACAAAGAAATAACCACAAGAAATTTATCACTTGAAAAAATAATTAAAAAGTCTTACAAAAGTTGTAATGATGATTACAAGAATTAGGAACACTTGTGAGATGATCAACAAAGATTCCTTGAATGATTAAATTGATGATTGGTGAATGTAAGCTTCTTCTTTTCCTGCGTTTTTCTTCCTTGTCGCCCCTTTGAGTATAAGATTAGTTGTAGTAGTTGTTGATGTGTAGATAATAGATTATAGATTGTATATAGATGTCTTCTCTCATGGCCAAGCATACATATATATAAGATGACTCCCTTTGGTCACCAAGCAAAATACTTGAGCCCAAAGTGTCATAAAAATTCTGCACTTGGAGTAAATGAAGTGTAATGACAACACATATGAAGAGTTAGCTCATTGAAGATAGTCATTAAGTGTGCCAACAATTGTTTCGACCGAAGGTTGAAAGTCCAAACCTAAGGTTCAGATTCCAGCCCAAGTTTTGGAGTAAGGATGGCATGGCATTATTGAACCTTGGGTTGAACTTAAGCCTTAGATGTATTTCTTGAACCTTTGGTTGAAGAAGCAAGCCATAATTCTTTACATATAACTTTTCATTCATTTCATCAATTCTTGATCTTTTCTTGAATTTGGAAATCATTGTAATCTTGACTCTTTATCTTTAATGATCCTTCCAAAGCCTTTATTGTGAGAAGAAACTTACGTTTGTGCAAAAGCTCTTGATTTAACAACTTTTCTTCATCTTTTTAGCCATTTACTTGAACTTGATTGTACCTGAACCTGAATATATCTTTTGTACCTTTTTAAGCATAATATGTTCATAAATACAACCAAATACAATGCATAAACATAGAAATAATGCAACTAAAACATGTATAAAATGAGCGTTATCAAATCCCCCACACTTACACTTTGCTTTCCCCCAAGCAAATCTAGCTTTTAGAAATAAATCCACATGATAATGATTCTAAAAATGGGATGCAAATCCATCAAGCACAAGTACAAGATAAGATCCATCTTTTTAAGCTTATAGGTGAAAAGTCGAGATGTTTGACAATACCTTAATGATTCTCTTGCTTGATAACATGTTAAAACACCTCACGAAAAAGAAATGAAGTATAATTCACTCAACACTCATTTGTTTAGTGGGTGAGTATATAAGAAAATAACACTCATTGCTCAGTCATGATCTAAATATTACCATAAGCTTGTACAAGAAACAAAACTCCACCGACGTGGCGTAAGCACCAAGTGTAAACATCTAAGATGACTTTTATTTGGGTTTAAGGCTTCAAATGTTATATAAGACTTATGTGCAACTATCTCATGCAAAACATAATTGCTCGCTAACAATGAATTCTTGCATCATCAAATAATGGATGGTCACTAGATCGTAGCTTGGTTCGCTAACAACGTTACTTGCATAACGGATGGTCACCAAAACACTCCCTAGCTCACTAGCAACGTTACCTGATTCCTCAAGAAATCGGATGGTCACCACATGTCAATACACTTGATAATTTCCACAAAATCAAATAGGTAGGGATAAGACATGGGATATATATTTATGAAATTGGTTTAAAATAAAAACTTTACAAATAGTGTAAAACCCTAAATTTCCGTTCATTTGAAATTCCTATTTTGCCCCTCAAAATTTTTTTGAATTTTAAGAGCATACAAATAATTATGCAAGAACATTATATTTTTTTTAACTAAGTATGAAAATTAACGTCATGTCATTTAAAACGATACTTTATATTAAAATTCACCTAGGAATTTTAACGCCTTGAACTTTAAAATATCAACTAAATTATTATTTTGATAATACCCTAAGTTAATACATGTAAATTATACTATACATCATGAAAATAAATGCAAGTTACTAAATCATATCCCAACCTATTTTAAACCAACGACACACAATTTTGTATCAAGACCACACGTTTCTTTTGACAATTGTTTATACGAGTTTGAAGATTCTACATGTTTTCCTTAGCCTTATAAAACCAATTATCACCTATGTATATATTTATGCCACACGTTAATAAGAAGATAAGAAGAAAAGAGTATCCATTCAAATTTTAGAAGATCACAATTGCTCCCTAATTTATCTCTAATACACACGGTTTCCTTAAAATAGCTACACACTCTCCCTTTTCTCACGTGAAATACCAGACGTCACCTTATCTTATTCTTTTAGTTTCATTCACCGAATCAAAATTTCAAACAAAGGTCTCCAATACAGTTTCCCCTTCATTCCAAAACTTTGAAGTCGATATGAGCTGCCCTGGGTGATCGACTAGGTGGTGTTTCAAGCCTTGTACATTGTGTCCTTGTTCCTTGTTGTGTGCTCAGTCAATCAGCCACCAAAGGTACCTCATGCCAACCCTTAAGTGTATACATATGATAAGAAATCGTGCGCCATTTGAAACCTTGTTTAAACGTGATGTCAACCTATGTTTTTGCTCAGCCTTTTGAAATATTTTTCAACCTAAATCCCAACCATAAAACATGCACAAGATCATATTAATACACTCTAAGCTTAACATGTAAATCTGGTAACTTTATATTCATATTAACGAGAGCCTTTGAAGTGGGTTTACAGCATGCAGTTTATTATTTCATGTGAGGTTTTGCGAATGTGTGTGTCGTTAAAGTGGAGATGGAGTGGTGTTGGTGTGTGTGGGTTGTTTTGTATGTCGTGTGTGTGAGTCACATGCATTAGGTCTTGGTTATATGATATACATGAGGTTGTTCGTGGGAACTTTTTGATGCTATGTCTCGACATCCAGCTTATTTTGAGTCTTGTATAATCAGCCCTTATGTCGACTAAACCTAGTTAAAAACGTGCCCATAGTTTCTTCAATTCCATTTGTTCTAGTTCGAGTTGGTTCGGGTTGTTGTTCGTATCGAGATTCAGTCCGGGTTAAGGCTGTGGTTTCAGTAGCAGGAGGATGGAGATGGTGGCGAGGTAGCAAAACTTTTCTGGTGTTGTGTTTTCGATATCGGTCTCTATTCGTTGGAGGGTCATTGTTCGTGAGTAGGTTAAGATTTTGGGTCGTAATTAGAATGTGTGGCTGTGTGTACGTCTGGGTTTCGGGTTCCATTTTACCTCGTTGAGTATCGATGCTCGTATTCATACTGGTGTACCTTCGTGTTCGGTTTCGGTTTTGCTTTCAATCTATCATTTTGTCTGGAAAGATGTCTTGAGCTGCACGACTATGCTTTTCCTATACGAATTAATATAACAAATCTGTTGTATGCTAAATATCTACCATAAAATCATAACTTAGCTTGTTTAAAATAATGCTATTATCTTATGTACATTATATACCATCAGTTACATGCATGCTTATAATATTTAACTTAACAACAAGAATAGATAAAATATGAAGGCCATGCATGTTGCATACTAATTGGTTCTAAAAAGGGTTATATAAATGAGTCGAGTTTCGTTTTGAGTTCCAAATTCGGTATAATAAGTCCTAAGGCTTAAATTGACATAAGTAAACCCTAAACTTTGATTGTTGACACATTAGACTCTAAACCTTGATAATCGTCATGATGAACCCTAGACCTTGCTAATTTACTCATTTAACCCTAAACTTTGGTAAATGACACTTTAAGCCCTAAACTACGATGATTGTCATTATTAACCTTAATTATCAATAGTAACCCTAAATTATTAAAGTTACTAAATCGAGAAACTTACTAAATAAGGAACCTTATCAAATATGGCAAGTTACCTAAAAAGGGAAGTTACTAAAACTGGAAAGCCGACTAAATAAGTAATCTGAATTAAATAAGCTTTTAATAAGTTAGTTATGAATTCTTGTAGATTCGCTGAAGATGGAGTTTGCTTCCGACTTTGATATTTTCTGTTGTGTTTTCATTTGCGGTATAAGGTACAAATATTCTGACCTTTCTTATAAGGTTTCTAATGATCTCTTTCATTTTCTGATCCGTTAGTTTCTGAACTGATGCCATTGCTATGATTCCCTTTGCTTGAACCTTCTCTGTTGATCCCATTTGATATGACCTCTGTTATGAACCTATGTTATGAAAACCTTTTTAATTATACCATGGAAATGTTTTGAGAAAAACCATTTAAAAAAAATGTTTATAAATGATGCGAAACTACTTTTATATAAAATGTTACTAACTTTTATGAAAACTATATTTTGAAGACTATCTTTATAAAAACCGTTTTGAAAGATTATTTTTATGAAAACCACTTTAAAGGATCGTTTTATGAAAATCATGAATAAAGGATTGGTTAAAATGGACTTTTGATAGAAACTTTTGAAATGAACTTTTGATTTGAACCTTGACTTGATTATTTAATATGAACCTTGATCTAATAAACTCTGATTTGGACTTTTGGTACTACTTCTAATGATATTTGATATAAACCATCTGTTATGAACTATCTGTTATGAGCCATCTGTTATGACACTCTGATTTGATATGATATCTGACTCTTAGTTTGATACCCGAGCCAAAATCTGTTTCCTAGCCATGAAGGTAACATGGCCGTGTCATTGATGCACCAATGGCATGACTCTAGGGCGGTAGAGTGATGTTCCGCCACGTCCCCATTTGATTATTATGCGCGCACTACAGTTATTATGGCCAGTATTTGTTTGGGGGGGCGCATGGATGCATCCTAGATCTGATCTGTTTAGTGGATTTAACATGATTGATTTATTATTGTCTGGTGATTGGTACTGTGTGCTATACATGCCCTTCACATATATCTGGGAGCTAGCTACTCCATTTGAAGAATGAGGACACCCCTCATATTATTTGATTATCTGAGAGGTCTCCCCTCTATATGATTTGAAGATTTATGGTTACGATATGGTATGATCTGTTTCTGGGCTCGTGGTGGATTACTATCCCTTTTCTCTTTCCTTTATACTTATTCATTGACTTATCCCTTGAACCATATTATATCTGTTTGACCTTTGTTTCTGTTATTCTGTACTATTCTCTATTACTGTTTGTTATCGTTATATCTGTTCACTGAGCTCTCGTAGCTCAGCCGCATTTCTTTTCCTGTGGCAGGTTTTAGTAGGAAGCTGGGAATGGGTGGAGAGTACCTTGGACTTAGAAGACTTGATAGCTACTTTTGGACTTAGAAGTGATTAGAAGTTATTATTATTTTGGAATTTGTGTTTACTGGAAGTTTCTTTTGAAACCTTGTAGTTCCTATATTTCAATTGTAATCTTTGAGAATTCTTGTATTACTATAGAGGTATGCTTTGTTTTGATCTGATACGAAACCATTGTTGTGATATCTTTACCCTTGTCGGGTTGGGGTGTTACAAATAGTCAAAGTCTACAACCAATTGCTACTAGCTACATCAACCACTTTCCTTTGAACTCGAGAACTATCCTTGATCGATATCTTACTTTTCTAGCTCATTGGCTATTCCTGTCACCAAACAATTGGGATGACTTATTTTATTTTTTTCCTTCTTTTTCCTTCTCTTCTTTTCTTTCATCATTTTTTTTTCATCGATCATAATACCAATAGTTCTTCCATGAGATTATCATGGAGTTTGCAACTTTCTCATTTTCAAGGATTCCCACATAACAACCATCTTTCCTTGTAGCTAGTAACCAACCAAGACTTGACTATGGGTAAGGTTAAGGCTAAAAGTGTAAAATATTTTTATATTTTTCTGGTGTAACAAAATGAAAAGGATGGCTCAGAGGGTGTACTAATGGTATCTAGCACTAAAATTGAGTGCTAACAAATGGGTTCATATAAGTGGTTAACTAACCGATGTGGCTAGCTAATATATCATTAGATGTAAAATGGAAGGCCATTTGGTTTAATTCCTAAGGTTGCCTCTTATCACACGAATACACTTATATCACACAAGGTAATCTTACTGCGGTCTAGTAATGATTTGCATATACAAGTTCTAGAATAAATAAGATCACCGGCACACTCATAGCAAAAAGATCAAGCAAAAAAGATGTATGCTACATGAGATAGGCTTAAATCCTCACAATTTAGTGGAATGGGCTATAATTGTGCTAGCAATGTTATCAATCCTAAAAATAGATCGCAATATCAATCAGGACACATCTCGAATTTTCAAAAATTACATTTCTATTAGTAGATTAATCCAGTTATTCCTAAATGTGCGAAAACAACTAGATTATTTGGGAAAATAAATTAAAAACAAGGCTCAAAAATATAGAAAATTTTAAAATCCAGTTTCATTTTCCTATTTCCTCTCCCCACACTTAAGTTTGACATTGTCCTCAACGTAAAGAACGATGAACCATAAAAATAGGGAAATGGAACATAAAAGAAATGATACTGCCTGAACCTCGGAATCTATATCAGGCTCTAAATCGGATATTGAGATCGAATGATTCCACATCTTCAAGATCAAGCATCCTAACCTGCATCAATTATTAAAAACAAAAACACACAAAATACAAAATATTTTTGGATTTTATTACTCATATTAGTAAGTCCCCCACACTTATGGTGAAACCATTGGGGCATAAAAGTAAACAAACAATTTAAAAACACACGGATTGCCTCCTGAGAAGCGCTAAATTTATTAATGAGTCATCAGCCCGACTCAATCTTTCTTACTTTCGTGGTTTATATTCGGAATTCTTTCCCGACTTCTTTGGAATATACACCACATTGCCTTTTACTATTCCTTTTCAGGTTTTATCAATATCATGTAACTTTGCGGTATTGCAAGTTCTAGGGAGAACATCCTAGATGTAACCAGTTTCCGCAGCCCATGGTATTATTTTTTTATAATCAGCTAGTAAAGGTGCAATAAATGGAATAACAGTGTATTTCTTTTCATCGAGCAGTTCAAGTGGGATTTCTTCACTTGATAATTCATTCAATTGCTCTTCATCATGGTAGAGTTTGATACGATGTCCATTAACAATGAAAGTTCCACCATGCTTGTCATATAATTCGACATATCCGGATGGAAAACCATGTTTTACCACGAATGGACCAAACCATTTGGTTCTGAGCTTAGGAGCTTTGAATTTGTACCTAGAATTGAACAAAAGAACTTTTTCTCCGGCCTTGAATTCTTTCCGGATTCTTAGTTTCCTATCATGATAAGCTTTTGTTCGAGCTTTGTACAACTTGGAATTCTCATACGCCTGGAGTCTTAATTCATCAAGTTCATGTAATTGCAAGAATCTTTTTTCTCCAGCGATTTTGAGATCGGGGTTACATTGTCTCAACGCCCAGTAGGCGCAGTGTTCAATTTCAAACGGCAAATGACAAGTTTTTCCATATATGAGTCTATATGGAGTTGTACCAATTGGAGTTTTATATGCCATTCTAAACGCCCATAGAGCATCATCGAGTTTCCTTGACCAAACAGAAGGATTATCCTTTACCGTCTTTTCAAGTATTCTTTTCAAAGCACTATTGGTGTTTTCAACTTGACCACTTGTTTGAGGATGATATGCTGTTGAGAAACGATGGTGGACTCTATATCGTTTCATAGCTTTCTCCATTTGACGGTTACAGAAGTGAGTTCCTCTGTCACTTATTAAAGCTTTTGGAATTCCGAATCGAGAGAAAAGCTTTTTCAGAAAATTCACAACTACTCGTGCATCATTTGTAGGTAAAACCTCTGCTTCTGCCCATTTAGAGACATAATCAATTGCAACAAGGATGTATTTGAATTTATGAGATTTAGGAAAAGGACCCATGAAATCAATTCCCCAAATATCAAATATTTCAGAAACTTGTATGCTCTTTTGTGGCATTTCGTCTCTACGAGAAAGACTACCAGACTTCTGGCATGCATCACAATTTTGCACAAGCGTGTGTGCTTCTTTAAAAATTGTTGGCCAATAAAATCCCGCATCAAAAACTTTTTTCGCGGTTGTGGATGGACCGTAATGTCCTCCAGTTGGGCCGTGATGACATTCATCAAGAATTTTTTGGGTCTCTAAACCATACACGCATCTTCTAATTATCCCATCGGGACACATTTTAAATAGATACGGTTCATCCCAAAAATAGTATTTCAGGTTTGCGAAAAATTTACTACGCTCAGCGTGAGATAGACCTTTTTGTAATATTCATCCAGCTAAATAATTTGCATAATCTGCAAACCATGGAACTTCTTCTTCATCAATTCCCATAAGGGTTTTATCGGGAAAATTATCATCAATTTCGTCTTCACCGAGTTCCTCTAAATTAGGATTTTCTAATCTAGATAAATGATCTGCTGCAACATTTTCTGCACCTTTCTTATTCTAAATTTCTATGTCAAATTCTTGAAGCAATAAAATCCATCGGATAAGGCGTGGTTTGGCATCTTGTTTGGAAAACAGATATTTAAGAGCTGAATGATCGGTGAATACAATTGTCTTTGATAAAACAAGATAAGAACGAAATTTGTCAAATGCAAAAACTACAGCCAAAAGTTCCTTTTCAGTTACTGTGTAGTTTTGTTGGGCACTATTCAAGGTTTTGCTAGCAAAGTAAATAGGACGAAAGTGTTTTCCTTCTCGTTGCCCTAATACTGCCCCAACAGCATAATCGCTTACATCGCACATTTGTTCAAATGGAAGCGACCAATTTGGTGAAACCATAATCGGTGCATTTGTTAACTTATTTTTAAGTGTTTCGAATGCCTTGATGCACTCTTCATTGAAATCAAATACTGAATCTTTTTCGAGAAGCTTCGTCATAGGACGAGATATTTTCGAAAAATCTTTGATGAATCTGCGGTAAAATCCCGCATGTCCCAAGAAACTCCTAACGCCTTTGACGTTAGTTGGGGGTGGTAATTTAGCAATAGCATCAATTTTTGCTTTGTCAACTTCAATTCCCTTGCTTGATATCTTGTGACCAAGCACAATG
Organism: Artemisia tridentata subsp. tridentata; assembly: GCA_021014915.2. Classification (NCBI taxonomy): domain Eukaryota; kingdom Viridiplantae; phylum Streptophyta; class Magnoliopsida; order Asterales; family Asteraceae; genus Artemisia; species Artemisia tridentata. The sequence goes on from CP139503.1 coordinate 269,104,247, forward strand.
CCTTCTGTCACCATAAAATGACATTTTTCCCAATTAAGCACGAGATGAGAAGTTTTGCATCTTTCAAGCATTTTGTCAAGATTGGAAAGGCATGACTCGAATGAGTCTCCAAATAACGAGAAATCGTCCATGAAAACTTCCATGGAGGTTTCAAGCATATCTTGAAAAATAGCAATCATGCATCTTTGAAATGTTGCTGGTGCGTTACAAAGACCAAAAGGCATACGCCTATACGCATATGTACCAAAAGGACATGTGAATGTGGTCTTTTCTTGATCAGGTGGATCAATTGGAATTTGGAAATAACCGGAAAATCCATCGAGAAAACAAAAGAATTTGTTCCCCGCAAGTCTTTCCAACATTTGATCCATGAATGGTAAAGGAAAATGATCTTTCCTGGTGGCGTCATTTAATTTGCGATAATCAATGCACACTCGCCAACCAGTTATGGTTCTGGTAGGAACAAGTTCATTACGTTCATTAGTCACGACAGTTGTTCCTCCTTTCTTAGGAACACAGTGAACAGGACTCACCCATGAACTATCCTCAATGGGATAAATAATTCCAGCGTCAAGAAGTTTGATTATTTCTTTCTTAACAACTTCCTTCGTTGTCTTTGAACAACGGGTTTCGAATCGTTTTCAATATTTATTTTGTGTTTGCAAAAGTTTGGACTTATTCCACGAATGTCAGAAGTTTTCCAGGCGAAAGCTTCTTTATGCTTTTTAAGTGTAGAAACAAGACGTTCTTTTTCATCGGGTTTGAGTGCTGAAGATATGACAACTGGAAGAAGAGAATTTTCTTCCAAGAATGCATATTCCAGATGATCAGGAAGAGGTTTCAAGACTAGATCCACTGGCGGATCTTCAATTGAGGTTTTGATTCTCATATCATCATTGAATTCCAACTCCTCAAAGTTGGTATTTTCTTCTTCAGAAATTTCTTCGGTATCTATCTGCATAAATTCAGTGAATTCTCTGTCGAGATCTTCATCACTGATTTGTCCAGATGTTTTATGAGTCTTAATTCTTTCGTCAAGCAACTTATCAAATGTTTCTTCTATTATTTCATCGATAACATCAATGCTATAACAAGTATCATCATTTGCAAGAGAATATTTCATGGCTTGATTAATCGAAAAAGAGATTCTTTCGTCCCCAACCCCAAGGTTGAGTTCTTTATTTTTTACTCGAATGATAGCATCTGCTGTGTTTAGGAAAGGTCTTCCTAGAATCAATGGAACTTTGCTATCTTCCTCCATCTCGAGGATCACAAAATCAACAGAAAAATGAATTGCCCAACTTGAACAAGCATTTTTTCAGCTACTCAAACAGGATATTGGATAGTATGATTTGCTAAACGTATACCCATTCTTGTGGGTTTCAACGTATCGATCGAAAGCTTCGCATACAATGAGTATGGCATAAGATTGATACTTGCATCGAGATCGGCTAAAGCATCACAAGTGATTGAATTTCCCAGAGTATATAGGATAAGAAAACTTCCAGGATCACCGAGTTTTTTCGGTAGTTCATTTTCAATATTGGCTGAGCAATCTTCATTCAAGAAGGTAGCAGAAATGTTTTCCATTTTACTTTTGTTGCTCACAAGTTTTTTCAAAAACTTCCCATAGTTGGGCATTCCAGCTAGGACATCCACAAGAGGAACGTTGATCCTAACTTCTTTGATTAAGTCAATGAACTTGCCATATTGATCTTCCATCTTTTCTTTCCTCAAACATTGAGGATATGGAATTCTCGGTTTATACGCTTTAAGCGGTGGAGTAGGTTTAACAACTGGTGTAGGAATTGGTTCGTTATCTTTTGGTTCTTCTTCTGCTTCATCCTCAACATCATCATGAACGATAGTGGTTGTTTGGGTTGGGTTGGGTGGTGGATCATAAGATAGACCACTACGAGTATATACAGCATTTGCATGCTCATTCCTCGTTTGAGGTGGACGATAAGTTCCAGATGATGGTTTGGGGTTTGTTTGAGTATTGCTTGGCATGGTACCAGACGGTCTTGCAGCAAGTTGATCAGAAAGACGACCAAATTTGGTTTCAAGATCTTGGATAGAAGCTTGATGATTCTTTTGACCTTGTTCGACTTTGCTTTTGAGCATGAAGAACTGATTTTTCATGAATTCATTTGTTTGCTTTTGAGCATGCACGAATTCACGCATGGTTTTTTTGAATTCAGATTCTTCGTCTTTTGTTTCACGTGATTGTGATGATGAACGGTTATCATCACGAGAAGATGTCTGACGATTGTCTTCACGAGTTTGGGGATTGCGGTTATCATCCCTTGGTGGACGATCTTGCCAATCTCTAGAATTTCTACCGTAGTAGTTTCCACGATATCCTCCTCCTCGATATCCTCCATAAACATAATTGGCTTCGGCTTCGGGACCTCCCATGGGTTTGTCATCACACTCGGATGATGAGTGATTTCCACCATAATGAGTACATCCCTCACGCATTTCTTTGATTTCTTTTTGGATATTTTGGAATTTAGAATCGATTTTAGAGGTGAGATCTTTCATCATATCCATGATTTTAGAATTTTCATTCGTTCCTTCGGCGAATGCAACGGATTTTCATTGAGGTTTTATTTTTGCATCCTTAGACCAATCGAGCTTAAGAAGTACACGGTCTTCTAGCAAATTATAAGCTTCGTTAGGGGTCTTGTAAAGGAAAATTCCTTCGACATCAAGTATGCCTTGAGTTGTGTCATCGAGACCATGGTAAAAGATTTGAATGATATTACAAAGAGACAATCCATGCCCATGACAACTTCGGAGCATGTTTTTCATTCGAAGCCAAGCTTCAACAAGATTTTCTCCTTCCTTTTGAGTAAAGCTACGAATTTCACCTAAGGGACGATTAAACATGGCCGGCGGAAAGAAATGTCCAACAAATGCTCTTCTCATTTGGTCCCAAGTTGTGATCACTCCGGGGCTTAATTCGTTATACCAAATTTTTGCTTCTCCGGTGAGAGACGATGGAAAAAGTTTAAGACGGATTGCATTTGCATCGGAAGTTCCATAACGAAACATGTCACAAATTTCAAGAAAACCGGCGATATGTTTGTGTGGATCGGATTTAACTCGACCATCAAATTGGTTGTCTTTAATCATCGAGAGATGATGACCTTTGATAGTAAATTTTTCTCCAAGATTAACGGGAACAATGGCAGCTGCGGGTGTAGGAGCTACAACCCTATTGGTATCCCACATTGGTCGATTTTCGGCCATTGGAAATGGTGATTTAAGAAAAAGATTAACGATTGGATGAACTTCGGAAAGGTTTTCAAATGGTGGGTTAACGGTTCTTGGAATTCTTTAATCGGGTGAAATGAATGGAGTTCTCTCTTTGCGAAATAATCTTTCGGGGTTAGACAATGGTGTGCTCAATTCGTCGCTTGAAGAGCGAGTGGTCATGCACTAGAAAAACGAGCCCTATCGAAAAGATAGAAAGAAAAAACTAAATTTAAAAAAATAATAATAAAAAATTATATATGAACTGGCGGTTGGAAGAATGAACCGGACGGTTTGGAGAAATGAAGGGTTACCGCGAGGATGAACCGGACGGTTGGAAAATTGAACCGGCGGTTCGAATTTTTTTTATTTTTTATTTAACGAAGGTTGAATCGCCGCGATCGAGGTTTGGACCGGCGGTTCGGATTTTTTCAATTTTTACGGAGAGCTTGGACCGGACGGTTGGAGAAATGGACCGGCAGTTCGGTCCGTTTTTTGATTTACCGTGAGGTGAACCGCCGCGGTTGGGGGATAACCGGCGGTTTGCAGAGAATTTTTTTGATTTTTTTTTTTTTTAGAGATCCACGAATACGAGTACGATTTAAACAAGAAAATTATAAACAAAAACTTACAAAAAAAAAAAAAAAAAACGTGATCAAATCCCCGGCAGCGGCGCCAAAAACTTGATGTGCCCGTTTCGAGTGCAAGTTTTAAATTTATAACACGATCTACCAATGATTTAAACGAAACACATACGAGCAAGTATACTCGTCCATGTGTAGTAAGAGATAATATGGTAAGCCGAGGTCGTTCACTAGGATTTGTTTAGTTTTTGGGATGTGAGTTTTTGAATATAATATCGAGCTTAATTAACGATTCTAATAGCAAGCAAATAATGATGATGTAAATTCAAAATATTAAAGCTACACTTGCCTAGACTAGTTTTACACAATTAACTTGATATGATTATGAAAATGGTTCCATTTGCTTATGATCAATGAATTAGGTGGTGTTCTAATTCGATTAGTGGATATACTAATCCTATTGTTTCCAACACTTTCAATCCTCGTCAAGATTTTAAGATGACAAAAACAATATTTAAGATTTGATCAACCAAGACTAACACAACTCATTCACTTGATTCGCTTTCGTTTCACAAGCAATTGACAACCACACTATTTTAGTTTTCCAAGTTTAACCAAGTTACTCATGAAATGGTCAATACATAAGGCAACACCCTCATAGACAAAGGTTTACAACTAATTGATTAACAATGTCTTTTTCAACACATTACACTATTAGCAATTAACCAAACTTGACAACTCTTTGGTGGAGAAAACTCTTAATAGCACAATTCGATCTTAGTATTAGCTTTTCGTTTAACTAGAACCAATGAGTCATTATCAATCAAGAATCATATAACAAACATCATCTAGGCAAGTGCACAAGGCACTTAGCCACTCATGGCAAACAAAGAAATAACCACAAGAAATTTATCACTTGAAAACATAATTAAAAAGTCTTACAAAAGTTGTAATGATGATTACAAGAATTAGGAACACTTGTGAGATGATCAACAAAGATTCCTTGAATGATTAAATTGATGATTGGTGAATGTAAGCTTCTTCTTTTCCTGCATTTTTCTTCCTTGTCGCCCCTTTGAGTATAAGATTAGTTTTAGTAGTTGTTGATGTGTAGATAATAGATTATAGATTGTATATAGATGTCTTCTCTCATGGCCAAGCATACATATATATAAGATGACTCCCCTTGGTCACCAAGCAAAATACTTGAGCCTAAAGTGTCATAAAAATTCTGCACTTGGAGTAAATGAAGTGTAATGACAACCCATATGAAGAGTTAGCTCATTGAAGATAGTCATTAAGTGTGCCAGCAATTGTTTCGACCCAAGGTTGAAAGTCTCAACCTAAGGTTCAGATTCCAGCCCAAGTTTTGGAGTAAGGATGGCATGGCATTATTGAACCTTGGGTTGAACTTAAGCCTAAGATGTATTTCTTGAACCTTTGGTTGAAGAAGCAAGCCATAATTCTTTACATATAACTTTTCATTCATTTCATCAATTCTTGATCTTTTCTTGAACTTGGAAATCATTGTAATCTTGACTCTTTATCTTTAACGATCCTTCCAAAGCCTTTATTGTGAGAAGAAACTTACGTTTGTGCAAAAGCTCTTGATTTAACAACTTTTCTTAATCTTTTTAGCCATTTACTTGAACTTGATTGTACCTGAACCTGAATACATCTTTTGTACCGTTTTAAGCATAATATGTTCATAAATACAACCAAATACAATGCATAAACATAGAAATAACGCAACTAAAACATGTATAAAATGAGCGTTATCAGACTTCTCCACACCTCATCCTCATGATGTGGTTCAAACATCACTTTCAAATAATCCCAGATGACTCTATCATAAATTTGTTCTGGTCTGTGATATCCAAACTTTTCTTTGTACAACTTCCATAAAGTCAACATATCTTCTCTATCAAAGTGATGAACCATTTGTAGAAAACTAAGAAACGTCACAGATGAACCATCAACCCTCTTGATATCCCAATATGCTGTCTTACCTTGTAATCCTGATTTAAAAGCAACAATTGGTTGTTTGATACTTAGAGGCTCTGCATCCATGGCTTCTTCTTCAGTTACTAATGCAAGTTCTGTGTGAGCTTGCATCATTTCTACATCATCATCAACTTCAGCTTGCTCAATCTGCTATTGCTCTGCCTTATGCTCAGATTTATGCTTTTTACTGCTTTTCTTTTCTAACTTGTCTCCTGCTCTTTTGGAACTAGAGCTTTCTTCTTTCCTTTCATCAGTGCCCTTCAACACTTCAGTTTGTGTTACCTAGCCCGAGAGGTGGATCATTGAAAATTTTAAGCTCAATCTAAACCCTAGGTTGAGCATCTGAACCCCCCATATTTTCCATGTGACTGGGTCCATCACCTGAATCAGTTCCATGAGGATCTGACTCATTAGAAGTTGTCTTGGTTTGGGTCTTATTTATGTTACCACTGACCTGTGTTGCTTCTAAGCTAGTCACACTAGTGGCAGCCCTTACCAACATGCCACTCTCCACACCAGTGACAGCCTCATCTGCAACATTGTGAGTAGAACCACTAGCCTAAGGTAGCTCAGTGTTCTTTGAGTTAGTCCTTCGTTTGTATGTCTTTTTGGGTTGTTGTGAGGATGTTGCCAAAAGTGTGGGTGTGTGATGGGTAACAGCTGGGATTGCTGAACCTTCACCTATTTGGGTTTGTTGAGCAAGTTCCAACATTGTAGGAAAAAATGGTGTAACTGGCCCAGAAAAATCTTTTCGATCCCTCCTTATATTAGTAAAAAACCTTTTTAGTAAGAGAGGGAGTGGGATAAACTCTTTTATGACTTTTCTTATTTACAAACTGGTTGTCCAAAAAGAGTTGCAAAAACCTTGGATAGATAAAATATTTACTTGAAGAACTATCCAAGTTCTTAACCATACTATCAAAAATTAATTTAGAAAAATTAAATCTTTGATTATTTTTAGCGAAAAAAATTATAGCAGATGCTAAATTACTACTAAATTCATTCCAGCCAGTGGTCTTTGAACTTAGACATACTAAGACAGTATGGATTAAGAATTTCCACTAATGAGAGAAGTTTCCTTTATAAAATTTTAAAGCATCAATTTTTCTCTCATATCCCATCAGTGAAAGCTTTTCAAAAATTGTAGTATTTGGAAGATTCTCAATTCCATTAGCATCATCTAGAAGAATATCTCTTCTAATAGACGCCTCAGTAATGAGTATCTTCTGCCCATCTACAAGAGCATGTATTTTTACTTCCCCATTATGAGTTTCAACCTTAGCAGACGACCAAAACTGTATAATGTTGGAAATATATATAGTAGGTTTTACTGTTAAAGCAAACTTAATATAGCTTGCATTAAGGAAATCAATTATTTCAATAAAATCTACAGACTCATTATACTTTTCTAAAAATGCAACATTATAATGTGGTTTGGTAAAAGTTAGGTGCGACATGACGATTTGATTTGGGGGTTTTTCGATTTGATGATAAAAACTTAATTAGGGCTTGAATGAGAGTGAATGATGTGCTCGTGAAACTGATTGTTTGACGCAATTGGGGATTTATACCCTTTATAGAAAAAGTTACACAAACATACCCTGCACTCTCAACCCTAGCAGCAGAAACCTAGCAGTACTAAGTTAGACTTAACAGCACTAAGTTTATGCTTAGCAGCATTAACTTTTAACCAAAAAATTTGTCCAACAGTACTTTCCCAATATCTTTAAAAAACAACACTGCACTCAAATATTTTGAAGGGATTAAGTGTAAAGGAAGACACTTAATCCTTTTCAGTTGTATTTAACCTCTGGTTGTGTGATAACCATTAATATCCGTATAACTACTGCCTGTGATCAGATAGACTCATTAAAAGAGCCTTCTTGACAGGGTTTCCAGCTCGTGGCAGGTGTTGCCTCTAACACAAATGCATTAGATTCACTTTTTCTCGCTGTTCTCAATACCAGATGTCCTTAGACTAACTCATTATACTAATGAAAGTATAAAATGGTAAAGAGTGAGTTAGTGCGGTTACTATCTGACTAACTATGACATCAATTCATGTTCAAAATAGATTGATTTCAAGAAAAGACTTTAAAGAACTTCCTAACTCAGGTGTAAATATTTGTCAAGAGATTCCCAAATCTATTATATCATTAATCAGATGCACCACAGCAAACAAATCACCACTTTGCTTCTCACACACCATCAATACCAATCATATTGCTTGCTTAACCTGCAAATGTTAGTCAAAAAACCAAGAAAAATACAAGAAATAACATTTTACACCATCTAATTATACTCAGCAGTTGTTCAGAAAAACTAGCAGCATTAACTAGCAGTTCTAAATATAACTAGCAATTCTAAGTATAATTAGCAGCATTAACACAACAGTCTTAAGTACACTAGCAACACTAAGTATACTTAGCAGCAGAAACAATTTATTGACCTAATAACAGTACTAATCCTTTCAAAACATTACAAAAACGCAAAGACATAAGAATTTTCAAAGATTTATCATTCCAATACTGACAACCAAAAATTAAAATCTACCCACATCAAAAGCTTTTGTGAGCAAATCTGCAACATTATTATCAGTATGGATTTTAACATTTTGAATTAACTTCTTTTCATAACAATCTCTTATAAAATAATGTCTTATCTCAATATGTTTTGTTTTTGAGTGATAAACATGATTTTTAATAATGCACATAGTACTGCTATTATCAATATATATTTTAGTATGCATAAAATTGTACCCATAATCCAGCAATTGATTCTGAATCTAGAGCACTTGTCCACAACAACTTGAAGCAGCTACATACTCAGCTTCAGTTGTGGAATTTGTAACCACAGTTTATTTCTTGCACTGCCATGAAATTAACCTACATCCCAAAAGCTGAAAACCTCCTATTGTTGATTTTCTATCCAAGCTAGCTCCAATATAATCATTATCAGTGTATGCAACCAAGTCAAAAGGTGAATCTTATGGATACCAAAGGCCTAATTTGGGTTGACCTCTCAAATATCTAAAAATTCTCTTCACAGCATTAAGAGTTGAAACTTTTGGTGTGACTTGATATCTTGCACAGGCACGCACTGCAAACATAATGTCAGGTCTTGAAGCTGTAAGATACATCAATGAGCCAATCATTGATCTATATAAACGAACATCAACTTCTTCACCATCTTCATCTTTGAGCAGGGGCTTGGATGTTTCCATAGTTGTCTTTGCAGGCTTCACATCAGTAAACCCACACTTTTTCAAAATTTCTGTCACATACTTATCTTGACTGATAAATATGCCATCCTCCTTTTGCTTAACTTGTAACCTAAAGAAGAATGTAATGTAAGACCCCAACCCGATAAGGGTAGAAGTATTACGTTATGGTGACATATCAAAGCTAACACAAGCATATGACATAAATAATACAAAGTGAATTTCAATGGTTACAAGGGAAAAATCTGAAGATACAAGGTTACAACGAGAATTACAATAATTACTAAGTCTAAATATGAGCTCTTCTAGTCAACTCTAAATCCATGATAGCAATCTAAGCATAGTCTTCTAAGCCCAAAACACTCCACTCAAAACCCAGCTTCCAACTAAAACCTGCCGCGGGGAAAAGAAATGCGGCTGAGCTTAAAAAGCCCAGTGAACAGATATATATAACGAAACATAACGGTAAATAAGCATAAACAGCGAAAGAATAAGAATACAAAACGAAAAGCATAATCATGAAAGTCATACAAATATTAAGAAAACATAAAATCATGAATGCATGAGAACTGAATAAATAATGAATCAAGGAATGGAATGAAAATGATGAGAAGGGTCATATAAGGATGTGCCATAAGAACTCCATACATAATCCGTCAAATCAAATTAGAGCAAATACAAGTATACGAAGAGGGGAGACCTCTAAGTAAATAATAATAGTGTGAGAAGGAGTGCAAGGCACACACCACCTGGTCACCATAACTACATATACATAAAACCTAGGATGCATCCATACGCTCCCTAACATAATCATGTGTGTCAGCTCTAGACTAAGCACACATAAAAGGTTGGCCAATAGTGAAATCGCGATAAAATACATATACATAAGGGGGAACACCGTAGATCTATCACACCTCTACAGGGGTGTCATGCCTACGGTGCCATCAAAGACATGGTCCTAGTACCTCTTAAACTAGTTAAGCTCAGGCACGGAATATCATATCATACAAAATCAAAACTAGCATGGTAAGAGAAACGAGAAAGTAACTCAAATAAGCATGGCAAACACATAAGCATAGCATAGCAGAGACATTTAAATAAATGTCAGAATGGATCAATAAGAATGACAATCATACAATGAAAGTCATTAGTCAACTAAGGGAATCATATCAGGGTCAAAAGTCAAGTCATCAAAGTATCAAGGTTCATCGTCAAAGGTTCATAATCGAAGGTTCATAATCAAATGGTTTATTTAAAGAAATCTTTAGAAAATGGTTTTCATAAAAATGGTCTTTAATAACAGTTTTCATAAAAGTAGTCTTTAAAATTATTTTTCTTAAAAGATAGTAGAATTCCATGTAAAAGTGGTATCGCCTCATTCGTAAACATCATTTTAAAATAGTTTTTCTCAATACATTTCCATGATATAATTAAGAAAGGTTTTCGTAACTAGTCACCAAAATCAAATGAGCCTTCTAATTGTAAGATGATTCGAATACTAATATTACAGGGTAACGAACGAATTTTATCAAGCATTAATCACAAGGATCATAACGAACGAATGTCAAATAGATCATGAAGAACGAATCAAAGTATAAGGGAACATAGCAACGGCATAGGGAATCCTAATGAGTCAAGATTGAGAAAGTCATGAGAGCGAAAGCACCCTTACTGAAAAAGGGTAGAGCATCTGTACCTTAAACCGCCAGGAAAACACATACTAGAAACATAAGGATCGGAATAAACTCCTTCTTCAGCGAATCTACACGAATTATAAGTTTACTTATAAGTTTTCATAGTTTCTTAATCATATAGGTTTCATTTTAGTTTTCATTCCATTTTAGGTAACTTTCCATATTTAGCAACTTTCCAAAAATAGCAAGTTTCCAAATTTAGAAATATTAGTTATAAACATTCAAGTTTATCATTTAATCAATTTAAAAGTATTAAAGATGACCATATTAATAATTTAAGGTTCATAATGCCATTTATGTAAGTTTATGGTTCATAGTGTAGTTTTCATAAGTTTTAGGGTTTATTATGTAATTATCACAAATTTAGGGATTGATATGCAATTCTTATAAAATTAGGGTATAAAATGTAATTAATTTAAATTTACAGGTTTTCACAAGTTAGGTCCTTTGGTTTAAAAGAATGACAATTTAAACCCTTTAGTTTAGAAAATAAACACATAGCACCATTTTAATCCTTTTAACCCTTAACAGTCTTTTATACATACGAATTTAACACGTTTCAAATAATTTATGAATCACATTAATACTTCGAAATAAAATCTATAAAAATTCACACACGTTCCTCAATTTATTAAGTATTTTATGTAATTTTTACAGATTTTATTAAGTTGTATAGGTACGAAATAAAAATCCATTTCCATAACATGTTCCAGAATCATATCTGATGAAATACCCGACAAGTTTATACTTTGTTACCCCTTCAGATAAATTCATAAAAATCTACCAAAATTCCAGTTATTACTTGACATATAGATTATGACTCAGTTCAAAGTACACCTTCTAATTTGACACAGTTTGAAAATTAAAAATTATAAACACGGACTATTTTTCCAGACATACGAATTCGATTTGACACTTAATTTATAAAAAATTAAAAAGTTGCCTTCCCGACCTCTAAAAATCACAAGATTAATTTTCCCAGATAGCTATTTCATTGAACTTAATTTTAGACTCCAAAAACTCCCAGAAACACGTTCATATCATTTTTGTACAATCGATTTAAATTGGACAATTTTTCTAGACAGCACTTTTTCATGATTTCATGCAAATATTTAGGGTTTTTACATTCCAATCTTTATTCTTTTGATACAAAGGGATTATGGTTGATTTAGGACAGATCTAGGTTTACCCTAACAAGGTTTTAACCTGTGTTTAATGGTTCGAATCAAAACAGTAGCTATAGTTCGAGATATAGTGTTTCCAGATTCATGATTTTATGTGGTCACAAGTTATGATTTTACGAAGCTTTCTTTTATGATCTTATGTGTATTCAATTTGACAAGAATAACAAGTATGAATCAAGAATCAAAGATGAAATGGTTTACCCTTGATGCATGACAAAAGAAAAAGAACAAGGGCAAGATTGAACACCATAATTACGAGCCGATTTCCCTTGACAAAAGCCTTCGAATGGACTACCAAGAACCCACGATCGATCACCACTTCGAATCAAGAACCCACACGCCTAAAACACCAATTTAAGAACACAAGAAAGCCTCCTTTCCTGCTGTGTTTTTGGTCGAACAGAAGAGAAAGAGGAGCAGCAGCAATAGTCGGCTATTATGATAGAGTTTTTAGGGTTTTCAAAGGCCACAAATAATCGGCTTATAGAAAGAAAAAAATGGGAACCGACTATTTTGAGAAGGGTATGGGCCAATATTTGTTTGGTAATTTCAAAGATTAAGGCCCAAGGACTTGCACTAATGTGATAAAAGAATTTCGGCCCAAAGAACACAAATAAATAAAAAGAAAAACTTGCGAATGTTTTATTAGTTTCGACCCCCATGAACTTCCTTAAATGTGCCATACTCTGATTTATAAGTTCTCGTATCATGTCGTATTTACTTTAGGTTATATGTTCATATCGTATAGTTTGGAGTCATAACATGTTGTATAACTCAAGTTTTTAATTTATAGCGTATTTCAATAGTTCTTAAAATTTCAAATTCAAAGGGTATTTTGGTCATTTCAGATTGTGGTAATTTTGGGGTTTTACATGTAAGTTCACCCATTGAACTCATCTGAAATCTTTCATGCATAAGCTTTTCAAATTCAACACATAAAACCTTGTTTGGTGATCCAAAGATGATGTCATCAACATAAACTTGAACTAACAAGATATCATCTTTGTGCTTTCTGATAAACAAAGTTTTATCAATGTTCCCTCTACTAAAACCATTATTCAACAAATATGTTGACAATGTATCATACCAAGCTCTGGGAGCTTGATGTAAACCATATAGTGCCTTCTCCACCTTGTAAACTGATGAGTGGCCTTTTACTCATCATTTTATACCTGAAAAACCCCACAAAATTGACCAAAAACACTCAAATGGACCAAATATTGTTACAAATATCCTTGGATTGTGTTTTATGTGTTTCAGGTACAAAAGGATTGAAAACGGGGCAAATATGGACAAAACCGAGCGTGATATGGAAAAGAGCCGAAAACCGAAGCCGGAAAAGACATTATTAATTCGGATTAAATTCAAGCTCGGAAAATCCAAATGGCCCTAGGATTATTTTCATTTGGCAATATTGGTCCCTTGGTTTAACTTTGAAGAAATGGCAGAATGGCCCCTACAATTTCCATAATTACAACATTGGTCCTGGTGTTTTAAATCCATTTTATCCTATATCCTAAAATACCAACCGGATCCCACCATACTTATTATCAAACCCAAAATTTAACCCATTAAATCCAAGCCCATCACACCCACAGGCCCAATCCCCACACTTATGCTAAAAACGGGTCTTTGAGGGGTCAAACCCTAACCAAAATGGTCAAATCCAGAAATAAGCCATCATTCATCATCTTCCTAACCTCACTTTGCCCGCCTAATCCTCTGCAAATCCCTTAACCACCTCCCTAGTCACTCTCAACCTCACAACCATCCAAGAACATCACCATCGGTCCCCCCTCCACCTCAGCAATCCAAGGCACAAGAAATATGATCAACGGCTAAGAATGGAAGTTGTTGAGACCAAGAAAAATCCGAGGGATGGGAATTAAAGAAGAAAGCACAATTGGGATTACACTCACACAAGAAAAGCCCAAGTCAAGAAGATAGAAACCCTAGTTCCTTTCTTGTATAAATAGATAACTTAGCTTCAGTAGTTGACTAGGTTTATTTTTAGCTTAAATTTAGGTATTTTTCTCTTTTTTATTGTTATTTATCTTTTATTTACTTTCCAGTAATGTAATTTAATTTCAGTTAATGAAAATTTAATTTTTCTTGTTTTTATGTTCTTGGTCAACCAAAGCCTATGTACTGTAGTTATGCCACTCCCTTAAGTTTAGTTAAGCTTATTTAAGTCTGGAGAAGCTGTTTTCAGAACCTTGAAGCTTCTTTTGAGTGTTTTGAAGCTTTTATATAGGATATAGAAAATTTAGACCCTCAACTGCCCCTATTAAGCTCATAATAAGCTGATCTTGTTTTGAGTTACTTTTTACATTTTATTAGTTGTTTTTGGTCATATTGAGTAATGGTTAAAGTTCCAGTTGGTTTTGCAAAAGCTGAGGTACAAAAATTCAATATCAGTCAAACATCTTAGCAGACCTTGTGATTTTTGCATTTTCCCCTTTTTCAGCCCTTTTTGTTGAATTTTAATTCCATCATTTTAAGATGTCTTTAGCTATAATTTTGCACAAATGTTCTTGGCTGGCTTACCTTTCCATTTCCATTTTTTTTTATATTTTTAGGATTTTTATTTAAGAGCTTTCAAGCCCCTCTTTGCCCTGCTCCTAGTGTTACATCAGCAGCCCCTAGGTGAATTTTTGCTTATTTTGTGCTTATCAGAGCTTATCTCTGTTATTTATGGCTTATTGTGATTTTGTTTCTAGTTCTTAGTTAAATTTTAGCTTATTCTCATGCCCCTAGCTTATTAGTAGCTTATTTGCCACTTTTGCATTAATTTAGCTTATGAAAAGCTGTTTCTGAGCTTATGTGTGAGTTTTAAAAAGTTTGTCAGTTTTGTATTTTGCTTATTTTTACTTATGGGTTGAGTTAAAAAAAAAGCAAAACAACAAAAAAATTAAGTTTGCAAAAATGTGCATAACTGGGGTCGAACCCCAGACCTCTTGTTCATACACACACCACTCTACCATTGCACCCTTATGATTTCTTTAGTTAGATCATGCAATATTTATTTCTTAACCATTGTTCCTTTTTGCTTAAATCCAAATCCTATTGCTTATTCCCAGCTTATTTAAATAAGCTGGGACTTCCTTTACATTTTTCCTAGCTTCAGTTTTATATAAAGTATTTTTACAAAAAATTTCAGATTTTTCTCTTTTCATTTAGTATTTTTAATCATTTATTTTCTTTAATTTAGTTTTTAATTCGTATTTAATTATTTAAAAGTCAAAAAAATACAATTTTTTTTTCTAAAATTTTCTTTTATCATTTAGGACGTAGGAAAATTATTTTGGTATCCGTAGGATTAGTTTTTAATAGATTTGACGTTTATTCACGTTTTTAGTTTTCCGGTTACGTTATTTTAGTTTTCGTTTTATTAGATATTAGCACCCAAGTGACCCTCGTTCTTTCAAGCATTTTAATTCCGAACCTCAAACGATATCCTCAATTTCACACCTCGTTGGGACTACGACCCGGGTATCCACTTATCCGGTTATTTATTGATTTGCGTTGTGATTTGCACGTTGACCTTTTTCCGTAGAAGGTTGACTACTAGTGTAAATTTCTCCAAACCAATCAAAATAATGGCGCCGTTGCCGG
This sequence comes from Artemisia tridentata subsp. tridentata, assembly GCA_021014915.2. NCBI lineage: Eukaryota > Viridiplantae > Streptophyta > Magnoliopsida > Asterales > Asteraceae > Artemisia > Artemisia tridentata. Next base: position 269,119,806 of record CP139503.1, read on the forward strand.
GGATTCCCGTAGATCGTGATGATTGATGTGCCTGTTTTCAATCCAGCCGCCCAATATCCGATCTTTATGTTTATGTTTATCCAGGGATATCTTATTAATCCTTTTTGTGAAAAAAGATTTCGTTTCCACACTTAGATAGTAGTATTACCTTTTTACGTTCTATAGTTTCGGCATAATAGCCGGTACTTTGAATATTGAGGGCAATATTCAATTCTAAATGTGGGGGGGAATTCTTGCGAATTTGACCTAATTTTAAAAAATTTCACATTTTGTACCTACTAGTCCCCTAGCACCCCCGTTTTGACCAAAAATTTTAAAATTTTTTATTGTATTTTTCATGAAAAAGAAGTGCTTTGCACATAAAATATATATATATATATATATATATATATATATATATATATATATATATATAATAATTTGCTATACATTAATGCTTCGGTATTAGTGGAAGTTTAGACTTGATTAGGCTAGAACAAGGAGAATCCCGACTCTGCCAAAGTGTTGATTTGGCTGCTACCCTTAACGTTTAGGCTAAGTTTTTACGAATTGTGCAAATGAAAATGCTAAACGTGGAGTAGTCGGTTCTCTTTAGTGCTCATCGAAGTTTTTTGTGGCTTTTTGTTCCCATAAGCTTATTTCACCCAATACTAGTAATCTAGGAATAATTAAGGGTATTAGGTTTTGGTGATGATTAGTTTTTTTCTTCTTAAGAAAATTCTTGCTTATAAAAGTTGGGTACACATCAAGGTTACTACAAGTGTCGTGTAACATAAGCGGCGGTTCATAAAGTGGCCCTTGGATCTCTAATTCAGGATGTGTGAGGTCTTGGTCTAACGACCTTGGATCCTCATTTCATGAATGTCTAGAGTCTTGGAATTATCCGTAAAGTTCCGTTTAGTTTATAGTACACGAGATTTGGAGTGGTGGCACTAAAATCAAGCAAAAAAATGAATAAATCTTAAATTTATGTGCTATAAGCTACGGTTCGAGATCGGTCCTTGGATCCTTATTTCCAAAAGGCGTTTAAGACTTGGCTACCCTCTTATAATGGCCCTTGGATCTTTATTCAGGAAGGTGTAAGGTCTTGGTCTAACACCCTTGGAACCGCATTTCCGGAATGTATAAAGTCTTGGAACTCTCCGTTGTAACGACCCTTGGATCCTTTATTCCTAAGGTATAAGGTCTTGGAATTTCTCCGTGAAGCTCCGTAATTTATGGTAAAATAAGAAGTTAAGTTGTAAAAAAAAAAAAAAAAAAAAAAAAAAGAAAAAAAAATTCAAAAGTCAAAAAGATAAAAATAAAATAATAAGCCCCATTTTAAATCACCTTGATGTGGACCTCAGTTTTATGGCAACGGTTTTCGGAGGAAGATTAGAAACTAGTTAGCATCTAAACTAGGTATCTTTATCGGACTAAAAATTATCGAAACGAGAATTTGAAGAAATTCATTTCTCAACAAAAAAAAATAAATAAATAGAGGAAAATATGAATTTGGGAACAAGGAGTAATACACAATTAAATTCCATAAGTAGTGTTAGCATTTTACAAAAACGTTTGCACAAGGGTTTTAAACTTAGTTGGGGAGTATAAAAAAGAGGATGACGATTAAAATTCCCCGGAATCACCCACTTTGTGTGATTCCCGTTCTATGATGCCATTTTGATAATCAAGCATGCTATTTACGTTTTATCTCGTTTTTAATTACTTGCATTTTATAATAAGTCAAAACGGGATATTTTTGGTAACCTTGATAATCTTTTGATCGTTTCATTACTTTATATGATCAGATTGCTAGGGACTAGCAATTGTTTAGTGTGGAGGATTGATGAGTGGCCTTTTACTCATCATTTTATACCCGAAAAACCCCACAAAAGCGACCAAAAACACCCAAATGGACCATATAATGTTACAAATATCCTTGGATTGTGTTTTATGTGTTTCAGGTACAAAAGGATTAAAAACGGGGCAAATATGGACAAAATCGAGCGTGATATGGAAAAGAGCCGAAAACCGAAGCCGAAAAAGACATTATTAATTCGGATTAAATTCAAGCTCGGAAAATCCAAATGACCCTTGGATTATTCTTTTTTGGCAAGATTAGTCCCTTGGTTTAACTTTGAAGAAATGGCAGAATGGTCCCTACAATTTCCATAATTACAACATTGGTCCTTGTGTTTTAAATCCATTTTATCCTATATCCTAAAATACCAACCGGATCCCACCATACTTATTATCCAACCCAAAATTTAACCTATTAAATCCAAGCCCATCACACCCACAGGCCCAATCCCCACACTTATGCTAAAAACGGGTCTTTGAGGGGTCAAACCCTAACCAAAATGGTCAAATCCAGAAATAAGCCATCATTCATCATCTTCCTAACCTCACTTTGCCCGCCTAATCCTCTACAAATCCCTTAACCACCTCCCCAGTCACTCTCAACCTCACTACCATCCAAGAACAACACCATCGGTCCCCCCCCTCCACCTCAGCAATCCAAGGCACAAGAAATATGATCAACGGCTAAGAATGGAAGTTGTGGAGACCAAGAAAAATCCGAGGGCTGGGAATTAAAGAAGAAAGCACAATTGGGATTACACTCACACAAGAAAAGCACAAGTCAAGAAGATAGAAACCCTAGTTCCTTTCTTGTATAAATAGATAACTTAGCTTCAGTAGTTGACGAGGTTTATTTTTAGCTTAAATTTAGGTATTTTTCTCTTTTTTTTATTGTTATTTATCTTTTATTTACTTTCCAGTAATGTAATTTAATTTCAGTTAATGAAAATTCAATTTTTCTTGTTTTTATGTTCTTGGTCAACGAAAGCCTATGTACTGTAGTTATGCCATTCCCTTAAGTTTAGTTGAGCTTATTTAAGTCTGGAGAAGCTGTTTTCAGAAGCTTGAAGCTTCATTTGAGTGTTTTGAAGCTTTTATATAGGATATAGAAAATTTAGACCCTCAACTTCGCCTATTAAGCTCATAATAAGCTGATCTTGTTTTGAGTTACTTTTTACATTTTATTAGTTTTTTTTTGTCATATTGAGTAATGGTTAAAGTTCCAGTTGGTTTTGCAAAAGCTGAGGTACAAAAATTCAATATCAGTCAAACATCTTAGCAGACCTTGTGATTTTTGCATTTTCCCCTTTTTCAGCCCTTTTTGTTGAATTTTAATTCCATCATTTTAAGATGTCTTTAGCTATAATTTTGCACAAATGTTCTTGGCTGGCTTACCTTTCCATTTCCATTTTTTTTATATTTTTAGGATTTTTATTTAAGAGCTTTTTAGGGGCTTGAAAAGCTTTCAAGCCCCTCTTTGCCCTGCTCCTAGTGTTACATCAGCAGCCCCTAGGTGAATTTTTGCTTATTTTGTGCTTATCAGAGCTTATCTCTGTTATTTATGGCTTATTGTGATTTTGTTTCTAGTTCTTAGTTAAATTTTAGCTTATTCTCATGCCCCTAGCTTATTAGTAGCTTATTTGCCACTTTTGCATTAATTTAGCTTATTTCCATTTTTTTTTCCAACTGATCAGTTAAGAAAAGCTGTTTCTGAGCTTATGTGTGAGTTTTAAAAAGTTTGTCAGTTTTGTATTTTGCTTATTTTTACTTATGGGTTGAGTTTTAAAAAAAGAAAAACAACAAAAAAATTAAGTTTGCAAAAATGTGCATAACTGGGGTCGAACCCCAGACCTCTTGTTCATACACACACCACTCTACCATTGCACCCTTATGATTTCTTTAGTTAGATCATGCAATATTTATTTCTTAACCATTGTTCCTTTTTGCTTAAATCCAAATCCTATTGCTTATTCCCAGCTTATTTAAATAAGCTGGGACTTCCTTTACATTTTTCCTAGCTTCAGTTTTATATAAAGTATTTTTACAAAAAATTTCAGATTTTTCTCTTTTCATTTAGTATTTTTAATCATTTATTTTCTTTAATTTAGTTTTTAATTCGTATTTAATTATTTAAAAGTCAAAAAAATACAATTTTTTTTTCTAAAATTTTCTTTTATCATTTAGGACGTAGGAAAATTATTTTGGTATCCGTAGGATTAGTTTTTAATAGATTTGACGTTTATGCACGTTTTTAGTTTACCGTTCGCGTTTATTAATTTTCGTTTTATTAGATATTAAAAACCAAGTGACCCTCGTTCTTTCAAGCATTTTAATTTCGAACCTCAAACGATATCCTCAATTTCACACCTCGTTGGGACTACGACCCGGGTATTCGCTTATCCGGTTTATTACAATTGATTGTTGCGTTAAATCGTCGCGAGTTGACTTTTCTTCGTGAGAGGTTTTGACTTGTGACGCGTTTTGACCATCAATCATAAACCTTGTCAGGAAAATTAAGATCTTCAAAACCAGGTGGTTGTGAGACATAAACTTCTTCTTCAATACTCCCATACAGAAAAGCACTTTTCACATCCATTCGATACACTACAAAATCTTTGTATGAAGCATAAGCCAAGAATAATCTTATAGCTTCAATTCTTGCAACAGGAGAAAATACTTCATCATAATCAATACCTTCTTCTTGAGTGTATCCTTGAGCTACAAACCTTGCCTTGTTTCTGATCACAATGCCTCTTTCATCCTTTTTGCATCTAAAAACCCACTTAGTACCAATTGCCCTCTTCCCATTAGGCAAATCTACTAGTGTCCAAACTTCTTGAAGATTGAATTGTAGAAGCTCTTCTTGCATAGCTTACACCAAGCTTGGATCTTGTAATGCTTTATGAGCATTGTTGGGTTCTAGTTGTGAATGAAAACATGCAAACAAACAGTTTTGAAGGTCTTTGTGACCATTTCTTTGATGAAGGGATCTAGCAAAGTAACCTTGTTCCTTCAAATCTTTTATCATTTTTCTGGTTTGAACAGCAGATTTTGACTCTCCAATGATTAGTTCCTTACGATGATTCTTGTGAACTCTTGTAGTTGGAATAGGACTGACAGGTACTACATCTTCCATATTGGTTAAGTCAGCCTCTGCACCAAGTACATCATCATCAGTATTAGGATATATTTCTTTCAATTCAGGCATGTCTGGATCATCTGGATAATCATCATCATCAAAATATATGCCTTCCTTGTCAGCAACATTAACACATGGCTTAGCAGTATTAACAGAATTAGTACTGCTAGTGTTAATTTCTTCATTGGCAGCATTAACAATTGAATTAGCAGTATTAATAGAGTTTGTACTGCTAGTGTTAATTTTTGATACATCATCCTTTTTTTGATCATCAGTATGCTTTTCTTCATTAACCACTTTATCATCAGAAGAAGGATTTTCACCATCTTCTTTATCTTCTTTTGGATCTTCAGCAAGATCATCTTCTTGTGAACACTTTGACCCTTGGGTTGAGAAGGGTGAATCGACAGTCCAAATAGGCAACAAAATATAATCTTTGTCAGGTCTTGTCTCCTTACTAGCTTGACATGCATCATTACTTGCTTTTGTACCTGCAAAATTGTTAGACTCTGTACCTGCAACAACTGGCTCATAATTCACAGTCTTGGTTAGTGAATCAATATCAAAAAGCCAGTTTGGTCCACTCCCTGCAACATTAGGTGTACTCTTACTAAACCTAACATGCAAGTTCTCTTCCACATTCCTGGTCCTACTATTGAACACTCTAAAAGCTTTGCTATTCATTGAGTATCCAACAAAGAATCCTTCATCAGCCTTGCCATCAAACTTGCCTAAGTGATCTATGTTATTCAAGATAGTAACAAGACACCCAAATGGTCTTAAGAAATCTAGCAATGGTTTTCTTCCATGTAAAAGTTCATAAGGGGTCTTGTTGTGAGGCTTAACTACCTTACTTCTATTATGCACATAACAAGCAGTATTAACTGCTTCAGTCCAAAAAGTAGTAGGTAATTTAGAATAAACTAACATTGTTCTAGCAGCCTCAATAAGTGTCCCATTCCTCCTCTCTGCAACTCTATTCGATTGAGGAGTTCTAGCTATACTACACTGTCTCTCAATACCTTTCATCTCACAAAACTGGTTCATATCCCTATTCTTGAACTCCGTTCCATTGTCACATATTATCACTTTAACCTTATGGTTAACTAGGTTTTCTACCTTGGTTATGAAAGCCTTAAGAATGCTACTAGTTTCATCCTTAGTTGCTAAAAAGAAAACCCAAGTAAATCTACTATAGTCATCTGTGACAACTAGGCAATACATCTTTTTTATTAAACTTTTTACAAATGTTGGTCCAAATAAATCCATATGCAACATAGGTAAAGGCTGATTTATAGAGTTCACTACTTTGGGCTTAAAAGAAGCTCTGTGTTGTTTTCCCTTCTGACAAGCAACACAGATTTCAGTATTTTCAAAAACTTTTGAAGGTAATCCTCTTACAAAGTTTCCCTTAACCAATTTAATCATTGTTTGGAAATTTAAATGTCCAAGTCTTCTATGCCAAAGCTTAGATTCATCTGATGTAGCCTTTGTAAAGAGACAAGTCAAACCTCCTTTAGGAACCATATTCTTTAAATCAACACTGTATATGTTGTCTGTTCTTGTACTTTAAGCAAAACATGACTTTCATCAGTCAACTTAAAGTTAGGAGATAGGAAAAAAATTCAGTGTCAGTAAAAAGAACACTGTTCTTTTTGTCACACATTTGTGAGACGCTTAAGAGATTAAACTTAAGCTCTTTTACAAAGTATACATTATCAAAATCTAATTTATAAGTTTTGAATGTACCTTTGCCAGTGATTTTCCCTCCTCTGGGATTACTCCTAAAAGCAACATATCCCCCATCAATTGCTTCAAAATCTTCAAGATAGGACATGTTTCCAGTCATATGCATTGAGCATCCACTGCCAAATATTCCTTTATCTTCCAATTCCACCTGTGGATTGCCCTGCACATAAAGTAAGAAAATTAGTTCATTTTGGGGACCCAAGCCAATACTGACTTGGATCTGCCTTGTGCATCTACATAATCATACCTTTTTAAAACTATGGATGCACTGCTGTTTTTGGAAACATGATTTAAAAATTTAACTTTTGGTTTCCAGACCCAACAAGTTGAGGCCTTAACAGCATAAAAGTGATTTCCCAAAATAGTATCAGTTATTGCTTTTGGCTTGGCAGTAGAAACTACTACTTTTGCCTTAGCAGCACTAATTGCTGTATTCTTTTGAATGGGCCTTTTTATAGTTGAAGGTGCTTTATTTGAAAACTTTGACAATTGCTTAGCCCCATTCACTATTCTTTTTGTGTTAGCAGTACTAATGGATCTAGCAGTATTAGTTACTACTGCTAGTTTAGAAACATTTTGCTTAGCAGTTGTAACTGATGCTATTCCAGATTTCATTTGTACTGCTGATGGAACCATGTTTCTTTTAGCATGTGGGTAAGTATTTTTAGAAAAACTTTTATGATTCACCCTCCTAGCATAGTTTCAAACAAGCTTTTGATAGTAAAAAAAATTGTCCTGTAAGTGCTCAAAACTACCACAATGATAAAGAGCCTTGTTGATCATCTCAAAGTCACTTCCTAAGCTTTGAGATATTATTCCATTCCAATTCTTCTGATTACCTCTAGGCCTGTTGGTGTTCTCCCTAGGTTGCTCAGTGTATTCAACAATTTTCCTAGACACCTTATTACCAAAACTAAGTTTGACAAATTTAATATGTTCAACACTAGGTTTAGCTGTTACACTTTCAACCTTAGGTTTAGTCTTCACATGTTCCTCATTATCATCAGACACCCAATCTTCAATGATAGGTGCATCAGAATATGTATTTTCAGCCTTAGGTTTCTCCTCATTAGACTTGCTATTTTCTCCTAAAGGCTTAGCATTAGACTCACCTAAACAAGACAATTCAGGTATAGGAGGTACATACTTTCTAGTTATTGAGGGGGGAACTTCATTATAACCTATACCACTACCTCTCCTCATTAATTGACACTCAATTGTCTTATTTACACTTTCAGATGCAAACTCAAGCTTATTTACCATAACTTGATGTTTTTCTTTCTCCTGATAAGCTGCATCTTTTTCTTTTTGAGCCTTTTCTAACCTTTTAGTAAGTCCTATAATTTCATGCTCTTTAACATAAAGCTTATCTTCAAGAACATGAACTTTCTCTACATACTCTGACTCATTTTGTTTGAAAAATTCAAGTCTTTCCTCAACAGATTTTAAGCCTACCTTATAGCCTAAATTATCTAACTTTAACATTTTTACCTCTTCTATTAGTTTTTCATTCCTGGCCTTAAGTTCCTCAATATTATCTAAACAAGATTTATATGAACAACCAGAATCATTAGATACCTCAGAATCAGAACTTGATGAAGAAGAGTAGGCAATAAGTGCAAAGTTTGTTCCTTCAACTGCATGGTCACTCCAGTCATATCCTCCTAAACCATCACAAGACACCAAAGCTGTAGAAGTCTTAGGTTCCTCAGCTTTCCTTGAGCTCTCTCCAGTCTTGTAGTCTTGGCTCCTTGGTGCCCTGCATTCTCTTGCAAAATGTCCCTTCCTATGACAGTTGTAGCATTCAATCTTGGATTTATCAAAACCCAAGTTATCCTGCCCATTGACCTTGAGGTTTCTTCCAATCTTCTTTAGAAATCTTCTTGCCCTCATTGTCAACATTGTCATCTGCCACTTGAAGTCCATCTCTTCAAGATCATCTAGATGGATCTGTTCCAAATCTTCATGCATAATTTGAGGACTAGTAGATTGACCAGCCAGGAAAGCATAGATAACAGCATCACTCAAGTTATCAAGGGTTGTAGACCCAGCAGCATTAACTTGTGTGCCAGCAATACTAACTCCATGAGTAGTATTAACTGCTTCATTAGTACTGCTAGAACTGTTATTGGAGGAGGACACAAAAGCTAAGTTTTGTGTGCTTGAGGAGGAGCTAGATGACCCTTTGACTTCAGGTTCATAAACTTTAAGATTGTTATACGGATCATCTAAACTCATGGTATCAAGATCAGCCTTGTTACTCTATACCACATTATGTGTATTCCACTTTGGTGACAAGCTTTTCAGAAACTTTTGATTTACATCTTCTTGAGGAATTGAGACTTCCATAAGTGCTAGTTGACTTATAAGTTTCTGAAGTCTTTCAAAAGTCTGATCAAGATTCTCAGAACTTGGAGCAGCAAAATTTTCATATTGTTGCTTCAAAAGGTTCTTCCTGGTCTTTTTGTAGTAGCATTCCCACCAAACCTTTTCTCAATAGCTTCTAGCAACAATTTAGCATCCTTTATATGATTGAAGGTCAACTAATGGTCATTAGGAATCCCCATCATAAGAGTGCTTCTTGCCTTTACTTCCAGCCTTCTTTGTGCCTTGTCTTCAGCAATTTTGATAGGCAAAGTAATGATAACACCATCAGGAGAAGTTTCAGTTTTAGGTAGTTGATTGCCAGTCTCTATGACCTCCCACATAGAATAATCAACCATCTGGATACACTGCTCTATCCTCATTCTCCATAACTCATACTCTCCAGACTTGAGCATGGGCACCTTTGATGCAGTAATCATGTGTGTAGACTCTGACTCCATGTCTTCAGTAAGATAAGTTTAAACAGGTTCTTCTTGATTCACATCTTCTAGATCACAAGCTCTGATACCACTTGTTGATCCCAGTTGAACACTTGATCGAATCTCTTAGATTGTAAATGTTAAGTAATATTGAATAAATCTAATATAACTTATGTAGAAATTATTTTTGATTATATTAAAGTTTATGCGGAATCTAAACTTTAATCTTAAGAAGAATTTAACAATCAATATCAAACAAATCACTTCAATATTATTATTAATAATACGAATACTCAACAGTATTAGGGTTTACAACCTTGAAGTTTTCTAAAGAATCATGTATATATCTCTATGCCCTAGGACCTCCTATTATAGACTAAGGAGTCCTAGTCGGCTTACAATTGCTTGCTATACAAGATACATTTTAAAATAATCTTTTCTATGTTTATCCAACCGAATATACATGTTTCTCTCATAAGCAGTACTAACTATACACTCTAGCAGTTGTATCTTTAACTCTAGTAGTCTTAACTCTTCAGCAGTAGTAAGTTTGTTCTAGCAGTACTAACTTTTCTTCTAGCAGAACTAAACACTTAGAGTATTTTCTTTCAAGTTCATTAGCAATTGTAACTCTCAATTGGCAGCAGTAACTTTAAGTCAAGCAGTAGTAACCACTTGGTGTATTTTCTTGAACATCTTCAGCAACACTAGCAGTAGTAAAATACACAAGCAGTTGTAACCATTAATACTAGCAGTAGCAATGACTTAGAGCATTTCCCATCAGCAGTCTTAACCAAACAAGCAGCAACTCTAAAACCTAACATGATCGGAACTTGGCTTTAAGGTCGTCTAGGTTCACAATACTTCTTGGTTTTTGCCCATTCCACCATATACGAGCAGAGTCTCGAAGGGTGTACGTAAACATGTGACAGGCCACATACATAATCCTCTTCTGCATTCGAATAGCTCCTTCGAACAAGTGTAAAAAGTTATCTGGATCCCCCTTCTCATCATAGGTGCCTATGTGTGAGGGTATTTTCAGCCCATAGGGTAGGGGGTAGTCTTCAATCCATCTTACGAAAGGTGTGGTGGAACCCGTTGGTTCCGTGTACAAGCAATTGTAGGTTGGTATGTTCACAGGGACAATATTATATAGATTGTGGTTCGGGGTATGGCAGCAGGAATTTAACCACATTAGCATGGACAAATTGCACGCATACCGAAAGGAGGGTTCCCTCCGTTGGTGAACGGTTGGTATACTGGTGGTTGCCTAAAGCGTATGTTTCCATAAGACTAATGGAAAGTAGGGTTATTTGGCTAGCCATTTGATGGGGGGTATGGATTATGAGGATATGAATGACTTTGTAACGGGGGATACATACCATTGGGAGGAAGATTTCATCCCATATTTAACGAAGGCGGATTGCCTTCTACGCCTGATTCGTAAGAAGGCTGCAACGGAACCCCTGTCTCGGTTCACCCCAAATGAGCAGCTAGCAACAGAGGCAAGTTTACCTCCATACCTTCCCTTCACTGGCTTCTCTCATTAGAGCCTTTAACCGCTGCTCTCTCCCTTCTAGGTTGAGCTTGTTCGGGAAATTCTTCAAAACCCACAGATCTCCCAGTTGGCCTTCCACCTGTAGGGGACCCTATCCTTAGTGCTGAACGCGTTGTTCCTTAGGTAAGAGGCCTAGGTTCCGTCTCGATCTCTTCATCATAGTCTTCGCTGGAATATTCTAACTCCCTTCGTGTCTCTGTGTTCCGAGCTTGCCTTGATGAAGCGAAAAGTGTACCGCTTTTAGGGGGTCATTTAAGCCCTAAATCGTATTTATTTGATCAAATGTTGCCCTAAATCGTTCCTTTTGTCATTTTAGGTACTTTGGAGAAGAAATCTGGAAAAGGAAGCATTTTGGACATTTTTGAAACATAAAAGTGAAGAAAACGACAAAGTCTCCAAAGCTGCTGGAAAAGTACACTTGACGGCGTCAAGTATTGCTCTTGACGGCGTCATGGCTTGGCAAAAGAGGTGGATATGAAAAATACACGTGACGCGCCAGAGAGTTTTGCAATGGAAAGTCTGACGGCGTCACCCTTTAAGATGATCAAGGCCATCACGGTTTAAGTTAAAGAGAGACGGCGTCAAGCACTATTCTGACGGCGTCAACCCTTGACGCGCCAGAGAGGATTTTTGTGGACTAAAGAGGGATGGCGTTAGGAAGACCATCCGGGAACCCTAGCCACGGCGAGGTGACGGCGTCACCTCCTACAACGTGGCGCCGTCAGCCACTAAACTCTATATATAGTTTTGCAATTTTTATTCATAGTGTGCAACTTTTTGCGGAGAAACCCTAAGATGAATTTTCTGCCATTTTTAAGGGTTTTATACCCTTGGATCTCCCATGTTTAATTGAAGATAAGTAATCATTTAATCAATCAATATGTCTATGTGTTGTTTGATTGTATCTTGTTCTTGTCTTTTAATTAACATGCTAGGCTAGATTTATCTTGTGTTTGCTTAGATCTAATGAAACCTAACTATTGATTATTGGTTATTAGTGTGTTATTAATTGTATTGGATGATTGTTTATCGATGTTAGGCTTTAGAAAACTGGCTAACTTCCTATACGGTAACTTGCTTGAACGTCTTAAGAAACATGAACCAATGCGTACTAAGGTTTTTATGGTTGTATTTAATGCATGAGCGAATTCTAGTGATCCCATGTTAGGAGCTTCTTAGCCGGCTCGACATAGGAGTGAAGTAGGAGCTTGTAGAGTTGGGGAAGTACGTATGCCACCCCACGATTGGTATTAAGGAATACACCCGTCATCCACGCAATTAATACACACTAATCAATCGGTAAAAGATAGTTCGGGAGCAAGGAAATCTAAGTAAACACATTTCTCTCCATATAAGTTCCACGACCTTTTCATTTTCAGTTATTTATTTTATTTGCATTTGTAGTTATTTGGGTTAGATGACTAGCAACTAATTTCGCCCACTCCTTCAAACCCGAGATTTTACTTGCTTTCATAAAATTATAAAAATACAAAAAGAATCTTCCCTCACCCTTAGACCTATTAGAGTAGTTTTTCAATCCTAACGACACTATTCCCCTAGAGAACGATCAATCCCCCGGTACTTGCCACTTCACTATACTACATCGGTCAGGTACACTGCCTGGTGGGGATTGCAAGCCTCTTGAGATCCCTCGAGAGGTAAAACCTGTTGTAAGGTCGCAAAACCACGCATCATGCCTCCTGCGTGATCTCATTAAAGATTTCAATGTTTCGAAGTTAGCTTCGACAAAGGCCAGACTAATAACTGGTTCCAGATTGGCTGATGTCGAAGCATGGTGGTTTATTTCTGGGTGAGATCTTGTTGTAAAAGTGGAAACAATTATTGGGGGAAGGTTGTTGGGATTGTTGACTGGTACTGGTGTTCTGCTCGAGAATCCCGGCGGGGGAGTATCTTTGTTAGGAATTAAATGTTCAAGGCATTGGTTTTGTGTTTGTACTGCTAAGGAATAATACTAACAGAACTAATGGAGTTAGTACTGCTAGTGTAAATATTAGTACTGCCAGAGTTAAAGTTGAAGACTGCCGAAGATATAACTAACAGTACTAACTGACTGAGTTAGTACTGCTAGTATAGAAGTTGGTAATTCTGGTTTGCATGAAGACTGAAGATAGTACTGCTTAGGAAGACGTGTAAGAAGATAAGTATATAATAGATTTTGTATATATCTTATATAGTTAGAATTATACGGATATCCTACATGTTTAGAATATCATACTTATCTTGTAAAGGACTCCTTGTGCTATAAAAGGAGGTCCTAGGTTAGATGATTAGTGACGTATGTTTTGCTAAGCTTCAAGCTTTGTAAACCCTAGTGATCAGCAAGATCACTCGTATTATATCTAATAATATTGAAGCGTTTGGTGATATTCATTGTTCATATAAACTGTTCATACAATTATTGTTACATAGATAAAATCTTCTAAGTATCAAGTAGTAGATTTCGCATACTATTTGATATACACTCAAAGTATCCTCAACACAAGTCACGTATGTTTAGATCCTCTCAAGTGGTATCTGTAACACCCCGAAAATCAGGTCCAGCGGAAGCATACATGTCACCGGGGCGCTACTCAATTGGTATCACAACACAAGGTACAAAGAACGGTTTTACCTTAACCGTTTAGAAGAAAGTTTCATTATCAAAACGTTAAGTTTACATCATCTGAAAATAGTGCGGAAGTAAGGCCCAAAACGATTAGAGCGGTCCCAAATATAAATATCAGAGTCGTCTATGACCATGCCTCTTGCCAAGCGCCTCCAGAGATAAGCTATAGCATTAAACCTGAAAATACATGCTAAAAGGGCCAGCTTACGCTGGTGAGTTCATAGGTTTTAGTTTAAAACAGTTTGGTTGAACCAAAAGGTTTTCAAGTTCAAATCATCGTCCGCAAGCAAGTCAAGTCTAACGTAGGCTAACACTGCCTAAATCACGGGTTAAGAAAAAGTATAATAGTGGACCAAGATAAGGGATTTGCTACACTGGACTAAGATCGATGAAAACCACGAGTTCCAATAATACTTCCAAAACCAATCATTCCAATATCAAAACGAGATCTCTAGTAGGGCCCTAAGCGACTCTAGCCAGGCAACATGGCTATAGCAAGAGATTGCTACCCTGGTCTAGGCCGTAAGCATATATCTATTCTTAGCTAGGCATCATGGTTATAGCAAGGGATTGCTACCCTAGACTAAGTCAACATCTACCGTAAGTCTAACTCTTAGCCAGTCAACGAGTTATAGCAAATCCAAAACGACGGTTAGGTCCATTCAAAATAGTTTAAATGTTTTCACTCATGAATACCAGATAAATCACGTAATGCCATCAAATAACCAGATAAATCACGTAACGCCATCAAATAACCAGATCAAATATATCAGCCAAATAGTCAAAATAGAGCAACCAGTTTACGTATTCCAAATAAACAGTCATGAGTTTAGTTAAAAACGAGCATGTATTCTCCCTTGAAAATAGTTAGAAAACCGGTAAAAGTAGGGGCCATGAACTCACCTTAGCCACAGAAATGCAAGATCACAACTGACACGACTGGCATCGAGAAGCAAGACATAACGGTCTCAAGATATACGGCACGACGGTACACAGAGGTACAAGCACGACGGTACACAATGGTCTAGGATCGGCACAACCTAATACGTATACGATCATCTCAAAACACGGCTCGCAAAATAATAAAGTCTATAAAAGACAACGTGTCGTAGTTTTCGTGGATTACTCAGTTTTCAAAACTTATCAAAAGTTTAGTTTCAACGTTTCGTGTGGTGTGGTAAGAAGACATAGACTCGACATACAACTCACGCCAAGGAGAAGAGACATCGACAAACTCGAGGGAATACTGACGAGAACTCAAACCAAAGAAGACAAACCTAGAAGCTAACGACAAATAAACACCTCAAGTAATTAAATCAGTTTGTACGTTTTGACATTTACCCCGTTATCCCCAGATAATTTGTATAAAACATACACGTTTTATAATAAAAATAAATTTAACTAATAAAATTAGTTTTTCTCAAGTCGTCGAGACTTGGATTAACTGAAATTACAATATTTAACAAGCTTATGTCTCGCTATTATTCTCGTAATATTAGTTTAGGTTTTATTGAAGATTTTGTATCTGGTCCGAGTCTTAATATATTAAATTCTATTCGAGTTTAATATATTACGTCGTCACAATTCCCAAAATGTTCAATAAGTCCGCCATCTAATATCGTGTAACACCCCCAAATTTTGTTTGTGGCAGCGGAAAAGTAATTTGGGTGTTACGGTGAGGATCGAAGTTTAAATCTCAGAAAACGGTCCAGAATATGCATTTTGAAAGCTATATGTCATTCGAAGAATCTTCTTGATACAAAAGTGATTTATTTGATTTGAAAATCTCATAAGAAAATGTGATAATTTAGAAGGAATGACATATTTGATTTTACACCATTAAAGTTATCAGAGTAAAGGATGCCCATTCCGTGTCTTGTCCTGCTCCGTTAATTACCTGAGATAAACATGCTTAAAACGTCAACACAATGGTTGGTGAGTTCGTGGAGTCTGATAGAAAATATTTCTCTTTTGAAAGGTGTATAGTAATTGTCGAAATAATTAATAATCCTTCATGAAATAATTAATACGTTGTGTTGTATAAAATTCACAAGTCAATCATGTATGATCCCTAAAATCATAAGTTTCAAGTTATAGATGCAGATGAGCTACGTTGTTATACGCTCGATATAAACTGTTGAGGCAGCTTTTACATGTAACGATATACTAAGCATTTTGAGTTGTCTTGTGTAGAATTCTCATTTAAGTCACATATGATAACAGTTAAAGTTCAAGTACGGGCTTCATAATCATAACACGTAGTGATATAATAATCTAATGTCTGAAGTCTATCAGTTTAAAGTGGTGGTCTTCTAATACAGCTGTATCCTAGGATATATATGAAACATTCATATATTCATAAAATTATATTGCCCTAAGCCTCATGACACGCAAAACGTTAACAGTGTACCGTAAAACGGAGTGTCCCACCAGGGTCTCTGATGGGTTTTTATGGCCCTCGAGTTAATAGGTACTTGCCAATTCCTATTTTTCTCAAATATAGTGCATCGCGACTAAATACGACTAACCAAATAGGCATTCCGTCACAGTATTTAGTGGGATAGGTCGTCAGCCTCTAACAGGTTTCGAAGCTGTTCACTATATTCGCGCTCACCGCAGTGATTAATGGCTCATGATAAAGGGACTTTTGGCAATAATTTGTGCTTAGGCAATATAGGTAAATCATGCGTAATTTTAGTATTGGCAATTATTTATAGAGAGATGTAGAAATATCATATTAAAGTAACAGTACATTCATTTGACACATGAATGCGTACAATGAGTTTAGTATCATGTTACATCAAGTAGTTCAGAGATGTTATGTTTCAAGTTCCGTGTTTAAGCTAAACAGATAATTTGCACATATAATGAGCATGTATTCCTTTTAAGTATGATTCAAGTAGATAAAGCATAGTTGATAATTTCGAGTAAATCATAAGAGATTTCAAGTAGTATAAAACAGTTAAAGCATGTATCTCCCCCAAAAGAGTTATTAAAAGCAAGTGTGAAAAGTAGGGGCCACGACTCACGGTAAGTCATAAGGGTTTTCATAGTACTTATAGAAGTATAAACGTCAAGCAAATCATATATTTGATAATGAGTAAAACATTTATAAGCATGTATCTCCCCCAAAAGAGTTATTAAAAGCAAGTATTAAAAGAGGGGGCCACGACTCACCTTAGCTGTAAGGTCAAAGTAATGCTATGTCAAAAAGTATCACGGAAACGGCTCCCAGCGACGACCTGAATAATAAGGATGTCTAAGATTTAAGCCTGACTTATCGCGAATAATGATTTGCAACAGTGTCGAGTGACAAAATGGTTTTTGTGGCAAAGGTGGCTTGTGTGGTGAAATGTTTAAAGTTCAAAAACAAAGTTATATACTATATAACTTGTTTGTATGTATAATGTATCGTTGATGCTTACGTTCTCGTCTTAAATACGTATATAATATATCAAGAGTTAGTCGGTTATAGTAGATGTGAAATATTTCTGTTAACTGAATTAATGAGTTTATGTAAAGATAATTGTTCCTGATTGATATTAAGTTAATCAAAATAACTTAAGTTATATATTTTAAAATCACTATGTTAAACATATTTACTTAGATGGGAAAGTGGTAAAATGTATAAGTTTAGTAAACTTTATAAAAGTTTTGGATAAAAATGTCAAATTGTTCAATCCTTGAAGTTGTAAAAAGTTATATAAGTTACACATTTCTAAAGTTTTTAAGAAAAATGTTATGTGGTTCAAAATCGAGGGCTGAAAGTGTAAATATTATTATAAGCTTTAACCTTATAAATGTTTTTAAGAAAATGGCATGTGATTCGAATTGGAAGGGCTGAACTTGTCAAAATGTGAAAGTTGCAAAAATAACCAAAATGATAAAACTAACTTCGCTAAGGCTCGAACTCGAGACCTCTAGCTTACAACCAAACGACACAACCAAACTGAGCTAGGGTGTCACTTGGTTATGTTTTACGTTAAACTCTACTTAAAGTCTCGTTACGGTGTTTTATTTTGTGTAAATTTTTACTCAGTGAGTCGAACATTATATAATGGTTAGCATGCAAATTACGTACGTGTATATTAGTCTCATTTTATTATGTCACCTCAAGCCTAGCTACAATATCATTGGAATGCCACGATTATATTGGGAAAAAAAATGAATACGAGAAGATATGAAACGAGATGAAAAACTTTAGCTAGTCGAACATTATATAGTGAAATAAAAAAAATGAAAATAGACAAGTGTGAGTGTTTAAGGTGACTTACGACACCATGTAGGTGGGTCGCTTCGACTGCTGCGAACGAGAAGGGGGTGAGAACTTGGTGGCTTGCTTGGTGGTGCACTAGAGTCTCGAGTGAGGCCTTGGTGATGACTTGTACGTACTAGCAACTCTTGTGGTGATCCTGGAGCTCTTCGACAGTAAGCAGTGACCAAGAGAAGAAATTGAAGTGTTTTTGTGGAGTGAGTTGAGTGTGTTTAAAGGATGAAAAGGGACCGAAAAATATATAGATGAGTCGAGGTTATTAGTATGGTGTTGATCAGGAGCGAAAGGATGGGTTCCTTGCTCTTGTTCTTCTTCCTTCTTCTCTTCTTTACACGACAGGAACAAAAAAAAATAAAGGAGGTGCACTTGTACGAGCGTCAGAAAGGAAAAAGAAAAAGGAGTTTGCATGTTTGTTTTCGTATGAATAGGTGTGGAACTGGAAGGTAATGAGCTAGAAGAAAAGTGTATGTGTTTGTATGTACAAGTATCCCACGTACACTATATGTTACATATATTGCTACATGAAATGGCAAGTTGGCTTTGAAATGTGGAATTTAAGTTATACACGTCTCTATCATTAAAATTTTACACGTAAGTATCATTTGGAAAGGTTGCATGTTATGGTTAAATCTTATTACACGTTCAAATATATGTAATACTTACACGTTCATATATTTATCTCACCATATACATTGCATGGTCAATATTTCTTGTTAAAGGAATACTACACGTAAAGGTTATTTGCATTTATGATTTGCATGAGATGTGGCACATATATTATTAGTTTAAGGTATAATTTAATCCCGATAATTACTAACATTAAGTCCTTAAGTCACGAAACTTAAGACCGGTTAACGTAAAAATATAACGTTTATAAAAATATCAAAATTTATTAATATATTCCAACTAATTATATTAAACGTGTGATATGTTTAACGGAGAACGTATATGGTAATAAAATCTAATAGGTTTGAGTATTCGTATTACGTAAAGAGTATAATACAAAATAAAAATATAAATATAAAAATAATAAAGTGACAACTTATCCTAATCTTATGTTGGTCGTGAGTATAGTATAATAAAGAAAATTTTAAATTTCTCCATAAAAATGGGCTTTGTTAAATGATAAGTCAAAGGTATTATTAATTAACAAATATTATCATGACGGATTTTTGTAGGATCTTACAGTATCTACCCCTCAATTTTGAACTTCGTCCCGAAGTTCAGTCCGTGATAGGTGTTGAAAAATGTGGCGTTCTGAGGTGAGAGTTCATAGAAAATGTTATCGAGAGATTTGTTATTTGACTATCCTGCGGCGAGATTTTCAACTAGATTTATTAATACTAGCCTGAATAAATTTGGATGTTTGATCAATAATTCGATTTATGGGCTACGAATAGTGAAAGTAACGGCCGAGAGCAGGAAATATTTAGCACTTAATGTTTAGTGTTCTAACGGTCGAGACTAGGGGATTTTTAGTGGTAGTGATTTAAAATTTAATGATCGTGAATAGTAAAATAACGGGTATTTTCTCCACTTATATTCCCTATTTAATCCTATCCACTCTTTTCCTTTTTCACTTTTCCGCTTCCCCTTTTCATTCAACATCTTTATCTT
The DNA here is from genome assembly GCA_021014915.2 of Artemisia tridentata subsp. tridentata. Lineage (NCBI taxonomy): Eukaryota > Viridiplantae > Streptophyta > Magnoliopsida > Asterales > Asteraceae > Artemisia > Artemisia tridentata. Next base: position 269,139,414 of record CP139503.1, read on the forward strand.
CTCCAAAAAAAATTTCTCACCATGCCGTCGATTGTCATCTTGGCCGCTACCGTATACATTGTCCTTGTCGCCGTTTATCTGGCCTTCTTCCCTGATGAAAACTCTGACTACTACATCGCATCTTTGGTGTTCATTGTACCTCTCACGATTTTAGCGATCAATGTGGATAAGATTTTGGGGTGAGGATCTCGGCTAGTGTAGTTAAAATGTAGCTTTGTTATGTGTCGATGTAATCTTTAATGAATAAAATCTCGTTTATGTTTAGTTAGAAGTCTCGATATAGCTTTTAATATTTTGTTATGTTTATGACGCAGAACAATCAAGGTGCTTCATCCTATGGTGGCTCTTGCTATCGTTGGGTTGATGGGGGTTATCGTTTCTATGGTGGGTCAACCGATTGAAGATTGTATGCCTTACATTGTGTTTATTGTGTTGTTAGCACTTCCGATGTTAATCATTTCACTATGTATTAACTTTCGTGGTTTCAAATAAAATTTATGTTATTTGTGCTTTCCATAGATTGTTGTGAGTTCTTATAGTTTCTAGTTTCGTATTTTTCTCGACTTCGTATAATAGAGCAGTGAGTAATGGGTAATGAGTGTAGATCGGACTGAGGTTGGCTAAAAGTGAGGTGTATGAACAAGTTATTTTGTTTCGAGATCTTGTTTTTGGAATGAAAATTGTTATTCTATCGTGTTTTGAAAGTGCACATGATTCAAAATTTTTAGAAACCACAACTTATGGTGTAAACTATTCGTCAAATAAAGAGTTTGTAGATTTTTATTAATGAGAGTTTCAGACGAGATTTTGATGAATGTAAAAATAGTTGTTGAACCTTAGTTTAAGAAAAACTTGTTAGATAAAATCTTAAGTGATAATACAAACTTGGTTTGCTTTATAAAGCCGTGTTTTACTTTAATAGCTTGTTTGCATTTATTTTTCAAGTATTCAAGTTGTTGATTATGTGTGGAAATCAGGGGAGTAAATCAATATATCATAAAATGGAATGTGTTGTAGTTAAATAAATCATTTTGTTTCTTAAGATTGTTAACCGTTGTTTGAGGACAAAAGAGATACACGAAAGTGATTTGTTTTGGTTGTAGTTGAGTCTACAAAGATGAAATATGCCCAAATAACTAGACAGGGTTTCGTTTGAATTTGTTGAGATTGTTGGGAACTTAAATGAAACAAAGTATTTGGCAATATATGATTTTTGTTGAAGTCATTTGAGAATATGACAGTCGGGCTGGGCTTTGATTGTCACATGCTTGAGTATTGGAAAAGATTTATTACACATGATTTCTTGGTGAGTACCTAATTGAGACGTATGAAATTATTGATAAATTTTTTAGTGAATGATCCAAAGTAAACGGGTATGAGTCGATTAGATTAGAAATAAATCTTAAGTTCTTAAGCTTAATTAGAGTTGGGTTCGAGTATTAATGATAATCAAGGGTGTGTTGGTTTGTTGTTGACAATAGGTCGAGAATAAATGTTTCAAGGATAAGTTTAGTTTGGCGAATGTGAGATGTTGAGCACATATCCCATGCAATATTTGGTTACTAGATAGTTTCGAGATTATCGAATTTCGTATAATGCCTAAGAGTTTCGAGAGAACGTTAGGAGGTTCACTATTTCCTAGAGGATGTGTATTCAAATCGTATGGAAAGTATTATTTGTATGTGGCGTGTTCAGGATTTTTAAATCATAGTGGGGCGTGTTTAACGCGATTTGTTCCTGCCTCTTGCGTTGAATTGCGAAAACCAAAGTAAATATTTTACTTACCACGTATCTCAGAGCTAGTTGTTAGTTTTACTAGACATAGATTTTGAAAGTTTTACCGTTTGAATACAAACAATTATATTTCTTATTTGAAAGATATTTTTCCAAACCCTTATAAATATCATTGGCATGGTTGGGTTACCTATACACACACAATCAATGGCTTGTAAGCTACCACATACCGTTGAACAAATTCAACTGTACATCAAAGCAGAAACGGAGGGTAGTGACGTGGATCATCAAAATGCTATTGTGAAGGTCATTTTACAGTTTGAAGCTACGAAACAATTGAAACGACGACTTAGGGAAAACTATGCTAAGTGCACAGACATTTCAGATGGTAGGAAGTATGTGATTGACAAGTTTTTGTATGATGAATCTTGCAAGGATGCTGCTGTCATCGAATCGTTGTGGTCATGTGTTCATCAGATAGATGACCAGATTTCTAACAAAGTTCGTTGGAGCTTGGAAGAGAACGTTGAAGCTGCTAGGGTTGAACATCAACAACAACAACAACAACAAAAGCAAAAGCAACAAAATCCACCACCACTACAATATCAACAACAACCACAACTACAACAAGGTGCATCAAGTTCATCTACACCAAGGGTGGTTGTGCAACAACAACATTTGCCTCATCTGGATCATTTCCAGCCAAGTTTCGAGGAAAATGTGGCAGTTGATGATGGTGGTTGGACTCCTGCCATGGATTGGGAGCTGAGCAGGTTGGAAGCTCAATGGGAGGAAGAGAAGTTGGCGAGCTTTGATCCTTATGATGACGGTTATGATTCCAACAATTCTCAGACTTGGGATCATCCGGACTACCTTTGAAGTTTAGGTTTAGGTTTATGTGATGTTTTAATTCAGTATCGTTTGTAATGTTTAAGTATTTCCGTCTAGTTTCTTTGAATAATATGGTGTTTGAATGTTTATGTTATGAACACAACTTGGAAAAGAACTCATTATTCTGCTAGATTTAGATATTTTACAGAAATCTGTGCGGGTAATCTACTTGTTAAACAAAAAGTTTTGTCGATAACAGATTTTCACATAGAGATATTTGAATGAAGATTCGGTGTATGTAGAGAAGTTGCTGAATTCCGGCTTTTAGGGTATGGGAGATCTTGTTTGTTCTTCATGTGAGGAAATAGTTAATGCAAGTGGTTAGAACAGTAAGAGACAGTATTACGATAGGAGTGTTGCTTTGAATTCGTATACTAACACTATATATCACTATTTAGAGGTTCCAATGAGAGTTATGCTGTGTGTTTGATGAATTTTTATGGTTATCGTTTTCATACTAGTGCTTTTACAGATATAAATAAGCCCACTTATTTATAATTCGTTATTTACATAGAAAGGCGTCCCAAACAATGTAAATAAGGAAATATAAACTTATGGTTCGGCGCTTTACAATTTCTTTATTTAGATAAAAGGCATCCCAATCATTCAAATAAAGACATTGCAACTCATCCTGCTTAAGAATGTCTGATTTAATATTCATATTAGTCCACAAAATAATTCCTGCGCGGATTTTCTGGAAATACATAAAGATTTATTTCACATGTATCTATAAAGATGTGCTTAAGATAATTAAAGATGGTTGATACATTACTTGAAATAGTTGGTGAATATATATATATAACGTTGAGTGTGAAATAGTATAGTGTATAATGTGTGAAGAATAAACATCAAGTATGTCAAGATTAGTACAAAATAATCTTAATAGGTAATGTATTGAGCACGGCAGTCTGCAGACACGGAAGGCATAAGATGATAAGGTGTAAAATCATTTATTTTGAAAATGTGGTTATAGTTTGATGTTTTAAAACGTTTGATTCTCTATAACCATAGGCTCTGATACCAAACTGTAACACCCCCAAATTTGGTTTGTGGCAGCGGAAAAGTAATTTGGGTGTTACGGTGAGGATCGAAGTTTAAATCTCAGAAAACGGTCCAGAATATGCATTTTGAAAGCTATATGTCATTCGAAGAATCTTCTTGATACAAAAGTGATTTATTTGATTTGAAAATCTCATAAGAAAATGTGATAATTTAGAAGGAATGACATATTTGATTTTACACCATTAAAGTTATCAGAGTAAAGGATGCCCGTTCCGTGTCTTGTCCTGCTCCGTTAATTACCTGAGATAAACATGCTTAAAACGTCAACACAATGGTTGGTGAGTTCGTGGAGTCTGATAGAAAATATTTCTCTTTTGAAAGGTGTATAGTAATTGTCGAAATAATTAATAATCCTTCATGAAATAATTAATACGTTGTGTTGTATAAAATTCACAAGTCAATCATGTATGATCCCTAAAATCATAAGTTTCAAGTTATAGATGCAGATGAGCTACGTTGTTATACGCTCGATATAAACTGTTGAGGCAGCTTTTACATGTAACGATATACTAAGCATTTTGAGTTGTCTTGTGTAAAATTCTCATTTAAGTCACATATGATAACAGTTAAAGTTCAAGTACGGGCTTCATAATCATAACACGTAGTGATATAATAATCTAATGTCTGAAGTCTATCAGTTTAAAGTGGTGGTCTTCTAATACAGCTGTATCCTAGGATATATATGAAACATTCATATATTCATAAAATTATATTGCCCTAAGCCTCATGACACGCAAAACGTTAACAGTGTACCGTAAAACGGAGTGTCCCACCAGGGTCTCTGATGGGTTTTTATGGCCCTCGAGTTAATAGGTACTTGCCAATTCCTATTTTTCTCAAATATAGTGCATCGCGACTAAATACGACTAACCAAATAGGCATTCCGTCACAGTATTTAGTGGGATAGGTCGTCAGCCTCTAACAGGTTTCGAAGCTGTTCACTATATTCGCGCTCACCGCAGTGATTAATGGCTCATGATAAAGGGACTTTTGGCAATAATTTGTGCTTAGGCAATATAGGTAAATCATGCGTAATTTTAGTATTGGCAATTATTTATAGAGAGATGTAGAAATATCATATTAAAGTAACAGTACATTCATTTGACACATGAATGCGTACAATGAGTTTAGTATCATGTTACATCAAGTAGTTCAGAGATGTTATGTTTCAAGTTCCGTGTTTAAGCTAAACAGATAATTTGCACATATAATGAGCATGTATTCCTTTTAAGTATGATTCAAGTAGATAAAGCATAGTTGATAATTTCGAGTAAATCATAAGAGATTTCAAGTAGTATAAAACAGTTAAAGCATGTATCTCCCCCAAAAGAGTTATTAAAAGCAAGTGTGAAAAGTAGGGGCCACGACTCACGGTAAGTCATAAGAGTTTTCATAGTACTTATAGAAGTATAAACGTCAAGCAAATCATATATTTGATAATGAGTAAAACATTTACAAGCATGTATCTCCCCCAAAAGAGTTATTAAAAGCAAGTATTAAAAGAGGGGGCCACGACTCACCTTAGCTGTAAGGTCAAAGTAATGCTATGTCAAAAAGTATCACGGAAACGGCTCCCAGCGACGACCTGAATAATAAGGATGTCTAAGATTTAAGCCTGACTTATCGCGAATAATGATTTGCAACAGTGTCGAGTGACAAAATGGTTTTTGTGGCAAAGGTGGCTTGTGTGGTGAAATGTTTAAAGTTCAAAAACAAAGTTATATACTATATAACTTGTTTATATGTATAATGTATCGTTGATGCTTACGTTCTCGTCTTAAATACGTATATAATATATCAAGAGTTAGTCGGTTATAGTAGATGTGAAATATTTCTGTTAACTGAATTAATGAGTTTATGTAAAGATAATTGTTCCTGATTGATATTAAGTTAATCAAAATAACTTAAGTTATATATTTTAAAATCACTATGTTAAACATATTTACTTAGATGGGAAAGTGGTAAAATGTATAAGTTTAGTAAACTTTATAAAAGTTTTGGATAAAAATGTCAAATTGTTCAATCCTTGAAGTTGTAAAAAGTTATATAAGTTACACATTTCTAAAGTTTTTAAGAAAAATGTTATGTGGTTCAAAATCGAGGGCTGAAAGTGTAAATATTATTATAAGCTTTAACCTTATAAATGTTTTTAAGAAAATGGCATGTGATTCGAATTGGAAGGGCTGAACTTGTCAAAATGTGAAAGTTGCAAAAATAACCAAAATGATAAAACTAACTTCGCTAAGGCTCGAACTCGAGACCTCTAGCTTACAACCAAACGACACAACCAAACTGAGCTAGGGTGTCACTTGGTTATGTTTTACGTTAAACTCTACTTAAAGTCTCGTTACGGTGTTTTATTTTGTGTAAATTTTTACTCAGTGAGTCGAACATTATATAATGGTTAGCATGCAAATTACGTACGTGTATATTAGTCTCATTTTATTATGTCACCTCAAGCCTAGCTACAATATCATTGGAATGCCACGATTATATTGGGAAAAAAAAAATGAATACGAGAAGATATGAAACGAGATGAAAAACTTTAGCTAGTCGAACATTATATAGTGAAATAAAAAAAATGAAAATAGACAAGTGTGAGTGTTTAAGGTGACTTACGACACCATGTAGGTGGGTCGCTTCGACTGCTGCGAACGAGAAGGGGGTGAGAACTTGGTGGCTTGCTTGGTGGTGCACTAGAGTCTCGAGTGAGGCCTTGGTGATGACTTGTACGTACTAGCAACTCTTGTGGTGATCCTGGAGCTCTTCGACAGTAAGCAGTGACCAAGAGAAGAAATTGAAGTGTTTTTGTGGAGTGAGTTGAGTGTGTTTAAAGGATGAAAAGGGACCGAAAAATATATAGATGAGTCGAGGTTATTAGTATGGTGTTGATCAGGAGCGAAAGGATGGGTTCGTTGCTCTTGTTCTTCTTCCTTCTTCTCTTCTTTACACGACAGGAACAAAAAAAAATAAAGGAGGTGCACTTGTACGAGCGTCAGAAAGGAAAAAGAAAAAGGAGTTTGCATGTTTGTTTTCGTATGAATAGGTGTGGAACTGGAAGGTAATGAGCTAGAAGAAAAGTGTATGTGTTTGTATGTACAAGTATCCCACGTACACTATATGTTACATATATTGCTACATGAAATGGCAAGTTGGCTTTGAAATGTGGAATTTAAGTTATACACGTCTCTATCATTAAAATTTTACACGTAAGTATCATTTGGAAAGGTTGCATGTTATGGTTAAATCTTATTACACGTTCAAATATATGTAATACTTACACGTTCATATATTTATCTCACCATATACATTGCATGGTCAATATTTCTTGTTAAAGGAATACTACACGTAAAGGTTATTTGCATTTATGATTTGCATGAGATGTGGCACATATATTATTAGTTTAAGGTATAATTTAATCCCGATAATTACTAACATTAAGTCCTTAAGTCACGAAACTTAAGACCGGTTAACGTAAAAATATAACGTTTATAAAAATATCAAAATTTATTAATATATTCCAACTAATTATATTAAACGTGTGATATGTTTAACGGAGAACGTATATGGTAATAAAATCTAATAGGTTTGAGTATTCGTATTACGTAAAGAGTATAATACAAAATAAAAATAAAAATATAAAAATAATAAAGTGACAATAGTTCATATATAAACTTATCCTAATCTTATGTTGGTCGTGAGTATAGTATAATAAAGAAAATTTTAAATTTCTCCATAAAAATGGGCTTTGTTAAATGATAAGTCAAAGGTATTATTAATTAACAAATATTATCATGACGGATTTTTGTAGGATCTTACATATCGTAAGTCGGATAACGATGCACAATTGCCCAAACGTCCAAGTATAATAATCAAAATCCGAAACGTACTAACGATCACATTTATAAATCCCATTAGTTTTGAAAACTCACTAACCATAAGATATTACCAGTTTCCAAAAGTCCACTACTTAATATTAATTTAATTCCGTTGGGCTAAAGGCCCATCAAGAAACCATATATACCCAACATGGGCTTCGGCCCATGCGAATGTGAAACCAACATACCCTGGTCATACATTTACTAATAAACAAAGAATGATGCGCCCTACGTGAGTTTCGAACTAGAAGCATAATAACATAACCACTCACAACAATATTTCTTATGCCGAGACAGTGAGAAGTCTCGACTTCAATTTTGTTGACCACATTAGACTCCAATCGTACCGAAAATGGGGTTTACAAGACTCACCGAGACCACTTGGTCTCGGTTTGGATTTCCCTTGTTCGAACTAGTAGTGACCAACAGTCACGACTCCCACCACAATTTCAATATCACGACATGACAACTATAACAATAACCATGACGAAAACGCAACAACGGCAACAACATAACAATGACAACATCAACATAACAACGACATCAATGGCCATTGCCGAGACCACTTTGGTCTCGGCTCAACTTCCTACGAACCAAACAGCACCCTCGTGGGTGGCTTTGTGAACCGAACAACAATTATAAACCAACACCCTTCGGCTGTTAAACCGAGACTCAAACTAATGAGAACAACAACCCTTGCGGGTTTCTTGTATTCCGAGTACCAAAATAAAGAAACGAGGCAACACCATAAGCAGTTTCTTTCCACATGAAAAGTTTTAAAAACGTTTATATTCGATTTTTAATCATGACTTAACAATCTCGTTTTATAGTCCCAAAGTTAACTCAAATCGATTTAAACCCGTTATAAATCCACAAAAACAAAAGCAATATCAATCGATAATAAAAAAAATATATATAATGACGGCTTTCTCGGTTTACCAAGTCGAGAAGAGAACGAGAGGACAAGGCGGTGGAGACGGCGCGTGGTGACTGAAAACTCGAACCAAAACCTTCGATCTATACACGTTACAGCTAGAAACATGGTGTCGCCGGAAAAATCATAAGTTACCGAGAGAGGAAGTAGGTGCGGGTGGGTTGGAGGCGCGTGAGCCATATAGAAATGACGAGGAGGGTGAGAGGATTAAAGTGGTGGTGGCGGTGAGAGGTGGTGACTAGAGGTGGAGCTCCGGTGGCCGGAACAGTGGCCGGAAAAATTGGAGAGGAGAGAGGGATAGAGGAGTGGTGATGTCGGCTGTTAAAATGAAGAGAAGGGAATATAACCCTAAAAATTTATAATGGTAGTATATATAGGGGTAGGTTGGGACTTGTGGCAAACCCTAGCGTGCCCTCAGGGACTGAATATGTATATTTCTTCATATTTTTAACGAAACACCAACGAGATCAATAAATCATGTTGTAAATATTTCCCGAGCATCCGAAAGTTATTCCATAATTTTTAAAATCATTTTTCCATTAAGAATGACTATTCATACGCCTCGTTCCTCACGAATAATAAAATAATCAAATCAAGTCGTCGGTTGCACCAGTACGCGTTGTGTACAAATTTCACGTTTCGCGAGATAAATTTTACGTTTTCAAACCAAATAAGTTCAGAAAGGATCCGTTTATGAGAAACAGGGAAAGTCTCGTATAAAAAAAATATATTCGGAAAATTACGGGTTGTCACAGTATCAGAGACAGGTTTCTGATACTTTGATTTAGAAGATACTGAGAGGATCTAAACACACACCTTGTGTTAGACATACTTTGATGTAATACTAACTAGCACGCAGAATTTACTAGTTAATACTTAGAAGATATTGTATGTATGATGTATGAATGGAACAACAATGTATGAACAAGAGACAATGATTAACACCAAAAGATTCAATATTATTGAGAATAATATGCGTGATCTTAGCTTATCACTAGGGTTACAAAACCTTGAATCCTTAACAACACGATATATCTAACTTGTATACCAAAACCTAACCTAGGATCTCCTTTTATAGAACAAGGAGTCCTGTACAAGTAAACTACAATATTCGTATCAATCTATAACTAGAAGATATTCACTAAATCTTTTGTATACTTATCACATTACATGTAGTCAGAACATAAGCAGTACAAAGTGTTTGTACTGGCAGTACTAACTGACTTAGTACTGTTAGTGTTAACTTCCATCAGTTGAAACTTTGAACCTAGCAGTACTAACTGTTAGTTTAATTCCCAACAATCCTCCCCTAAACTTATGATTTCTCTACAAATCACTAAGTTTCTTAATTAAACTTCAACATTGATGATGGGGGGATTCTTCCAAACACTACCAAGTCAATCTTTTGGTCTGGGCTTTTCTTTGTTCTGCAAGATCAAACATCTTTCTAACCAATTCATCTGCCATTTCTGAATTAGCTTCAACCTTTAGCTTTGAACATACCAAAGTTACTAAGACTGCTGTTCTGAGTGGATAGTCTTTCTCTACCAACATGTATATCTCCAATCCATCTTCAGTAGAAATCCTATGAACACCACAAGTATCAAATAACTTCCATGTAACATCTTTGATTGCAGCTTGAAACCTCCAGATTGCTTCTCCTCCATCTGGTTCATATAACCTTTTCAATTGAACCCACAATTCCTTATCTTTATCATCAGAAGGATCTGAGAACTGAAATCTTTCTTGCACTAGACTCCATAACTTATTTAGGTATTCTCTGTCAAACCCTCTAAGCATGTCTTCAAATAACTTGTACCTCTCAGTTTTACCTCCTACCCTTATAATCTTCCATACTTTCATCCTTCCATCTGTGTATACCTCCCAATCTATGATAGGATGTTTTGCTTGGAGTGGACGAATGTTTTTAGATTCAGGAACTACTACAATCATTTTCTTGAGTTGTTCATGTGTTAAACCCTCTTCTGTAATCTTTTGCTTCTTTGGAGTTTCTGATTCTAACAAATCTGGTCCTCTTTTCTCTCCTTTATTGTACTCAGTCTCAATTATGAACTCTTTTAGGATTGGCATATGAATTCTTGCATAAGCTTCAAAATAAGCCTTTCTATCTCTGCATCTGACCTACCTATGAAGTAACTTTGCTTCCAATAAGCTTGATTCTTCAATTAAGTTTTCATGAAACTTATCTGCTCTCTTCTAGAAGGCATCTTCTTCTTCTTCTTCTTCTTCTTCTTCTTCTTCTTCTTCTTCTTCTTCTTCTTCTTCTTAATATTTTCAATCAACTCCTTTAATGCTTCATCTTCTTGCTTTGAGTTAATAAAGTCAGCAAGCAAAGCTGACCTTTCTTCAACTATTAGACTTTCATCTGAAATAAGTTGTACAGCCTTTACCATCACTATTGGATCAGAATAAATCAATTGTTGTATTTTCTCTTCATGTGCTTGTTGAGCAATAGCAGCATCAGAAGCAATTCTTTCTTTTTCCAACTTCTGAGCTTCCAAGAAACTTGCAACTTCATCTTCATGAACCTTTCTTGCCAATTCTTCATCAAAATCTATCTGAGCTTGTGTTCTTGGCTTGACTTTCTTTTGTTGTGGCTCATTTTCAATCAAAATTCCTTTACCCTTATCTTGAGCAGTCTGTACTGCTACCTCTAATCCCTCTAATCCAGCAGTTCCTTTTTGGGAACTTGTAGCAGTATCACCCTTTTGTGAACTTGTAGCAGTATCATAAACATCCTCATCAAGATCAACCAATTCAGTTCCTTCTTCAAGATCTACAGGCTCTGTAGCTTGATCATCATACATATCCATATCATCACCATTTCTACCACTCTCTTGTTCTTCAAAATCTATTTTCCTCCCCTGAGTTTCTGACCCTGTTTTCCTCTGAGTATCTTTCCTCCCCTGTTAGGGAGAATCATCATCATCATTTGAGTCAGAACTTGAAGAAAGCACCATCTTTGATCTTTTACCCTTGGACCTCTTGACTTAAGCTTCCAATTTCTTCACTCTTAAGATCAACTTAGTGTACACCAGGGCAAAATTCCTCTTGTGACTTGTTAGCTCTTCCTCCAGGGATTCCAACATTTCAGACAATGTTGTACAAAATTTCATCAATTCATTTAGTTTAGAACTGCCCTCATCACTTCTAGCTGTGTTACCTGCTAGGAGAGGTGAATCATGGGGCATAGATTCAGTTTCTGCCCTAGTTGGACTAGGATGTACTGCTGAACCACCCATATGTTCCATTTGGCTTGGGGTTACATCACCTGTGGCAAGTCTTTGAAGACTTGGCACATTAGATGTTGCCATGGTAGGGGTCTTAATAATGTTTACACTGCCCTGCCCAGCTACTAAGCCTGAAGCAATAGTGTAAGCTCCATCCATACTATCAAAATTGATAGCCACATCTGCTACAAAGGGTTGAGGAGGAGAACTAGGCTGAGGGACCATAGTTTCATGTCTGGTTCTTCTCCTATAGGTGCTGATTACAGGGGGTGTATGGATAACATCAGGAACTACAATGGGTGTGTGTTGGGGCTCAGTTGGGATTACTGACCCTTCACCCTGAAAAGTTTGAATTCTTTCCAACATTTCATGAAATAGTGGTATTACTACCCCATTGAAAAGTCTGCTTGCCATTGCCATATTTTGAAAAATCTTTTGTTGCAGGCAAGGTGTTGGAAAGGTTTTCTGATGTTGCTTCAACTGATTCTTTTTCTTGTTCAAAAATGCTTGCATAAATCTTGGATACATCAAAAACTTGGTTTTACTTTTCACATTGTTTACCATACTCTCAAATATGAATTTAGAAAAGTTAAAAACTTTGTTTGTTGATAAGCATATGAGAGCAATAGCAATATTGCTACTGAATTGCTCCCATGATGTTCTCTTGGGACTTAAACAGTGTAAGAGAGTATGGATTAAAAACCTCCATTGTGGGGAGAAACATCCTTTTTGAAAATTCAGTTTATGATTGGATGTGTTATACCCCATTTTGGCGATTTCTTGCCAAATTTCAGTGTTTGGCAAATCATTGATACCATCAGAATCTTCTAATTTAAGATGTCTTCTAATAGAATTTTCAGTAACAATGAATGATATGCCATCCACATTAGAATGTAATTCTATGTCTCCATCTTCACTAGTTATGACAGTAGCAGTCTGCCAAAACTCTGTGATTTGAGAGACAAATAGAGTAGGGTTAATAGTGAGAGCATACCTTATATGAGTTGTGTTCAGAAAGTCCAGAATCTCATGGAAGATTGGTCCATCACCCTGCTCTAATTTCTCCAAGAAGGCCACCTGATTATGCGTCTTGACAAATTCCAAATTAGCCATGATTATTTATGCAAGTTATAACAGAAAAGTTATCGTTTGTGGTTTAATAGAAGGTGTGAAAAAGCCAATTGGGATTTTATAGATGAACAGTTAGGGTTTGAGATTTTGACGCAAAGGATAAGAATTATCTTTAGAAAGAATAAGAGTAATATTTAGAAAGTAGATAATTATCCTAAGAAAAACCCTATATATATGGTAATAAATGGCATTTACCCAACGGCTAGATTAAAAATTAGTTACTGACACAACAGCTACAACGGCTAGTTCAGTAGTACAAAGTTTACACTAGCAGTACAAACTTTGCACTAGCAGTACTAATTTTTAAAGAAAATTTTAATGAGCAGTATAAACTCAATATTGATTTAAAAACAATACTGCCCACTCATAGTTTTTAGCAAACTATCAGCTATCAACGGATTTGATGTGTCTTTACCAATAGCCGTTTGCTTTGGACTAGCCAACTCTTTGCTGTGAAGTATGGTGAGTTGATAACCATATAGTTTCTGGTAAACTATCAACCATAAACGGATTTGAGAAATCTTTACCAGAAATCGTTTACACTGGACTAGTTGGTTCTTAATGTGGGTTAGACATGGTGAACTAATTACCATTTGTTGTGTGACAGAGTGACACACTTCAAGCTCCAAAGCACCATACATCCAAAACACAAAGCACTCAATCCACAAACTCCAAGTAAATTGCTCAATCAACCTGCAATTGTCAGTCCAAAACCAAGAAAACAAAGTGCAAAGCACTTGTCTCATAACATTATAAGCATATGACTAACAGTGCACACTAAAAAGGAAATTAATTTTCTTGGGGAACCCAAGCCATCACTGACTTAGGTTTGCCTCTTGCATCAATATATTTAATTCTCTTTAAAACAATTGATGCACCATCTGGTTTGATAGGTCTCCAAACCCAACATGCTGAGGCATTAATACCATTACCCATCTTTTCCCTAGCAGTGTTTTTAAACATACCAGTACCAACTGCTTGGCTAGCAGTATGAACTGCTGGCTTTGCAGTTGTAACCTTAGGTTTCTACATTTGTTTCTTTACCACTGGTTTGTTATGAAAGGGCCTTTTAGCAGCTTTTGGTGCATATTTGAAAAGAGTTTTTGCACTTTTAACTGCTGGTTTTGGGTAAAAAGTCATTAAGGGTCTGGCAGTATGAACTACTGGTCTAGCAGTACTAAGTGATTTTGGGCCAGACTTTAACAAAACTGCTCTGGGTGTCATTCTAGCAATATTAGAGTGATTTTGAGGTCTTTCTAAGTTCACCCTATGGTTTGAATACCCAGTTACCATTTTGTTGTTAGGATTAAGAAAAAGGATCGGTCACCCCGCGTATTTTCATGCTTAGCGTAGCTCTTGGTTTTGTTAGTATTAGTTTATTTATTAGCTTATTTATCGTAATATTCGTGGAGTGGGTCGGGTCTTTACCCACTGTTAGCTCACTCCATAGCCTACACGGGGCATCTAATATTGTACTATATAAAGCCCTTCCCACACAAGGGAAGGGTTGGACCTTCATTCTAATCTAACCTTCTACATTTTCTCTCACAAGGTTCCCACACTCTACATCCTATATCTAACTCTAACCAGGGATTTGTTCTTCCATAATCCAAGACCTCCTGAATCACACAGAATCAACATATGAATCAATCCTACAATTGGTACCAGAGACAGGTTGAATTACTTGTTGATTTTTTGTGGTTTTGTATATCATTGTTAAGCTGGGGTACCCCCACGTTTTTTTTTGGATCTGATTTTTTTGTTGAATTACTTGTTGATTTTTTGTGGTTTTGTATATCATTGTTAAGCTGGGTACCCCCACGTTTTTTTTTTTTTGGATCTGATTTTTTTGTGGTAACAGTTTACTAATGTATCCAAAATGTCAAACATTACTCTTTTTTTTTCTGTTTTTTCTTCACTGCTTTACAAGAATGTTTCTTGTGTCATTTCTTTGTCCCAAGATATCAGTCTTGCATATCATTTTTTTTACTTTTACACCATTTCCGTGAATATGTGGTCTGGTTTATGGTCATAAAAAGTTGACGGATAAGCTCGCCGAAAAAAAGACAAGGTCAAAATGAAACATATCTGGGTTTAAAAAAAGGTGTATTCTTGGTTGCGGTTTGAGGAGTTCTTAGTTGCGGTTTGGTAGTGATTTGGTCTATTTTTGGTTGCGTTTTGGTTTTTAGCTAAAACGGGTAAAAGGACAAAGCTGAGTGATAGCGACTTGTGTACTTGACTGAAAGTGGTTGCGTTTTGACTGGTCAACTGCGTTTTGTGGTTGCGTTTTCATGTGGTCAACTGCGTTTTGATTTGGTCAATTGCGTTTTGCCTTCTTAAGGTTGGTTGCGATTTGACTCAAGGGTCTGCGGTTTGGGTATAAAGATTTGTTTTGGAAAATATGGTTTTGTGTTGTGGTTTGTCTCATTGACCACTAATCATATATCACGACTCTCGTTTGACCTCAGATCTAATAGATCTCATTGATCCTTAACAGTCAACAAATTAAAAGAAATAAAAAGGAGATGAAGAGAATATTAGACAAAACAAATACCAAATACTCAGTAGACTGACTTCAGTTTCAACATCACAAGTCACTTAACATAAAGCTAATAAATCACAAGGGCTGATGTTTAAACGAAAAGACCACTTCAGCCACAACTAGTCCTATAACCCATCACCCTCAACTACCGCCAATATCTACAATCCTAAAATTAATCACCAATCCACATTTTGCAACAATCCAAACAACAAATATGAGATCTAAAAATGACTCAAACAGTAACAATAGATGATCTCAGTTTGTTTTTTTTTCTTTTCGTGAGTCAACATAGCTTATCAAAACTCAAAAGTTCAAAACCACGTTAAGGGAACAAAAGAAATACATCATCGATCTATTAGAAGCCAAGCTTCTTTTGTTCAATATACGAAATCAATAAAGAATGAACAAGAACAACAAATGTTCATATCCTTCTTTTGTTTCGTTTACAGATTATGAAAAACAAGAAACACAACATCACAACACGATAACCATCGTGTAGAACCCTACTCGAGACCCAAAGATGGATCTTGATCTCGTTCATTTACAGAAAGTCACGATCTTGAAAGATTCACGGTAATAGTGATGGTCATTTTAATGAGATGTTTCGGTCAAAAGATTCACGGTAAGACTCAAAAGGTATAGCTAAGATAGATTTTATGATCGATTGATGGATATGAGATCGGTTTTGGGTGGAGATGGATTTGGAATTACTGCTAAGAGATAATAAGATGGAGGGGGCGGAGAGTTTATGAGATATTAGGGTTAAAGATTGGTGTTTAAGGAGTTATTTATAACTGTGTAATTATGGTTATAGTGGGATACGACGTTCTTTTATCCGCATTATGTTTGGATTAGAATTTGGGTTATTATTTGTTTTGTGATAGGCTTCTATTTTGTGATGGGCTTCGATGTTAGGCGCTGGAAATGAGACAAACAATTACATGGACTATCAAAATGTTATTATCCGAATCTTAGTTTTGGACACAACATTAGAGGTGGCGATCTGTGCCCAAAATCAAAAAAACGGGCTAAATGGGCAAATTTTTAAAAGATTTGGGCACATTTGGACCCCCTCTTTTTTTTTGAAATGGGCATATATTGCCCATTTAGAAGTTAAATGGGCATAATGGGCACATGTTTCTCTCTCAATTGGAGAACATTAAATTGTTTTTAATGAAAAACTTATGCATATAGTATATTTAATTACTTAAATATAAATGAGGTGTTACGTTTGAGGAATTTTTGTTGTTGTTTTAGGTCTTTTCTAAAGCGATTCTCATAACATGCGCCCGTTTGGCCCGCGCCCGTTTAGCCCGTGCCCATTTAGCCCGTGCCCGTTTAGCCCGTTGCCCATGCCCGCCCGGTCCGCCCGTTTTGCCACCTCTTAGTTTTGGACACAACATTATTGATAATTTCTAGTATCATTGAGTGGTATGTTTGGATCTACAAAATTTCATGAGAATACACACGTCATGGCTAGTATTTGGGTATATGAATGTCAAAGTGATTACGGGGTTGATTTGGTATTACTTATTTGAGATTGAAGTTGAATTTCACGAAGGCATCTACTTATTTTATCTTGAAATCGGGGATGGTTGGATGCATGATTTCAATGATAACTTGCTTGGACGTATACAACTTATGATTGGGACTTGGACTATCTAGTTATACCCGATGTAAGGAGTTACATTGTAGTACTCACGGGTTATAGCTATCACTTCAAGGAGTCACATTGTAGTGCTCAGTGGCACACGCAGATGCAGATGTGGATAGTCTCAAGAGGTGTTGTACTTATTTTGCATGGCTCTTAGTTGAGTGTATAGGGTACTTAGAAGTTTTCTTCTGCATCGTTCTTCAATCAACAACAGTGCAAGCTTAGGTAACAAGAACGGGGAATTCTACTTCATTTTCAAGTTTGGTATATCAGGTTTACTTCACCAAGTGGTCACAGCAATAGCCGAATGAATATGAGGTTAGTAAGTTAGCCAAAGAGTTAAAAGAAAACAGTTTTTCACCAGAATCAAATTTGTCATAACACATTTGATGATGGAACTATCCTGGAGAAAGAAAAGTGCATTTTCGGATCTTAACTGATTTTGGTGCTACGGTTCCAACTTCGAAGAAGGGATAAAGTGTGTACTTCATGTATTGGATGATTTATGATATACTTCATGGCATTTTGGTTATAACAAAGTTTTACGGGGTTATGCGCTTTTGAAAACGATCGGGATAAAACCATTATCAAAGCACATTTAAAATATCAAAAGGGGCTAGATCTGGGCATTTAAACCACAAGATGTGACTACGGCGTTAATTCACTATTATTTATTTGAGGTTGAAGTGAAATTTCACGGGTGCGTGTACTTAGTATCTGAAGATATCGGGGTTGGTTGGATGAAGATTCTTCGAGATCCTTGTTTGAGCGTTTAACCTTTACAATGACAAAGACTTGGATATCTAGTTATTTTTGTGATTCTTCCTCTCTATTACCACAAAATAATTATCACTTTAAGGAGTAACGTTGTAGTGCTCAGTGTCACACGAAGTTGTGGATATCCCAGAGGTGATGTACGTCTTATACTTGATGGTTGGTTGGTTGAAGAGTATAGAGTACTTAGGGATTCGAAGTTGCACAAACTCTCTACACCGCTCTTAGTCACACATTAGTGCAAGCTTAAGTCACAAGTTCTGGTTATGTTACTTCAGTCTCAAGTTCAACATATTGGGTTTTCTCCATCAGTAGTCACGATAACGAGCCGACAGAATGATAATGGGGTTGGTAACGAGTTAGCTGAGAGAAGTAGAAAAGAGAGTTATGACATTTGAACACATCAGTTCAAGTCTCGTTCTTCAATGACAATGACATTTGAACACATCAGTTCAGGCCTCGCTCTTCATCGACATATGGCGTCTGCTGAAAACAAACCAGGCCCCGTTCCTCAAAGAAAAGAAAGGCGTACGCTTAAGTGCGCTTTATCTTCGGAAGAAGAGAAATCTTCTTGCTTATGACCATTCTCATCAATAAGCTTCATGCTGTTCCCATCCCATGCAATATTTGAGGGGGAGAAGGGTGAATAAACAAAATGTCAGTCATCAAGTGGAACTACTTACCGTTGATGGTATTCGTATTCACTCGGTCAATCAAAAATGGCAGTCATATGCAGTTTTTGAGGGGGAGAAGGGTGAATAAACTACATCTTGATTGATGTTTGAGATTTGGCCATACGACTAATCGACATCTTCTCACGGGCTGATATAATCAGTGATAAAGTGCTTCTAGTTAATGATTCATGTACACATCATTATGCTTCATGTACACATCATTATGCTAATTCTGATTAATCGTAACCATCAGGGGAGAGAAATGTGTACACCAAGGACGCACAACAAGTTCACATGATCGGGATTAATGTCTTATGATACAAATTAGAGATGATCAGTGTTTCAACTTGTTACCTTGGTATTATCATTTCATGTGTACGTCACGGGCTGATTAATCGTAACCATCAGGGGAGAGAAATGTGTACATCAAGGACGCACAACAAGTTCACGTGATCGGGCTTAATATCTCATGATACAAATTAAAGATGATCAGTGTTTCAACTTGTTACTTTGGTGTTATCATTTCATGTGTACGTTACGGACTGATGGGTTATATGTAAGATTACTGTAATGCATTTGGTGAAATGAAGATGTTGATATTCTGTTCCCCAAATGGACAATCTTGAAGAAGGTCGAGTCTACAGTCAGTTCTACATTTTCTGCTGTGTGTTAGAAGACTAAAGACGGCATGCATTTGGTTATCAAAAGACTTCTTCATATTCTGGGCATTCATCAGAAAGGTTGTCAGTTGGGGGGAAAGCACTAATTAGGGGAGAGTGAAAAGCCAGATTTAATCCCTAATTAAATGTGCTCACATTGTTCTTCAGCAAGTAAAGTGATGGCAGCCGAGAAGATTCAGGAAGCTGAAGAGTAATGGACTTGCTTCATATATCCTTGTATATATATTTTTTTGTATATATTTTAAACCAAAAAGAAAAGAGAAAAAAAAACCCTATAAAAACCATAAAAATCAGAAAAAAAAAAAAAAAAAAAAAAAAAAAAAAAAAGACCAAAAATAGTCGTTCTAGGCATGTCTTCTGTTTATCGATAACATTGACGGTCCTAGAAATATCATTCAAAAATAACACGGGACTTTAAATGAAGCTCGAGCAGAAGTTAAAATAAATTGTTAAAACATGTCATGATGGCTTGCAGTTACTTCAGATTGTAACCCGTTCTTCATTATGGGGAAAGCACGTCGCCAAAAAGACGGCTGTTCTTCCCACTGGGTGAAGTTCACCCGGGCATGAATTACTTTATATCCATGTTTCTTCGATTTAATGTACATTTTAGTGCATCATTTCTAGTATAAAAAGAGAAGTCTTCTTTTACCAAAAAAAATTGTTTTTCCATCTATGATTCTTTAGAAAAATAATTTGTATCTATAATGGTGGTTTAAAACAGTATTTGAAAATCAATCGAGTTTAAATTTTTTCCATAAAATTTGCCACTCAATCTATGACAAAAGGTTTAATTTTTCATAAAATTTTAAATTGATAACGGGTCATACATTGAGGGGGAGAGTGATTTCAAATTTTATTTTAGGTCATCAAATGGTATCTTTGTATGGTTCAAGTAATGAATAAACATGTGTTGTTATGTGTCAGGATATGAATATTTTCATGAGTTTCTTGCTAAACTCTAAATCATTTATAAATTCATCATTTCTGACACTAACATTCTCCCTCATTGATTGAGGGGGAGCATAGTAATGTTCCATTATCAGTATATATTAAATCAGACCACATTTTTTCCCATAATTTTCTAAACTTATTTAAATCAATTGGGATCACAAATCTCAAAAGGTTTGAAATTTTTGATCGGGGGAGAGAATGTGATTTAAATATGAAAACTGATAAAATGTGATCTTTTGAACTCAAGTGTAGGCTCTCTCATATGTGCTAAACACTTTCGTATATCGATGCACATATTGAGGGGGAGCGAATGATTTGTGATGGCAATTGTGGAAGAATACCAAAGACTCACCATTTTACCTAATGTACTGGAGTTATAAGGATGGTAAGGTTAGGTATCAGTTCCCATGATCCAGCCAGAACCGGAAGGATCTTCCCAGGGACAATCCTCTAGTTAGAATAGAAGTCCTTAGGAATGATTAAAAAGGAGAAAAGTGAATAAGGGAAGAGCGCCGACTGAGATGGAGCTAGTACTGGAACAAACCCAACAAGGTTCCAGTGGTGAAGACTCGGTAAGCACTGAAGGGGTTGAAGAATGAAAACGAAATGTAAAGATAAAGGGTGAAAAGAAATAAGCCCTCCTTACACTTTAGGCAGAAACCGGGTCAATACATATGCTGTCAGAATAACTTAGTTGATTGATGACATTGAAGACAAGTATCATGGACCCAGTGATACGCTGCTCAACCCTCCCTAGCCACTCAAGGTCCCTCAAAGGACTCTTGTTTCACTTGTCATGGAGATCAATACATTTCTATCATCTCTCTCACTCCGAGTCAGACGATATTGAAAAGGTGGCAGTCCTCTCCAGCCTCCGATCACTAAATCAAAATGCACTATTGAGTCTAGAGCCAAGAGATCATCCATAAATCTCTTTAGGACACATTTCCAATATGCTTGCTGTTTCATACACCGTGAAAAGTAAGAAAATATATATTAAGAGTCCTACGCATTATCCTTGTGGTATTGCCAGAACATCCGAGTGATACGTAAAGTATTCAGAATGAAGATGGAAATCCCTCTAGAACCAACATCAAACAAGCTCTTGGTGGGTGACATGTGAAATCCTTCATGGATTAAACTTGTGACAACTAGAAAGAAACGATGGGGCGATTCGCATTTGAATCAAACTTGTTCCAGGAAAAGGATTGACGGATGCTTTTGGAAAACCTTTCAATGTTCTCACCAACTGAGTTTCGAGCACATTGATTGTGTAAATTTTCAAACAAAAGTGTTTATGATGAAAATGTGATTTAACTTATAAAACTCTCGTCGTGTTGCATAAAATATTAATCCAGTGACACACGAGTGATTTTTCTAATCAATTTCTCATCAATCAGTGGGTATTCAATTTACTGATTCACTCTACCGTGCTGTCTGCTTTGAGACGTTCCGGTATGAGAACATGCTTTGTATGACGATTCCAATGTTAATTCGTTGGATGAGTCTATACAACAAGCTGGTAATTCCTGTCAAGGAGAATTCTCTTTAAAGGGAATTCTACCTGATCACAGGTCGGTCCTCACAGAACCGAAGGTTAATCCAACCACACCGAGCGAATCACAAAGCCATATTCGTTCTCCAACTTTATTGCTAACTGTTTTATTTTAGATTCATATAAAGATGGCGATGGTGGTTCCTGATTCCAGTAGAGACGTGTCAATCCATACTCCATGCTCACACTTACAAATCATTATCAAAGAAATCATGATAGATGAAAGACCTACAACACAGCTTCCACAACTCTAATAATAGTTATCATGATCCAGAAAAGTGTGAGCATGCGAGTCCAAAGGTCACAAAAATCACATGGAGGCAATATTACATCAAGGATGATTAAGAGATTTACGATGGCTGATGATCTCAATGCAAGCTCAAAGATCACACATGCCAAAGGAACATTACTCATAAGATCACTACTTGCCGTACAAAGATAGCACTTGAAGAAGCAAATGATACATGCTAAAGCTAAAGATCTATTTATAGAATGTTAAGCTACAATTTGTTTTTTCTAGGTGACCTCCCTTAGGGGGAGATTGTTAGGATTAAGAAAAAGGATCGGTCACCCCGTGTATTTTCATGCTTAGCGTAGCTCTTAGTTTTGTTAGTATTAGTTTATTTATTAGCTTATTTATTGTAATATTCGTGGAGTGGGTCGAGTCTTTACCCACTGTCAGCTCACTCCACAACCCACGCGGGGCATCTAATATTGTACTATATAAAGCCCTTCCCACACAAGGGAAGGGTTGGACCTTCATTCTAATCTAACCTTCTACATTTTCTCTCACAAGCTTCCTACACTCTACATCCTCTCTCTAACTCTAACCATGGATTTGTTCTTCCATAATCCAAGACCTCCCGAATCACACATAATCAACATATGAATCGATCCTACATTTGTTGCAAAAAGCTACAAGATGGTCAAAAGCTCCACAATTAAAACAAGCTTTCTTGTATAGGACAAAGTCATCACCTAGTTGGTGAGACTTGAGGTTGTTCCAACTTCTTTGGTTACCTCTGGGCTTGTGTGTGGTTCTATACATTTCACAATATCTTACTGGTTGCCTAACTTGTCTAACATTTATTTTAGGCCTAACAGTATCATTCTTGACCACCTTAGGAATACTTGTTCCTTCTACCTTAACAACATTAGGTTTAGCCATAACCTGATCATCCTCATCATCAGATGTCCAATCCTTAATGGTTGGAGCATCTGAGTTCCTACCAGAGGACACCTTGTCCTCTGTGAGTGAAGTGTCACTTGCACTCTCAAAGGGTTCACTTACTTTTACAGGCTTTTCAACTACTACATTTTCTTTTCATTTAGGACCATATTCTAGCTTGGGTAGTTGAAATTCAGGCAAACCTGTGTGTTCTAGGTCTATACCTAGAGGTGCAGGTATTCCTCTGTAAGGAGGTGGAACAGACTTATACCCTAGACCTGACTTAGCCTTGTTGATGATTTGACACTCAATTATTTTATTGACACCTTTAGATGCATATTCTAGTGTCTCTACACTTAATTGAATGTTCTCATTAGACTTTTTAATCTTATCCAATTCAGCTCTCAACATACTAATTTCAGCATCTCTAAAAGTTAAATCTCTTTTAAGCACTGCTATGTCATCAACAAAACTAGACTCATTACTCTTATAGTGAACAATTTGCTCCTCTAAGACAGCTAAACCTCTTTTATGATTTGCTAAATTATAACTAGTCTTGTTTAGCTCTATTCTTTGTTCATCATATTGTTTCCTAAGAGTTTCTAGTTCTTTTAAAGCAACACATGTTTTAGAACACTTAGCAATTTGTACCTCAGAATTAGAGAAAGCCATGAGTGCCATCTCAGTAGGTGTTGCTTCCTCTTCTTTCATAAAGCTCCAATCAAACCCTAAGCCATCAATGGCCACCATAGCTTTTGAGCTTGATTCTGTAATCTCCACAGTCTTAGTCTTGCCTGCATAGCTCTTGTTCCTGCTATCTTGTTATCTTAGCCTCCTGCATTCCCTTGAGAAGTGCCACATCTTATGGCAATTATAGCATTCTATCTTTGACTTATCATAACCAGCAGTATCATTGCTGTTTATGGTAATCATCTTCCCTGTCCTCTGATGAAATTTTCTAGCCCTCATACTAAGAAGAGAAATTTGCCATTTGATATCCATCTCCTCCAGATCATCATCATTGATCTCTTGGAGGTCTTCATATGTCAACATGGATCCATTGTGCTGGGTTGTCAGGAATGCACAGAAAGTTGTCTCATCCATAGTGCCTTTAGTACTGCTTGATGTGCTGGCAGTACCAATATTTGAGCTAGCAGTATCAACTGCTGTAGCAACCTTCACTTCTTCAGAACTTGAGTTACTAGGAGATGACACAAATGCCATATTCCCAGTGCTTGAGCTTGTTCCTGCAACCTTCTTTACATCTTGCTCCACAATCTTGAAGTTGCTCTACAAGTCCATCAAGTTCATAGAATCAATATCTGGCTTGTTTTTCCAGACAACAACATGCATAGCCCACTCTGATGGTAAACTTCTCAAAAATTTGGAGTTGAGATCTTCCTGAGGTATAACAATTCCAAGAATAGCAAGTTGGCTTACAAGCTTCTGAAGCCTGTTGAACATATGATCCAATGATTCATTGCTAGTTGCTGAGAAGTTCTCAAAATTTTGCTTGAGGAGTGTCTTTTGTGTCTTTTTGGTGGCTTCATTCCCACCATACCTAGCAACAATGGCCTCAAATAGTGTCTTGGCACACTTGAACTTGCTGAAGTTAAAGAGTTGATCATTAGGGATAGTCATTAGCAGCATGCTTCTGGCCTTGAGGTCATTCTTCATCTGAATCTTCTCCTCTGTAGTCACTGGCTTTGTCTGCACAGTTGTCTCAACCTTACCATCAACAGTAGATGTACTGGTTGAGGGCTTGAAAGAATTCCCTTCTTCTATGATTTCCCAGAGTGCATAATCTTGCACCTCGAAGTATTGCTCAATCCTTAACCTCCATATGTCGAATTCATTGGGCTTAAGTATTGGCAACTTTGTAGTCACATTGGTTTGGGTAGTCTCCATGTCCATCTTCCTTGTTGAAAGAGAAAAAGTTCTTCTGGATCTTCTAATTCAAAGTATCAAAACCTGGCTCTAATACCACTTGAGAGGATCTAAACACACGCCTTGTGTTAGAGATACTTTGATGTAATACTAACTAGCACGCGGAATTTACTAGTTAATACTTAGAAGATATTGTATGTATGATGTATGAATGGAACAGCAATGTATGAACAAGATACAATGATTAACACCAAAAGATTCAATATTATTGAGAATAATACGAGTGATCTTAGCTTATCACTAGGGTTACAAAACCTTGAATCCTTAACAACACGATATATCTAACTTGTATATCAAAACCTAACCTAGGATCTCCTTTTATAGAACAAGGAGTCCTGTACAAGTAAACTACAATATTCGTATCAATCTATAACTAGAAGATATTCACTAAATCTTTTCTATACTTATCACATTACACGTATTCAGAACATAAGCAGTACAAAGTGTTTGTACTGGCAGTACTAACTGACTTAGTACTGTTAGTGTTAACTTCCATCAGTTTGAAACTTTAAACCTGGCAGTACTAACTGTTAGTTTAATTCCCAACAGATACTTTTCTGAAGAACTCTTTATTCCCAATAAAGACGATGGACATGGAGACTACTCAGACCAACACAGCTGCCAAGTTACCAATGCTCAAATAGAATGACTTTGAGATGTGGAGACTCTGGATAGAACAATACTTCCAAGTGCAAGATTATGCACTTTGGGAAATCATAGATGATGGGAACTCCTTCAAACCATCAAAAACTGAAACAACAGTTGATGGTCAAAAGGTTACAACTGTGAACACTTCTCCTGTTACTATGAAAAAAAATGTTGTTAAAGCAAGGAGCTTGTTGCTCATGACCATCCCTAATGATCAACTTCTGGCATTCAGCAAATACAAGGATGCCAAATCCTTGTTTGAAGCAATAACTACCAGATTTGGTGGTAATGAGGCCACCAAAAAGACACAGAAGACCTTGCTGAAGTAGAGTTTTGAGAACTTCAGTGCTGCTAGCAATGAATCTCTTGATCATATGTTCAACACGCTGTAGAAGATAGTCAGCCAACTGGCTGTATTAGGTGTTGAGATCCACCAAAAAGATTTGAATTCCAAATTCCTAAGAAGTTTGCCTTCTGATTGGTACACTCATGTGGTTGTCAGGAAGAACTAGCCAGAAATCGACACAATTAGCCTTAATGATCTGTACAACAATTTTAAAATTGTTGAACAGGTAGTGAAGAAGTCTGGAAGTTCAAGTTCAAGTTTTGGGAACATGGCATTTGTGTTATCTCCCAGTAATATCAGTCCAAAGGATGTTAGTGTGGCTTCAGGAGTTAGTACTGCTAACCCTAATGTTAGTACTGCTAGTTTACCAACTAGTATTGCTGGCATAAGTGATACTACATTCTATGCTTTCCTGACCAGTCAAGCCAGTTGGTCTATGCTATCCCATGAAGATCTTTGTTGGGCTACAAAGTACTGCTGCATGAAGAAAGTCAAAGTACTGCTCGATAGAAGTCAAAGTACTACTCATGTTCTAAAGAAGTCAAAGTACTGCTAAAGATAAAGGACTGATATGCAAATACGTTTAAGGATTAATGTGTAATTCTAGAATGTTCTTAGAGTTATTATTAGATTAGATTTAGAATTGCTTGTCGTTCAAGTATTGTAAACCGACTAGGGTTTTCCTTGTGCCTATAAAAGGACCCCTAGGTTGGCATTAGAGATATGATTAGAGATACAAGTTCATAAGAAGTTTTAGAGAAAAGTATTAGTCGATTATTAGAGTATTAGTGATTAGAGTTTGTTTAGTGAATCTGCGTAAAAGAGCAGGTTCAAGGTTTTTAATAATATTCAAAGTTGTTTATTAATTCTTCTTAGCTTTGTTAAAGTAGATTCCGCATACTTAACAAAGTATATCAGCGTTTCACCATTAACAGTTTTAGATTTATCCAAGGTTGTTAAACCGTAGAAAAGCTACAAGTTAGTTTGGTCAGAGTATATCAATCCAACAAGTGGTATCAGAGCTTGTGTGGAGACTCTGATTAAGAAGAAACCCTTAAAAACCGATTTAACAACAAACCCTAAACGATGACGACTGAAGTTGCACCAATCCCATCCATCACCTCACTCAGAATTCCTATCATCAAGAAGGGAGAATATGATCTCTGGAGCATGAAGATGAGGCAGTACCTTGCTATTACAGACCATGCTCTATGGGATGTGATTGTCAATGGTAATGTTGTTCTTGAAGAACCTGTAGCAGTTGAAGGACAACCTAAACCACCTCAACCAACCTTGCCAGCAGCTACAAAGAGAAATCAAGATAAGGCTCTCAACATACTATTGTCTGCTATTCCTAATGGTCACCTACTAAAGTTCCATGATGCTAAGGATGCAAAACAATTGTGGGCTGCGATCAAGACAAGATTTGGAGGTAATGATGCTTCCAAGAAGATGCATAGAAACTTATTGAAGCAGCAGTTTGAAACTTTCACTGTTGGTGAAAGAGAAGGTCTTGATGTTGCCTATGACAGATTCCAAAATTTACTTAGTATGCTAGAGTTGTATGGAGCAGAGGTAGCCGTTAAAGATGCAAATTTGAAGTTCTTAAGGAGTTTGCCATCTGTCTGGCATGTGGTTGCTACCATGATTAGAGGACAACCTGGATTGGAGTCTATGGACTTTGATGATCTCTACAACAATTTGAAGGTGTATGAGCAAGAGATGAATGGTCATAGTTCTCAGAAAACTCACAACATAGCTTTTGTGTCTTCTGAAAACAGAAGCAGTACTTCCACTAAAAGTACTGTTTATCCTTCTAAAAGTACTGTTGGTGATACACAACATGTTTGCACAACCACTACTATCCCCAACCCATCACCAACAAACAACACCAACTCTGATGATGTTGTATGTTCCTTCTTTGCTCAACAAGCCACTCTACCTGTTACCTATCAAGAAGACTTGTTGCAGATTGAAGAAGATGCTTTAGAGGAGATTGACATAAGATGGCAAGTTGCCATGATCACTGCAAGGATCAAGAAGTTCATGAACAAGACAGGAAGGGGAATTGATTTCAAAGCCAAACTGTAACACCCCAACCCGGCAAGGGTAGAAGTATCACATTAATGGTTTCATATCAGATCAAAACAAAGCATACATTCAAAAGTAATACAAGGATTCTCAAAGGTTACAAATGAATTGCTGAATATACAAGGTTACAAATGAAAATTTTTAATAACTACTAATTATAAATACAATAACTTCTAGTCATCTATACTCCAGAGTAACTATCAAGGTCTTCTAAGTCCAAGGTTCTCTTCACCCATACTCAGCTTCCAAACTAAAACCTGCCGCGGGAAGGAAACGCGACTGAGCTTAAAAAGCCCAGTGAACAGATATATAATAAACGGAAACGAAAGTAAACGAAAATGAACAGAAGTAGCATAATGAATAAGATATAAGTAAAGGTATAAAGAGTAAAGGTTTAGGACAGTCATCCACCACGAGCCCAAATAAATCAAATCATATCATATCGTAACCATAATCTTCAAATCATATAGAGGGGAGACCTCTCAGATAATCAGATAATATGAGGGGTGTCCTCATTCTTCAAATGGAGTAGCTAGCTCCCAAATTTTGTGAAAGACGTGGATTGCACCCATCATCAGTCACCAAATCAAATCATATCATATCACATACAAAGCAAATCTAGGATGCATCCATACGCCCCCCAAACAAATCATATTGGCCATAACAAATCATAGTGAGCTCATATCAAATCAAAATGGGGACGGTGTACAACATCACTCGAGTACACTAGAGTCATGCCACTGGTGCATCAATGACATGGCCATGTTACCTTCATGGCTAGGAAAATATTTGGCTCGGGTATCAAACTGGGGTCAAAGGTCAAGGTTCACATCAAAGCAAAGGTTCATATAGTCATAGTCCGAATCTCAAAGTTCATATCAAAGGTTCATATGTCAAAGGTCAAAATGCCAAAGATTCAAATGCCAAAGGTTCATATCATGGGTTCAAATCAGAAATCAAGAGGTCGAAGGCACCTTATTAAAAAGGGCAGAATATCTGTACCTTGACAAAAGCAAACAAACATCAAAGATGGTCACAAAGGAATGACAACAACTCCCGCTTCACCAGGCCTACACGAATATGATAATCAAGTATTATTTTATGTTCGTATGAAACAGGTTACTTATTTTAGTCGGCTTTCCATTTTTTTAGAGACTTTCTATTTTTAGCAGGTTTCCTTAATTAGTGACTTTTAGGGTTGTCATTGACAATTAAATAAACTTTAAGACTTAATATGGTCAATACTATAGTTTATGTTTTATTATGACAACCTTTAATAGTGTAGGGTTTAAAGTGTAGATTCTATAATTATATTACAAGTTCTTATACTTGTATATTTTACACACTCCATTATATCCCATGCATTAGACTCATGTGAAGACCATACCAATTCAAGACCATGTTTTAACCTATTGATGACTTCCACACACGCACGCATTTGCAACACTCATTCAGCCCAAGACCAGACTCCACTTGACCCTTGTTTTTCCCACCGCTCAACACACTAAGAACCATGTTAACACGCCTAAATCTTCCTTGTTTTCAGCCCTCGACACACAACAAATACGCACATGAAGTTACACTTCAGGTCACTCCTATCACAGCCCCTATACGCACACAATGTCATCACATGAACCCAAAACAGTAACCACAAACGACCCTACATTTATCCAAATTCGACCCTTGCTTAACCACCTTGACTCGACATTATTACACACTCCTGAACACACATATGCCCACACAACCTGATCGACTCTCAGCTGTAACCACAGCCTTCCGATAACGCTTAATGCCCCACATGAATACCTCTTTTTAAAACAGTTGTATACACATTATTATATATTAAGCGACTCACGAACTCACACACTGATAAACTCTTGATAGCCTACTAAACTTGACACTTACATGAAATACTAACCAGCCCTTTACTCACGTATACACCATGCACATACCACCCTTTTATATAACGAATTGAAACACATATAATTGATCACGTATACTCATCTTTTATATACTTGACTTTATTTCCCAGATAACCCATATTTGTAGTTTAGTTGACACTTATGGCTGCTAAAATGACCCCACAACACATATGAATATTGAGCTATGATACCACAAGACTCCTCACGTAATTCATGCAATTTGTATATTAAGTCTTGTTATCGATTGTTCTCAAAATTTTTATAAGAGTGCGTTAAGGTTGAGTTTAGGGTCGACATGGGCTGGTAAAACGCGACATCAAACAGTCACGATACTCGACATAAAGTATTCTAATATGCGGCACACACACAGTAGATACGATGATGTTTTACGTGACAAATATTCATTCGCATATCCGGATTAACGACGCAAAGGTTTGATTTTTCATATATTTTATGTGTCGTGTTTATACTATTAGACTCAAGATTCACAGCCGAAAAAGACAGCAAAGACATGATCGAAAAAAAAATAATCAAACAAGGTTATGATAATGTTACCCTTGTAGCGTGTCGTAGCAAGGACGATAATACCAATGATCGCATGTTAATTCAGCCATACCGAGACAGAACCAAAGTCCCTCGAATTAGAAGAACAATACTCACGTTAGTAACCCCTTATTCGAACAGAAGATGCGCATGAAACCCACATACAAGGACTTAGTCGAACCAGAGATAAACCTCACCGATGTCACCTTCGAACACACATGAAAGACCCTCCTTAGCGTGCCTCTTTGGTCGACCAGAAAAGAAGGAAAAGAAGAACAGCCGCCAGTTGTTTATATTTGTTTTAGGTTTCCAAGTGAGTCGTTAACAATTTTGAGAGAGAAAAAAAAACGTGTGATGGTGAGATAATTTAGGATAGGACCGTGTTTAGTGCTTAGGTTAAACAAGGAAAGCCCACATTTAGGGGGATTGTGATATCAATTTAAGTTAATGCATGTTTATCCTATACTTAACCCTTAGCCGAATTTTTGGTCTTGATCGAAATAAAATGTCGCCTATTAATGTGATTAGGGAACCAATTATTTTGTGATCTTTAATTTTAATGTAAAGTTTTATTTGCTAAATTTTATTTGGTACATAGGATTTAATTACTTTAGATTAGGTTCAAATAATATTCATATGTATCATTTTATAAATTCTTATTATTTCAAAATTAGAGGGTATTTTGGTCATTTCAGATTATGCTAATTTTAGGGTTTTACAACTCTTCCCCTCTTAAAAAAAAATTTCGTCCTCGAAAATTGAGGTGAAACGAAATGGAGACACAACTGATTGTGAACATAAATATGAAAGGCTTGTTTCTCCTAACCCGAACTTGTCGATCAATTAGTTCCGGTTTCCTCAGATAGACATATCGTTCAGTATTCACATCAAAAGAATAATATACCAAACGTAATAGATGATAATCGTATCCCCTCAGGAGAGATACAAGGAAGATTTAGGATTGACGGATACTTCGCCTGTGGTATAGAAATAGACAAATCAAATGAGATTGTATCGAATTGTAGCAAACATGAGAGTAATATATGTGTTCAACTCTTCAGATTCTCACATAGTCTCGTCTTTAGTATAACCTTTCATAGGTGTTCTCATAGCCAAACAGGTATTGCTCTTCAAAATCCAAAGTCTCATATCTACTCATAGCAGATCATAATGCAACATATTCAACGGATGCGAAACGTACATATAGCAAAACGTAGGTGTACTCTTTCATAGTAACAGGTCGGATTCATACTGACAGAAAACAAACGGTAGAGAGCTCTACAACAGAACCTAAGATTCTTATCGAAAGTATAGAGGTCAACGAACGTGTGTCAAGTATCCAAACGTATCCAGTCGTATAACGATGAAAGCAGATTAAACGCATAGGTAGAATGAACCTAAAGTCTCACTAATACGGATAATCCAACGGAGATTCAAATTCTAAACTTCTTAGGTACTTCCCAAGATATCCTATGCCCACAATGAGTGCACGTTATATGGTGTAAGTATTATCACATTGATCAGGCGTCATAATACTAGCACCACATAAATATGCCCTCATGATGGTCATACTTTATCTCAAGTCGTAATCAAAACCACCTATCTTAATCCACCTAGTACTTCTACAGTCTCGAAGTTAACAAAATCGAATGCCATAGTCAAGAGGGAAAACAAAACTATTCGTAATAGTATCACAATCTAGATTGCCTAGCAAGGTGAGGCACGCCGTCACAAGCATCGTATCTTCCACAATTTGCCAAAATCTCTCAAAACAAAGCCATCATTGAACATATGAAAAATGAACGCGGAACTGAAATGCTTCTAGGGAACTTAAATCATAAGAGGATCTTATTACTATGTAACTAAACTTAAGAGGGTCAACGGAATGGAAGTTAGTTGCCAAGAGCTTCGGCCTTCGTAGAATTAGTTCTTCCAAATCTAAAGGGTATGTTTCAGAAATCCACTCATTCAACACATCCAATCTCTTCAAGTCCGGTTAATCTGTCTTCGTCTGTCCATCAATTCGGAAGTGAAACCAAAATTGAGAACTTGTGTCTGATTCGCCGAGCCTCCTGCAGTTCTTCTTGGAATGTGATGGAATAATGTGAATTCCTGGCATGCTCTTCATCATTCAGTCTGCTTCCGCTCTCAATTCATCTTAGTACAACCAAGATGAATAGGGAAGTGAGACCGTACGTCTCCATCAGCTTCGGGTTCGCCGTCTTGACTGGGTTGTCTTCTTCTGCATCGTCAACACTTCTGACTTACAAGGAACGTCTTCACTCTCCAGGGTAGCCGCCGTTGTTGTCAACTCCAAGTCGGGCAGTGAAGTAACTCTTCTGACGTGCTTCTAGTTGTCCTGGTGCATACGAAAAACCTTCTGTGCTGCAAGGGAGTACCACCGAGTCTCTTCCTGATTTATCCCAAACTTGTTTCGTCCGAGGTAAGGAAACTAACTTCTATTTAAGCTTTTCCCAAACTCCGTTCTAAATCAAACTAAGCTGCTTCTCTCTGTTCACGAAATTTCTCAATGGTATCATAAGTTGCAAACATCTTCCAGAATTCTTCTGCAAAGTTCAAAGGGTTTCAGTTCTCCATTCTGTTGTCGGCCTTGATCACATGGTGATGATTTTCAAAAATTGCGGAATATAAAGAGGTATCCTCGATTACGAACATCATCGTCTCTGCAAATATCACTCTCTCAGAATGTACGATTGATCGACAAATTTTCTAATGAAGCGCAAAGATGATTTTCATGCTCTTCCTCGTCTCCTAACGTACTATTAAGTCATACAATAACCATTTGTCCAAGCACTTACGAGAAGACATCATTTATCAAATTCGCGAAACAATCAGAGCTTTAGCTAATACTATTAGCGTCACAAATCGTCATAGCAGCCTTTTACTCATACTGAAAGCGGTTCCAAGAATAAAATCAATTCATCAGAAGGAAACTTCGCGCTCTGAAATTAAACAAACACATAATCATTTCAGGGTAGAGGAATATTGGCTCCTAACGGTATTACGGTTCAGCTTCCTGTAATCAATACATATTTCCAGTCACCATCCTTCTTTATAGCGAACGAAACTAAAACACGCCCAGAAAATACACTTAGGTAAACTCATTTCCTGGTCTTCAGTTGCAGCTCTTCCCGGTTGCTCAAATCAATTTATATGATCCCGGACACATCTGAAAAACACCTTCGCTTGATGACTAGACAATCTCTCGGTGTCAAGTCAAATCCTACTTCACGCTCCGATGGAAAATTTTGGTAGTTTGATCAGGAATCATATTCAAGATCTAGGGTGCCAAGTAACTCTCAAGATAAGGTTCATTCATTGGTGTATGAAATGGGTTCTAGGAAAAACTTCACAGCCGCGAAAGTAACACAGGAGTCTCCAGAGTAATAGTGATAGCCAAAGGTTTAACAGTCGGAAATCATGGTAGGGAGTTTCAAAATTGTTGCAAACGTCAAAGGTGAGACATAGAAGGGTAGTTGTCAATATTTGATTGGTCACTCAACAAATTCCTTGCCAGAATAAAATTTAAGTTGATTATCCAAAGAAATACGGATCACAAATCAAATCTTTATCATTCAAAAGTGAGGGGGAAAACGTTCTTATACTCGTGGTGACACACCACAAGACTTCTCATAGGGATAGGGGTGGGTGAAACGAAATCAAATAGTGTCGGAAGATTCATAGATACTTATCAAAAGCAAGAGACAAAACAAAACATATCAAGTACGCCATCGCCATGGAGGTTCTCAGAGTGATCGAAGAGGCATCAAAATGATTAACGAAAGGATCAGAGGTCAGAGTCAATATCTGAAGATAAGGATCAATTAGTGTCAGGCAATTACTATGCAGTTCTCAAAGCCTTCCAGATTTAATCAGATTCAAATTTCAGGTGGTGTAAGGTGTGAGCTTTCAATTTCCCAAAAGTGATATCAATCGGATCTAACCAAAAGTAAGGCACGAATCAGAGTGATGCGGAAGCAATGGAATTCATACAAATGCCTTATAGTCTACCCATTCCTCACTGGTCAAAACTTACGTTCCTATAAGGGAATCTTAAAGCAAATTTTCAAAGGTTTTCCTATGAGCGCCTATAGGGGAAACTTAGTGGTCCTACTTACACAGGCCAAGGATAAATGTTTTACGAATCGCAGCCTGTCTCTCTGAAACCATAATTGTAACACCCCAACCCGGCAAGGGTAGAAGTATCACATTAATGGTTTCATATCAGATCAAAACAAAGCATACATTCAAAAGTAATACAAGGATTCTCAAAGGTTACAAATGAATTGCTGAATATACAAGGTTACAAATGAAAATTTTTAATAACTACTAATTCTAAATACAATAACTTCTAGTCATCTATACTCCAGAGTAACTATCAAGGTCTTCTAAGTCCAAGGTTCTCTTCACCCATACTCAGCTTCCAAACTAAAACCTGCCGCGGGAAGGAAACGCGGCTGAGCTTAAAAAGCCCAGTGAACAGATATATAATAAACGGAAACGAAAGTAAACGAAAATGAACAGAAGTAGCATAATGAATAAGATATAAGTAAAGGTATAAAGAGTAAAGGTTTAGGACAGTCATCCACCACGAGCCCAAATAAATCAAATCATATCATATCGTAACCATAATCTTCAAATCATATAGAGGGGAGACCTCTCAGATAATCAGATAATATGAGGGGTGTCCTCATTCTTCAAATGGAGTAGCTAGCTCCCAAATTTTGTGAAAGACGTGGATTGCACCCATCATCAGTCACCAAATCAAATCATATCATATCACATACAAAGCAAATCTAGGATGCATCCATACGCCCCCCAAACAAATCATATTGGCCATAACAAATCATAGTGAGCTCATATCAAATCAAAATGGGACGGTGTACAACATCACTCGAGTACACTAGAGTCATGCCACTGGTGCATCAATGACATGGCCATGTTACCTTCATGGCTAGGAAAATATTTGGCTCGGGTATCAAACTGGGGTCAAAGGTCAAGGTTCACATCAAAGCAAAGGTTCATATAGTCATAGTCCGAATCTCAAAGTTCATATCAAAGGTTCATATGTCAAAGGTCAAAATGCCAAAGATTCAAATGCCAAAGGTTCATATCATGGGTTCAAATCAGAAATCAAGAGGTCGAAGGCACCTTATTAAAAAGGGCAGAATATCTGTACCTTGACGAAAGCAAACAAACATCAAAGATGGTCACAAAGGAATGACAACAACTCCCGCTTCACCAGGCCTACACGAATATGATAATCAAGTATTATTTTATGTTCGTATGAAACAAGTTACTTATTTTAGTCGGCTTTCCATTTTTTTAGAGACTTTCTATTTTTAGCAGGTTTCCTTAATTAGTGACTTTTAGGGTTGTCATTGACAATTAAATAAAATTTAAGACTTAATATGGTCAATACTATAGTTTATGTTTTATTATGACAACCTTTAATAGTGTAGGGTTTAAAGTGTAGATTCTATAATTATATTACAAGTTCTTATACTTGTATATTTTACACACTCCATTATATCCCATGCATTAGACTCATGTGAAGACCATACCAATTCAAGACCATGTTTTAACCTATTGATGACTTCCACACATGCACGCATTTGCAACACTCATTCAGCCCAAGACCAGACTCCACTTGACCCTTGTTTTTCCCACCGCTCAACACACTAAGAACCATGTTAACACGCCTAAATCTTCCTTGTTTTCAGCCCTCGACACACAACAAATACGCACATGAAGTTACACTTCAGGTCACTCCTATCACAGCCCCTATACGCACACAATGTCATCACATGAACCCAAAACAGTAACCACAAACGACCCTACATTTATCCAAATTCGACCCTTGCTTAACCACCTTGACTCGACATTATTACACACTCCTGAACACACATATGCCCACACAACCTGATCGACTCTCAGCTGTAACCACAGCCTTCCGATAACGCTTAACGCCCCACATGAATACCCCTTTTTAAAACAGTTGTATACACATTATTATATATTAAGCGACTCACGAACTCACACACTGATAAACTCTTGATAGCCTACTAAACTTGACACTTACATGAAATACTAACCAGCCCTTTACTCACGTATACACCATGCACATACCACCCTTTTATATAACGAATTGAAACACATATAATTGATCACGTATACTCATCTTTTATATACTTGACTTTATTTCCCAGATAACCCATATTTGTAGTTTAGTTGACACTTATGGCTGCTAAAATGACCCCACAACACATATGAATATTGAGCTATGATACCACAAGACTCCTCACGTAATTCATGCAATTTGTATATTAAGTCTTGTTATCGATTGTACTCAAAATTTTTATAAGAGTGCGTTAAGGTTGAGTTTAGGGTCGACATGGGCTGGTAAAACGCGACATCAAACAGTCACGATACTCGACATAAAGTATTCTAATATGCGGCACACACACAGTAGATACGATGATGTTTTACGTGACAAATATTCATTCGCATATCCGGATTAACGACGCAAAGGTTTGATTTTTCATATATTTTATGTGTCGTGTTTATACTATTAGACTCAAGATTCACAGCCGAAAAAGACAGCGAAGACATGATCGAAAAAAAAATAATCAAACAAGGTTATGATAATGTTACCCTTGTAGCGTGTCGTAGCAAGGACGATAATACCAATGATCGCATGTTAATTCAGCCATACCGAGACAGAACCAAAGTCCCTCGAATTAGAAGAACAATACTCACGTTAGTAACCCCTTATTCGAACAGAAGATGCGCATGAAACCCACATACAAGGACTTAGTCGAACCAGAGATAAACCTCACCGATGTCACCTTCGAACACACATGAAAGACCCTCCTTAGCGTGCCTCTTTGGTCGACCAGAAAAGAAGGAAAAGAAGAACAGCCGCCAGTTGTTTATATTTGTTTTAGGTTTCCATGAGTCGTTAACAATTTTGAGAGAGAAAAAAAAACGTGTGATGGTGAGATAATTTAGGATAGGACCGTGTTTAGTGCTTAGGTTAAACAAGGAAAGCCCACATTTAGGGGGATTGTGATATCAATTTAAGTTAATGCATGTTTATCCTATACTTAACCCTTAGCCGAATTTTTGGTCTTGATCGAAATAAAATGTCGCCTATTAATGTGATTAGGGAACCAATTATTTTGTGATCTTTAATTTTAATGTAAAGTTTTATTTGCTAAATTTTATTTGGTACATAGGATTTAATTACTTTAGATTAGGTTCAAATAATATTCATATGTATCATTTTATAAATTCTTATTATTTCAAAATTAGAGGGTATTTTGGTCATTTCAGATTATGCTAATTTTAGGGTTTTACACAAACAGGGTATCACTTTTGGCAAATCCAAGATTGAATGTTTCAATTGTCAAAAGCTTGGACACTTTGCAAAGGAATGCAAGTTTGCAAAATATCAAGCAAACAGAA
Source organism: Artemisia tridentata subsp. tridentata (assembly GCA_021014915.2). Taxonomy (NCBI): domain Eukaryota; kingdom Viridiplantae; phylum Streptophyta; class Magnoliopsida; order Asterales; family Asteraceae; genus Artemisia; species Artemisia tridentata. The sequence goes on from CP139503.1 coordinate 269,177,281, forward strand.
TGATTGAACAACCCAAGGTTGAAAGAAAGGAGGTTCCTATTACTGAATCACAACCAAAAGCTTTGGTGGCTCAAGAAAATTTAGCAGAGATTGACTGGAGTGCTGAATTTGATGATGAACCTGTAACCTATTCTATGGTTGCAATGGAAGAGTTTGATTGGGGCACAGCTTTTGATGAGGAACCTGGATATGCTGCTTTGGAATCAAGAGATGGTCTTGGAAGCTTTGACTGGAGCATGGAGGATGAAGATGAACCTGTTCAAATTGCTATGGTAGCCACTTCACCAAGTTCATCCAATGTCTCTGAGGGCAACCTAGAGGAGGAGCTTAAAGATCATATTATTGTTGATAGTGGTTGCTCTGGCAGCATGACAGGGGACAAGGAGATCCTGTCAGATTTTAAGGCATATTATGGAGGAAGAGTTGCATTTGGTAATGATCCTGATGGAGGAAGAATCACTGGCAAAGGAACAATCAAGGCTGGATGTATTGATTTTGAGAATGTTAGATATGTGAAGGAGCTCAAGTTCAATCTTTTGTCAGTATCTCAAATTTGTGACAAGAAGTACCCAATTCTGTTCACTGATACAGAATGTCTTATTCTCTCTCCTGAGTTTAAGTTTGTTGATGATCACTTGGTAACATTGAAAGTACCAAGAACCAATGATGTGTACAGTTTAGACTTAAAGAGTCTCAATTCTGCTGGAAGAGCAACATGTTTAGTAGCCAAGGCATCATTAGAAGAAGCACATCTATGGCATAGAAGATTAGGTCATGTAAATTTCAAGAACATCAACAAGCTGGTCAAAGGCAATTTAGTTAGAGGTTTACCTTCCAAAACATTCAAGACTGATCATTCATGTTTGGCTTGCAAGAAGGGTAAACAACATAAAGCTTCATGTAAGAAGCTTGAGGACAGAGTTATTAGAGAACCTTTAGAGTTGCTACACATGGATCTGTTTGGACCAGTTTCAGTAGAAAGCTTAAACAAGAAGAAGTACTGCTTGGTTGTGACAGATGATTGTAGCAGATTTAGTTGGGTCTTTTTCTTGGGATTCAAAGATGAAACCTTTGATGCTATCCATGACCTGATAATAGCCCTTGAAAATCAATTAAGACTCTAAGTAAGAGGTATTAGATGTGATAATGGAACATAATTCAAGAACAAGCATATGGATGAATTCTGTGCCAAGAAAGGGATCAAGAGAGAGTTTAGCATTGCTAGAACTCCACAGCAGAATGGTGTTGCAGAAAGAAAGAATAGGACATTGATTGAAGCAGCTAGAACAATGCTTGCAGATTCACAATTACCTATTCTCTTTTGGGCTGAAGCTATAAGTACTGCTTGCAATGTTTTAAATAGAGTATCAGTTACTAAACCTCAGATGAAGACACCATATGAGCTGCTCATGGGAAAGAAACCAAACATTCGATTTCTAAAACCTTTTGGCTATTCTCTGACTATTCTAAATACCATTGATTCTCTGGGAAAATTTGATGGTAAGTCAGATGAAGGTTATCTATTGGGTTATTGTACAAATAGCAAAGGTTTTAGAGTATATAATAGGAGTACCAAAAAGGTTCAAGATTGTCTTCATGTTGAATTTTTGGAAGATAAAGAATCTCAGAGAGGAAAAGGTCCTGATTGGATGTTTGATCTTGATCTCAAGTTCACTCCATCTATGAATTATGTGCCTGTTAGAGAAGAAAATCAAGCTAATCACAAAGAAGATGATTCTCAGTACATTGTTCATGGAGTCAATGTTAGACCAGAAGATGTTCCTGATACAGAACCTGAAGTTATTCATAAGGAATAAAGTACTGCTCAACCAACTGATACAATATCTGATGAAGATCAAGCCATACAAGATGAACTTAATAGGATGCTTTTTCAAGAAACTATAGCAAAATCCTATGAAGATGAACAAAGGAGGGCTTATGATGCTGCAAAGAAACAGGGTAAATTCAAAGATACTGCTCACAATACTTTTGATCAAAGTACTGATGATCCTTTTGACAGTACTTCTGGTGTGTTAGAACCATCAAATTGGAGCAATGATGATGATTCCAATGTTGATGATGAAGATTTGGAAAATGCTAACATTCCTAGATTAGAAGAAATTGATGATGAGCTTAATCAAGAAGGTATTTTCTCAACCAATGAAGAACCTGATGTTACTAATTTGGAATTTGATCTTCCAGTTCCACCAACTCCTACATTGATAGTTCATAAAGCTCATCCTCAAAGCAATATTATTGGATCACCCTCTTCAAGTGTGGTTACAAGAAACAAAGTTAAAGGTCTCTCTAAGCAACATACTGCTTTACTTAGCTTTGTTTACAAACAAAACAGGATGAATCACAAGGATCAACAAACATGCCTGTTTGCTTGCTTTCTATCTCAAACTGAACCCAAGAAGGTAGCTCAAGCTTTAAATGATGAAAGTTGGGTTGAAGCTATGCAGGAAGAGCTTCTACAATTCAAAATTCAAGAAGTCTGGGTATTATGTGATCTACCAGATGGCAAGAGAGTCATTGGTACAAGATGGGTTTTCAGAATCAAAAGAGATGAAAGAGGGAATGTTATCAAGAATAAAGCTAGATTGGTTGCACAAGGATATCGCCAAGAAGAAGGAGTAGACTATGATGAAGTGTTTGCTCCTGTTGCAAGAATAGAGGCAATAAGGTTATTTCTTGCCTTTGCATCATACATGGGATTTCCTGTCTACCAAATGGATGTGAAAAGTGCCTTCCTTTATGGCACAATTGCTGAGGAAGTTTATGTTAAACAACCTCCTGGTTTTGAAGATCCTGCACATCCAAACAAAGTCTACAAGGTGAACAAGGCACTGTATGGCCTTCATCAAGCCCCTAGAGCTTGGTATGAGAGACTCTCTACTTTTCTATTACAACATGGTTACAGGAGAGGAGCAATTGACAAGACTTTGTTTATCAAAAGAGATAAGAAGGATATTATGTTAGTCCAAGTCTATGTGGATGATATTATCTTTGGAGCCACGAAGAAGTCTATGGTGAAAGAATTTGAAGAACTTATGCAGCGGGAGTTTCAAATGAGTTCTATGGGAGAATTAACTTTCTTTTTGGGGCTTCAAGTTAGACAAACAAGAGATGGAATCTTCATTAATAAAGAAAAGTATGTTGAAGACATACTTAAAAGATTTGACCTTCCAACTGTCAAGCCTGCCACCACACCCATTGATAACAATAAACCATTAGGCAAGGATGAAGATGGACAAGCTGTGGATGTCAAGCGTTACAGATCAATGATTGGTTGTCTTATGTACTTAACTGCATCAAGACCTGACATCATGTTTGCTGTATGCTTGCGTGCAAGATATCAGGTTACCCCCAAGGTTTCACATATTTATGCAGTCAAGAGGATTTTTCGATATCTCAAGCATCAACCAAAGTTAGGATTATGGTATCCTAAGGGGTTACCTTTTCACTTGGAAGCTTTTTCAGATAGTGATTATGCAGGAGATAACTATGATAGAAGATCAACCACTGGAGGATGTCAATATCTTAGAAGAAGATTAGTCTCATGGCAATGTAAAAAGCAAACAATTGCAGCAACCTCCTCTACTGAAGCAGAATATGTTGTTGCTGCAAGCTGTTGTGGACAAGTTTTTTGGATGCAGAATCAACTCTTAGATTATGGATTCAACTTCAAAAACACTCCTATCAACATTGATAATGAGAGTACCATCTGTATTGTGAAGAATCCAGTTTATCACTCCAAGACCAAGCATATTCAGATTAGGCATCACTTCATTCGAGATTGTTATGAGCACAGGCTTATAAATGTGGTCAAAGTTCACACAGAAGACAATGTAGCTGATCTACTCACTAAGGGATTTGATGTTTCAAGATTCAACCACTTAGTTGTGAGCATTGGGATGATTAACTACTAGGCTACATTTGAGGGGAGGCTTTAGTATTAGTTAGTATACTTTCTTTCAGTTCTTAATGAAAGTATTGGATTTTTAGTTTTAGTACCTATGTTGTATTTAAGGGGAGGCAACATAGTTATTAGTTAGAAGGTTGTGGTTGAGAAGATGGAAAGTACTGGTTATCTATACAACGTACTGGTTCTGCAAAGTACTGCTTCAACGTACTGCTTTGAAGAGTACTGGTTAGGTAGACGTACTGCTTACGTGGAAGTACTGTTCCAACGGTCAAAACTGTGGGGCTACGGTTAATTAATTCATTCGGGAGGGGGTAAAAAGCCAAATACAACGGTAACACTATTAATTAGGCTTTGATTTTTTAAATCTTACCCATATTTATCCTATCCCATTATACCGATTTTCATTCTTCACTTTATTCTTATCAATTCATTTATTCATTCGGTATCTACGATTCTAATCGCTCATTACCTTCGTTTAACACTCTTCACACTCAATGGCTAATCGTGATTTCTGTTCTAAGCATAACATGGTCGCGAACATGGATAAAACGGCAAAGAATGTTGATTTTCATGCGATAATTGATTTCTTGACTGGGTCATCAATCAATTATGCTATTTTAGTAAACCCTGATGTAATTGGACCATGGATTCAATAGTTTTGGTCTACTGCAAAGTATGATGAACAAGATGGTATTCCTTTTATTCATGCTAAGGTTGCTGGTCAAGCAATTAGGGTTACTGAATCTGCAATTAGGGAAGATTTACAATTTAATGATGCAGGAAGTGCTATTCATTTTGCAAGACAAGAGATTTGGGATACACTCAGGGATATTGGGTATGAAGGTGATCTCACCATACTTACTTTTCAGAAGCCATTATTTAGTCCTCATTGGAAATATCTCATACATGTTCTACTTCACTGCTTGAGTCCTAAGAGTACTTCATGGGAGCAGTTTGGTCAGAACATTGCTTCTGCATTGGTGGGCTTAGTTACAAATCGCCCTTTCAACTTTTCAAGGATGATTCTTGATGGCATGCTCTCACACATCACCAATGGTTCACCATTCTTGATGTACCCAAGGTTTATTCAGGTATTCTTAAATAAACAACTCGAGGGGATTTCTAAACCACAAAGTTTTCTACCTACTGTCACACTTCCACCAAAGGTGTTTACATTCATTGCTAAGAAGAGTATCAAGTTCTCTGGAAGAAATACACCTTTGACAGCTCATATATTGGAAGTTGCACAAGCAGTTAGGGATGCAGAGCTAGAGCCTGAACAAGAGCAAGAGGAATCCTCTGCATCAGCCATTAGAGAGCAACCAGCTACAAGAGAAGAGAGTGCTTCTCAACATACTGCTTCTCATCATATTGTTTCGTCTTCACAAAGTGCTGCTCAGGAGCATTCACCTCAAGATAGGCATCAAACATCTGAGGAAGATGAGGAAGTGGTTGAGGATGTCTTGACCAACTATGAACTTTCAAGGGAATTAAGGAGGCTCAAGAAGGTTACTGATGATCAAGCTGATCAGATATTGGATTTGGCAAGAAAATTCAGACGATTAAAGAGGTTTGTTTGGCCATTAGTAAAGCAACACAGGTTATGGGTAAAGTCTCAGAGGAGGAGTGGTCAGAAAACTAAGAAGGCTTCTCAGTCAAAGACAAGAAGGTCTAAGAAGCATTCTTCATTCCAATTGGGGAGGAATTTAGAGAATTTGAATGAAGATACTGAGTTCAATCAAGATACTGGGCTTTATGATGATACACCACTTGAAGAAATTCCTCATGAAGATACTGTTGAGAGGAAAAGTGATGAAACAGAGCAAATAAACATTGAAGATGCTACTGTTGAAGTAAAAAGTGGTGATACTGAGGAATTGGATTTGGAAGGTACTGATGTTGAAAGTACTGCTCTTCAAGGTACTGCTCATCAAGGAACTATTACACCAAGGACTTTGGATTTTGAGGAAGATGTTGGACCTTCAAGTCAAATTCAAGAGGAAGTTGGCCCTTCTAATCCAGTTCAACAGGAAGAAGAAGTTAGAAAACATACTGAAAGTGATGATGAGACCATTGCTGACATCATGTTGAATATGTCTAGACCAAGAGGCATAAGTATTGTTGATGTTGAACAACAACCTCATACTTCTTCTCAACCTACCCAGGAGTTAGATCCAAAAGACAAAGGTAAAGGGATCATGGTAGAAACTAAGAAGAAGAAGCTTACCTTGAAAGAACTAAGAGCTATTCAGGATGCTAAAAATGAGGAAGCTGCAAGGAAATTACAGGCTGAGATAGATGCTGAAGAGTCAAGGAAAGTTATCAAACCTAGAAGGCCACAAAGTAAAGCTCAAGAAAGAAATTCTATGATGGCTTATCTCAAAGGAAGAGGATATACAGGTTTGGTGAAATTGACACATACAAAGATGAAGGATCTGTATGATGCTGTTAGGGATGCTATAGAAAAAGATCTTGCAAGCATTATTTCTTTTGAAGATAAGGAGCTTGAAGATAGCAGAAAGGAAAGAGTTGTTACAAGGAGCTCAAAGAGGAAAAGAACAACAACTGATGAAAAGTCATCAAAGAAGCTCAAGGATTCTATTGAATTAAGAATAGACACAGCTGATGAGCTAAGAAATTATTTGAGAATTGTTGATTTTGAGCATCCAAAATCAGAAGATGTTGCAGACAAGAAGTCCAAGATTTCTACATTCTCAGTTGTAGAATCACAAGAAGGGGACTATTTGATATTTCATAGACAGGATGAAAGCTTTAGAGTATTCAATTCGTTATGGGATATACTACATCTGATAGATAGAGAAGATCTGCTTCAGCTATATCTACAAGTGCAGACTTATTTTGTACATATTCCACCACAAGGAGTGGGTTTGGTTCTGGTAGGAGATCTCACAACCATCTGGGAAACAGAGGAAAAAAATGATAGTACTTTCTGGGAAAATCAAGAAAACTGAAAGATTAACAGATGGAGATTCTTTGAATCAGTTGGAATACACCTTTTGGAGTTAGATGATGGTACTATGATTCATATGCTAGCAGAACAAAGATATCCACTCACAAGAGATCTGATGATCAGAATGCTTGAGCATGGCATGGAAGTGGAACAAGAAAATGAAGTAGCATTGATGGTTATAAAATTGTTCATCAAGTGGACAACTAAAGCTGAAGATTGATGCATAACTACTGGTATGGTATTTATAATATAAATCTTTTGAAAAATAAGTACTTTATTTAAAGTACTGCTAGTCAAACAGTACTTTCTCAAAGTACTGCTTGCAGCATAAAACTAGTAAAGTCTTTTGCTTAATAAATAAGTGATTTTTGAAAAAGTGCAAAAACATTTTGAAGCACAAAGGTTAAACAGCAACAAATGGTTTTGAAAGCAACAACATGGTGTTAGTACTTGTACTACACAACAAATGGTAATCAACTCACCATGTTTAATAAACAAGAAAGAGTTTGACTCATCATGAGGGTACGGCTCTGATGTGATTATCAAATCCGTTTTTAGTTGGCAATTTACTAAAAATTGTATGGTTTTCAACTCACCATCTCTATGTTAGTGAAGAGTTGGCTAGCCTACAAGATAATGGCTTGTAGTAAAGGCTGTGGAAAACCATTGTATGGTAATTAGTTCACCATGGTAGTGATTGTACTAAAAGAACTAGCTAGTCCAAAAGCAAACGGCTATTTGGTAAAGACTAATCAAATCCGTTGATAGCTGATGATTTGCTAAAAATCATATGGTTATCAATGTACCATAGTTCTTAAACCTAAACATTGGCTACTCCAGAGTTAATGGCTTTGGTAAAGAGACATCAAAATCCATTAAGTTTTCAATGATTCACCTCTCACAGGAGTTAACACACCTGGAAGTGATGAGAATAGTATGAAACTTTTAAGATCTGATGTACCTATTGCCAATATGATGCTGAGTTGCTGAAAAGAATTGTTGCTGATAAAGATTGCTGTTAATGATTACTTTGATGATGACAAAACAAAGACATGAGACAGAAGTTAATGATACAGTCTTTCCTTGAAGATAAAGATGTTGAAGTTAAAGAAATACAAAAGAACTTGAAATCAAGCAAGTGGAATTCAAGTTAGGGGAGGATTGTTGGGCTACAAAGTACTGCTGCATGAAGAAAGTCAAAGTACTACTCGATAGAAGTCAAAGTACTGCTCATGTTCTAAAGAAGTCAAAGTACTGCTAAAGATAAAGGACTGATATGCAAATACGTTTAAGGATTAATGTGTAATTCTAGAATGTTCTTAGAGTTATTATTAGATTAGATTTAGAATTGCTTGTCGTTCAAGTATTGTAAACCGACTAGGGTTTTCCTTGTGCCTATAAAAGGACCCCTAGGTTGGCATTAGAGATATGATTAGAGATACAAGTTCATAAGAAGTTTTAGAGAAAAGTATTAGTCGATTATTAGAGTATTAGTGATTAGAGTTTTTTTTAGTGAATCTGTGTAAAAGAGCAGGTTCAAGGTTTTTAATAATATTCAAAGTTGTTTATTAATTCTTTTTAGCTTTGTTAAAGTAGATTCCGCATACTTAACAAAGTATATCAGCGTTTCACCATTAACAGTTTTGGATTTATCCAAGGTGGTTAAACCGTAGACAAGCTACAAGTTAGTTTGGTCAGAGTATATCGATCCAACAATCTTAAACATATAGATGAAGATGATATGGAAGAGATGGACTTGAAGTGGCAGGTTGCACTGCTAAGTATGAGCGCCAAGAAATTCTGGCAGAGGACAGGGAAGAAGATCACAATCAGTGGTAGTGATACAACTGGTTTTGATAAGTTGGGACATTTTGTTAGAGAATGCAGAAGACCAAGGCAGCAGGACAACAAAAGCAAGGGTTATGGGAACAAGCCTGAAACTAGGAAGGCTGTGGAAGTGGAAGAGCCTTCTTCCAAGGCAATGGTTGTTATTGATGGTCTTCGATATGATTGGAGCTTCATGGATGATGAGGAAGAAGCACCAACTGAGATGGCACTGATGGCATTTTTTTACTCAGAGGTACATTGAGTAAAAAGTTGTTCAAAATCTTTTTTTGCTTTAAAGGATTATGAAACACTTAAGAAGCATTATGATGAAAAAAGAGTAGAGTTAAACCAAACTAACTATAATTTATCAAATCATAAAAGAGGTTTAGCTGTCTTAAAAGAACAAATTTTGTTTTATAAGAAAAATAAATATGTCTTTTCTGAAGATATTGTTGTACTTAAAAGAGACATGGTTCATAAAGATGCTGAGATAAGCGTACTTAGAGCTGAGTTAGAAAAGATTAAGAAAGCAAAAGATAACATACAGTTAAGTGTAGACACTCTAGAATATGCATCTAAAGGAGTTAATAAGATCATTAAGTGTCAACTAGTTAATAAAGCTAAGTCAGGGTCAGGATACAACACATGTCCACCTCCACATAGAGGAGTGCCTTAACCCCCAGGTATTGACTTAGAACACACTGGTTTAGATGAATTTAGAGAGCCTAAATTTGAATATGGATCTAAGGCTAAGGAAAGTGTTAGTTTAAATAAACCAGTAGAAGTTAATGAATCTTTTGAGAGTGCCAGTGACACCTCTCTTGTTGAGGAAAAGGTGTCAGATGATAAGAGGAACTCAAATGCCCCAATTATTGAAGATTGGGAATCTGATGATGAGGATCAGGTTGAGACTAAACCTGAAGTAGAAAAGAAAAAAGAAACTGTTGTTCCTAAGGTGGTTAAGGTAGAAACTGTTACACCTAGAAAGCAATTAAAATAAGTTATGCCAACAGTTAGATATGCTGAGTTGTATAGGTCCACAAACAGGTCACAATGCCCTAGGGGAAACCAGAGAAACTAGAACAATCTTAAGTCCCAACAACTAGGCAATAATTTTGTTATGTACAATAAGGCTTGCTATACTTGTGGTAGCTTTGATCACTTGTAGGCTTTTTGCAACAACCATCAAGGGAAAAGGGTTGTTACAGGAAACACAAGGGTGCATGGGAATAAAAATGAAAGGGTGAATCTAAACTGTTTTTCAAGAAAAACTCACCCATTTGTTAACAATAATATGACTCCCAAAGCAATTTTGATGAAGTGTGGCCTTAAACTAGTTTGTACTGCTAGACCAGCAGTTAGTACTGCCAGACCAATTCAGACTGTTTACCCCAAACAAATAGTTTCAAGTGCTAAATTCAATTCAAGTTTTTCTAAAATAGCAAAACAAACTGTTCACAGGCCTCTTTATAAGAAAGCAGTGTTTCACAACAAAATTTGGAATAAAAATGTTAAAACTGCTAGGCCAGCAGTTTGTACTAGTAGACCAGAAGTTAGTACTGCTAGGCCAAGAAACACTACTAGGCAAATGGGGAAAATGATGTTAAGGCCTCAACATGTTGGGTATGGAGACCTATCAAACCCAATGGTGCATCAATAACAATGAAGAAATATGATTACATTGATGAAATATGATTCCACAAAGAAAACTAATTTCCTTTATTTTATGTACAGGGACATCTACAACAAGATGATGAAGAAGATCAAGGATATGCTGATAGTGGATGCTCTAGGCACATGACTGGGAACATGCCCTACCTCTCAGACTTTACACCTATGGATGGAGGATATGTTACCTTTGAAGGAGGAATTGGTGGTAGAATTACTAGTAAGGGTACTTTAAAAACCGGTAAACTTGACTTTGAAGATGTGTATTTTATGTAGGAACTCAAGTATAATCTCTTTAGTGTCTCACAAATGTGTGACAAAACGAACAAAAATGTGTGACAAAAAGAACAAAGTTCTTTTTACAGATACTGAATGTCTTGTTCTTTCTCCTGACTTTAAGTTACCTGATGAAAGTCAAGTACTACTTAAAGTTCCTAGAAAGGGCAATATGTACAGTGTTGACATGAACAAAATTATTCCTAAAGAGGCTCTAACTTGTCTTGTAGCAAAAGCCACATTGGATGAGTCAATGCTTTGGCATATGAGACTTGGTCATGTTAACTTTAAAACCATAAATAAGATTGTTAAAGATGGTTTGGTAAGAGGCTTGCCTCAAAAACGTTTTGAAAATGACCAAACTTGTGTGGCGTGTCTCAAAGGTAAACAACACAAAGCTGCTTGTAAGCCCAAGACCCAGAACTCTATTACTCAACCATTATTTATGCTTCATATGGACTTGTTTGGTCCTACTTCTTTGAGTAGTATACAGCATAAGAAATACTGTCTTGTGGTAACTGATGATTATAGAAGGTTCACATGGGTTTTCTTTCTAGGATCTAAGGATGAAAAAAGTAGCATTCGTAAGACTTTTATAACTGAAATAGAAAATCTAGTTGATAAGAAAGTGAAAATCATCAGGTGTGACAATGGGACAGAATTTAAGAATAAAGTTATGGATGAATTTTGTAGAGAAAAAGGTATTAAGAGAGAGTTTAGTGTAGCTAGAACTCCTCAGCAGAATATTGTTGCTGAAAGGAGGAATAGGACACTAATAAAGGCTGCTAGGACCATGTTAGTTGATTCTAAGCTGCCCATTACTTTTTGGGCTGAAGCAGTTAATACTACTTGTTATGAGCAAAACAGGGTTTTAGTGGTCAAATCTCACAACAAGACACCATATGAACTCTTTAGAGGTAGAGCACCTGCTTTAGGTTTTCTAAGACCATTTTGATGTCATGTCACTATTCTCAATACCTTAGATTATTTAGGAAAATTTGATGGAAAGTCAGATGAGGGTTTCTTTGTTGGTTACTCTTTAAACAGCAAAGCATTTAGGGTATACAACATAAGAACCAGGAAAGTAGAAGAAAACCTGCATGTTCAGTTTTTAGAGAATAAGTCTAATGTTGCAGGTGAAGGTCCAAAATGGCTGTTTGATCTTGATACTCTAACACAATCTATGAACTATGTACCAGTTGTTGCAGGAACAAATTCTAATGATTTTGTAGGTTCAGAAGATAGTGTTGAAACAGGTGAAACAAGCATGGAGAAAGAGAATGGTCAAGATCACATTCTAATGCCAATTTGGAATAGTGTTGATTCATCTTCAAAGGATGTTGAACCTTCTATTGATGCAAACAAGAAGGGCTCTGAAGATGGAAACAAAGAAAGTGGTGTTGAAGAACAAGAGAATCCTGAAGATAGTACAAATGGTGTTTGTACTGCTGAGCCAAATGTTAGTAATGTTGGGCAAAATGATCATACTGCTAGCCCACCAGTTACTACTGCTGATGATTTCTCTGAGGATGAAGTGGATCTTAATAACATGCCACTCACTTATCTAGTTCCTACAATTCCACACACAAGAGTTCACAAGAATCACTCCCTGGAGAATGTGATTGAAGATATACAGTCCGGTGTTAAGACAAAAAGGCAGACAATGAATTCAGATCAACAAGGCTTTCTCAGTGCAGTTTATGAAGAGAAAAAACATGAAGATGCCAATACATGTCTGTTTATATGTTTTCTTTCACAAGAAGAACCCAAGAACATACTTAAGGCCCTACAGGATTCAAGCTTGGTGGAAGCTATGCAAGAAGAGCTTCTATAGTTCAAGATTCAAAAGGTTTGGGTGCTGGTAGATTTGCCTAAGGGTATGAGGGTTAATGGTACAAAGTGGATTTTTAGAAATAAGAAAGATGAAAGAGGGATAGTGATCAGGAATAAAGCAAGACTTGTATCTCAGGGTTACACTCAAGAAGAAGGAATTGATTATAAAGAGGTATTTGCACTTATAGGTAGGATTGAAGCTATAAGATTATTCTTAGCTTATGCTTCATTCATGGGGTTTATGGTATATCAGATGGATGTCAAAAGTGCCTTTCTTTATGGTACTATTGAAGAAGAGGTTTAAGTTCCTCAACCTCTAGGTTTTGAAGATCCAGAACATCCAGACAAGGTATACAAGGTGGTAAAAGCTCTTTATGGCTTGCATCAAGCTCCGAGAGCCTGGTATGGAACTTTAGCTACTTATCTATTAGAAAATGGGTTTCATAGAGGTAAGATTCATCAGACCTTATTTATCAAGAAGCAAAAAGGAGATATTTTGCATGTACAGGTCTATGTGGATGACATCATCTTTGGATCCACAAAGAAGGAGATGTGCATTGAATTTGAGAAACTTATGCATGATAAGTTTCAAATGAGTTCCATGGGAGAGCTCACTTTCTTTTTGGGGCTGCAAGTGAAGCAAAAAGCTGAAGGAATATTTATCAGTCAAGATAAATATGTAACTGAGATATTGAGAAAGTTTCAGTTTACAGATGCAAAAGTAGCAAGTACTCCTGTTGATCCAGAGAAACCCTTAAGCAAAGATTCAGATGGTGAAAATGTTGATGTACACACCTACAGGTCCATGATTGGGTCCTTGATGTACCTCACTTCATCAAGACCAGATATTATGTTTGTTGTGTGTGCATGTGCAAGGTTTCAAGTTACTCCAAAAGCCTCACATTTAGTTGCTGTGAAGAGAATCTTTAGATACCTCAAGGGTCAACCTAAAATGGGTCTGTGGTATCCTAGAGAATCTCTTTTTGATCCGGTGGCATTCTTAGACAGCGACTATGCTGGTACTAGTTTGGATAGGAAATCAACAACAGGTGGTTGTCAATTCCTAGGTTGCAGGCTGATATCATGGAAATGCAAGAAGCAGACTATTGTGGACACTTCTACAGCTGAAGCTGAATATGTGGCTGCTGCTAGTTGCTATAGTCAAGTTCTATGAATTTAGAATCAGATGCTTGACTATGGGTACAACTTTATGAATACCATGATTTACATTAACAATAGCAGTACAATTTGTATTATTAAAAATCCAGTTCAACACTCTAAAACAAAACACATAGAGATTAGGCATCATTTTATAAGAGACTGCAATAAGAAAAAGCTAGTTTAGGTTGTTAAAATTCATACTGATAAAAATTTTGCAGATCTACTTACTAAAGCTTTTGATGTTGGAAGGTTTCAGTACTTGGTTGCAAGCATTGAAATGCTTAATCCCTAAAGTTTTTAATCTTGGTGTTTTTGTAAAGGTAAAGGATTTGTACTGCTAGTTATGTCAATTAGTACTGCTATGTATACTTTGTACTGCTAGTGCAACTTAAGTCTGTTGAGATTGAACTGTTAGTCATACTTTATACTACTGTGAAGCAAATGCTTGGCATTGTGTTTTTTTGGTTTTGGACTAACATTTGCAGGTTATAAAGCTAAGGATATGGTCAGCTTGTGATGAATGGTCAGTGTGTACTAAATGGTCAGTATGTGCTGAATGGTCAGTATGTACTGATGTGCTACTACTTATATGATTACTGATGCTATTGGAGTTTTCAATGTGTGAGAATCAAAGTGGTGGATTGTTTGCTGCCTTAATGTTGCTCAATATTGGTGCAACAGATTTATGATAGAAGGAATTTGGAGATCACTTGACAAAGGTTTTACACCTGAGTTGGGAGGTTTTTTAAAATCTCCTTCTTGAAATCAAATTGATAGTATTTTTGAACATGAATTGATGGCATAGTTAGTCAGATAGTAACTTATCTAAATCACTCTTTACCATTTTACACTTTTATTAGTATAATGAGTTAGTCCAAGGACATCTGGTAAAGAGAACAGCGAGCAAAAGTGAATCTAGCACATTTGTGTTAGAGGCAACACCTGCCACGAGCTAGAAACCCTGTCAAGAAAGCTCTTTGAATGAGTTTATCTGATCACAAGCAGTTGTTATAACTGAAATTATTGGTTCTCACACAACCAGAGGTTAAATTTAACTGAAATTCGATTAAGTGTCTTCCTTTACACTTAATCCTTTCAAAATGTTTGAATGCAGTATGGTTTTTAAATGAAAATTGAGTTTATACTTCTGAGTCAAAGTTTTTCCAAAACTTAGTACTGCTAGGAAAAACTTTGTATTGCTGGATAGCCGTTTGTACTGTTGATTCATAACCTCTTTTTGAATATAGCCGTTGAGAAAATTCTGGTCAATTACCTTACTTAAGGGTTTCCTAAATTGGATTTTTTTTTTTTTTTTTTTTTTTTTTTTTTTTTACTTTTAATCTTCTTTATTCACTTTCTTCAATCTAAAGAAATCTTTTATTGAAGTCGGTCCAATATAAACCTTAAGTATTCCTTTATAATATCTCAATTCGCTTTTCTCACCATACTTTCTTACCTAATCAATCATATCCCAGCAGTCAAATCAAACTTTTACTGAAAGTAATGGCGAATTTAGCTTTTGTCGACAAATACAACATGGTGGCATACTTGGAGAAAACAGAGGAAGGTGTACACTTCCATCAGATACTAGATTTTTTAACTCTACCCATATAAGGTATGCTTTAACTCTAAACCCTACTATCTATGTCTCCCAAATCAAACAGTTTTGGCAAACTGTTACTGTCAATACTATTGAGAATGGAGACAAAGAGCTAATTGCAACAGTTGATGGCAAAACCATCACTCTTACTCAATCATCTGTTAGGAGGCATCTCCATCTAGCAGATGATAATGGTATTAGTGATTTGCCTAACACTGAAATCTCTCAAAATCTATCAAGAATGGGGTATAACACAACTTCTCAAAATTTAACTTTTCAAAAAGGATGAATTGCCCCACAATGTAGGTTTTTCATACATACCATTCTTCACTGTATGAGTCCTAAGAAAACTTCATGGGAATAATTCAGTAGCAATATTACCACTGCTCTCATTTGCTTATCAACTAATAGGACTTATAATTTTTCAAAACTTATTTTTGATGGTATGGTCAAAAATGTGGATAGCAAATCCAAGTTTTTAATGTATCCACGTTTTATCCAAATGATTTTGAATATGAGAAAAAGCTTGCTTCTACCTCATCAAAATATTTATCCAACTCCAACCCTTTCACAAAAATTATTTAGTAACATGAGGATGGCCTCAAAGGGTTATAGTGGGGTAGAAGTTCCACTTTTTGATAACATGTTGCAGGTACAGGGTGAAGGATCAACTACCCCAGTTGAATCCTAACACACACCCACAGTTTCATCAACATCAGCCTCACAACCAACTTCAACACCAACTAGGAGTACATCCAGAGAGGGCTCTAGTGTCCCTCAGCACAGAGTTCCTACTTCATCCCAAGGTGTAGATGAGGCTATCTATGACAGTATAGGAAGGGCTGCCCCTACTGTCTCAAGCTTAGAAGCTGGACAGGACATGGGTAACATACCTAAGACCCAACCTATGGCAACACCTAATGTACAAAGTTCTTTTGAACCTAGCACAGGTGGTGGAATCCCAAGCCACATGGAAACAATGGGTGGCTCAGATACTCTTCCTTTGGTTGAGTCTGAGTCTTTGCCTCGTGATGCACCTCTCCCAGAAGGTAACACATCTAGAAGTGCTGAGGGTAGTATGAAACTTCAAGAAATGATGGAAACTTGTACCAGGTTGACTGAGAAGGGGACTGGCTTGGAAGAAGAACTAAAGGCAATGAGAGGATCAAACACTGAGGATGTAACTCCTTTATAATGTGTTTAGGATACTTTTAGGTTATATTGTTAAGTATGCGGAATCTACTTAACAACACTTAGAAGATATTCTTTGATGTAACAGTAATGCAGTATGAGTAATGACCACAGAGGTTAACTTCAAACGATTCAATATTATTCAGGAATAATATGAGTGATCTCAATATCACTAGGGTTACAAAGACCGTGAATCTTAACAAAACTTATATCTAAAGTATATTGACTTCTATAACCTAGAACCTCCTTTTATAGACATAAGGAGTCCTTTACAAGATAAGTATCTACCTGTATAATTCTAACTAATTGTGATATACATACAATCTTTACCATACTTATCCTTGACACGTTTCCTTATCATTCAGCAGTACCTTCACATATATATACTAGCAGTACTAACTTATAGTTTATACTGTTAGTTATTCTTTAGCAGTCTTCAATATTACACTAGCAGTTTGTACTGTTAGATGTAATCTTCCAGCAGTACTAATCTTCAATCATTTAATTCCCAACAATCCTCCCCTAAACTTGTGATTTACCCTAAATCATCAAGTTTTCTGAATTAAATGCATACCTTGTGAGGATTGTGAGGACTCTTCCAAACACTACATTGTCAACTTTAGTCTTTTGGCTGTCATTTGTTCATGTAGTTGGAATATCTTCCTTATCAACTCTCTTGCCATCTCTGAATCTTCTTCAACTTTGAGTCTTGATGCAAGCATGATCATTAGTACATTTGCTCTAAGTGGATAATCTTTCTCAACAAACATATAAATTTCCATTCCTGCTTTAGTAGATACTCTGTGCACTCCACAATTATCAAACAGTCTCCATATGGTAGCTAAGTGATAAAATTGAGACCTCCATATTGCTTCACCTGAGTCTGGTTCATACAGCCTTTTTAGCTCTACCCATAGCTCTTTATCTTTATCATCAGTAGGATCTGTAGTCTTGAATCTCTTGTGGACTAAGCTCTAAAGTTTATCCAAATCATCTCTGTCAAAAGCTTTGACCATGTTTTCAAAGAACTTGTAGACTTCAAATTTTCCTCCTACTCTGATAATCTTCCATCCCTTGATTATTCCATCTGAATAAACCTCCCAATCAATGATGGGATGTTTGGCTTGAATGGGATTAACATTAAGAGCTTCTGGAACTACCACCATCATTCCATGGATCTGTTCATCAGTCAACTTCTCTTTTTCTCCTTTTTCTTCAGCTGGTTCCTCTTGAACTGTTTCTTCTTCAGTTCTTTGTTTCTTGGATTCTCCTGATTCCAATTGGTCTGCTGCTCTTTTCTCTCCTCTTCCTTTACTTTTTTTCTAGATCACCTCTCAGGAACATCTGCATTCTCCTATGAGTATCAATGTAAATCCTTTCAATTTCTTCAAAAGATCTTCCCTTGAAGTGATGTTCTTTCCAAGTATCTTGGTGCTTCAGATAAGTCTTCATATAGCTTAATTGTTCTTTTCTGGTGGGAGGTTTCTTCTGAGCAGCTTTCTTCTTGCTTTGGCTTTTTCTGATCTGCTCCAAAAGGTCATCAATGGCTTGTTCTTGTTCTTCTTTTGTGAATTGTGATTTGAAGCTTAGCAGCTAACTCCCTATCAGCAGCTTCTTGAGCAGCTAATTCTTGTACTTTTGTCAATAGCTTTTTCTCAGTCAGTAATTGAGCAATCTTTTCTTCTTCAGCTACTCTTGCTAATTCTTCTTCATAAATTCTTTGAGCTAATTCTTCATCTAAAGCAATCTGAGCTTGACTTTTCTTGGTTATCTTCTCAGATGATTCATCTTCTGTCATTATACCTTTACCCTTGTCTGATCTTGATTTCTTCGGTCTTCTTGTATATACTGCACTAGCAGTACCTTGAGAACCACTAGCAGTACCTTGTGATATACCACCAGTACCTTCCACTTGACTGGCAGTACCTTCTTCATGCTGTGCATTTGGCCTCCCCCGATTGCAAGATTCTTCTTGGACCAAAGTAACATAAGGATCTTCATCTAGTTGAGCAATCTTCCTCCCCTATTTGGAAGATTCCTCACCTTGATCTTCACTCTGACCATCTGATGAACTTGATGAAGAAGATGATTCAGTTGATTCTACCAATTGGCTGATCTTTTCCTTTGAAGAGTCTTGATTGTCTTTTCTAACTTCTTCACCTTCATAACTAGCTTGGTGTATACTCTTTCAAAGACCTGTTTATGACTTTTGAGATCAGCTTCCAAGGTGGAAACCTTATCAGACAATGTTGTACATATTTCCATCAATTCATTAAGTGTCTTTCTGCCCTCAACACTTCCTGATGTGTGATATGGGGCAAAGACTCAGACTCCACCACATGGTGAGTATCTGAGCCACCCAACATTTCCGGTTGGCTTGGGATTCCACCAATAGTACAGGGTTTAAATGAACTTCTTACTATTGGTGTTGCCATAGGTTGGGTCTTACTTATGTTACTTCTGTTAGTCCAACTTCTAAGCCTGAGATAGTAGAAGCAGCCCTTCCTCTACTGACAAAGTCAGCCTCATCTGCTACATGGGGAGGGGTAGGGTCTCTGTGCTGAGGAACAACAGAGCCCTCTCTGGATATAGACCTATCTGGTGATGAGGTGGGTTGTGAGGCTGATTGTTCTGAGCTTGTGGGTGTGTGTTGAGACTGGGCTTGTTGATCCTTCACTGTTAGGAATTAAATATGAGTTGATAATGACAAAAGATGAAAGATGGAGGAGACTTATGAAGACAAAGATGAAGGACCTTAATTGTCATATTTAGAGTCTTTGTAACCCTAATCCTCTATTATATAAAGAGGATAAGGCGTAGGTTTTTATATGTACAGGAATTAGAGATGTAATTCCAGGAAAAGGTATGTGTGTGTGTTCTAGGCATCAAGTTCCTACAATGGATGCCTAGGTTTGTAAGTTTGTTAGTTGGTAGTGATGATGACGAGGAAAACCTTAGCAATAATAATGATAGTTTGATTATTCCGTTGCGTAGTACATGTTTAATCATTATTGTTGTGTTAATCCTAGATAAAAGGTCTAACAAACCTTGAGCATAACGATCTTCACAAGTGGTATCAGAGCCAGGTTGCTCGTGATCTAGGATCTACAAGGTTTTTATTGTGGAAGAAAGCAGATGTGAAGATGATTTATTGACGAGAGAAGCAGATTTGAAGAATTAAAAGTCTAAAGGTACTGTACTGATTGATCGAATATACAATCGTTTAAGTGTTATTCAAGGTCAGATACAATTGTTTATTACTCATTGTTAAAGAAGGTCGACAAAATCATTCTATCTTCATTAATTCGATTTGTCGCATATCAGTTTAAGTCAATCACTGTTTTAATTGGTCGGTGAGATCGTGGTTATTATTTTTAATTGTCCTTCTCCGGGATTGGGGCTGGACATGATACACTTATTGGTTCACGTGAGGTAACAAATTCTTCGAATAAATAACCTCGTACTACTTTTGTCTCAATTGGTCGGTTATGGTTCTGAGGTTATAATTTAATGACCTGTTCATATGGGGCCAGTTTGTTGACTTCGAGAATTAATTGATAGATGATGAGATTTGTTTATGTGGGGCTATGTCGTCTAGTGCTTAATGTGTTCAAGTAAATTGTGCTGCTGTTGGTAAATATTAATGTGCGTTGAAGTAGATCAGAGTTGGAGAATTATTTTCCTGCTGCTGTTTTACATGTCAGTTTCTACTGTTGTGTTTAACAATTAGTACTGCTCATTGGTTCATACGTAGCAGTTTGTACTGCTGGTTATACGGAGTTAGTACTGCTTTCGACATATATTTGTACTGCTTGGTTCTCACTTTGTACTGTTGGCATGATTTGTTTGTACTGCTGCTTGTAAGTTATGTGGTACTGCTCGTTTAATATGCTACTGATGCTCATTGATAGGATACACAAAGTGAGGGGAAGAGATACGCGATTTGGAACATGTTGGTTCCAACACACACACGGGAAGAGACACACACACAGTGATATTTGATTATTGGATTTTTGGTTCTTAAAGTTTTATGGCTCATTTTTATTCTTATTGGCGAAGTGGATTCGTTGTTACTCATTTGACGATGAAGTAGAATTTTTCAATTTTGTGTTTTATTATATCTTAAGGTGGGTGTAACACACTTTAAAGATAACTTGTTCGTTCGTTCAGGTGACTACTCTTGTTGCAGCATAGAACATGCATTCTCAACAGTTGGCAATGGTACAATCATAAGCAATTGACTTCTTTGACTGTTACAATGTTCATCTAAACCATTGAGAAATTGAAACAACCTCTGCTCTTCCTTTTGTTTGTTCAACACATTCAGAAAATTAGCAATTTCAGGAGTGATCTGAGACAACACAGGCAAACTATTCATACTATCTAATTCTTCCCACACATTTTTCATTTTGGTATAATACTCATTCACAGAACTTCCAGCCTGAGTAATACCATAAGTGTCCTTATTCAACTGATATTTCCTAGAACCATCACTTAAGGCAAACCTACTCTCCAATTGCTGCCAAATTTCTCTAGCAGTTCCAACATACATCATAGACCTAGCAATAGACTCACTAACTGATCCCAATATCCAACAAATCACCATATTATTGCAAGTATCCCACAATTCAGCCATATTTTCATCAATCAAAGATCTAGAAATAGTACCTTTAAGAAACCCTGACCTCTTCTTCGTTGACAGACCAATTTCAATTGCACGACGCTAAGCCCTATATTTCTGTGAACCTACAAGCTTCTCTTGTATAGTCAATGATCCTGGTCCATCAGAAGGGTGCAAATACAATGGATTTTGAAATACAGCAAGTTGAGACATCGGATCAGTTGAATTAGAAGTCGAATTAGAAGTAGACATCTTGAATTACAAAAATCCCCAATTTCAAGTTAAAACCCTTATTTTCAGAAAGTAAACCCTAATTCTTGAATCAAGAAGATATGCGGAAACAAAATGAGAAATGAAACAATTAAACACTAGAAACACACTAGTAGATTGTGTAATGATCAACAGTTTAAAACACCATTGATGTTATGCTCTGATACCATGTAAACAACAATGGTGATCAAGAATGAAAGGGAGAAAACAGTGATGAGAAGGAAAGTTTGTTATATTTATTGATTTGAAATGACGCTATTACAAGAGTATTTACACAAGTACTTTACATTCTAGTCCCTATACTATACATATTTACAGACTAAGACCTTCAACCTTTTCCTTCCCTTTTACAAATATGCTATAAGTATTTGTAATATAAAAAAAGTTGACTTCATACGTATACTTATGATAACTTTTTGTCACAATGTTCATAACAGGTAACTTTGTCGGGGTTTCTAAACTTTATCGATGGATTATGGTCAGGCTGTGGTGACGAAAGAATCATTATATTCACTACAAACCGAAAGAACAAACTCGACCCTGCACTACTTCGCCCTGGTCGTATGGACGTCCATATCAACATGTCATATTGCACACCGTGTGGGTTCCGATTGTTGGCATCTAACTATCTTTGTATCATTGAACACAAACTTTTTGAAGAAATTAAGGATTTGATCCGTGAGGTAGAAATTACACCAGCTGAAGTAGCCGAGCAACTACTCAAATATGACGATCCGGACATTGCTCTCGGCGGGCTTATAGAGTTTTTTGATGTTAAGAGGGTGGAAAATGAACAAGCTAAAGTAAAGGCAAAGGAACTAGAAGAATTGGCTGCAAAAGAGAGTGAAGAGAATTAAGAAAGTGAAAAGAGTGAAACTGCTATCGAGTTAATTTGAATGACTAATAATTTTTGTATATCTAAACATTAAATATTTTGGGAACGATGCTATCTTATACAAAATATATCTCATCGACTAATATATATATATTTTCATGCTAATTAAATTGTAACCTATCGAATATAGTTTTTGATTAATGATACATTGGTACCGGTAATCAGGACTTGAGTTTTAGAAGTGTAAGGTAAAAGTAGTCATATCGATCTATCAAATGATGTTGTTTATTGAGTATAGTTTGATATGATGATAAAACTAAATGAAGTTGGGTTGGGCTTAAAGTGTTGGGACATCCATTTACAGAAAGAATAAATAAGGAGCCCAAGGAATAAAATATTATCCTGTGTGATTATAGCCCATAGCACTCTCATTATATGAGTATAATCACTTTAAACACTTAATTTTTGTAGAATGTATCCTGTAATTTAATTGCAACGAGGAGTAGGAGCCCGCCACGTTGCAACGGAGGTGTTTGCTATATTTTTTTACTATTGTAAGTGCGAAGTCAGATGGCACTGTCGTATGAAAGTAGGTGCTTAAATTATGGTTGCTGTTGTTTAAACAAAATGGCATGTTTTAATCACAGTGGTGGGGAATATACAAATTCACAACCTAATAGGTAGACGCTAGAGCTATGATCTTAAAAAAAACAAGTGAAGGCTGCTTTAAAAAATTTTATAAAATAAAAGTAAATAAATACCTTGTGATGGCGAGGAAGGACTGTACTATCCCGAGGTTCTGATAAAAGGATGCACATTGTTACCATGATCATTCTGGTCAAAATAACAACCATCGACTGAATTACAAATCCCGTACTGTTCCATATGCACTTTCGCAAAATTTCTTCGTATCCTGAAAACAATGATTCGAATATTTCAGTCAACCATCAGTTGAATAAAAACACATAAAGTTCATATTCTCAACACCTCCTGTTTGTGAACTTTGATTTATTTAAGCAAACAGTCTGCATAACAACACTAAAAGGTTTTATCTTTTTTTTTCTTTTAAAACAAATGTCGTAAAAAGCATGAAAGTGTGCAACTTAAAATTATTTACCTATCATCCTATCAGTCCAGTTTGTTCAGCAACACATAGTGGCCTACTTTTCTGCTTGTTCCCGAGGTTTCTGATAATACGTTTCCTTGTACTTTGGCAGCTTGCGTCTTCGCTCCTTGATGAGCTGCTGAAACATAAACGGTACTTAAAATTAATAACAACATTCAAAATCTTATCAAAATTGCTGATCAGGTAACTATATATCCGCACAACAAGAATTTGCAAAAATGCAAACAACTACATATCCAAGTACCATGGTCTATTCAACATACCAAATTCCAAAGACAATCTTGTATACTTCATTGTACGATAACTAACTATTTCGGAAAACATTAGAAGTTGAATCTTTCACAGCTTCTGAGTTACATGTCGCTCCTTTTTGCATACCTGTAAGTTCAACACCAACAAAGACTTCGACTTTTACAAAAGTTAAGATTTAAGAAACCTTCAAATCAAAACCCGTAAACATACCTTTGAATCTTTGATTGATGCAAACTTGGAACTAAAACTAAAAACTTCCTGCGAAAAGAATTTAACATATAATAAGAATGAAATTCTTCCCCAAACCAACAAAAACACTCACAAATTATAAACAATTGTAGTTCCGAAAAGCATCATATAGCATTCGTTTAGAAACAAAAATTAAAACAAACCATCATATGACTTAAAGCAAAGTTAACCCAAATACAATCATCATGCTAGTTACCTGTATCATTAACACAATGGTTTTTGAGATTCTTTAACATAGGTTCAGATTCGGTGTAGATGGAATGAGATGGAAGATTATCGAGGTAAGCGGCGAGAGGCGGTCAAGTTTATCTGGAAATTTAGATATAACCATTCGTTATTATCGGTGTAGCTAACAAACGAACGCAGAAAAGACGGGCTAGACTGTTGGGTGCGTTTTGGGCTTGATACTGGGCTAAAGGTGTTGACCGGTAACCTAACTAATAGTATATTGCCTTTCCCTTTTTTTATAATGCGCTGACAATGTGTTTTAGTATATATAGATAATACTTAAAATTATCAACATGAATATAAATTTTCCTTGTTATCGTTACACTTCCACTTCAAACTTACAAGCCTCAACATCACCCCTTTCTTCATAGCTTTGACTAAAATGGGTATGTTTGACAAGAGGCTTATAGGGGCTTATCAGGGTTTGGGCTTTTAAAATAAGTCGGCTTATAAAATAAGTATCATTTGTCACACATGCTTATGGAGGCTAATGGCTTATAAAATAAGTCACAAGCCTGTATAAGGCCAAGCCCATAAAATGGGGCTTATAGGGGCTCATGGATAGTTAAATTATTTAAATACCCAAAAATGTAATGAATTATTACGTAAAAGATGAAAATATATGTGAAATTAATTTGATGTATTTTTATGTGATTTTAGATTAATAAGCCTCAACTCAAACTAATTCGCCAAACAGGTTTATAAAAATATAATCTTTAACTTTCGGCTTATAATATAAGCCTCAGCCTCAGCCCCAACCCACTGCGCCAAACATACCCAATGTGTAGGTGGTAACTGGCAAGTCTCTTGGTGGGAGGAGAAATTTTTAGCTAGCTAAGCCCGTAAATTTTGTTCTACAATGGAACAATAATGGTTTTACAGTGCTTAGGGTCAAACCTTATACTTATAAGGTGGATTAACACCATTAGCGATCTTTATCTATATAACATAGATTTCTTAATTAGACGCTCTCATTATACTTTCCCGTGACTTTATCAGCCCTTGCATAAGTTGCATCACATCATTCATAAATCCATTTGTTGGTTAATTTCAAATGGTAATTTTTCTAATCCAGTACAAATAATCATGAATGCAACTATAACACCCCCAAATTTTTAAGATAGAAGCGGAAGTCTAATTGGGGTATTACTGAGAGGATCGAAAATAAACTCTTAGAAAACAGCCCGTAAAGGCATTTTTAATTATTATAGGTCCATAATATGAATTCAGTTACAAAGTGTTACATCAGAGTGCAAACAGTTCCTCCAAGGAAACATCATTTTAACTGAATTACAAACTTTATTTTACACCCTTATTTAAGATAGGTGTTGCCTGCTCCATGCCTTGATCCGCTCCGCTACTTTCCTGAGATACATGCTTAAAAGTCAACAAAATGTTGAGTGAAATCATAGAGTTTGAAGTTTAAATATCAGTTCGATACACAAGTAGGATTGTATTGGAGATACAATCAGTTTAAAAATTGATATTGCAGTTCATATATTGCCCTAAGTCTCATGACACGCAAACGTTAACAAAGTACCGTATAAACGGAGGTGTCCATCAAATTAATGATGAAAGTTTTGCCCTCGTGTAATAGGTGATTTTCCAATTCCTATTTTTCTCAAATATAATGCATCGTGACTAATACGACTAGCAAATAGCATTCCGTCAAAGTATTAGTGGGATAGGTCATCAGCCTCTAATAGATCTATTCATTATATCCGCGTTCACCGCAGTGATTAATGGCTCATTATAGAGGGTCATATGGCAATAAGGTAACTTAGG
The DNA here is from genome assembly GCA_021014915.2 of Artemisia tridentata subsp. tridentata. Lineage (NCBI taxonomy): Eukaryota > Viridiplantae > Streptophyta > Magnoliopsida > Asterales > Asteraceae > Artemisia > Artemisia tridentata. The sequence goes on from CP139503.1 coordinate 269,203,102, forward strand.
CATATATCAAGTCAGGTAAGCATGCAAAAAAATACTTGTGATCTGTTTATAGCATGTATCCCCCTCACAGAGTTTAAAAGTATAAATGATTTAAAAGTGAGGCCATGACTCACCTTAAGCGTTACTGGTGAATGTGAAAGTAAACTTTGAGATGATTATGATAACAACTTCAATACGGAACCTGGTAAATATATAAGTGTCTAAGAATCTGACTAATTACTAGTGGTGTGCGTGAATGATGAATAACGAATGATGAGCAATGATCTGATCGTTGAAAGTGAGTGTGTTACGCTCAAATTGCTTGATGTTCAAAATAATGTTACATATATAATTATCTTGATTTTTGTGTCAGGTGCTCCCATAGTGTTATTTCTACATAGAATGAATGAAATGCTGTGCAACGTTAACTCGAAATATTTCTAGTTATAATAAGTAACAAAGTTAAATAATATGCAAGAAAAATGTTCAAAATGCATATGAAGTGAAAATGTGACTAAAATAGAAAATGAAATAAGAATGTCAAGTTATAAACAATAGGTCCTTGTTCTTTTCCAGATTTTACCCTTTTTACCCTAACTGCGTTCGCGTTACGTCGTTAGTCCTTCGTTAAGTCCAAAGTCCAAATATAGTCCAAAGCTTGTCCATATGTGCATATAAGGCTTGGAGTTAATTCAATGGTCAATTTAGGTCCTGTACAAGCTGTTATCACAGCTTCAGTCCACAAGTTTCATAGTTTGGCAATTTTAGTCCTTCTAGTTAGATCGCGTTACATTTTTATTCCAAAAATGACAAAAAGGTAAGGAAAAATATGGCGATTTTTCCTAAGGCTTATTTAAGTGATTTTTAACTTATTTCAACTACTTATTTGATCATTTGCTTATTTTAACTACAAATGGGCCTTAGCGAGTCATAAAGGTGGCCCGTTAAGTATTTTTTTTGATCCATGGGCTTTGGGGAGGGTTTGAGTTATCAAAAGGGCTCATTTTTATGTTTAAAGCTTATTCTTAAAGTGCCACATGGTCAGCTTATTTGTAGCTTATCGAAACTGCTTTTTGGGCTTAAAGCACATACGTTAATATTTTTAAGTTTTCGAACATGGTTTATACGAAACACTTTGGTGATTTTAAAAGATCAAGTCGTGGTTTTCATGGCAGGTTGTTAACATGAAAAATGTAGGTTGGTAGGTCGTTAAACAAGTCGTGTCAAAAAGTATATGTATTGCATGTCGTGATCACGAAATATTTATGTGTTTACTAGGTGTCATGGTGTTGGGAATTAAACTTAAGCAGTTAGTACGGTTGAAGTATACAAGAACAGTTAGGACTGCTGATGGAAGAGCAGTTAGGACTGCTGAAGGAAGAACAGTTAGGACTGCTTAAGGGATCAAGGTGAAACCGTGTGAAGATATTTGTAGAAAAGATATGGTATATATCTTATTTGTATAGAATGATTCGGTTAGATGTTTAACTTGTATAGGAGTCTTTGCATTATAAAAAGAGATTCTTAGATTAGGGTTTAGCGATCGAATACATCTAATACCGAATACCTAATATCCTTCACATTCATATTGTAATCGTTTGATATATTGAAGTGATAGTTTGGTTGATATCGTTTGTTCTTATTGTTTTTACTTAATCAATCACCAAACACAAATTCATATTCTTCTAAGTACTTGGTAGTAAATTCCGCGTGCTATCAAGTATATACTCGAAGTATCTCCAACACAACGTGTGTGTTTAGATCCGGTCAAGTGGTATCAGAGCCAGGTTTCTGATACTTTGAGTCTAGAAGAACCAGAAGTATTTTCTCACTAGCAATCCAAGAAGATGGACACGGAGACACCTAAAACCTCAATCCTTGCTAAACTCCCCATGCTGAAACAGAATGAATACGATTTATGGCGTCTCAGAATAGAGCAATATTTCATGGTGCAAGACTATGCATTATGGGATATTATTATCAATGGTGATTCCTTCAAACCATTTGCTGTTGAAGAAACACGTGCTGATGGTTCCAAGATCACAAAGCTTAACACTGAGCCAGTTACAAACGAGGAGAGAATAAAAAAGAAGAATGATCAGAAGGCTAGGAATTTGTTACTAATGGCAATTCCTAATGATCAAGTGCTGAACTTTAGCCATTATGAGTCGGCTAAAACTCTTTTTGAAGCAGTGGTGGAAAGATTTGGTGGCAATGAAGCTACCAAGAAGGCACAGAAAACCCTACTCAAGCAAAGTTATGAGAATTTCACTGCATCAAGCAATGAAACTTTGGATCATATCTTTAATAGGCTTCAAAAGATCATCAGTCAACTTACTGTATTGAAGATTGTGATACCTCAAGAAGACCTCAACATGAAGTTTCTAAATAGTTTACCTGCTAAATGGAACACTTATGTTGTGGTTTGGAGCAATAAACCAGAGCTGGAGAAAATGACAATGAATGAGCTTTACAATAATCTTAAGATTGTTGAGCAAAAGGTCAAGAAGAGTGGTAGCACCAGTTCCAGTTCAGGGAATATGGCTTTTGTATCTTCTTCAAACAGTTCGAATCATGAAGATGAAGAAGCAGTTGGTACTGCTATACCAACAGTTAGCACTGCTAGTGTAAAAACTAGCACTGCTGGTTTGACAGAAGAGACCATATATGCATTTGTGTCAGAACAGTCGGGTGGATCAAAGATCTTTAATGAAGATCTTCTTCAAATTGCTGAAGATGATTTGGAAGCTATGGATTTAAAGTGGCAGTTGGCTTTGATAAGCATCAGGGCTAAGAAGTATTACCAAAGGACTGGGAATAAGATTACCTTCAATGGAAGAGATGTTGCTGGGTATGATAAGTCTAAGGTGGAATGCTTTAATTGTCACAAGATGGGGCACTTTGCCAGGGAATGTAGAGGTCCAAGACAACAAAGCAACCAGGGTCAAGGGTTTAAGAATCAGCAAGGAACAAGGAGAACAGTTAATGTTGAAGAGCCTTCTTCCAAGGCTATGGTAGCTGTAGATGGAGCTGGATTTGATTGGAGCTTCATGGAGCTGGACACTGAGGTATATAAACCTGAAAAATGTTCAAACTCTTGTCGTGCTTTAAAAGATTATGAAAATATTAAGAAACAGTATGATGATCTTAGAGTTGAATTTAATCAAGTAAGTTTTAGTCTGTCAAATCATAAAAGAGGATTAGCTGTTTTGGAAGAACAAATTGTGTTTTATAAACAGAATGAGTCAAACTTTTCTGATGAGATAGGTATTTTAAAGAGGGAATTGCAAATAAAAGATAATAAAATGAGTGGACTTGTATATGAACTAGAGAAGCTTAAAAAGGAAAAAGAAAACATCCAGTTAAGTGTAGACACTCTTGAATATACTTCAAATGGAGTTAAGAAGATTGTAGAGAGTCAAATACTTAACAAAGCTAAATCTGGTTTAGGTTATAAGTCAGTTGCACCCCCCTTTAGAGGAATGTTTGCTCCACCAGGAATTAACTTAGCTCATACTGGTTTAGAAGAGTTTAAGGATATGGATTTTCCTGGATATGGTGTTAAGGTTAGTGAGAATCCTGTTAAATTTGTTAAGGCAGAAGATTCTTTTGTGAGTGCTAGTGATAAATCTCTTTCTGAGGAAAAGATGTCCTCTGATAAGAACTCAGATGCACCAACTATTGAGGAGTGGACATCTGATGATGAGAATGTAGAGGTTAAGGATAAACCTAATGTTGTTAAGGTAGAAGTTAAACATGCTCCTAAAGTGGTTAAGACTGAAAACATAAAACCAGTTAGGAAAAATGTTAGATATGCTGAGATGTATAGGACTAAGAACAGATCATCAAGTTCTGAGAGTAGTCATAGGAACTGGAATCACTCAAAATCTAAGAAAATGGATGATAAGTTTGCTATGATTAGAAAAGTATGTTTTGTTTGTGGAAGTTTTGAGCATATGGCTGCTTATTGTGATTCTAACCCATGGAAAAAGAGGGTTACTGGGAATGCAAGGGTGAACAGGAATAACAATGCTAGGGTAACTCAAAATGGTCTAACTAGATTGATAAACCCTAATGCAAATCATAAGATGTCACCTAAAGCTGTTATGTTAAAGACTGGCATCAAAACAGTTTCAACTGCTAGTCAAAATAAGTGGTTTAAAAGCAAGCAAACTATTTCAAGTACAAAACAATTTTCAAATCATGCACAAACAGTTAAAAGGCATTTTTATCAGAAAACAGCAATGACTAATCAGAAGTGGGTGCCTAAGATTAAACAAGCAGTTCCAACTGCTAGGTCAGCAGTTCCAACTGCTAGACCAGCTAATCCAACTGCTAGGCATTTAAATGTTAAGGGAAACAAGGGCAATGCTGTCAAGGCCTCAGCACATTGGGTTAAAAATTCTACCCAACCCAATGGTGCATCAAAGACCTCAAACAAGTTTTCTTATCTTGATGCACAAGGCAGATCCAAACCAGTGATGGTTTGGATCCCCAAAAGAAACTAACACCTTTATTTTGTGTGCAGGAACATCCCTCAAATGGCAAAGAAGATAGAGGATATTCAGACAGTGGATGTTCAAGGCACATGACAGGCAACATGTCATATCTTTCAGACTTTATTGCTCTGGATGGAGGACCAGTTGTCTTTGGTGGTGGTGTTGGAGGAAGAATTACTGGTAAAGGGGTAATTAAAACTGGTAACCTTGATTTTGAAAATGTGTATTATGTACCAGAACTTAAGTACAATCTTTTCAGTGTATCACAAATTTGTGATAAACAGAACAAAGTTTTATTTACTGATACTGATTGTCTTATACTAGTTCCTAAGGTTGGACTTACTTGTCTTGTTGCAAAAGCCACATTGGAAGAATCAATGTTGTGGCACAGGAGGCTTGGTCATGTTAATTTTAAAACCATTAACAATATTGCTAAACATGGATTGGTAAGAGGTTTACCAAACAAAACTTTTCTCAATGACCAAACTTGTGTTTCTTGCCTTAAGGGTAAGCAACACAGAGCCTCATGTAAGCCAAAGACCCAGAACTCTATTTCTCAAGCTTTATATATGTTGCATATGGACTTGTTTGGTCCTACTTCTGTGAATAGCTTGAACTTTAAGAGATACTGCCTTGTTGTCACTGATGATTATAGTAGGTTTTCTTGGGTATTCTTTATGAAAACTAAGGATGAGACAAGTGAAATACTTAAGACCTTTATTGTTGAAGTAGAAAACCTAGTTGATAAGAAGGTTAAAATAATCAGATGTGACAATGGGACTGAATTTAAGAATAGGGTGATGGATGACTTTTGCAGAGAAAAAGGTATTAAGAGGGAGTTTAGTGTAGCTAGAACCCCACAGCAAAATGGTGTAGCTGAGAGAAAGAATAGGACTCTTATAGAGGCTGCTAGGACAATGTTAGCTGACTCTAAGCTACCAGTTTCATTTTGGGCTGAAGCAGTTAGCACTGCTTGTTATGTGTTGAATAGGGTTTTAGTTGTGCAACCTCACAATAAGACTGCTTATGAGCTTCTTAGAGGTAGAACCCCTGCTTTAAGCTTCATGAGACCAACTAGGAAAGTTTGATGGGAAATCTGAGGAAGGTTTCTTTGTTGGTTATTCTCTGCACAGTAAGGCTTTTAGGGTGTACAATACAAGCACCAAGCAAGTAGAAGAAAATCTGCACATAGAATTTTTGGAGAATAAACCAAATGTTGCAGGTGTAGGTCCAGATTGGATCTTTGATATTGACAGTCTTTCAGATTCCATGAATTATGTGCCTGTTACAGGTACAAATACTAACAATGATGCAGGTTCAGAGGAGGAAGATGATGATTGCATTTTCATACCTGTCATGGAAGAAAGTCCTGTGAATGAGTCTTCTACAAAGAAAGATGATATTCCTTCATCAAGTGGTGTAGACAAAGAGAAAGATGCTGCTGAAACAAGTGGTCAGAATGGTAAAGAAGCTCAAATTCCAACGAGCAGTTCCAATGGAGTTAGTACTGCTCAACCTCAAGTTCCAACTGCTGAGCAAAATATTGATACTGCTGGACCAAGTCAACCTCATCTTGATTCACAAGTTGATACTGCTTCTCAAGCTGATGAGTTTGATTTCTTTGGAGATGGTCTGCAAAACATGCCTACCAGCTATGCAGCTCCCTCTACTCCCCATACTATTGTACATAGGAATCATCCACTTACCAATATCATAGGAGATGTACAATCTGGAGTCAAGACCAGAAGGCAAATTCAAGACCCAGATCATCATGGATTTCTCAGTGTGGTTTATGAAGAGAAACATCATGAAGATGAGAATGAGTGTATGTTTGTATGCTTTCTATCTCAGGTTGAACCCAAGAATGTGTTAAAGGCTTTAGAATCATCAAGTTGGGTTGAAGCTATGCAAGAAGAGCTACTTCAATTCAAAATTCAAAATGTTTGGGTTCTGGTTGATCTACCAAAGGGAATAAGAGTGATTGGTACAAAGTGGGTATTCATGAACAAGAAGGATGAGAGGGGCATTGAGATAAAGAACAAAGCAAGATTGGTTGCTCAAGGCTATACTCAGGAGGAGGGTATAGATTATGAGGAAGTTTTTGCTCCAGTTATCAGGATTGAAGCAATAAGATTATTTCTTGCTTATGCTTCATTTATGGGGTTTATGGTCTATCAAATGGATGTGAAAAGTGCATTTATGTATGGTACTATTGATGAAGAGGTTTATGTTACACAACCTCCAGGTTTTATAGACCAAGGGCATCCTGACATGGTTTATAAGGTGGTGAAAGCTCTATATGGATTGCATCAGGCTCCAAGAGCTTGGTATGAAACTCTTGTTAAATATCTTCTGAAGAATGGGTTTCATAGAGGGAAAATTGATCAAACTCTTTTTATTAAAAAGGAAAAGGGTGATATTCTACTAGTACAAGTCTATGTAGATGACATCATTTTTGTTTCTACAAAGAAACAGATGCGTAAGGAGTTTAAAAAGCTGATGAAAGACCAATTTCAGATGAGTTCTATGGGAGAGCTTACCTTCCTCCTAGGTCTTCAAGTACAGCAAAAGACAGATGGTATATTTATCTTTCAGGATAAATATGTTGGTGAAATTTTAAGGAAATTTCAATTCACAGATGCCAAGGTTGCTAGCACACCAATTTACAAGGAGACACATTTGTTATTAAAGGATCACAGTGGTGAAGATGTGGATGTGCACATGTATAGATCTATGATTGGGTCTCTGATGTATCTTACATCATCTAGGCCTGATATTATGTTTGCTGTTTGTGCCTATGCAAGATTCCAAGTCAATCCAAAGGTGTCTCATCTCACAGTAGTAAAAAGAAACTTCAGATACCTTAAGGGTCAGCCTAACTTGGGGCTATGGTATCCTAAAGAGTCTGCATTTGATCTTTGTTGCATTCTCTGATTCTGATTATGCTGGTGCTAGCATGGATAGAAAGTCTACAACAGGTGGTTGTCAATTCTTAGGTCAAAGATTAATCTCTTGGCAGTGTAAGAAGCAGACTATGGTGGCCATATCTACTACTGAAGCAGAATATGTGGCAGCTGCAAGTTGTTGTGCTCAAGTTCTATTGAGTCAAAGCCAGATGCTTGATTATGGGTACAATTTCTTAAACACAATTATACATATAGACAATAACATTACAATGTGTATCATTAAGAATCCAGTTCAACATTCAAAAACTAAACATATTGAAATTAGACATCATTTTATAAGAGACTGTGCTGAAAAAAAGTTAATACAAGTTGTTAAAATACACACTGATAACAACTTTGCTGATCTCTTAACAAAAGGTTTTGATGTAAGCAGATTTCAGTACTTGGTAACAGGTATTGGAATGCTTAATCCTTCAAAAGATTAATGTCAAAATGTTTTTGATTTTTGTACTGTTAGTTATGCTATTTGTATAGTTGAGACTGCTTGAATATTTTTCATACTGCTTGTGATTTTGTTAGTCAACAGTGATAACTGTTCAAAGAGAATATTGTGTATTGTGTTTTTCTTTGGTTTTGGACTAACTTTTCAGGTTATGAAAAGCTTTTTGCTTTGGATTGTGCTTTAAAAAGTGTTGTGGTTTGGATTGTCAAGTGTGAATGCTTGTCACACGACAAATGGTAATTGATTCACCATGTCTAATCAACATAAGAATCAACTAGTCCAGATCAAACGGTTTCTGGTAAAGACTACTCAAATCCGTTTATGGTTGACAGTTTACCAAAAACTGGTTGGTTATCAACTCACCAAATCTAAGTGTGAAGAGTTGGCTAGTCCATAGCAAACGGCTATTGGTAAAGACAAGTCAAATCCGTTCATAGCTGATAGTTTGCTAAAAACTATAAGTGGACAAAACTGTTTTCGAATCCACATTAAACTTAAAATTTGATTTTATCTCTGAAAACTTTTTGCTAACAGTTAGTACTGCTGGGGTTAACAGTTTGAACTGCTGGCTTCACCAGTTTGTACTGATTGTTCAAAACTTAGTTCCTACTGAGTTTATGCTCTGTGATACACCTCTCTCAGAAGGTAATACATCTGGAAGTGTTGAGAGCAGCTTGAAACTACACAACTGAATTGATGGTAACTTGTACAAATGGTCTTATTGATGTTGAGCTTGGATAACATATGTTCTAGTTCATCTGATGGTGAAGATTCTTCCAAACAGGGGAGGATTAAAGTTTGTTCTAGTTGCTGTTAAAGATGATTGATAATTATGAAATTCAGGGGAGGAATTAAGAGTCAGAGATGATTGATGTTAAAGAAGAACATAAAAAGTCTATTCATTAAAGATGATTCATTACATACGAGCTTCACAGGTGAAAAACCAACAAAACCTACCAACAAATCATTAAAGATGATTCATTACATACGAGCTTCACAGGTGAAAAACCAACAAAACCTACCAACAAAACAACCTACACAACACAAACACAACACAACTACTCAAGTTTTCCTTTTCCTTTTGCAAGGATATCCGGCATGGTTTTGCTGTGGGCTCCTCTGCTACCCATGATGTCAGACACCTTCTTGCAGGGAAGTGCCAGTATTACTGTTCTTGGAGATGGAACTTGTTTCTTCTCAGGCTTCTTCTTTGGAACAGGGATCTTCACTGATGATGCAGCTTTTTCAAATTCTTTTGTTAGTAAGTCTGATAGTTTTCAAAGTTCATCATCGTCAGTCGAGTCAGATGAGGAGGATGAATCATCCACATAAGGAGGAAGTTCATCGGAGGAAGGTTCATCAGACGAGGATATTTCAGTCTTTTTCTTTGAAAGATTAACTCTTGAAGTTGAAGAATAGTTTGGTGTAAAATAGTTTTTCCAACCTGAATCTTCAGAATCTAAAGAAGAGTCAGATGAGATTTCTATAATGTTTGGTGGAGAAGAATTCATTGTGATTGAAGAGTTATAGATTTGTGTTGAAGATTTTGTGTAGATATGTGAGTTTTTATAGAGTTAATGAAGGTTTAATGACATTCAATGCGTGGTTGATATGAAGAATTAACTCTTGGGTTGGTATAAGGAATTAATTCCTTGATGGAATTAAATCAATTTTTGGTAATTTTTGAAGAGTTGACCAAAAGAGTATGATATGTGAAGATAATTCTCAAAGTGTTTCGTGTTTAAAGAAAAGTGTTTGAAAGAATCCACCCCATCAAAGTAATCAGATGTTTAATTCAAGAAACATATTGATTTGCATTGAAATCATAAGTTTAGGGGAGGATTGTTGGGAATTAAACTTAAGCAGTTAGTACGGTTGAAGTATACAAGAACAGTTAGGACTGCTGATGGAAGAGCAGTTAGGACTGCTGAAGGAAGAACAGTTAGGACTGCTTAAGAGATCAAGGTGAAACCGTGTGAAGATAATTATAGAAAAGATATGGTATATATCTTATTTGTATAGAATGATTCGGTTAGATGTTTAACTTATATAGGACTCTTTACATTATAAAAAGAGATCCTTAGATTAGGGTTTAGCGATCGAATACATCTAATACCGAATACCTAATATCCTTCACGTTCATATTGTAATCGTTTGATATATTGAAGTGATAGTTTGGTTGATATCGTTTGTTCTTATTGTTTTTACTTAATCAATCACCAAACACAAATTCATATTCTTCTAAGTACTTGGTAGTAAATTCCGCGTGTTATCAAGTATATACTCGAAGTATCTCCAACACAACGTGTGTGTTTAGATCCGGTCACATGGTGCGTTCTATAGTTAAAAGACTTAATGATATTTTTCATATTTCCTACATATGCTACCTTAAGTTCTCGTGGTTTTATTATGCGTTTTTCTGTGACATATCCTATTGCATCATGGACGAATAGGGGTTGTTTTGTGGTCTCACATGAGAGCTTTAACTTTTATACATGTCGCGACTTATTAATATGTACTTAAAATATATGAGTGTACTCGTTTGAGTGAGAACAATCGAAGTATGCAATGTGTGATGTGTTAACGTGTAGTAAAGTGTTCTCCTGTCATTCAATGTATGTGATGCTCATTTTTATGAAACTTATTGTCATGTTTTAACGTGACAATGTATAAATAACCTATGATATATACGTTCGAATCTATGCATGTAATGCATGAGTGAGTGATTTAACGTGCAAAGAGGTATAGAAAAGATTCATACCACACCTTAAAAAGGTGGTGAAGAAACTGGGGATATCGAACGTAGCACAAGAATGAAGCAGAAGGAATGAAGGCAGTCCCACCAAGCTTCGAATACGTTTTATACGTATTCACTTTCTACCCGTATTGCTTCCTAGTGAGAGACAGAAAGGTTCTGAACTTTTTAGAACATTTGGTGAGGTGAAAGATAGTGAAATGTGGGTAGCGTAGAGTGAGATAGGATGGGCTATCTTATAGCAAAAATATCCCACGTTTTATTGACTTATTGACTCTCAAGCTAATCATTTGCCTCTACTATGGATGACTAGTGAATAAGAGGACACCTATGCTTATTTTCTGACATTAGTAGATTATGGGAAAGATATTTAGTGGTAGGTACCCTGTATTTTACTTCTTGGAGTACATATGTATTCGGTTGGATTTAAATATGGCACCAAAATGATACTATCGAGCCACAAACATTTTCTGCAGTCATATCCTTCTTTTAAACATCACAATATGTTAAGAATGTTATTAGAAGATCGCAGGAAAAAGCGGGGTGCGAAATGGTTTAGTTTTGGCCTTTATTTCTATACGTATAGTCGAATTATGGGACGAAAAATATGGCCTCAGTTACTGTGGTAGTACATGACATTCATAGCTGGGAATTTGCACAAAGAGAGTTTGATAAGTGGTGGTCATGATGGTGTAAAAATATAGATAGGTTACGTTCGATATTACTGAGATACGAGTGCATTTTGCAAGGGTGTTTGCGATCGGGTTTATAAGAAAGAAGGAAAAAAAATATAAAGTGAGATGGGTTGGACTTTGGGCTCGTGTGGTGGGCTGAGATTAAAGGGCCCGATTGGTTTGTGGTTTAGGAAGTTAATGAAGGTAATTATCGAAAGTTAATTGTACTTAGCGAGATTAATTAGTGAATGCTAAGTGAGATTAGTGTGGAAACTTTATTAGCATTATTCATCATTGGTGAGATTCAAATTTAGTGATAATGGTGGTTTGTGTACAATCGTGTCCCGAAGTACGTGTCGTTATTCGTTGATCATTGTGATAACGTGACGTGGTAAGAATAGTAATATGAGAAAAGTTCAAATTTCCCCGTAAAAATGAGTATTATTAAACGGTAATACAAGATTATCATTAATCCTTGAGAATTATTACAATGGATTTTTGTAGAATCCTACAGTACTCCCCCGTCATTCTGAATTCCGTCCTGGAATTCAAGTCTGAGATAGCTAACGAGAGTGGTTTACAAGAATAGGTGCGGATATTTTTCACGGATTTGGTCTTTGCGTTCCCATGTGTACGTTGGTCCTCTCTTAGAGTTCCATCTAACTTTTACAATTGGAATGCGGTTTTGCTTAAGTCGCTTCACCTCTCTATCCATTATCTCTACGGGTTCCTCTGTGAATACAAGTTTGTCGTCCAGTTTAATCTCTTTCAGCGGAATGACGAGAGTCTCATCTGACAGACATTTCTTAAGTTGGGATACGTGGAATGTAGGATGTACCCTACTTAGTTCTTCTGGAAGCTCTAATCTATAAGCAACTGAACCAATTCTCTCGAGGATTTTAAAAGGTCCAATGTATCTCGGGTTTAGCTTTCCACGTTTTCCGAAACGTATCATTCCCTTCCAGGGAGAAACTTTTAGCATGACTCTGTCTCCGACTTCAAATTCCATGGGTTTCCTCCTCACATCCGCATAACTCTTTTGTCTGTCACGAGCGGCTTGGAGACGATGTTTGATTTTGAAAATCTTCTCCGTCGTGTCGTGAATAAGTTCTGGTCCGGTAAGTTGCATGTCTCTAACTTCCGTCCAGCAGACAGGTGATCTGCACTTCCTCCCGTAAAGTGCTTCAAAAGGTGCGGCCTTTAAGCTAGCGTGGTAACTATTGTTGTAAGAGAATTCAACCAATGGTAAGTGTTTGTCCCAACCTTTTCCGAAGTCATGTACACATGCTCTAAGCATATCTTCCAAGGTTTGGATTGTCCTTTCACTTTGTCCATCAGTTTAGGGATGATAGGCGGTGCTCATGTCCAATCAAGTACCGAGAGCTTTCTGTAGAGATTGCCAAAATCCTGAAGTGAATCGATTGTCCCTATCTGAAATGATGGAGATTGGGAAACCATGTCGGATTATGATTTCTTTGAAGTACAACTGAGCGAGTGTGTCCATCTCGTCAGTTTCTTTGATTGGCAGAAAATGGGCAGATTTGGTCAAACGATCGACGATAACCCAGATGGTATCTAATCCGGTCGACGTTCTTGGTAATTTGGTAATAAAATCCATAGTGATTCTTTCCCATTTCCAAACTGGTATCTCAGGTTGTACAAGTAGTCCGGATGGCTTTTGGCTTTCAGCCTTCACTCTTGAACAATTCAAACATTTCCCAACATACGTTGCGATGTCGGCTTTCATGTTTGGCCACCAGTAAAGTTGCTTGAGATCTTGGTACATCTTGTTGGATCCGGGATGGATGGAATATTTAGACTTGTGAGATTCATGCATGATAAGATCTCGAATACCTCCGTAAAGAGGAATCCAGCATCTCTTTTTGAAGCATAACATTCCATCGGCTCTTCTTACGAGTCCGTTCTCACTTTCTGGCATGCCATCAATCTTCTCGTGAGGTCGGTTCTCTTCTTGAAGAGCTTCTGATTGGGCTATGAGGATTTGAGATGGGAGTGGTGAACATATTGTCATTCCTAACGATCGGACTCTAAGGGGTTTGATCCTTTCCTTTCGGCTTAATGCGTCAGCCACGACATTCGCTTTACCGGGGTGATATCTAATTTCACAGTCGTAGTCGTTGAGCAGTTCTAACCATCGGCGCTGTCTCATGTTCAGCTCCTTCTGATCCAGTATGTGTTGAAGACTTTTGTGATCGGTGAATACCATGCACTTTGTACCGTATAGGTAATGTCTCCACATTTTAAGAGCGAATACTACTGCTCCTAGTTCTAGATCATGAGTGGTATAGTTTTCCTCATTTTTCTTGAGCTGTCGGGAGGCATAGGCTATAACTTTGTTTCTTTGCAATAGTACTGCACCTAAACCTTGATGCGATGCGTCACAATATACTACAAAGTCGTCGCTCCCGTCCGGTAGTGCTAGAATCAGTGCTTCACAGAGTTTTTGCTTGAGAAGTTGGAATGCTGATTCTTGTTTCTCTCCCCAGATATATTTCTTGTTTTTCTGAGTGAGTTCTGTCAAAGGTTTTGCGATTTTGGAAAAACCCTCTATAAACCTTCGATAGTAACCAGCGAGTCCTAAAAATTGTCGAATTTCAGTTGGAGTGGTGGGCGAAGCCCAACCTTTAACTGCTTCGATCTTGGCGGGGTCGACGTGAATACCTTGACTGTTGATGATGTGGCCTAAGAATTGAACGGTGGAGATCCAAAAGTCACATTTGGAAAATTTTGCATACAGTTTCTCTTGCTTGAGTAATCCCAAAATGGTTCTCAAATGTTCCGCATGCTCTTTTTCGTTACGTGAGTAGATTAGAATATCGTCGATGAACACGATCACGAACTTGTCCAAGTATGGCTTGCATACTCGGTTCATTAGATCCATGAACACTGTTGGTGCGTTGGTAAGACCAAATGGCATTACTCGAAACTCATAATGCCCGTACCGTGTTCGAAAGGCTGTTTTGGGTATGTCTTCTTCTCTAACCCTTAACTGATGGTATCCTGATCTCAGATCGATTTTTGTGTAAACACTCGATCCTTGTAGTTGGTTAAATAGATCGTCAATCCTTGGTAATGGGTATCGATTTTTCACCGTGAGTTTGTTTAACTCTCTATAATCGATGCACATTCGGAATGTTCCGTCTTTCTTTTTGACAACAGGACTGGTGCTCCCCAAGGTGATGAGCTTGGTTGGATGAATCCTTTATCTGACAGTTCTTTCAACTGCTCAGATAATTCCTTCATTTCGAAAGGGGCTAATCGATACGGTGCTTTCGCAACGGGTGCTGCTCCAGGCACTAACTCGATTCGAAACTCTACTTGCCGAATTGGTGGAACACCTGGCAAGTCTTCAGGGAATACTTCCGCAAACTCATTTACGACTAGCACTTCTTCTAATAGCTTCTCCTTTTCTTTTGATTAGCCTTCCGTCACTTGAACCAAAAATGTGTGGCATCCCTTGTTTATGTATTTTTCCATCTTGATGTACGAGATGATATTGAGTTGGGTTTTATAATGGTCACAACGAACGGTGAGTGTTTCATTGTCGAAGGGAATTTGGATGACTTTTTTGTTGCAGATGATTCTGGCATGATGTTTGGATAACTAATCCATGCCCACAATTGCATCAAAGCTTCCAAGTTGGATGGGCATGAGATCAATTTGGAAATATTTGTCTTGGAGTGTTAAGGTGCAGTTTTCGAGTATGGTGTTGGTGCTTAGCAATTTTCCGTCGGCTATTTCAATTTCGTACGAGGTATCTAATTCTATGGGTGCAATATTAAGTAATAAAGAAAATGAAGTAGATACAAAGCTCCTATCGGCTCCAGATACAAATAATATCTTAGCACTATGTTGATTCAGTAAGAAAGTACCCGTAGTGACATTGGGATCCTGCGGCGCGTTTCCATCTCCAAGTATGTAGGCTCTTCCGCGGGCAACATTGTTGGTGTTCTTTGGGCAGTGACTCTTGTAATGTCCCATTTCACCACAACCGTGGCACTTCATTGCTATTGGTTGTGCATTTGCTCCAGTGGCCCGACAATCTTTGGTCACATGTCCTACCTTTCGGCAGTTACTACAGGTTGCGATGCATGGTCCGGTATGATGCAATTTGCACTTGTTACACTGGGGTTGTGTCCCAGCATAAGCTCTCTTTTCAGTAGGTGCAGCCACATAAGCCCTGGCAGCTTCTTGACGGCGGTTTTGTTGCTGATGTTGGTCGTTACGGCTTTGCTGGTAATCTCTGTTGCGGTTGTGGTTTCGGTCATTGTTGTGGTATCTCCTGTTGTTGTTGTAATGGCTGTTGCTATTTCTGTTGTTGTTGCTATGGTTATCATAACTTCTCTTGTGTCCATTGACTGTGGAAGTAGAACCCCGTTTAAGCACTCGATTCAACATTCGCTGAGCAAACGTGATCGCGGCTACGGTGACGTCTCCCTCAATACTTGAAGGTAGTCCTTCCACATATCGTTCCAACATCTTTTCCAAGTCAGGCACCATATGCGGGTGATTGAACAAATAATTGCACAACCAAGCCTTCGATGGTGATCAAAGGAATAATTGGGTGTTGAGATTGCGCCAAGCTTGTTCTTAACCTGAAAATAAGAAATACCGAAACACTACGTTAAGTGATTGCGCAGGGGTTGGACCCTGCGAACCACCTCCGGCGTGCGAGTAAGTATGTGTAATCGTTTGAGTAGGTTGTAAATGACAAGAGTGAAGTTAACTTACATTGTTCATGCCCGACTACGCTATTTATAGGGGAGAAATAGGACATAGTGGGCGGTTGCACATTGTTCGGAGATCATGGGGGCGTCCTATGATTTTGTGGTAACCGCTAGGGCTTTGTAGCCCACGATCTCTGTTTTGGCGGGAAAGCCAAAGGGAAGAGGAGACGTGGGTTTGACCAGGTCAGAATGGTCCTTCGTGCTAGTCCTTTCGATAGGAATACCCCGAAGGGCTTAAGGCTTCGATTGGCGGGTTCCCACATGGTAACCATTTCGTAGACGAATGGTTTTACGCCAATGAAACGTGTTAAGCAGATTAACCTGGGCCTCCGAAGAGAGGGCTTTCTACAGGCTCGAAGGGGAGTCCTTCGACCCGTTAGGAGGGTATATCATCAAGCCCCCCCAATCGAAAGTGATATATACGTACGAGTATAAATTGCGTTCGACTCAACAAATCTAACATACCTTATACTCCATGCATAACACTAACCATGCAAAAAAGAAAATAAATTTTCATCTAACCACGCATTTAATGCGGATTAATCATGATTATTCCACTTGGACTGCCACTGCTACTATCTCGGTATAAGTAAGCGTCCCTTCAGAATTTAAAATCAATTTCAAATCCGCATAGATAGCAAACTAGACACATGTGCGGTCATGATTAAAGATTTGATGGGTATTTATTCTTTGATACGGTAAAACCCTAGAATACTTTTACCTCCGCCCAAAATATACACATTGCTCTGCAATCTTGTGCTTCCATTGGAACGAAAAGGTAAAATTCCCATAAACCTTCCTTGATCTTTTATTCTTTTAATATGAGCATGGCCGCTAAGTGAATTATTAGGCAACAGACCTGTACCTTGTCGAAACAAGCCCTATCTGAGTTCCTGCTTGATTATCCCATACCCTCGGAGTACCAAATCATGCTCCCTAGTAGGAAACAAAATATTTTCAATGCTCCCGAAGGGTTTGTTGGTTTGTATGTGCATGCATTCACTCAATCGAATCTTAGGATACCCATTCATCCATTGATTTTAGAGTTTCTACAATACTATCAGGTTCATGTTTCTAGGTTAAACCCTTTTGGTCTTGCTAAGTTGACCACTTACATCGTAATGTGTAAAGCGTACGACTATGAACCCACATTGGAGGTGCTTAGGGGTTTTGTGAATCTCTACCCTGGTGGAGATTGGGTAACCATTGCCAAAAGGGGTGAACATGACGTGCATGCTCTTGTGACTAAACCTTTTTCAAATATTAGAAACTGAAAAGGACAGTTTTTCTATGTTGAGAGTACCATCATACCTCCTGAGTATCCAGCATTGTTGGATAAAGCAAACATGTATGATGAAAAGAAGTACAATGACCCTCTTCCCTATGAGATAAGGAGCGACCCCTTGTACGAGCGTCTCGCACGCCACCCTGCTAACGTCCAAACGTTTCCGGAGCCTATATTGTACATGGCTGGTTTAAGTGACAGCTGGGACGGGTCTCCATCATTACCTGAAATAATTTGTGAAGGAAAAAGTATGTATATATCTTATTTAAATAATTTAAATAACTTATCTGCTGATATTCATCTCCTTTTCATTTGTTTGTGCAGAAATGGCCTTCAGAAACTTTGTTGTGGCTGGGGGTGCCAAAGAAGTTAGCTTTATGCCGAAGGATCCTCAGGATACAAGTTACGGAGTGGGATCTCCTTTTATATCTGTCAATACTAACGATGTTGATGTCTCTCCACCCAAACCTCTTGCTGTGCTTCCCCCAACCAAACCCCTTGGTACTGAGGAAGCCCCCCAGCTTGTGGAGGATGTTGGTGACTCTGATGATACCCCTTCCGGAAGTGATCAGCTCAGGATCGCAGGGTCCTCCGGCATTGCTGATAGAGTGAGAACAAGGAAAGGTACCAGTGCCAAAGCTGCAAAGACTGCTCCAAAAAGGAAACCCAATGTTCCTACTCCCTCCTCAAGGAATGTCAAACAAAAAACAGAAAAAGCTCGTGGGAAAGCCATTATGTATGCGCCAGAGAGGATGATTGATGAAGAAGATGATATTCCTGGTAAGTAAAAGTTCTTCGAGTCCTCCTCCTTTTCCATCGTATTGCGTATTTGGCTTATATTGTTTTCCCATCTCTTTTTTTTTTTTTTTAGGTTTGCCAGATGCGAAGGAACTGCCCAACGCCCTCTCCTGCCGCTTGCTTGCTGAGAATATCACTCCTGCCTCTTGGAGGAGTAAAATGAGTGAAATGTCCCTTGAGAAGCTTTGCGATCTTAATGACAAAAGTTATATCAGGCAAGCAATGCTGGACAGCCATCTTAGCTTTCATACAAGGGGATTGCTTAACAAGGTCAAGGAGGCGAAGGAGGAGGTTGCTGTTGTTGTGGCCAGAGAGAAGGAAAGGGAGAAGAGTTATGCTGAGTTGGAGAAAAGATGTGACGAAGCCATGGCGGACTTTGAAAAACACCCAAGGTACGAGGCTCTGCGAGCCAAGATTGATGGTCTTGAGGAGCAGCTTAAGGAATCGCAAGCTGAGTGTGGTAGGTTAAAGTTGGAAGAAGCTAAGGTTGTTGGTTATGAGAACCAGGTGAGTGCCCTGGAGTCTAAATGTTCTGGTTTGGAGGCTGAGAGGGTCAGGTTAGTGGAGAAGGATGCCAAGCGCTGTCAAGAGGTTGATAAGTTGAAGCTCGAATGCCAAATTCTGAGAAAAGATAGGGCTGAGGTTGTATCTAAGGTTGTTCCCTACATTGCTATGGAGTTGTACCATAGCGATGAGGTGGGGGAGGTTGTGGGCAAACTAGTGAATGCGGCCATATTCCATGGCAAATGCACAACTTTGGAGGAGATTGCTGAAACCAAAAAACCAGTTGTGCTTTTGTAGGTACCATACTATCGTCCGGATTCCATGCGGGAATATGATGAAGCTGGTAACGCATTCACCACGGCAGTGTACCCCTTCCTTGCCGACGCAACCAAAGATCCTTCAGCCTCCATGTAACACCCCAACCCGGCAAGGGTAAAGATGTCACGTTAATGGTTTCATATCAGATCAAACAAAGCATACTTCAATAGTAATACAATAAAATGTCAAAGGTTACAAATGAAATACTAACATTATAAGGTTAAGAATGAAACAAAACTAAATACTAAGTCTGCAAAAGTAATCCTTCTAATGACTTCTACTTCAGAATAACTATCAAGGTCTTCTAAGTCCAAAAGTCTCTTCACTCATACCCAAACCCGTCGTCCTGCTTATAACCTGCCGCACACGAAAAGAAAACGTGCGGCTGAGCTTAAAAAGCCCAGTGAACAGATATAACAGAAACAAAGCAGTAGCATAATGAATAATACATGAGTAAATGAGAATGGAAGCATGAATACATGGTAAGAATACATGGTATCATAAGGGAAAGGAAAAAAAAGGTGCATGGTAAAGAAAGGTCAGTAATCCACTACGAGCCCATAACATGAAATCATAAGCATAATCATAATCATAAACATGTAGAGGGGAGACCTCTTAGTATCCTGTAAATATGAGGGGTGTCCTCATCATGGGTTGGAGTAGCTAGCTCCCGGAGTGTGAAAGATGTGTATCGCACACACCATCAGTCACCATGAATAACATAACATAACATGAACATGAACAAATCTAGGATGCATCCATACGCCCCAGGTGGCCATAATCTGCCTCTACATAAACATGAATCATAAACATAACATGCAGGGACGGGATACGTCATCACTCTCCTACCCTAGAGTTATGCCATCGGTGCATCGACTGACATGGACATGAAACCCTCATGCCTAGTGAGTGGCTCGTAGTATCAAACTGAGGGTAAAGGTCAAGTATCATGAATCATGTTTTTAGTTTACTTGCATAGGTCAATATCTTGTTTCATAAGTTCATAATCATAGGTTCATAATCATGGTTCGTAAGCAAGGTTCATAAGCAAAGTTCATAAGTAAAGGTTCATGAATGAAAGGTTCATAATCACAAAAGGTTCAATATCATGATGGTTCAATAATCGGAGTTCATGAATGAAGGGAACATAGCAATGGTATAGGGAACCCTAATATGAATCATAATAAGAGAATGAAGGCCTCTTATTAAAGAAGCAGAATATCTGTACCTTATTGCTGACAAAGGAAAATACTGAATAAGATGATCAAGAGCACAAGACTACTCCCTCTTCACACCTAGAGGAGTAAAGACATGATTACTAAGATTCCATTTCCATATTAAGTAACTTTCTATTTTTAGCAGGTTTCCATTTTTGGAAAGTTTTCATATTTAGTAAGTTTCTATATTTAGTAAGGTTTCCATAAATTATTAATTAGGTCAAGTTAAGATCAGTATTATCCAACTTTACACTTTATACCCCTGAGGTTTTATAATTTACATGTTTAGTCCCTTAACTTAATAAAGTTACATTTTAATCCTTAAAGTATCCGTATTAACATGTTAAGCCCCTTAGTTTTACCAATTTACATATTGTACCCTTAATTTAAGTGTTGTACGATTCAAAACCCTTAGAATATAAGTTTTACAATTCAAGTCCCTCAAGTTACAAAGTTTACATATTTAGTCCTTACTTTATATAAATCAACAATTTCATAATAGCCCCTTAAATTATCAAAATGACACATGGCACTTTAAATATGATTAAATACACGAATGACCCATAAGTTTCCCAAAATTACAAGTTTAGTCCCTCTAGTTTATTTAATTATAAATCAATTTATAAACTTTAATATATATTTCAAAATAAACCCTTAAACATTTATTTTACATAAAAGGACCTTCTCATAATTTTTATACGACATACCACAATATTTATAAAGTTCCAAAAGTGACCCACAAGATTTTAAAATGACAATTTCGACCCTTATAGTTTTAAAATAAAATCGTATACTCTTCATTTTAATTTGAAACAAGCCCTAGCCAATCCCAATAATTAAGTCATGATTACATATCAATTATTACACTAAAAAAAACCCTAATTCAAAATTTCAAGCCCTAATTCAAATCGGATATGATTTTTCCCAAATTATTTTCAAAACCCGGTTTTAAACTTTAATTCGAAAACAATTCTTGAGGCCATGATAAATCGATTTCTCATTTTTCTTATTTTAACCTGCTCACATGGAGTCCATAAAAATTAATCTCCAGCCATGGTTCGACCGTATACATATATTATAGAATTATGGTTCGATCCATGATTTTAATTTACAAACGATATAAGGGCCATGCATGATTCGATTCACATATTTTATATGGTGTTTATAATGATCATAGAGTGAGGGAAAAATGCCAAACCAAGATTCGAACGTAGGGAACGAGCGGAATGAATTATAGTGCCTCGACTTGATCCAAAATCAAAACAAATTCACGAGCACTCCTCCGACCTTGTAAACAATTTTCGTGGGTCATGTACAACATGAGGAACATGAGAAAAATATAGAACGAATTTATAAGAGGTCGTGTGATTTAAATCGAATGGTACCTTGTTTTTATATCGCTCGACAAGGATTATTCTCCCCCGATCGGTCTAGGCTTCCAACGAGGTTCCAACTATTTTTCATGGGTTAGGAGAGTCGTGAGGATCATAGGAAAAATATTAAAACAAGTGTACAAGGGCTAGCTCGATCGTATGGAATTAAAGGGCTTACCGAGGACTTAGCGAGTGAATAATTCTTCCTGGTTCGATCCGTGCTTCCAAGGTTCAAGAAATATTTTTCGTGGCTTCTAAGATGATCAGTGAACGTGGGAAAAATTAGTGTGGAGGCTGGAAAAATTCGTGTGAGTGTATACGAATTATCTTGTGGTTGCTAGGGTTTTTGGTTGTTTCGGTATAACTTGTGGAGAAAGAAGAGGATAGGTGAGAGTTAAATGGAGAAAGCCGAGTGATATGAGGGGGATAGGAGCCTCAAATCACGGGAATATTAGTTGGACCAAATCACAAGTTTAATTTGATTGAAAACTTCCATGTTTAGCTTGAAATCTTGAAATTTAAAAATGATCTTATGTACTCTTTAATTTATTCGGCCAAGCAAGGTTTTAAAAAGGTCCATGTGACTTAATTTATGTGTTACATGATGCTTGGAATAGTTTGGTACCTTAATTTATTAGTTTGTCAAGCTTTGGAATCACTTTGGTGCACTTTGGACTTGTTTTGTTAAAGTTTTTGATTGTAAGGGCATTTTGGTCTTTTTACATGTTTTAGTTTTTTTTAGGTATTACAACTTCTTCCCCTCTAACAGAAAAGTTTCATCCTCGAAATTTGCAGGAAGCAGGGAGAAAGAGAACGGAATACTCATACGGAATGCGAACAAGAATTTCAAATCGAATTAATTGTATCTACAGTAGAGAGCTCTTCAAGGAGTTTAAGGTTCATAACTGAGGTCAACAGAATGCAACACCAGAGTCCAAACTAATCCAGATATTTTACGAACGAAGGAAGAGTATACGCATAGGTAGAATGAACCTAAGGTCTCACTAATCACAGATAATCCATCGGGAATCAAGTTCTAAACTTCTTAGGTACTTCCCAAGATATCCTATGGCCACAATGAGGGCACGTTATATGGTGTAAGTATTATCACGTTAATAATACCAGCACCACATAAATATGCCTTCATGATGATCATACTTTATCTCGAGTCGTAAGCAAAACAATCTATCTTCATCCACCTAGTACTTCTACAGTCTCAGAGGTCAACAAAACAAAGGTCATAATCAAGAGGGAAAAACAAACTACTTGCAAGAGTATCGGAATCCCAGATTGCCTAGCAGAATAAGGTACACCGTCCACAAGCGTCAAATCTTCCACAATTCGCCAAAATTTCCCCAGAACAAAACCATCATCGAACGTACGAATAGACACGGAACTGAAATGCTTCTCAGGAACTTAAATCATTAGAGGGTCTTACTATTATATAACGAAGTTTAAGTGAGTCCATCAATCAAGAAGCGAAACAAAATCGTGAACTTGTATCTGCAGTTCTCCTTGGAATGATGGAGTAATGAGAATTTATTGACACGATCCTTCATCATCCAGTCTGCTTCCGCTCTCAATTCATCTTAGTACAACCAAGGTGAATAGGGAAGTTAGTCTGCATGTCTTCATCAGCTCCAGGTTCGCCGTCTTGAGTAGATTTCTTCTTCTGCATCGCCAACACTTCTGCCTTGTAAGGGATGTCTTCACTCTTCAGGGTAGCCGCCGTTGTTGTCAAAATTTCGAATGCTCAAACAACCAATCCCTTATCAAAATAAAATCGAAGTTGACTATCCAAGAAAGACGGATCAACAAGGTAAATCTTATCGTTCAAAAGTGAGAGGGGAAACATCCTTATACTTATGGTTAAACACCACAAGACTTTTCATAGGGAATAGAGAGGGGTAAGACGAGGTCAAATAGCGTCAAAAAATTCACAGATGCTTATCAAAAGCAAGAGACAAACAACAGAATGTATCGAGTACGTCATCGCTATGGAGATTCTCAGAATTGCCCGAAGAGGTATCACATGATTAACAAAGGATCAGAGGTCAGAGTCAGAATTCGGAGATAAGGATCAAATAGTGTCAGGAATTTTCTATGCAAGTCTCAATGTTTCAAAACTTAATTAGGTTTCAAATCTTAGGTGTAAGGCATAAGCTTTCAATCTCCAAGAGGGATTCAACAGGCTTAAACCAAAAGTAAGGCACGAATCAAAGTATTGCGGAAGCAAAGATACTTAAACAAATGCCTTATAGTCTACCCATTCCTCACCGGTCAGAACTTAAGCTCCTATTGGGAAATCCTAGAGCAATTCTTACAGGTCATCTTATGAGCGCCTACAGTGGAAACTTAGTGGTCCAAACTTACACAGGTCAAGGGTAAATGTATTACGAAATCGCAGCCTGTCGCTCTGATACCATAATTGTAACACCCCAACCCGGCAAGGGTAAAGATGTCACGTTAATGGTTTCATATCAGATCAAACAAAGCATAATTCAATAGTAATACAATAAAATGTCAAAGGTTACAAATGAAATACTAACATTATAAGGTTAAGAATGAAACAAAACTAAATACTAAGTCTGCAAAAGCAATCCTTCTAATGACTTCTACTTCAGAATAACTATCAAGGTCTTCTAAGTCCAAAAGTCTCTTCACTCATACCCAAACCCGTCGTCCTGCTTATAACCTGCCGCACACGAAAAGAAAACGTGCGGCTGAGCTTAAAAAGCCCAGTGAACAGATATAACGGAAACAAAGCAGTAGCATGATGAATAATACATGAGTAAATGAGAATGGAAGCATGAATACATGGTAAGAATACATGGTATCATAAGGGAAAGGAAAAAAAAGGTGCATGGTAAAGAAAGGTCAGTAATCCACTACGAGCCCATAACATGAAATCATAAGCATAATCATAATCATAAACATGTAGAGGGGAGACCTCTTAGTATCCTGTAAATATGAGGGGTGTCCTCATCATGGGTTGGAGTAGCTAGCTCCCGGAGTGTGAAAGACGTGTATCGCACACACCATCAGTCACCATGAATAACATAACATAACATGAACATGAACAAATCTAGGATGCATCCATACGCCCCAGGTGGCCATAATCTGCCTCTACATAAACATGAATCATAAACATAACATGCAGGGACGGGATAGGTCATCACTCTCCTACCCTAGAGTCATGCCATCGGTGCATCGACTGACATGGACATGAAACCCTCATGCCTAGTAAGTGGCTCGTAGTATCAAACTGAGGGTAAAGGTCAAGTATCATGAATCATGTTTTTAGTTTACTTGCATAGGTAAATATCTTGTTTCATAAGTTCATAATCATAGGTTCATAATCATGGTTCGTAAGCAAGGTTCATAAGCAAAGTTCATAAGTAAAGGTTCATGAATGAAAGGTTCATAATCACAAAAGGTTCAATATCATGATGGTTCAATAATCGGAGTTCATGAATGAAGGGAACATAGCAATGGTATAGGGAAGCCTAATATGAATCATAATAAGAGAATGAAGGCCTCTTATTAAAGAAGCAGAATATCTGTACCTTATTGCTGACAAAGGAAAATACTGAATAAGATGATCAAGAGCACAAGACTACTCCCTCTTCACACCTAGAGGAGTAAAGACATGATTACTAAGATTCCATTTCCATATTAAGTAACTTTCTATTTTTAGCAGGTTTCCATTTTTGGAAAGTTTTCATATTTAGTAAGTTTCTATATTTAGTAAGATTTCCATAAATTATTAATTAGGTCAAGTTAAGATCAGTATTATCCAACTTTACACTTTATACCCCTGAGGTTTTATAATTTACATGTTTAGTCCCTTAACTTAATAAAGTTACATTTTAATCCTTAAAGTATCCGTATTAACATGTTAAGCCCCTTAGTTTTACCAATTTACATATTGTACCCTTAATTTAAGTGTTGTACGATTCAAAACCCTTAGAATATAAGTTTTACAATTCAAGTCCCTCAAGTTACAAAGTTTACATATTTAGTCCTTACTTTATATAAATCAACAATTTCATAATAGCCCCTTAAATTATCAAAATGACACATGGCACTTTAAATATGATTAAATACACGAATGACCCATAAGTTTCCCAAAATTACAAGTTTAGTCCCTCTAGTTTATTTAATTATAAATCGATTTATAAACTTTAATATATATTTCAAAATAAACCCTTAAACATTTATTTTACATAAAAGGACCTTCTCATAATTTTTATACGACATACCACAATATTTATAAAGTTCCAAAAGTGACCCACAAGATTTTAAAATGACAATTTCGACCCTTATAGTTTTAAAATAAAATCGTATACTCTTCATTTTAATTTGAAACAAGCCCTAGCCAATCCCAATAATTAAGTCATGATTACATATCAATTATTACACTAAAACAAACCCTAATTCACAATTTCAAGCCCTAATTCAAATCGGATATGATTTTTCCCAAATTATTTTCAAAACCCGGTTTTAAACTTTAATTCGAAAACAATTCTTGAGGCCATGATAAATCGATTTCTCATTTTTCTTATGTTAACCTGCTCACATGGAGTCCATAAAAATTAATCTCCAGCCATGGTTCGACCGTATACATATATTATAGAATTATGGTTCGATCCATGATTTTAATTTACAAACGATATAAGGGCCATGCATGATTCGATTCACATATTTTATATGGTGTTTATAATGATCATAGAGTGAGGGAAAAATGCCAAACCAAGATTCGAACGTAGGGAACGAGCGGAATGAAATATAGTGCCTCGACTTGATCCAAAATCAAAACAAATTCACGAGCACTCCTCCGACCTTGTAAACAATTTTAGTGGGTCATGTACAACATGAGGAACATGAGAAAAAATATAGAACAAATTTATAAGAGGTCGTGTGATTTAAATCGAATGGTACCTTGTTTTTATATCGCTCGACAAGGATTATTCTCCCCCGATCGGTCTAGGCTTCCAACGAGGTTCCAACTATTTTTCATGGGTTAGGAGAGTCGTGAGGATCATAGGAAAAATATTAAAACAAGTGTACAAGGGCTAGCTCGATTGTATGGAATTAAAGGGCTTACCGAGGACTTAGCGAGTGAATAATTCTTCCTGGTTCGATCCGTGCTTCCAAAATTCAAGAAATATTTTTCGTGGCTTCTAAGATGATCAGTGAACGTGGGAAAAATTAGTGTGGAGGCTGGAAAAATTCGTGTGAGTGTATACGAATTATCTTGTGGTTGCTAGGGTTTTTGGTTGTTTCGGTATAACTTGTGGAGAAAGAAGAGGATAGGTGAGAGTTAAATGGAGGAAGCCGAGTGATATGAGGGGGATAGGAGCCTTAAATCACGGGAATATTAGTTGGACCAAATCACAAGTTTAATTTGATTGAAAACTTCCATGTTTAGCTTGAAATCTTGAAATTTAAAAATGATCTTATGTACTCTTTAATTTATTCGGCCAAGCAAGGTTTTAAAAAGGTCCATGTGACTTAATTTATGTGTTACATGATGCTTGGAATAGTTTGGTACCTTAATTTATTAGTTTGTCAAGCTTTGGAATCACTTTGGTGCACTTTGGACTTGTTTTGTTAAAGTTTTTGATTGTAAGGGCATTTTGGTCTTTTTACATGTTTTAGTTTTTTTTTAGGTATTACAACTTCTTCCCCTCTAACAGAAAAATTTCGTCCTCGAAATTTGCAGGAAGCAGGGAGAAAGAGAACGGAATACTCATACGGAATGCGAACAAGAATTTCAAATCGAATTAATTGTATCTACAGTAGAGAGCTCTTCAAGGAGTTTAAGGTTCATAACTGAGGTCAACAGAATGCAACACCAGAGTCCAAACTAATCCAGATATTTGACGAACGAAGGCAGAGTATACGCATAGGTAGAATGAACCTAAGGTCTCACTAATCACAGATAATCCATCGGGAATCAAGTTCTAAACTTCTTAGGTACTTCCCAAGATATCCTATGGCCACAATGAGGGCACGTTATATGGTGTAAGTATTATCACGTTAATAATACCAGCACCACATAAATATGCCTTCATGATGATCATACTTTATCTCGAGTCGTAAGCAAAACAATCTATCTTCATCCACCTAGTACTTCTACAGTCTCAGAGGTCAACAAAACAAAGGTCATAATCAAGAGGGAAAAACAAACTACTTGCAAGAGTATCGGAATCCCAGATTGCCTAGCAGAATAAGGTACACCGTCCACAAGCGTCAAATCTTCCACAATTCGCCAAAATTTCCCCAGAACAAAACCATCATCGAACGTACGAATAGACACGGAACTGAAATGCTTCTCAGGAACTTAAATCATTAGAGGGTCTTACTATTATATAATGAAGTTTAAGTGAGTCCATCAATCAAGAAGCGAAACAAAATCGTGAACTTGTATCTGCAGTTCTCCTTGGAATGATGGAGTAATGAGAATTTCTTGACACGATCCTTCATCATCCAGTCTGCTTCCGCTCTCAATTCATCTTAGTACAACCAAGGTGAATAGGGAAGTTAGTCTGCATGTCTTCATCAGCTCCAGGTTCGCCGTCTTGAGTAGATTTCTTCTTCTGCATTGCCAACACTTCTGCCTTGTAAGGGATGTCTTCACTCTTCAGGGTAGCCGCCGTTGTTGTCAAAATTTCGAATGCTCAAACAACCAATCCCTTATCAAAATAAAATCGAAGTTGACTATCCAAGAAAGACGGATCAACAAGGTAAATCTTATCGTTCAAAAGTGAGAGGGGAAACATCCTTATACTCATGGTTAAACACCACAAGACTTTTCATAGGGAATAGAGAGGGGTAAGACGAGGTCAAATAGCGTCAGAAAATTCACAGATGCTGATCAAAAGCAAGAGACAAACAACAGAATGTATCGAGTACGTCATCGCTATGGAGATTCTCAGAATTGCCCGAAGAGGTATCACATGATTAACAAAGGATCAGAGGTCAGAGTCAGAATCCGGAGATAAGGATCAAATAGTGTCAGGAATTTTCTATGCAAGTATCAATACTTCAAAACTTAATTAGGTTTCAAATCTTAGGTGTAAGGCATAAGCTTTCAATCTCCAAGAGGGATTCAACAGGCTTAAACCAAAAGTAAGGCACGAATCAGAGTATTGCGGAAGCAAAGATACTTAAACAAATGCCTTATAGTCTACCCATTCCTCACCGGTCAGAACTTAAGCTCCTATTGGGAAATCCTAGAGCAATTCTTACAGGTCATCTTATGAGCACCTACAGTGGAAACTTAGTGGTCCAAACTTACACAGGTCAAGGGTAAATGTATTACGAAATCGCAGCCTGTCGCTCTGATACCATAATTGTAACACCCCAACCCGGCAAGGGTAAAGATGTCACGTTAATGGTTTCATATCTGATCAAACAAAGCATACTTCAATAGTAATACAATAAAATGTCAAAGGTTACAAATGAAATACTAACATTATAAGGTTAAGAATGAAACAAAACTAAATACTAAGTCTGCAAAAGCAATCCTTCTAATGACTTCTACTTCAGAATAACTATCAAGGTCTTCTAAGTCCAAAAGTCTCTTCACTCATACCCAAACCCGTCGTCCTGCTTATAACCTGCCGCACACGAAAAGAAAACGTGCGGCTGAGCTTAAAAAGCCCAGTGAACAGATATAACGGAAACAAAGCAGTAGCATGATGAATAATACATGAGTAAATGAGAATGGAAGCATGAATACATGGTAAGAATACATGGTATCATAAGGGAAAGGAAAAAAAAGGTGCATGGTAAAGAAAGGTCAGTAATCCACTACGAGCCCATAACATGAAATCATAAGTATAATCATAATCATAAACATGTAGAGGGGAGACCTCTTAGTATCCTGTAAATATGAGGGGTGTCCTCATCATGGGTTGGAGTAGCTAGCTCCCGGAGTGTGAAAGACGTGTATCGCACACACCATCAGTCACCATGAATAACATAACATAACATGAACATGAACAAATCTAGGATGCATCCATACGCCCCAGGTGGCCATAATCTGCCTCTACATAAACATGAATCATAAACATAACATGCAGGGACGGGATAGGTCATCACTCTCCTACCCTAGAGTCATGCCATCGGTGCATCGACTGACATGGACATGAAACCCTCATGCCTAGTAAGTGGCTCGTAGTATCAAACTGAGGGTAAAGGTCAAGTATCATGAATCATGTTTTTAGTTTACTTGCATAGGTCAATATCTTGTTTCATAAGTTCATAATCATAGGTTCATAATCATGGTTCGTAAGCAAGGTTCATAAGCAAAGTTCATAAGTAAAGGTTCATGAATGAAAGGTTCATAATCACAAAAGGTTCAATATCATGATGGTTCAATAATCGGAGTTCATGAATGAAGGGAACATAGCAATGGTATAGGGAACCCTAATATGAATCATAATAAGAGAATGAAGGCCTCTTATTAAAGAAGCAGAATATCTGTACCTTATTGCTGACAAAGGAAAATACTGAATAAGATGATCAAGAGCACAAGACTACTCCCTCTTCACACCTAGAGGAGTAAAGACATGATTACTAAGATTCCATTTCCATATTAAGTAACTTTCTATTTTTAGCAGGTTTCCATTTTTGGAAAGTTTTCATATTTAGTAAGTTTCTATATTTAGTAAGGTTTCCATAAATTATTAATTAGGTCAAGTTAAGATCAGTATTATCCAACTTTACACTTTATACCCCTGAGGTTTTATAATTTACATGTTTAGTCCCTTAACTTAATAAAGTTACATTTTAATCCTTAAAGTATCCGTATTAACATGTTAAGCCCCTTAGTTTTACCAATTTACATATTGTACCCTTAATTTAAGTGTTGTACGATTCAAAACCCTTAGAATATAAGTTTTACAATTCAAGTCCCTCAAGTTACAAAGTTTACATATTTAGTCCTTACTTTATATAAATCAACAATTTCATAATAGCCCCTTAAATTATCAAAATGACACATGGCACTTTAAATATGATTAAATACATGAATGACCCATAAGTTTCCCAAAATTACAAGTTTAGTCCCTCTAGTTTATTTAATTATAAATCGATTTATAAACTTTAATATATATTTCAAAATAAACCCTTAAACATTTATTTTACATAAAAGGTCCTTCTCATAATTTTTATATGACATACCACAATATTTATAAAGTTCCAAAAGTGACCCACAAGATTTTAAAATGACAATTTCGACCCTTATAGTTTTAAAATAAAATCGTATACTCTTCATTTTAATTTGAAACAAGCCCTAGCCAATCCCAATAATTAAGTCATGATTACATATCAATTATTACACTAAAATAAACCCTAATTCACAATTTCAAGCCCTAATTCAAATCGGATATGATTTTTCCCAAATTATTTTCAAAACCCGGTTTTAAACTTTAATTCAAAAACAATTCTTGAGGCCATGATAAATCGATTTCTCATTTTTCTTATGTTAACCTGCTCACATGGAGTCCATAAAAATTAATCTCCAGCCATGGTTCGACCGTATACATATATTATAGAATTATGGTTCGATCCATGATTTTAATTTACAAACGATATAAGGGCCATGCATGATTCGATTCACATATTTTATATGGTGTTTATAATGATCATAGAGTGAGGAAAAAATGCCAAACCAAGATTCGAACGTAGGGAACGAGCGGAATGAATTATAGTGCCTCGACTTGATCCAAAATCAAAACAAATTCACGAGCACTCCTCCGACCTTGTAAACAATTTTCGTGGGTTATGTACAACATGAGGAACATGAGAAAAAATATAGAACGAATTTATAAGAGGTCGTGTGATTTAAATCGAATGGTACCTTGTTTTTATATCGCTCGACAAGGATTATTCTCCCCCGATCGGTCTAGGCTTCCAACGAGGTTCCAACTATTTTTCATGGGTTAGGAGAGTCGTGAGGATCATAGGAAAAATATTAAAACAAGTGTACAAGGGCTAGCTCGATTGTATGGAATTAAAGGGCTTACCGAGGACTTAGCGAGTGAATAATTCTTCCTGGTTCGATCCGTGCTTCCAAGGTTCAAGAAATATTTTTCATGGCTTCTAAGATGATCAGTGAACGTGGGAAAAATTAGTGTGGAGGCTGGAAAAATTCGTGTGAGTGTATACGAATTATCTTGTGGTTGCTAGGGTTTTTGGTTGTTTCGGTATAACTTGTGGAGAAAGAAGAGGATAGGTGAGAGTTAAATGGAGGAAGCCGAGTGATATGAGGGGGATAGGAGCCTCAAATCACGGGAATATTAGTTGGACCAAATCACAAGTTTAATTTGATTGAAAACTTCCATGTTTAGCTTGAAATCTTGAAATTTAAAAATGATCTTATGTACTCTTTAATTTATTCGGCCAAGCAAGGTTTTAAAAAGGTCCATGTAACTTAATTTATGTGTTACATGATGCTTGGAATAGTTTGGTACCTTAATTTATTAGTTTGTCAAGCTTTGGAATCACTTTGGTGCACTTTGGACTTGTTTTGTTAAAGTTTTTGATTGTAAGGGCATTTTGGTCTTTTTACATGTTTTAGTTTTTTTTTAGGTATTACACTACATCGAAGATCTCCTCTCTAAAAAGCCAAAGAGCATACAGCCTTCGTCTCCAACTAGAAGGACCTTATCCGAGAAACCTAAGTCTGCAACCCACCAGGAGCGTCCCAACTCTTCCAAGAACAATTGAAGGCTGCCGTGTTGGCAGTAATTTGGTCCATAAGGGTGACATGTACCCTTCTTAAAACAATTTATCATGTTTAAAGGCTGGTGACTTTGTATTTGACAATTTATGATCTGTGTGCCTGTTAGAACAATTTATCTTTCATGTTAGTGGGCTTCGACCCATAACTTTAGACAATTATCCTTTTTGCGATTATGATAGCTAAGACTGCACGTAGTCTTTATTAATGCTAATTTAGTGGGATATGTCCCACTTTTATTGTCATGTTTATCTTCTCTTACGCTCATTTCAAGAACGTAAACATACAACCTAAGGTTATAACCTTATTGTGTGTATTTTGGACCAAGATTTTAAGCAATCGTATAATTTGACTGCGACAGAGGGTCGTGACCCACTCCGTCTTTATCCTTAAGTTGCAGAGGGCTTTTAATACCCTAAGACTTCATAGGAAAGTTAATGTGAATTGTAATGGATGTTGTATATATACAAGACATGTGCCTTGCTTCATCCTTCGACATTGAAACTTGTAAAGTACTTGGCTGAACAAATCTATGTTGTATAAAACGAAACAAGAGATTTTGAGGGAAACATATTATATCATTAAGTGGGTAGGGAGGATTACATCATTTAAAGAAATGAACACTAGACACCTACCATTAATGCTTTTTTCCCATATGAGAAGAGTGCGTTACATGAAATTAAAAAAACAACTAAATGCTTTAAAGAAGGTAAGTTTTTACATGTAAAACTTACGAGAGTTGTTGTCATGTCCAAACTTGTTCACGACATTTTTTTTTCTGCCCTTCGAGCTCGTATGCCTTGTTGCCACAGCATTTTTGACGCTGGGTTCTTTGACTTCGCTTGCTTTCATTCGAAGGACAAATTCTTATATGCCCTCAAGACTTTGGGTAGTTTGTCTGCCCACTTATGCTGATATTGCCCTAGCTTTATCTCGATTTCGTCGACAATATCCTTGTCGACACAAATGAACCTTTGCTTCACATTCAGGCTTTTGCAAAAAGAGGGGAGCACTCCTTCGGCAAAGTGTTTCCCTTCATAAGAGGTGATGACTTGTGGGATTCCGAATCTGAAAATTATGTGTTCCCACATAAACTCTTCCACATCTTTTCCTTTTGTTGATGCTAACGGCTTGGCCTCAACCCATTTGGTGAAATGGTCGATGGCTATGACCAAGAATTGTATCCCTCCGGGAGCTGCTGGTAGGGGTCCGATTATGCTGACGCCCCATTGACCGAAAGGCCTTACTGTCATGGTAGAAGACGTCTCATACTC
This sequence comes from Artemisia tridentata subsp. tridentata, assembly GCA_021014915.2. NCBI lineage: Eukaryota > Viridiplantae > Streptophyta > Magnoliopsida > Asterales > Asteraceae > Artemisia > Artemisia tridentata. The sequence continues at coordinate 269,236,687 of CP139503.1, forward strand.
TAATGGTTTCCGAGCTTTGGAGTGTGTCTGACATACCTTGCATGTTTTGATTACTTCCCTTGCATCTTCTATCACGGATGGCCAGTAATAACCCTACCTTGTTACTTTTGAGGCGATGACTCTAGGACTTGTGTGTCTTCCACAAAATTCTTCGTGAGCATTGTAGAGAATGCTCGAAGCCTGCTTTAATTCTATGCAATGAAGCCAAGGGGATGAAAGACGCCTTTTGTAGAGATTATTGCCTATGAGCCTGTACTGGGGACTTTTGACCTTGATTCTTCGTGCTGACTTTGGATTATCAGGCAGAATGCCGCTTATCAAGTACGTTTTTATTGGTGTCGTCCAGTTGGAGCCTTCATCAGATGTTTCACTTCGTGCAATTGACCTGGTGGCCAATACCTCCACTAAAACCTCGCTGGGTAGATGAGCTAAAGCTGTTGACGCTAATCTGATTAAGGCTTCCGCCTTTTTGTTATGGCTTCTGCGGACATTTGCTACTTTATATCGTTCGAAACCCTGAAGGAGCTTTTTAACTTCATCCAAATATTCCTTAATTACTGGCTGCCTTGATTTGGCTAGTGACTCAAAGCGAGCCTACAAAGACGGAGAGGTCATGAACCTCCATGCCCTTTGCAAGTCGAAGGCCAGCCAGCAAGGCTTCATACTCTGCTTCATTCTTTGTGGTCTTGAATTCAAAACGTAGTGCATAACTGTACTCCTTTCCCTCCGGATTGGTCAGGATTAATCCTGTTCCGAAACCATCGGAGCTTGAGGCTCCGTCGGTGTATAGTTTCCACCCCTCCGTTGCTGTCGGGGGTGTTTCTCCCTTTTGGTTGTTCCCGGAAGGTGTTTCGTTGAGAGCTTCTGCAGATGTCTGGCTTCTGAAGGAGCTTGGACTATCACGCCTTGCTGATGACCTCGGAGTTGGTAGATCAACACTTGCTTTGAACTTCGAAGGGTTGGCCTTGATTCCTTGCTTATTTGGTTCTATGGGTTTGAACCCCTTAAGTTGATATTCCTTGCTGTGGAGCTTGTCATCAATCACTGGTGCCTGAGGGGCTCTGGTATTGCTAGAATACGTCCCTTCAAAGACCTTCCCCTCAGATTTGTGCGGCTTCTTCAAGTTTGCCATGGAACTTGCTGGAGGCTGCTTTTCGTCTGCCACCCTTCGTCCTGTGTGATGCCTATTTGTTACGGTATCTTTTTCAACATCCGCACCACTGAGAGTATCCTTTGGAAGTCCTTTAGGACCTTCCCTGCTTTTCTTGCTAACCTTCGGGTTGTGCTCAGAAAGTATAGTCCCTATTCCGTAGGGCGTGTGGAATTTCACCGCTGCATGTATAGTGGAAACTACGATACCCATCTTTTGCATGGCGGTCCTTCCTATCAACAAGTTGTAAGGAGAGTTGGACCTTACGATAGTGAACATGAGGGTTTCTGTCCTTGCGAGCTTGCCTTCTCCAATTGTTATTTCCAACGGAACTTCTCCTAGAGGCCACGAACGTTCACCAGAAAACCCTACTAAAGGCATTTTTGAGTCGACCCTTTGAGACCTGACCGAAGGCTTGAGTTTTCGAAAGCAATGTTCATATATGACTTCACAAGGGCTTCCGCAGTCCATGTAAGCTCTGCTTACTTCTTGGCGAAAGATGAGGACTTTGATAACTACTGGATCATTCGAAGGGATCCTGCCTGTGATAGGAGAAAACGCTATTTCCCTTATCTCGTTTGCTTCCGGCTCCGGTACTTTCCTTTTCGAAGTGGTTTCGCCCCTATGTATCATTAGTATGGGGGCTTCGTTAGGGTTGCCATCTTTGGCCATTTGAGCGTCGGTCATCTTTTCTTTGCCTTTCTTTATACCCTTCACCAAATGTGCCAATTGCCCGGACTTCACAGCTTCCTCTATCTGTTTCTTCAGCTCTCTACAACTGTTCATGTCATGGCCATTGTCTTCGTGGAAGTGACAGTACTTGCTGGTATCCCTGTTTTTGCCCTTACTTGTCATGCGAGGGGGTGCTTCGAAGGCCTTGGCAGCCCTCTCTGTAGCAAGTATTTCCTTAGGAGACTTCGTTAGACTGCTTAACAAACCATGGTTGGGGCCTTTGTTGTACGGAGAAAACCTATCTCTGTTCTTGTTCTTGTTCTTGGACCCTTCCCACGAAGAATGCTTCGAAAACTTGTTGTTGCTATCTTTGTCTACCGGAGCCCCATTAGTGGAACACCTCTTTTGCTTCGATCCAAGTATATGTCTTTTCCGTCAACCCTTTGTAAGTTGTCGGAAGGTCAGTGGATAAGAATTCCACCAAACTCCGATTTCGAAGGCCATGTATGAAACCCGAAATACGCTGATCTTCATGGAGACCCAAAATCAACAAAGTCTCATCGGTGTACCTAGTAACGAAGGCCCTTGTGCTTTCGTTTTTTTTTTTTTTTTTTTTGATGTTGTGCACCGTTAAATGAGTCCTCTTGAACTTCTTTTGCTGCCTGAAATGTAACCGGAACTTAGCCTTAAGATCGTCAAGATTGACGATGCTGCCGGGCTTTTGCCCATTCCACCAAATACGAGCAGAATCCCGTAGGGTGTACGTAAACATATGATAGGCCACTGGCATAACCCATTTTTGCATTTGGATAGCCCCTTCGAACAAATGTAAGAAATTGTCCGAATCCCCCTTCCAATCATAAGTCCCAACGAGCGAAGGCATTTTCAACCCATCAGGCAATGGGTAATCTTCGATCCCCCTAACGAAGGGTGTAGCTGAACCCATAGGGTTTGAGTATAGACAGTTATAAGGTGGTGCATACACGGGAACAACATTATATGGATTGTTGTTCGGGGGTATTCCCATAGGAGTTTGGCTTGGGTAGGACGGACAAGGTGCATTCATGGCAAACGGGTAACCGTTTCCTATGGCGTACGGAGGGTACGCCATAGGATGCCCGAAGGGCATGCTCCCATAAGTTTGGGGAAAGCTTGGGTTATTAGGCTGTCCACTTACTGGAGGATATAAATTTTGAGGATAAGACTGAGTTTGGAGCGAGGGATACATACCATTGTGAGGAAGATTTCCTCCCATATTAATTGTAGGCGGATTTCCTTCTACGCCTGATGCGTGAGAAGGCTGCAATGGAACCCCAGCTTCAGTCCTTCCAAGATGAGCTGCTAGCAATGGAGGCAAAGTCACCCCCACTTCTTCCCTTCGCTGGCTCCTACCGTTAGAGCCTTCGGTAACCGCCCCTTCCCTTTTTGTCCGAGCCCTCTCAGGGACTCCTTCGAAACCAACGGATCTCTTGCTTAGCCTTCGACCTACTCAAGACCCAATTCTTAAAGCCGATAGGGTTGGTCCTTGGGTCGGAGGCCTAGGTTCCATCTCCATTTCTTCATCATACTCATCACTTGAGTATTCCAACTCCCTTCGCACCTCAGCATTCCAGACTTGCCTGTTGCGAGCCCTTAAGAGGGATTCCAACACTTCGTGGTTGGCTTCTACAAAGGCTGGGCTAATGACAGGTTCGGGATTGGCTGATGTCGAAGCATGATTGTTGGTAGTGATTTCTGGGTGAGAACGTGTTGTGAAATTGGAAGTGGTTATTGGGGGAAGGTTGTTAGTGTCGTCGATTGGTATTGGTGTCAAGGTCGAGAAACCCGGTGGGGGAGTATCTTCTATCCCTTGATTCATGCCGGAATAATAGTGAAAATGGTTGGTTGGTTATAAGCTCGGAATTAACGAGACCAATTGTAGCGGTCCCACGGATGGCGCCACTGATTGAACAAATAATTTCACAACCAAGCCTTCGATGGTGATCAAAGGAATAATGGGGTGTTGAGATTGCGCCAAGCTTGTTCTTAACCTGAAAATAAGAAATACCGAAACACTACGTTAAGTGATTGCGCAGGGGTTGGACCCTGCGAACCACCTCCGGCGTGCGAGTAAGTATGTGTAATCGTTTGAGTAGGTTGTAAATGACAAGAGTGAAGTTAACTTACATTGTTCATGCCCGACTACGCTATTTATAGGGGAGAAATAGGAAATAGTGGGCGGTTGCACATTGTTCGAAGATCATGGAGGCGTCCCATGATTTTGTGGTAACCGCTAGGACTTTGTAGCCCACGATCTCTGTCTTGGCGGGAAAGCCAAAGGGAATAGGAGACGTGTGTTTGACCAGGTCAGAATGGTCCTTCGTGCTAGTCCCTTCGATAGGAATACCCCGAAGGGCTTAAGGCTTCGATTGGCAGGTTCCCACATGGTAACCATTTCATAGACGAATGGTTTTACGCCAATGAAACGTGTTAAGGAGATTAACCTGGACCTCCAAAGAGAGGGTTTTATACAGGCTCGAAGGGGAGTCCTTCGACCCGTTAGGAGGGTACATCATCAGCGGGCACATAAGAGATAACTCTTGAAACCTCCGGTTGTACGTACTCAGGTCATTGTTTCTCACCATTAACTGATGAAATTCATCTTCTAGTTTCCTGACCTCTGTCCGAGGACAGTACTTTTTCAACATCTTATTTTTCAGTTCAGTCCAGGAGATTTGAAATGCTGCTTCGGCACCCATGTTTTTAACAACAGCATTCCACCAAGATAAAGCATCTCCCTTAAGACTCCAGTGGCAAAGGTGACCTTGTTGTGTTCTGCGCAGTTGCTTCTCATGAATATTGTTTCAATGCATTCAAACCACTATGCTAACTCTGTCACTCCTTCTATGCCCTTGAAGATGGTTGGCTGGCAACTTATGAATTCCTTGTAAGTGCATTTACGCTGTGTAGATGCCTCACCTTCAGTTGTTGCTCCTATGTTATTGCTCGAGCGGGTTGCAGCATCGGCCTCGCGAGCTGCGACGATGCCGGCATCAATCATCCTCTGGACATTTTCTGGAGTTAGTGCTGCGGTATGGTTGGTAGTTCCTTGTCTGGTACGTGCCGTTTTCTATTAATGTCATAAGAACACCGATTTAGAATTTGGACAGATTAGTTGAGTATTTGAACAATGCGTACATGAACAATGTAATTATGGTGTGAAGTTGTGAGTAAATTGATTATTTCAACTATTACGATGTCTTTGGATGTTATCGTAAGCAACTAATCAATTTATGGATATGGGATTGCTAAGGAACAAACGATTTAATCACAAAACTGAAGTTCAACAACTTTCTCTACATTCATCAACTTTATTTTGAGTTTCGATTCTTTATGTGTTTGAGTTTTCATAGTATCTACACGATTAGAGGATCATAATAATAACAAGCAACATCATGACATGTCTGGATACAATTACAATACATACGAACAACCATAATACATAAGTCAACATTAATATATATAGTATATCATAATCCACAACATAACATTAATACCTTGAATCCGTTGAGTTACATAACCAAACGATACAAGAATCTTTATGAATTGCCACATGCGGCTGACTACAATGTCTCAAACTATACAAAATGCTAACTACGTCTAATGATTAGGTCCATCTGTACGCCTCGTAAGCTCTGAGATCTGGTCTCGGAGTCTTCGTATCTCCGTTTGATGCTCAACCTATATATCTCCCATGATGTTCTCCAACGTGTCGGCTCTACGCTGCGCAAGATGAGCCTCCCAGGCTAGGGCCTGTCCCTCTCTCCGTATAGATACCGCGTAAGAACGGGTGTCTGCTAGATCTGACTGCATCTGCGTTAAACACTGCCGTATAGCTGCTCTGTTGGAAACTAACCTATGCAAGGTGTCACTGATAGTCCCGGGTGGTCTAGTGGTACGTGATCGATCATCCGAAGAAGCGAGTCAATCTGCTCCCCATGACTCTCCAGTCGTGTCACCACTGTAGATGGTATGAGGGTATGAGTGACTACTGGTCTGAACCTTTCCCTAGTATCATGGATCTGAGCTGGGGGAGTGAAACCAGGGGGATAGGGTAACGATGGTGAATATGGGTCTGCAATACGAGGTCTACTCGATGAAGGAATATCCTCCGCAGGAATCGGGTCCCGCTGACAAGGTGGTAGTGGGTATGTCTGGGTATGCATCTCAAGTAAGCGGTCAGGTGGTAAGGGTGGTGAAACATGGTGGTGCTCGGGTGTATCATCAGCAGGAATCAATTGCTGACTCTCCAGGTATACGTCATCAGGGGGTGGTATATAGAAAGGAGAATATGAGTCATAAACAAAGTGTGGTGGCAACGTAGGTGCTGGCGAAGCTAGCACATGGGGGTTCTCAAATAAGGGTGTGGCGGCGGCTTCACCCTCCTCGAAGGGCTCAGTCTCGTCAGGTACGACCTCTGGAGCTACGGTACCAGGAAGTACGGGTGATGTAACTGATGCTAGTGATCCTTCGGAATCTGAATCCGATGATACACTAAAACGCGTGACGAATGACATGGTAGTGTAATAATCCATATATAATAAAAGTAAGTAATTACTAACATCAAGTGGTGTAATGTAAGCATGAAATGATCTAGTTGTGCAAAGTAACTATCAAGTATGCAGAGACTTGTGTAAGATAATCCTGATGAATAATATACTGAGCGCGGTAGCAAGCAGGCATGGAGGGCTTAAGGTAACATGGTGTAAAATTAATTTGTTTGAAAAATGTATTTATAGTCCAACGTTTGAAAACATTTGGTTCTCTATAACCGAGGCTCTGATGCCAATCTATAACACCCCTAAATTTTTAAGATAGCAGCGGAAGTCTAATTGGGGTATTACTGAGAGGATCGAAAATAAACTCTTTGAAAACAGCCCGTAAAGGCATTTTTAATTATTATAGGTCCATAATATGAATTCAGTTACAAAGTGTTACATCAGAGTGCAAACAGTTCGTCCAAGGAAACATCATTTTAACTGAATTACAAACTTTATTTTACACCCTTATTTAAAATAGGTTTTTCCTGCTCCATGCCTTGATCCGCTCCACTAATTTCCTGAGATACATGCTTAAAAGTCAACAAAATGTTGAGTGAAATCATAGAGTTTGAAGTTTAAATATCTATTCGATACACAAGTAGGATTGTATTGGAGATACAATCAGTTTAAAAATTGATATTGCAGTTCATATATTGCCCTAAGTCTCATGACACGCAAACGTTAACAAAGTACCGTATAAACGGAGGTGTCCATCAAATTAATGATGAAAGTTTTGCCCTCGTGTAATAGGTGATTTACCAATTCCTATTTTTCTCAAATATAATGCATCGCGACTAATACGACTAGCAAATAGCATTCCGTCAAAGTATTACTGGGATAGGTCGTCAGCCTCTAATAGATCTATTCATTATATTTGCGTTCACCGCAGTGATTAATGGCTCATGATAGAGGGTCTTATGGAAATAAGGTAACTTAGGCATATATCAAGTCAGGTAAGCATACAAAAAAATACTTGTGATCTGTTTATAGCATGTATCCCCCTCACAGAGTTTAAAAGTATAAATGATTTAAAAGTGAGGCCATGACTCACCTTAAGCGTTACTGGTGAATGTGAAAGTAAACTTTGAGGTGATTATGATAACAACTTCAATACGGAACCTGGTAAATATATAAATGTCTGAGAATCTGACTAATTACTAGTGGTGTGCGTGAATGATGAATAACGAATGATGAGCAATGATCTGATCGTTGAAAGTGAGTGTGTTACGCTCAAATTGCTTGATGTTCAAAATAATGTTACATATATAATTATCTTGATTTTTGTGTCAAGTGCTCCCATAGTGTTATTTCTACATAGAATGAATGAAATGCTGTGCAACGTTAACTCGAAATATTTCTAGTTATAATAAGTAACAAAAGTTAAATAATATGCAAGAAAAATGTTCAAAATGCATATGAAGTGAAAATGTGACTAAAATAGAAAATGAAATAAGAATGTCAAGTTATAAACAGTAGGTCCTTGTTCTTTTCCAGATTTTACCCTTTTTACCCTAACTGCGTTCGCGTTACGTCGTTAGTCCTTCGTTAAGTCCAAAGTCCAAATATAGTCCAAAGCTTGTCCATATGTGCATATAAGGCTTGGAGTTAATTCAATGGTCAATTTAGGTCTTGTACAAGCTATTATCACAGCTTCAGTCCACAAGTTTCATAGGTTGGCAATTTTAGTCCTTCTAGTTAGATCGCGTTACATTTTTAGTCCAAAAATGACAAAAAGGTAAGGAAAAATATGGCAATTTTTCCTAAGGCTTATTTAAGTGATTTTTAACTTATTTCAACTGCTTATTTGATCATTTGCTTATTTTAACTACAAATGGGCCTTAACGAGTCATAAAGGTGGCCCGTTAAGTATTTTTTTTTTATCCATGGGCTTTGGGGAGGGTTTGAGTTATCAAAAGGGCTCATTTTTATGTTAAAAGCTTATTCTTAAAGTGCCACATTGTCAGCTTATTTGTAGCTTATCGAAACTGCTTTTTGGGCTTAAAGCCCATACGTTAAAATTTTTAAGTTTTCGAACATGGTTCATACGAAACACTTTTGTGATTTTAAAAGATCAAGTCGTGGTTTTCATGGCAGGTTGTTAACATGAAAAATGTAGGTTGGTAGGTCATTAAACAAGTCGTGTCAAATAGTATATGTATTGCATGTCATGATCACGAAATATTTGTGTATTTACTAGGTGTCATGGCGTGTTCTATAGTTAAAAGACTTAGTGATATTTTTCATATTTCCTACGTGTGCTACCTTAAGTTCTCATGGTTTTATTATGCGTTTTTCTGTGACATATCCTATTGCATCATGGACGAATAGGGGTTGTTTTGTGGTCTCACATGAGAGCTTCAACTTTTATACATGTCGCGACTTATTAATATGTACATAAAATATATGAGTGTTGATGACCCCGTTATTAAATAGCTTATAGTAGTGTCACTATAGGTGCGCCTGATTTTACTACACGTCCTGAAACAGCGGATGGTGAATCCACAACGACGTCGTCTGGTGAACACCAAGGTTAGCGAGGCTTTAGTAACACTGTAATTCGTCTTTTCTGTTCAGAAATGGTCATCCTGTGTGTTAGTTTTATTTAATGTGAAGTCCATATGTGTTATGAAACCACGCTATCTTTTGGATACTTATTTGCATTTTTATGTCATTGTCATTTTAGGCACTTCTAATTCACATATGCCCAGTCAAACAAGACACGCTGCAAAGAGAATTAGAACAACACCGACATCAGCTCCAAGAATAATTGGTACACCTACGCGTGCAACAGGTTAGGCGCGCACACTACCTCATCTCATTTGCTTGCACCATTTTCTTCTTCTATGTATTTGCCTGTACTGGTGTCTCATCTGTTTTTTTATCTGATATGCAGGGCCCCCAAATGAGTATGGAGCATTTAGACCTTGCAGCGGCATATTTTCCAATTGTGAAGCTACCTTTTGGTAAGTGGAGAGGCTGAGTACTTCTACCCATCGAAGAAAGTGGCCCAAAGAACACGCCCTGTATGTATATTGCTTCTGTTGTGCGCTTTCGAATTGTATTATAAACAAATATCAAAATATGAAAGCCCCAAATGTATGTTCCCCGCCAACGGGTTTAGAACATACCATTTTGTATAAACAATGCCAGCCACAACGTATGCAAATGCTTTCATCATACAAACATCGTTTGCATTCGCCATTACAGTTGTCCAATTATTCTTGGAGCTGATGTCGGCGTTGTTCTAATTCTCTTTGCACTAGTACAAAAATGGGATTTAGTCACACATGTGGTTTTTCGAACAGCCACACAGTAACTTATTTGTGTGACTAAATGTACCAGAATAAAATAAACAGCCACACTTGATCCGACTTGTGTGACCATTTCGGAATTACATCTGAGGCTACAGCCACACATTTGAATATTTTCGTGACTATACGTATCTGGTAAAAAAAATTTTGATTTTTTAGTCACTTATAATTTGGGACGTGTGACGGATACAAATAAGGTTGAAACATTAGTCACACTATATATATACATATGTGACAAATATATGTCACGCAATTGAAAAGTGTGACCAAAATCCATATATGGTCACACGAAGTAATTGTGTATGTGGCTAAATCATATACTCAAGTTTGTCACACATTATTTAAAAGTCACTAAATCATATAATCAAATTTGTCACACATTATTTAAAAGTGACTAAATAATATACATGTGCTGCACTTAACTTTTTCCCAAAATAAAATTTCCCTCTTCTCAACTTTTCACTGCCCCGCCTAAATTTTTCCCCAAAATCAAATTGCCCTCCTTCCCAAATTCCCAAATATTTTGTTAACAATCCAAATATCCCTCTAACTTTTCACATAGATCTGTCTTTCTTCTTCTTCTACCACACTCCACCACACTCGCACCAAGCGCACCGCTCGCACCACCACCACATCTGCATATGTTCTCTGATTACATAAACTCATTTTCATTACTAATCGCGTTATCCCTAGTATCAAGTTGCTAACTTATGTAAAATATAATGCAGTCAGAGAGTCGACAATTGTGCCAACCTTGATGATTTTAAGATCTGTAATGCATATGACATCGACAACACGGGCCTTGATTGTAAGTACTCTTTCTTTCCGCTCACTTCCCGTAGTGAACATTTGACAAATAATACCTGAAAATCTAGAACATGTAAAATGACCAAATTGCCCCTGCTACTTTAAAACTTAATTAAAGCTTATATAAGTGCCTAAATAATTACAAAACCTTTGTAATTAAATTATATATGACATGAAATAATTACAAGGCACCATTTAAATAATTGTACATGACATAAAAATGTTTTGGCACCTTAAAAACACACAAAAACTGAAATTTATTTATATATAAGTTATTTAAATTAATTAAAAAATATATAATAAGGATAAACATCAAGTAAATTAGGAAGGATTCAATCACAATAAAATTTCTGGTTTGTTACCTATTTTGGCCAATTCTCAAGTCCCTCCCCTCCCCAAATCTCGGCTCAATCAACTCTATATATTTTATATATCTTTTTCTTCCTTATTTTCCTTTGCCGAGAATCAAAAACACCAAAAAAATCACCATTCATTCATACAAATTTTCTGAGGTCCAAGTATAATTTTCCTGTGTTCTTACACGTCCCAAGAAGCCTAGAAAAATAGTGTTTCGATTTGTGGAGGCCGAGATTAATTATTGTCGAATTTCTTGTTCTAGATCACTCGAAAGGTAAAAATTCCATTTTAATTCATTCGACCATTGTAAAATTCATTCTCCATTTTTATTGTGTTCCTCACATCATATCTGATCTGTGAAAAATGAATTCAAGGTTTAGTGATCGCGTTTGAGCTCGTGGGGAATTTCGTGGTAGTTTTTGTTCTAGCCGAGAGAATCATTTTGGTCCAGCTTATTCCATTCGATCTAAATCTGGTTTGGTATTTTTCTCATGCTCTAAGTATCACATAGGTTCTGTATAAAATGATAGAAACGAGCCATGCATGGTCTATAAGCCGTTTACGAATTTATGAAATTATAAACCTAAAAACACAATAACTCGACATATAGCTCATGCGATTTTTTTGGGTTGCTTTGATAATTTTTATGAGTCCTATGATCATCATATAAGTCTGGAAAAATGTTAATTCGAATGGTTGTAGCCTATTTCGATCGCTTTGATTTTAATGGGTAAAACATACGTAATATTCAAATATATGGAATACGAATTTTATGGGCATGAGACTTATTTTATTTAGGCTCTATATAATTCTTATGATCTGGGAAAAATGTTGTTTCAAATTGTAAAAGCTCATATAATTTGTGGCTAATTATTCTCCAAATCGGGTTGTAATTCGTAAAAAGGAAAAATATAAAACCCTAAGGTTTTCGATCTAGGATTAGGGTTTGGATCTGGAAACATGTTAATAAATGATGAACTAATGATGAGATAATAATGGCTTAATGATTAGGGAAGCTAGGGTTAGGGTTTGAAATTATTTTGTGCTTATCGAATTGGAAATAAAAGTGTAAGGGGGCGTTTTGTCAATTATAAAACTTAAAGGTTATTTTTATAATGTTAATTAGATCAGTACTAAAGTATAAAAATTATAACATGAGGTCCTTATGTGTAAAATTTGCAAGATTTGGAATTATGTGTATCTTGGTGGTTCGAATTAGAATTAAATTAAATGGAGGGGCTAAAAATGTAAATTCTGGAAACTTGAAATCTTTTTGAGTAAATAATTATATTAAGAGTGTATTTGGTAATTTTGAGTATTTATGGGTCTAATATGTAACTATTATGAATTTATGATTTAAAATATAAGTTTTATAAACTATAGGGACTAAATGTGTAATTATGTGAAACTAAAGGGTAAAATTGTACCATACATTAATTTGGAAGGTATATTCTGTAAATGATTAAATATAAGGGTTAGTGGTGTAATTAAGGATATTATATGGGTTAAATTGTAAATTATGTAACTATAGGGTTTATTTTGTAACTTTGATAAATGAAGGATGTAAAGTGTAAAATATGAAATCTTATGGACTAGAGAAGTAATTCTGAATAAATGAGGTATTTAAATGAGTAACTTATGATATTTTCATTTTAGACCCTTAACTTGATATATTTACAATTAAAACCCTAAACTATGTGAACTTGTCATATTTAACCCTAAACTTTTATAACTTGCTAAAATCAACCCTAACTCCATAATGGTACTAAATTAATAACTTAACTAAATTATAATATTTAAATCTTGCTAATTATAGAAACCTGCTAATTATGAAAACTTACTAAATAAGGAAACTTTCTAAAAATGGAAACCTGCTAAAAATAGAAAGTTACTTAATATGGAAAGTGGGATCAATAGTAATTCTGTCTTTACTCCTTTAGGTGCCAAGAAGGAGAGATCTTGACTCTTTTCTGTGTTTGCTATTTCTGTTGCTTGCTTGGTTATTAAGGTACAGATATTCTGCCCTTCTTTAGTAAGGTGCCTTCGTCTCATTTCTGATTTCTGATTCACTGCTATATTCTTTGATTCTGTGAACCTCTCTTGTTTCTCCCATGATATTATGAACCTTGGACATGACCTTTATAGTACTGAATCTTTTTGATACTGAACCTTTCTGATACATGACCTTTCTGTTATGAACCTTTCTGATATATGACCTTTCTGATATTGAACCTTATGGTATGAACCTCTGATATGAACCTCTGATTATGAACTCTGATATTCTGAAATGGAAATTGACTATTGAAACTAAATTAAATACTGGATACATGATACTTGACCTTGACCCACAGTTTGATACTACGAGCCATAACTAGTCATGAGGGTTTCATGACCATGTCATTGATGCACCGATGGCATGACTCTAGGGCAGGAGAGTGATGACCTGTTCCGTCCCTTTTCTGTATTTTATTTGGTGTGTTGGGAGGTTTATGGCCACCAGGGGCGTATGGATGCATCCTAGAACTGTTCTGATTTCTGATTACTGATTACTGTTATTTCTGGTGACTGATGGTGTGTGCGATACACGTCTTTCACAACTCTGGGAGCTGATCACTCCATATTTTCTGATTTCTGGGATTAGTGAGAGGACTTCTCTCTGCATGGTGTTATGATTACATGTTACTGTTTCTGGGCTCGTAGAGGATTTCTGTTACCCTGCACCTTGTGACCTTATAACTTTATAACCTTTACTCACCATCATTATTACTGTTACCCTGTAACCTGATACATGACTTAACATTTGACTTGACATGATCTGATCTGGGCATGTGGTGGGATTATGGATTACACCTTTACACTTATCTACTGTAACTAGTTCTAATCATGTTATATCTGTATAACCTTTATGTTCCTGTTCCTGACTCCTGTTACACCTGGTATTCATTCACTTACTTCACTACTTTACCTTTACTGCTTGTTATCGTTATATCTGTTCACTGAGCTCGTGTAGCTCAGCCGCGTTTTCTTTCCTCGCGGCAGGTTTTAGTTGGAAGTTGGGATTGATTAGAGAGTACATTGGACATAGAAGAATTTACTAGCAGCTTGGGATTAGCTATTGATGATGGTTAGAAGAACTCATGTTAGACTTAGAAATCATTGTATTGGAATCCTGTAATTTCATATTTCCTTTGTAACCATTGAATTCTATTGTATTATTTATGTCGTATGCTGGTATCTGTTTTGATAAGCCACCGTTGTTGTGACACCTTTGCCCTTGTCGGGTTGGGGTGTTACAAAATTGGACAAATAATAATGTGTATGTAATTTCTCATTTAACAGGTGCTTGGCCATCAGAAGAAGTGCTTGCGTATTATTGTTTATCAAACCTATACTTGTTCAGGTTACTATTTTTTCTAGTGCTTGTTAAAGAACTTATGCTAGCAAACATCCTAATATGGTAATGTAGCTTCCGTACTAATTCAGGTCTAAAAGGGTCATTGAACTTGGATCAGGATACGGCTTAGCAGGCTTGCTTATTGCAGCTGCCACAGAGGCATTAGAAGTTGTGATATCAGATGGAAATCCTCAAGTAGTTGATTGTATCCTCTTTGTTCCATCATTATCATAGCTTTAATACATATTTCTGTTATTACAAATATACCAATAACTCTTACTAATAGTATGTGTAGTGTTGTACATCTTTGAAATTGGATATGCTTAACATGTAGATATTCAGCGTAATATAAATGCCAATACAAGCGTATTTGGAGGTACTAAAGTGAAAACTATGATGCTGCACTGGAATCAGGAAGAGCTCTCGGATATTTCCAACAGCTTTGATATCATTGTTGCAAGTGACTGGTAATCCTTACAAGTTAGACCTTTTCGCTAGTTGTTCTAATTGTGTCATAGTTACACTACTTATATCCAAGCTCTCGATGTGGTTCTACGAGAGTCTGCTTCTAAATAGTAATCAACATATATTTGTTTAAATTTCAGTAGTTTTTTTCTGTATCAATGATTGCATTCTGAATGCAATGATTCTAACCATATCTCATTACTTGCAGTTGTGAGATAGTTGGGAGATCTTTGTTCCACACTGATTTTGCAAGAGGGCCTCTTGGTGATGGGATCGAGTACTGGAAAGGTTTTTATCAGAGCCTTCGACCCACACAAATGGGACTGTCACTCAATATTGGGATCGAGTACTGGAAAATGCAGTTTGTTTTGTTACCTTGAGAAAATGGCACTTACCTACAAATCATATTTGGCTGTTCTCAACAAGGTGATTACTTTGTAGTTTGTTCATAGTTCTTTCCTTGAAAACTTCTAATAATAATCTAACTGTTTGTTTTTTCAAGGAACTCGGTGACGTCATTTTTTGCTGCTTACGACGCACTATGTGAGGAAGGCACAACTACATCTGTATGTAAAGCTCTTGATGAGGTGGCAGATATCTCCGTGCCAGGTACAACTATTTGGTAGACTTTTAATTGTTGAACTTGAAAATTTGATGTTGCATTTTTATTATGATTAAACTGCTAGAGTATATGATGGGAATTGAGCCACTAATAAAAATGCAAGTGGAATACACAAAAATACTAAAATATGTGAATAGAAACTGTGCATAATTTTGGAACATAATAATAATATCTTTTGTGAATTTGAATAATCACAGGATCGGTAGACCATGTAAAGGCGCAGGGGACATTATGAATTTTACAGATGTCCATTAAAAAAATGATTTTATAAATGAGTGATGCTTTTATTTGCAGAGGATGGAACTTATGCTATGAAGAAAGTTATGATTCAGAATAGTGATCAGCTGGCGTTGGTGAAGGAAGAGATTCGTGTATCGGGCCTGTTTTGCCACCCGAATCTGCTACCTTTGCTGGATCATGCCATTATTCCAGTAAAGGTAACTTGTTTGTTCAGGGAGGTTTGATCATATCTAATAAAATTACATTTGAAAATCATAGAGTTTACTTATAGTGTGATGAAATATTGCACATTACTGTTAGAAATTAAAAATATGTATATTGTGTTTTCATTGTTGATGCATTTTCTTCAACAATGATTTGTCTAGTATGCATTAATAACTACAATAAGATGCTGAAGATAGCCAACATGAACTGAGTTTGTGGTGAGTTATACACTTATACTTTCACTTTGTTGCTTGGGTTTCATTGAGCAAAGATTTGCCTGTATAATTTTTTGAGCAAAGATTTGCCTGTATAATTAAAAGGCTTTCTATGTTACTGGCCAGGGTGGACCAGACCAAACGTGGACACATGAAGCATACTTGTTGTTTCCAGTACATTTGGATGGGACATTGTTGGACAACACAACAACAATGAAATAAAAAAAGGAGTTCTTTTCTACTTCTGATGTTCTTCAAATTTTTCGTCAGGTGACTAATTATCTGTAATTCTGTATATTAGAGTAGGCAATATGGGTAAGTCAGAGGGTTAGGTAACAGGTCAAAAGGGTAATTTGAGTGCCCCTTGGGTAAGGTTGTTTTGAACTGAAGCACTTTTGCTTCTTCCCCAAAAACTTGTATTCTAAGAACAGTTAGTAATTTGTGTGTCAAACATGATTATTTTAATTTACCCCTTTGACTCATTAGAGATTTAGATTAGACATAACCTGAATTTACTGTTAATGGGCTGATTTGGGTTATGTTCTGTCTGTAACTAGTCAAATGGGTAGAATAAAAAGTAGTTAACAAACCGTGATGTGTTTTTGTATTGCGTTAAGTTTAGTAAATCATTTTATTGTGAAAGTTAGGTAATCAGCGGCAAAATATAATTCGGTAACCACATACTTTTACTTAATATATAAGAAAATCTGATATTTTTTGGACTAAATGTATTTTTTCCCGTTTTGTCTATTACAAAAAAATAGCCGGTCATGACAACCCTGCCCATTGTTCCAACTTCAATATTTGGCTGTAGGTATTATGGGCATTCTTTATATGCATGTCCAAATTTTCTGGTAACATTAAAAAAAAATTCTGTTGTGTTCGCAAATGAATTTATTAAGATGGAACCTTGATTGCAGGTGTCTGCTGGTTGTAAGCCCCTGCTTGACAAGATACTCCGAATCCTTGTTGAAGGCCTTATTGACACATTACTCAGCCTTTTTCATGAACATAGAGACACTGATATACGAATATTGGATGCAAATGGTTTCTGCCAGCTCATGCTTGAGGTAATGGTAGTTTATACTTTTGCTTATAATCCAACTGCTATCTAATAAATATTCTGCGTCCTCTGGAAATAGAAGAAACCAGCTTTAGCGTTTCTACTCTAGATAGTTTGGGCTATCTTAGTACATATTATCAAATGATCTCAGTAAAGACTTGCCTTCCTGCAGATAAGATAATATAAGTAATAGGCTGCATCAGTAAATTTTTTTGTACCAATGATGTTGATGGGCAATTAGGTAATTTAACTTTTTATCCCAAAGAATAACTTTTTTATCTTTTAGGGCTCGTCAATCATGAACGGTACTGACAGTAGTAAGTGAAGCTCTTCTAGCGATCCAGAAGATGCAGAAATAGTGTACTTGAAGGATAACATGACCATTCATGCAACTCAATATGCTACAGAGAGGATCAGTGGGCGTTTGAAGTTGATTAAGCAAGGTTCTTCACTATCTATGGTAATGTTCGATTGCAACTATGTAATGTTATATACATGTTCTGTTTTTATCATGATAGTAAGACATGCTTCTTTTTGCCATAATAGACGTGGATACCTTATAAAGGCCAAAGCTCAAATGCGAGGCTGTCTGAGAGAGGTTAGCGTCCATGTTTTGATATTTTATATGTATAACTAAAAAGACAAGACTTGATAGATTTTCTTCTTTTCTTAATTTAGATTATAATCTGGTACTGACTTGTATGTGTTTTCACCTCGATGTTTACAAGAAAAGGAAATGGTGGATACACTTCAATTCAATCTCTCGTACTCGACTGTGTATGTTTTTATCAAGCGATTTCTCAAAGCTGCAGAGTCTCACAAAGAGGTATGGCCTTTCATGTGATTTTATTTCTATCAGTTCTTTGACTATTTTGCAGGACTGTGAGTGCTCAAAATGGCATCAAACCGTCACTGCCATTACCTGAGACCAAGACTTCAAAGAAGAATGCCAAGAAACAACTTCATTTACTTTCATGAATCAGAGAAAAGATAAAAAGGTTGGACAAAGAACATGAAGCCCTTGAAACTGCTAGTGTATTAGTTACAACTGTTAGTACTGCTAGTGTATTAGTTACAACTGTTAGTTATAAGTTAGTACTGTTGGTTCATATAGTTAGTATTGCTTATATGATATGTGTTAGTGGTTCATTTATATACATTTCAATTTTATTGTATTTGAATTTGTTTTGATATATATTTGAATTTGTTTTGATATATATATTGATTTCTTAAATGTGACTAAAAGATGTATATAGTCACACTTATTAGCACTTTTGGCCACTTTATGCTTAATTGTATGTGACTAAATACTCAAAACAAACATGCTTTGTGTGACTAAATATTACAAAAGGCCACACAAAGTAAAAATTCATGTGACCATTGGATGATCAATAGTCACATAAAATACACATTTTTTCACTTTAAACAGCATATGGTCACACTTATTAGCACTTTTGGCCACTTTTTGCTTAATTGTATGTGACTAAATACCCAAAACAAACATGCTTTGTGTGACTAAATATTACAAAAGGCCACACAAACTAAAAATTCATGTGACCATTGGATGATCAATAGTCACACAAAATACACATTTCTTCACTTTAAACAACATATGGTCACACTTATTAACACTTTTGGCCACTTTATGCTTAATTGTATGTGATTAAATACCCAAAACAAACATGCTTTGTGTGACTAAATATTACAAAATGCCACACAAACTAAAAATTCATGTGACCATTGGATGATCAATAGTCACACAAAATACACATTTCTGCACTTTAAACAGCATATGATCACACTTATTAACACTTTTGGCCACTGTTTTTTAAATTGTATGTGACTAACTCGAAAAAAACAACACACGTTGTGTGACTAAATCATCACAAACGTCACATTTATTATATTTTCATGTGGCCATAGGATGGAAAATAGTCACACATACTGATGAATCCAACAAAACTTGTGCCTAATTAGTCACACATTTTCGGGTTTTGGTCACTCTTTTTCAATGGAAATGGCCACAAACTAAACAATGTGACCATATGATACCTACGGTGGCGCGACTTTTCGTCACACACAAAAAATAAATGTGTGACTATATGCATATAGTCACACATTTTTTGGTGTGACCGTAGGCCAAATCTGTACTAGTGTTGCAGCAATTATTTTGCTCAAAAAAAATTTTGAGCAACTATTTCACCAGCACCTATTTTGCTCAACAAATAGCCTCGCCGCAACGCGGCAGGGGCGTTTTTCCTCGTTTGAATTATTTTGCTAAGCATCATCTTAGTTGAACATGTGTAGAATATATTTTTATAATGATACCAGGCCTTCTGATTCGTGGCATGGTAATGAAATCATTTTTAGATTCTGGCATCCTGCTACATTTCCAATATTTTTGATTGTTTTAAGCACCTGGCCGGCGTAAAAAAGTAGTAGTAAATTAGGCATGTTTTTAAATGATAAGTACAAAGGGTATAAATGTCAATAAATATTGGATAAGTCTTTTGTACTTACTATAACAATTCACAATTTTGATGTCATTATTTAATTATTTAATTTTACATAATATTATTTTAAGTAAATTCATTCTTATTGATAACTAGATATGTTATTCCGTGTACGTCGTTAAACGTATATTTAACTCAAACCGACACCTAACAATACTCAGTATAATTATTTTTATACATTTTGGTTCCTTACAACCATATTTTTAAATATTATATTTTTACTTTTCCATATTTACTTAAACTTTGTACATTTCGCGTTTCGCACGTTTTCAGTCTATTTTTTCAATTTTTAAACAACAAGTAATCACTCAACAAGCTCAAGGATCACCTAAAATATCAAAATAGGTTTTGATGTCAAGTTTTAATATTTTTGTAAGTTTTGTATTCTTACGTTACCCAGTTTTAAGTTTCGCGTCTTAAAAACATCACGTTTGCAATTATCGGGATCAAACTATACACTAAATGGTACCACTTAAACAAAATTTACCAAAAATTAAACAAAACCCAACACCCTTAACACTTGTACAAGGCTTTGGACAAGTGTTCTCTACATATGCATGTGTCTTCCACTAGTTTCAAAACCACCTAACTTAAACCATTAGCTCATTTGTATACATGCAAACTAGATTAAATTTCTTCCTTTTCTCTTGATACCAACGACCAAGAACAGGTCCCAAGCACTAATTTCATCTAACTTTTCACTAAATTATTGATCATAGAGTAAAGATCTTGAAGCCCTAGTCTTGTTCTTGGTTTATTACACTCAAACAACACATAAATCTCATCACATCTTGGGTTATATTAGAAGTTCTTGCAAGGTTTATATAAAAATTTAATAAACTGTTCAAGGGCTGTGATTTAAGCTACTATTAAGGGTAAATAAAGGTGAAAAAGTTGGGTAAAATATTTGAAAGAAAAGGTGCAAGGGTTATTGGTAATCTAGGTTTAGTGTTCACTTGTTCTTAATCTTATCTTGTTCATCAATCTTTGTAAGGAACCAAACACTCAAAATTTTCATTTCATCTCTGAGATTACATGTTAGTTTATGTATTTTACATGTTTCATACAGTTCTTGTATTAATTTATGCACTGTACATAGCTTAAAATGCCAAAAACTATCATTGGGACTAGAATTGCAAAGACCATTTGGACCAGGGACTGTTTTCGTAATTACTGCCCTTAATCAGTAGACTTTGAGACTTAGGTAAAAATATAAGCCTGTAGATCTATCTCTTATCTTCGATTTTCGGGTTGTTGGCCGTGAGATGATACCCGATGAATTAATTAGAAAATAAACGGTAAAACTTGTCGGAAAACGCACACCAGATTTTAAACGTAAAAAGCACATAGATCTATTCATTTCTGAGACTCGCTCCAGTTTTATGAAATGTAGGTAACACCTTAACTTGAACGTAGCAGAAAACCCCACATAAAACGGAGTTACGAAACTCAACTTATCACAAAAATGGTGAAACTATTTGGGACTGTCCCGGATCAGACCTGACCTATAAGGGTAAAATGGTAATTTCACTTAGGCTATGCAATTTTAAGAGCTATAAGACCCACATACGGTTTAAGAGAAACGGAATTTTTAGTAACAAATATCCACTTTTAATCAAAACCCGCACTAAACTTAAAAATTATTTAACTTATCAAACACTGTTTAAAAAATGGTCATATATTTATAACACCTGTAAACATTATATTCTATATATATATATGTATTTTCCAAAAGTAGGATTTGGGCTAAAATTGGTTTACCAAACTAATTGCACCAAATATGCGGCTGTAAAGTTGGGAAGTTACTGCTCCGGCCACTGTTCATGAATTAACAAATTAATTAAAAAGTGACTAATTACAAATGTGTGGCTGTAACATTGGGAGTGCACTGTTACTCCAACTGTTCATCCACTAATTCCCATTCCCACCATATAAATGCCAACCTGCATTATCCAAAGAAAGTTCCAGATATCAAAAACACACAATTTTATCTCCAACCCAAACCACGAATACATACCAAATTAAAACACAAATCCACAAATCGCAGGTCAACTTAGATGGATCATTTGCAGTTCACCTTGGATGAAAAGGGAGGTTTCGATTACCTTATGAAGAAGAAAGGTACCTTCAATCACATTTATTATTATTATTATTATTTTTAATTTCGAATAAACTGAAGTCTGGATAAATATATTTGCTAGGAGTAGGATTTGGGCTAAAATGGGTTTACCAAACTAATTGCACCAAATATGTGGCTGTAAAGTTGGGAAGTTACTGTTCCGGCCACTGTTCATGAATTAACAAATTAATTAAAAAGTGACTAATTACAAATGTGTGGCTGTAACATTGGGAGTGCACTGTTACTCCAACTGTTCATCCACTAATTCCCATTCCCGCCATATAAAGGCCAACCCGCATTATCCAAAGAAAGTTCCAGATATCAAAAACACACAATTTTATCTCCAACCCAAACCACGAATACATACCAAATTAAAACACAGATCCACAAATCGCATGTCAACTTAGATGGATCATTTGCAGTTCACCTTTGATGAAAAGGGAGGTTTCGATTACCTTATGAAGAAGAAAGGTACCTTCAATCACATTAATTATTTTTATTTTATTTTTTAAATTTCGAATAAACTGAAGTCTGGATATATATATTTGCCAGGAGTAGGATTTGGGCTAAAATGGGTTTACCAAACTAATTGCACCAAATATGTGGCTGTAAAGTTGGGAAGTTACTGTTTCGGCCACTGTTCATGAATTAACAAGTTAATTAAAAAGTGACTAATTACAAATGTGTGGCTGTAACATTGGGAGTGCACTGTTACTCCAACTGTTCATCCACTAATTCCCATTCCCGCCATATAAAGGCCAACCCGCATTATCCAAAGAAAGTTCCAGATATCAAAAACACACAATTTTATCTCCAACCCAAACCACGAATACATACCAAATTAAAACACAGATCCACAAATCGCAGGTCAACTTAGATGGATGATTTGCAGTTCACCTTGGATGAAAAGGGAGGTTTCGATTACCTTATGAAGAAGAAAGGTACCTTCAATCACATTTATTATTATTATTATTATTTTTAATTTCGATTAAACTGAAGTCTGGATATATATATTTGCCAAGATGTAGGATTTGGGCTAAAATGGGTTTACCAAACTAATTGCACCAAATATGTGGCTGTAAAGTTGGGAAGTTACTGTTCCGGCCACTGTTCATGAATTAACAAGTTAATTAAAAAGTGACTAATTACAAATGTGTGGCTGTAACATTGGGAGTGCACTGTTACTCCAACTGTTCATCCACTAATTCCCATTCCCGCCATATAAAGGCCAACCCGCATTATCCAATGAAAGTTCCAGATATCAAAAACACACAATTTTATCTCCAACCCAAACCACGAATACATACCAAATTAAAACACAGATCCAAAAATCGAAAGTCAACTTAGATGGATCATTTGCAGTGTACCTTGGATGAAAAGGGAGGTTTCCATTACCTTATGAAGAAGAAAGGTACCTTCAATCACATTTATTATTATTATTATTATTTTTAATTTCGAATAA
The DNA here is from genome assembly GCA_021014915.2 of Artemisia tridentata subsp. tridentata. Taxonomy (NCBI): domain Eukaryota; kingdom Viridiplantae; phylum Streptophyta; class Magnoliopsida; order Asterales; family Asteraceae; genus Artemisia; species Artemisia tridentata. The sequence goes on from CP139503.1 coordinate 269,259,861, forward strand.
ACTGAAGTCTGGATATTAGAGTTTATGGTGGTTTAATTGTGTTTAATTTTATGGTTTTGAAATTTAGGGTTTTTAAATTTTATGGTGTTTATTTATTTATTTATTTATTTTTTCCGATTAGAGTTCCGTTAATTAGAGGGTTTTGTTGGTTTATTTTGCAGGATGGTCTGCTGATGTTGTTTGCAACAAACCCTTTTGAGGTATTTATTTTGCACTCATTGAATTTTGGGCTAAGTTTTATTGTAATTTTTGGGGGATATAGGACCTTATTATGACATTAGCTTTGTTTCAATGGTTTTGTAGGCGGTTTTCAGTTCCAGTGCAGTAAACCCATCAAGAAAGTTGAGTATGTGAGTTCTAGTTCCACTTTAAGCAGCACAAACACATTCAAATACAGCTGATTATCTGATATAGAGTTGGCAAAACCGGGTATAGTGTGCAGAGTATTTGTCGTAGGTAGGTATCCCCCATCATAAAACGCCTACCTCTTTTGCCTGATGTCAGTGTGGCTCTACAGATATTTTCAAGCTATAAATAGAATAATTACCAATTATTTAGTATTCTTTTCAAAGTTCAGCACACACACATCTCGATTAATATAAAAATTAGCTGTTTGTTTTCTCTGTATCAGATGGTAGATTTCTTGCGTCTGTGGAGGCGGATACGGGGTAAAGGTTATCACGCATAGAATCTTCATCAGCTCAACTTGATAAGCTAAGCCCAAAAAGTGAGCTTATGAGCTTTTCCCATTTCAAGTAATGTCTTAGGTCTTGAAACTAAGGTAACCCAAACACCCACTTAGTATATATAATCAATTTGCAGGTTGCGGGATCATATCCACTTTGATATAACGTAATGTAAAAATGCATATTTTTTCAGTTGGTAAAGAATGTGAATAGTGCGGTCAGAGGCTGTGCGGGTGGGGAGTTGTTGTCGAAGATGATGGAGAGTAACGACTCCGAAACAAACAAAAAGGTGCGTGAATCATACGCAGGGAATGTAGATTAAATGGTTCTTGGCCGTAATTTTCTTTTTATTTTGCTGCAGAAATTGAAGAATGATTATCCAGGTGGGCATCCATAGGCTCACAACCCGTAATTTCATGTCCTTTTTCAAGCTTCAAAATTTTACTATTCATCTCGGGAATTTACTATTCACAAATTACTATTCACCAATCACTATTCATCATTCATCATTCATCGTTTTTGAAGTTAGTTTATGACTTTGAGAAGTCTTCAAAAATTTTACTATTCATGAAACACTATTCATTCCCGGAGGGAAATCACTATTCATGGTCACTATTCATCAGTACGTAAACTAGGTTTACGGGCATTAAAAATTCGCGTAACCGTTAGGGTTTAGCTGCGAATTCATGAAACATCATTAAGGACCCGTCATATAGACTATAGTAGTCTACATATAATCAGTAACATCACCAGCATATTAGGTCATGCACGGATATGCATTATTTCAATTTACGTATGTTCATTTATAAATAAACGTTACCACTCAGTTTTTACTTCGAAACATATACCCGATACTCCCGACAATGATCCTAATATATTTTCATACTCAAAATAATGATATAAAAATTTATTTTACTAATTTACCCGGTGTTTTGAAACCGTTTGCTATATTTTCCGGTAAACGCCTGTAACTACGTCGGTTTGCGAAATTTCAACACGACAATTATTTTAACACCGATTCTTATCAGAAATATGATTTCATAATTTTTACAATTTCGTCATATTTTATTTCATCTCGTCAAGATTTATTTCTAGTTAACTCGGTACCCGGTAACACCCAATACACAACTAAAACTACATAACTCTTACAATTGGGGACAAGAACCATTAATGGCACACAAAAGTCTTCCTTCCTTTCCCTATTTCCATGCCAACATGCCCATCTCTAGTACATACTTTACTTGATTTTCTTGACAAAAATTAATGCTACTTAGATATTATTTTCAAAGACTACATTTTCACTTCATTTTCTAAACATAAACACTTCAAGAACTAGCCAAAACTCTCTCAACTCTTCCACCCTTATATGGTTCGGCCAAGATCTAAGCAAGAAGAAAAATCCACCAAGTTTTCAAGATCAAGTATTTTTCAAGCTTCATTAGTAATCCTAGTTAAGGTTTTGTAATAAAAACCTCAAAGTCCTTAAGCATTTTTGTTCCACAATCCATCAATACTTCAAGTAAGTATCAACATATATTTTTCAATCTTTTACACTTCCATTCACTACATTTTTATGTTCTATTAACAAGTTATGCAAATATATATGTTTGATACCACTTATTGTTTATATTTCTCTCAAAAATCATAGATCGATGGATTTTATTAGTAACTTCAAGAGATCCACCATTTTTGGTGATGATTAGGAACCCATGACACCCTAAGAAGGTGTATGGTAGGATTAGACTAGTTGTGGTGTTGATTGGAAGTGATTAGAACAAGCCTTGAACTAGAAAAAGTGGTTTTAACAACAATAGAAAAGCTACTGTCCTTAATCACGAAATCTGGAAAACTCAGTAACTTTTGGACTATTTTGGCTTACATATTTATAAAATAATTTCAAAAACGAAACCGTGGCCGCTTGAATGAGTAAAAACCGACTTACGACGAGAAAGTTATGATTTTTCAAAGTTTAGCGACGAAAACTATTTTTCTGAAAAATTACGCACTGTCCCACGAATTTCGATGAGTAAAACGAGGCGTTAGACGTGATCTAGACGACCCGAACTACTGAAATTATGTTATTTCATGTTAATACGAAGCCGTGGATATAAAGAACGTAGAAAATGAGCTCATAACGACAAAGATATACGCGTTTAAAGTCCAACAATTTCACTAAAATTTCATCAGCTTTCTAATAAGGAAATATTACTAAGTTAAAAACAGTTTTTGCAATACACCACATTGAGAGCCGTTTTTCTCATTGATCGAGACCCGTATGGTCGAAAGTTAAATGATACAACTTCTAGACATTGTTGCAAGGTTTTCAAAAACGACAAGCATACGTTTTAACACTTAACGTACAATATTTCGCGACTAGTTTTGCGAGGCCATTTGGGCATATTTTCACAAGTAATGAAAAGTGTTATTTTTGCGGCGAAAACACAAAATTCACCGATAGACCACCAAACGAGGATCGTGGAGTATCGTTTCAACGTATTTACACGAAAAGTGTTTATTAACTTAACGAGACGTCAAAAATATATTTTTCGACGATAAACATTATTTTCAAATTTCACGAGTGGTATCAATAACATACGTATTTGCATGTGTAGCATCATTTCATTGCTTACATTAGATCCTATCATTCATATTAGGTTGCGGTTAGAGATCGTGCCTCATTTCAGTGTATCCACTTTTGTCATCATAACTATTGCATCAGGTGAGTTCATGGCCCTTACTTTTACTTGTTTCATAACTGTTTTGGGGGAAAATACATGCTCGTTTACAATTAAACTCCATGCTTGTTTTACTTGAAATGTGATCTGTCTTTTAAACATTATTGATTGGCTAAAATACTTGATTCGTTAATCGAAAGTATTTTGTGTTTACATTTTTCACCCTTGATTATTTTCTTATGGACGCTAGTACATTAAGCTATTTCATATTACATATGTCATGACCCGTTAAGCGCGAATGTTATGGATTGATCTATTAGGATTGAACTCCCTGTCCGAGTGGTGTTCCCTACCTGACTGTTAAGTCAAACGGATGCATAATCATTTAAGAGACCCTGAATGTCCTAGGTGTACATCTACCAGAAACTTTGGGTGTCTGGGTGGTTTCCCCACTTGACTGACATGTCAAACGTAGTACTGTGGTTTCCCCACTTGACTGTTATGTCAAACGTATTGTGGTTTCCCCACTTGACTGATATGTCAAACGTAGTATTGTGGTTTCCCCACTTGACTGATATGTCAAACGTATTGTGGTTTCCCCACTTGACTGATATTTCAAACGGACCGTGGTTTCCCCACTTGACTGTTATGTCAAAGCATGCTCAAACTAGAATCTTAAGGCTTTGGTGTCATGAAGTTTAGTTGTCAATAACTCTATATATATTGGGAATATATTGCTCATTCAATTTTTGTGGTCCATAAATCATTTGACGTTCACATAAACCAGATCTTATTTAGTAGTGGGTTGTAAACACACAGGTTGCAAGTCTTGTATGGGCGGGGCTTGGAACTGGGTGGATTTACAATGCCTTTGCTGGGAAATCTTCATTCAAACGCTTTACATTTTACACTAAACTCTATGAACTCACCAACCTCGTGTTGACACTTTAGCATGTATTTTCAGGTATTAAGCACTAGCATGCTACTGGAGGCTTTTGGCAGAGCATGGCATGGGCATAGAAGACTTTGATAAACATTTGGGACCGTTTAACTTATTTAAGGGCCTATTTCCGCACCACTTTTCATAATGTAAATTTAACACTTTTGATTTCTCAAATATATTCTAAATGTTTGTGGTAAAAACCGTTCTTTGTACTTGTGTCGTGATACGAATTGAGTTGCACCCTAGCGACATGTATGCTTCCGCTGGACCCGATTCTGGGGGTGTGACAGATTGGTATCAGAGCCTTGGATATAGAGAACTGGGTGATTTTAAAACCTAGACTATAGCTACTTTCACGAAAACTTAACCCTATGACCGCCACGTGCCTGCCTGCCAAGCTGATGCCTCATTTGTTGTTTGTTGCTGACATATTTGATGAGATTTATATCTTATTAGCAGATAGATTATACTCACTTATTCTCATTGATTACTATAATTGTCTTCCATATAAGCATGCTCACGTATCGTATATGTCACAGCGTTACGCCTTTTCCTTGCGTAGTTTCATCATTCGACCTCGAGTTTGGTCACTTGCCTTAGTCTTTTGAAATGTCCTTTAAATGTGAAGGACATAGTATTAGTATAACTGAGTTGGGTATTTCAAAATTCATTGAACCTCGGTGGAATATAGACTGGTCATCTATATTCGACCCGGGATAGTGGGACATAGCCTGACCACCTTTGTCCGACTCAGAGATGAATTTTGCAATACTTGGAATAGTTATAATAAAATTATGTCTGGGTTGAATTTCTACTCGATTTCTAAAGGTTTCAAAAATTCATGTGTGTGTACACAATCGTTGCAAGAACATTCACACCTACATCACCTCGTGAACCACCGCCTAGAAGCACGCCAGCTAACCATAACACTACCTCAAACTTTCATTTTATGGCAAGCCACTTAGAACACCTACTTTTCGGAAACGTCTTATTTACATATCACTCTTCTTTTATTGTTTTGAAGAATCATGCCACCCAAGAGAGCTACTACTACTATGACACCAGCTGAGATTAGAAAGCTTGTTGCCGACAGTATAGAGGCAGCACTAGTAACCGAGAGAGCTGCCGTAGCTGCACGGGCTGCTGTAGTTGCTGCTGAAGCCGCTTCTCAGGCAGAGACGGCAGAAGCAACCAGGCCTACTATTGGTACTAATGATCATAAATGTACGTACAAGGACTTCAAGAGGGGTGATCCCCAAAATTCAAAGGCACTGAAGGAGCCACAGCTATGATCCGTTGTTATGAAGGGCTAAAATCTATGTTTCTTCTATGTAACTATCCAGATGACAGCAAAGTAAAGTTTGCTACCAGTACACTTGTTGAGGAAGCTATGTCATGGTGGAATTCGTATGCAAAACCCATAGAAATGGAAAACGCTCACCAGCTTACGTGGGACGAATTCAAGAAGTTGATGACTAAGAAGTTCTGTCCACGCACTGAGATAAAGAAGTTAGAAACAGAGTTTTATGAGCTAGTGACAGCAGGTAATGATATCGAGGCATATATCAGGAGGTTTCAGGAGTTGGCTATGCTATGTCCAACTATGGTTCTAGATAATGAAAAGTTGTTAGAAAACTTCATTGGTGGGTTACCACACAGCATCCAGGGAGATGTGATTTCTTTTGACCCACAAACACTGGACGAGGCAATCAGGATGTCTCAGAAGCTCATGGCTCATGTAGTAAAGAAAGAAACTACTGTCAACAACAACAATCACAACAACAACGAAAACAAGAGGAAAAGGGATGACAACCAAGGAAACGATCAAGTATGGCAGCCAAACAAAGGACAAAAAGTGATTATAGCCAATGCTGTAGGACAACGCACAAAGAAAAGATGTACTGGGAATTTACCTTACTACAACACGTGTAATCTCCATCACCTAGGTCATTGCAGTGAACCATGTGGGGTGTGCAAGAAGCGGGGTCACCAAACCAAGAACTGTAGGAAGCCCGCAAATCAGAGGATCCCAGGGAGTTGCTTCAAATGTGGAAACTTAGGACACCTCAGAAAGGACTGCCCGGAGCCAAGGAACAAGAAAACCAAAACCTAAACCCTCTAGTGTTGTATTTCTTTGGTGTTTCACTTTACGTTCTATCATATAAGTTTCTTGCACTATTACGAATTCCGATCTAATGAATGTTCTATCTTTTATCACCGCAATGCGACTCAAATAACCACATCTCTTCACCGAGTCCACTTCAGAGGTCAACATTAACTGAATTCAGGGACTGAATTCCTTTAACGGGTGGAGACTGTCACAACCCGTAATTTCAGGTCCTTTTTCAAGCTTCAAAATTTTACTATTCATCTCGGGAATTTACTATTCACAGATTACTATTCACCAATCACTATTCATCATTCACCATTCATCATTTTTGAAGTCAGTTTACGACTTTGAGAAGTCTTCAAAAATTTTACTATTCATGAAACACTATTCATTCCCGGAGGGAAATCACTATTTATGGTCACTATTCATCAGTACGTAAACTTGGTTGACGGGTATTAAAAATTCGCATAACCATTAGGGTTTAGCTGCGAATTCATGAAACATCATTAAGGACCCATTATATAGACTAGAGTAGTCTACATATCATCAGTAACATCAACAGCATATTAGGTCATGCACGGATATGCATTATTTCAATTTACGTAAGTTCATTTATAAATAAACGTTACCACTCAGTTTTTACTTTGAAACATATACCCGATACACCCAACAATGATCCTAATATATATTTTCATACTCAAAATAATGATATAAAAATTTATTTTACTAATTTACCCGGTGTTTTGAAACCGTTTGCTATATTTTCCGGTAAACACCTGTAACTACGTCGGTTTGCGAAATTTCAACACGACAATTATTTTAACACCCGATTCTTATCAGAAATATGATTTCATAATTTTTACAATTTCGTCATATTTTATTTCATCTCGTCAAGATTTATTTCTAGTTAACTCGGTACCCGGTAACACCAAATACACAACTAAAACTACATAACTCTTACAATTGGGGACAAGAACCATTAATGGAACACAAAAGTCTTCCTTCCTTTCCCTATTTCCATGCCAACATGCCCATCTCTAGTACATACTTTACTTGATTTTCTTGACAAAAATTAATGCTACTTAGATATTATTTTCAAAGACTACATTTTCACTTCATTTTCTACACATAAACACTTCAAGAACTAGCCAAAACTCTCTCAACTCTTCCACCCTTATATGGTTCGGCCAAGATCTAAGCAAGAAGAAAAATCCGCCAAGTTATCAAGATCAAGTATTTTTCAAGCTTCATTAGTAATCCTAGTTAAGGTTTTGTAATAAAAACCTCAAAGTCCTTAAGCATTTTTGCTCCACAATCCATCAATACTTCAAGTAAGTATCAACATATATTTTTCAATCTTTTACACTTCCATTCACTACATTTTTATGTTCTATTAACAAGTTATGCAAATATATATGTTTGATACCACTTATTGTTTATATTTCTCTCAAAAATCATAGATCTATGGATTTTATAAGTAACTTCAAGAGATCCACCGTTTTTTGTGATGATTAGGAACCCATGACACCCTAAGAAGGTGTATGGTAGGATTAGACTAGTTGTGGTGTTGATTGGAAGTGATTAGAACAAGCCTTGAACTAGAAAAAGTGGTTTTAACAACAATAGAAAAGCTACTGTCCTTAATCACGAAATCTGGAAAACTCAGTAACTTTTGCACTATTTTGGCTTACATATTTAGAAAATACTTTCAAAAACGAAACCGTGGCCGCTTGAATGAGTAAAAACCGATTTACGACGAGAAAGTTATGATTTTTCAAAGTTTAGCGACGAAAACTATTTTTCTGAAAAATTACGCGCTGTCTCACGAATTTCGACGAGTAAAACGAGGCGTGAGACGTGATCTAGATGACCCGACCTACTGAAATTATGTTAGCTCATGTTAATACGAAGTCGTGGATATAAAGAACGTACAAAACGAGCTCATAACGACAAAGATATACGCGTTTAAAGTCCAACAATTTCACTAAAATTCCATTAGCTTTCTAATAAGGAAATATTACTAAGTTAAAAATAGTTTTTGCAATACACCACATTGAGAGCCGTTTTTCTCATTGATCGAGACCCGTATGGTCGAAAGTTAAATGATACGACTTCTAGACATTGTTGCAAGGTTTTCAAAAACGACAAGCATATGTTTTAACACTTAACGTACAATATTTCGCGACTAGTTTTGCGAGGCCATTTGTGCATATTTTCACAAGTAATGAAAAGTGTTATTTTTGCGACGAAAACACAAAATTCACCGATAGACCACCAAACGAGGATCGTGGAGTATCGTTTCAACGTATTTACACGAAAAGTGTTTATTAACTTAACGAGACGTCAAAAATTTATTTTTCGACGATAAACATTATTTTCAAATTTCAAGAGTGGTATCAATAACATACGTATTTGCATGTGTAGCATTATTTCATAGCTTACATTAGATCCTATCATTCATATTAGGTTGCGGTTAGAGATCGTGCCTCATTTCAGTGTATCCACTTTTGTCATCATAACTATTGCATCAGGTGAGTTCATGGCCCTTACTTTTACTTGTTTCATAACTGTTTTGGGGGAAAATACATGCTCGATTACAATTAAACTCCATGCTTGTTTTACTTGAAATGTGATCTGTCTTTTAAACATTACTGATTGGCTAAAATACTTAATTCGTTAATCGAAAGTATTTTGTGTTTACATTTTTCACCCTTGATTATTTTCTTATGGACGCTAGTACATTAAGCTATTTCATATTACATATGTCATGACCCGTTAAGCGCGAATGTTATGGATAGATCTATTAGGATTGAACTCCCTGTCCGGGTGGTGTTCCCCACCTGACTGTTAAGTCAAACGGACGCATAATCATTTAAGGAACCCTGAATGTCCTAGGTGTACATCTACCAGAAACTTTGGGTGTCCGGGTGGTTTCCCCACTTGATTGACATGTCAAACATAGTACTGTGGTTTCCCCACTTGACTGTTATGTCAAACGTATTGTGGTTTCCGCACTTGATTGATATGTCAAACGTAGTATTGTGGTTTCCCCACTTGACTGATATGTCAAACGTATTGTGGTTTCCCCACTTGACTGATATTTCAAATGGACTGTGGTTTCCCCACTTGACTGTTATGTCAAAGCTTGCCCAAATTAGAATCTTAAGGCTTCGGTGTCATGAAGTTTAGTTGTCAATAACTCTATATATATTGGGAATATATTGTTCATTCAATTTTTGTGGTCCATAAATCATTTGACGTTCACATAAACCAGATCTTATTTAGCAGTGGGTTGTAAACACACAGGTTGCAAGTCTTGTACGGGCGGGGCTTAGAACTGGGTGGATTTACAATGCCTTTTCCTGGAAATCTTCATTCAAACGCTTTACATTTTACACTAAACTCTATGAACTCACCAACCTCGTGTTGACACTTTAGCATGTATTTTTAGGTATTAAGCAATAGCACGCTACTGGAGGCTTTTGGCAGGGCATGGCATGGTCATAGAAGACTCTGATAAACATTTGGGACCGTTTAACTTATTTAAGGGCCTATTTCCGCACCACTTTTCATAATGTAAATTTAACACTTTTTATTTCTCAAATATATTCTGAATGTTTGTGGTAAAAACCGTTCTTTGTACTTGTGTTGTGATACCATTTGTGTTGCTCCCCAGCGACATGTATGCTTCCGCTGGACCCGATTCTGGGGATGTGACAACAACTGCCAGGAAGAACAGAAAAATGTCCCAAACAGAATCCTGAACCTACAACCCAGCTTAGATGCACCCAATATTGCTATGTGAAGCATTTGCCTGGGATTAAGCTTGGAAGTAATGTTGTTGCTGAGCCAGATATTGAAAATGCAGGTATTATCGTATATCAATCATGATCGTTGTTATATTAGTTGTTTCGTAGAAAAAAATGAACCTTGAAATCCATAATTTTTTGTTATTGCTTTAATAGATGTGAGTGTAGGGATGGGTTAACACAACAGATATGTGATATTTATGATTTTTTGGTATGTTTTGCAGGTGGTTTCGTTATTGCTTTTCAGGTAATTTTTTGTGGTAAATAATGTGTCTAAATAAATAATCCATTAATTCAATTCTATGTGTGTAAATTTTTTGGGTTTGGATTTAGGAATAGATATGTGATATTGATGATTTTCTGGTATGTTTTGGTTTTGGTATGTGGTCAACAGCATTGATTCTGACTATTTTCGTTGCATTGCAGCTGATATACAACAGATAAGTTAATGAAGAAGCAGGAAGAGCTTCTGCCACTCCACCAATGGCGTTGCACCCGGCCCCGTGTTTTTTTATACAAAGTTGAGCCCAAGGTATGCTCTTTTAGTTTCTACTTTTTTGGCATCAGTAAATGTGAGTAGCGAGATTGGAATATGATTATGAGTAACAACTGAAATAGGAGTCACTGTTCGTTAGCCGTGTTTGAATAGCCGGGTTTGAATAGTTTCTGTAAAAGAAGATAAGCACTTAAAAATAAGCAATCCCAAATACCTATAGCCATTAAATTTTATTTAAATCATATATATGTGGGAAGACCGTGAAATAATTTGGAACTAAATCATTCTGTATACTAAAACATAATTTATGACAGGTATTTTGGAAAACGATATTGGATGAAATGAACATATCATTTTCAGTATCCTCAAAACGCATATTAGTTGACGCCCCATCTCAAGAAAGCCAATTATTGCATCCAGGAGGTCGATGGCTTCCTGGAGCTTACGTAAATCCGGCTTGAGATTGTTTAAGTTTAGGTAGCAAAAGAAATTTAAATGATGTGGCTGTTATATGGCGTCATGAAAGGAGCGATCAAATTCCAATCAAAAGAATGACAGTTAGGAAATTGCGTTCTGAGGTTTGGTATGCTAATTAAAAGATGATTCAAGATCCATTGACTGTCATGTCAAATATCGAATAAAAGTAAACTAATGTGAAATCAATATGTGCGTGTATATAGGTTACTTGCATATGCTCTTGATACATTGGGACTTAATAAAGGATCTGCAATTGCGATTGATATGCCTATGGATGTGAACTCGGTGCTCATATATCTTGCAATTTCAGGTTAGTCCTAAATTTCTTATTTATTTTCACTATACAACCCATTGATTAATGAGGGTTTATTATTATTATTTTTTTCAGGATGTGATCATTCGTGGTAATAGAATTCTTCCCTTATATAGGTGCTTTTATCGGTTCTCATGTAAAAAAAAAAAAAAAAAGAAGCAACTTTTTTATAAGAAAACACGATTTTCACACAAGGGGTAAAATGGTAAATTTTCCAGCCGAGTTGTTGATGGTCGATCGACTCTGGAAACTGGCAATTGTTATTCCTGCAAGAGATTCCTGCTTGAGTACAACATTGCGTGAGGCTGATATATCTTGGCATGATTTTCTAGGCCAAGCTAAAAATTACAGGTATGTTTGTTTATTCTGAGTTTGATCCCAGTTAGTTGTAATTCGGAAATTGGCAAGCACATGTTCTATCGTCTCTTCTGATTTTAGCAGATTTCATGAATTTGCTTTTCCTGTTTTTAATGTTTTAGACGATTTTAGCAGATTTCATGAATTTTATTTTCCTGTTTTTAAAGTTTTAGCAGATTTCATGAATTTGCTTTTCCTGTTTTTAAAGTTTTAGGTAATATTGAACAGGAACATCCTTTTCAATCCTTTTCGATCCTTTTCATGCGTCTCTGCCAATAGAAGTTAATTACAAAATAAAAATGTCATTTAGTGGCACAAAGTATCAATGGCAGAAGTAATATGCAACTGAATTGTGGTTTTTGTGGCTAGTGAATGATTATGTTGGAATATTGCATAAGTTTTTGCATTAAGCTTCAATGGTCTCTCAATATATATTGGATCTTGTGTATTTAGCCTAATCATTTTGATAGGTACACATGCTTCATGCTTTTTTACGATAACACTTAGTTTGTTTAATAAGTTGATAACAAACTTGATAAGCAGTTGATATCATACATAGTGAAAAGGCACCCTAAGGCACCCTTAAGGCACTCTTAATACATAGTCTTACAGAAGTTCTATCTTATATTGTTTATGAGATATTCAAACAAAACTCATTGGTCTAAATATGTGCATTGATTGTTAATGGTAATTGTTGATTCAATTTGTGTTGAAAAAAGAAATATGGTGTTCTGTATACGTAGAAATTTATATAACAGTTGCATGTTTGGCTGCAGGAGATGAGTCGACAGAAATGCCTTAAACATCAATGCACAATCAAATACCAAATGCACCGACTACCGATTCTCATGGGAACAACGTCAACCAGCACTACTGCCGTAAAGGTAAGGCCAACCATCCATGTATTATTGGAATTTCTTAATTCCTAAAATTTTTTGGAATTCTACAGCAGTACGATGCGCATTTATAACATCTTAACTAACGAGACATGGTGGGCCGGGCCTGTTGGGACGGACAAAAAACAGTAACTTTGATGGTTTGACCTGTGGGATTTTAGCCAGTTTTTAAAAAATATATTTTAGAGTAACAAATTACTCAATCGGACATGTACCATTTAGTTTACCAATTGTATACAAGATAGAGATGCCTTGGCTACAACTGTATGTAGCGAATTTACCGCACTGACAGCCATAAAACATCAACATCTAACTAAGAATTTAGTAATTAACCATTTCATTTTTTGGAGTGTAGCAACAGTATTAATTATATGTGTTGTGAAAGTACAAAGAAAAACTCAGGGGCTATATGATTTATTCATTAGATTTAAACCACAAAAGGCTGCCTATATGAAATACATCCTGGTCCTCCATTGCGTCACTCACTTTGTGAAAACATTGCATATTATTCATTGATTATTATATTTCTAGATAACATGAAATGAATGTTCATGTTTAATATTCATGGGATACAAAATGAATTTGTTATAAAAATAAGTGGAAGGAGTGGTTAAAAGTTTGTGAAACATAGTGAATTGTCTGCAAATAATTGCAACTGATATATTCCCATATAAGATATTTGCTTGAAAATTTAAACAAGCGCGTTTTCATTTGGTTTTAGCTATCAATTGATGGTAAGAAATTGTGTTAGTGATTGGAACCGTACTGATAGTAGCAAGAGCTATGTTAATGAGTAACGACACTTTACAAGAGAAACATAGTCGAGTTAGTTTCGACCAACCATGGACTTATTCTTCATTCTGATTGTTCTCGAGGTTCTGGAATCGTTGTTGGAACAACTCTTATTTATTTTTTTCTCTTCCTTTTTTACTGCTTTTGTTCAGTTGGGCTACCAGAGACAGGTTTGTACAGTAACTGTGTAGTTTTGCATCTTGATTTTGGAGCTGTTGAAGTGTGTAAATGGAGCAATAAGATTGGTGAGTTGCTTACGACCCGAAGTATGCCTTTTCTTGGCTCATCTTCTCACTTTTGGAAAAAGTCTAAGTTAGGATTTCTGCTCAAGGCACCACGACGTGCTTCTTCCTCGGCGATTGATTGTTCCTCAAGTAATACGTGAGCTGAAGCATTATGCACGGTTCATGGGGAGATTGAGGCTGAATTGACGGCTAAAGCGAATTCTGCTGACCTGTACAGAGTTGCTATTTTGGTCAAGTCTGGAATTGTTGAAAAGCAGGGTAGATCCAATGGTGCACAAAAGTATAAATACAACTCGCACTTGCTTCGATATCTATGTCATGAATGCATGAATACACTTTATAGTTGTACAGAGCTTACCAAGAGCTGTAGCAAGTAAGTATATCTGAATTTCATGTTAAACACCTTGTTGTATGATGTGATTGGAGTAAGTTTAATGTATAGTATTGATGCGGATAGTGTTGATGTCCCAGGCATATTTCATTATTTCTACTAACACTATAATTGTTATCATGATGTATTTTATTCACAAGTCGTGCATGGAAAAATGTTAGCGGCTATTTAGAATTGCTTATTTAAAAGTGTTCATTTTATTTTTCTTTCCGTATTTCAGTCTATTGCATCTTGGAAAAGCGGGACACAAACGGATAGAGTTTATTGGAAGAGGATTGGTTTAGCTTTGTTGTTAGTTGTGATGACATGTAACTGAAATAAGTTCATAAAATAAAAAAAAAAAAAAAAAAAAAAAAAAAAAAAAAAAAAAAAAAAAAAAAAAACACACTTACTTCCAGGCCATATATATTCATGCAAAACACTACCGTAGCAACGCGCGGGCTACCTCGCTCGTTATAAATAACGATGAAATTTATATAACTATTTAATAAACTTGAAAATTTATTAATAATTTGTAAGCAAACACTAATATTATACATATACCTAAAGTGGTAGGACCCATTTTCGGGAATAAACCCGATAACTCATTTTTGGACAATTTGACCACATATCGACACAATAGGATGTGGAAAACTAGAAGGGGGGGGGGTTGAATAGTTTTACGTCTTTTTAATTTTTATTATGAAAACTTTGTTTACTTTTAAAACTTAGATTCGAATTTATGTGAACTCAACTCTTGAACAATATGAACAAATATAAATATAAATAAGTGATGCAAGTAAGGTAATGAAATGAAATGAAAGATAGAGATGGAAAGATCGAACCGCGAGACAAGAGATTTATAGTGGTTCGGCTACAAGGACACCTTCCTTGCCCTACTCCACTCCCCGAGCACCTAACTCGAGAGTTTTCTTCACTATGTCAACAAGCTCCCTTATGGCGGAGAAAACCTTACACAACTTTCGCTTACACCGGTTTAACGACACAAAGCTAGATGTCGGGTTCTAATCATAGCTAGAACCAATCTCACAACTTATATCACAACTTATTCACAACTTCTTCTTCACGACTTCTTTACTATGACTTCACACCTTCTTCACAACCTAGCTCTACTTATGTACTCTTCTACTTCTTCACACCTTCACTACTTACACACCTTAACTTCTTCACAACTTCACTACTTACACACTAATCTATCACAAACAATTATTCACACTCCTATCTAACAAATATACACAACTTATACAAAAATGAATGAATAATTACACAAACAACTTAGGTAACAAGATGATACTAAGTTGCAATACTTCTTCTCTAGTTGTTGAAGGAGTATTCTTCTTTTGCACTTGAATGGTAGAAGCTTGGATCACTTAGAAACCAATGCTTAAGAATGTATGATCAAAGGATTTTGAAAGGATTTAGAAAGGATTAGAAGAGATTTAGAACAGAAGGTTTGGGGGTGCAAAAGGTGAGAAAAAAAGTCCAGGGAAAGTCCAGTATTTATAGGCAAAACTGGACAGCTGGAGGAGCGGGGCGGTCCCCTTAAATAGGGGGGCGGTCCCCTTAAAATTAAGGGGGCCGCCTAGTATTTAAGGGGGCCGCCCATCTGTACCGTGCCCAGTTTTGTCTTTTTATGGGGAAGGTTTTTCTGGAACATTTTTGCCATTTTTGGTTGAAAATTTGAATTCATAAATTTATAATGGATTAAACCTTTTTATTTATTACCAAAAATGTTTTTCTAAAAGATATAAAATGTTTGTGACATTTTATAAAAATTCTAGTGATTAAGAAAATGTTCCTTTGATCATATAATGCATTAAGCATTTGTTTATTCATACCTTAAGTGATTGAGTTGTTGAAATGAATATTTACAACTAAATACTTGTTTATTTAATAAGTTTATGTTTAATGAGTTTACATTTTGTGATTATCAAAACATAGAGATATCAAGAAGTATTAATAATGTTTTTAGGCATTATTTATATCAACAATCTCCCCCTTTTTGATGATTACAAAACTTAAACTCATTAAATCTAAAAATTTATTTTTGAACAAGTATTTAGTGAGTTTATATTCACTTCTCCCCCTTTTTGTAGAATCAAAAAGGTTATGCCGACAAGTTTTAGATACAAAAATTGTCCGAACGAGAACTCCCCCTTGATGTGTGCTCCCCCTCGTTTGAGGGCATCAAAGAATCGAGATATGGAATGCTTGCAAAAAATATATTAGAAGTACAAGCATACATAGTAAAATATGGAATATAAAAACAACAATCATGGCAAACAAATATTAAGAACACATAGCAAGACATTCATTAGTATACTTGAAACACATAACAAGAAAAAGGTCCTAATTTGCCAAAGAGAGCTTTCGGACTTTCTTGCGACACGAAAGCTTGGGAAATAAGCATATAGTTATGCTTAGATGGTTGGTGGTAGAGTGTTTGGGATGGAATTGGTTGAGTGAGGGTAAGGATGTTTGATTAATAGAGATATATTTTTGGAGGTGGAGAGTTTGGAGCGGAATTGGTTGAATGAGGGTTAGAGTGTTGTGCTAGTGGAGGTGTTGGATGAGATCTAGTAAGAAGATACTCAGTACAAGTGAAATGTTTATTTAAGGCAATGATTTATTTTTGGAGAAGGACACAACTAGGACAATAGTTGACATGATTATCAACTTGATTCAAGTTGTGAGGTTGAGGTAAGCAATTTGAGTAGGGTGAGGATGGAGGATGGAGGTTGGCCCTTGTTGCAAGGTGCATAGCAAGGAGATCACTACGGTCATGGATTTGGTTTATATCTTCACGGAACTTTTCCTTTTCCGTGGGAATGTGGATTTGGTCATTTGGTGGAAGTGGATGAAATTGGGGTGTGTAGTTGAAAGTAAAGTTGAATGTTTGACCAATATGATGAGGGTTTTGAAAGGTTTCAATGAGGTTAGTTTAAGGTTGAGATGTGTAGTTTGGAACGAAGGTGGAAGTTAAGGTTATTTTGGGATGAAGGAGGGCTAGAAGGGAGTTGATCCAATTGAGAAAGGTGTAAGGCAAGAAGAGCACAAAGCTTATGGGCTTCTTTAAGTTCTTCAATGAACTTCAAGTGTTTGGAAGAAGATGATGATGGTGGAGTGTGGTTGTTATGATGGATGAATGAGCACTAATGATGGAGAAGGGTATTTATAGTGTAAGAATGGTGTGGTTTAGGAAGGTAAATTTTGAAGGGTGGTTTAGAAAGGTGATGATGGTAGAGTATGGTTGTTATCTGGGATGGATGTTTGAACATGTAACATAGGAGTAACATGTGAGTTGGTAGGAGGTGGTGGTGATACTCTTGGTGGTGGAGACATTTGTGAGCTTGGGTAATTATGAGTGGATGAGGATGGAGATATGGAAGAAGGGGATATTCCAATAGTGGTGAGTGTTTTGGATGGTGCATTGGTAGGTTGAATAAGATGTGAGGTGTTGTGAATGAGATTGGGATTATTGTTTTGGGATTGATCATGCTCTTCATATGAATTATTTGGGTGAGATGAAGGTGTATTTTTGAGAGTAAAGATGGATGGTTGGTTATTATGATGAGGTTTGTGAAAGGGTTCATAGGAATGAGCTTGAGGATTGGGAGTATAGTTGGGAACAAATGTGGGTGGAGGTGTTGTTTGTTTAGCCACATCATTTGTTGAGATGGACTTGTTTTGGGGGTTAGGTTTTCTTCTCCAAACGGGTTTTTCGGTCATCCTTGCTAACCTTGAGGTTTTTGGCTTTTGTTTGATGGGAAATGGTATGATGAGATGATGGAAGATTATGAGGAATGAGAGTGTTTATAGTGTAGAGACGATGGGATTAAGGAATGGATAGAATTTGTTGGATGGATTGGAATAAGACATGTTTGTGAATTTTGGGAAGTGTAGGATGAAATGGGCAAAAAAAATAGAAAAGGGAACAGCACCTTCGACCATCAGATGGCCGGCCCCCTTAAATAGGGGCCGGTCCCCTTAAATATTAAGGGGGACGCCTTATGATTTAAGGGGGCCGCCCATCTATTGGTTCCAGATTACTGGAAATGGGTTTTTGGCAGAAAATTGTAGAAAGTGTTGTGTGTTCGGGTTTAGTTTCAAGCAAGTCCAACTCTTTGAGGCAATTAAGCATGTAATAGATATTTATGCAAAACATGTTAATTAAAGAGATTAAGCAAACAAGTAATTTCATCTAGCATGTAAACATACTCATCAAGCAAGTAATATATATGGACTAGGAAACAATAAACTACACCAAGTATTTTCTTAATTATATGTGCCTATGTGAGGGATCCTAATGAAACAATAAACTTCACCAATTAATGAACTATTTGAGGGATCCTAATGTGTGCCTATGTGCAATAAATGGGAACTTAAGATAGCATGGACTTCTAGACTTGTTACAAACAAAATCTTAATAGACAAACCATGGTCTGATTGATTTGACTTAGTTCACTTATAAATGTCATGTATATAAATATAGATGACAAATATGAGATCACCATGCATGATTTAAAAAAATGTTTTTAGCATTATTCAACAATGTTTGAAAGTGAGTTTTTATGTAGATGTTAAAGTTATTTGAATAAAATAGATTGGGTTTTATTTCAAAATGTGTTTATGAAGAATGAGTAAAAAAAATCCCAATCTTTGACTTTGATTGAAACAGAATTATGGACATAGATTAAGAAAAAAATGAGATAGTAAAACGTGTTAATAGAAAAGTGAAATAGTCATCTAAAGCATCATTTTTCCAAAATGTGAAAATTATATATATTTTTAAAGATACTAGATTTTTGACAACAAATATCATTAATCCTAGATTTAAAAAAAAATGGTTGTTAAAGATCTAATGCTCAAGGGAATTGGTTAAGGCTATTGTCACATGCTACCCTCTTCTACATATCCTATGGTCATAAGGAAGCGATGATGATATTCTATATGTTTGATGCGAGAGTGTTGAATGGGGTATAACCTAACATCTATAGCTCCTTTGTTGTCGCACACTTATCTAACTTAATGCCATAGTCTACGAGAGCTTGTTTCATCCATAGTTTTCTAACGCAAGAAATCTAATCTTACTTCTATGTTAATGATTAATCCACTTTACTCATTTCACTTCATCACCATGAGTTTTCTAATAGTGGACATAGAAGATTTCCATTTTAAATGTTATAGCTCAAGAGGGCCAAAGGGAAAAATACTAGTGATTCTAGGTTATAAGTAAATTCATATAAGCTATTATGTGTATATATATAACTAGGCATTATGAGCTAAATAGGCATGAAATAACTAGTCATTAATCTAAGCATATATTATAATAATAAACTTAAAAGGAAAGCGTACCTTTTAGTCTTCAGTAGATTTTTTTCTTCAAACGCTTCAAGGTGTCATATTGACTTATGGAAGCCAAACATAGATGAGTTTCCGAATTATTCAATGAGTGACGATTTAGCCACTTGGTCCCCATTGTCCCATTTGTCCAAAATTGTTTGAACCAAACATGGTTTGCAATTGCATGTATGGTGAAAGTATTCCCCATGGGTTGAAACTTGGTTGAAGTGAATAATTCCAAATTGGGTGATTATTATTATTAGGAAAGTTTTGTCTACCTTGATTTCTTCTAGGTTGAGGGGTTTTAGACCGAGGATGAGGATTATTTGGTCTATTTGGAGGTGGAGTTTTAGATCTTAATTTCGGTTTAGAAAATCCGGTTTTGGCTTTTAATGATGGTTTATAAAAAAATTTTACTTCCTCATCACTCGCAATAGGTATTTTTCTATCTTTTATAAGTATATACTTAGTTTTTGACTCTAATGGTTTTTGTTTACTAGATTGACATTCAAACTTTACATTTTTATTTTCACTAGTTGAAACATTATTTAAGTTGAATCCTAGACCGGTTTTATCTCCCGAAGTTCCTTGAACACTTATTATTTTCTTAAGTGAGTTACTACTATTTTTAACCTTGTCAAGTTTGGAAATTTCATCTTTAAGTTTTTCGTTTTCATTTTTGACCTCTAGACATGTTTTACATTCTATAAAAACTTCTTTTCCTTTTTTTAAATGTTGTAGTTTAATTTTTAATTCGAGTACTTCATTTTCTAATCGATTATTAATATGTTTTAGTGATTTATTTTTAGCCATGACTTTTTGACCTAATTTGCATAACCTATTATATTCATTATCTAGGTCTTTTTCGTCTAATGATTGATTTTTGTCACTAAAGTATTTGGTTTCGGAAAGTACCTCATTTGATGTCTTTGCCATAAGACATTTTTCGTCGTTTGCTTTGTCCGATTCGTCTTTGTCGCTATCACTCCATGCTCCACTAACAAAGGCGCTTTGGTAATCATAACCCGGTGGCTTTGGAAATTCGCCAATGAGATGGTTTGGGCTTCCACATCTAAAGCACTTTCTTTTCCCGTAGTTATCATTCCTATTTCTTTGAAGCGATCTTCTTTCATCTCGTGGTTGTCTTGTGAATCTTCCTCGTCTCTTTAGAAATTTCTTGAACTCTCTTACGGCCATAGCATATTCTTCGTTATCACTCTCGGAGGTTGAGCTATCCTCTTCACTAGATTCCTTCCTAGCTTTCAATGCAATTGACTTGCTTTCCTCTCTTTTTCCTTTGACCATCTCGGAGTCTTTCTTTATTATTGCTTCGTAGACTTTCAAGTTGCCGATCAACTCGTCAAGTTGAAGAGTTGACAAGTTCTTCGATTCTTCAATCGCCGTAACTTTAGCCCGCCATTTTGGATGAAGAGCCCTAAGAAATTTCCTAACAAAATTCTTACTAGAAAAACTCTCATCAAGTGCTTTTAAACTTGTGATGATAGTGTTAAACCTAGCAAAAGCATTATTTATTGATTCCTCTTCCGGAATCGTAAATTGTTCATATTGTTGAACAAGAAGATCTATTTTATTATCTTTGACTTGACTATTACCTTTGTGAGTTATTAGTAAGGAGTTCCAAATTTCTTTTGCGGTTTCACACATAAAGATCCTTTCGTATTCTTTACGTGGTAACGCATTATAAATAACCATTTTTGCCTCATTATTTTTAGCTAGTTTCTTTTTGAAATCATCATTTTGTTTTTCAAAAGGTACAATTTCATCTCTTTTAGTTAAAGGATTATTTTGAATAGGGGGAAAATCACCATAGGTAATAACATGCCAAAGATCAAGATCTTTTGATTTCACATAAGTTTCGAATCTATTTTTCCAATAAAGAAAACCATCACTTTCAAATAGCGGTGGTCTTTGCATAGATTGCCCTTCTAAATATTTTTCCGATTCCATAGATCAATTCAAGTTTTAAAATACAATTTATTTTAAAAATCTTGTCGAACCTAGCTCTGATACCAATTGTGGAAAACTAGAAGGGGGGGTTGAATAGTTTTACGTATTTTTAATTTTTATTATGAAAACTTTGTTTACTTTTAAAACTTAGATTCGAATTTATGTGAACTCAACTCTTGAACAATATGAACAAATATAAATATAAATAAGTGATGCAAGTAAGGTAATGAAATGAAATGAAAGATAGAGATGGAAAGATCGAACCGCGAGACAAGATATTTATAGTGGTTCGGCTACAAGGACACCTTCCTTGCCCTACTCCACTCCCCAAGCACCTAACTCGAGAGTTTTCTTCACTGTGTCAACAAGCTCCCTTATGGCGGAGAAAACCTTACACAACTTTCGCTTACACCGGTTTAACGACACAAAGCTAGATGTCGGGTTCTAATCGTAGCTAGAACCAATCTCACAACTTATATCACAACTTATTCACAACTTCTTCTTCACGACTTCTTCACAACTTCTTTACTATGACTTCACACCTTCTTCACAACCTAGCTCTACTTATGTACTCTTCTACTTCTTCACACCTTCACTACTTACACACCTTAACTTCTTCACAACTTCACTACTTACACACTAATCTATCCCAAACAATTATTCACACTCCAATCTAACAAATATACACAACTTATACACAAATGAATGAATAATTACACAAACAACTTAGGTAACAAGATGATACTAAGTTGCAATACTTCTTCTCTAGTTGTTGAAGGAGTATTCTTCTTTTGCACTTGAATGGTAGAAGCTTGGATCACTTAGAAACCAATGCTTAAGAATGTATGATCAAGGGATTTTGAAAGTATTTAGAAAGTATTAGAAGAGATTTAGAACAGAAGGTTTGGGGGTGCAAAAGGTGAGAAAAAAAGTCCAGGGAAAGTCCAGTATTTATAGGCAATACTAGACAGCTGGAGGAGCGGTGCGGTCCCCTTAAAATTAAGGGGGCCGCCTATTATATTTAAGGGGGCCGCCCATCTGTACCGTTGCCCAGTTTTGTCTTTTTGTGAGGAAGGTTTTTCTGGAACATTTTTGCCATTTTTGGTTGAAAATTTGAATTCATAAATTTATAATGGATTAAACCTTTTTATTTATTACCAAAAATGTTTTTCTAAAAGATATAAAATGTTTGTGACATTTTATAAAAATTCTAGTGATTAAGAAAATGTTCCTTTGATCATATAATGCATTAAGCATTTGTTTATTCATACCTTAAGTGATTGAGTTGTTGAAATGAATATTTACTACTAAATACTTGTTTATTTAATAAGTTTATGTTTAATGAGTTTACATTTTGTGATTATCAAAACATAGAGATATCAAGAAGTATTAATAATATTTTTAGGCATTATTTATATCAACAAATAGGATGCTTGAACTGTAGAAATAACATAGAAACCCGAACCTCGGACAACTTATATATTAGGGCTCGTAACACTTTCCTAGCTTGTCAATTTTAGTCCCTATCACTTCATAAATCTTAAAAACTCTATGTACAATTGCATAATTGATATAATAATTATATAAAACCTTCTTGCACTCATACTCTATTATTTTAAAACCTAAGACACAATATATTATTTTAGGTTACTCGTAGGACACCTCGGCTTCCTCGTTTCTTATTTTCATCCTGCTATTTGATTCTTGGTGAGTTCATAGCCCCACTTAAACTCTTTAAACTGTTTATAAACCCATTGGGGGAGATACATGCTATTTTACAATTTGGACACAAGTGCTTTAAACTGTATGCTTACTAGAAAGTATTATTTCCTAGGTACCTTTGTTGCCAGATAAAGTCCCTAACATCATGAACCATTAATTACTTGTGTATAAACGCTAGTATTATGAATATGCATATTGCGCTTGAAGAGCCTGTCCGGGTGAGTAGCGCTCACTTGATAACTGTAGGTCAAACGGACACATAATATTGAGAAATTAGGTAAATGGAAAATTACCTTTCAGGGCATTATTATTATCATTCTATGATTTCAGTTAACGTTTGAGTTCGTGAGCTTAGTGCAATACTTACTATTACCCATAATTGTATTCGTTGCAATTATTATTTTAAC
The DNA here is from genome assembly GCA_021014915.2 of Artemisia tridentata subsp. tridentata. Taxonomy (NCBI): domain Eukaryota; kingdom Viridiplantae; phylum Streptophyta; class Magnoliopsida; order Asterales; family Asteraceae; genus Artemisia; species Artemisia tridentata. The sequence continues at coordinate 269,283,491 of CP139503.1, forward strand.
TCTGAAATCTTGTGGTCCATTATTTCTTTATAAACCTATAAATTTTAATCAAACTTTGTGTTGACTTTTTAGCATGTTTTTACTCAGGTCCTTAAGGTATTTGGCAAGAATGAAGTCGCACGGAGATGTTTTGATGGCTTGCATTGTGTTATCATTCGATAAACTCTTGAAAGCTTTTATGATAATACATTACGTTTTCTAAAACTATTTGGGAACTCCTGTAACTCTGATATTTTATTATGATCGAATGATAACCTTTTAAAACGTCTCATTTAGAGTCGTTTTCTACGATTATGACTGTTATACTAAATAGTAGCACCCCAATGATATTACATTCCGCTGCGATATTTTGGGGATGTTACAAATTGGTACCAGAGCCATGGTTATAGAGAACCAGGTCACATTTTTTTTAGACCTAGACTATAACCACTTTTTATATTTTAACTACTTTACTTTGCATTTCCTTACACGCTCCGTGCGCTTACACTTCATGAACACTTATTCTATAAAAAGGACATTTATATATATGCTTGACATACTTTCGATCACCATTTTTTTATATAAAAGATTATTTATATAAACTTTTTTTACAAATTTTAACCTCATATGCCAATTGTAGGGCATTATGTCAGTACCAACTTCCCTAGTTCACTTACTCGATCCCTTACTAGAGATTCCCGAACTTGCACCACCCGTTCCCGAATAGGGATTTGACCCTGATGATGCCTTCCACCCAGAGGAGCACCAGGAAACTCCTAGACTAGACTATTAACATCAATAGCTTCTAATATCCTAGCGATGGGATGTGTGGCCATAATAATGACACTTATGGTATTTTTTTGTATGACAAACTGTAACAAGTTATTTTAGGACATGTGGCGTGGTTATGCTATGATATGATATCGGTTTATGTAAGCCGAAATTTTCCATCTTATATTCATGTGTGTTGTGATTGTATCTACACATGTTGTGATTATATATTATGGTTGTCGTGATTCACCCTTATTACTATTGACTCTTATCGTGACTTATTCCAATCTCATCATGGTTGAGTTAATGTCGTTGTATTATGTACTTCTCCATCCAATGAATTCTCTACCTTTTGTTGCTGCCATGTTATTACAACTCTTGTCTATTTCACTCCCCATTTCTCCACCATCTTTTCAACCGCTTTACGAAAATACATTACTACCATGTTCTAAATTAATTTACTTATAACACGTAAAATATTTTGGTGATACCCTATAGACTCCTACATCCTATAAAATGATTTGATAAGTACCATATAAATCTGTTTTGTAACCATCTAGTTCATAACTATTCTACAACAATTTTTAGTTGTCATCTTATAAACTGTATTACTCGTTTGAAAACATTTTTGACAACCATTTTGTAAAACACCTTACAGAAAGTTTTGCTATTATCTTGTGAAACCATTACTATCACTTTATAAACCATTTTGTTAAAAATTTTATACACTGTTTATCACTATCTCATCAATCATTTTGTCACTCTCCTACAAACTACTTTACCACCTAATAAACCACTTTGTCATCATTTTTCAACTATTTGTATTCATACTATAAACCAGTTGGTTACCTTGCTACTCCCTAATAAAATAATAAACCGTATCGCTATGAACACACAAACTGTTTTCAAATATCCTACAAATCATTTTGCCGTCGTCCTATGAACTGTCCTACCACTATATCATAAAATCAAAACTTGTGACTTTACAACTATCTTGTTGTAACACCCCGACCCGTTAAGGCCAAGATATCACATTATGGTGTCATACAAAGCATACATTACGCAAGCGGAAGTCTTTTAAATAAATATCCAAGTCTCAAAAATTAAGACTGGTATCAAAAGATAATCCAAAATGCATAGTGGGTTAACCAAACAAACCAAAGTAAAATGATAATATTCAAAGTACTGAAATAAATGAAAGTCCGAAACAATGGACAACGAAATGATAAATAAATAGGTCTCTAAGTCCTATGCTCTCTCATTCCCAAGCCCGTCGCCCCACTTATTACCTGCCGCATAAGAAAAGAAAACATGCGGCTGAGCTTAAAAAGCCCAGTGAATAGATATATATAACATAACATAACATAACAGTAAATAAGCATAAGCAACGAAGGAATAAGAATAACAAACGAAAAGCATAATCATGAAAGTCATACGAATTTTAAAGAGAACTAAGAATCAAGAGTACATGAGAACTGAATAAGAAACGAAACAAGAAATGAAATGAAAACAAGGAAAAGGTTCATATAAGGATGTGCCATAAGAACTACATATCATAATCCATCAAATCATACTAAAGCAATACAAGTATACGAAGAAGGGAGACCTTTAAGTAAATAAAAGTGTGAGAAGGAGTGTAAAGCACACACCACCTGGTCACCATAATCACATATACATAAAACCTAGGATGCATCCATACGCTCCCTAACATAAGTATGTATGTCAGTACTAGACTGGTCACACATATAAAGTTGGCCAATAGTGCATGCAAAATCATAACATAAGGGGGAACGCCGTAGAACTATCACACCTCTACGGGAGTGTCATGCCTAGGGTGCCATCCAAGACATGGTCATGGTACCTCCATAACTAGGTCAGCTCAGGCACAGATCTATCATAGCATACATCAATTATAATCTAGCATGGCAAGAGAAACAAAATAGTAACTCAATAAGCATGGCAAAAGATAAGCATTGCATGGCAGAGACATTTAAATAAATGTCAGAATGAATAAATAGGAATGACAATCATACAATGAAAGTCATGAGTCAAATAAGGGAATCATATCAGGCATAGGGTCAATGGAAATATCCCTACTGAAAAGGGAAAGAATATCTGTACCTTATCAAAGCACACAAATCAACGCAATGAACTAAATGGAAGCAGAGGATCACTCCTTCTTCACCCGATCTACAATAGTCATAAGTTCACTTATAAGTTTCTTAATCATAAAGGTTTCATTTTAGCTTTCTTTCCATTTTAGGCAACTTTCCATATTTAGTAAGTTTCCGCTTTAAGTAGGTTAACCATTTTAAGTAACTTTCTATTTTTAGCAGGTTTCCCGAATTAGTAAGTTTCCATATTTAGAAGGTTTCCATATTTAGTATCTTAGGGTTAATTATATCTTACTTAGGGTTTATAATGAAAGTTTAACATTTAATACCTGTATTAATCATGTCATAGGCCAACTTAGGTTATGAAGTATTAAGGTATCTTATTTACACATTTAAAGGTCATATTAATGATAAAGTACCTTTAGGTTAAAGCATATTAGTAACAATTAGGTTTAAAACTCTTATTTAGCCCTTTTAGAATTTTATCAGCTTTTAATCATTAACACGTCACAACTATACGAATTTTTCTACTACATCAGGACTCAAAGATACATTCCACAAAAATTCACACAGGTACTTTAATTTCTTAAGGACTCACACGAATTTTCCCAGAATTTATTAATTAGTTAAACCCCACAAGAAAAATACTCTAACACAGATTACCCAGAAAACATGTCTGCTGTAGCACCCAGAAAGTAACCACTTGGTTTACCCACCAACACCTCCAGGAAAAATCTACAAAAATTCACGACACTACGACACATATAGGAGTTACATACAGGAAAATTTCATGACCTAACTCCTCATGGTTTGAAAATGAAAAATTGGCCAAGTGGACTGATTTCCAGACACCCAAAATACGATTTGACACCTAAACTTGTAAAATCAAAAAGTATATCTTCCCGAACTCTAAAAATTACAAGGCTTATATATCCAGAAATCTCTTTTCTTAAACTTAATTTTAGACCCAAAAATCATTCAAAAATACGTATATATCATCAAGATCCATTCAAATCAATTCGGCCTCTTTTCCTGGACAGTAAACTGAGTTCATAATTTTATGTGATCCATTTTAGTTTTCTCATTCCCATGACTTATATATTGGTACTAGTCAATTATGTATGATTCAAAACAATTATAGGTCGACTCTTAAGTGGTGTGGACATGTACATACAATTCGAAACATCATAATATCATTAGGTCGATTACATAGGGCTTTTCAAATTCATTATTTTATGTAGTATAGATATGATTTTATGTGTCTTTTCTTTCTATTATTTCATGTGTATAATTCGACAAGAACAACAAGTAGGGAACAAGAATCAAACAAGAAAGATTGTATTGAACAAGGATTGATACGATTACCCTTGTAGCGTGATCAAAGGAAGAGGAAGAACAAGGATCGAACCACAGAAAATTCCCAGCCGAATGAAACCCTAACAACTTCCTTCGAACAGCCCTAAACCCACGATCAAGAATCCACACGAACTAGAGAACAATGCACGTCTAGAAGTCACAACAACACCTCCCTTTTTTTGCTTGCCTTAGGATCGAGCAACAGGAATGAAAAGAAGTAGAAACTGGTCGAAACTTTGGAATGGTTTTAGGGTTTTTGCATAGTGGAGAGGAAAAGAAAATATTCGGTATTAATGGGATGGACAACCGTGTTTTTGGATTTTGGGTTAAACAAGGTGTTAGAAATGGTTAAAATATTAATACGTAAATGTCTAGTATCGAACCCGAGACCTCGGGATTGCACACATTACAAATGAGTATTAAGGAATAATAATAAATGTATTTTATATATTTATTATTAGCACGAGAACTTAACGACCGTTAGTGTTTTCCGTTAAATGACTAACGACCGTTAAACGCAAATTAGGAAAGAAGTGTTTGTGTATAATTAGGAAACAAAGGAAAAGATCTAGAACCCTCTTGGGCTATAGAGATCGACCGGCCTATGGGTTTAGTCGACCCATATGGTTGCTTTTCCTCCAAGATTTCTAACTAGTATATATACAAACACAAGGGTAATTGTTTGGTTAATCTTTTGTGCACACAATTATCCCTAAAGTCTTTTCTTTCCTCTTGGTTTGTTCTAGCCGATCGAACACCTTCTCAAAGGGTTGTTTGGATCGAAATTTTGTTAAACAAAATTGTTCTTGTGTTTTTACTTGCATAAACTTAATACGGTTTAATTTGTGTGTACAAGAACGAGGTAATAACTCACTATAGTTATTATCAAGAGATCGAATAACAAAACGGTAAGGGGTTATTCATTGATCTAGTTTATAACTTATTCAAGATTTGTTGAAGTGCATCGGGTACGTTTTCTATTTAATGTTTATGTTAATAATTATATGTTATACTTATTGTTACACGCTTCCGCTATATGTGTACTTTGATTATGGAGTTTTATGATTGTCATGCTATGAAAATTCCAACAGTGGCATCAAGAGCCATGTATAACATGTAATTGATTACTTAAACAATAAAAAAAAAAACGTATCTTTAAATTGTTTAGAATACACATGTTTTTTTTTCTAGGGTTTTAAATTATTAAAAATTGTTTTGTTTTAATATATGTCGAACCCTAACCCTAATTAAGGGGGGGGTGTCGATTTCTCCATGAACCCTAATTAGGGTTTGTGGTTTTCATAATTAATTGTGATTAATTAGAAACCCTAGGTCTTTAAACAATTGTTGTGTTATGAATCTTGTGACCTAATTGCTATATGATATGCATGAATTCGTGACTATTTATGCATAATTAGTCACGGATTATATTACTTGAATTAAATTGTTTAGATGTATGCTACATGTTTAAATAAATCTAAAATTAGGGAAGACCTAATATATATTAAATTAATGAATCGGTTATGTGCAACGTGGTATATTATCACTAAAACTTACGCGGCCAATTGTTGGCGACTGTGGTCCATTGGGTACAATGCGCTCGAAAACCAATGGGAGTTTTATTGATTCTATACATAATAATTCACATATAGATTATTAATAGGATTTGTTTAAAAGGATTGCATGTGGCTAGATGTTTCAATTACAATTAATTGTTTAATTGTTTTATTATTAGTTGATTGTTTGTTTTTTTTTTTTTTTCCTTTTAATTACTTGTTTATTGTTTTTTTTATATGTGATATGTTAAAGTAAGCAATAAAAAGGGTAATTTTCAAAGAAAAATTAAATTGGACTAATAATGGTGAAACATCGGTAATAAAGTAAGGATCTTGCGGTGTCTTATGTGCCGACAGTGGTTCGCTTCGCACGGTAATTGGCTCCCAGGCGAGACTAGCAAGATCTAAACTTTGTTATTTAATTTTTTAAGACTAAGATCATAAACTTTTGCTTGATTGATGTTTTTGTACAATAGTGTGTGAAAGGCGGACCAAAGTTGACAAACTGTGTGGTGGGTTTATCTGGAGAGGGGTTTTTTAAGAGATTCGCTCCTACCGGCTCTCCGGGCCCGCTTGTGCGTCAACTGCGACTTACCTATATCACTATATACGTACACTATCATCTTAAGGGTGATTTACCTCAATTCCACGCGCCACTTTTGTGGCAAATATCCGAATAACATGTAAGTAGTAGGATATGTGGGCGATAATTGGTGGTACTTCTTTAATTGGTGAACCCAATACCTCAAGTAAATAGTTTTTTGGTTTACTCTTAACTAAATGGTAATTAAAAATTGTTTTGAAAACTAATGATACAAAGATGAGTGCATGCATCTTTGTACATGTTTTGTCACATCAAAAACTAAATACCCTAAAATTTAAGTTACGTGCCATCTAACTATAAGGAACACTTGAAGTTAATTTTGGGTATGCGTGAGACCTGGACCAAAATTAATGACAAGGTAAATTTCCGAGTGTGCGTGAGACCACACATGGATGAATTTGCAGTTTCTAAGTTAGACAACTTAATTAAGCTGATGCGTGAGACCTAGAGCTTAAGGCATAAGATGGGATAAAACATGCTTACGTGACATATTGATGAATCAATATGTAGTAAATCCCATAAATTATCTAGGAATTGGAAAACTTGTTTGCCAATTATTGTACGACAGATTACCATCTTTTGTACTTCCACTACTAGCAGATCAACTGATGTAGTGGAACTATGTAAAGTTGGATCCTAGATTTTCAAGGAAATTAAGTTGGTTATATGAATATATCCATGGGTATTATATTTTCTTGAGAATAATTATTATCGAAAATACTAATGTTTGAACTTTTCTATTTCTGTAGAATGGCTCAACCCGATAACTCCGTGTATGCTGCTTTCAAGAGTCATCTTGAAAGAGCCAAATTGACTGGGAAAAACTTCAATGATTGGCACAGATCGCTCAGAATTGTCTTGAGGGCGACTGGTAAGCTCAATTACTTGAATACTCCTTGCCCTGAGGAGCCTGCTGCGGACGCCTCTGATGAGGTTAAAGCAGCATGGAAAATTGAGCATGCTAAGTACAATGAAATTGGGTGCTTAATGCTTCAAAGTATGGAACCAATGATGCAAAAGAAGTTTGAGTATCATTTTCCATATGACATGCTCAATGACCTAAAAAAGGCTTATGCAAAATCTCCTGAAGTTGAATTGTATGAGTCTCTTGACAAGTTACACAGCTGCAAGCATAATGATGGCAAACCAGTTGAAGACTATGTTAATGAGATGAAGGAATTCTTTGATCAACTTCAAAGAGGTGGTTTTGAATACCCCGAGAATGTTCAAGTTAACCTAATCAACAGATCCCTTAACAAGGATTTTGGTGGTTTCGTTCAGAACTTCAACATGCATTGCTCGGGGAAGACAGTTTCTGAGTTACTCGCATTGCTTGTTGACTATGAGAAACACTTACCAAATAAGGGCAAGGCTCCTACTCCCCAAGTGTTGGCAATTCAAGGAGGTAGGATCCAGAAAAAAATGCGTGTGAACAAGGGTAAGGGTAAAGTTGATAAAGGCAAGCAAGTTATGGGCTATCAACCAAATCCTAAGGTGAATCAACACCAGCCCAAGAAGAACAAGGTGAGTCCTCCAGGAAAGAAGGATCAGGCTTGTCACCACTGTCATGAAGTAGGGCACTGGAAGAGGAACTGTCCACTCTACATCAATGACTTGCGACTGAAGAAGCAAAAGAGTGAAGCTGGTAAACCCAGCTCTTCAGGTGCGTTCTTTATGATTGAATTATTTACTCTAACTCATAAGTTAAATTCCTGGGTATATGATACGGGATGTGGTATTCATATTTGCAATACTATGCAGGGGTTTAGAGTTGAGAGAAAGCTGGCCTATGGACAACAATTCTTGCACGTGGGTAATGGAGCACATGCAGCAGTTGAAGCTATAGGCGTATTTGATTTAGTGTTGCCTTCGGGCCTAGTACTATCTTTAAATAATTGTCATTATGCACCGTCAATTGTTAGAGGTGTTATTTCATTTTCATGTTTGTTGAACCTTGGTTTTGAACATACTATTAATAGCAATGGAATTTCTGTTTCTTTAAATGGTGTATTTTATTTTAAAGCTATTGCTGTGAATGGTATTTTTGAACTTGATATGAATGATAATGATAATGCTTGTGTTAAAAATAATTCGATGTATAGCATCAACAATAAGAGAATCAAGAAAAGTCTGGATTCATCTTATCTTTGGCATTGTCGTCTTGCACACATAAGCAAGGATCGCATGAAAAAGCTGCAACATGATGGGCTTTTAGAAAAGATCAATGATGAATCATTTGATAAATGCGAGTCTTGTATTAGTGGGAAGATGACAAAGAAACCCTTTAATAATAGGATTGAAAGGGCTACTGATCTACTTGGTCTTATTCATACTGATGTGTGTGGACCACTTAGACATGTGTCAAGGAGAGGTGCTAGCTACTTCTTAACATTTACGGATGATTTCAGCCGTTATGGTTATGTTTATTTACTTAAACATAAACATGAGGTGTTTGAAACATTCAAAGTGTTTAAAGCTGAAGTAGAGTTGCAACTTGGAAAGAAGATTAAAGCTCTTCGATCCGATAGAGGTGGTGAATACCTGAGTCAAGAGTTTGTGGATTATCTAGCTAAGGAAGGAATTGTCCAGCACCTTACTTCTCCATATACACCACAACAAAATGGTGTGTCTGAGAGAAGAAATCGTACATTGCAAGACATGATACGATCTATGTTTAATCTGACAACTCTTCCCTTCTCATTCTGGGATTATGCCTTAGAGTCTGCTGTTCGCATTCTTAACATGGTTCCCACAAAGAAGGTAGATAAGACACCATATGAGTTATGGACTGGAAATGCTCCTAACCTGTCTTATCTTAAGGTCTGGGGTTGCGAGGCGTACGTTAAACGTGACTCGGGCGACAAGCTCCAACAAAGATCTGTAAAATGTATCTTCGTAGGATACCCAAAGGAAACAATGGGTTACTACTTTTATTATCCTCCTGAGAACAAAGTATTCGTTGCTAGGTATGGAGACTTCTTGGAGAAGGATCTCATATCTCAAGAATTAAGTGGGAGAATATATGATCTTGAAGAAGATCAAGATGATGCATTACCTTCTGAAAACACTAACCAACTTCCTGAAGAACCAGAAAGTCTGGGTCCTCCACCAGAAGTTGAAGTGGTTCCCATTCGCAGATCCGTAAGGACTGTAAAAGCTCCTGAACGTCTATGTCTTAACGTAGAATGTGAGGAATATACACTAGGGGATCTTGATGAACCGCCTAGTTATAAAGCTGCCATTAATAGTCCTGAAAAGGAAAAATGGTTGGTTGCTATGAATGGGGAAATGCAATCCATGAGAGACAATGAAGTCTGGATTGAAGTAGACCTTCCTCCTAATGCCAAGGTAGTTGGGAGTAAGTGGCTCTTCAAGAAGAAAACTGACGTGGATGGCAATGTACACACCTATAAAGCCCGTTTGGTAGCTAAAGGCTTTACTCAAACGTATGGTGTTGACTACGAGGAGACCTTTTCTCCTGTAGCTGACATTAGGGCTATTAGGATTCTCATAGCCATAGCTGCATACTATGATTATGAGATTTGGCAGATGGATGTCAAAACCGCCTTCTTAAATGGTCGCCTAGATGAGGATATCTATATGGCGCAGCCTGAGGGGTTTGTGAATCCAAAGTTTCCAAATCATGTATGCAAACTTCAAAGATCCATTTATGGATTGAAGCAAGCATCACGACAATGGAACAAAAGGTTTGATAGTGAAATAAAGAAGTTTGGTTTTACTCAAAATCTTGATGAGCCATGTGTATACCACAAAGTTAGTGGGAGTGAAGTAATTTTCCTTATATTATATGTTGATGACATATTGATCATGGGAAAAGACATTCCAAGTTTGCATGAAGTCAAGGCATATCTTGGAAAGTGTTTTTCTATGAAAGATTTAGGGGAAGCTGCTTTCATTCTGGGAATTAAGATATATAGAGATAGATCTCAGCGATTAATTGGATTAAGCCAAAGTGCTTACATCGATAAAATATTGAAGAGATTCAATATGCAAGATTCCAAGAAGGGATATTTGCCGATGCAAGAACAACATGGCTTGAGCAAGAAAGTTTGTGCTTCAACACCTGAAGAGGTGAAACGCATGGCAAAAGTTCCTTATGCTTCGGCGGTAGGATCTATTATGTATGCGGTTAAAAGCACAAGGCCAGATGTGGCATTTGCTCAGAACTTAACCAGTCGATATCAGCAGGATACCGGTGAAGCTCACTGGACTGCTGTTAAGAATATTCTTAAGTACCTTAGGGCTACTAAAGATTTGTTCTTAGTTTATGGGGGTGATCCACAAGCAGAACTTGATGTTACAGGTTACTGCGATGCTTCATGGAAAAGTGATAAGGATGATATGAAGTCTCAGACTGGATACGTCTTTGTCATTAATGGAGGAGCTGTGGATTGGAGGAGCAAGAAGCAGAGTACATTAGCGATGTCTGCAGCAGAAAGTGAGTACATAGCTGCATCAGATGCTGCAATGGAAGCCGTCTGGATTAGGAAGTTTGTATCAAGGCTTGGAGTTATGCCTTCGATTCAACGACCTATTAAAATGTATTGTGACAACTCAGCTGCAATTACATTTGCCAATGAACCTGGAATCATGAAGGGCACCAGACATTATCCGATCAAATATCACTATGTGCGAGAGCAAATAGAGATTGGGGAGATCGAAGTACTCAAAGTTCACACAGATGATAACTTGGCAGATCAATTGACGAAAGCTCTTCCTGGCACTAAGCTTTATAAGTTAGCTGAAGGAATAGGTCTTCGTAAGGCTGAAAGTTTCATGCCCATTTGTGATTAGTATTTGGATAAAGGATGTAATAGACAATTATTGATTTTATGAAATAAAGTATTGTTTATGTTTTATTGTCTTGTTGAAATATACATATATCCTGTTTTTGCATGTTTATATCCTTGAATAATTTTATTATTCTAAATGTGTCCATTGTCGGTTAATGATATGGGAATATCATTAAATTAAGACAAATGTGAATGTTGGTGAGAATATACTTGAAAGTATATTGATGCGTAGTCATACCAAATTCACATGATATTCTAAGAGTAGAATATAGGACTTATCCCAACTAAACATGAGATTACTTAATGGATCTTGTCATCAAGTAATTCATGAAATAGTTATCCTCAGACTTGAGATACAAGATAAGAGTCATGGATGTAGTGCATTTTTGTAAAGCAATCTACCGCTTACCGTAACTGGAAGTTATAAGGATTGTTTTCAGAAGTGTTGCAAAGTTCATGGGTTATTCCTGTAGTCAAGAAAGAATTTGTTCCTTCAAAAATTTGTTTGAAGTATAATACTGCTGGGCCCCTCGTAGGGTTGACAAAATGTTTGCGTGGCCACGCCCAAAGTCTATCTGGAATACATTCAGATGTTTTGGTAATTTTGTTCAATCAATAACAACGAGAAACAGAAACATTAATAAAGAGTGACTTAGATCCATTTCTTTATTAATAGAGTATTAGTAACAAAAGGATAATAATAATAATGATGAATCATTAAAGATTTTCCAGGAAATCTAGCTCGAGTCGGACTAGGGGCATTGGAGTGTTGCAAGACGCCAACCAATGTCATTTTACTATTAATAGTTAACCAAGTGGGAGTTGTTAGAAATGGTTAAAATATTAATACGTAAATGTCTAGTATCGAACCCGAGACCTCGGGATTGCACACATTACAAATGAGTATTAAGGAATAATAATAAATGTATTTTATATATTTATTATTAGCACGAGAACTTAACGACCGTTAGTGTTTTCCGTTAAATGACTAACGACCGTTAAACGCAAATTAGGAAAGAAGTGTTTGTGTATAATTAGGAAACAAAGGAAAAGATCTAGAACCCTCTTGGGCTATAGAGATCGACCGGCCTATGGGTTTAGTCGACCCATATGGTTGCTTTTCCTCCAAGATTTCTAACTAGTATATATACAAACACAAGGGTAATTGTTTGGTTAATCTTTTGTGCACACAATTATCCCTAAAGTCTTTTCTTTCCTCTTGGTTTGTTCTAGCCGATCGAACACCTTCTCAAAGGGTTGTTTGGATCGAAATTTTGTTAAACAAAATTGTTCTTGTGTTTTTACTTGCATAAACTTAATACGGTTTAATTTGTGTGTACAAGAACGAGGTAATAACTCACTATAGTTATTATCAAGAGATCGAATAACAAAACGGTAAGGGGTTATTCATTGATCTAGTTTATAACTTATTCAAGATTTGTTGAAGTGCATCGGGTACGTTTTCTATTTAATGTTTATGTTAATAATTATATGTTATACTTATTGTTACACGCTTCCGCTATATGTGTACTTTGATTATGGAGTTTTATGATTGTCATGCTATGAAAATTCCAACACAAGGAATGGGCCAAAATTAGTGGAATTATGATATCAACTGAATTCAATGTATTCTTATCTTTATTTGGCCGAAAATCTTGAGTTGGTTACAAATACATGTCGCCCAAAATGACTATGATTAGAGAACATTTATTTTGGTGATTTTAAATTATAGTGTAAAGTTTTATTTGCTAACTTTTATTAGGTAACTTAGTATTTTATTACTTTAAGTTAAGTTCAAATAATACTCACTTGTATGATTTTATAAATTCTTAAAATTTCAAAATTAGAGGGCATTTTGGTCATTTCAGATTATGTTAATTTTAGGGTTTTACAACTCTTCCCTTCTAAAAGAAAATTTCGTCCGCGAAATTGAAATACGAAATCGAAATGGAAATACGAAATCCAAAGCGGAATCAAAATGAATACGTATCAATTCACAATGAGAAATGTGGATAACTGGATCGTATCGAGTCTTCGGTCTCCCAAGTAGCCTCGCTCTCAGGATGATTCTTCCAAAGAATCTTTATGAATGGAATGGTTTTAGTTCTCATGACTCTTTCCTGACGCTCCAAAACGGCCTCAGGTTCTTCACTATACGAAAGATCTTCCCGAATCTGATCGAACGGGCAAGACACAACATGAAGCGGATGATAATTATACCACGAAGAAGCGACACATGAAAAACGTCATGCACATGCGATAATTGGGGAGGTAGCGCCAAACGATAAGATACCTCACCAACACGATCAAGAATCTTAAACGGACCGATATAACGTCGACTAAGCTTCCCTTTCATACCGAAATGCTTAACGCCTCTAAAAAAATAAACCTTCAAGAAAACACGATCACCAGAGTTAAACACAACATCACGACGATGACGGTCAACATAGTTCTTTTGCCTAGGGCGAGCTTCCTTCAACTTCTCTCTTCCCAAAGCCACCTTCTCATTAGTAATCCTAATTAATTCTGATCCCTCAATGAGTCGTTCCCCGACCTCATTCCAACAAACCGACGCTCTACAATTACGCCCATATAACATCTCAAATGGAGCCATCCTGATACTAGCGTGCCAACTATTATTGTAAGCAAACTCCACCAAACACAAGTAATCATCCCAGTGGCCTGTCCACTCTAAAGCACAAGACCTTAACATATCCACCAAGGTCTGAATTGTCCGCTCCGACTGTCCATCAGTCTGAGTATGAAAGGCCGTACTGAATTTAAGCCGTGTACCCCAAGCTTTATGTAACCCTTTCCAGAAACGAGACGTATAACGAGGATCACGATCGGACACAATAGAAGACGGCATACCATGTAACCAAACAATTTCCCGCTGAAAGACTTGAGCCAAACGACTCACAGAGTAATGAACGCGAATAGGGAGAAAATGCACAGATTTGGTCAGACGATCAACAACGATCCAAATCGCGTCATGCTTCCGAAGAGTACGAGGTAAACCGGTAACGAAGTCCATAGATATCTCGTCCCATTTCCATGTAGGAATGTCAAGAGGTAGCAAGAGACCACTTTCACGTTGATGTTCAATCTTGACCTGCTGACAAGTCATACATCTAGCCACATGCAAAGCTACATCCTGCTTCATCCCATTCCACCAAAAATGTTGCTTAAGATCATGGTACATCTTAGTCGAACCTGGATGAATAGAGAACGGAGAACTATGTGCCTCAGAAAGCACAGCTTCATGGAGAGTAGAATTATCTGGAACACATAGACGCTCACCATACCAAACAACACCATCCACATCCACACGAAAATCTGACTGTTTACCATCCTCAACATTCTGTACAATAGCCCGTAACTCACCATCATCTTTCTGAGCTTCCTTAATCCATAACATCAAATCAGACTCCACCTTCAAGCTAGCCCAAAAACCATCATGACCCCGAACACACAGCTCAACTTCCATAAGCTCTAAGTCATTAAGAATCCTCGTCTCAAAGTCAAGACTAGCAATCATTCCCGACTTACAACTCAAGGAATCTGCCACAACATTGGCTTTTCCAGGGTGATACTGAATATTAGTGTCATAGTCCTTCAACAACTCCAACCAACGTCTCTGTCGCATGTTCAATTCCTTCTGGGTAAAGATATACTTCAGGCTCTTATGGTCAATGAATATATCACAACTCTCACCATAAAGATAATGCCTCCAGATTTTTAAAGCGAAGACAACGGCAGCTAATTCAAGATCATGAGTAGGATAGTTCGCCTCATATGGTTTCAACTGTCTAGAAGCATATGCAATCACTTTCTCATGCTGCATCAAAACACAACCCAAACCCTTCTTCGAAGCATCACTGTAGATTTGAGAACCTCCTAAACCTGATGGTAGAGTAAGAATCGACGCAGAAACCAGTCACTTCTTCAACTCTTCGAAACTAGCTTCTCTCTCGTCGGTCCATACAAACTTCTCTCCCTTGCGCATAAGCTGAGTCAATGGTAACGACAAATGAGAAAAACCCTCAACAAATCTCCTGTAATAACCAGCCAGTCCAAGAAAACTCCTGATCTCAGTCACATTGGTCGGTCTTGGCCACTTAGTGATAGCCTCAACCTTAGCCGGATCCATGGTGATACCATCTGTGAAAACGACATGACCTAAGAATGCAACTTGTCCTAACCAGAACTCGCATTTGGAAAACTTGGCATACAACTTCTTGTGCCTCAAAGTCTCCAAAACAACACGGAGATGGTGCTCATGCTCCTCCTTAGTCTTAGAGTAAACCAAGATGTCGTCAATGAACACGATTACGAACTTATCTAAGTATTCGTGAAAAATCCGATTCATCAAATCCATGAAAACAGCTGGAGCATTCGTCAACCCAAATGGCATAACCAAGAACTCATAGTGGCCATATCTAGTACGGAACGCGGTCTTAGGAATATCATGCTCCTTCACACGAGGCTGGTGATATCCAGACCTCAAATCGATCTTGGAAAATAATTTCGCTCCCTGAAGTTGATCAAACAAATCATCGATACGGGGAAGCGGATAACGATTTTGAATAGTGATACGGTTAAGTTCGCGGTAGTCGATACATAATCTCATGCTACCGTCCTTCTTCTTAACAAATAACACCGGAGCACCTCACGGAGAAACACTGGGACGGATAGAACCAGATTCAAGCAATTCCTGCAACTGCTCTTTCAATTCCTTCAATTCAACAGGAGCCATACGATAAGGAGCCTTAGAGATGGGTTCAGCACCCGGAATTAAATCAATCGAGAATTCAACCTCACGCTCAGGCGGCATGCCTGGGAGTTCATCAGGAAATACATCTGGGAATTCACGAACAACCGAAAGGCTCTCAATACTAGGAATCTCCAAAGATGAATCCTTAATCGAAGCTAGAAAACCTTCACAACCATGTGTTAGTAAAGAATGAGCTTTCATAGCGGATATGATCTTAATAGGTTTACCAAGCCGAGAACCTTGGTAAACAAATTCAGGATTACAAGGATCACCAAAAATCACACGTCTGGTATGGCAGTCAATCGTAGCTCGATGCTCCGATAACCAATCCATACCCAAAATTACATCAAAGTCATACATATCAAGAGGAAGAAGATTTGCAGAGTGAACTCTATCGTAGAAACGAAGAGGCCAATTCACGTATTCATGAGTAATGGTCACGGAATTTTTCATTGGTGTTGAAATAGATAAAGCATAGTTTAATGGTATTGCGGTTGTATTAATGTGTTTAGCAGATGTAGAAGATATCACAGAATGCGTAGCACCAGCATCAAATAATGCAAAAATTGGAAGATCAAATAAATATAGCATACCCGAGACAGTTCCAGAAGTACCCGCAGCCTGATCCCTGGTTAGTGCAAAAACTCGACCCTTAAAAGCCTGCTGCCCACCATTTCCATTCCCACGGTTGGTGCCAGTCGCCTTCGAACATTCCCTAGCCCGATGTCCAATCTCACCACAATTAAAACAGGCACCAGTCACCCTATAACAAGTATGACCAGGATGAGTTTTCCCACACTCAACACAAATAGGAGGAGGTGGAAGCTGTTCCCCCACATTCCTCTGCCCTGCTGAAGAAGTAGTACCACGATTACCCTGCTGAATACCACGACTCTGCTGACCCCTGAACTGTTGGTCACAGCCTGACCGCTGATTCTGCCCACTGTTGTTGTTACCACGCCTGTCATTACCCCGAAACTCATTACCCCTCGGAGTAGCATTCCTCTGACTATTACCCTGAACCTGCTGATGATCACTCTCATGAGCCCTCTTCACTCCACGTCTAGACCTCTCTTGCATTAACTCCTTATTACGGACCGCATTGACAACTTGTGCCACATCAGTAAAATCAGTATTTAGAACATATTCAAGCAACTCATCACGTAACCCCCACTTAAAATGCATAGCCTGCTCCTACGGAGTCCCAGCCTTCGTACCCAAGAAACCTGCAAGTCTCACAAACCTCTTCATATACTCCGCACTCGACTCCCTATCCAACTGGAAAATATGATGATAGTCATGCTCAAACTTCTGTTTCTCCGACCTAGGAAAGTACTGAAGAAAGAATATCTCCCGAAACTCAGCCCATGATAACCGAGCAACAAACTCATCACCTCCCTTAGCCATCCGATACGCCTTCCAGTAACTGAGGGCATCTCCCTCAAATTTGTAACTAGCCAAACGCGCTGATGCGTGGTTTTGTAACCTTACAACAGGTTTTACCTCTCGAGGGATCTCAAGAGGCTTACAACCCCACCAGGCAGTGTACCTGACCGATGTAGTATAGTGTAGTGGTAAGTACGGGGGATTGATCATTCTCCACAGGGAATAGTGTTCGTTAGGTATGAAAGGCTACTCTAATTAGGTCTAAGGATTGAGGAAGATTCTTTTTGTATTTTTATATTTTTTATGAAAGCAAGTAAAATCTCGGTTTTGAAGGAGTGGGCAGAATTAGTTGCTAGTCAACTAACCCAAATTACTACAAATGCAAATAAAATAAAATAACAAAAATGAAAAGTGGTGAGAAACTTATGTGTAGAGAAATGTGTTTACTTAGATTTCCTTACTCCCTAACTATCTTTTACCGGTTAATTAGTGTGTATTAGTTGCGTGGATGACGGGTGTATTCCTTAATACCATTCGTGGGGTGGCGTACTTACTTCCCCAAACTCTACAAGCTCCTACTTCACTCCTATGTCGAGCCGGCTAGGAAGCTCCTAACATGGGATCACTAGAATTCGCTTGTGCATTAAATACAACCATAAAAACCTTTAGTACGCGTTTGGTTCATGTTTCTTAAGACGTTCAAGCAAGTTACCGAATAGGAAGTTAGCCAGTTTTCTTAAGCCTAACATAGATAAACAATCATCCAATACAACTAACAACACACTAACAACCAATAATCAATAGCTAGGTTTCATTAGATCTAAGCAAACACAAGATAAAATTAGCCTAACATGTTAAACAAAAGACAAGCATAAGATAGAATCAAACAACACATAGACATATTGAATGATTAATTGATAACTTATCTTTCAATGAAACATGGAAGATCTCAAGGCTAAAAGCCCTGAAAAAGTAGCTAAAATCGTCTTAGGGTTTTATCCCAAAATTCCACACACTAAGCTCTCCCTTAATGACAAAAAATTAGAAAACTATATATAGACTTTTGCATCTGACGGCGTCACCTTATGGATTGTGACGCCGTCACCTCGCCGCTTTTAGGGTTCTCGGATGACCATCTTGACGCCGTCCCTCTTTAATTCTCCAAAATCCGTTCTGGCCTATCAAGGCTTGACGCCCTCACCTCTTGAACGTGACGCCGTCCCCTTATGAATTAAGCCGTGACGCCCTTGATTTAGTTAAAGCGTGACGCCGTCAGAATTCACATGCTAACTCACTGGCCCGTCATGAGTAAATTTCACATCCCACTTTTCTTGCCAAGGCATGACGCCGTCAAGAGATGATTCTGACGCCGTCAAAGGTAAATTTCAGCCGATTTTGAGACTTTGTCGTATTCTTCACTTTAATGCTCCAAAAACGTCCAAAATGCCTCCTTTTCCAGATTTCTCCTCAAAAGTACCTAAAATGACAAAAGGAACGATTTAGGGCGATATTTGATCAAATAAATACGATTTCGGGCTTAAATGACCCCTTAAAAGCGGTACACTTTTCGCTTCATCAAATACCCTTACACTTGAGATTTGCTTGTCCTCAAGCAAATGCGCTTTTATTCTAATCAAAATACAAGTTAGGGGTCATTTAATGCTAACATAAAAGTAATTACAACAAATAATCGTTCCACTTCAATCATAATAAGCACGGAGATTACATACTAGCACCTCACAAGTAGTGTTTAGATACTCACATCTCTCAAGTGTCATCAAAATAAATCTCATAAATGAAAACGGAAAATATCTCTCACTACCTGTCATAGCAAATAGATTACCATAGGCTTGGGAAAGGATCGAAAACCTCCTCCACTAGGCGTAAGCACCAAAGATAAACTATCAAAGGGCTTTTAAATGGGTTGTAATGTTAGGTGTAGGGAAAAGGAAAACACGGTTTGGTTGGATAAAGGATATTTTACTGGTGGCGAGTTAAAAATCTTGGTCAATTACATGTACTATACAATGTTGCTAAGCCAAGACTAGACTCGATCTTAAGCTAGAAACGAAATAACAAAATAACAAAAACATAAAACAAACATAAAATAAAACGGGATGGTAGTCCGTATGTTTTTTCTATTTTTCATTTTCTCATTTTTTTGTATTTTTCTTGATTTTTCGATTTTTTTTTTTTTTTTTGTTTTTTTTTTTTTTTTTTTTTTTTTTTTTTGCATACACTTTTGCCCTACCATCCAAAATAATACATCATAGGGGCATTGCATTCCCCTTACACTTGAATTTTTACATAACTTTACAAATACTAATCTAATGACTCGAATTAAGATAATTGAAAAACTTGGAGTACTTTTAAAACATTTAGCACATATGGGGGTAATAAATGATGTTCTTCCCCATTACTCCATTACACTAGTACTTTACCCATGAGTCCCAATCGTCCCAAAACAATATGTACAAGGATATGACTCGACTTAGCAACCATGTAATCAACTAGATAATTAACTTGGGTTTAAACAAATGTTGTAACAATAATGCACTAAAGATGAGTGCATACAAGGTAGGCTAAGGCGATTTGGGTGTACATTTAAGTGGGGTGTAACAAATTCTTCCTTTAAGTAAAATGCTTAAAGGTCGAAACGAAAAGATAGGCTCTGAGGGGTGTACTAGGGGTATCGTGTACTAAAAATGAGTACAACGCAAAGGGTGTGGGAGAATTACTTGACCAATGTAGCCAAAGTAATTATAACAAAAACACAGGTGTAAAACAATGGGTTAATCCTAATGCCTTTTATCATGTAGTAAATCTAACTACACGAATGTAGTCTCACTTGTGGCCTTGGAATGGTCCTAACGCAAGTTCTAGAATCTAAGTGCTACCGGTACACACATCATAGCATAAATGCTTTTCCTACCAATTCTAGGGGCGAACCTCACATATTTGGGGGTGGAAAATTTTTTAGTGGTACGGTTTTTGTGCTAGTCATATAACTCCTATCCGTGAGACGCTCATTAAGATCAAAGTTTCACTCCTATATGTTGTAAAAAATTTTAAATTTGGCACTAAAATTACCTTAACAAGTATTTCTCTCAGTTTTATTACACATCTACTATTAAACAAACAAAAATCAAGCGCAATTGTATTCTCTAAAATCGTACTTTTACCCTCCCCTTACACTTAAGATGAACATTGTCCCCAATGTTCAAATAACAAGATGTAAAAGCATAAAGTAAAAGAATGAAATCAAATACTCCCCTGATTCGCTCGTTGGATAATGAAATTACACGGTTAAATCTTCCTCCAAAGAGAATGTTGAAGCTCCATGACTAATGCATCGCCATAAGCTTGATTCCATAAACATCTCCTTGTCCAAAATAACCTGTTAAGCCTGAGAAAACAAACACGAAAACCTGCATAACATCGGCGGGATAAAATCTATATATAAGGATATAATGCTTGTGGAATGATAATTTTTGCAGATTCCTGGAGATTATAAGTTGGAGATTTTAATAAAAACTTTTTATGAAAACAAAACCTTCAAAAATTTCTGGAAATTAAATCTGACGCCGTCAGGTTATAACCCCTGACGCCGTCAGAAATGACCTGACAAAAATTTTCATTTTAAGTTTCCGGAAAATTTCTGGAAAAACCTTTACCTTACTTCCTGGAAATCCTGCAAAACATCACTATGACTCGATACAAGCATTTGACTCAAACAAACACTAATATGTATGCTATTTTATTATTATTACGATTCATGTTCATTTGTGTTCTAATAAACCGATTTAGATTTCCCTTACACTTAACTTTTGCAAAATACCTTTATATGTAGTTAAGACGAAGTTAAAAACAAAATAAAGCATTTTCACAAATTAGTTTTGAACATGAATCAATAATAATAAAATTTAAACATACATACGGAAACAAATAAAATCAAACAAACAAATAAATAAACACACAAAGCAAATAAATAAAGCTCGGGTTGCCTCCCAAGAAGCGCTTGTTTTTGTTCGAGTCATGAGCCTGACTCTACCCTTATTTAACGGATAAAGGAGAGGTTTTTCCTACACTTAAGATTAAGTGTGGGTGATAGTAGCGATACACACCAACTTGGTAGGAGTATGCCACGTGAGGAAAGAGTGGTGGATGAATTATATGCTCAAAGGGGTGTGCTCCTTTCATCATAACCTTACCTAGTTCACTTTGGTCAGTGGGTGATTTTGAGTTTCCTCCTAAAAAGGGATCATCTTCTATCAACTTCGAGAGATTCCTAGTTGGGAATCCATCTTGACCTAATAAACCCGGTTTAAACCCATAATGTTTCTTGTGATCAATCATGAATGGGTGATGTAAGTATGTAAGGTCACAGTTCACTTCTATATTAGCTTCCACTCCACATGGCCTAGAGTCTACTACCTTTATCTTAACATTACCCGGACTACATGGTTTGATGGGTGGATCGGGACCTAATTCAATTCCTAAGTTCACATCTAAGGATGTAAGATTAGGTAACGGTTTTGGTTTAGGCTCCGGTTCATCAAAACTAGGAACTTCCATAGAACTAAAAGAAAGGTTATGACTACAAGTATTCAAACCTATTTCTTCTAGTTGTGTTTGGTCCAAGGGTTCTACCTCTATTGGGGTTCCTATAGTCTCTTCTACTTCTTTCGGGTAAGTCACGGGCGGTGTGTGTGCCTCAAATGATGGTAGGACTTGTGGGGTACTTGGTGAGCTTATGTTACTTACCTCATCATTCCTTGTGTCAAGATCACCTATATCCTCATCATGTGTTTTAGTAGGATCTAACCCTAACATTTTCCCAAGTATCTCAAGTGCTTCTCTAGGCATCTTAACTTCTATATCCGAATCATAAGGATCATCCTCAATATTATGACTGCTATATTCAAATTGCCCAAAAGATTCATCATCTGTTTCTTGAGATTCATCATCATCGATCAT
Source organism: Artemisia tridentata subsp. tridentata (assembly GCA_021014915.2). Taxonomy (NCBI): domain Eukaryota; kingdom Viridiplantae; phylum Streptophyta; class Magnoliopsida; order Asterales; family Asteraceae; genus Artemisia; species Artemisia tridentata. The sequence continues at coordinate 269,305,822 of CP139503.1, forward strand.
AAAACCTAGGTCTTTTTTATCAATGTGATCATGTTCGGCTAAATCCTCCATCACATCAAGGTCACCTATGTGTTTGTTTTGTACTATGGCATTACATGACAACCACTTAGGTATCTCAACACTAATGTATTCATCCCCAAACAAACTTGTTTCATGATCCAGGAATTTTATATTCAATTGACTTGTACTAACGTTTGTTGGGTTGTCTACCCTATAATAATATTGGGCACAATCTTCTATGGCATCCCATGCTTCTTCAGCACTTAATTCCCTAAAGTCCCCATTGGCAAAATCCTCAATGCGCATTTGGTCATATTGGCCAACACGATAGTAAAAGGTTCGGGTTAGGGATGCTAAAGCGAAACTATGATGAGGGAATTTTCGGAGTAAATTTCTAAAACGAGTCCATGCATCATATATGGGTTCATCTCGATATTGTTTGAAATTCGAGATGTCAATAGGGTAGAATGGCCTTTGTGGTTGGTGGTATGGTGGATTCGCGTACTCCATAATGGTGAACGGAAGAGTCAATGGAAATTACGAACAAACACACAAAGAAAAAGATAGACTAAAGAAAACCTAGAAAAATAAAATAAAAATCTCACTAGAAAGGAATCTAGTGAGTAGACCTAATAGAAATAAAAATTCAACCTAAACAATAACTATTCCCCGGCAACGGCGCCAAAAACTTGATGCGTGGTTTTGTAACCTTACAACAGGTTTTACCTCTCGAGGGATCTCAAGAGGCTTACAACCCCACCAGGCAGTGTACCTGACCGATGTAGTATAGTGTAGTGGTAAGTACGGGGGATTGATCGTTCTCCACAGGGAATAGTGTTCGTTAGGTATGAAAGGCTACTCTAATTAGGTCTAAGGATTGAGGAAGATTCTTTTTGTATTTTTATAATTTTTATGAAAGCAAGTAAAATCTCGGTTTTGAAGGAGTGGGCGGAATTAGTTGCTAGTCAACTAACCCAAATTACTACAAATGCAAATAAAATAAAATAACAAAAATAAAAAGTGGTGAGAAACTTATGTGTAGAGAAATGTGTTTACTTAGATTTCCTTACTCCCTAACTATCTTTTACCGGTTAATTAGTGTGTATTAGTTGCGTGGATGACGGGTGTATTCCTTAATACCATTCGTGGGGTGGCGTACTTACTTCCCCAAACTCTACAAGCTCCTACTTCACTCCTATGTCGAGCCGGCTAGGAAGCTCCTAACATGGGATCACTAGAATTCGCTTGTGCATTAAATACAACCATAAAAACCTTTAGTACGCGTTTGGTTCATGTTTCTTAAGACGTTCAAGCAAGTTACCGAATAGGAAGTTAGCCAGTTTTCTTAAGCCTAACATAGATAAACAATCATCCAATACAACTAACAACACACTAACAACCAATAATCAATAGCTAGGTTTCATTAGATCTAAGCAAACACAAGATAAAATTAGCCTAACATGTTAAACAAAAGACAAGCATAAGATAGAATCAAACAACACATAGACATATTGAATGATTAATTGATAACTTATCTTTCAATGAAACATGGAAGATCTCAAGGCTAAAAGCCCTGAAAAAGTAGCTAAAATTGTCTTAGGGTTTTATCCCAAAATTCCACACACTAAGCTCTCCCTTAATGACAAAAAATTAGAAAACTATATATAGACTTTTGCATCTGACGGCGTCACCTTATGGATTGTGACGCCGTCACCTCGCCGCTTTTAGGGTTCTCGGATGACCATCTTGACGCCGTCCCTCTTTAATTCTCCAAAATCCGTTCTGGCCTATCAAGGCTTGACGCCCTCACCTCTTGAACGTGATGCCGTCCCCTTATGAATTAAGCCGTGACGCCCTTGATTTAGTTAAAGCGTGACGCCGTCAGAATTCACATGCTAACTCACTGGCCCGTCATGAGTAAATTTCACATCCCACTTTTCTTGCCAAGGCATGACGCCGTCAAGAGATGATTCTGACGCCGTCAAAGGTAAATTTCAGCCGATTTTGAGACTTTGTCGTATTCTTCACTTTAATGCTCCAAAAACGTCCAAAATGCCTCCTTTTCCAGATTTCTCCTCAAAAGTACCTAAAATGACAAAAGGAACGATTTAGGGCGATATTTGATCAAATAAATACGATTTCGGGCTTAAATGACCCCTTAAAAGCGGTACACTTTTCGCTTCATCACGCGCCTTAAACCCATCGTCACAACCAAGTACCTCGAATATCTTCTCAATGTGAGATATCCAATTCTCCGCCTCCACAGGAGAAGTAGCAGCACTGAACGAACGTGGTTTCTGCTTAACAAAACGCTCCAACCACACATGAATCGACACTGGTGGAGCATCACCACCACCACCGCCATTACCACTACCACCGCCATTACCACTACCACTAGCGGTGTTCCTCCTAATCTCGTCCGTGATGCGTGCAGTCAAACCGGGAAGTAACGCATCAATAGCCCGCTGCACCGTTGCATCAAGAGCAGCATCAGAGAGATCGAGTCAAAATGTGAAGAGAGAGATCGCGTCAAACGAAAAGCCTAGTGTCTACCCAATATCCTCACAGGTCATTTCTAAGGTTCTACAGGTCAAACCCAGCTCTCTGATACCATAACTGTAACACCCCGACCCGACAAGGCCAAGATATCACATTATGGTGTCATACAAAGCATACATTACGCAAGCGAAAGTCTTTTAAATAAATAACCAAGTCTCAAACATCAAGACTGGTATCAAAAGATAATCCCAAATGCATAGTGGGTTAACCAAACAAACCAAAGTAAAACGATAATATTCAAAGTACTGAAATAAATGAAAGTCCGAAACAATGGACAACGAAATGATAAATAAATAGGTCTCTAAGTCCTATGCTCTCTCATTCCCAAGCCCGTCGCCCCGCTTATTACGCGCCGCATAAGAAAACAAAACATGCGGCTGAGCTTAAAAAGCCCAGTGAACAGATATATATAACATAACATAACGGTAAATAAGCATAAGCAACGAAGAAATAAGAATAACAAACGAAAAGCATAATCACGCAAGTCATACAAATTTTAAAGAGAACTAAAAATCAAGAGTACATGAGAACTGAATAAGAAACGAAACAAGAAATGAAATGAAAACAATGAAAAGGTTCATATAAGGATGTGCCATAAGAACTACATATCATAATCCATCAAATCATACTAAAGCAATACAAGTATACGAAGAGGGGAGACCTCTAAGTAAATAAAAGTGTGAGAAGGAGTGTAAGGCACACACCACCTGGTCACCATAATCACATATACATAAAACCTAGGATGCATCCATACGCTCCCTAACATAAGTATGTATGTCAGTACTAGACTGGTCACACATATAAAGTTGGCCAATAGTGCATGAAAAATCATAACATAAGGGGGAACGCCGTAGATCTATCACACCTCTACGGGAGTGTCATGCCTAGGGTGCCATCCAAGACATGGTCATGGTACCTCTACAAATAGGTTAGCACAGGCACAGATCTATCATAGCATACATCAATTATAATCTAGCATGGCAAGAGAAACAAAATAGTAACTCAATAAGCATGGAAAACATAAGCATAGCATGGCAGAGACATTTAAATAAATGTTAGAATGAATAAATAGGAATGACAATCATACAATGAAAGTCATGAGTCAAATAAGGGAATCATATCAGGCATAGGATCAATGGAAATATCCCTACTGAAAAGGGAAAGAATATCTGTACCTTATCAAAGCACACAAATCAACGCAATGAACTAAATGGAAGCAGAGGATCACTCCTTCTTCACCCGATCTACAATAGTCATAAGTTCACTTATAAGTTTCTTAATCATAAAGGTTTCATTTTAGCTTTCTTTCCATTTTAGGCAACTTTCCATATTTAGTAAGTTTCCGCTTTAAGTAGGTTAACAATTTTAAGTAACTTTCTATTTTTAGCAGGTTTCCCGAATTAGTAAGTTTCCATATTTAGAAGGTTTCCATATTTAGTATCTTAGGGTTAATTATATCTTACTTAGGGTTTATAATGAAAGTTTAACATTTAATACCTGTATTAATCATGTCATAGGCCAAATTAGGTTATGAAGAATTAAGGTATCTTATTTACACATTTAAAGGTCATATTAATGATAAAGTACCGTTAGGTTAAAGCATATTAGTAACAATTAGGTTTAAAACTCTTATTTAGCCCTTTTAGAATTTTATCAGCTTTTAATCATTAACAGGTCACAACTATACGAAATTTTCGACTACATCAGGACTCAAAGATACATTCCACAAAAATTCACACAGGTACTTTAATGTCTTAAGGACTCACACGAATTTTCTCAGAATTTATTAATTAGTTAAACTCCACAAGAAAAATACTTTAACACAGACTACCCAGAAAACGTGTTTGCTGTAGCACCCAGAAAGTAACCACTTGGTTTACCCACCAACACCTCCAGGAAAAATCTACAAAAATTCATGACACTACGACACATATAGGAGTTACATACTGGAAAATTTCATGACCTAACTCCTCATGGTTTGAAAATGAAAAATTGGCCAAGTGGATTGATTTCAAGACACCCAAAATACGATTTGACACCTAAACTTGTAAAATCAAAAAGTATATCTTCCCGAGCTCTAAAAATTACAAGGCTTATATATCCAGAAATCTCTTTTCTTAAACTTAATTTTAGACCCAAAAATCATTCAAAAATACGTATATATCATCAAGATCCATTCAAATCAATTCGGCCTCTTTTCCTGGACAGTAAACTGAGTTCATAATTTTATGTGATCCATTTTAGTTTTCTCATTCCCATGACTTATATATTGGTACTAGTCAATTATGTATGATTCAAAACAATTATAGGTCGACTCTTAAGTGGTGTGGACATGTACATACAATTCGAAACATCATAATATCATTAGGTCGATTACATAGGGCTTTTCAAATTCATTATTTTATGTGGTATAGATATGATTTTATGTGTCTTTTCTTTCTATTATTTCATGTGTATAATTCAACAAGAAGAACAAGTAGGGAACAAGAATCAAACAAGAAAGATTGTATTGAACAAGGATTGATACGATTACCCTTGTAGCGTGATCAAAGGAAGAGGAAGAACAATGATCGAACCACAGAAAATTCCCAACCGAATGAAACCCTAACAACTTCCTTCGAACAGCCCTAAACCCACGATCAAGAATCCACATGAACTAGAGAACAATGCACGTCTAGAAGTCACAACAACACCTCCCTTTTTTTGCTTGCCTTAGGATCGAACAGCATGAATGAAAAGAAGTAGCAGCTGGTTGAAACTTTGGAATGGTTTTAGGGTTTTTGCATAGTGGAGAGGAAAAGAAAATATTCGGTATTAGTGGGATGGACAACCGTGTTTTTGGATTTTGGGTTAAACAAGGAATGGGCCAAAATTAGTGGAATTAAGATATCAACTGAATTCAATGTATTCTTATCTTTATTTGGCCGAAAATCTTGAGTTGGTTACAAATACATGTCGCCCAAAATGACTATGATTAGAGAACATTTATTTTGGTGATTTTAAATTATAGTGTAAAGTTTTATTTGCTAACTTTTATTAGGTAACTTAGTATTTTATTACTTTAAGTTAAGTTCAAATAATACTCACTTGTATGATTTTATAAATTCTTAAAATTTCAAAATTAGAGGGCATTTTGGTCATTTCAGATTATGTTAATTTTAGGGTTTTACACTTGTAAACAATGAATTGTTTTCCTATTGCCCTATAAACTAATTCACGAATTTATTTACAAACTATATTATTGGCATGTAGTAAACTAATTCGCTACCTGACTACTATTTCATAAACCAACAAATGACTTCACTAGCTTTTTGTAAACTATGTTACAACTATCCTACAAGTTTTACTAACACCTTATAAACTATTTTACTCCTCTGTGGAATGCTTTAGCCACTGTCTATTAAAGCAATAAGACTGCGTTACTAGTACTCTACAAACTATTTAACGGTTATTTCACAAATTATTTTGCTATCACCCTATGAACTACTTTGCTACTATTTGGCCAAAAAAAATAATAATAAAAAAATAAATAAATAATTATTTCCTTATTATCCTACAAATTATTTCACAAACCGTTTTACAAAGTATTATGTAATCACCCCCTGAACTTTTTACCTCCTTGAAAAGTATTTTATGTTGTAACCTCGCAAAAATAAAGACCATATATTTTTCTAATAACTAAACTCATCATTGCATTGTTGGACCTTAATTATACAAAGCCTAATCACCTATGTATAATTCAAGTAGAATTATGTTATAATAAGAATGGTTGCCTAAAATTTTATCAAAGTCAAATTTTCTATTTCCATTCTCGAGAAATCACAAACTTACGTGAATAGACAAAAGAAGTGCAACTTAAGGGTATTAATACTAGTAAACACATTAACCAGACAAACTTCTACCTAACCTTGTCACATAAATTCCACCTTGTCTCGCATCACGTTCCAATTCGAGAGGTCAAGTTACACCACTAACCATCAAAGGGCAACCTAGTAACCAACGTAGCCACAATCAACGGGATTACCTATGATTATGACCATAAGAATCCATACGAAACTTAACCTTATGACATCTCACTTTACTTCACATCTTCCGATTTTGAAAATTCCACCGTTAAACAGACAACCTCTAAATTCGATAACTACCGAATAACTTATAACCCCAAGGGTGACTAAGACATACCATCACTTTATAAATCGGTGCCAATCATGATGATGATTACATTCAGTCCTTTAATCGAAACCGTACCTTCCGCATTGAACTATTGATCCCAAACACACGAGCTTGTATTAGAAACTTTGAGATTACTAAAGAGTATGCGGAATCTACTCTTTAATACTTAGAAGAATATTAATGTAACAGTGAACTCTATGAACAATCTAAAACGGTATAAACAATAATTTACTAAAAAGCTTCAATATTATTATGATCAATAATACGAGTACTCTGTGTAGTTCTCGGGTTTACAAACAACCTTGAAGCTATGAATAATACCTCTTATCAGATTATAACCTAGGACCTCCTTTTATACACTAAGGATTCCTTTACAAGATAACTACAAATCTTCTAAACTATTAAACTTATACGTATCTTTCTAACCAAATAGAATATACACAAAATATCTTGATACATATCACTTCACACGTCTTTATCTTCTTAGTAGTACTATCTTCATCAGCAGTCTTCAGCAGTATTAAGTTAGTCTGGCAGTACTAACTTATTACTCTAGCAGTACTAATTGATTAGTACTGGTAGTTATATCTTGAGCAGTACTAACTGTTTTGGCTTGACAGTACTAAGTGTTCAGACATTTAATTCCCAACAATCCTCCCCTAAACTTGTAATTTACCTCCAAATCATCAAGTTTCTTTTGAGAGGATTCTTCCAAACACTTCATCTTTCAGCCTGCATAAATATCTTCCTCAGTAGTTCTCTGGCCATATCAGTATACTCATCCACATCAAGCTTTGCAGCCAACATCAGTGTGAGTGTTCCCCTGGACAAAGGATAGTCTTTCTCCACAAGCATGTATATATCTGTTCCAGCCTTTGTAGATACATGATGAACTGCACATGAGTTGTACAGAGTCCATGTCAAACCTTGACTACCAGCCTGAAACTTCCACATCTCATCACCTTCATCTGGCTCAAAAATCCTTTTCAATTCTACCCATAACATTCTTTTTTTATCAAGACTTACCTGACCTTGAACCCTCTTGTTGACCTTCTCTGATGGCTCAGACTCTTGCATAATACTTTTTCCTTTATCAGCGACACTGGCAGTACTAACTAATGCACCAGCAGTACTAACTGGCTCAATAGTACTAACCTCTTCTTGAGCAGTAGAAACATCTTTAGCAGTATCTTCAAACCCAATATCTTGCTCATGCCTCCCCTGAATATCTTCATCTTCTTTAACCAATGTGATGTTCGCATCTTCATGAATTTCAGCAATTTTCCTCTTCTGTTTGGAAGGATCCTACAAATCATCATCTGAAACATCTTCTTCACTACCAGACTCCACAATATTTGCTCTTCTCTTAGCTTTGCTGGTCTTGATCTTTTGTTCTAACTTCTTCACCTTTTTTATCAGTTTGGTATAAGTAGCTCCATATAATTGCTTTGTTTGCTTTAACTCCAGCTCCAAGCTAGTAACTCTGTTTGACAATTATGTACATAGTTCCATCAATTCCTTGAGTTTCAGGCTGCCCTCATCACTTTCAAGTGTATTAACTCTTAGGAGAGGTGAATCATGGGGCATGTAAGACTCAGCCTCAACCCTAGGTTGATCAGCTGAGCCCCCTATAGTATCATGTTTGATGGGGTGTCCATCACCTGAATCAATCGCATGAGAACTTGACTCATTAGATGTTGCCATGGGTTGGGTCTTACTTATGTTACCACTGGCATGTCTAGCTTCTAAACCAGAGATAGTAGTGGCAGCCCTCACCATTCTGTCACCCTCTACATTGACAGCCTCATCTGTTACATTGGTATGAGTAGGAGATCTGGGCTGAGGAACCACAAAATCCTGTCTGATTCTCCTCCTATATGTTTGTGTTATTTGAGGTTGTGAGGAAGATGGAGCACAAATGGGTGTTTGATGGGACTCAACTGGGATTGTTGATCCTTCACCCTGAATGTTTTGATCCTGAAGAAGCATTTCTGAAAATAGTCGTACTTCTATCCCAGAATAACCCTTAGAACTCATCTTCATATTACTAAAAAGCTTTTGAGTAAGGGTAGGAGTTTTATAAACAGTTTTGTGAGATAGAAGCAGATTTTTGTGCTTATTCAAAAACAGTTGAATAAATCTTGGATACAATAAAAATTTGTATTTGCTATCCAAGTTTTTCACCATACCATCAAAAATCAATTTAGAAAAATTAAAAGTTCTGTTTGTAGCCAAGCAAATAATAGAAGTTTCTATATCGCTGCTAAATTATTCCCAAGCAATTTTCTTAGAACTTATACAATGCAAGATGGTATGAATGAGAAATCTCCATTGAGGGGAAAACTGTCCTTTTTGAAAAGTTAATTTATCAGAAGTTCTGACATATCCCATCAAGGAGAGGTTTTCAAAAATTTCAGTATTAGGCAAAGAACTAATACCATCATCATCTGCTAGTTTGAGATGCCTCCTAACAGATGACTCAGTAATAGTCATGAATTTGCCATCAATTGTAGCAATTAACTCTTGTTCTCCATTATCAAGTGTTCTAGCAGTAGCAGTCTGCCAAAACTATTTGATTAGAGAAATATAAATAGTAGGATTCTCTGTTAGAGCATACCTTATGTGAGAGGCATTGAGAAAATCCACTATCTGGTGAAACCTTTGACTTCCCTCAGGTTTCTGCAAGTAGGCGACCATGTTATGTTTATTAAAAAATTCCAAATTCGCCATTGAGATTGTTTGAAAAAGAAAAGTGTGATTAGAGTTCTGGGTTATGTTCTTTGATGAGAGAAAGTGTGTTTGGTAAAGTCAATTTAGATTATTATGAGGGCACTTAGGGTTTCGATTGGACCAACTTAAGAAATTGTTTCTTTATCGTGAAGAAATCTTTTAAGTTAAAGAAATGATGTGAATTATCCAATTTAGGAAATCTATAAGCAAGGTAAGTAACGAAAATCTCTCAACGGCTATTATTAACAAAAAATGGTTACTCCCAAACAGCACTAACAGTTACCTAGCAGTACTAAGTTTTGCCCACCAGTACAAACTTTTGCCTAGCAGTACTAACTTTTACAAAAACTTTTTCTCAGCAGTACTAACCCAATTTTCTTAAAAACAATACTGCACTCAAACTTATTGAAGGGATTAAGTGTAAAGGAAGACACTTAATCATTTGCGGTTGAATTTAACCTCTGGTTGTGTGAGAACCAATGTTTTCAGTATAAATATTGCCTGTGATCAGATAGACTCATTAAAAGAGTTTTCTTGATAGGGTTTCCAGCTCGTGGCCGGTGTTACCTCTAACACAGATGTATTAGATTCACTTTTGCTTGTTGTTCTCTAAAGCAGATGTCCTTACACTAACACACTATCAAATGATAGAATGGTAAAGAGTGAGTTAGATCAGTTACTGTAACACCCCCAAAATTTAACAGTCGCGGAAGCATACAGAACCTTGAGGGTGATACTTGCGAATTGGAAATCACAACACAAGGTAAACAAAGAACGGAATACATACTCCATTTTAAAATATATCAAATCAATATTTAGAGATTACAAAAGATGATTCATTGTTTAGAAAAGTAGACCCATTAGTTTCAGTGGTCCCACATAAAAACAAGTCTTAATTATGTCTGCCAATTCTTTTGAAAAAAGGGTTATGACCCTTGCCTTGCCGAATCCTTGCCATAAACAATCAAATTACACACCAGAGAAAAATATGCTAAAAGTCAGCAAGAAGCTGGTGAGTTCATAGGTTTAAGTTAAAGTAGTAAATAATAAATTTGGACCAATAGTTTTGTGTAGGATCATTACAACGCATATAATGTCATAAAAAATAGTCTATCTCGCTAGCTCTAAGTTAATGCAACCGAAGCTCGACAGTTTAGTGCGCTAATCTGTAGCACATAAATAATAGTCAAGGGGCCCTTAGCGAGTGTTTAACCCAATACACTCGTAGTCCGACTTGCTATACACTCACATTGACCTGTCTGGCCAACCGAACGAGGGAGTCACCCTAATAGATCTATCTTAAGCAATCGCGCTTCCCAAAGCGAACTAACGGCTCATGAAAATGGGCATGATAGTGGGTTCTAGGGCTTAGGCTAACTATACAATAGTTTTGAGAAAATTTAATTGTATTGTGGTCCATAAATAATTTGCATGTTTCTCACCCCATATTTGTAAAATAAGCATAAGTAAAGTGGGGCTATAAACTCACCTTTAAAAGTCTGAACAGTGAATGTTGTGAATTTAAGGAATGTACGGCACCAACACGCAACCTAGATTAATAAGTCATGTTTTAGTTTCAAGTACTAAATTAAGTTTCTACAGAATTTAATTCAAATGTTTTTAAAGAGTTTATGTTGTTGTCGCTTGTGTGGAAGCAAGTGAGGTTATGAATAGATCCCTAAGTATTTGTAGGTATCGCTCTAAGAATGCTTAAATGTACGGCAGCGAAGATATGGAAGTCTTATAGGATTTTGATCGACGGAATTCGGAAAACGATGGAATGGATGAATTGAGAGCAAGAATATATATTATCGAAATATGAAATATTAAGGATGTGTAGTTTAGTCGTTAAAAATGTATAATTAGTTATATAGGCTTTAATATGTAATAAAATTACATGTAAATGATGTTTAGTATTTAAAGATTTTATGATTCTAGAAAATAATGTATAACGTTTGTATAATAAAGGTTTTGTTTACCTCGTTTAAATAAAATTAACCAAGTTCATCTAATTAATAAAGACTGATTATGACTCGTGTTTGTAAATTTGGTTTCACAATTTTATGTTTAGAAAACATTTGATTTTGCTATAATAGTTCAAGCAAGGTTTTGCTAATATTACATTTTCCAACTCTTGTTAACGACATGGATATTTATTGGTTTAATTTCAAAACAATGTTTATAAGTGATAAAACGTGTAACTCTATATATGCGCTTCATTTTATAATCGTTAGACTTGGATGGATCATTTGTATAATAGTTTTAAATATTGCCGACATGTGTGTGTATATATATATATATATATATATATATATATATATATATATATATACTAGCAGGGTACCCGCGCAATGCGGCGGCGGGTACCCTGTGACTAAATTTGTGGCGAGCAAATTTTTTTCATTTATATGTTTTTTTTTTTCCTAACTGTAACATTAGTAATCAACATTTTTTTTTTGTTCAAAAGGACTACATAATTTATATAAAGTTAAGCTTTATGGATAGGGGTGTTCAAAAAATATGTGAAACAGAAAAATCGAGCCGACCTGCTCAATCTGAAACCACAAAAAACGATCATTAATAAACCGAAACCAAGCTTATGGTTTTTAACATTCAGACACCCTTATTGAAACCCGAGCCCAAATCAACAACCACGAACCTAAGGGATACAAAGAGTTAAGAAAAGTTTGTAATCGTAGTTACTTATTGTAATCTTTTATTAAATAACTTAAGAGATAGAAACAATCAATATTAATTCATTGACGTTTTTTTCTACAATTTTAAAGAAATGATTACAATTTTAATATTAGCTTAACATTATTGTACAAATAGCATGTATAATTGTAATCTAAAAATTTAAAAACTTTTTTTATTCATGCATTATAAAAGAGTAAGATAGCCGAGTACATGTGCCTAGTGACAATCGTTTATGGTATTTATAATTTTCTGCTTGCGATGATATTTGTTAGGGGCCGCTTTATCTTGAATCCTAGTGTAATATTTGCGTGTGAGAGTTTTTTTCTCTTATTTATAATTTTAGAGGGAAGATTGATCGAGATAAATAATCTTGAAACATGATAGATAAAATATCTTTGTGTGTAGTTAGATACAAATAGCCTAGCGGCAACCGGTATCTAGTTTTTTTTAAAAGATTTGGAAATAATTTTCTTAGAACAAATTGTATTTGTTAACCTTAAGGACTCCTTTTCAAATAACCATTTCTCTAAAGGCATACTTGCATAGCAACAGGATGTATAGTTTTTCAATTTCTATCATTAATATACACGAATGTTACAAGTCAATAGCCGTTCAATGTTCAATTTTTTAGCAAATTAATAAAATGGTGGTTACAAGTTTAATAAATTTTTTAGCAAATTAATAAAATGGTGGTTACAAGTTTAATAGGTTATTTTTATTTGTGAGTATAATGCAAGCTATTCATTTAAAACATCATCAAAAACAAAATATTGAACGTATATTTGAAGATGAATATTTGAAAAGAAAATTCAATCTTAAAATTCATGAACGTATGGTTTCGATTCACGCTTGTCTACAAACGTGGTAAAGTTACATCGAACAAACACAAATAATTTAGCCCAAAATTAACAAAAAAATTTATCATCAAATTGAGCCCAAAATTAAACTTAATCCAAAAGATACAAGGCTTATTACCAAACTTGGCCCACAACCTCAAACTCTAACCCAAGGAGATATAAGGTTATTACCCTAATATCACTCGCACAAAAACCACGCCTACACCAAATTTTTGATGCCTCCTTCCTCCCCTAAATCTAATACATCAATCTCAAACCAAACTTCTGTCACAATATATTATAATCATACAATCAAAAATACCATATCTTTCTTTAAGATCAAACCCCGCAAACCTTCTTTGGTTTCTTCCTACTCTCGAAAACCGAACCAAGCAAACCCTTTTAAAAAAAAATATTGTCTTGTTATTCGAAGTTAACTAAGGCTGCAGAAATTCGGTATGTGATGGCCACCCCTATTCTTGATTTGTTTGAGAGTTGGGGAGTGACGTGAGGGTGTGGTTGTGTTTGTAGTTTGTTGTGTAGTTGATTGTTGATGGGTAGATGTTAAAATCTTGTTTGTTGTGAGCATAGAGACTGAGGCCACGAGCCAATAAAGGCGGTTCGAGGAACCCTTTTTTTTTAATGTAGGGTTGGAGGAGGATGGCTGAATTTATAGACGTGGGTTATGAAGTTGTTTGTTGGTGATGCCGTGGGTTTCGGTGTTGGTTTGGTTTCTGTGGTTGTGGTGTTCGACGGTGGCGTCGAATTAAGTGTGGGGTTCGATGGTGGCTGTCAAAGCTGAGAATAAAGATTGAGCGTGTGCTTTTGAACAAAGAAAAAATAAACTGAATTGGTGTGAGGTCATATGTTTTTGAGTTCATATATATATATATATTTTTCTAAATTAAAACGTCAAAATTAATAGGAGTAATAGAGTACTGTAAATGGCAGTTTTATTTTTCAAATTCTATAATTAATATACACGAATGTCTTAGACTACTTTTTTTTAGCAAATGAGTAAATGGGCCATCAAAGTGGGCTTAAATATTGGAGGGACTTTAAATTTTGTATTCAATGAATGCTATTGTTACAAGTATTTGCCGAACTTTTAAGCTAGCATATGTATGTATTAATTTAGCAACAGACATTATATTTCTATAGTAAGTAAGTTACAAAGTCTGAATTTTAAGCCTTGCCATTTAGGGAATGTCCTAAATGCATTATAAGGTAGTAAAGATTAGTAAAAGGTACTTATAGTATAGACGTTTCTTTTTTTTTAAATCACATTGCAATTTTTTTTTAATTGGGCTGTGATATCACATTGATTATAGTCTATTGCAAATTAATGAGGTTTATAAATATTAGTGGCTCCTACAATTAAAGAGATTAAAATTCATAATGTAACTTAACTCTTATTCATATGTATATGTATGTGTTAGTTTGAAATCCTTCCAATTAAAGAAATGTTTTTGGTCTTATTTTTTTAAGACTTCCTTTTTAAGAATGGCCTAAATGCATTATAATGTAGTTAAGATATATATATATAGATACATACTTATATATATATATATATATATATATATACATACATATATATATATATATATATATATATATATATATATATATATATATATATATATATATATATATATATATATATACACACATATATATATATATACATATATATATATATATATATGTATATATCTTATATATATATACATATATATATATATATATATATATATATATATATATATATATATATATATATATATATATATATATATATATATATATATATATATATATATATGTATATATCTTCGGTTCCCATCTTATGTGTTGATTGTTAATGTTTTTACAAATTATACACGAGTAGATGACGATGTTACATGACAGATTTTAAATCGAGATTAGCTATCGATACAGGTTTCATGCGATGGTTATGATACTAAAACTTGTGTGCTCGGCTTTTAGTAATTTGACACACGGTTAATATATATATGCATTATAACTTGTATACAATTACTCTTGTTGGGCTGCGGCCCAACTGAGCCAAAGGAGGGGGTTTTAGCATCAGGTCGGACTAAGAATTTACCACCGAATGCCACATTGGGCCTGGTGGGCTCAGAATAGTCACCGTTCAAGCACTTCTTCACAGACTGGATTTTGAGGTGCTATTTTGGGTTGGGCTCTCAAGTGAGATGGGTTGGTTTACCTGGTGTTATACGAACCCACACACACAAGTCCATGTGGACTTTGTGTGTCTACTGGGAGTATCCGAACTTATACCTCCATATCAAATAGACTTGAAATGTCAAGATACGGTTCGTGTTGAGGTCGAGTACTACTCGACTCCTCATTCCATTGATCTTGAACATTACACGAGGCTTGTTAGTTTGACGCCAAGGGTTCCCTATCCTTGCCATGATTGAAAAAAACTCATTAGGACAAGTAGGACTAGTCCAAAATATCCTTGAGTTTGGCCGAGAACTAGACACCTAAGACATTCTATTGGTGTTTGTGTGGAGGGTCGTATTTGACACCCATTGTGGGTTTTAGTCGAAGGAGTAAGATTTCACCCCATAGGGGTTCGACTGGAGTTAAACCAAATGATTTCTAAACTCGAATTTAAGGCATTCGACCGATCCTTCCCAATTCACCTTTTTACCATAGCCTAAGTAGAATGTGGGGAGTTGTGAGGCTATGCCAATTGGTTGAATGAGATCCAAACCATTGCTAGCACACCCACCATGGTGGCTGCCTGGTGTGGGTTTTATTGGCAAGGGATTCGACCAATATCGTCCCCGGTTGGGGTGGTTTTCCTCAGCCAATGATCACCACAACACACCCTATTTGGGTGGTTGTGGGGTGAGGCTCAACTAAGCCAAATGTACAGCTTTCCTCACCCTTGTGGGGGCGTGTCTACAAGATCTAGATAGCTTTAACACACCCTTACGAGGGTGGTTTCCACTTGAATCGAAGGTGGCCAAGGTTCCTCTTGATCGAGACAAGAGTTTCTAGGCCTAAGTTTTGGGTCATTCTAAAGGGTTTTAACACTATATCCCAACAAAATCATTCTTTCGGTTCAATCCAACATATCAATCCTAAAGACCCTTCGAGTCATTCGACCCAATTCACGGATTTAACAACCACAGTGACCAACGATATCCTAACCTATTGACAATTTCTAGATTTCTTAAGATTTTATGCCACAATGACAACAACATCAACAACAAAAATTTGATAGCAACATAAATCTGAAAATTTATAATTTACCATTCGATCTAAAAAACAACAAAATCTATTAAAAGTATTTTGAATGACAAGAAATGAATATGAAGGAGTTGAATACAAGATGATTATACCCTTATGATGAATCGAATGAGAGGCTTTTGAAACCAGAAGAACTCGAACAAATCCCAATCCGAAACACTAGCTATCCCAATCGAACCCCAGCCAAAACCACTTCAAGTCACTTTGTTGCCCTTCGAACAGTCCCTTGTCATGCTCTCATAATTTTGAGTGATTGGAAGTGGTGGTGTGTCCGATTTTGCCTGTTAGCCGTATAAAAGGAGGTTTGGAGTAGCTCCTTCTTGCATTCGGATTTGGGGTTTGAAACCTTCCATTGGTATAACCTCTCCATCTTATACATTTTTCCATGTGTTGGCTTTGGGGAACTGATCCTTCGAGAGTGATGGCTATTCATAGATCGGAGGGAAAAGAGATACGGACATGGGAGATAGAGATGGATCACTGGATCCTTTCTCTGGGTTTGTGGAGCGGCGGACAAGAGGAAGAAAAAGATAAAGAGTATGGGAAAATGTGTGAGTGGGTGAGTATAAAAATATTAATACTGGATGGATTTAATTGATGGGTGGGTAAATTATACCCCGTGTCCTACTGAGCTAAGTTAAATTTGGGTTTTCCCAGGACTGATATGAATATGGGAAATGAATTTTTAGGAACGTTTTTATAAAACTTAAATGAATTTAGAGTTTGTTGACTCACAATAAATTATGAGTTTTAATTTGTTATAGATGTGATGTCGGTACGCGTGTGGTTTCGTTTTTGAGTAAAAGTGAGATACCCACTCATTTTTACTATATTATAGTTTATAAATGTGAGAATGGGAAAAATTCACTGTTCCTGGTGAGATTTACTAGTTTTGGTGAGTTACTGTGTGACACAATGTGCGGGTTTGTTTTCTCGTGATAGTTATGTAAGCATGTAATTCCTAGTTTAATAGTTTGGTCACAATAAATTGACAGTTATTATTAAAATATCGGTGGAAAAATTACTGTTTGTCACATCCTCCCCGCCTTAGAAAGAAAACCGTCCTCGATTTTCACTTAGAGTTACCCGATAGGTTTGAGAAAAGGTGTGGGTGTTTACGCTTGATCTCGTCCTCCCGTTCCCACGTGTATTCGGGACCTCTTCGGGAGTTCCAACGAACTTTAACAATAGAATTACGGCTTTGCTGTAGCCGTTTGATTTCCCAATCCATTATTTCAACAGGTTCCTCGATGAAATTTAATCTTTCGTCAACCTGGATTTCTTCCAGAGGAATGGCAAGTG